>JAUESP010000304.1:7712990-9184485 GCA_030914335.1 Drosophila borborema
GCAGCGTCGATTCCAACTTTTTATGATTGCTGTCATTATTGTTGTTGTTGAAGGGCGCCGACGTCTGCAACGCGTAGTCCCGGGCCAGCACGATGGGCTGCAAGGTGCTAAAGTTCATGGCAGGTGCGAGGGACGGTGAGACAGGTGCGTAGCTCATATGTGCTGTATTTGGAGAGTTGGTGGGCGAATTGCTGTTGAGGAGGTTTGCACTCTGTTGGCCCACGGGCAAAGACGGAGCCACATTCAAATTGAGACACGGACCAGTCCTGCAAGAAAAGGAACATTAGTAGTCATTCATGACAAGCTGTGCTAGTAGGTGACAGAGCCAATCAAAGTGGAAACGAACTACGAAACTAATGATCAATATGAAAAAAATTCTAATCGGATACTCATAATGCAACTTGCAACTTTTTGCTTATACGATAAAAATTGTTTGTGGAGAGTGAAACTGAGTGTTATCAAGTTAATGTAGCAGACCTTTTGGCACCAGGCCTCATGAGTATCTACTTATGGGCGGAATCGCCTTTGCTTAATTTGACTCTCATATTGACTGTCACTAGAGGCAGTTTAGTGCTACACGGGGTAAAAAACAATGAGAGTAGTTATGCATGGCACATGTTAGGGAAAGCAATCCTCTTCGAAGTCCCACATTCAACGGTTCTGCTCACCTTTGCTGAGTTATTGTAAATATCGATTTGCTCACAATCCGCTTGCCTGTGTGCCAAATGCGGCCAATGTATTTGATGCGCTGTATGGCAATAATGGCCAGAGCGACAGTCCTAAAAGAGATAAACGCCAATTAAGTAACGAACTAACAAATCAATGCTCAATTTACTTACTTGAATAATTTCTTTTTATTGGACTTCGACTGGCCTGCTTTTAGCCCCACTCCGACAGCAATGTTCTGCAGCGCCAGTTGCTCACTCGCTTGATAACCCTCCAGAGTAAGCTTCAGGTAGCGCTTTTGATAGACGAGTGCTTTGCGATGACTCTCGACGCGCAGATAGCGGCCAAGCAGCTGCCGACATCGCTCCTCTAGCTCACTGGCATTCGCACCTCCATTGCCGCCGAGCTCCTCGCACTTCTTCTGCAGCGCGATTCGCTCGTTGACGAGATACTGCACTGTCTCGGCCATCTGTTTGTTCTCCTGTGTGTTTTCCGCCAGAAGCGTGTTGATTTCCTTCATTTTTTGCAGGAATTGAGCGGGCACTGTTTCCTCCATGGTATTGGCTAGGCGATCGTTGGCCTGCGCCAGAGCTTCCGATAACTTGGACTCACGCTGGGCAGAGCGGGCTACATCAAAGCGCAGTTGGTTGATCTGCAGCTCGAGACTGTTCTTTTCGGACTCTAGCGTCAGAATCTTAGTTTTTAGTTCGTGAATTTCGGCCTGCAATTTCGCCTGCTCCTGATGCTGGCGTGCCCGCGTATTGGCGCGCCGCGTTTCTGCTTCTTGTAGTGTAACCATACGCGCCTCCAAGCTCTCGATTTCATTAGCTTGTAAGGTCAAGCGTTCGTTGAAGTGCTCCAGCTCCATTTCTGCCGATTCCTTTTCGCGAGCCAACTTCTCCATCTCCTGCTTAAGACGCTCACAATATGCCACACGCTCCTGCAGCTCCTTTTCGTATCGCTGACGCTCACGCTCACTGCTGCGTTGAGCATCTGCCGATCGTTCTCTTTCCCGTTCATTTTGGGCCGTCAACAGTTTCAGTTCACTTCGCAATCTGTCACACAACTCTGACTCAAAGTCTGCTCGAGGGGATTTCCGGGGTGAGTCTGTTGGCGACTTCAAAAGTCCGCTGCTGCGCCGACTCTCTGCACGCTGCAGGGCAGTAAGTTGCGTTTGTAACCTATTGCAGCGCTCGCGCTCCATGTCTAATTGTTTGTGTAGCTCGTCTTCTGCCTCTAGTACAGCTTCTAGGCGCTTGCGCATCGCTTCGATGATAAGCACATCCTGTTCCTGGATTTCCTGTGAGTGCTGCTTCTCGTTAAGTAGCTCTTTGCTCAACGACTCTGAGTGTTCCCGCTCAACTGCCAGTTGAGCTTTGGCTGCCTCTAATTGGTTCAACAGGTCCCGTTCACCAGTAAAATTCTCGTCGTCAGTGCCGTGTCCGTTTCCAGGTGAGGGATCAGCCTCCGTTTGTACATCCTTTTTGTGAAGCTTATCCAAATTATTCTCCTCTTCACTTTCAATAGCTTTGAGTATATTCGAGTCCAGCTGGGCAGAGTAGTTAAGCTCTTTTTCCACTTGCTGGGCGATTTCGTCAACCGAATACTGTTTAGAACTGTGCTCACTATTCCTCAGCCGCTCCATATCGCGCTCCATGGCGTGCACCTGTCGCTGTAGCTCCTCAGTGCGCTGCTGTGCCGACTGCAGCTGATCAGCCAGCTCTCGATTACGCAAAGTCTTTTCTTTAATTTCTGCATTAAGACTCTCAACCTCTCGCTTTCGAGCCGCCGCCGCATCTTTATAATGCTGCTCACATTGCGCATGCGCTGCACTCACTAAATTCAGCTCTCTCCTCAGAGTTTCTCGCTCAGCGGCCTCCTGGGCTGCGTTCTCCAGAATCTTACCCTCAAGCGAGTCTACACGCAGCCTAAATTTCTTTTCAGTTTCCTCGTGGTTCTGAAGTAGTTTCTGTTGTCTCTCTACCTGATTCTTCTCCCGCAAAAGTTGCTCTTGCAGCTGTAAGAGATTTTCTTCCATTTCGAGTCTTTGTTTATGTTTCTCCTCTTCCATGACAGACAATTTTTCCTTCAGCTGTTGCAGTTCCGGCGACGGCATTGCCTTAGGCAGCTCGGGTGTCTGCATTAACAAGCTGGGCGTCTTTAACTTAGAGTCCTCTGTTAGATTTGAGAAATTTATCTGTCGCGGCACCAAGCCTGGCGTGAGATCTCCACTGATTGCAGTGGTCAAGCCACGGGCATTTTGATCTTGGAAGTAGTGCGGGTGCTCAAAAGTGTTCACTGGATGGGCCACCACGAATTCACTTAAGTCGTCTGTGCGCTTGTACGTGAGATTTGCGACTGCTTCCTTTGAGGTTTCCTGCAAGAAATCGATCGATATTAAAATAACTTCACATCAACCCTTGCAACTGTACTCACCATTGTCTGATGGAAGAAGCCGCCCGCAGCCTCGGGCAGTTGAAGGGGAGCATTGAGGCTGCGACATGTTGCACGACGCTCGACATCCGGTTCAGGGAACTCAGTGATCGAGCCAATGTCGCTTAGTGTTCGAGCGCTATGCTTAGCACTCGCATCCTGTTTGCCAGCAGCCGGGGAGGAGGCCTGGCTTACATCCCTAGCCGCCTGCAGCTCACGCTCTTTCGCCTGCAGTTGCTCCTGCAAATGGTCGATTTCGTCGTTCTTATCAGCCAACATAGTTTCCATTAGATCCGGTAGCGATTGGCGATTGATCATTTCCGTGCGCATAGTCTCCCTCAGCTTCTGCAACTCATTGCCCTTCTGCAGCACCTCGGCCTCCAAGCGTTCAATCAGACTGCGATCTGGCTGTGTGCGCGCTGCAAGTTCTGCTTCAAGGCGCACTATCTCATCCTTGCTGCGCTGCAGTTGTTGCTGCATTGTGGCCATTTGCTTATCGCGCGCGGAAAGCTGCTCGCCCAGATTGCGTACATCGTTCTGAAGCTCATGAATGCGTGTGTTGAGATCAGAGGTTCCAGCTCGGTGAAGTTGCTCGGCGCGCTGTCGCTGCTCTTCCAGGCGCTTCTGCAGCGTGGAAATGCGGTGGGTCTGCTCATCAATGCGAACTTGCAACGAGTCGCGCTCGTGCTGCAATTCCTGCAAATGCAAAATATGAGATTGAATTTAAATTCTCCACCCACTCAGCTGTAGCAGTTAACGACCGCTCGATTGATCCCAACCCTTTCCAACTTCAATTAAGGCAAATTGAACGAATTCAAATGATGCAACACAAATAATACTGACACATACATACATCTCCATTCTGGCTCTATATATGTATTCCTATTATTTAAAGCGCCTACCCACTGCCGACAACAAAGAACTCTATTGAAGCATCCTCTGTTCTCCACGAGCATCTCCGTCGTCACTCAACGAAGCTCTTGTGGTGCATAGTGTAAACACACTGAAGGAATTGTGAGTCGGTAAACTCGACAGCCAGACCCCGGCATGCCAAGAGACCTCTCAGAAGATTTATTTAGGTACCATTTAGGTGCTACTAAAATGGCACAAACTGGGAAAAATATGTGGAGGTGCATGTTCCACTTTCAGAACATTTTCCTATAAATAGGTGAGAAATTGTATGAGATGTATATTATGCACTTGCCTGTGTGCTCGCTAACCTTGTCGAACAACATTGTATTGCACATATACAGACATACATAACTATATACATATACATTCATATATATTTCTATATATATGCATGTCAATTGAGTTTCAACTGCTTTTGCCTACGCATCTATCCAGGCACAGAAGCCAGAAGCTCTAATTCAAAAAATATAGAAACTTACTCGAATTGGCACTATAGTAAAGTTAGGCACATCTTTTGAGCACAACATCATGTCACTTTCGCATTTTTATTGATATTTATTAAACAACAACAGACATCAACAGACAAAAAAATACTGTTTAAAATGCCCAAATTAATACAATTATTTCAATGTGCGACGCGGGAGATGCTCTGTAAGCAACTGAACGGCTGGCGAACTGAGAGCTGAAGAACGACAGCATTCAAATTTACGCTTGTGGATGCCTATTGGATGATTCCACAAAGCCTCAACAACTGTACCATGGAGTGTGCCACAGCGAATTGTCTAGCATGACACAGTGCATCACAAACTATTTTTACGTTATGTTAAAAATTCAAATTATAGCACAGTGCGTCGAAAACTGTTCGACTGTGACACAGTCCACTCAAAGCTCAAATAATCGCACAGTGCATTCGAAACTGTGACTGCTATGAAAAAAAAAGTGCACATAATGTCAATATCTAAATATTAATATATGTAGCGGCTTAATTAACTTTTTCGGCCGCTCTAAAACCTCGGACGCAGTTAACAAATTATAAGTGCATTTAAATATGCATATTAAGTTAATTTGGGATCCAAAACAAATGCATTAAAAAATACAAATTGGGTGAACATTCCTATTAAGTTGAGCGAAGACAATAACCATTTCCAGCTATTCACCACGAAAGCTCTATATATTTATCTGTACTCACCACACAGCCACTGCGCATTTGAGTGACTTGCATTTCCAGGTCACGTATACGCTTGATTGCAGCTTCCTCTACGCGCGAATGCTTCTCCAGCTTCTCGACCACGCGCTGTACTCCCTCCACCGCCAGCGAGTGTTTGGGTGAGCCTGCGGCTGGCTGCCTGTTACCACCGTGGGCGGAGACATCCTCTGTGGCGCTAAGACTGCACGAGTTGGAGGTTGTATTGGAGTTGTGAAGTGACTCCAGGGTCTTTGTTTTTTGGTCCAGACTGGTTTCTATCAGAAGGAGTTGGTCGGCCACCTGATTAAGAATCAAGGAAGTTTCGGTTGAGGGCAGTCCCTGCTGTAGCTTGTCCTCTAACTGCCGGATGCGCGTCTGGTAACTCTCGCCTATGTCTGTTTTCAGGCTGTTCACCTCCTGTGTGAGCGCATCGTTGGAGCGCATTTGTATTTTTATATAGTCCTCCAGCTGCGTCACCTTCTCGTCCAGCACCTGCTCATTGAGCGCCTTGGTTTGTACCTGTGTCTCCAGCTCCGAAATAATCTCGCGCAGCACAAAGATCTTATCTATGGATGCCTTCAGATCCGCTTCCAGCTTGTCCCTCTTGCCATTGGAGTCGGCTAACTGTTGGTTAACCTCACGCAGTTGCGCCTCCAGAATGGCATACTATTAAAAGGGATGCATACATTCCATTAATTTAAATATGCAATCAAAAGACAATATTGTATCTAACTAAATATGGTGCGTAGAACTTTTCCGTGTGACAGTTAGTTAACAACTTACATGCGTCTCCTTCATTCCCCTTAACTTAAATTGATTTCGTGGTGCAGTTGGATTTCACGTGCATAGTTGTTTTTTTTAGGTACATTGGGAATAATTAGATTGTTGTTATTAATGTGAGTGCATGCTAGGAGTTTCAATTAGAGTTAGGAATTCAGGAACTAAATATTAGTGTATGTCAAGGATATATTCAATGTAAAGCATTTTAAAACAACATTATCGTTCTCTGTAGCATCTATAAATACAGCAGCACATGCTTACGAAACATACGTATATACACTTGAGTGTGAATGAGTACATAAAGCAGACAGACATGCTGCCCTTGACTTCGATATTAAAAACAAACAAAATGACACTAGGGGGTGGCCGAATGTTTATGATTGTATTATTAATAAGGCATTCGAAATAATTTGGCATCTGGAGCTTTGGAAGAACTCAGAGAAACAAAGTAGTTTGTGTGCACATCTTTGAATACTAATAATAATAAGAATAAGTAAATAAGAAATAAATAAATAATATTGTATCTAACATTCAGCTTATAGTTTGCCTTTAGAGCCAGTAAAATAAAGTAAAAAGATCTAGTCTATTAGAGAATTGAAGCGTAGAATTACAAAAACACAAAAGTATAACAGTCGGAAAGAAATAAAATATGCAACCCAATAGCAAACCAAAGAATACTTAAATGAAATAATTAACATTCAACCAGTTCCAAATCATAGGCATAATATATACATATGTATGCATATGAGGGAAATACCCTTGACAAGAGAGGGCACTCACCTCCTCGGAGGCATTGGCAAAAGAGCTGCGTTCCTTTTCCTTTTCACGTAGCTGCACTTTTAATCGCTCGATCTCACGATGGAATTCATCGCGCTCCTGCTCGCGTTCAGCAGCCTGTTCTTCCAAGAACTGGCGCGTCGCCTTCAGCTGCTTGTCAGCGGTATCGATCTATGGTTGTGGTATAGCATGGATGGAAGGTAATATAACCTAAACTTATACTTGGCTTACAACTAGGCGCGCTCAGCGGGTAATCTACTGATCATGCTTTAGACATTCGACATATCGACATTGATATATAAGAGACTCTATCCAAGGTGTAGCTTACCTGCGACTGAAGATCCTCGCGATCCTTCTTGCCCGATTCTACCACCTTGTCACCCTCGCGGCAAAAGTCTTCTATCATCTGAAGTAATACAACCGTTGCATTTCCCGGTTCCTGTGACTCCTGATGCGTGGGCAAAGTCAGCAAATGGCGTGCCCTCTCCTGGAGTTGCACGAAGCTGGCCGACGACTTATCCAGAGTCTGTGGACTCTTCATGTCACCAAGGCCGTAACCCTCAGCATAGTCTGTATGATTTAACGAGTTCAACTGCGACAACTGATCACGCAATGCTTGTAGCTCCTGTCCCAGCTCCGCATTGCGATCTATGGTATGCGTCAGTTGTTGCTGCAGATTCTGTCGGTCTGTTTCCGATTTTATCAATCTATTCTTTAACTCTACAAGTTGGAAACTGAGCTCCGAAGCGTTTCCTGATTGTTGCTGCAAGTCAAGTGGTAGCGAACTATGCGGCTTGGTCATCTGTGCCCCGTTGCTGGTCTTCCGCTGGTGAGCCACGCCAAGTTGCTGATCGTTCAGCGAGTTGGTGCGGAGCAGTCCTTGGAGCAATTGTTGCTGGGTTGACGGCAATGGGGCCGTTGTCTTTAAACCATCCTCTGCTTCACAGCACAATTCGTGCTCCTGTTTCTCTGGCTCATCCTGCCGCTCCACAGATTGATTTGCACGCTGCCTCTCTAGATCCTCAGATAGTTGCAGCAGGTAAGCGGCTTCTGCTTTCAGGCGCTCGAGACAGTCGCCCAGATCAAAGTAATCATTTTGATCATCGTGGTTCTTGCTGTCGATAAATTGCACAAGACTAGGATCTTCAACCACTTCCAAGAGACTGTGCACATCTGGGACCAGGCGCAAGTGTTTTGTATTGTTAAACGACCCCTGCACCAAGGAGCTACTCAACGTGTGCTCCAGATCCTCGCCGCCATCCTGACTGCGGCTTTGCATCAGTAAACGTTGCATTTCCTCCGACAGAGTGGCATTGAGGTCACCCTCGCAATTGGCCACGCACTTGGCCAAGCGACAGAGTACGCTGCGGAAACTTTTCGACAATTGGCGCAAACCATCTCGCTCGGTTATTATGTGCTGCAAATCACGTCCCGAGTCAAACGTCAAATGCCGCTTATTCTTGCGGTTGAGCTGTTTCTCATATTCAAGTTTCATTCGCGACATCTATTTGGAAGGATTACAGCTGTAAGAGATAATACTTTTTTATTTTTTTAATTTCAGTAGCTCACCTCTTCGGCATGTCTTATATTCAGCTGGGTTATTTCCAATTGACTCTTGGCCGTAAACTTCTCGCGCAACAGAATTAGTTCCTTGGGCCAATGTTGATCGTCGACGGCGCACTCCGACAACAAACTCTACAAGAAAAATTTTTGGAGGACTTTAGTATTGTAAACATAGACCAGATGCAGACATATTGAATATAATTTGGGGCTAATACATGAGATCTTGCAGTTTAAACACAAACGTCTGCCAATCGCTTCGTAAAGCTGCCTTCCATCGCAACAGGACATAAATATTTATTGTTTATAGTCATATGAGAGCAAAATATTTACATGTTCGTTGCAGAGAAATGCATCTCAGCGCTGCATTTAACACTTTTACATTCCCTATTTACATCCCACACCCGAGCAGAAAACAAACTGTGATGTTGCTTGTTGTTTAACCCCGCCAACAAGATGTGGGCGTGGTGTTGTATCTACACTGGCTTGATTGCTGAAGTTGAAGTGGCAATTGATGTGGCGCGAAATTCTCGATAAATACATAAGAATTATGGCAAGGGTTGGAATTGTTGGAATACTCTTTCTGTTGCTTACATAAATGTAAATATAATTTATATAAATAAAATTACAAGTCGACCGGCATCTGAATTCCTTATCTCGTGCACTGAGGTCATGCCCCTTTCTGATTAATAATTTCTAGAGTATTAACATTCTTATTTAATTTGTTTCAATTTTTTTTTTTTATTTTGATTTCTTGCATTGCCTTATGCCTCATGATTTATACTATGTAAACAGCAAAAAAAAATCGTTTAATTATTAAAATATTTTGTTTAAATATATTTATATATATAGTTCAACAGTTTCAATGGGACTAAAGTTTTAAATAAGGAGAGGAGAGAGAGTGAGAGAGAAATAGTTGTACAGGCGAACTCAAACGAAGTATATTTAATAGAGTCGAATACTAAGGATACTTAGAATACTCATAATACATAATTTAACACGTCATTAAATGCTTCTCAGTTAAATAGGCTCTCTAGAATAATTAAATATAAGTCAAACCATATAATATAACAAGTATATATGTGAGTCTATCTGGAGAGGATGCCAACAGTGTTCCAATTGCAGAATTTGTTTAGTATAATTTTAAATATTACTCTTAGTACACAGAAATACTGAAACTATCAGTGCATCTATGATGCTATCTATCTATGATGATGAAAGTATCAGTGTATCTATAATGCCTAATGATGGTAGAGAAGAAAACTCTCGAATACAGATTCTTAATTCAAAGTCTCCTCCACAAATACTGAGGCAATGCAGTCTAATCACAAGGAAGCACTACATAGACTATATTCTATATATTCGTTTCGAAAAAGACTATATAAATACAAAAACATGAGTAAACAGAAAAAGCGAACCATTAATTACAATTACTAAAGAGATCAAAAAGAAAATTGCGTATGGCATCGTGAGTATAAGAAATATAACGAGAATTATTTATTTTATGCTGATGCACTTTAAGCATATATAACAAACACCAAAAAAAAGAAAGCAAACCACTTTTATTAATTTTGGTTGAAAGTACAAAGTTAGTTGAGCTAATATTTGCATACATTTATATGTTATTTATCTTCACTCGTTCACGTTGAGGAGCAAGGCCAAAAGACTATACGCTTGGTTCATGGTCTATAATAAGGATAATAATAGAGTGATGTCGAATTTATGAGCACAGCATGTACCTTGGTGAAGAGTGGAAGGCCTACTTCAAAGAAGCCTCCGGCTCGGAGTACCAGGGGACGGTTAAGGTAGATCATAAAACACAAAATCAGACGACGCATTGGGGCCGACATATCTGGCCAATCGCAACTATATAGAGCAGTAGGCAACCGATCTGCGTTGTGGGTAATATCGTTCCCATAAATGCTGGGCAAATAGATTTGCATGGTCATCGCGAATAAATACTCCGCCATAGCTAAGAAAATGCTTGGCGCCTGAAACACATTGAGCTGACGGAGAATAATGAGTGCAGTTTCGAACGATGTCTCGGGACGACGTTGACTATTCACTTACCATCTGTAAGCGGTAGATGGAGAGACACAATATTATGGCGCTCAACAGGATCTGAATGAGCGTGCTCTTTGAGATGAAGATCTGAATCATCTTGGCCTGAGACTTGACGCGCCGATGAAGCGCAATAAGCTCCAACAACTGCACACGCAGCCGACGCTCTGAATCGCGATCCTGTGCTGCAGCAAGTGCAGACAGACGCATGCCTAGCATCCTAAAGCAGAGCGAAATGTAGAGCATTAGGTAGCAGTTGAGCAGGTCCGATGTTATATTGGACAGACAGGTAAAGGGCACAGCGAACAGCTGATAGGCGTACAGACACCAGAATTTAACGGGCTTCTGCCAGTCAAAGGGCACCCACACCAAAAATGGCATTTCATTGGGATAGTTGTATGCCGAGGATATGAAGATACATGGCACCACGCCCAAGCTGCAGAAGCTATACAGGAGGGTGATCCGTGAAAAGCGAAGCTGTTCCTGCTCCCACATATCACGCTCCGGGCCAGAACGAACTTCGAACTGCGGACTGGCGCTCCACTCCTCGAGTAAGTCGCGAGCAATTTTAGCATGATGCCAGTTGTTGAAAATCTTTGCCACCAGACTTGTCATCGTCAGCGTGATGAACAGCACATCTGTGCAGTGCTCGAAGTCGTCGCTGCTCAAAGCCTCAATCCACATCATGGCCGTGAACGTAAAGGTCACAAAGAAGTGCAGCGTGAACGACTGCATCAATTCGAATACTCTGCCCCGTGATGTGGACGAGGATGAATCTGACCTGTGATTGGGCCAAAGTCTACAGAACTTCAGATTTCGTACCAAAACTCGCGAACCCTTTATATTGTCTGAATCCATGACTGTTATTCGGCTTACTTTGAGTGGCAAAGCAGGCAGTTGGCCTTATATAGAGGATCCCAAGCCCTACTACTAATTGATTCACAAATTGCTCAATTTGACGGGTGTCTAACCATTTCAATTAAAAATCAATTAGAAATTGTATATAATATGAAAATCGATATCAGTATGAGAACGTTGCTTTGGAATGGATGAATTCCGTGCGTTCCTAGAGAGACAGATTCCAATGCACATTGGAAAATTAGGAATGAGTACCCGAGCCGAGTGTCTTATTAAAAATAGAACAAGTTTCCAAAATAGGCACCAACCAATGCAACCAAAATTTTTGCGCCTTACACAAAAATAACATTTCATGCTGCGACTGGGACCAGCCAGAGGAAGTGTTTATGGGTTTTGGGAGAGGGCAACGACTCTTTTGACGTTCAAGCTCCAAAGCATTTACATTTCAGTCTATCAACTGTTTGTATAAGGGATATGATTAGAACTATTGCTCCGAATTTTGTTGTTAGTCAACATACCAACCCTATATATATACTAAATAATTGTATGCAAAATTGTGATAAATTATATATTATATTACTTAGTATATATACATATGTAGAGTTGGTATTCTTATCAACCACAAAATATGAAGTAAGAGCACTTTATCAATATTTATATTTATATACAAAACATGAATTAAAATACAAGCGAATGAGTTAATGTAGGTGTGACTCGGAGCTTTGGAGATTACCCATATTAGAAAATTGGGAGAGAGTGCTCTCTAAAAGTTTGATATCCCGATCCTGGAAAAGTTTGGGTAAAATACATAGACCTATATACTAATTGCAAAAGCTATAATAATTTTCGATCAGCCGTTCTGTTGATAATATTAGCAGTATATTCAACGCATTGCTCTAAACGAAACCAATATTTTCTAATTTTGTTCGATGAACGAGTATTTAAACCTAACTCATTTTCTATAGGTTATATTCTACTGATCAAGAAAAAAAATTTTTTTTTTTTTTTTTTTTTTACTGAGTACAGTTTTGAATTCGCTCTTAGCTAAATATTGGACTATACTCGACTGCAACGTTTGTATATTGTTTTTGAATTGCCTTACTTTTTGATAGCTCTCTAAAATCCAAAGCAATCCTTTCCTGCTTGCATATATGTATGCTACTATTTTTGTAGAGAGACTCCAGCCATAAAATCGTTAGATTTGAATTGTAACGGATTCTCACACTTATGCGATTTAATTAAAGAGTATTTGCACATCCATGCACATTTATTTGTAGACTTTCCGCACACAAATTCACTTGGTCACAATAACAACTCAATTTATTCATATACACACATGTGGTTTTTGTGCTTCTGTTGATTTAACGTTTCTTTTCTTTATTTATTCACAATACTTCAACATAGCTTGAACGCACATGTTTTTATGTTAATTCACTTATAGACTCTCAAGCATGGAATAGATATGCTCACTCCTCTTTGAATATATTTATGTGTATATATATAAATAAATATATATATATATATATATATATGTAATTGGGTATGTATTTATACTTTTCACAGCAATCGACAATTCTCACACGTCCGCCTTGAAGTAACGGAAAAGACTGAGCGGACGCATCGAGCAACAGGCTACTTATTAAAGATCGCCGCCATGGTCGAGAGGGTGTAAAATTAGAGAGAGAGAGAGAGAGGCAGACTGAGAGAGAGTGCCAAAGGGAGCGAGCGTAAAAGCATTTGCCTAATGCCAACAAAGCAGTGCACATTACACTGCTTGCTTTCTCTCTCTCGTGTGCATGTGTGTGTCTATGTGTGCTGCCTTAATATAATTTTATGTTCGTTAATTTTGAACAGCGGTGCAAGTATTATTGCACTCCCATGCTCTCGAAAGAATATAATTATATGTTTACGCTTATGTATATGCATGCATGTGCATGCAAGCTGTTTGACATGTTTGTCGACACTTTCAATGTACCCATTGCCTGCAACGGAGCTAATTAATTCTAAATCGGAATACCAGTACCCAGTACTTCCGGCCGGCCTTTATTGGATGAGAGAAATAGTACATTACTATAAAATGGATGCTGCTAATGCGCCCAATCGCAAAACAAATGCTTGCGTTGGCTTAAACGATAAACTAGGCTGCATGCAAATATGCATATTCTTCCAACAAGCATACACAATCACAAATTATATAGATATGTATGTATGTATGTATACATATACATATGTATAAATGCATGTCATACAACCAAAAATTTTAAGAATAAACGTCTGCAAAATTCTGTTGGCAAATAAACAAAGAGCACACATGCATTAAGTATACACATACATACATACATACGTACATATGTATGTATGTAGGCATGTGCTCAATCTAAGAGAATATTCATAGAATTTTGAGGGCATGCCTAAATGTGACACACATTTAAGTCGACAAACTATTACACAATTGGTTTTATTAAATATTTTACTTGATTCAACGAACCTGCAGTTGACATGGGCTGAAAGTTCTGCCTGGAAGTAAGCGCAGGAAGGAAACAGACGTTCGCATTCGGTTGCGATTGCTGACTTTGGTATTTGTATTATAAATAGCTAATTCGAGAACAGATTTACTTCAATGGCAACTAAATTGAATGAAGAGTGCGGGAAATAGGAAACGTTCTTACTTCAAGGCCTATTTGAGGTAACTCCAAACTAAAACTCATTGCGTTCTTGTCTAATTTAGAGTTAAAATTATTTTGGCAGGTTAGCCTGGGCCCTAAGGCTCGACAAATTTAGTTTTTCCGTCTTTTCTTAATTACGAAAATAATGAAAAATAAACGATAAAATCTGGCTGCTTATCAAACCAATGTTTTTTCCTATCTGTCTACAAATATTCTTTTACATCTATCTTGATTCAAGATCAATTAAATATGAGTGACATTATTGTGTTTAAAGGGCAGCACAGTAATGGGTATGTACTAGTCGGCTACTCGTCTTTAGAGCACTCGCGGACATTTACTCGCTAGCGGCTTGCATCGCAGAAGCAAAATACAGAAAGGTGGAACAAAATGTTCATTGAACGAATGTACAAAAATAATTTTGGTTGCGACACTTACAGATGAAGTTTGGTGAATCACACATCATGCAGAATATATTTATTTACGGAAGTGCAATGCGCAATAGAGTTATCAAAGAGCGCTCCATGCATGCATGCATCTGCTCCATACCTCACCTGTATCTGTTGCTCGAGCTCGGTGGCGATGTCCTGGCGTGCAAGCGCCAGCTGCTCCTGCAGGCGTCGCTCATACTCCTCGATGATGCGCTGAATCACCTGTGATTCGTTATTCAAGTTCAACTCGTCCTCGTCAATGATAATTAGCGAATTGCTCGGATTCTGTGCTGCAGCTGGTTCGACCTCCACTGCATCTCGATTTACGCTTTGGCAGGTAGTTGGCGATTTGTGTGTTGTGGTCTGTGCAGATTAGTCATTGCGGGCGGGGTTGCCAGGTAGTTAGTTGTTTATTGGGTTATAAAATAAGCGAACAAGAAGAAACATGCAGTTAGCAATTGATCAACTCAGGTAATCACAAACAACAATTGTTAGTTATTTAACATATATATATATATATGTGCAATAGAATCATAGATAACTTACCAAATAATCATCATCTGATTGGTGTCGCTCGTAGAATTTGATACGTTCCGTCAGTTTGCGAACTTTTTCTACATGCGACCGCTTCAACTCATCAATATGTGCTTGATAGAATATTTTAAGATCCGCAATTTCTTGTGACAGCTAAAATGGATTTAATATAGAATATGTTCTGTTTAGCTATTACAGTCTATTGACTGACTGCTTACTCACATTGTCCTTAGGTTCCTGGGAATCAAGGCCGCTGGGAGTTATTTGCCGATGACTGGGACTCAGAAGTAGTTCAGAGCGCTTACGCTTCCGTGGAGAGGAATCTTTTGAGGCCATCTCTTCTGGCAGTTGATCCACTTCCGAGCACTCGGAGGAGCTGTCCCCGCCCAGATGCTGAGACTTATGCGAAAAAATATCGTCGGAAAACTGTTTTTCTAGATCAGCACAACGATGCTCAAAGTATTTGCGTAGCTCCTCCATCTGTTTAGTATGTGCCTCACGTTGTGCCTGCTCGTTAGCCAATTTCTCGCTCTCCCATTGATCTCGACTGATCTTGAACTCTTGCGCGCACTGATCTCGACATTGGGCCAGCTGTTGCGTGAGATAGTCGTCGAACTTACGTTGCACCAAGAGAAATGGACGCAACTCTCCGGGCAATAAACATTTTTGGAACTGTTCGATTTGTTTGCTGAACGCGGGCGGCCATTCAGGAGGTAAAGGTTCCACGCCCAAATCATTGATCGTTACCGAAAGTTGTAGCTCACGCGCGCTTCGGGATACCCGATCCCCTTCATGGTCAGTAAGGAAGTTACGATCCATATCGTCGTCACTTTCGCTAATCAGATCCATGGAGATCTCAGAGATGCGCTGTCCAAGATTACCCTGTTGTTGGTCGGGCAAACCGCCGCTACGCTTGACTGCGTCGATAGCCTCGTGAAGCTGTTTGCGTAACGATTGAACTTCTTCAGCCAATCTCTCAGAGTCCGATTGCAATTGGCCACGTACGTTCAACGACTGCTGCAGTGAGTCCGTAAGCTTTGCGATCATATCGTCGCGCCGAGATAACTCCACATAGATGTCGAGTGTCTATAGATTAAATAAAATAAGATATTAGTTGAACTAACGGTAATTACCTTATAACTATGCCTTACCGGCGCACCAAACTCCTCTAGGAATGTGCGATACTCTGTGGAGCTAGTAACCAACGAGCTGCTGTCTCGTGCAGACGCCGGACCCGCGCTTGACTCCTGACGAGCAGCTTCCAGCTGGAGATTGAGTGAAGTCAAACGATTGTCTTTGCTCTCCAGCTGTGAGTGTAGATCCTGAACCTTGTTCTCCAGCTGTTTGAGCATGTTCAAGCTCACCAAACTTGAATTGCTCCCGCCCTTGGTTTCCTGTAACGTTTTTGACTCTTCCATTGATAGTGATTTTGGCTCCTCAGCCGTGCTACTTATTGATAGAAGACGTTCACTCTCTTCTGTAATATCCTCCAGCACGTCCTTGCTAAACTCTGTTAGCGGCACGCGTTCCATTTGCTTAACTTCCACGGTGCCAGACTCATACGTAACTGGTGGCTCCGTGGGTGAGCTTTTGGCACCGGCATCCATTTGGGTCTGCTGATTCATGGCCATCAAACGTAGCTTCAATAGCTGCATTGAACATTCCTCATCCTCATCCTCATCGTCATCGTCATCGTCTTCCAAATCCGCCACAATCTGATCTACTGACTCTGGTTGTAGACGAAGTGTTTCTAATATATTTGCAGTTTTGTGATCGACGATTTGAGATTTTTGCAGATGTGGCAGCTTCAATTGCTCCACAGAATGTGTTTCTGCGGGTTCGGCCACATCTGAATTTTGTTTCACCGATGCCCCTATCGAAGAGCTAGCGACACCCTCTTCTGCATTGTAGGTTATTTCTATGGACTCATTAGTAGCAACAATTTCTTCCATAGAATGATCCTGCTCGCTGGGTGGATCAGCATCTACTTCTAATTCACTATCCATAAGTTTTGAGTCAGGTTCAGCAGCCTCAGATACAGCCGAAGCCATTGCACTTGCTGCAACACTGCCCGATTGGGCATTTTGGGCTTCGATTGCTGAATCCGTGGTCTGATGCAGCTCGTCTACAAAATCAGACACATCGTCTGTGGTGCTTTGATTGCTCAGACTCTCGCCCTCATCATGTCTATAGGAAGACTCTGCATTATCTTCATGTCGGGAGTGCAATGGCTTACGCCCCTCCATCGGAAGGCTAATATCAAAGTCATCATCATCGTCGGTAGCTGTTGCTTGATCTTTTGGACTAAGTAGATCATCATCCTCATCATCATTATCATCGCTCTCCTCATCAGCCAGGAAATGCTGGGCCAATTGCCCCCCAGAGAGTTGAGCATCATCGATACCGAACTGGGCTGCCTCTTCACTAATTTCTGATTTGGTAATCTTATGCAAGGTTGGTTCGTTAAGCCCTGATGGGCTCTTTGCAGCTACATCAGTAAGCGAGTCGATGTTCGAATGTAACTGTTCTTCCACCTCGCTAATCTCAATCGCTTCCTCAATATCCTCTTCGATGCTGCTGCTAGTTGTAGTTGTAGCTGTGGTTTGTGTACCTCCCCTTAGCCCCATGCCGTTATTTGTTTCAGCGCTTGTTGTTGTTGTCGCCGTTGTCGTTGTTGTTGTGCCTCTCTGTGGTTCAGCCATTTCAATAGACATGGAACTAGTCGGCGGTTCAATGCTAAATGAAGACACCGTATGTTCGTCCTCGGTTAGACTCAGATTGTTTTGCTGCCTCAGTAGATCGGCAGTGTCTGTAGATGTGACCGCGTACGGAGTAGTGCTCGAGCTTGTGGCAATCGTAAAACTACTTCTGGAGATTATATAAGTGTGCGTTGATTCATTATCATCATCAGATTTGTCAAATTCATCGCATGTTTCAGAAGCAACATGTAGCTGAGGCGGAGTGTCGTGCTTCTCCTCTCTGTCTGCTGGCCTATTGCTGACTGCTGCTGAAGCTTGAAACAAAAAATTCAATGTTGGTATGAACTCAACATCCACATTCTGTGCGATATAGTTGCAACTGGTTTCCGGCTGCGTATGTGACTGCTGTGATAGACCGATGGTTGTGGGTGGTGCAGCTGCCTTCTCCGGTGGCTCGATTCCCCTGTAGAAGGCGCTGCCGCTGCCCGAGCGCAGCAGCGATGTGATCTGTAATGAAGATTTACATTTGTTTACTCGCTGTTGATCAAATGAACTCAATAACAGCTTGTTCTTAAGAAACAATCATTTGCATTTAAATTTGAGTAATGCTATAGCTATAGCTATATACACATGACATATAAGTTCTGTATATAATTCACAAATTCCCTCTTCGTCGCGTTGGCAGTGACATTTTTGGTCTGACGCCATAAAAATTCATTTCGATTTTCGTTTTCATTTTATCCTCATTCTCATTTTCATTTACATTTACATTTTCGTAATGATGTCACCTCATTCTTAGAGACATTGTCACAACAAAGGCAGACGCCTTATTGGGATTATGGGGTTTCGACCAGACTCTTGCTTAATCTAGTACATGCAACCCGAAAGAGGAATGATCAGTTTTTCAGCATTGATTAGGCAATAGTCATCCAGCCAATTGACCCGCATCTCTGACACGAAACGCTTTGCAGCTCAAGTGGATATTGTGCCCTGGCAAATGGCAAACGCCAATTGGTGAGGCTGACTCAGGCGCTAGTTGATGGATTGCAGCTGTGCCAATGGCCACCACATCGTATCGCATCAGGTTGCCTGCCTGCCTACCCACCGTTTGGCTGCTGATCGCCCTTTTATAATTAGAATCAACATACATACATACATTTCTAAATTTTGTAATAAAGCAAACTCGATCTATAACATGCAACTTATTAAAGTTATTTTTATTTTTATTTCTGAACACATGAATGTGTGGGCACTAATTAAATCGCTGTCCACTTCATAGATGTAGGTGAGGTAATCAGAAACATGCATCGTATGGCTGGAGATCCAATTAGCGTGTTTGGCATTAATTCAGATCGTTGCGTTTATAGCATTTACGAATGTCTGACAGCTTTGAGGTGTGACCCAATTCTTCAAATGTTACAAAAGCTTATAACGACTTGAAAGACGTCAAATTGAACGTCCTTGAACTTGTCAACATTATGCAAATTAATTTGGCTCCCATAACCGTATCGGGATAACAGTATTTGCCATCACCATGGTTACATTAGTTCCCGATAAAAACTTTTCTTTTTCTTATACGTGCGTGTCGAACCCAATTTCGTCCTGCTCCCACGCGAAGTTTTCGATAGGCCAAATTGGGTTCCGCATCGCGGTTGCGGTAGTCAATAAGACGGCTTTTAAGTTTAGATATTGGGGTGTGACACACATTTGGCTCATATAGCATAAATTTAATCTCAACCAATGATTCTCAGCTACTAATAGTTTCATTGGAAGAGTGCAATACTGGTTCCAGGCTTACTTCCCCAAGGATGCTGCTTTACTCACATGTATTTTACTCATGGTCGCATTGCTCGAAGTGTTCAAGTTAATGTAGTAAAATGCGTAATAAAAGTTTATTGTCACTTTGCATCTATTATAGCGAACACAAAAACAATTTTTCCGTTTTTGTTTTTATTACGACTTCACACACTCGCGCTCGCCTTTTATCTTCTGATACGTTCGGCGACACAAGCTACCGACTACGACGACCGCCTGCAATGCAAGTTCTTTTATAAATAAGAAATACTACGACGACGGCATCGGCTCGATTCCCAATTCAATTCAATTCAGTCACTCTGTCAGAGGCAGTCCATCCAAAGAAATCACAACAGGCTGAGAGCCCAGCCACAGAAGGCAGACGCGAGTGAGCGCCAACGAAATTTGCAACGGTTCGAAGCAGTTCCGTGCACCAAACGCGCTCACATTTCTTTTATTTATAAACAAAAATGTGGAACGTAAGTCGGCCCCTCTCTGTGGGCAACATGTTGGCGGGCAACGAACAACAAGAATAAGTGCCAAAGCGAGAGCGTGAACTAGAGCCAGAGCGAGAGCTAGAATAAGAGTGAAAAAGAGAAGGAACCATCAACATGCTGCCCGCTATCTGTTATTCAGCTACCAGCAGCTGCCCGTTGATAACGCGCGAAATTCGAATTATTATTTGAGAGCCTTGAGCTGCTTCGTTTTTAATCGAAATTTTATAAGTCAATCAAATTAATTAACGAAAATTTTGAAACTCATTCATGAAAATGTATTATTTATATCCTACTCCGTTTAAAATGAAAATTCGAAATTATAGTCAAACTCTCAACCCAAGATAACGCAAGTAAGAAGGCTCTAGTCGAGACGGCTCGACTACGAGCTTCTTAATTGTTTTAAGTATATTATTTGACAGTCCGACTTTTAAAGTGGTCATTATAGCTATCGAAAGATCGTTAAAATTATTCTGATGAAAAAAGAAAATGCACTGAAAAATAATATGAATCAATTTTTACACAGCTCGAATAATTGAGACTATTCGACTAGGATATACTCTGAACTCAATGTAGTGCTGATGTTTTCAATTTACATTTTATATATCACCATAGCGTAGCATCATATATATAAACGTATATTATTACTTACGCTCTCTTTGTGGAGAATTTGTGATCGAATAGCTTTATGTATGGGCATAAGACTGTGTATACGAAATTTTAAATTGAAGAATTCATAAATGCAATAGCAATCAGTTCAGTATATCCATAACTACTTTACGGATTAGTTCACAGTTAGTAAGTAATTTAAATTTAAGTTAGTGTGGACATACTCTGCCTCTATGTGCTACATATGTTACATACCCAATCATATAGGGTATATAGATTCATATTGCCCACATTTCACTTCATTATCAGCGTCCACTATTGGCTCACACTTGGCCGCAAAAACAAGTTCGAGAAAAACATTTGCGACTGTCAATTTGGGATATTTAAGATTCAACTTGCAGTTATGAATGCTTGATTTTGAAATGAAAACTGATTCGAAGGCGACCCGCGGACTGTTTTTTTCTATTTCTAGTTCATTTCAGTTCACTTCGAACACGACGAGGTTATGTAGGGGACGGATTTACGTAAAATATTGAGCACGATGCAACTTGACAATTGACTTTTAACGAAACTATGAAACTAAAACACAGACAACAAAGACGACAAGGACAACCGAAGACGCGATACGTTAGATCACATTCGCGTGGATCTTCCGGCTCCTCTGTAATAATAAGTACTCCAGCACCAGAAAGTGCTTTAAAGGAAAGTGCAACCGATCAGAACAGCAGCACGTAACGCGGCGCATTCAATGCAACTGAACCGATCTGGCCCATGCTAAGAGAATGATTATTTTATTTTTGGTTTTTGATATTTCGAAAGAGAGACGAACCAAACATAATGCTCACTCGAGCAGAGCAAAATATCTTCCGTATATACATATGTATGTATGTGCGTGCATCTCTTCCCACATACGTTCATATATACACAAAAACACAAGCATATATTCAAAGTGAATCCAAGAGAAATAAATTTTACAGTCTGTAGTATATAAAACAATTGGTAGCACAACATGTAAAGTTATAAAAAGATGTGCAAGAAATTTAACAGCCAAGAAATATTTGATTTAATAACTAGTAAGTTCACTAAAACTATCCAGATGCGTCTATTAAGCTATAGCTAGTGGAGTCATTTATAGATATTTTAGAAAATTACACTTGTAATTGGTAATACTTTGGATGATCGGATCTATTTTTGGACGTGACTTGATTTGAAGTACTCGAGGAGCCTTTCTGAATTTAATAAAAATGTTGTGCAATGAATATTATAATTCAGAGCATATTATTCATTTATACCTATATTATTAAAAATTCATCTCTAAGGAAAATTTTATTATTATTGATAATAGATTACTTCAGTAAAACAAAAATACTAAAACTGCATATATATTGAATTTGTTCAACATCTTATACGTCCGAATTCCATTAAGAACGTGAATTTAGAAGAACAAGTATTCATAAGCGTGTTTAGTATAATCAAGCCATTCGCCATTATACAAGAAAAGCAAGTCGGCAAATCCCGATTAAAGCATAAGTACTTATTTTCAAATCCCCAATAATATTCAATAAACCAGATAAAACCGCAGTTTTTTATAAGATGGTAATTCCCGATTAGTCACACTAACTAATCAAACGAGCAGTTACAGAATTTAAGTTAACGGTGAACAGAATCAGTGCAACGGGTATTAGACTATGCCTATTTTCAATTCGAAAATATTAAAACATAAGAGCCTAAGAAGGGTACTTGAGAAAATATGGCTTCACAAATGGGATTTCCATTTCCCATTTTTCTATTTTTCTGAAAAAATCACTGAAGATCAATTGCTATTAGATAATTTCTAATTATGATTAATTACTACATAGAAAAACAAGAACATATGTATATATAAAGATTAGTGTATATTCAAGTCAGTGTACAA
Source organism: Drosophila borborema (assembly GCA_030914335.1). NCBI lineage: Eukaryota > Metazoa > Arthropoda > Insecta > Diptera > Drosophilidae > Drosophila > Drosophila borborema. Next base: position 7,735,363 of record JAUESP010000304.1, read on the forward strand.
ATAATTTTGTACAATAAATTTGTAACAATTTTGTAAATACAATATCAGTAAATATGGTATATAGAGTGTAAACTTTTGATAAAGGCAAATTACAAAGGCTTCGAGTCAATATACAAATGTGTTTGTTTCATATTGTCAATTGGGTTTTAACTTTTTTTTTTTTTTTTTTTTTTTTTTTGGTAGCCATATTTAACATTTTGATTATGATTCGAATATTTTTGTTGTTTTTCAGTCAAAATTCAAATTCGTTAATTTGCGCTAACCGCAAACTAAGACTGCGACGAAGCACGAATTTCGTATTGGTACTCTCAGTCAAATATGTTTAGATGATAACAAAAAAAATATATCCTAATTAGATAACTAAAAATGTGCTGCTTGAAGTTCTTGTTATTCCGGTCGCCCGTTATCTTTCTGCTTGAACTTCGTTGAATACTTATAAAAGTCAGACATTTCGAAGGGTTTGACCACCTCCTTGTATGGTTGAAATGTGGCCTGCTGCACGACAGTCATATTCTTGGGGGATTCAATACGAATCTCAGGGGACAGGCTAGGCGCAGCTATGCCAGTGGCAATTGTCAGAGGAGGCGATGCTAAAGCACTCTGCAATGCACTTCCACTGTTGCTACTATTGTTATTGATGTTGCTGTTGCTGTGGCTGTTGTTGTTGTTGTTGTTGTTGTTATTATTATTATTATTATTGTTATTATTAATATTATTATTGTTGCTGTTGCCAACTGGTGGTGGTCTGGGCGGAGGTGAAGGCTGTTGATTTTGATTTGGCTTGGGTGGCAGATGCCGAAATGGGGGTATTTCGAGTGGTTCGAGGGTATAAGAAGCAGATATGCCCACTGACTGGTCCATGGCATTCAGGTAGGAAGTAGACTGACTCAGCTTGGCAAATCTCTCATCAACATGCTGCAGAGCCTTGGAGCTGCCAACAACCGGATAGTTATTGGGGGCACAGTTGTGGACCCCTCGCTGAGCAGACATGGAATAGTGGCGACCGGAGGCCGACATGGACTGTGAGGACAATTTTGTCCGATGCTTAGAGACAGCAGCCGCTGAGGCGCCACTGCCACTGCTGCTGACGGGACTGTGCGATGTGGAATCTATTTGACGCAGAACTGCAGGCCCGTCGAGTGAAGATTCCAGCCATTGCTTGGGCTTTAGCTTCTTTTCGATAGTCGTCGCACTGGCAGACGTTGAGCACAACGATATCTCATCCAGGGGCTTCGGCTTGCTGGCATAGCGCGGCAACGGCGCTGCTAGCATATCGCTGGAATGCGATTTTGGCTCGGTTAGCGCAGCAGTCATGCTCTGATTGGGATGTGGATGGGGCGGAGTTAATGCAGCAATATGGGATTGTGAGCGCCAGCGGTACTGCTGCTGCTGTTGTTGCTGCACCCTCTCCACGCTCTCCACTTCAACAGACATGTAGCTGGGCGCCAACGAGATGGCATCGAGCTGGTGATGATGATGCAACGAGCTCTGCTCGTAGCTAATAGCACTCGGCGAGGCGAGCGGCGACACATACTTCTTTATATTCTGGCTGGACTTGATGAAGCCACCCTCATTATAGCTCTGATGCGTAGGCGATAGGTAGTACTTATCGCACTGCACAATGATGGGCTGTTGCTGTGGCGCCACATGCTGCTGTCGCAATGTTGCCACATTGGACGAGTTGGCCGAGTACATGGATATAACATCTTTTTGGGCCTGCCCGCGTTGCTTAGGCTGTTGCTGTTGATGTTGCTGCTGTAGATAACTGCCATGCTGCTGCTGGGCATAAACATCCATGTGATGATGCACCTGCTGTGGTATTTTGTGTTGTTGCTGTTGTCGCTGAGCAATGTATTGCATTTGGATCTGAGCAGTAGGCGTAGGTGTCGGTCGTTTTTTTAGTGCGCTCTTTACGTGCGGGTGTTGTTGCGACTGATGCTGTGCCACGCCTATGACCAGCATATCACCATTGGAGCCAGCCGGCTGATAGTTATCGTACTCTGAGCTACGATTCGAATGTGTTTCCGAGTGCGATTGACGATTGTTATTGCTGCTGGTGCTATAGGTTTGACTGCTACCCGGTTGACCCTCACTCCGGCTGCTCGTGCTTTGTTTACGGCGCAGCAGAGCACCATTTTCCTTAGCCAAGGCCTGCAGTTGCTGCTCATGTTTGTACTGTTGCGCCAGCTGGGCGAAAAATTCATTGATAGTCAACTGTTCATAGTTACCATGCATTATAGCCGTCTCCTGCTTTTGGATTTGCTGCAACAGCCAACTCTTTTCGTTCAATCGCTGCTCCAAAGTTTGTTTGCGTGCCTCTAAGGACTCCCGTTTGTTTGTCGCATCCTCATTGTTATTATTATTATTATTGGTGCTGGGACTGGGATTGCTGATCGTACTATTACTGTTATTATTATTATTATTATTATTATTATTATTATTATTATTGTTGTTACTACGCCGGTTGTTGGCTGCTGGTTCATCATCATTGAGACTGGCCATATTCCTACTTTTTGGCGCTTTTAATTGCATCGCCAGCTGTTATTGTTTCTGTTCTTGTTGTTGCTATTGTCGAGTTCTGCTTTCATCTACAGTTTGTTTTGGTTTGTTCGTTTGCTTGAGCTGGCAGTGCTTGCGGTGAGCGGTGATCGAGTAAAGGTGCATGTGGTATATCCTAGAAAGACATAAATAGTCTTCAGGTGTAAGCCTCTTTTGTATAATTGGTTTTAGTTTAGGGTTAGCAATGCATTTATCTAGGGACTTTTGTTTGCCTGTTTGTTAGAGACATGCACTAGCTAATTAGACATTGTACGAGAATAGAACGCACAGCAGCAGCTGCATGCTGATACCACACCACCACACCACCACACCACCGCAGCACCTAAACCACCACAGCAGACAGGTGTGTATGTGTATGTATGTACAAATGTAGATATGTATGTAGAGAAATCCCATGTTACTTTAAACACCTGTGTGCATTGCAAAATTAATGTACATATGATAGACTTATTAATTTTTAAATCGAGTGGCTTATGGAGACGAAAAATGGTAACTGTACAAGGCGACAATGCGAACATTAACCAAACAAGAAATACATACAATTTGATTTCAATAAAAAAAAATAAAATAAAATAAAAAAAAAAAAACGAATAACATGCAAAGCGTTTGTATTTATATGTGCGTATGTGTGTATTAGTATGTGTTGCACTCACCTATAGGCTGATCTGGGCTTGCACTGCCCCAATTCGATGATGTTTACCAAATAAACAAAGCGCCTGGCTGCAATAAGAACACGCATGAAATCGAAGCCACATACCTCAATTGACGTAAAAAGTTAAATAGAAGTTACCTCAGGTAAAGGCCGTGTTGCAAGTTGGCTTGGCTTTTGTTTTTATGCTACGAAGAAATGCGGTGGCAGAGTCGTTATCGTCGTTGTTGAGACGGCGTCGTCACCTCTCACTGAGCACAAAAGTTACAAGCCAAGTAAGTCGAAGGTCGCCTTAATATTTAATATTTTCCGGAATTGCAAAGAATTAAAAAGTAAACATCACTTATTTCTTAAAAAAAAAAATAAAAATTATATCCGAATTCAGCAAAATTATACTTTAAAATAAACATGCAAGAAAAATGCTTCTGAGCAGTAAAGAACAAAAATTAATTTTTAGATTATTAAACGATGTATCGATATGCCAACAGCTGCAAGACGTATCGACTACAAATTATGGAAAGGTCATCGAAAGCAGTGTTGTGGACAAAACTGTTGGCATTTATCAGATAAACAAAATATGCATAATTAATATTATATAAACAAAAAAAAATTGCATTCTATTCAACCTACTAATATATAATATGATGTGAAGAAATTTGTGTTCTACGTGTGGGTCCCACACTATACAAAATAACCGGTCCTGAGCAGATTTGCGTTGCAGTGTTGCACATAACATTCATTTCTATTGTGAATCACCCGAGAGGCAGCTGAAGGTATAAAAAAATTTCAAAATCGTGAATAAAAATTACATAAATGCCTTCGTTGGTAGCATAAAAAATAACATATGTCATTGCAGTTTTTAAAAGCGCACACATACTTGCGCAGCGCTTGTGGGCTTCTATATAATTTGCAACGAAACAGCGTGCACATAAAAACGTGGAGCTGGCGTGAGAGCGAGCGTGAGCGCGATACCTCTGCCAACAAAGCACAACTGAAATCATTCTTTTGCACCACTTCCCACACCTGCACAGCACAGTCGTGGGGCAGCAAAAAACAGAAGCGAAGTGTCCAATTACGAGCAGCAACAGATTTCATCATGTCAAATCCTGAGATAGAGACGCAGCTGGCGCCGCTGCGTGAGCGAGTGCAGGAACAAGGTAACTTAGTCCGCGAACTGAAGGCAAAAGCAGCACCCGAACTGGATATTAAGAAGGCCGTGGCCGAGCTTAAAATCCGCAAGAAAGTTCTGGAGGAGAAGGAATTAGCGCTGATGCCAAGCATCGTGAGCTTCGATCGCGCGAAGATGGAGGATCTACTGAAGCGACGCTTCTTCTACGATCAATCCTTTGCCATATACGGCGGCATCACTGGCCAATACGATTTTGGGCCAATGGGGTGTGCTCTTAAGTCTAATATATTATCTCTGTGGCGCCAGTTCTTTAGCCTGGAAGAGCAAATGCTCGAAGTGGACTGCTCGATATTGACGCCTGAGCCAGTCCTCAAAGCTTCGGGGCATGTGGAACGATTCGCCGATCTGATGGTGAAGGACGTCAAGACTGGCGAATGCTTTCGCCTGGACCATCTCATCAAGCAGGCACTCGAAAAGTTGTCCGCAGCCAAGGATGCAACCGCTGCACTGCGAGCTGAATGCGAGGATATCATTATCAAACTAGATGGCCTGAACAAAGAGGAGCTCGCTGCCGTTTTGGCAAAGTATAATATAAAGTCGCCATTGACTGGCAACGATCTAACGCAGCCGATTGAATTTAATCTAATGTTTGCCACTCAAATCGGACCCAGTGGTCAAGTGAAAGGCTTTCTGCGACCGGAGACTGCCCAAGGGATATTTGTGAATTTCAAGCGGCTGCTGGAGTTCAACCAGGGCAAGCTTCCCTTCGCTGTGGCCCAGATTGGCAACTCGTTCCGTAACGAGATTTCGCCGCGGTCCGGTCTGATACGAGTTCGCGAGTTCACCATGGCGGAGATTGAGCACTTTTGTGATCCAGCGCAAAAGGATCATCCCAAGTTTAGCCGAGTAGCTAACGAGACGCTGACACTGTATTCAGCCTGCAACCAGATGGATGGAAAGTCAGCCCAAGCATCAACCATTGGCGAGGCAGTGGCTAGCAAACTAGTGGCCAACGAGACATTAGGCTACTACATGGCCCGGATTCAGCAGTTCCTTCATACGATTGGCATCAAGCCGGAGTGCCTGCGCTTCCGTCAGCATATGAGCAATGAAATGGCGCACTATGCCTGCGACTGCTGGGATGCAGAGATTCTCACCTCATATGGCTGGGTGGAGTGTGTCGGCTGTGCCGATCGTTCTGCTTACGATCTGGGCCAGCATATGGCCGCCACCGGCGTGCGCCTGGTGGCCGAGAAACGACTGTTAAGTCCAAAGACGGTGGAAGTCAGCGAGATTGTGCCGAATAAACAGGCGCTGGGCAAAACATTCAAAAAAGAAGCCAAGGCCATAACGGATGCATTAGCCAAGCTGTCATTGGATGATATTAAGCAGGTGGAGACACAGCTGGCAGCCGGCGGACAGTACAAGTTGAACCTCCCTGACGGTGCCACTCACGAGCTCGGCACTGAAAGCATCGCTGTGAAGCATGCAACCAAAACTGTGCACGTCGAGGAGTTCATACCGAGTGTGGTGGAGCCATCCTTTGGCATTGGTCGAGTAATGTATGCGCTGCTTGAGCACAGTTTCCAGTGCCGGGAAGGCGACGAGCAACGCTGCTACCTTACATTGCCTCCTCTTGTGGCTCCGCTCAAATGCTCCATTTTGCCTCTGTCGAACAACGCCGAGTTCCAGCCGTACACTCAACAGTTGTCCACCGCATTGACCAAGGCGGAGCTGTCCCACAAAGTGGACGACTCAAGTGGCTCCATAGGACGTCGCTATGCGCGTACCGACGAGATTGCTATCCCCTACGGTATCACTGTGGACTTCGATACCTTAAAGGAGCCTCACACAGTGACGCTGCGTGACCGAAACACCATGAAGCAGGTTCGCATTGGACTCGAAGTGGTTGTCGGTGTGGTCAAGGATTTGGCAACTACAAAACTCACCTGGGCGCAAGTGTTGGAGCAATATCCAGCATTTGAGCAGCAGGAAGCTACAAAATAAACAATATTTGTATACTATAAATGCTTTCTACGCTATGTCAAATGTGCATACATTAATATACATATATACATATACGTATGTACTTATGCATGTTTGATAAGATTTATAAACGATGCATTTAAAATGCCTATTTTCGAGAAAAAAAATTGAATAATAAAAAATGCTTTTGCCGATTCATTTTAAATTAATGATTATATTTCTTTTTTTTCTAGTTTGCTGCATTCATTGTAAGCATTGCAGGCGGCTTGCTCCCTCGCTGCCTCTCTTGCTGGGCCGTTTGGGTTTTGCAGCCATAACTTCTTTGATTAATAATTCTGTTTCTAGACTAGTGATGTAAAAAATCATCGATGCATCGAGCATCGATGTTTTTTTTTACTGATTTTTCCGATGTTTTTCGATGTTTTCGCTGATACCGATGTTGAGCGATGCATCGATGTTTTGCAAAACATCAATGGTTTAATTTCATAATAACATAACATTGCCATTTTGTGATCAGTGAACAGCAAACTTTAAAATTTTAGTGATCCTTCTTAAATCCTTATGAATGAAGTCATACCACAGACTACCGTGAGCTCCATATCTTTTTGGGACCACCATTATGAGCTTGCTCAACGTCATAATCCGAATGTGGACATGGATTTAGATATAACTGCTTATCTTCAAATGCAGTTAACCGTATTCGAAAGCGACCCTTTATGTGTTTGGGAAGGTATGATAAGTACCTAACCCAATTTATACAAAATTGCAAACAAAATTTTGCAGTTTAAAAAACAAAATATTCGTTTTATTGTCAAACGCAAATGTTTTAAAACATCGGCCATACATCGATGCATCGAATTTTCAATCCGATGTTTCAACCCAACATCGATGTTTGATTTTGAACACATAGATGGACATCGACATCGATGTTTTCATTCAAATTTACATCACTATTCTAGACGGACAATCGTAATCAAATGTTCAGATTATGATCATGACATTAATATTTACATATATGCCAAACCAAACTGTATGTCTCTAGTATTTGAAATACATTTTTACACATTTGGGGGTGTGGGGAAATTGGGGACCAGAATCCAAAATCTGACAAAATCCGAAATTGTAATAAATTAGTATCTATATATATGCAGAAGACTTGGGGACTCTAACTTTAAAGATGCACGAGATGTAATTTTATAACTGATTCCCGATAAAGTGTTCTTTTGATAGCTTTGAAAATATAAAAGTTATCGAATTTCTGAAACAAACTCATACTGCGCGTGCAATATACGGACCTAACACAAAAAGAAGGAACTCTCTAGCTCTCATAACTTCGGAAATCGACGCGTCCAAGCATACTGACAGACGGACAAGGCTTTATCAGCTTTTCTCGTCACCCTCATCAAGAATATCTGTATATGTATACTTTATGGGGTCTGCCACGCCTCCTTCTGCCTATTACATATGTATGTACTTTTAACAAAACCATTATACCATGATTTCCAATCAATACTATCAATATCATGTGGCAAGAGTGATCGCTACAACACTCCTGAACATTGAAAAGTGTATGCATACCAGTGATGCCAATTTGTCCTTTTTCCGGACAGATCTGTCCTGTTTTTAAGCCCTTTGTCCGGAAAAAATATCAAACATCCCCTATCCGGAAATCTGTCCTTTTTTTGTGAATGCGAATCGTGTTCATATTTTCCCAGTTGGTTGGTTGTTTTCCCAGTTGATCGGTTGTTGATGCAACAGAATTTTATTAAACAACATTGCAGAGCAGTTTAACAGAACTTTAGCATAAAATATACTAAATTGTGTACCGATATTTGGTTAATAACAGCGCCAAAATAAGTATAACAGTGATAAATTGATAGTGTAGGAAGTTTATATGTATTATCGATATCGTTTCTTATCTAAAATTTAATTTGAAAACAGTGATAAAATCCAAGGAGATCTATAAACAAAAATTTCAGAATTGCTGGCTACAGCAGTTAGATTTCAAGTCGTGGATAGCCCGGGATGAGAACGACAATAATAAGGCGTACTGCAAATACTGCAAATGCAGTATAAATTGCAAAATTGACCAAATTCGCGCACAAATGGCGACAAAAAAACATTCAAAACGCATCGTATTTTGCCTAAAAAAATAAAATATGCTTTAAGCCTCCGGAATGTCCCCAAACTTGTCGCCAGGCGCAACTTGTGTTGTATTAGCTATAAGTTGCCAGAAGAGTGCTTGGCGCGTGTTGGATCCATGCCGACATACGAGGCCAGGGAAGCGGAAAATGATAACATAATTGACAATGCCTTGAAATTGTTATAATAAAAAAGAAAAAAAAAAATACAAATTTAGAAAAAAAATGTTTTTGTCTTGTTTTCTGTCCTTTTTTTTTTAGATTTTCTGCCTTTTTTTTCCGTATTTTACGGACAGTTTTGCCTTAAAAAAAAAAAAAAAATTGGCATCACTGATGCATACAGAATAAACACATGCACACACACACATAGTACGTATAAACAAACATTCGCTCTGCTAATTGCACGCAATGATGGCGTAGGGCGCAAATTCCAGATGAAGTTACTAAAGAAAACTTTCAGGTCGTGATAACATTCAAAGTTGTGTAAGTTAAAGTTTCAACTGTTTTAAATACCTATTTTTAATCAGTATAAATCAAAATAAAATAAATATTGTATGTTTTTATAGATATACTTTATGGATGAAACAGGCTAATCTCCAATTTTGTGATTTACGAGAAATCAGATTTATTTCAGTTTTTTTTATACCCTGAACCCATTGAAAATGGGAATTCAGGGCAATTTGCAATTTGGCACATAGATACATTTAGATACTCTCAATCTACTCTGCAAATTTCATGACGATCATTCATCTAGAAATGGAGTTATAAGCGTCCAAAGGTCAGCCAACCCACCCCCAAGCCACGGCAGCAACAGCGCAGTTAGCAGAGCGCGCGCTTATATGTGCGTAAAGAAGAAGAGTATCACTTTTTTGCAGGGTTCAGGGTATCTCGTAGTCGAGCCGTCTCGACTAGAGCCTTCTTGTTTTAATAAACGGTGTGAGGTTTATATAATACTAGAATAGAAATTGTTGTGATTGATTGTGAGCAATAGCGCACTTGGTAATGCTATGCAAATATAAAATTTTAATCACAACTACGTGCATAGACCCAATCCGCATTTTTTCATTTCCTATTAAGGAACGCGCGTAACTCATAAGCATTGTTTAAAGTTTAAGCAAACTATCGGTTTGGTTATCACAAATATCGAAATATCCATTTTATATCCATTGTTTTACAAAAAATCGATAGACGTATATAAGCATTCGTATAACAACCGATAGTTTTATATCGATGTTTTATGATAAATTTATAATTATATGCGTATTAGCACGTGGGGGATAAGATGTGGTTATAGCCGTGTTAAAATATTCATTGATCAATACTAATAAATGTGATCAATTATTAAAAGACCTTAAAGTGAAAAATTCTCAATTTACTGTTGAGCCTTCTACAAGTGAATGCATTTCAAGTTAAGCATAATACTAATACAAAATTAGCAACGACAATATTTGAAATAAAATAGGTACAAAAAGATAGTGATTAAGATGAAATACATTTTAGTCACAGGCGGTGTTATAAGTGGAGTTGGCAAGGGTGTCATTGCGTCGTCCATTGGCACAATACTTATGTCCTGTAACCTACATGTCACTTCGATTAAAATTGATCCATACATTAATATAGACGCGGGCACATTTTCGCCTTACGAACATGGTAAGTTAATTAATAAATGCATGTGTATGTTGGTATGTATGTAAATATTTAGCATCATTTAATAAAAATGGCGCAAAAGCATCCATTTGTACATATACATACATATTGTATGTATACAAATGCACTTCTGTATTCGACTGTGTGTGTACACGTGTGAGAAGAATTTGTTTCATATTGGCAAAACGCCATTCACTTATTATTGACACAACACGTTGCAAAGAAAGCTTTTGTATATGGGGGTTTGCTTGTGTGTGTACATATATACTTATATGTGAATATGCGTATTCACAATTGCATAAATATTCGCGAACCGCATACCACGTGTCATGTCAAGTTTTTTTTTATGTATGTATGTATGTCATCAGAATGGGATGCTGATTTGATACATCATTTTAATGCTTAACTTGGTTCATATGTCAATATTTACCGGTATATGCGCGTGTGTCATTGCACAATGCGCGTTGAACGGATCAAGAATCTAATAGTGTTAATTTAAGAATACGCTCAGTGTAGACGCGGCAAGTGAAGATTTTTTTATTTTTATTCTTTTTATACATATAAATATAATTCTATGAAATCCCTCCGCATAATTCAAATTACAAAAGGATTTTTCGCTTACGAAATACGCAGTGGTGTGATAGAAATAATTTACTGAATGTTTACTGGATAATGTTAAAAACAATTATGTATTGTTAAATTTAACTTTGTGGAAATGAGTTGTTTACACTTTTATGAAAAAACAAGTAAGAAAACTCTAGTCGAGAGTGCTCGACTAGATAATACCCTGAACCCAATTTTAATAAAATAAAATAAAATAATAATCTGTACTGTGGTTTGCTTTTTTGTAATTATCTTCAAAATGCATCAATTTTAGTGCTGAAAATGGCAAAAAAAACTTCTTTATTTTGACAAATACTTAAATATATTGCTCTTGATTAGTACTAAAATTAATCCGTTTTCAGGATAATTACAAAAAACCAGTGTCGAACGTGACAAAAAGTTGACTTTTCTGGAGAATTACCCATATGGATAAATCAGAAAGTATACATAAGAATGTATGCGTGTAACGTTCAAATTGTACATATGTATGTACATGTATATATACATTGCATTACCAAAAAAATAATAATAGATGGCGCTTATATTAGTTGAAATTCGAAAAATGTTATATTATTAAATATAATTAAAAATAGACCCAACAAATAGACGTTCCTCGATTAACAGGCATTACCTTAATTAACACAGACACTTCATAATTGTAAAAGAAATATATCTATGCCGCTCGAAGCTGTAGCCATAGTAAATAAGTTCACTGCTAAAGCGCCATCTAGCAAGTTTAAATTTTTAGACCATGCTACACTAGTTTTGAATGTACATGTGGGCATACATATAGGAAAACCGCAGATGTCACGTGCTTTTGTTATTTGGGCAGACTTTTTTTTTTTTTTTTTTTGTTCATTATTTTCTGTTGACTTAACGGAATAAAATACAATTGAAACAAAAACACTTTCAGAAATGATGCTATTAAATATTTGAAATTAAAAAAAAAAAAAAAACGCACTTATTCACAATTAGTTAAACTACCAACTGACTTTCAAAGGTATCAAATACAAAATAATAAATAATAAGAAAGAAAGAAATAATAAAAAAAAAATTAAAGATAAGAAATTATGAAAGGCTTAGGCGAGACTAGAACCTACGACACCCTAAAATTCGTTGCATCCGTTTAGCCATCCACACCACGGCTCGCTTGAACGGCAGAGTAGCGAAAGCAAATGAAATGAAACACTAAAGCAGTGGCTGAAAATACAAATACAATTCAAAGACAATTCTAACGCAATTCAAAAACAATTGTGATTCTTAGAATTTGCACGCATAGCAACATAGAAAACAGCCCAAGATTTTTTGTGTGTATATGTGCACACGCATACGAAAATTGATTTGCATTGCTCAACGTTGCTTGAGTTTCCATTGTTATTTTAATTGTTTAAAAATTTTTAAAATATATAATGGAATGTAATGAGAGTTTCAGCATATGATCTGCATATTCTATTTGACATGTTAGGTTTTTTTAGAAATCATAACTCTTTTACAATTAGCTTTACATGCACAATAACATATGTATGTATGTACATATGTACGGTTGCAGCCACACGCTGATCTACGCTTGCACTCATATACATACATACATACATACATACATACATACATACATACATATGTATACACATACATACATGTATACATACATACATATGTATGTGCGCCCGCAATGCGTCTTGCTTTGTCGCTGCCTTGCTTGCTGCGCCACATGGGTTTTGATGAGAAAACTTTATAGACTAATAATTCTGTTTCTAGATGGACAATCGTATTGATATGCTCAGATTAAGCTTATGATATTCATATCCATATGCCAAACCAAACTGTATGTCTCTAGTATTTGAAATGCATTTTTTACACATTTGGGGGTGTGGGGGCGAATTGGGGACCGGAATCCAAAATCTGACAAAAACCGAAATTGTATTAAATTGGTATCTATATATATGCAGAAGACTTGGAGACTCTAACTCTAAAGATGAATTAGCTAGAATTTTATAACTGGTTCCCGATAATTTCAGTTATCGATAACTTAGCGAATATACAAGTTATCGAATATATGAAACAGACTCGTACTGCGCGTGCAATATACGGACCTAACACAAAAAGAATGAACTCTTTAGCTTTTGTATCTTCGGAAATCGACGCGTTCAAACATACGGACAGACGGACAGACGGACATGGCTATATCAACTTTTCTCGTCACCCTGATCAAGAATATATATACTTTATGAAGTCTGCCACGCCTCCTTCTGCCTGTTACATACTTTTAACAAAACCATTATACCCAGATTTCCCATTTTCAATGGGTTCAGGGTATAAAAAAATGTGGTCACCCTATTTATACTGTAATATAATATATTATATCATATAGATAGTAAAGTGTATTGATGTTATGCTTTCTTCTTAGAAGCATGGTAAATCCAAATACATATGTATGTATATTTATAATTCTGGTTATTTTTTGATAAGCCCTAATCAATAAATTGTGTGTTGACCTAGGCGGACATTGATATTGCGATGGTAAGTAAATGTAGAGCAACGTAAATTCAATTTAAAGTTGTAAATTTTAGAAATATTGGAATTTATATCATCACTTTTTTTGCAAATCATCATCCTAAATGATGATGTATATTCCCACGAATGTTCTCACGTTCTCTAGGAACATAAACTAACTGACAAATGCCGTAATTGTATAGATATGCTATGTGCATGCGTCTACGTATATATACACATGTATATAAATACATATACAAATACACATTTACATACATATGTACATGTATACATACATATGCATATGAAAACGTATGTATATGTACATATGAATGTAAACTCATTACGGTTGCCGATGCATTGCTTTTATTTTCGTTCTTGTGCTTGACATTGAATAAGAAATTTTTATACCCTGAACCCATCGAAAATGGGAATTCAGGGTATAATGGTTTTGTGAAAATGTATGTAACAGGCAGAAGGAGACGTCGCAGACCCCATAAAGTATATATATTCTTGATCAGCATAAAAAATAAATTGATCTAACCCTATCCGTCAGTCCGTCCGTCCGTCCGTATGAACGTCGAGATTTCGGAAACTACAAAAGATAGAGAGCTGAAATTTCACAGGAACACTCGTATGTTAGTTATTGTTTTTTTTTTTTTCGATAGCTCATCCCATTTCAAAATTATCGATAAAAAATCGAAAATTCGTTTACACATTTTAGGTTTTTCGGGCATAACTTCTACACCGTTTTAGCTAGAGACTTAAAATTTGTTTACTTAGATAGATATTATGGATACTCAGATTTTTGATGCCACGCCCCCCTCGCCCACAATTTGAAAAAAATGCCTTTCAAATACTAGAGACTTGAAATTTGTCAAATAGATACATTTAGTTGCTATTAATATATTCTAAAAGTTTCATAAAGATAGTCCATCTAGAAATGGAGTTATAAGCGTCAAAAATTCAGAATAATCCACCCCAAGCCACGGCAGCAACTGCGCGCTTGCCAAAGCGCGCTCTAATACGTTCGTGAAGAAGAGTATCAATTTTTTGCAGGGTTCAGGGTATCTCGTAGTCGAGCCGTCTCGACTAGAGCCTTTAGACTTGTTGTTTATCTTCTAAGTTTTGGTTTCTTAGCGCCTTATTCACCTCTTCTTGCATTCGCTGGGTTTCTCTCTGTTCTGATGTGCTGTGGGCTGTTCTGTTGAATGGTTAAATGAGGTTATTTCTTGAGTGGGTTATGCCCATTCTTAAAAGACTCTGTAGGTTACGCAAAGAGCAGTTCCCTTACTTTTGATGTTAACTAACAGAACCCCGTGTGACGTCACACGGCCCTAGGTGGGCTCTGTTATTAAATTGGATACTTGGCGGGCACTGAGGCAAAGATCCTCCAAGTGATCATAGACAACCAAAATAAATTGTTTTGCAACGAATTCAAATAGTAAGAACCATAAAAATGATCAATCCTTACTTTTATTTACTTAAAATACAAAAACTTTTAGATAATAGAAGAAATTGTGAAGCTTTCTGACCGCAGCAACAGCAGTTCCTAAATGGATACTCCGAAAAAATGATCAAAAGGCATACATTTTTAATTTTCGCCATTAGTATAAAGTATTGTTTATAAATGTCAATTTCTTTCAAATTCAGTACATCTTACAGTCATACTGCTGGTCACACCTACTTCCATGTCAACAACTAATTAAAAAACTCAAAAAGGACTGAGAGTATAGGTAGTCAAACGTAACGAAACAGATAATCTGGCTGAACCAGCCATCAGAAATCTTGGTAGAAGCTAACAATGCCGCACCCAAACTTTGGCCAACAGATTTCTAATATGACGACAGAATATGATAGATATAATGATGTGGATTGATTGGAAACGATGAGTATATACTCATATGTTAATACTAGCTACTTTTGTAAAATAAAGTCGTTTAAAATAAAGTTTAAGTTATATAAGACGAAGGTATTGGTGGTTAATCAAATTACCTTTAGCAATAACTGCATAGAAAACGGCTTTGAATACAAAAAAAACAAAAATCCTTATATTGTCAGATTCGTGAATATAAAACTTATAATTCTCAACTTGAATCGCCTTAAATTAGTCTACTCGTTAACAGTGCCAAAATAGCCTAATTTTCATACAAGTGTATGTCGGTTCGCTGTGTGTTCTACACAGCTATTTTACGCTGTGCATACATACATACATACATTCAATGCATATAGTATATGTACATTGTATATATACATACAGTGGTTCACATCTTATTTCAACCAGCACCTTAAAAAAGTGTGTTGGGCTATAAAATCGAAGCTATTGGGAATATCCCAAAAATTTGAACGCAGGTTGTTAGTGTGATGTTTAAACTAATACAAAATTAATTAATTTATTTTTGCTACGACAGCAACTGCGCACTTTGCAGAGCCCCCGCTTTTACGTTCGTAAAGAAGAAGAATATTAGTTTTTTTTTTCAGGGTTCTCGTAGTCGAGTAGTCTCTACTAAAGCTTTCTTACTTGTTATACCCTGAACCCATTGAAAATGGGAATTCAGGGTATAATGGTTTTGTGAAAATGTATGTAACAGGCAGAAGGAGACGTCGCAGACCCCATAAAGTATATATATTCTTGATCAGCATCGAAAAATAAGTTGATCTAGCCCTGTCCGTCCGTCCGTCCGTCCGTATGAACGTCGAGATTTCGGAAACTATAAAAGCTAGAGAGCTGAACCCATTGAAAATGGGAATTCAGGGTATAATGGTTTTGTGAAAATGTATGTAACAGGCAGAAGGAGACGTCGCAGACCCCATAAAGTATATATATTCTTGATCAGCATCGAAAAATAAGTTGATCTAGCCCTGTCCGTCCGTCTGTCCGTCCGTATGAACGTCGAGATTTCGGAAACTATAAAAGCTAGAGAGCTGAAATTTCACATGAACACTCGTATGTTAGCTATGCAATACGAGTTTATTTTGTTTTTCGATAACTCGTCCCATTTCCAAATTATCGATAAAAAATTGAAAATTCGTTTCCATTTTTAAGGTTTTTTGGGTATAACTTCTACACCGTTTTAGCTAGAAACTTCAACTTTATATATTTAGATAGATATTGTGGATGGCACATGGATAGATTAAGATACTCTTAATCTACTCTGAAAATTTCATGAAGATCGTTTATCTAGAAATGGAGTTATAAGCGTCCAAAGTTCAGCCCAACCCACCCCCAAGCCACGGCAGCAACTGCGCGGTTAGCAGAGCGCGCGCTTATAAGTGCGTAAAGAAGAATAGTATCACTTTTTTTGCAGGGTTGAGGGTATCTCGTAGTCGAGCCGTCTCGACTAGAGCCTTCTTACTTGCTTATACCCTGAGCCCATTGAAAATGGGAAATCAGTGTATAATGGTTTTGTTAAAAGTATGTAACAGGCAGAAGGAGGCGTGGCAGACCCCATAAAGTATATATATTCTTGATCAGGGTGACGAGAAAAGTTGATATAGCCATGTCCGTCTGTCCGTCCGTCTGTCCGTATGTTTGGTCCGTATATTGCACGCGCAGTACGAGTTTGTTTCAGAAATTCGATAACTTGTATATTTGCAAAGTTATCGATAAACGAAATTATCGGGAACCAGTTATAAAATCCTAGCTAATTAATCTTTAAAGTTAGAGTCTCCAAGTCTTCTGCATATATATAGATACTAATTTAATACAATTTCGGTTTTTGTCAGATTTTGGATTCCGGTTCCCAATTCGTTAGAATTGTCTTTGAATTGTATTTGTATTTTCAGCCACTGCTTTAGTGTTTCTTTCTTATATGGCGAATTTCATGCGTTTTCGCTACTCTGCCGTTTAAGTGAGCTGTGGTGTAGAAGGCTAGACAGATGCACCGAATGTTAGGCTGTCGCAGGTTCTAGCCTCGCCTAAGCCTTTCATATTTTCTTATTTTTAATCTTTTTTTTTTTATTATTTCTTTCTTTCTTATTATTTATTCTTTTGTATTTGATACCTTTGAAAGTCAGTTAGTAGTTTAACTAATTGTGAATAAGTGCGTTTTTTTTTTTTTTAAATTTCAAATATTTAATAGCATCATTTCTGAAAGTGTTTTTGTTTCAATTATATTTTATTTCGTTAAGTCAACAGAAAATAATAAACAGAAAGTTTGCCCAAATAACAAAAGCACGTGACATCTGCGGTTTTCCTATATGTATGCCCACATGTACATTCAAAACTAGTGTAGCATGGTCTAAAAATTTAAACTTGCTAGATGGCGCTTTAGCAGTGAACTTATTTACTATGGCTATTACAGCTTCGAGCGGCATAGATATATTTCTTTTACAATTATGAAGTGTCTGTGTTAATTAAGGTAATGCCTGTTAATCGAGGAACGTCTATTTGTTGGGTCTATTTTTAATGATATTTAATAATATAACATTTTTCGAATTTCAACTAATATAAGCGCCATCTATTATTATTTTTTTGGTAATGCAATGTACATATGTACAATTTGAACGTTACACGCATACATTCTTATGTATACTTTCTGATTTATCCATATGGGTAATTCTCCAGAAAAGTCAACTTTTTGTCACGTTCGACACTGGTTTTTTGTAATTATCCTGAAAACGGCTTAATTTTAGTACAAATCAAGAGCAATATATTTAAGTATTTGTCAAAATAAAGAAGTTTTTTTTGCCATTTTCAGCACTAAAATTGATGTATTTTCAAGATAATTACAAAAAAGCAAACCACAGTACAGATTATTATTTTATTTTATTTTATTAAAATTGGGTTCAGGGTATTATCTAGTCGAGCACTCTCGACTAGAGTTTTCTTACTTGTTTTTTTTTTTAATCTTAATTTTTCGTTAATATAATTTTGTTTATGTTTAATTTAATACATAATATTGAATTGAATGTGTATTTTATTAATTTTTAATAAGTTAAAATTGTTGGACTGATGGGAAATATAAAAACCCTTTCAATTCGTATTTTGATTTCTTACACCCCGTTAAATGGAAACCCCGGTAAATCGAAAACCCCTGTAATTCGTAAAAAAGTCGGTTCCCTTGCCATTACGAATTATCGAGACTCTTCTGTATATAGTTTTTTTTTTTTATACCCTGAACTCATTATATCCTTGATCAGCACAAAAAATAAGTTGGTATAGCCCTTTTGGAAAAAGCAAGAGAGCTGAAATTTCACATGACTACTCGTATTTTACATGAATATCTACATACTATGTACATATAATATATGTCTTCATGAAATCTGATGAGTTTTAAAATGCATAATAGAAAATAATGTCATCATATTAATACCCTTTGTTTAGTAAAGTAGACTAAGAACCATTTGTATGAGTATCTTATGAGCTGAATATCAGCAGAGTTATTACTCTGGACCTGGACAACCTTGAGAACGTCGAGAGTTAATATATATCTATGTAAGTATGTATAGGGTATCTCCAGTATAGTAAAGACAGCCCCCACTTGTCATTTGCTTGTGGGTGGTTAAGTTGGTTACGTTGTGCGTCCGCTGTCTGCAGTCTGCTGCCCATCCCCGTCGTTCGATACACGACGTCCGAACTCGAACGTTGATTTCCACCACGAATTACTGTCTACTGCCTGTCATTTGCATTTTTCACATTGGGCAGCGGTTCGCTTTTGGTTTTGGGGGTCGTTTGAGTTGCATTTTGTGCAGCTTTTGCTCATTTGTTGTGCAGGCTTTGCTTCTGCATTGGTGCGGGATGAGGTGAAGGCTAAGGGTTACGGTGGCGTCGCTGTTGACTGCGACGCAGACGCTGATGCTAGCGCCGGCAGTATGCCGCATGCGGCACATGCGTGTGCGCGCTTTGTGCTTCATTTGTTTGGCGTTAATTTCGGGAGTGGGTCGCAGCTGGACAGTAGACTGGGGCAGTGGCTATGGCATGGAGGACACCATATTGCCCGCCGAGCCTGTCAGTACAGCAGAACACAACAAAATGGTATTGCTTAATATGTTTTATCATCTACATCATCATATTCATCATGATTATTATTAACTATCCTCAGCCGCCTTATGGCCGACGTTTTGCTAAGTTTTGTTTTCTGTTTTATGTTTTACCTTTTGTGTTTTGCGTTTTGCGCCTTGCACTTATCCCGCCGTCGTTCTCCGCAGATCCGCTCACTGAGCGCCTTAAGAGTTTGGCTCGATGCTATTTTGCCGTACGTTTTGGCTGCCATCGACGCAAACGACGCGTCTCCTCAACATTGTTAGCAGCTGTTGCTTTCTCTCCGTCCCCCATTGGCGATGGCATATGGTTTGTTGTTGTTTTCATTTTTATTTTCTGCTTGCGCATTTACACACGTTTTCCAATGGCAGCGACGACGGCGGCAACGACAATGTGCAAAAAGTTAAATGGAAAATACAATTTCGTTCATGTTATAATTGCGCTGGTTGCTGATGCTTGCTGATGTTTCAGCGTTTCAGCGGCAGCAGTAGGAGAATTTAACCTTGCATAACAATATAGGAACGCAATGTCCTTTATGCTCTAAATGGCAGATAGATAGAATTGAGTTTCTCTAATGTTGCGGCTCATTTTATGTGCCCAGCTGCGTGCACATTTCCACTTCCTCTTGGGGAATAGCAATTAACGCCTGACGCTTGCAACATCCACTGCAAAACAGTCAGCGAGCTAGCAAGCCATACAACTAGCCAACCAGCCTATCAGCCTACGAGCTAACAAAAATGTGCACCCCGCTATACTGCTCGCTCCTAAAAGCCGCTGCGTGCAAACGACAGGCCCAAAACCATTCGCCAACGTCAACGGCAGCCGGCGATTCATTTTAGCTCTGTGAGCTGGCTGACTGGCTGACTGCTTGCCTCCTGTCGCGTGATTTTAACAATCCTCCCATCTGGATGGTTTATGCTTTTCGCTTGCTTCCGCGCGTTGATTGTCGTCGTTGTTGCTGCTGCTGCTGCATGCGGAAAGCGACGTCGCGACGTCGACAGCAGCAGCAGCAGCAGCAGCAGACCAGGCCACCGGCACCGTACACCCGCCTCCCGCGAATTTATGCACACATACACGCACGCATATACATTGCGACACCACATGTATGTATATATGTGTTTGTGTGTGTGTATGTATGTGTGCGCGTGCCTGACTAGCCGGCAAATGCCGGGCGCAATAAATGCCCAAAAGCAGCAACAGCAGCAGCAGCAGCTACGGCGGCAGAGCCAACTGGCAGCAGCACGCCGCCAGCACCGGGGGTCTGATACAGGCGATGGTGATGATGGTGATGGTGATGGTGATGGCGGCGGCGGCGGCGGCGGCTGTTTTTAGCGTTTGTACGCGCCCCCCAAAACACACCAACACACACACACACATACACATACATACAGACAAACACATTCAAACACACATAAACAAGCACATGCACACACATACTTGTGCACACATGCACAAGTGTCTGTATGTATGTCCTCCGCATGTCGTCGTCATCGCAAAAGCTTGTGGCATGGCTTTGGCACTGGCACTGGCTACAGCTACAGCTATGGCTCTACTTTGCTCTGCTCTGCTCTGCCTGTCTGCCTGCCTGCCTGCTTGGCGTTTTTTGCGTTTCTGTTTTTTGCCTGCTGCCGCCGCCGCCGCCGTCGCTGCTGCTTCTGTTGCTGCTGGCGCTGCCGCTATGTTAGTTGGCACGTTTTGTTGGCTCGTTTGCTTTTAGGCTTGGGCTTGGGCTTGGGCTGTCTGCTTTGGCTCTGACTGCAGCCTGTCGCGGTCGCCACGCTCGCGCTGCGCCGGCCACGGTGGCGGCGCTTCGCACTTTGCTCTGCTGAATTTTCAATTTCAGTTGTAAGCTGACTGCAATCAGCACTGGTTCGCCTTGTTTCGTTTCGTCTCGTTTCGTTCCATTTCGCTTTTGTTGGTTGGGCTCGGTCCGTTCCTATTTGATTCGATTTGATTCGGCTCGCATTGAGCTTGTGCTTACGGCCGATTTGCGAGTGCGGCGGCCAGCAGACAGTCGGCCGGTCGGATTGTCCCACTGTTGGTCGAGGTCATCATAAAGCAAAATATTATAAACACAACGTTCACCGCCCACAACCACTAGCCATCTCTCACGCAAGTTCCGCGCGTTTCGTGGCCCGCGCGCATTTTTTGCATGTGTGTAGCATTAATACACATAGAAAAGAGGAGGGGGAAGGTGCTCATACGTGAACATAACGCATGAGTATGCGGTGCGTGTTTTATTGATTTTGTAGACCAACAAAGTCGGCAGCAACTGCTCAAACTGTAACTGCCCCAAGCCTCCCTCTCAGTCCACCGCGACAATGACCAATACTCATTATGCACACACACACACATATATATATATATATATATATATATATATATATATATATATATATATATATATATATATATATATATATATGATTGGTCCTGAAATATCTTTGTCGGACTCAAATAGATCAGCAGTTCTTGATCTCGCAATATAAAAACTGAAATACTGTATTAATTTCATATTGTTCAGATATAAAGACGGCATAAGTCGAGCTTCTCGTGGTCATTTGGCCATGCGAATGAGGCCTCACTGTGTCTGTCACTCGCTTGGTTCATAACTTTATTGGCGTTGGCAGCCAAACTTGCGCGTTTCTTGGCAAAAGCAAGCAAGCAACTAGCACCTCAGCACACCAACAAGCAAGAGCAGCAGCAACGGCAGCAGCAGCTGGCATCAGCTCATTCCAAAGCTAATGTCCTCAGACCCCTCCCAGACCTCCGCTCGTGCACAACAAGCTGCTGTCGCACATAAAAACAGCAACGACGAAAACGAAAATTTAACGACTGCGCAACGTGACGCATTATTTGTCTGCGCTGCCGCTGCCGCTGCCTCGCTTGACTGTGCCCTGGCCTGATGGGCGTCTGGCCTGCCTTTTAGCGGTTCAGCCTGCAGCAAGCTTGCCGCAGACTCGAGCCGCCAGAAATTGCTTTTGCTTGCTTGTTGGCTGGCTGGCTGGCTGACTGGTTGGAAGGAACTTCACCAACTGCGTCTCTCTCCACTTCTCCCCCTTCCACCCGCTAACTGCCTTTGCGCGCTGCTGTTGCTGTTTTAGTATTTCGCACTCCGTACACGAGGTGGCGGCAGCGGCTGCAAGCATTTTTGCATGACTGACTAACTGACTGGCTACGGCTGAGTCTGAGTCACTCACACACATACAAACACATACACACGCGCACACGTACATACAGTTGCGGCAGCTTGTGTTTTGTTTGAATGGAACTGAGAGGAGGCATCGAATGGGTCGCCGTGGGGAAGCAGAGAGAGTGAGAAAGAGAGAGGGCGCGCTACTGCATGGCTGTCGCCGTCGCAGCCTGGCGTATGTTTATAATTTGATTTTGTTTCTTTCTTTCTCCGCTTCGTTGCGCGATAGCGACGGACCAGCATTTCCTGTAGCTGCTAGGCCTACGAGGATGGCTGGACGAGGGGGGGCTCGTGCATGCTCGGTCGGCAAAGGAGGTGGGGTTAGCCGTCAGCTGCAAATTCGTTGGCACGCTAAAGCAACAGCAGCAAGAGCAGCAGCAGCACCAACAACAACAACAGCAGCAATAGCCACTGAAACAGGCTGCGGCAATGCCAGCGTCGCAGGCCACGGAATCTTAATGAAGTTATTGTGTTGTATTCGCCGTTGTTGCTGCCTATCCAGCTCGTCGCTGGTGTTGCTGTGCCATTTACATACGCAGTCACACACAGAAGTGCATGCACAAATATATGAATATATACATATATATGAAGGTTTTTGTCATTTTTTTGGCATGTTTTGTTTCATTTTGAAAAAAATTGTCAATGCTGTTTGCCATTGATCCAAATGACATCTTTAATAATTATCCTATTCGAATTTTTTACCTATTTACCTTATGAGTTAGCTTCTTGATTTATTTAGTGATATCTTCTAGAGTTGTTTCACGAATACCATGCAATTATTAAATATTCAATATTAAATTTTATTATATATAAGATTTGATGTATTTTGTTTACTATATGTAATATTATGTATATTATATGTGTACAAAATACAAACAAATTTTTCAATCGAGTTAACACGGAGCGAAAGTTCATAACAAATCAAAATGAAAGATTATGTTAAGTAGAAGAAGGCTATAGTCGGAAGTCACTTACTTACTGGGATCTGCCACGTTTGGTTTGGCAGTATTATACTTCGTAGGGCATAAACAGTTCTATATCTTGAATCAGCCGAGACAATTTCTTATTTTTTGCATTAATTCATTTATTATTTTTAATTGTTCTCTGTACATCGGGGAATAAAAATACGGATTTTGGATTTTTGCCTCTCATCAACAGAATAAAACTAGTGAATGCTTGTTTGTCGGTTAACTCAATGCGAGACATTAAGATTAAGCGAATCAGCAAAAGATTACATTGCGTTTTCATTCGTCTTCCTCTTCCTCTTCTCCTTACCCTGTATGTGTGTATGTTTGCATTATAAAGTAAGAGTCATCTGCCGGTCCTACATATGTATGTGTTCTACATATGTACATGTGTATATGTGTGTGTGCTGTATATTGAATTTGGAATTATATCCGTTGTTGACAGGCGATAATAGAGAGCCGACGCGTGTGTCGAAAGTAAAGCGAAAATACAGATACAGAGAGCACTGAAGCACAGACTCTTCGTAAAAATGGCGCCAAAAAAATCAACAATTGTGTTAAATGTGGAGCAATTCATTCACGACATTGAAGAGAGGCCGGCAATATGGAACCGCAACTTCCATTGCAACAAGGCCTTCCTCGAACAAATGTGGGACGAGCTGAGTAGCACACACAAGTTACCAAGTAAGTAAGAGAATAAGAGCGTGGGCTACATGAGCGAAGTAACTCCCGAGGCACAGCTTTGCGGCAAATTGAGTGCGCGAGTTTTCTTAAGGAAAGAGAGGAAACAAAGACATATGCATAGCTAAAATAAATGTTGTGCCTTCGGAGTGGCTTGGTTTATTGGCAAAGGTCAACTGATTACGATTATTTTGCTGATCCTCTGAAATTCAATTTACAGAAATTGTGCTCAAAGCAAAATGGAAGGGGCTGCGGGACAACTTCAGAGTCGAGTACAAGCGCATTCCACGCGCCGACAATGGTGACTTTATGGTGGATCCCGCCACATTCGAGTCAAAATGGTTGCATTATTATGCCTTGCTCTTTCTAAGTGAGTAGTGTGATGGAAAGTGCGCCCTTTTCAATTTTGTTGACTTCTGCATCCGTATCACCTGCAGCGGATCACATGCGCCATCGTCTACCGAAAAACGAGCAGGATCAATCGTACTACTTCAACCAACAAAGCGAGGACTGCGAGAAGACCGTTGTCGAACCCGATCTTACCAACGGACTAATACGTCGTCTGCCGGATAGCGATGAGGACTACGATGAAGACGACATAGATGGTGATGGAGGTGGTGAAGCGAGCGACGGTAGCATTGATGGTCTGCCCACTCCTCCAGCGGCACATCAACAAACTCAAATAAGCACAACGCCTCTGGCCACGGGTGTCCTTAGAGCTCAAGAGGAGGCATTTGCCGCTTCCCATCAGCATGCGCTCCTAAAGGCGGGGCTTTTGCGCGCCCAGTTAATGGAATTGGAAAGAGAAGCTCAAGACTTGAGTAAGAAATCAACTCCAACTCGATCTCCGACTCCGACTGTCACTGCAGCGATGACAACACTAGCGAATCAGGAAACACTTTCTGGATCTGCTCATTGCTCCCCACCGCCGGTGGTGACTACCACAACTACGAACAGTGCTGTGGCCACGGCGACGCAGTTGGCAGGCACAGTTCTAGCACCAGCCACTACTACCTCCAACACAACGGGAAATGCGGGAGCAATGGGTGGAAAGCGCTCGGTATCGCCGCCTCCGCTATATAATAAGGCACATCATCCACTGCCCACACTATCCGTCGGACATCATACGGTTGGGTCAAAGGAAGACTTTAGCGGAGGCGCCGCCAGCGCGGGTAGCGATCACCTGAACTTCACTCAACACTCTTACGCCAATGGTCTGATTCCTGCACTCAAGCTGAAGCGGCCGCGCCTCTCAGAAGACAGTAATTTCAATGGTTCCTCAACAATGGACGCTCCGCTGGTACCCGATGATGACGATTATCACTACTTGCTCAGTCTGCATCCGTACATGAAGCAGCTGACGGCTGCCCAAAAGCTGCGAATTCGCACAAAGATACAGAAACTCATATTTAAGGAGCTTTACAAGGAAGATCTTGAAGAGTCCAAGTAGTCGCCCCGTTCTTCATTTTCATGAATATAAAGACTGTAAATAAGAATTCGCATAGAATAGCTAGTTCGTAAGGATTAATAATAATCCATAGTTATCTATGCCATGCTATTTTCTAGTTGAGCGTCGTCACCTACCCAACTACCAAAATGGGCTTTGGTGCGCGCCATTTAGCTTAAGCTCAAAGATTTGCAAATAAAAACCATAAATGTTTATTTTAAAGCTGGGAAATTTTATTTGAAAATGCACCTTAATTAGAAAACATCAAATTAGATGCGGCGAATGCTCGCTCTCTGCTGATTATTTGATTCATTGGCAATATGTAGTCTCAATTAGTGTCAATTATAGATACGAAAGCCAAAAATAGAATAATTTCCTACCATACTTACTATTTCACAGGCGAGGTCTACGTACTTGATGATGGAGCTGAGGTTGACTTAGATTTGGGTAATTACGAGCGCTTCCTTGATATAACTTTGCACCGGGACAATAACATAACAACGGGCAAAATTTACAGGCTAGTCATCGAAAAGGAGCGTAAGGGAGATTACTTGGGCAAGACTGTGCAGGGTAAGTATCATAAGACTAGATTTATGGAGTGGTGCTAAACTTGTTTTTTTTTTTTACAGTTGTGCCGCATATAACAGATGCCATACAAGAGTGGGTGGAGCGCGTCGCCCAAAAACCTGTCAAGGGCTTGTCCAAACCCCAGGTGTGCATCGTCGAGCTTGGAGGCACGATCGGTGACATTGAGGGCATGCCTTTTGTTGAGGCGTTCCGACAATTTCAGTTTCGTGTGAAACGCGAAAATTTTTGCCTAGCTCACGTTTCACTGGTGCCGTTGCCCAAAGCCACTGGTGAGCCCAAGACAAAGCCCACACAGAGTTCCGTGCGGGAGCTTCGCGGATGTGGCTTAAGCCCCGATTTGATCGTATGTCGCTCTGAGAAGCCGATCGGGCTAGAGGTAAAGGAGAAGATTAGTAATTTCTGCCATGTCGATCCTGATCAAGTTATATGTATACATGATCTGAACTCCATATACCATGTGCCACTCTTAATGGAACAGAATGGCGTCATCGAGTTCTTGAATGAGCGGCTTAAGCTGAACATTGACATGAGCCAACGGGCCAAGTAAGTGATGCCTTAAATAAAATTTAATGGATTTTAAAACAGCGTATCATTTCATTTCCAGATGCTTGAATCATTGGCGGGATCTAGCACGACGTACTGAGACTGTTCGGCGAGAGGTCAACATAGCTATTGTAGGAAAATACACAAAATTCACTGACTCGTATGCGTCCGTTGTAAAAGCGGTTCAGCATGCTGCATTGGCAGTGAACCGCAAGGCGAATTTGGTCTTTATTGAATCATGCCTGCTAGAGCAAGACACTCTGCAGCGTGAGCCTTCCAAATATCACAAGGAGTGGCAAAAATTGTGTGAAAGCAACGGCATACTCGTGCCTGGTGGCTTTGGAGCGCGCGGAATGGAGGGTAAAATACGCGCTTGCCAATGGGCACGCGAAAATAAGAGACCTTTCTTGGGTATATGTATGGGCCTGCAAGCGGCCGTCATAGAGTTTGCACGCAATGTAGCAAACCTTAAAGATGCTAATACCACGGAGGTAAATCCTGATACACCCAATCCGTTGGTCATCGATATGCCGGAACATCACAAAGGACAAATGGGTGGCACTATGCGCTTAGGAAAGCGGAAAACAATATTCGCTGATAAGCAAAGTACGATTCGACAACTTTATGGGAATCCTATGACAGTGGAGGAGCGGCACAGACATCGATACGAGGTGAATCCTGCGTATGTATCGCAATTGGAAAGCCATGGCATGAACTTCGTGGGAACAGACGTGGATCAGAACCGAATGGAGATTATCGAGTTGCGGGATCATCCCTACTTTGTGGCAACACAGTATCATCCGGAATATTTGTCGAGACCACTGAAGCCTTCGCCTCCGTTTCTTGGCCTAATTTTAGCAGCCGAAGATAGGCTTCAGTCCTATATCGAACGTGGTTGTCGCTTGTCACCCAGGCAACTCTCTGATGCGTCATCAGATGAAGACGAAACGGTTAATGGAGTAGCACATAGCTTTGAAAACCTTAAAACCACAGGACATAAGAAGTGCATTAGCACAAGCACTTGCACCAGCACGGATGGACAATGCGAACCCCTAAACGGTCAAGTGAATGGAAATACCAATGGCTTAATCGGCAGTGATCATACCTTTCACAATGATGATAACGATGCTTATTGTGAATCTAGATCAGATTGAGCTCAATTGCATTCAGTTCATGTTTTCCTATTAAAATTAAGCAAAAGTTCTTGAAAATAAATATATAACAGTCATTGAAATTTAAATATGTACGAAAAGAGAAACAAATTTATATTCTTATAAATGCATGCTTTTACCGAGTTAGAATCTACTATTCGGTGTTTCTTTCAGAGAATAGATTACAAAAATTGTTGTTTTTAATGTTGGTTTGATCTATCAATAAACTATTTTCTCGGCTTTAGTTATGTAGCAGGTTTCGCTGTCGGTCGTGTAAATTAGAATCGTTATTTTTCTTTTTATTCCAAAAATATTTAAAATATAATTTATAATTTGATTCCATTTCATATAAGGTTGGATAATAATACTCTTTTGAAAATGAGATAAGAAGATAAGATCATTGAAAATTATGTTTAATTTGATGCGATTCTGATTCCTAATTTTATGTATTAACTTTTTCAAAGTTGTCAGGGAAATTATACTAACAAAAAAATGCTTGAGGAATATTAAAATTTTTAACGCGGTAAAATAACCATTTTTTACTTTGTTGTAAAATACTCCACATTTCTGCATTAGTAAATTCATGTATTCAAATCATTCTGAGCTATGTAATTGAATAACTTTTCATAGAAATGGATTTTATTTTCAGAGCGTTATATTAAATTTATGTGTGTATGTGTTAAATGAAAGGTATTTAAAATCAACTTTTTGGGAATTCGGATGGAGGGTAAAATCCGAAATATATAAAATCTATGTTTAAAAAATCAACGTATGTGACTTTTTTTTGTTTTGATCGGTTTTCATTTGGTTTTATACAATTAACCTTTGTATGGCCAACAGAAAAGATCATGGCATTGATGGTTTCGGATTATAAGAAGATTTCTCTCTTCCCTTTGAAAAGTGAAAAAATGTATATATGTTTTTTAGAGCAATTTAAAATTTGTTTATATATGTATGTATATGAGTGATAGATACTTTCCATAGCTGTCGAACAGGTGTATGTTTCACATCACTTCAAACAATATGTTGACATCGGATATGATCTTGCCAAAAGTAGTTTATTTTGGGATAGCATTTAAATAGAGTAGGGTAGAGGATTATATACGCATCAAGTGGTATATCAGGCAACATGTACTTGTGTAATATGTATGTATATATCAGTGTTGAGCAAAGAAGCTGTTTTTAGTCGGAACATACTTAAACAAAATCTGACAAAAAAGCTGAAGATGTTTGCCTTGTTTTGAGGTTTTCTTTTACGAACAGTCCAGTGCTTCAGCCTATTGGTGACAATTATTATCATCGCATTCTTTCATAGTGCCCATCATATTTATATAAGTATTCGCCAATATCGGAAGCAAGGTTATACAAAAAACGTTCTTAGTATTATTCAATCATTATTTTGTTATTTTTGATTTGACGGGAAAATAGCTGATTTGGCAACACTGGTGTATAGACATAGACTTATGTAAAATCAGTGAATCGTACATATTGTGGTCTTATATTGTGTACTCAGCAAAAAAGACACCGACAAAAATGTTGCTCTTGTTTTGGTCCGTCGCAGAAATTTATCAAACGCTCATGATAATGCTTAACGAAGCCATGACGATTGCCGCTGCCGCTACCGCTGCCTGTCCCAGCCAGGGCCACAAATAGACGAGCGTATGCCTGTGGCGTCTGGCAATATGGCTATTTGGCTCTGGCCGTGTACAAACGTACTAGCTAATTATCTTAGGTCTTCTGCTTGGCCGTTCATGTTGTTCATTGTTCACTCCGATGAGTACGTTGTGTGCATTCTCTGCGAGAAGACGCGAATAAATCAACGGGAATTTAGTGTAAAGAGACTCGATCCGCCATGCATGCCAAGAAGAAAACCCGAGCACGTAACCGACCCAGAAACAAATGCAATCAAACAAGTGAACTCAAATCGGAGCTCCATGGGAGAGAGATCGTTTCTGAGGCCAATCCTGACTTGGAGCAGATCCAGCCTGAGGCTGCTAAGGCCAAACCTGAACCTGACACCAGTGCCATTTACCTAATACAAAAAATCCTTCGCAAGAAACTGCTGGCCAAAGCGCACACCTCGGCGTCGGTAAATCCATCCATTGTCCCGACAAAAGCCTCTTCCCCACTGCGGAAAGCTACTCCCCTATCCAACAAAGGCGATGAAGTAAATGATCTTCTAAAGTGCATTGGATGCAAGTTGCAGAACGGTTAATATCCTAATCCATACTGTCTAGACATTTAGTGTTTATAATATGTGAAGTATCAGAATGCATTATGTGAGTGAACATGTTATATAACTCTCTATAGGTTCCGCCGAATTGGCCAAGGGAGCTCTGCTTACCCAACTGGGCGAAATGTTTAGCACGGCGCCCTTGAGCGATGCCGAGTCGTCCGATGAGGAGGCCGAGTATGTGGAGTATATATATAGGCCACGGCAATACTTCATGACATCGTTATGCAACCTAAGTGTAAGTTTCCATACAGCAGTTTGGAGAATTCAAATAAAATCATCTGGCATCACAGAATTGCAAACTGGATTTGTGCGGCCGACAGTCTATTCCGTGTAAAAGTTGTGGACTGGTCTACTATTGCACCGTCCTACACATGCGGGATGATCAGGAGCATCGCCAGCTCTGCTATGGACTCCGTCAACTGGTGGAGCGACAAGGCCACGATATTTTCTACAAGTGTGGAGACTTTAGTGCCGAGCAGTTCCGATCGTATCGCATCGTGTGCATACGTCAAGTGGAGCAGGCTATCAATCGATCCCTAACGCCCACCGAGCAGGAAGTACTGCTCTTTCCGTTCATCTGTGGCCATGCAAAGTGCCGGGAGCACAAATTCAAAAAACTAATAGCCTGCACGTGGTGTGGTGAGGTCGCCTTCTGCAAGGCTAAGCAGGAACACCAAAGCCCCAGTCACGCCGAATGGTGCAGCTCCTTCAAGCTGTTCAAAGCATTTGTGATGTTCCAATCGAGGTTTGGACGCGTGGAGCCTCCGTTGCCCGACAAGGTGTTAAGGGAGGCACCCATCTCATGCTCCAACACCAGGCAGATACTAAACAAGTTGAATTTCGGTAAGTAAATGCCTTTACGCACAGTTGAAGATACTTCTTTAAATTCGATCGTGCCTTATTTAGATGTGGTTAACGGCTGTGAATTCGCGGCATTGACTCAAGTGTCCACTGGACCCCTGACTGCGTTTTTAGCTCTTAAGCTTTGCGGTCTCCTGGAAGCCAAGCAGCTTACAATTCATCTGATTGGGGCGGAAATGGAGTTCGAAGTGGACGTATTTCAAAAGTGGGAGATTTTCCTGCTGCACATTCTACCAGCACTTGAAAGCCTGAATATAGTATTCATTGGACCAGAACTCAACCCCAACAATATATCCTTTGATCAACTATCTATGATTAAGTTGAGTGCATTTGATTCCTATCTAAGCAAAAGTGCTTATCCCCTTTTTCGCTTTTCGCTTTTCGCTTTTAGATGCTGTCGCTTGTGTCGAAAAGCCCAACGCACAATACAATACAATTTCGAGAATCGGCTTTATCACGAATATTACTCGGCGCCAGATTTTAAAAAGCCAGATTTAGGTAAGCGATAGATTTTGTATTCAACATTTATTTTATACTCTTTGTTTTTTTTTTTTTTTTTTTTTTTTATAACTTTATATTTTAGTATTTTAATTAAGTAGGTAAAGTAGGCAAAGGTGTAATAATAATTTATATGACATTCTTTTACAGTCTGTTTCTTCAACTCGGGTCTGTATAGGGCTACGGGCTATGCCTTGGAAGACACTTGGCCGGAGACTATTCGGGCAACGTTGAATATAAAATGCCCCATTGTTGTCACTTCATACACTAAGTACGAAGCGCCTCTAGACTTGAGTCAGTTTCTAAATCAATCCAACCGCCATTTAGCTGTGGTCCTGCCGCCAACTACAAATCCATTTCGTTCGGAAAAGCCAGAGCGTAATTTTATATCGGACGATGATTCACCATTCATGTTCAAAAACTACCAATGTTTTGTTGTTGAGTAGGTTACTCATTTGTTATTCATCTTGTTTATATATCTTAATAAAGGAAGCCTTAACGAGTTTTAAAATTAACTCTGCAATTTGTGGGGAATTTCATTTAAGAGAATCATCGTGGATTTGCTACGACGTTTTCGTTTGACATTTGGTCGACAACCAGTGGGGACTGATGTTTCCAAATTATTTTATTTTTGTA
This sequence comes from Drosophila borborema, assembly GCA_030914335.1. Taxonomy (NCBI): domain Eukaryota; kingdom Metazoa; phylum Arthropoda; class Insecta; order Diptera; family Drosophilidae; genus Drosophila; species Drosophila borborema. The sequence continues at coordinate 7,767,352 of JAUESP010000304.1, forward strand.
TGTCAAAGCTAATAAAAGAAAAAAAGAATTGTGTTAACATTTACGATTGCTAAAAAACCTGCAAGTCGTGCATAGAAATTCAAAGACAAGTGGTAAACTGTTTATGTTTCTTTCTATATTAGCATATCTCTAAAACTAAGACTGCTATAAATAGTAACCCAATTGCTTTGCTGTCAATTTTACTGCGTTTGAATGTTCAAGGAACTCATTTTTAATTAAATGTTTTTAGGCAGTTACGTTGTTTTTAAATTTTAACCGCTTTACATAACTCACCACAATATAAATTGATAAATTGATTTTGCGTGTATCGGCTGACCACCACATTTCATCGTATATCCACGAAAATTCATCGAAAACTTATCAGATAGTTGAAAACTATAAGAGGAAGAGAACGCGCAAATATAATAAGTAAAATTTTAAACGTAAATATGACCGAGTGGGATTTTAAGGAGCTTCGTGCCAAGCTCGACGTAATGGGATTCACCCAAACATTACCAGTGCTAGCAATTCCGCTAGTTGGAGCCATTTTCGGCGATCTAATAAAAACAACAGAATGCCTCCGTGATACAAAAAAACAAGTTGTTGAACTATTAGAAGTAAGTAATTGTAATAGTTGAATTATTATGTATTATAATATATTCTGTTTTAGGAAAAAGCATGCTGGGAGTTGGGTGTTGAGCCATATAAATGTGACAATTCGCGCTTAATGGCCGAGTGCAATGAGCTGCACCTGAAGGCTCTTGAGGAACGAGAAGGCTATGAACTTCGGCTTTGTGGTATGTAATTGAATGGTATGGAATTGAATTTGTATATATAAATATATCCCCGCAGAGGCAGAGCGACAAATACGAAATCTGCAGACTGACAATGAACACTTGCAGAGCCACAGTGTCCAACTCCAAGCTCAACTGGATACGTTCTTATCAAAGCAAATAATCAGTGCATCATCTGGCAAACGAACGCCGGCTGCGGGAGTGAAGAGTATGTATTATAGAACAAAGCAGATGCTTGTAACTAAATAAAAATAAATCCACTTATAGCGAGAAAACCCTTTATTACAACCGTGCGCTCAGGTGAAGTGCTGCCCCCGACGAGTGCTACAGCAACAATTCCTTCACTGAAATGCACAAAATGTAATGCTGGAGTGATTCAAAAGACTGCAATTAGCACTAAAGAAGGCGCCCCACCAGAAGAGATTGCCAGACTCGAAAACGAGCTGGTAACTGCCAGCGAGCAACTGGAGTTTTTTAAACGGAAAGTGGAGTCGCGGAACCGAGAGATTCGGCGATTAAATGATATGCTCTCAGGTGGTCGGTCGCCAGCAGTATTGGCTAAGGAATGCTGCTACAAGGAAGTGGGCGCCCTCTCACAGGATATTGACCTGCTGCAGCGCGAAAAAAGCGACTTGATGACGCAGGTTAGCGATTATCAAGATAAGATGCATGATGCTATGCAGCGCGCATTGCGTCTAGAGGAGGAAAAACAAAGGTTGCAAACGCATCTGTATGAGCTAAAGGAAGCTGCTTTGCAAGTTGAGGAGCAAGCCAATTCTGAAATTGATGCAAAAGAAGCGGAGCTTCGACTGCTACAAACGGAGTTGGACAAAATGCACCAGCGCAACGATAAAAAATCTAAAGGGCAACGACAGACTTCCGGTAGCGAGAAAGCCACACTCCAAGATGACAAGCATATGCTTAACGAAAAGATCAATATGCTGACGCGCCGTGAAGAAGAGTTGCAAATAACTAATGAAAAGCTAAAAAAGAAGCTGCACAAAATGGATACCAAAATGTCAGCGATGCAAAAAGAGCTACAAGAACATGTGCAGCAAAACAACGTTACACTGGACGAGGAGAAAATTCGACTTAAATCAGAGCGGGACTTCTTCCAGAAGGAGTACCTACGCCTCATGAGCAAATCCGGTTCAGACTCGGAGATAGCATTTTTACACGCTCAAATTAAATCAAAGGACGAGGAGCTACAAGTCTTGCGGGCGGAGTTGTGCATGCTGTCCACGGCGAAGTTGCAGCTATCACCCCGAAAGAGTGGCAACCTATCGCCACCCATTCCTAGCAGCGCTTATAGCACCACTAATCGCAGCGATTGTGTTCAAGCTGCCATTGCTCGGGTTGAGCGCGAGAGGGATTGTGCACGTGTTGAGCTCGAACGCATGCGTTGCGAGCGGGATACGCTGCGGGAAAAACAGTTAAGCACTGTGCAATTACACGCTGAGGAATTGCAGACGTTGCGCGTTCGCAATGAGGACTTGCAGGAACGCATACGCCAGCTAGAGCGAGATTACCGTGAGTTGAACTCAGCTCGCGTTCCCACTGAAACACATAATGCTCTCTTGAAGGAAGATTTAGCTGAACTGAAGCAGCGCTTATCGGCGCTACAGGTCGAAACAGAGAATTTGAGGAGAGAGAACGGGCAAATAACGTAAATGCCAGTATTTTACTGTATACTATAATCTATAAAGTTTTAATTGTTTTTTTTGTATCTTCAACAGTTTGTTAAACGAACAAAATGAACGCATTATAGCCGAATATCGAAGTAAGCTTATGTTAGCAGAGCGTCAGGTGCATAAGGCTGATGTGCGTGCCAGCACATTGGATTCAAGTCGCGAATCGAATCGCAATGAGGTTAACCAATTACGTACTGAAATAGCGTCTTTGCGTCAGACCTATATTGCCTTAGAGCATGAGAAGGAAACACTAGTGGTAATTTGAATAGTGTATTTTGAAATTTTCTTTATATAATTAATCAACTATCCATAGAACCAATTGGATAGCAAAACTGAGAAGCTCTTTAAATTGGAATACGAGATCAAAGATTTCAAGGATAAACGAAGAGAACTGGAGCAAACAGTTAAGGAATTGGAGTCGCAAGTTACGTATGTAATCAAAGAAATAGTAATCTAAGAAATTCATTCGGGTACAGTAGATTTCCATGCCATTCATGGATTTACTTAAAACATTTATTGATATTATCTACAGTTCACTTAAACACTTAAACACTTATATAGTTGCTGGGGTAATACATTCATGGCACAATCTCCCGCCCTGGCACCTTTTACAGCCAAACGTTGGCTGTGAACGTTAGCCAAATATATCTAAGAACCACCTAAAAGGAAATGAAACGATTAAATCGAGAGATCTATTGTTAAGTCATAGGTCGTCTAGCACTCCATATCATAGATTAGAGAAAATATATAATAAAGAAGAAAAGGAATGCGCTGAGCATTGGATTACAAAGAATGCGATATCGCAAATTCATTTTCGATTTAGAAGCTCGATAGAGGATAGATTAGAGCAACACTATTGCTGGAGTCAAAAGTGGGTGGTTCATTGAGGAAATTCGAGTTTCGACGCTCGATATTTAAATACCTCGCAAGGCTTACGCTGGGTGCGCTGCAGCTGTGCGTTCCGCCGTGATCTCTCTCGGCCGGCGTATAACCTGGTCGGCACACACACTTGGCTCTGTTGGCGTAGCCGAAGAGCGCAGTGCCATTAGTTGCTTGCGTTTTCAGCGGCTCAAGCCATTGACCGGCGCCGCATGGCCCTCGCGTGTAAAGCTTGTGGCACTGGCCACTGATTTCAACCATTCCGGGTGTTGACTCGCAAATGCTTTTCTCCTGGTCACTGCTGGTTGCGCAATGCTGGTCCAAGTTTGTAATGACGCCCGCACATCCGCAAATGCCGTTATAAGAAATTCCATCTATAGATGGCCTTGCCGTAAAATCGAATACCACAACTTGGTGCAGAGAGCACGGTCCTTGTGAGCCGATTCTGTAGCACGAGTCTTCGGCGGGGAAATAGAGTCGATTTTTGCCACAGAAATTTCGTATACACGAGGTTTGATTAATCAAAAACTCGTTGGCCTCGCACGGGCCACGAGTGTACAGGCGATAACAAAGACCGTCGACCCACGGCACATATCCCTCCTTACACATGCACTTGGCATGTGGCACGATCTGCGTGTCCGGCCCTTGACCTGCCTCAATATCATCGGGAATGCGGAAGACATGTCCAGGTGGGCAAGGGCCTGGAGTGTCTACAATAAATATTGATATGAATTACTTAAATTGATCAGATCTCTTGCGATAAGGCCTACCAAGCTCGTAGCACATCTGGTGAGGTGCGTGATAGTGAGGCAGATGTCGATGGCAGTCGCAACGGCCGCCTGGCAAAAATATGTGACCCGGAGTAGAGCAGGGTCCTACAGTGTAGTGCTCGTAGCACGAATCCTCCACCTCATAGTGATATGGCCTCAAATCTCCTTGTTTCTCACAGCGGCACTCGGCCAAGCCGTCTTCGTTCCGAGCAAGCAGCTTGCCTCGAATACAGGGTCCCTTCGAGTATTTTGGGTAACACTTACCGTCTTTTGGCCAGAAAAGCATCCCATGGTCACAATGAAGAGGGCGCTTACAACTGCCCCACCGATTATCAGCTCTGAAACATAATACGTGACGGTGCGAACAAGTGTGAATCTCAAGTGCCTACCTCTTAGCCTGTTCTGGTACGGGCTGGAAGTACTCGCCGTGTGGACAGGGTCCACGTTCATAGAGTTTGTGGCAAGCATTGGTGAGCGCACTAAGCGCTGTACCCGGTGGGCAGCGACATTCGGCTGCGGGAAGGTCTTTCCTCTTAGCACTTGTTGGCGTCGGACTGAGCTCCATAGTCTCAGGACATGGATAGCCAAGTGTGAAGATCTTAAAGCATTTCTTTAGCGGCGTCCAATAGAGCAGTTGCCAGCCACCAGCCATGGAAGCGCAAGGATTCTTTGCCGGGTCACTCCAGGGCGGGGGTACGATGCCACCCATTGCTTGGTGCTGTGTTAGCAGGAGCAACAGATAAGTGAATATGCTGCTACTGGCCTGTAAGGCCGCCCAGTAAACCAACACCTTCCGGCGCTTCATTCGCATCGTTATCAGCTGTAATTACGGATAGTTATGCACTGGATTCGATTTGGCTGTATTACTTTTACTCTCAATGCGCTGGCACCTATTTAAACCGGCTTTGAGTCGTTCATTAAACCGCATGATTGATATATTTCGCATTGTGTGACTTGTCAATGGTTTATGGCCATTAATTAATTGATTGATTTTTACCGATCTTTGATAAAGGGACGGCATGCTTGCAAGAGTTTGATGCGGCCCTCCTAACAATAATAGGCTAAACATTTGTTTGGGTTTGAGCTCAAAGCAGGTTCAAATTAAATTAGCCAACTTGCAAGTCGATGTGTTGTGTAGCAATTTTGCTGATTCCGCGATTAACAAAAAAAAAAAAAAAAAAAAAAAAAACCAAACCCAAGCATACCCAAAAAAAAAAAAAAAAAAAAAAAAAACAATGACGGCAATGTAAAAACCAGTATCTGGTCGTGCGCTGTTAACCGTGACCTAAATACTCATTTATCTTGACTTCTTTCTTTAATTTCATTTCCCCTTTTCCTGCCCTTGCTGTGGTCACTTCGCAGAAATATTCTGTTGGCCAACGAGTGCCTAATATCGAAGGTGCATTTACATAATCGTTATGCTTTGAAAACCTGCATGTGGTTTGTGACGAAACTAGTGGGGCAGAAGCAGTCAGCAGTCAGCCAAGCGGTGCTGGGAAACGTGCAACATTTTGCACCAATTCCCCAATTTTTTCAAACCGCTGCCTGCCCCGGGGGCTGGGCTCTGCCGCAACTAACCAACAAGCAGCACATAAAAAGCCAACAAGCAACAACAACCAACAACAAACAACAGACAAGAGACAACAGCTGCAGTCTGGGCTATAAATAATGCATTAGGCTAACCGCAGCTTACGCTGCTTTGAGCTGTGTTGGGTTTCTTGTTAAAGTCGGTGGCTTTGGCTGTCGTAACAGCTAACAGCAACAGGTTTCCTATTGCCGCAAATCAGAGTATTCTCTTTTATTTGGTCAAAAGAACACAGAAGCACAAAACACAGAACACAAAAGCAACTTCTGCACGAAAAAAAGTTCATCAATTATATCAGTTTGATTTGTTTAGGTCTCGAGTTAAGATCTTTGTGCGTGTGCGTTGATATTCAAGACGGATTGCTTTAGCTGTAGATCGTAAATACTTTTTGCTAATTTTCAGCAAAGATTACGTGTTTTGTAATATGCATGCTCACCTCGGGGCTCGAGATTCGGATTTTATTTTGAAGTTAAGCCCCAAATCACGCGAATCCCACGAGATGACACTCGAGATACGATCAGGAGCTCCAGTGTCCAATTTGACTTCGACAGTGATTTCAATCTCAATGCCAATTCACATATGTAGCAGATCGGAGCGCAACACAAAACCCGACTACTGAACGCGGCTGCGACCATTCGCTTGCGCAGGTAACAAACGTCTGAGCGGCTCTACGAAGCGGCCAGGGCTAAGACTGAGTCAGGTAAACCGACCATGCGTTACTCTCTGTGTAGTCAACTCTCTTAGCGTCGCTACTCTTGGCACATATCACATATCTATAGCTCCTCTCTTAAACAAACAAGATTCAGTAAAATTTTTTTCATTGTTTCTTTTATTTGCTACGATGGGTTCTGCGAGCATTTTTTAATTTTAGTTGAAGTTCTTTATATGAATGATACCTACCAGGCAATACTGATTGACATCGGTGTTCGTCAGGTGTGGCTTTGTTTTGGGCTGGTCAGAAGCAAGCCGGGGCTTCATGTGTCTGACGGCGTACAGGGTCGCGCTTTGTTCTTGAGCTGAAACTCGAATTGCGGATATGTGCGAACGTGCCTAGCTTGTGAATGCATAATCCGCTCTTTGAATGACTGGTAAAGAGTGTGAATATACCCAACTAATTGAGTTTTGGTCTCTTATATGATTAGCTCGGGGCTGAAGTACTTCGAATTGACCCCGTGTAGGCAGCGGCTGTTAAAGTGCCGCTCACATAATGTGTGTTTATTTGGGGACACACAAAAAGTATCTTAGGGTCAGTGCCTCTTTGAAGTCACCATTGAATTTGAAATTTGCTTACAGAAATCTGACCACAAGAACACGTCAACGCGACTCGGAGTTGAATGAAACCTCGGCGGAAAGCAAATCATTACGGCAGCAGATTGTGGCACTAAAACTCAGTCGCGATGAGGCAATTGCGGAAAACGGGTACGTATAAATAAATAATATTGGCCAATACTATGCTCCATCAGACATTAGTCTTACCGGTCTCCATATCATTAGCAACTCTTTGTTTAAATTTGATCGTGCCCGATCATTAGCTAGCTTTTTATGACTATTTTCATTATACATGTGATTTTTTTGTGACTCAACAGACGCCTTATGCACAAGTTGACTAATGCTCTAGCAGAATCGAGGGCGCTGCAAAATAAACTCAAGGATTCAGAACAACAGGTGGCTAACATGAAACAGAAGCTATCTAAATACGTCCAGGAGGTGAAAAGGGCCGAGGATTTACTTATGGAAAAGGTATATCGCTTGAAATATTGTTTAATTAGTTCATAAGACATTAGGTGAATTGAATTTTGGGTTAACGTGCTAGGTACATTTTGTCTTAAAGGAAAAGGAGCGTGAGGAACTGTTAGATTGCTACCACAACTTGACACAGGACCAAGTTCTCTTGGAAGGCAACAATCAAAGCCTGGAGGTTGAGGCGAACGAGTTCAAGTGGGTAACTGATAAATATTGAGTTGATCAAATAACCTAAGGTGAAATTTTTAAATATATAAAAGGCGACAAATTTGCGAATTGGAGTGCGAAGTTAATTCGCTCAAGGACCAACTGCTTTGCCGGCAGTGCACCATTGACGAGCTCGAGATGCAACTGACAGCGGCTCGTACTCGAATGCGGTGTTTGGAACGGGACCTGGAGAACGCACGCGAACAGAAGATAGAGCTGGAGGTCCGAAAGGAACTGTGTGATAAATTGGATATAGAAAAAGAGAAGCTAAATGCTGAGCTAAAAGAACTAAATGAAAACCGCAAAGAGGTAAGCTGCATGTATTGTGGAGGCTTGCAACAATGCATATATGTAATTTATAATCATCGTATATACAAACATTATAATAAAGTTATACTAATTTACCGTATTAACACGTAAAAATTATAATATTCGTTAATCTAAGTCACTGTTATATTATAAATAACTCATTTATAGCTGGAAAAAGAGTGTGCAAATCTGCGAGCCGAATTAAAGCAAAAGTCTGAATTAAATAATATCACCACTGAGACTAGGGAGCAACTATTGGAGCGCATCCGAGGCGAACGGCAGCGCCAAGACGAGGCGGAGCTATCTGCGAACTGCGAAATGGAGAGACTGCGGCAGCTGCAGGCGAAGACTTTGGTATTTATCAATTTCATCAAAAACGTAATATATCACATTTTAAGCAAACATTTCATTTGATTAATTGAAAACAGAGTGAACTTCAAGATGAGCGGGATCGTTGTGACAAACAGGAACGTCTTGCTAATGAGTACGAGCAGCAGGTACAGGAGTTACGTAAAAATCTAACTGAAGATCGCTTCTGCCAGGCGCGAACAAGGGAAATCAGTCCCAGAGTTCAGCAAGAACCGATGTAAAACAGTCCTCGAGCTATGTACCGTATTCGGTATCATTTTCCACTACCCACCACTATATGTCATTAGATTACTTTCAACCTGCGACTCATCATATAATGTCACAAACATTATAAAACTTAAACCTTTTTAGATTTATTAATATGTAATAAAGCAATATTCAATGTTTAATATCTCAGTTATTTTTTGTATAGAAAAATATTTGACTAATAATGTTAAAGATATCCAAATAATAATGTATAGAGCAATAATTTAACAATATGTATTTAATATTTATTTCTGAAACTAAATGAAACTTAAGATTAATTCTTTCCTCAATAATATATTTATTTTGTTATAAGATTAGACTAAGTAAAGTGCATTTGTAAAATTTTAAAACAAATAAATAATTCACATACAATTCTCATTATTTAATTCGATGCCCTGCACTTGGCTACCAGCCGCAGGTACTTATTGTACATACACGGACATCCAGTAAAGGGTGGTATATATTCGCGAAAGCTTTCGTTAAAGTTTGAATACTCGTCCTCATAATTGGATTCGTTGCAAGTAAACTCTGTGTTTGCCGTGCTACTTGATCCTAAAAAAAACTCGAAATTAAGTTTTAATTTAAATTCATGTATCATACTTACTGTAGGAATCTAATAAGTCGTCATCTGTATCATCAAGAGGAATTTGAGCACCGGCTGTGTCTCGTTCCATGGGTAGCTTGGGTAATAACTCCCAATCGATGACGCTACGGTTGCTAAGTCCGCTTTCATCTTGGAATGTCACTGAACGCCTATGCCTTTGCCGAACACATTGTTCTGTGCAAACGGTTTCTTCAATTATGGCTTGCTGTTGGCTCGTCGAAGGTCCGCTATTATTTTCAAAGGTGCACGGCGCTTCGCAGGGGTTGAAGCAATCTGAAGGTGGCATTGTATGAACTATGGAGTGGACAGGCATTGATTTATTGCGATTTTGCATGGGGCCATCAGAACTCATCAAATTTGTATTACTTTCAATGCTTCCATTGTCATTCTGTTCGGCTTGATTATTTAGTTCCGTATATTGGGAAATACTCTTATAATCGGAATTAACTGAGACTGCCGGTAAGTTGGTCTGATCATCGATGTCTATGCAATTGCCATCCTTATTATTGGCGGCTGGAGTTAAGGTTTTATCTGTGATGGATTGGATACTTCCCGATTCTGGATGCAGAGATTCGATTCGTTTGTGCTGGATCATTAATTTATAATTTTCGATCATTCTTCGGTTTCCCTCTCTTCTTCTCAATGTGTGCCAAGGAATAAAATTTCTAGCACAGATTGCTGACGCAGTTATTTGCGATTTGTCAATCTTCAATGCATTTCTTGCTGAGCAAATTTTAGGTTCCTTTTGTTGTTTATTTCCATTAGATTCCTGTTTCTTAAAGGAAATGACCTATAAATATATTAAACTCTTTTTTTGATAGTTTTCAAAACACTTACCTTATCATATTTACTAAAAGTAGTTTCTTCACGAAAAGTTGATGCTTTATTACAATTCAATTTAAGGTTTTGGTTAGTTGGAGTATTTAAAATGTTGGTCCCCTGATCCGATCTTATTAGTTGCCACTCCTTATCGTCTCGAATATCGGTTTGGGTTTCTTGAACTTGGGATTGTGCTCTATAGCTCCAAACGTTTAGAGAAGGTGACGTTTGATTTCGGGGGGACGTTTGACAAGATTGGTTACTTATTAAAGTGGTTAATAACTGTGGGTGATGCAATTGATTATCCGCTTGGGTATCTTCGATATTAAAAAACTCCGTCTTTTCGCTCGGGAATACGCGATCAGATGGCATTTGATTTTTAGAGGACATTTGACAATATTGGTTATTCAATTGCTGTGATCGGATATCCGATCGGGTTTCTTCAACCGGAGATTGCTGGGATCTTGCAGAAGGTAGTTGAATTTCCGGCGTTAACTGTGGCCAAATCAAACCATCGTTAATATTCTCTGTATCGGGCGACCCGAGTACTGTCAATTCATGTGTTATTGGTGCAAGTTTTTCCAGATTATCATTACGTTTTATGGACAGAGTCTTTAGCTTATAGCTTTTACTTTCAGCATTAAAGTTTTGCGTAATTTGCTGCTTGTCTCCTGTTAGATTTATTTGCTCTACTGGTTGGAGTTGTTCAGCACATTCTTTAATTATCTCTGGCGAACTCTGATGAGTAGGTGTAATTTGGTTCTGTTTTGTAGAAGGACCAAGTTCTTTAATATAAGAAGCAGATAATTCAGCATTTTTGCCCTCCTGGACAGGCAACTTTGTATAAGTAGGGCAAGTATCAAGTTCCGAATTGTTTTGGCTTGAATCCTTGTTTGCAGTTTTTTTATGTTCTGTCTTGTACATCTCCATATATTTGCGGTGCATGCGCAACTTCTCAGCATTGACATCGGCCACTTCCTCTGGCTTCTTTTTTGCCGTCACATATTTTTTTGTGGTCAGTTTATTGTTCTCTTTGATTTGTCCACTATCTTTTAATCCACCTTTCTGATGCTTATAGGAAATTTTAATAATTTTGTTTGCGCTCTTAGGGGGGCTGTCGCTTTTCCCCTTTTCTTTTCCACCAGCCTGCATTGGCTGTTTAGGCGTGAATTGGAATTTAGACTGCGGAATTTCTTTAGAATTCACAACACGATTAACAGTTGCTACCGGATCTGGATACCAGTTGCAACAAAAGTCCGCCGTATTCAAATCAGTTGTACGCTTGCAATAGGAATTTCGAGGACAGTTACATGTGTATATATCGCAACCATTCCCTTGTGGCATAAACATGTCATACTTTTGGTAAAGTGCCCCAACAGGATATTGATAGCATGGATTGGATGAATACGATACTGGCATAGGAACGGCCACAGCTCTCGACATACTACAAGTTAAACAATTAGCATTGCCAGGATAACATTGCTGGCAGTCTGACATGCGTCTAGAACAGGGAGAACCCCTGTGGCAGTAGTCCGTCTGATAGATTGAGTATGATCCCGATGCTGCATCGCAGTACCCCTTATTGCAACCACCGCACATACGTGTAATTGGCTGGTCGGATGGATCAACAAGTTGACCTTCAATGCCATCTGGTTCCGGCTTGGCATAACAATCTATGCTGCTGCCTGATTGTGGCGAGGATAGCACGCGCATGGCGTTTCTAGTCTCTGGGGATTCGATTTCCAAGTTGAGAACCTCTCGCCAATTGGCTGCCACAGAATTATCGACAAAATTTAATTCCTCGTACTGTCCAGTTAAAATTTGCGTTTGCTTTTCAGCCTTTTCCGAAGTGTCTCTTAAGAACGACTTACGGAAATTCTTCAGTTTTCCTATTTCACTTTCAATCTTTTTGTGCAAGGCATCAACTTGCACGCTGGTCGATAACAACTTGGTGTCCTTGCGGGAGGAGGAGATCCGTCGGGATTTCTCTGCATGTTCGCGTCCAAAAAGTTCACGTACTTGGGTTTGCGTATTCTTAATGTACATGTCCCCACGTCCCTCAATAGATATGCGCTGTTTTCTCTCTAGCAAAAAACCTTTACCTATTCATTTGTGGTTGAAATGCAGTACTTAAACTGAGTTTGTGAATCTCGGCATATTAACATACCCAACCCTTTTTGTTTGGTATTATTTTTGATGTCCATAACCACTTTTGGAAATAACAACTATAATATAAATAATTATAAATATAATTTTTGTTTTGTTTTGTTGAAACTTGTGAAATATATTAGTGATTAAGTGACAACATTTTGAAATAACCATTTTACTTTTATATTCTAACCTTTTTTCAGTATGCCTTGTCAGTTAGATCTATGGCTTGAATAGTTTACTTAGTTAACTTTCGACGTAACACGCTAACAGAACTAACCGAATTTTTCCTTAAGCCAATTTAATAATGTATTAGTTTTATAGGTATCCGCTTCTCTATACGTATGCATTCAATTTTTGTCGAAGTTATTGAATCTAGGCACTTGAAATTTTGAATGGACCACTCAAGTTCTAAACGATATGGAAGATATACGTCCATTGGGCGCGTGATATACTATAAATATCCTGTACATTTCTTTCAAATATATTTATCTAAAAATTGACAAAAAGTTACATATCTACCATTTACAGAGGACGAGGAAAATTTTGAATATATACTCAGATTGAAAGTCTAAAATCAATAAGAAATGGCGGATTTATCTACGCTTACTGGATGCGTGACAAATCGGGGAAAAAATGTACTTTTTACAGTATTACAGCTAGAAACTCAACATTTAATGAGTACATTTTTGTTGACGTCCTCTATCATTTGCATTTGGGATTATTTTGGCGACTCATAGAACTGTGGAACCAAGATATACATAGTTCAGTTCGCTTTTGTGTCAATTGAGACAAAAACAAAAAGGGGCACTGCTTTCTGGATTTAATTGACAATGCCATAGGTGGCGCGTTTATGCTTGATAAATAATTTTATGACAAGCTTGCTTAATGTAGTTTTTCTAACATCCCAAGACATGAAGCACTGAGATTACCAAATATTCCTTTGCTATTTGTGCCTATCGTAATATCAATGAAATTAATAACACATGGAAGCTGTTAGAATTACCACGATAACCGACAGAACTTTCTGGTCACGAGATATATTTAATTCTATTCGATTAACTTAATTTTACCATGTCTCGTTTTTTTTTTTTTTGTACCGAGACGAAGTCTTGTTAAGTGAACTGCTTTCTTGTTTTATATGAAAATATCATAGGTGGCGCTTTAAATATTGTAAATAATCATACGTTAATAAACGGCTTGACGTACTTTACCAAATGTACCTTTACTATTTGTACCTATCGTAGTATTTTAATTGTATCATCGATGAAATTAGTTACACATGGAAGTTGTTAGAATTACAACGATAACCTTTGGTCACAAGATATGTGTAATTCTATTCGATTAACTTGATTTTACCATGTCTCGTTTTTTTTTTTTTGTACCGAGACGAAGTCTTGTTAAGTGAACTGCTTTCTTGTTTTATATGAAAATATCATAGGTGGCGCTTTAAATATTGTAAATAATCATACGTTAATAAACGGCTTGACGTACTTTACCAAATGTACCTTTACTATTTGTACCTATCGTAGTATTTTAATTGTATCATCGATGAAATTAGTTACACATGGAAGTTGTTAGAATTACAACGATAACCTTTGGTCACAAGATATGTGTAATTCTATTCGATTAACTTGATTTTACCATGTCTCGTTTTTTTTTTTTTTGTACCGAGACGAAGTCTTGTTAAGTGAACTGCTTTCTTGTTTTATATGAAAATATCATAGGTGGCGCTTTAAATATTGTAAATAATCATACGTTAATAAACGGCTTGACGTACTTCACCAAATGTACCTTTACTATTTGTACCTATCGTAGTATTTTAATTGTATCATCGATGAAATTAGTTACACATGGAAGTTGTTAGAATTACAACGATAACCTTTGGTCACAAGATATGTGTAATTCTATTCGATTAACTTGATTTTACCATGTCTCGTTTTTTTTTTTTTGTACCGAGACGAAGTCTTGTTAAGTGAACTGCTTTCTTGTTTTATATGAAAATATCATAGGTGGCGCTTTAAATATAGTTAATAATCATGCATTGTCACACGTTAATAACCAGTTTGACGTACTTCTCAAACATCTCAAGAGAGGGATAGTTGAGTTTACCAAATGTATTTATTTATACCTATCGTAATACTTCAATTGTGTGATCGATGAAATTATTACCATATGGAAGTTGTTAGAATTAGAACAATAACTCAAATTCCGTACCAAAATATATGTAATTCTTTTCGATTTTATTGATTTCACCATGCTAACTGAAACTGCTTTCTTGTTTTATGAAAAAGTACCATAGATGGCGCTTTGAATTTCATAATTAAAATATGTTGATGCCCAAGTTGACGTACTTTTTCTAACATCCTGAAAGATGAAGCATTGAATATACCCAATGTACCTTATATTTTGCACCAAGCATGTTTTTACATCATTATAACTTTTAAATACTTTTACTAAAATATGAAGGGTTATCTAATATATACGCTTGCAACTAAAACATTTAAAAAATAAATCACAAAAAAAACTATTGTGTACTACGTTTTAGCCTAGAAGAAACAGAACCAATAAAATCAAGTAAGGGCTTTCGATATTATTGTCATACGAGTTACTAAAATAAATATTTAGGGAATCTCTGTCGGCCACACAAACTCGAATAGACGAGTTTCTATACATTTCGTAAATGTGTATGTTAAATCAAATCAATAGCATTTTGAATATGTTGTTGGTAGTTTGATTTGTTTTTATTTTGAAATTCGCATTGATCAAAGGGGAGTAATCGATCCTGTGAATATTGCCAGGTAACATTAAAAACTAAATTTTAAATGAAATTTTATCACTTGTTTGCCAAGGCTGCACCACTGTGCATGGGCTGTTCACTCAGCGCTTGCTGTTTGCTGCTTGCTGCTTGCCGCACGCATGAAGATTAAGAGCCAATTCATTCAGTTGTCGACTGTCAGCCAACGTGCTCGCGGGTGTTGTGTGCTCTCGGCTCTCTGTCATTCGGAAACTACAGATTGTAAAGATTGCCGGGAATGTGGGAATGTGTTGCTAAACAGAATTCAAAAATATCAATCTTCAATATCGGTAAAGAGCTCTAAAAATATGTGTGTGGAAATGTGTGCCATAAGCAAGTGCAAGTGTTTTCAAAGAAAGCAATGTTAAGGCGAGTGGCATAAAGTGTTTTGACTACGCGGTTGCTTATTCAAAAGTCCGTCTGGTGAAGTGCCTTTGCTTCGCTTGTGCATCCTAGCGTGAGCTTTCGAAAATGAGCGCCATTTGTAGTGACAGTTGTTTGGTGTGCATTGTTCCCTTCCCCATCTCTGAGCCTGTGTGTAACCAAATCAAAGCTGGAACCCGCCAGGGACAGGGCAAGGACAGGGACTGTTAGAGCCACCCTTCAGTCGGCCTCATGACATTTCACTGTGTGCTGCCTGCATATGAGTTAATATTTGTCTAGTTTTGTGTGCGTTTCCCTTTTGTCTTTTGACTTTTGAGATCTTTGTGCTTTGTCAGCGACTCATCGCCAGCATCCTGTCGCCTTTGTGTGAGAGCTTACAACAAATAGCTCCACTTACACACCCACGCAGAGTGGAACCCTTTAGCAGCATATAATGCACTTGAGTGTGTGTGTGTGTCTGTGAGTGTGTGCATCTAGTAAGTGGGCGGTTCTATTGCGCCGTAAAATATGCAATTAGAAGGACATCAAAGCATTATACCGCCAGCATTGAAGTGCCAAGCCCCATCATTAGTGCGCAGCCGTGTATACGTTCTAAGTATGAAGTATGTCAGCTTTTCAGTTTGTCAGTCTCTTTAAAGGCATGCCAGAAGTCGTCTGTGCTCTCACATAATTTGTATATATTCTTATAAATTTTGTTTTACTTTTGTTTTCTTGTGTTAATTTTTTTATTAAATGTGGTCGACTCTGTCGTAACGCCCCTTTGCTCCCCCTTCTGGCAAGCTCTGACTGTATTCCTTAACACTTGCAAGCGGGCGAACGCGAGGTCGATTGGCTTAATTAGTGTGAGACTGGGCGTGAGGAGATGATGATGGGGTGTATTTTTAGTGACGTTTGTAATCTCTGAGACCCCAACTCAGTCCAAGCTTACTTTTTGTGTTTCTAATGTATTCTCCAATATTTAATAGAAGCATTTTCTACTATCTAGAACCAGACAATCACCTCTTGAGTGGGTGCATCATCAGAATATGTATAAATATGTGAATATCGGCGTTCCACTCCACGTTTACGTAAATATTTTCTGGCCGGACGTCGGCTTTGGTGGCCATCGAATGGACGCCGGCAAGTGAACTATCATTGTTGACATCCGTTTCCCTTCGCCGATAAACTAATGGTTGCAAAATGCACTTACGAAAAGGACGTTAAGGGCAACACCGAACTTATCAGCAGCAAAAATACAACAAAAAAAACGAACCCCAAATCAAGTCCATAAAAAATGCGGTTCTCTTGGCTGTTGCTAGGCATTGCACTTTTAACGCTTAGTGTCAGTGCCCTAAAACTGGAGCAGCACCAACATCAGCAGCCGCAGCAGAAGGAGCTGAGCCACAGTAGGTGGGACGGCCACTTGCAGACGGATCTTCATCACCATAGACGCAATAAAATCACAGACTCCAGAATCCGGACTCAGTTGCGAAGAGGAAAAAAAAACCGACCAATCACAAGCCATAAAGAGGGGCAGGAGGAAGACGAGGGTGACGACTGGATCGACGTGGATATCAGCGATGCAGATGACAACTCAAAGCTGGCCCTGGATCTTGCAACAGTGAGCACTGCTCCCCATGGTAAGTCAATAGCAAAAGCAACGGCAACTGCGTCTTATCAGTGCTGCTATAATATGAATGGTTGCTCGATGACCCTTTTCCAGCTCGGAACTTCAAACGAAACAGCTTATCAGCTGCTTAAGTTCGCACTGCCTGCTATTCATTGACTTAAAGCGGGCTGATGACTTATTGCTGTGGCATCCACAGTCACAAACAATAATACAGTAGAGCATACATTAACCAATCCAGAAAAAATAAAAAAAATCTAAAAATCATTTTGAATGCCCATAGGGAGTTACTTCCCCATAGTGAAATACTAAATATAGTTTTGCTTTTTTTTCAGATTTCTATAAATTTTATTCCACTATTTGCATAAATCTGGTACTTTGTATAGAGCGTCAGAGACTTGTGCTTCATTTGATCTTCATACGTTTAAATACTTTAGAATATACAAATATCTAAAACTTTTGCCTAATGTCACAGAAATTTGATTGATCAAAGATATACAAACGTCTTGGAATGAGACATGTACATATCCATATCCATATCCATACGTACTCATATACATATTCATATGTATATCTCTATTCAAATATGCCATGTGAATGTATCTCATCCGCTAGCCTAATCAAAGGCAATATACAAGAGCGAATGAAATGTTTTAATTGAAAGTGCCCGATGATGAGTAACTATAAGCGTGCATGCGAGTATATGTATGATGTTATATACATATGTATGTGTATTGAAAAGCAGTGGCGTATGCTACACTTTTCGGGAAAGGGGGCCTATTAAAATAAATTTTTACTTTCTAGTTCCTAATTTGTGATAAGTTTGGATTTTACTTATAAGAATATAGTGCATTAGGTTAAGTCAAGTCAAGCTATGAAAACCAAACGATTTGGGATGATTATTTTTTTTATAATAATAACAATATATTTATTTCAAGTGAAGAAGCAGTACATTCAGATTAATACTTTAACAACACATTTATGTACATACATAAAATTAGGACCAAATTTAGGACCAAAGGGATGATTATTGGAAGTGAAAAACAAAACATTCAATTAGAAATAGCTTTCATTTAATATTTTTATGGCTTTGTACTATCATTGGTTTATATTGGATCGGGCGTGCGCCACTGTTTACAATCGAAAGGCCACAGCGGACATGCCGCATTGGCATGTGTCTGAGTGTCGTGTGTGGATCTAAATTGAAACTGTGTTAAAGCCTTATTTAAACTACACTGGGAACGGCTGTCTACGGCTGCTGGCGCCAGCATATTTGGCATATATGTATATGCAGTCTCATCCCGAGCTTCTCCTTTACCTACAGCTCCAGCTCCAGCTCCAGCTTCAGTTTCAGTTCGACAAGGGTCGTCCTGACCAAACCACATGCCATCAACGCCAACACTCACTCCGAACACTTAATTTTCGCGTTGAAGTGAATAATGGCGAATGTGTGATAAGTTTGTTAGATTTCCAATGAAATATGATTTTATGGACAGAACATATTTGGCTTTGGCGCTGCTTAGCTGACTACCGCCTGTAATTGCGAAAGGGCTTTGCCCATAGGAGGACAGACCATAGGTTGTTGCCTCGCATGCCAATGCAATTGTATGTCGGTATCGGCATCGGCATCGACATCGGCATTATCTATTCATTGACAATCATTAGAAACGCTTTGCATACTAATCAATTCTGAGTGCCGACGAGTTGTTCACATTTATTGTTTATTTGTTTTGACTTGTCCATAAAAAACTATAATAAAATGATTATTTATGAATGCATTTTGAATAAAAGATGATCCATCCTCTATGGTGGTCATGCCTCAGTGTGGCAGGTAGATTGTCGCCCCCGTCTGTGGCAAATCGTGGCAAATCTGAGCTCTATAAATTAGCTGCGGCATTTGACAGTCGTGTTTGTGTACCAAGAAATACGAAAATTAGCTAAAGTATCTGCTATTGAGACGTTTCCTTTATTTATAGGCTACATCTGCTTCAGTGCTTGGGTGCTCGGCTGCTTGGGTGCTTCGGCCTGTGTTGACAGCTACTAAGATCATTGGCCACACTATGACAGACGCCGCACGAAGACTGCGCAACTTTGCAACTGTAATAAAAATAGCACTTGACGAGGGCAAAATAAAAAAAAAAAAAAAACAAGCCGAACTGAACCAAAAACGAACTATCGAATACCCTGTAATAAGTCGTACATAGATACATAGATACATAGATACATAGATACATAGATACATAGATACATAGATACATAGATACATAGATACATAGATACATAGATACATAGATACATAGATACATAGATACATAGATACATAGATACATAGATACATAGATACATAGATACATAGATACATAGATACATAGATACATAGATACATAGATACATAGATACATAGATACATAGATACATAGATACATAGATACATAGATACATAGATACATAGATACATAGATACATAGATACATAGATACATAGATACATAGATACATAGATACATGGATACAATAGATACATAGATACATAGATACATAGATACATAGATACATAGATACATAGATACATAGATACATAGATACATAGATACATAGATACATAGATACATAGATACATAGATACATAGATACATAGATACATAGATACATAGATACATAGATACATAGATACATAGATACATAGATACATAGATACATAGATACATAGATACATAGATACATAGATACATAGATACATAGATACATAGATACATAGCATAGATACATAGATACATAGATACATAGATACATAGATAACAATAGATACATAGATACATAGATACATAGATACATAGATACATAGATACATAGATACATAGATACATAATACATAGATACATAGATACATAGATACATAGATACATAGATACATAGATACATAGAACATAGATACATAGATACATAGATACATAGATACATAGATACATAGATACATAGATACATAGATACATAGATACATAGATACATAGATACATAGATACATAGATACATAGATACATAGATACATAGATACATAGATACATAGATACATAGATACATAGATACATAGATACATAGATACATAGATACATAGATACATAGATACATAGATACAAAGAAGATTCACACATTTTAATTGTTAAAAAAAAAAAAAAAACAGTTTTCAATTGAAATATAAATGGAATGTTTAAACAGCGCGTGGAAATCAAAAATGATTTCTGAAGACTTCAAAGTAAATGCTCTAAAATTAGTCATAAACCAAAATCTGTCGCACTCGACTGGCAAAATAGATGGGCATGCCAAAAATACGAGAGGTAGACGAGCGGTCGAAATAGGGGAAACACGACGAACTTGTGCCCGCGCTGCCTGGCCCACAGCAATTGCACACACTTAATTAATGAGTTGTGCTTTTGATGTTTTGGGAACTTAAGCAGCTGGTCCCATCTCTGGCGGGACTGAGTCGAGCTCCCTCCTCCTCACAGTTCTCCGCCTCGGAGCATGTGACAAAAGCGACATTTTTCACGCACCCAACGAAACTCTTTGAACCCGCTCCAGAGCGACTGCAAGTGCAACTGTCACTGGGCAGGGCTGTCGGAATGGATGGAATGGGGTGAAGCATGTGGCGCACATGTTGCACGTTAGCTGCACTCAGCGCTAAAGTTCAACACCCAATGAGCAATCGCTAAATGATGCCAGCCAAGGCAATCTAAACGGCAAGTGCTTAATAAGTGATCACTCAGACTACTTAGAGGCAAAGCGCACATGCGCATGTACATACAACATGTACATGCAACATGTACACACTCTCACTACACTCATTTGCATAGATAAGATGGGCAATCGGCGTGAATCGAACTAATTGTGCTTGCGCATCACTGAAGTCATCCACCAGAACGACAACGGTGCTCTGCTGCATGTGTCTTGTGTGCCTCTTGCCTCACATGTCAAAAAGTGCCAAAAGAGGCGGCTGCAAATCAGGCTGCAAATTCGCAAGCTCTGTCACTTTTTGACAGCGTTTTTAATGAGCTCGAAATTTCATTTTACCAACCGAGTCAGTATGCGTATTCTCATAAAATGAGAAACTCCATATATTCCTCTACTCTCATTCGATTTTGCTTCGTAACTTTAAATTGAAAATCAATTGAAATAAGTTATTCACAAACGTTAGCTATTCAAATAAAAGGTATTGTGTTACAGATTCTAATGAGACCAAAGTGATCTAATTAGCCTTATAAATATCTTCATCAAGCGTATATATATACATATATATATATATATATATATATAGCATTTCTGTGGTGTCGCTTCAATAGCAGATATATATACATATATATAGTATTACCCAATAAAGCAAATATAGAAAACTTTAAAAATAATCAACAAACTAAATATAGAACTATAATGTACATAATGTAAATAATATATATAATGTAAATAATGTATACGATATTTGCCTGAAGGCCTCTGTCGCTCTGGCTTAAAATTAAATTGTTATTTAGAATTAATTCTTAGTAACAATAAAATAAATAAATAAATAAATAAATATAGTATTGACTATGTAAACTCTGCTGAAAGTAGAACTGGGAGAATCTTGAGTAAGCTACGCAGACATTTTGTGAGTTGAGTCTTACTTAAAGGTTTACAAAATAAGGCAAATTTAACAACGATAGGATTTAGAAATAAATTTTATTTCACAATATAAAGGAAGTTGGTGTTGTTGTATATTTAATTTGGTATATTTTAGTTAACTGATTTGTATTTAAATTGTATATTTGCAGATGTCTTCACATGTTGCAACCAGGTCTTTGGCTCATGTCGCACAGCATGCGAGAATGTAAGTAGCTGGGATCGATGGCCTCGCATTGCTATGCTTATGTTTATATGTATGTATGATATGTAGTATGTCCGCATCGGAAAGGTTCAACGAATGTCTGCTTTGTACATGAAAGTCTTGTGACATAGGTTGAATACATTATGACACGCACTCATATATATATATGTACACACTTGGGTACAGCGGCGAATGACTATTTTGATCAGTTGATAAGGTGAAAGACTACTGCGTACCAACATTTCCTGGTATTTATGCCAATGCGAACGAGCTGCATACTAAAGCAAGCGCCAGCGTGTTATAAATAAAAGTTATTAGAATGCATTGCGCACGATAGGCTCGGAAAATTATTATGACAGCCCATTCATGTCTCAAAGAAAGAACTATGACAACTTCCGTTGTTGTTGTTCTTGTTGTTGTACATGCTGCAGCCTTGTCCCGAAAAGAAACCCAGGCGCGAATAATTTTCTAATATTGCACAGCTAGCTGAAATTCGAGCAATTACATTGTTAATTAGCATCAGCCTCAAACAGGTAATTGACAACAAGACCAGCCACCGGTCGACGACCAACCCAACCTGTTTGCCACTAAAAGTCATTCATAAGTTAAGCATTGAAGTAATAAACCAGGAGAGAGACCAGCTATGGGAAGCTGAATGCTTAATACTCTAGTATAATGTAGAGGCCTTGTAATGCAAGTCTCGTGTTCCATTGCATTGAGTAAAAATATTGAAAAACAAAGTTGAGTGTGAACGGCAAGCTTTATGTTAGATATTCGAAATATCTCGATAAATGAGTACAGAAAGATTTAAAAATAAATAAAAAATAAAAATAAATGATTGCTAATCAGAGTCAGGACAGAAGAAATTCCTTGACGTTACATAAAAGTATTTATGAGGTTTTCAGCTCTGAAATAACATAATTAATTAATTTGAATTTCAATTCATATACATACATACATATAGTCCTAATACATTTCTTAAACATTTTCAGTTATTATAAGTATGATGCTCATGTATATTTTATATAATGATACACTATGGAAAGAGTGTCTATTAGGACATAAATGAATTTTTGTTTATATTTTGCGGTTGCCGTTGTCGTTGCTATCTACGCAGCCTCCTCACTAGTCGACCCGCAATCAAATCACTGACATCATTTAACTTTGTAATCATAACAATTTCTAAAACCAATTAGTTTCTGCAACAGTTTCTCGTTTGCTGCAGCAGAGAATGGGTTGAGTTTGAGTTTTTCATTTATAAATGCAAATGAAGGCATTAAATCTTAGCTTAAATTGAATCTGACAAAATGACAGCTAAAGGATAATACCTGTTTCCAGACCGGTTTGGCACATTAGGTGCAGCACAGCGTCAGCAGCATCACATCCAATGGAAACCAGAAACTCCAATTGTAACAGAAGAGAGCAGTTAAAATTTTCCCAAAAACGTGTGAAAAGTCGATAAAGATTCTTTCTAGCAGATAATTTTCCACACGTATTATTGCTCTTGACAAAGTTGCCCTCTTCAGGTCTGTTGAAGGCGTGGCCAGGCAATAATTGTTTAAAGTGCGCACATCTAGATGGCAAACAACCCTACAAGATGTAGCACAAGTGCCAAATGACGCTACGGACCTTGAGAGTTCCGCGCACTCTTTGTAAATATATGAACGTCTATAGATTGGAGCACGCCTATCTGTTACAAGCCAAGACACTTCCTCTGGAAGTGAATGGATACAATGTATGTAAATTGTGAATAGTGCGAAGAGAGAGTGTGAGAGTGAGAGAGAGAGAATGGGCGTTGTGTATCTTCAATAGACATCGAGGGACTCAGATTACTACGGCAGATAAGCGGGCCGAATAATTTGTTGCTTCGTTATTGAAGTATTCTCGCTTTATTTATGAGACATTGGTTTGCCCTCGCAAACGAACAACATCTCGAATGTAACATAATACACGTGCTGTGTGAGAGACAATGGAAGTGCTCAAGCAGAGTGCAGGGTATACCGAAACATTTTGGAAGCGGTGAACACTCTAGGACGGAGATCGCATTCAATAAAATTTGTATTGAATAATGTATAAACTCTTTGCACTGAATATCATGTTAATGTTGCAATATATGATGGACCAATTCAATCTAGAACGGAAATTAGTATCATAAGAGTATCATGACATAATATTAACAACATTCATGTTGGGTCAGTTCGCTCTATAGACCAATCAACCTATAGTTAATATAGTGGAATATATACGAAGAGTATATATTTGCATAAATACTGCTGAAATGCTCAACACTCTAGCAGACAAAAACTATAATGTAAAAGATTTGTAATGCAAGTCTTAGAGAATACATCAATAAACAATAGCACTGGAATAATATGAAGAAAATGACAGATAACGTTGGCGATTCGCGGAAATTCAGAATCATATAGAATGACCCGAAGCAGAAATTATGAAAGAAGACCAACAAAATAGTGGAAGAATTTGTAAGCTTGTAGATCTGATCTGAACGCAGAAAGAATAAAACCAACAACTGTGAAAACGAGAAATTACGGAATTCCTAAGCACATACATACACATCGATGGGGATGGTATGCTTGCGGTGTATCGACTTGCCTTATGCAAATATGAAGTTAATGAAATAGAATTAAAAATATGACAACTGATTCAAAATTAAATTTTAAAAGCTTATTGGATATTATAAATTTAGTTAAATACGGCTTAATGTGTGACGAAGAACGAGTCAGAGTATACTGAGGGACTTAGCAATTAATTTAGTTGGCAATACATTGAGTATTCCCGAACAAACTTTCTTTAAGAAGTAATAAGAGACTACTCGCTGTGAGATCCCATGAACCCTTCGAAGAATTGATCTTGCTATGGGATCCTTAACTATGTTCATTAAATTCGCTTGTAGATGGACTATCGGCATAAAACATTCAGAATATAATAATGATATTCATATGCGTATGTCAAACCTCGAATAATTGAAATACGTATTTTACAAATTTGGGGGATGTGATTGGATTCAGGGCTGGTAACCGAAATAAAGTGGAAACCAAAATGGCATTAGATATGAGACTAGCTATAAAAGATGTAGAAAATATAGTTTTATAATTACTAATGTATATGAGTTTTAATCGATGAATTTTTAAAGAGAACAGTTATTGGTTTTCTGAAATAAACTCGATGTGCGCGAGCAATACACAGAGTTAACAAAAGTCCATAGCTCTCATAGTTTCTAAGATCAACGCGTTTCACATTTTTAATTTAGGCATAAAAAAAAAAACAAGATACCCTGCCCTGCAAAAAAAGTGAGCATCTAAATGTATATTTGCCAAATTGCAAGTCTCTATAATTTTACATGCGTTTTTTTTTTCAAATTGTTGGTGAAGGAGGAGTGGCATCCAAAATTACAAAATCTCCGTATCCGTAACAATAATAATAAAATTACTAATTTGACAGACGAAAAGATATATAGAAAATGTTTGTCAGTACTGATTGATTCGTAAATTTATAAGAAATTTCGTTAAGTGATCCATAAGAGTCTGTGTATGTATTCGCAGATTTACTACAAGTTTGAAGAAAATTCATATTTACTTCCAGCTATCATTGATTCAATTGGACTCGGGCAATGGACGTGAGGAGCCTCGAACAGAATTGAGAAAGTATTGTGAACCGCATCAACTGGAGTTTTGGAACTGTGTGAATCGCACACTTGAAGGTACATAAGTGCTATTGGCAGAGTACAAAAAGCGTTTGCTAAATGACATTTACAGCGGTTGACAGAGGCAAATCATGGTCCGGTCGTCGATGCTGCCAAGTGGCCGTTTTACCAAAGTGCAAGAATTCCTGCGCAACTGCGGCTGCTAGCCACGAGCTGAAGGCAGTCTGCCGGCGCAGCGATGAGCAAGTGCTCTACGATTGCTTGGAACACCAGGAAGCAGCGGACAGCTGCTGTGGCAAGGCGCGCACCTCTGAGTGCCTGCAGGTAAATAATATGCAATAAATAAGCAACAGTGCCTCTGCTACTATACCGCGCAGCGTCGCTTGGATAGAGACACAGCAGTCATCTTATAGAATACTTAAAGAAATGTAACAATTAATTTTGGAGAGCTGAGAAATATTTTAAACTGTGCAACAGTGGTTAAGCGAGTGTATAGAAGAACAAGGACCACATCGGAAGGCGCAATTTCAATGATATTCAGATTGAAACAAGGACAGAATTTTAAATGATTATTCTTTATATTCTTTATCATTTAATCCAAGACCAATTATAGAATTTCAAATTTAATTTCAGTATTGGGAAATTCAGTTGATATAGTTTAAAATCCTGTTGCTTTAACAATAAACGTACATATTTAGAGAGATGGGATCATCTATCTGGAATATTCTAGATCCTCACTGTCATATATTTTCGTTTTGAGTAGCTTAAGATATTATAAATATAAATATCATATTGTATCATCATGGATAGATCAATTCCATTCCACAAATCTACATATGTCTAGCTTCAATCGCAATCAATCAGATTTCTCCTTCTGAAAATTGATATGCATATGTTGCGGCTGCCGAAAACGGGATAGTTTCAGTCAGTCAATTTGCGAAACTGTAAATATACATAGGTAAATTAAAATATTGATGATTTATTTATAATAGGCTTGTCATGAGGTGTTTGAGCCTCCGAATGAAACAGGATCGTCCAATGCCGACAACAAATTGGTGGATGAGACCTGTGGAGAACGGAACGCCGATGTGCTGCAATGTATTCACGATCACACGGATATGACTCCGCCGCTGGACATTGAAAAATGTAATGTGCACACACACATATATATATATATATATATATACATATATATACATTTATAAATGATCTATGGTTAATTTACATTCTCTCCAATAGATTTACCTTGCTGTGAGTACAGCCACGAGGAAAAGTGTCATCAAACGTGTACTAAAGTTCTGCATGCATCCAAGTTGCAACAGAGAGTCGAACGCAGTGACATAATCTTTGCGCGTCTCGAGGCCGGTTGCGGACTGCCGTTGCCCCATCAACCCTTTTGGCAATGCTTCCTGACGGTTACTCGCAAATTATATGTTCCCTCACAAGGTGGACAAGCGGGGCAATGGCGTACCGAACTGGCCGCCCGCGGAGGTGACACAGACGACCCCAATAAACTGGGCATCGATGCAGCCAAGCGCCAGTGCTGCGAGCATGCCAGCAGCCACAAGTGTCGCCGCCTGTGCACTCAAATATTCACCAATGATTGGTGGGAGACTCGAGTGAGCTTTGACACTGAGTGCTTGGAGCAGCCCGCTGAGATGGATTTGAGACGCTGCATTGAGAGTGTGGACGCGCCCTGTGAGCTGGGCTGTCACGGACTGAGCTTTTGCAGCAACTTTAATAATCGACCAACGCAACTCTTTCGCAGTTGTTCGCCTGCCCATGATGCGGCCGCACGCGAAGATTTCTTGCTATTGCAGCAGCGCGGCTTTATTCGTGTTCTGGGACAGGAGCTGTACATAAAAAACACAACGCGCTGTGCACCTGACAAGTGGCAAGCGCTTGTCTGCGCCTTACAGCTACAGCCGTGTACGCGAGTTGGTCTGTACAATGGGATATGCAGAGAGGATTGCACTGAGCTACTGGACGAGTGCCTGGACTGGACGAGACAGCCCCAACGACCACAAGCAATTTGCGACCGACTGCAACCGCCAGCAGCCACAGAAGACGAGGAGCCTAAACCATGCATATCGATACGCGCCTATCTAAAGGAAAGCCGTCCCGCTGAAGGTAGGAACGAGGGAATGACAGATTTGCCAGTTAACCCACCCTGTGCCGCCAAGCCTTGTAATGCCAGCGAGGTGTGCGTTCCCCAGCGTAACGGCAACCCAGGATACTCTTGTATTCCGGGATGTAGCTTGGGACAGGCCTCGGCGCTAAACGTGCCCTTTGGGGCCTACGTTCGGGTGGGCAAGATGAGTAGCTCCAGCAGTAATAGTGGTGCTGGCCTTGCAGGTGGTCAGTTGTTGAGTGCGGAGCATGTGGTCTGCCGTTGTGGTATTCGCGGCAATGTGGAACAGTGTCAACCGCTGCCCAGCTACACCCATGCACACTGTGTGCTGCCGGGTGGACGAAGTTTTCGCCACGGTTCATCCTTTTACCTCGAGTGTAATCTGTGCAGTTGCTTCGCCGGCGAAATAACCTGCACGAAGCAGCAGTGTCGCCTGCCAGGCTATGTGGATATAAACTACACCAGCTTGCCATGCAACTGTCCAGCCCACTACGTTCCCGTCTGTGGGGCCAATGGCAACACCTACCAATCCGCTTGTGTGGCCAAGTGCCTGGGCTTGCTCGAGAACAGTTTTGTTTATGGAGCCTGTAATGCTCGTAATGCCTGTCAGGTAGGATCTGCTATCTGTCAGTCTGGCACCCACTGTCTGGAGAAGCGACAAATTTGTCTCTCCAGCATGCAAAGACCCTGTCTCCAATACATATGCGGTAAGCGAAACGGTGTTCATTGGAATAGATAAAGTGATTTATTCTATTCTATCTATTTCTTATCTCATTTATTATTGCAGTGAATACATCGTCTTCTAGCTGTGGGATTCACCATGGAAAAGAACTGTGCGATACGAAGGGCAAAATTCACCCTAACGCCTGCTCCCTACTGCAGAGTAACGCTCAGCTGGCCTATTGGGGAGCCTGTCGGCCGGAGTACGAAGCGAACAACGAGTTGTCCGAGCTTGTCTGCGGCACTAATGGAATGAGTTATCGGAGCAGCTTTGCTGCGTTGGCCGACTTTGTAACTGTCGACTATGTGGGTCGATGTCGCGAGGTTGGACTGCTTGTCAGCGACATGGGACGTCGCTGCAGAACGGTTCA
Source organism: Drosophila borborema (assembly GCA_030914335.1). NCBI lineage: Eukaryota > Metazoa > Arthropoda > Insecta > Diptera > Drosophilidae > Drosophila > Drosophila borborema. Next base: position 7,796,016 of record JAUESP010000304.1, read on the forward strand.
ATGCCCAAACCTCCCCTCGAAGCATTGCCAACAGATTGTGCCGCCTGGCGCTTGCTGCCCTATATGTGGAGGTGCTGCATTTCGGATTATATACTCCCGCAAGCAGCTGGACAGAGCTTATTATGCACTTCGCGGCCAGCAGAGCTCTTTGTTGACACTAAAAGGCATTCTGCAGGAGCTTGATCGCTTGGTTCAAGTCAGCGAATGTCAGCTGACCGGCTTCCTCACTATGGAGGTGGGTATCTTTGTGGCGCTCATACCTCGGGGTCGACCAACCTTACTACAGGTAAAGGTTTGCGCCACAGAAGCCGAGAAAATTTCAGCCCTGATTAACTCCCAATCTCCGCGGATTACTACGAATCTGGCGCTCTCAAGCCTGATCGTTTCCCATATGCTGGAACCCACTGTAAATGGCGGCGCTTCAATGGCATCGCACAGAATTGGTATTCTGTTATTTGGACTTCTGATCAGCCGAAATATATACATTTAAGAGCGTATTTTAAGAGTTATATAAATCAAGTGAATTCTTGGTGCCAAACATCTAGCAGTTAAGTTAGCGACCCCATCGTGCCTTTAGCAGGTAGGGATTGACCCTCTGTATAATGTGATATTAGCAAAATTACTTGTTAAAATTTGTGGCAACTCACATTGAAGACACCTATATGAAGATTATTGCTAAATATTAAATACTTTTAAGTTACAAGTTATACCGACCAAAGCAGCGTTATTTACCTATGATTACAGCTCATCTAGTGTAATATAATGTACTATAATAGCTAACACGTTTTATAAAGCACACCAAATATATATTTCGGCCGTTTTATTTTCCCTTCCTTTTGTTACATATTAATTGTATTTATTATCAGATAAATGTAATCAGCATGCCTTAAGCGACTTCCATTGGAACGACGTGTACACGCTCGGTGATTTGTAGATCCTTAATTGTTGTGTGAAGGGTGGTGCCCTTTTTGAATGTGTAGTCCAATTTGCGTTCGCCTTTCTTGTTGGCTAGCTCATAGTTCCGCAAATACTCAGTGCTGTCTTTGCGAATGACGCATAGATCCACATTGGATCCAGATCCAAGATCATTAAAGATTCCAGAGGCAATGGCATCACGCACCAATTTTTTGCCCTCCTCTTCAGATAAATTGGGTTTCCAACGGCTCTCGAAAACGGTCATAGCTGCTAAACTGCCTGATCCCATGGTTGCATATGGTAACTTATCGGAACTACCGTGGGGATGTATGCAATATATGTGCGGTCCGTACTTATCGACACCACCTAAGACCAAAGCAGCGCTAATGTGGCCTTGGTAACGGAACAACCTTTGCTTTAGTATGTTGTTAGCGCATACAACGGGCACCTGACGCTCCGTGTCGAGCCGATGGAGCTCCAGCTGAGATGATATTAAGTCTGTGATCATCTCAGTATCAGCGGCAGTACCGGCCCCACAGCAGCTAAATTAAGCGGTTATTAATCTCATTAAATATGTATCGCGCAAGTTTACTACTTACTAAATGTTTTTGGCCAAATAATGGATCTTGGCGCAGTTTTTGTCGGATACAATCGGTCCTTCTGTGGCACGAGTGTCAGCACCTAATATGACACCATCTTTGTAAACTATACCCACAATTGTGGTTCCAGTTTTCGTCATTGTCGGTGGCTTGAAGCCGCCTTGAATGAGGGCAGCATTGCTGAAATTATACAAATGTATGTGAATAAGTAAAACTAATAGCCGCTAAATAGTAATATTACCGCCGACAATTGTCAAAGCTGAAACCAGCGCGGGGCAGATCTGGAGCAGAATCCAAAGTCATGTCGAACTAATATTTTATTCCTCTCTAAATCACAAACAGAATGACAGTGCAAATGACAGGCACAATTTCTTTTTTTATCGAGAAACTCTGCCAATTCTGAGTTTGAGTATCGATAAATAATATATCGAGTTGCTGTGATAAATACATCACTGTCGTGAAAATGTATTTTTTCTTGCATTAATATACTAGTATTAGTATTTTTTCTTGTATTAATATACTGGTAGTGATATTTTACAAATATGATCCAATATGAATTGCAATTATTTAAAGTAAATTTTCAATAATATTTATATAGTAAATCATTTTAAATAATAATATGATTTCATTTGTATGTATGTACATGTAAGTGCTATTGATACTTTGATCACGTCAGTGAATAGATATTGTTAAAATAGTAATAACAGAATGTCGGTCGTGCTCTCTGTTAAAAGACCGAACTGCTCGTTTTCGTTCCTTCATGCTATATTTCCAGACCCTAACAGATGTTAATTGGTTTCTGACTTGTTGGTTGAAATAATAATTATACTACTGACAGAAATTCAATGGCAGCGGCAACAAAAATATTAAGAAAATCATTGGGTGCCATTTTGCAAATACAGCAATACCGTAACACTGGTAAGTTATTTCACACGGAAATATTTTGAATGGCGCATGCAAAACCTTTATGTAATGTCGGCATGTTTCGTATGTTATTACTGTGTTAGTTTGAGTTACTTATTCATTTTGGTGAGTTAAAATTACATTAATAATGGTTTATCTAATAATTTTAGCAAATCGACCTATTAGTGCTTCAAGCAGGCAGCGAAATGAACTCTTTAATGAAGAGCGGCGTCGCCAACAGGATGCAGTTGGTCGCGTTGAGAAGATCGAAGTGCGTTATTTGGGTCTACCAGAGGACGTGACTTTGGTCATGAATAATAATATCTCGACTCCATTTAATTGCGCGCAGCATTTAAGCGAGGGCCACTGCAAGCGGAGTGCATTAGCCTTGGTAGACGGAAGTGTTCCATGGGATATGCACAGGCCTCTGCAAGAGTCCTGCACGCTGCAACTCCTTAATTTTAATGTATCTGATCCCCACTTAGTTAACAAGTGAGTGAATTGAACAAGTTTATGGACACAGACTAACAATTTTAATAAATTATTTTAGGGCATTTTGGCGCACATGTAGCTTCATGCTAGGTGCTGCCTTACAACGGATTTTTAAGGAGGAAGCTAATTTACAGTTACATAGCTTTCCGGGGCCAAATAGTGAGTTTCAGTGCCTATACTATGGATGAAAAATAAATAGCCAATAACAATTTCCAGTTAAATCGGGAAGTTTTGTCCATGACATCGTGCTTGGTGTCCAAAACTGGGAGCCGACGAAAGCTGAAACGCGAGCTATTTCAGCAGAAATGGTTAAACTGGCAGCACAGGACTTGCGCATAGAGCGCCTGGAGGTGGATCTAGACTTAGCAAGAGAAATGTTCAAGGACTTGCGATATAAAAGCGAACAGTTGCCAAGCATAGCACAGCAACATCAGAGCCGCGTAACGCTTTATCGCCTTGGCGAACATATTGACATTTCTCGTGGCCCTATGGTAGCGTCCACCCGTTTTTTGGGTAAATGCACCGTGTTAGTGGCACACAAATTGGCCAATGAAGGTGCATCAAACGCATTTTACCGAGTACAAGGAGTGGCTCTGCCCGCCGGCTTTGCACTGAATCACGTTGCATACGGTTTGCTGGAGCAGCGTGCTCAGAAGCTGGTCAGTTTGTATATTAATTAAACTAATTTCTTCATATTGATAATTCCCCTTTTCATTATTTGCAGAACCCCGCTCGTTTGCCCAACGAACCATTTGAGGAACAGCGACAGATGCAATTATCTTAATTAAAATGAAAGCTTAGTATATTTAGAAGAGTTTCTTTAATATTTAAAGCTATAGTCTATAAAAATCGTTAACAAATATAGTACAGTACAGTGTCAAAGAGCTTAATAGTAAATGTGTATGTATTTGATTACTTTTTTACATTTTATGTTATAAATTCGGTAAATACCCCATAATTGACACATATACATATATACATGACTTTAGAATTGGTCGAACCAAAGGCTTGTTTAGTATTTCCCTTTTACACACATTATTGTTTATTAAAACATAGACAAAACATAGAAATTATTATTGTGTAAATACTCGCATATATAGAATCATGCAGCGGTTGTGTAATAGCAACTAGCATTTTTATTTTTAAAGGTCAGGTATGTTATAGTCAATGCAACTCGATCATCGAGCAGACTATACTACATGAGTTTTTAGGATAAATAGTTAATGTACACTAACTAGACAACCAATAGTATTTACTTTAAAATTGATTTCAAACTGATTGCAGAAGCAAATAATAAGTTAGCAATCTGTAGATAGGTTCGGTTTTAATTTGATGATTGAGATTCTAATACTGTGAGATAGCGGTTGACCTAAAAACTTTTGAATAAGCCCTCCAGATCGTGCTCATTGACTGCAATTATTAACATTATGGCTCCTCCCAAGAATATGCCTAATATTTGAATAAGAATGCCTTTTGGGTCGTTGGCCTGATCTGGATTGTGAGCCACGCTCATCGTAGGAACCAGGTCGGCAAATGCTATATACAGAAAGGAGCCCGCAGTTGCCGCGTAGATCCACTGCGTCATATCATTGCCAATGCCAACGAGTAGAAGGCCGATGGACATACCTACAAAACTCAGCACCGAACTGACAATGTTCATGTAGACTGCCCGGCGTATGGATACGCCAGTTTGTAAGAGCAACGCAAAGTCGCCCAGCTCGTGGGGCAATTCGTGACATAGGACGGCGAAGGCAGTGGCTAGTCCTGTGACGGGATCGCTGGCAAAGGCTGCTCCTATTGCCAAGCCATCAGTAAGATTGTGAAGTCCGTCCCCAATGATGACCATGAACGCGATGGGCGTGAGTGGGCGATTCGGAGTCTTCTGATCCTCCTTTGTCTCGTGAAGCATGACATTCAGTTCGCGGGGTGCAGGTGCCTCGAGTATTGCCTGTGCTTTGTCCTCATTTTTCGCGTTGTGCGCGGGAGAGTGCGCATGGCTGTGTCCATGGCCATGACTGTGCCCGTGACCAGCCTTGTCGCCTTTTAAGATCGGAATGAGGTTCTCAAGCACATACATGAACAGAGCTGCGAGAAATGCACTGCCACAAAGCAGGGCTGCTTCCGTGCTGTGCTTGTGGTCCCGTCGTTGTTCCTTGTCCGCCAAGCGAATCGTCTCCATGGCATGCTCGTGCTTCTCCTCCTTAAAGAGAGCGTGTGGTAGCAAGTGCATAAAAGCGTCTCCTGCGAGGGTGCCCACGGCTATCGCGACAAGGAACTTCAGAATTTTCTGATAAGCCATAGTCTTCATGAGGGGCACGAGCAAAATGCCAAGTAGTCCACAGGCTTTAAAGACAGTTTTTGTTTAGATTTTAGAGATTTGAGTTTTAATCTGATATTCACCTGAGAGCACAAACATGGAGATGCTCGCATATATCCAAGCTGTGGACAAATATTAACATTTTACTTTAATTTTATTTATTAAGAAGTTATAGTTAATATAAAATTAACACTAACTTAAGGCTAAGCACTGGCAGCAGGGGCCTTCGGCTGTTTACTTTAATTACTTCTATTAAATGACTTCTACTCAAACTTGCCATTCCAAATCCTCTGTGCTCTGTCAGTTTCTGAATGCCTTGGATGCGGCGCCGGCTGAATGCAAACTCCATTGTCGACCTGTGCTAGCAGTGCTGGGCACAGCTTCATGAATGCCCCCGGTGTGATCCGAACGTTGTTGATGAATTCGTTGTACTCCTCCTCCCAATTGTGTTCCTCCGTCTTGACTATCTGCCTATACAGCGCGCCGCGGTGCAGATCGTTGTGATCCACAATCAGCGTCAGAAGCGACTTAGGCGATAGGCACGCGACCTCAGGGAACGGTACTCCATCGATGGCAACTGTAAAACAAAAACAGTTGGTATCATTATTCCATTAGCTTGAATTGGAATCTAATTAACTTTAAAAGTTGCATCGAAAGATTTCTATCCCTTTTAAAATATAAATCTACATATTCTACCAAAGCAAATCTTTTGATATATCATGATTTCGAGAAAATAATTTAAATGTTTTGCTTTTGGATTGCTTACAAAGAAATTTGTAAAGTGCTGAAGTCGGAAGTTCCTGACTAGGATATACCCTGAATCAATAATTTTTACATTTTCTTCTATCTTTAGGTAAGTTAAATTCTTAGATTTAAAATAATTCATTTAATTAACATAACTTTGTAATATCATAGGCCGGGACGATAAAGGCCTAAACTCCATTAAACAAATAGGATTAAGAACCACGAGTCACAAGGGCTTTTTGAAACACAAGAAAAACAAGTAACAAGTAAGAAGGCTCTAGTCGAGACGGCTCGACTGCGAGATACCCCGAACCCTGAAATACTCTTCTTCCTTACGAACATATAAGCGCTCGCTCTGATATATTCCGAAAGTTTCATGAAAATCGTCCATCTAGAAATCGAGTTATAAGCGTCCGAAATTCAGCTCAACCCGCCCCCAAGCCACGATTAGCAGAGCGCGCGCTCATACGTTTATAAAGAAGTGCATTAGTTATTTTGCAGGGTTCAGGGTATCTCGTAGTCGAGCCGTCTCGACTAGGACCTTCTTACTTGCTTGTTATTGTTTTCAGTTCGATTTCTAGCCAAAATGGGCAGGTATATGTATGAAATAAAATGAATGGTAACAGCTAAGCATTATGACTCGTTTATCATTTCCTCAGTTCATCCATGCATATATGTATATGTACATATATATTCATAGACATACGTTTATAGTCCCGGGTGATGTGTTTACTACCGTGGGGATCGCTTGACTGACTTTTTGTTGATATTATTTTAACACGTTCGTTGTTATGTGGCCGACCCATACATATGTACATATATACAACAGCTATATAGTAGATATGTATAAGTTAACGCGAATGTTAGATATAAATTATCTGTATTTATCTAGAATTAAGCCGTAACTGTAAGGAAAAAATGCACGCAGCCCCACTATACGTGGATCTAGCTCGACTAGCAATATATATGTATGCCTATAGACAGAGATATAGATTAGGATCTGGTTGCTCCATTCTATAACCAAATGTCGCATATGACGAGAATAAATAAACATGCTTGTTTGTCTGTATACGCCTCTAATTACATATGATAATTGGAGATAATATTGGACCTTGTTTAGCATCCATATTCGTATTAAAACAATCCTCATTAAAAAGTGAGGATTTACAGATTGCTTCTGATTACTGCTCATTATTGAAATGATCGGGCATAATTAATAATAGGACAATTCACAATATCTCATCCAAAAATGGGAAAGGGAGAGGCATGCTTCGATGCTTTTTAGGATTATGTGTACATATTTGACCTTAGTCTAATCCGAATTGACAGCTGGACAGGCAAGCGGATGCTCTCAAGTTCAATATAGTTTTCTTGCTTCCTCATGTGTCTATATGTCTATCTGTCATACTCGTAAACAGCTAGTTCGTATATCTACTTTGGGATGAAGAACATGCCAGCTTATAATTGTCGTTTAAGTTCTCATTTAGACTCATTGTGTGCTCATTGTCGTGGGTACCTTGCACTTTTCCATTGTCAACCGATTGTGGTGGGAATGCTTGCTTTAGGTACACCATATACGTATGTATCTGAGTAAATAAAAACAAGCTTAGGCCACACGACTGACTCACAGAGCTATATTAAATCTTAGTCAACTTGCATGTACGTATTTGCTGTGTTAAATAGAACTCGTCTTAACATCCAGAAATACGTCGGCGTAGCTGCTTACCACTGCTCTCCCTGGGATGCCGATGCTTGGGATCGTGCATCTCGCGGAACTCAATCGGGGGGGCATCATCAATGGAATTCTGTTGGTTATTGTCCTGCTTCTTATGTTGCAGCTGATTGATGGAGAGCAACACATCGTTTGAGGCGTCATCAGCGCTAGAATAGGTTGAGTTCACCTTCAGCTTGGTAGTATTGTACCCTTCCGGCCGGTGCTCATCTATCGTATGCGTAGGACCGAATTCAATATGCCCAAGGCCCAGGCTGTACATCAAGTGCTCCAAGCCCTATGAACGAAGACATGTAATTTAATTAGTTATTTAGAATTAGAATTAGTTATATTAGTAACGATTAGATTGGGATAAGGAATAAGCATTTTTGTTTTCAAACGAGGGTCACTTATTTAGAAAATCAGGATGGAAATAATCTTTTATTTGTGGATCAGATGCAGATGCAGATGATACTTTATTCAGGATTCTCATGATTCAGGATTCAAGCGATAAGGAACAGCCAGCTCATCTTCGGCGCAGTCAAAGTAAACAAAGTAAACTTAACACTTAAGCCCTTCATAGATGCACATACATGTATTTAATGATAATTGTATGTTTACTTAACCAAATTTGCATTTTGTGAACTTGTTTAGCTACATCTTCTTCGTCTTTACCCTTTATCTGGTTGCTAACAACGCTATTGAAAGCACCAATAAATGTGACAGATAATACAATTCACACTCAAATACATTTTAAACGCATAAAAACTGTGTATTATGCACCGGATTCCATTGATCAGCAAATATTTGTTGATGCGGCGTCACGTGTCAAATGTGGATGCTAAAGAATCTCACAAAAATACAAATAATTACTTGATTTACTTGTCAGCGAGCAAAGCAATTATATATTTCTATGTACGCCTCCACTTACATATCAATGATGGAAAACTGAATGCGGCTGGCGCGTATCTAATTGACTTGACAGCCCCTGTTCATTGGCATGGACATTGGGCATTGGGCGTGTTCCCTGTCTGTTAGCTGCTAGCAGCTGAGACACCCAGCTCGGCTATTATTTAATAATATTGTTTAGGATATACCATATTCCAATTTAGATCAGCCCCTCCAGAAGGGGAGGTAATCCACAGCTGACGGACTTTTTTCAAGCATTTGTTTTGTATGTAAAGTCTGTCAGTCAAATTAAGCAAACACGCGCTCAACCCATAACAAAACCAAAGTGAACGAAGTGAGTGTGCTATACCCCTAAATACCCTGTAATCGTAATAAATACGAATCTTTGTTTTTTTCGGAATTACATTTTCATTTCAAATCAAGTCGATAGGATACATTTATATAATATATCGATTCGTTATACTTTATGCAGATACAGTTCGGATTATAATTACTTTTTATCCCTATCACTTATTTCCAACGTAAGAACTTGGCTATTATTAAACGCCTTAGCAGAATCTTCAGTGTTTATCTATTCATATTTTACACATCGTGTATGGAATAATATAAAGCTATAAACTTATTGCTTATTTCTTATTTGTGGAAGATATGTATCTGCTATTTCTGATCGATTTCGATCAAGTTGCGGTGTTAACAGGGTAGGGTATAGTAAGTGCAGTAATTTGTCGCATCGTTGCCGATATCAGTGGACCACTAAGGCCACCGCCGTTTTACTTTCATTCAGCAAATTCTATGCCAAGAGCTCGTTGACTATTGTCGCCGGGACACGCGTTTTTTAGCAACCGTGATTCGAGCTTGTGGTCGCTTCGTTAGCATGCCACATACGTAACGAGGCTTTCATTTAAGTGCATAGAGGTATTGCGTAGTGTCACCGGCGACGTCTACGCATGAGTAATGTCAATTGATGGGACCTGGCTGAATACCTTATGGCCGGGTGTGAGCATTGCCATCAAGCATGTGCCCAATGCACCAATACATATATGCACTCCACATAGACGTCGCGGCATACATATATGTAAGTGTTAACATATATGTATGTATGTAATATGATCAACGGCCATTGCCTCATTTTTACTGCATATTCATTTTGTGCTTATAAAAAAATTGGAGAAAATAATTATTTTCAAATTATTTGGATGAATAAAATTGATGATACAGAAAGTTTTATATAGTAGCATTAATTTTTATAATTATATTTTAAAATTAGTCCAAAGCTGCTCCATATAAAAAAAAAAAAAAAAAAGAGCTCTGTTGTTGATATGATTCTAAGTGATATGTTATCTCTGCTGATTTTCGCCATATTTCCAATTATTGTAACATGCTCACCGTTTCCAAGTACAGTGATGGAAGATTAAGGAACTCAAACAAAAGGTTTACATTATTTGCTTAATTTAAATGTATTTTTGTAAACATTATTAATGATATTCTATTCTTCTGCATTTCTGTGCAACAATTGATGTGATTAGACTGAGAAGCTAGACTAGTAAGTCTTATTATGGTTTAAAATTGATTTTATGTACATTGTCAAAAATAAATTATTTCAATTTGACAAAATAATTAGTTTAACTTTATTATTGAAGTTAACTGTATATCACAAATGAAACCATATTTCATATTATATATGAATATAATATCAGAAACTAACTTCTTTACTAGAAAATGAGGCTATCTGTCATTTGACTGTATTCCATCATTTGTTCTTATTATTTTGATAATATCAACTATTTTGTGTCGCAAGCTCTGCTTCAGATCGCACACAGCATAAGCAGAAGCGCCGTGATATTCAGAAGTGATCTTTCTATGGGAGGCTGTCTATGATTCGTACTTACGAAAGATGCATATGCTTGTATGTACTTGTGTATGTGCCTGTCTAGTGAATGGGCTGACTCTTCTGAATTTTCATAAATAGTATAACATGTATATGGCGATGTCTCTGTATTTGTCTGTTTGTGGCCGCGCTTGCGGGAATGTTTGCCAGCCGAGTGAGTGATAAGAATACGTCAAGCTTTTGATTAAATTTATGATACTGGTAATGCTAAGAGCACATGAACAGCGTCTGGCAACGGTTCGACGTTCTTTGTCGTTGTCTGTAATAAAATAATCTGCGTATCTAAGAATGCTTATAAAGATTACTATTCTTTTTACGATTGCTTAGGCCCGAGCCTAGTATTTAGTATCTAGTTCTGCGTTTTAACTGGCACACGTTTATGTAATGAACCATCACACAAACAATGCCTCTGGGATATTTGAGACAAGGTTTCAGATTTCACTCCTAATAAAACGCTGGTCATCGAAGACTATTAACCGTTTTGAAATAGCCAACCAACCAATGTGATAAACAGTGAAAATGCGAAAATTAACGAATATCTTTGACACGCCGAAGAGTACACACTCTATGAGAGAAGCGATTTAGCACAGATTATGAGATCAACTAAGTTGCTATACTTTCACATGAATTTTCCACAACTCAATAATTCTTGAAGTAAAAGTAGAATTTGATTATATTTATTGTTGCCAGGCCTAACTGGTTGACTCATCTCTCGATAACAATCCACTTAACTTTCTTTAAATTCTTTGTCACTTTGTAATTGTTTGCCATTAAGTGATGCAGTTGCTCACTTTGCGACAGCTGCAACTTTACAGTTCCCAAATGTTTACAGCTTATCAGCAGTTGTCCTGCCAAGACGAGCGCGAAGTCTGCTGACTTTAATCCAAAGGGGCCTCTACAAATACAAATGCATGACCTAGAGCCTGTACAACTTCCGAAAGTTCGTCATAGATAAGTGTAGGTTATGAATTGTTACTAATTTTAGTTTTTGGACAAACAGATGGCGGACTTTGTTTGAGTTTACCTCGAAGCTAATGGTGTTGCCACTGCCGTACTTTTCAAATATCTGCGTCACATAACGATTATACTCGGACGAAGCGTAAATCGTGGTACCCCAAAATAGTCCGACGAACAGGTACAGACCGCATATCTTATAGGCCATGACAAATAGTTAGAGAAGTTTAGCACTTTAAGCAACACTTATTACTTTTGCGATTTGACCCGAATAATTAGTACGCCGCTCTGAGCATTTCAAAGGCAATTCAATTTAAATGTCAGAATCGGGACGCAACTGTCACTGATCCCGTTTGGCGGTCTATTGAGCGACCATCGCGCCTGTGCACCGCTTTTGTACTGATCTCAACGAATCGCAATCTACTCGCTTCTCGACGACTGTCGCACATCGCACGTCGCACGCCGCACTCGTACTCGTCGCATAATAACTGTTGTCGTTTGTTTACCAAGCTTCGAGATTTCGAGAGCTTTTGCGGGTGGCTAACTACCGATATTTACCTTGGGCTTTTAGATGCAGATAAAAGCTGTATGATTTAATGTTTGGCTACGCACAGCTCTTGGCTAAAAAAGAGTATATTTATATATTTTATTAATATCTATAAAATATGATTCGATTTACGCAAGTACAAAATTTTATCAACATGCTACTTATTTTTGTATAATAAATCTTATTTGTAAATTATCGGAAAATTGTAATCTTTTGTAGTTTTGGGTGTTTGGTTTTGTTTTTTTTTTCTGTTCCTTTAATTTGTGCTTAATCGCTCTATATATATATATGTAAATATATATATATAAATCATAGTTATACATAATCACATACAACATAACTAGATTTACAAACTAACGATATTGGGTTTTAATCGATTTTTTTGAGAGTTATAAAGATATTTACAGTAAAAACAAAATGGTATTTGGAAAAGCCTATTGCGCCCGTGTGGTATCTATCTTTACATAATTGCTTAGCTTGCAAATTATTGATTAATCATTGATTCTTAGGGAAGGCACTTGATTCGCCCTATTAATGAGTAATTGAATCTTAGTCGAACTTATCCTGATTTGGCATACAGATAAAGAATTTGGAGCACCACATGTTTATGGTCTGAGAGGTATCGGCCAGCCATTGAACCGGATTATGTATGGTCAGATAATAGACTGGAATTCCGGAAAGTATGATTACAGTGCCAACGCCCACCTCAGTGGGTGACTGTGTGCACGATGCGATGACCAGGAACAGGCAGACAATCAGATAAATGATGGGTAGTGACAGATTGACGCGTATGGGTCGTTCCGTCTTGGGCTGCTTGTAGCGCAACCAAAGCAAGCCAGATACAGAGACAAGCGTGAAAAGCGCTTCCACATAACTAACATAGTTAATGAGCACATATGTGTCCTTTATGAACAGCAACAGCAACGTAATTACGCACTAGAAGCATAAAAAGTGTTATGAGCTATATTGTCTTGCAGGCATGCAGTAGAATATAATCTTACCAGAAATATTAATGATGGCACAGGCGTTAGGCAATTAATGTTTATAAGCGAAATCGCAGCCGGAAGGTGGCCATTGCGAGCTCCTACGAAAAACAAGCGAGATGATGCAAAGATGGCACCGTTCAAAGAGCCAAATGTCGAGCATGCCACTGCAAAAGGCATTATCCATGATAGGAAGCCCAGCATCTTGTCACCGAAGGTTACGGCAACGGCATCCGATGTAAGTATTTCATCAGTCGAGAGCACCGAAAAGTATGCTACATTTGTAACCATGTAAATGATCGTGACCACCGGCATCGAAATGCAAATGGCACGCGGCAAATTACGGTACGGATCTTTCAACTCCTCGGTCACGAAATTTAAATAGTTCCAGCCTGAGTAGGAGAATAAGCCGCTATAGAAGGCCAGCGCTATGAATCCAGGCTCTTTGTGTCCGCCACTAAACGGCTGCTCCCAGTAGTCCGTATTGCCATCCACCAAGTACCAAACGCCGGCTCCCACAATTACCATTAGCGCGACCACCTTTGTACCTGTGAATATGTCCGTCACCCGAGTGACCCATTTAACGTTGTAGCAGTTGATGACAGTTAGTACACCTGCAAAGTTTAGAATATAATACAATTTCTAAATAATACTACTCTGCATATTTGCAGGGACTTACAGATCATGGCAGCAGCCAAGAGCTGAACAGCTTCTATAGGCGCTTCGCATGATGGCCAAAATGGTTTCAGCAGATACTGAGCGAATGTTAGCGCCGTGATGGCATTGCCCGTCGGCACCAGTATGAGCAGAGCTACCCAGAGATACAGAAACGCAGGCAATGGGCCGAATGCTGTGCCAATGTAAGCGTAGTCCCCTCCAGACTTTGGTATCATGGTACCTGCACAAAAAAAAAAAGGTTTAATTTTGTGAAAACTCAGTAAAACTACTATTCTTGGAATGCTGCATTCAATAAAGCCAATATTTGTTTTTCTCTTTTTTTAGGGACTTTTTTTTAATCAAATTTTTGATATATTGTTCATGACATTTACGACATAATGAATATGTACATCATGAATTTAGTCTGCTATTAATCTAGATTGATGATAATAAAATATGTAAGTAAAGCCTAATCTAGGAACAAATTTCAATAGTAGTAGTAGCAGTCTCGACTATAGCTTTCTTACTGTTTTTTTTTTTTTTTTTTTTTTTTTTTTTTTTTTTTTTTTTTTTTTTTTTTTTTTTATAGCTATAAGGCTATAATACTTTCAGAAGAGGGACGCTTGGTAATGTTAAACGTGCTTGACCCATTCAGGAATATAAAATTGATGGTATAAGTGAATAGCTCTTTATACAATTTTCAGATTAGTTTAAAATAAGAAAATAACCTTAGAGCCTGGAGCAAAACTACTCACATTTTATACCTCAGGAGCGCTACATCTTACTACTTAGATATTAAACGTTTACACTTATACACAAATAAGCCTCAGCAACTATAAAGCTACTTCCAGTCGACGCGTAACAATTTTGGTAATACTAAAACATAATAATACATAACTGATATTTTATTATTTTAAGACATTCAACGGATTACTGATTCCTCAGAATATACATCTATAAATCTGTTAAGGGCAGTTTTAGAGACAATCACTCTGCTCGAAAGATAGAACTACAAAATAGATGCTCCTCCGTCCACTAGGTAGTAGCAAATAGGGGTAATAGCTATCTTCGAATCACGAAGTCTTCATTTATTTCTTTTAACTTGTATTAGAATGTGGTAAAATAATAATAATTACTTGACTACAGAAAGACCGGAGTCATATACAGATATTCGTATTTGTGATTATATCAATTCAAATACTTTTCGACACATTTTAAACGATTGTGGTCTGTCGGATTGTCTGACCATATGTAAACACTTTATGCAAATAACTGTTTAGCATATCAAGTTTGACAAAAAAAAGTTTTATTATTCAACAAAAAAAGTGCGACTCAAAAAAAAAAAAAAATAATAATAATAACAATAATAATGTGAAAAGAAATCACAATTTGAAGAGCAGAAAAACTAGACAGTCGTTTGTAGTCTTGTTAAAAGAATTTACACAAACGAACATTTTTTCTAAAGTGGTTTATTCTTCTCTTTTTACTTCATCGTATTCATTATTAACGAAATAATTACTGTTCAAAGTGATATACTAATGTTGATGGTTCTCGAGGTCCTATATACCGACTTCAGTGACCTCAGGGGATTCTTTTTAATATTCAGTTTCCATATTTAGTACAGTTAATCTATTCGTACATTTTATCAGAATATTCACAAAAAATATGATAAATATTTGATTAATTGAATTATATATTAAGGTCTTCATATGACCCTAATTGTAACATGGCTGATATGACTGACATGGCATATTCAGCAGGTATTAACAAGGTCGTGCGCCACTTTACGCAAAGGTGCTACAGGTGTTTCAACCGAGTACATAGTCAGCAAATAAAATGACCATGCTGACATCAGCAAGTTTACATGAGTGTTTACCTCAATTGTTTACTCACCCAATTCGGCGTAACATAGGGCACCCACCATGCTGAGAACTCCACAGAGCACCCACACGATGAGCGACTGTCCAATCGAGCCGGAGAACATCAGCACGCCTTTGGGACTAACAAATATGCCAGCGCCCACGATAACTCCCACAATGATTGCCACGCCATCGAGCAATCCAATTTGTTTCTTGAGCTTTACTCCTGAGCTCTGGCTGGAGGTGTCCGTGGAGGAGTTGCTACGGTCACGTGTTTTCTTATCAGTCCCCGTTTCTATTGGCACCTCGAATACCTGACGCGGTATTAGCGTATCGCTAGCTTGAATGCGTGTCATATTTTTCGACTCGAATGCAAGAGCTGAGATATTTGGCGAATTACTTAGTTTTCAATTAATTGACTTTGTTACAAATTGATCCTTTTGTTGAACAGCATCAAGAGTAATATGCTTTTATATATGTATGTATTTTTGATACTCTCTTGTACGTGAACAAATTTGATCGTTTTTTTCCTTTTAGTATATTGAATTCTTTATCAGTCTGCGCTCTCAGCATTCACTGCCAGCGTGGATCTCAAAAGTTTCAAGCACAATTTGTTTTACTTTGCGGCCGGCCACATGCTTTATTTTTCTTTATATTTTACTTTGCTTGTCGCACGTTCGTGTGTGCCTGCTTGTGCTTCTGCGTATGTGTGTGTGTACGTGTGAGTACGTATGTCAGTGCACGCATGCACTCATTTGGCTGCACGCTTAATAAGCATAGAGCACACGTGGTTCGACCGACACTCGCTCTTAAACTGTTATATTGAAAAGAGTTCGCTGAGTTTTGAACAGCATCATTTCTGTGATGTGGTATTTTAAAAGTTGTTCCGGTTTCAATTGTAATGTTAATTTCAGTTTCGGTTTCTATTCCTGTTCACAATTCAAAAATAAACTTCACTCGCTGCGCTGCCCGATCGACCACACTTTACGCGCTCCGAGTCCAAACTAAGTTTGAAATATAAATACACACTTCCCTTTTATGCGTTGAGGCGCGCCGCTGCCCGGCTGCTTTTGCTTTTGCGCGTTGAGCGTGTAACGTTGACTTTGGCTTTGGCTTTGCTTTGCTTGTGTCATTAGGTAGCCCACCGCGGCAAAGACGACAGCTGTATTTGGTTGAATTTTTCTCTCGCTTGAGCACTCTAACTCGCTCTCTCTCACTTTTGTTTTCTCTCTTCTAGTTCATTACGCATTCGCTCTTAATGTTTATAGACTTGAATAGACTTGAGCCGTTACCAGCGATGAGCCGTTACCTGAGAACCTGTAATGATAGATGTTTGCTACAGCTAGACAATACTTTCGCATACGTATCACTGCTGTTTTATAAAACACCTTCTTTCTTTCTCTCTGTGTTTCTCTTTAACTCAATATCGCTCTTTTTGTTGCTCAGCCCAAATAGGTCGTACGCAATGGTATGGTATGTAGGTATGCATGTATGTACATATTTATGTATGTATGCTGTGTCGTTAGCATGATGCAAGAATCAGCCACATTTGTGCAGCATTTATTACCAGCAGTACGGTAACATCTCAATATCTCAATATGTATGTATGTACATATGTATAAGTGTTCCTATTCATGCAAACTTTTGTGTATGAAATTTGTTTTATAAATGTGGTCTGAACTGTACTTCTACATACGTTTGTAATAAATATAATAAAAATAAAACTATAAATAATGGAAACAGTGATTGCGATGATACATACATATATAAGTTATTATAATTTTTTAGACAGTACAGCTATTTGTTGTCAAAACCTATTTACTGAGCTAGCCTTCTGATTTCCAGTTGACTTAGAGATTATTTTCCATGAAATAAATGAGGCACGTGTATACACAGACACACACATACAATACATACAATAAATGTAAATGTACCTTCTATATGTAAATGAAAAAATAATATTCAATGTTTTTGATTAAAGACTATGATTGATCAATATATTAGTATGAAGACATGCTGACTTCGAACGACGATGATCTGCAACATCTATTAACTTGGAATTTGAAATATGTTTATATGTATGTACATACATTATATATACATATTGTACGTATGTATGTAAATAAATATTGTACATCGTACATACATACATACACTTCACATACATTTTCAAAGTATTCAGGGTATAAACATAATTGGAATCGGAAATACCATATTCTTTGAATACCATTCAAAAATATTTTCACTTTACAGAAATCTTCAATACTTAAGCGCAAGTGATTTGTTGACGTATGTATGTATTAAAGCTTTCTACTTTAAGTACCTATGAAAGTTAACATTTACTAGGTATCTCCTCGTCGACCCGTAATCATACTTTGCGTACGATTTCTCACATTAATTTAACCATCTTAAAAACTAATTAAGTGTCAACTAACTGAGTGAGAAGGCCGTGACAAAGCTGAAATAAGTCAAATATTATGGGTTTCCCAAAAACACGTGCTAAGTCTGAATATATTTGATGCAAATTTGAAATTTGCAGGTTTTAGACGTGTTAAAGGTGTGTGGGGTCACTAACCGGAAAGGTATTCACAATATTGAGTGCTGTACAATATACGTATATATTCATAATTTTTTTCTCAGTATATATATTTATGAATTATGTGATTCGTTCAATAAGTTCGTACACTTTTAAGGATAATTTCAGTTTAACGTCTAAGCTTCTGGGATAAACCAAATTGCTTTAGATCAAAAGAGTATTAGCCAGTTGGTTTTATAACTGCTTTTGCACAAACTTCATTCATGATAAACAATCTCTGCGGTCGTAGCCGCCTAATAGAAAGTCGAATATAGCACATTTATTTACAGCAAGATAATGGACTATACAAATTAAATGACATCCATGGAACCTCACTGCAGTTAATGAATTGCAACAAATTATGGTCACAAATGGAATAGAGTTTCTACATAATAGATTCTATATATTTCAAAATTGTTTTTAACAAAGTAATGTCAATGTTAAATAAGTATGTAACGTTTATGCATTTTTTCGTTGGATTTTACACTTTTTATATGTAAGACGTTTAATTTTGTATATAAAATAACATACATTTGTTCATAACACCTTGTTATACCACAAAGCCTCACGAAACCGTCGAAATACATATAGTTCTCAGGCAGTTTCTACCGGGCGATCTTAGAAATAACTTGAAAAAACATATTCCTTATATTTGTCGAGTGATTAAATATATTTAAACATGTATGTACATGTATAGGAGTATATAACATGTGAGCGTTTTATTATCAACTGAAATACATGAATTTAATATATTATATGTTCACATTTATATGTGCTCAAAACTGTATCGCTGTTATGCTGCTTGTGGGGATCGCTAGGCGCGTGTATATGACATTTCAAACTGTGATAATTCAATTTTGCGCTGATCGTAATCCCAGTGAACTTTTAGTGATGGTTGTATTTATATTGTAGATCTATGCATGTGTACCTATACAGTAGCTGACAAATGTGGGTATACCTCAACAATATTCATTCTTATACCAAATTCAGATTCATTCTTTTGGATTAAGTATTTATTATTTTTAAATGTAACTTTTTATAATTGTAATTTATACATTACTAAGAGTATTAACTTCGATAGCGATACTAATTAAAATGTATTCATATTTAATACTGCACAATAGAATGTCTATTGGACTATTGGACTAAAAAGCAATTATAAAGAATATATAATATACAAATATATATATATATATGTATATATATATATACATATTTCAATTTCTATGTATAATAATTATGTATATGCAAAGTTTTGGCTAGTTTTTGGAAAACCACTGTTAAAAAGTACACAAAATCAAACAATTATTTAAGGCGGCTACATATATTTGTCAGCTACTGTCTGCTGTGTTGCACGAATCGTAGCGCCTGCCTTTTCATAGTGCCTGTGATTTTGATTGCCAACTATAATGTTGTAGATGGCGACGATGGTTGTTGTTGTTTTTTTTTTTTTTTTTTTTTTTTTTTTTTTTTTTTTTTTTGGACTGGTAATCTAATTGTAAGAGTCGTCAATGAGATACACGCATGCCATACAGGAACAGCCTACCGTTTGTATATATTTACATATGTGTGTGTGTGTGTGGGTGCACATACTTTGGGTTGTTTTTGTCGTTGATTAACTGTGGTTTCGACTTTTATTGTTTGTTATTCATGTTTTTAGTTTTGCGCCCTACTCTCATAACCAAATAAAAAAAAAAAAGTATATAAAATATGATGGATTACTTCCATATGCAATTTTCATTAATATCTCATTTCATTTCATGTTAGATAGTTGTGTTAATAGTACATTTTATATTCTGATTTATTTTAATATAAATTTTCCCGTTTTTATTTTGAACTATGCGGTCCACTGTAGTTAGGTCCTTGCTAGTCAGTTACTCTTATCAAGAGTGAACGTTCGGAGAGGGTTAAACACCATGTGTATTATAGGTTAATATACATACTTATAATACACATGAATCGGGTTGCCACTCGTTTGGACAAGCGTAACGAACGGTTCGAAATTCCGAATGGAACTGAAAGTGATTGTTTCGCCGTCTGCTGCACAATGACACAGACACTGCACTGCGAGATTAAAATACAAAAAGCTTTAATAAAATAATAAAACGAAAAAAAAATAATCCACAAAATGTTAGACAATTGTGTGCAATTGTGCGGGTGGATTTATGTTCGTTTATTGTGATGTGTGTGGAGCAGGAACTGGTCATACATGCACATATGCACACATAGACACTGCTGATAAGCTCTTTTCAACATATGTATGCATGCATGTATACAGATTACCATTTCAAGTAGCTCTCTATGGATGCACTGTACAATTCTTCTCCAGAGCAAATCGCTCTCAAAACTGATGCACGCATGTGCATGACTGGAGAGAGCAATTCAGCTGCTAAAAGCAGTTGCAATATGCATCTACATAAAGATAGTTGAATACACAGAAATAAAATAGCTTAAGTTTGCACAAATCTGATATCGATTCTAAATAAAATTCCGCCGCCCTACATTTCAGATTAAATATTGCATTTGTAATTCTGCTGCAGCTGTGCTAAGACCACACGTTTTTTACTTGCGTATGTATATACAAAATATCTTAAAAAATAGGTACTTATTGTAGTTGACAGTTTAGAACTGACATCTATTCACCCAGGGGTGGTAGCTTGAAAAGTTTTGCTGTGTGGTCCTCCGAAACGGTCAATAAACAATTTTCCTCGCATTTAAAAGCGCATTCATATATATGATAAAAGTGCCCAGTTAGTTTAAATTTAAGAACGCCAGTGCGTGCATCAAAAGCATTTAGATTTCCTTGTGTGGTTGCCGCTAACAAAGTGTAATCATTTAGCCATTTGAGTCTGAAATAATCAGTATTATGCGTTTCATGTATGTTCACTTGTGTGCTCAATTTATGAAATTTACCGAAGAATTCCATCAGATGGGACAGGGCTTTCGCAAACCGTGCGAAGGGCGTACTTGGAATAGTCCCAAATGGAAATCTGGCCGTCAAGCGATCCACATGCTAGTAGCTTAAGATCTGCTGTTGAAGGTGCAAACGCAACGCACTCGATTCCATGCTCGCACTGCATAACATTCACCGGTCCATTGTTGGTGCAGAAGAGTAGTTTGCCTAGAAAAATGTAGTGTTTTAATTTGTTTTACTACATACGTACATATGTATGGATAGGGACATATGCAGATCCCTAGATAGATATCGTCTATTACTAACCACCGCCTTCAGCGCATAAATAGAAAGGTGAATCCTGCTCACATGCGACCACAATATGATTGACTTCTCCAAAGCCAAGTGGATGTTGGTTGTTCACCTCCATCAGTACCTGACAAGTTTTTAAATCCCATAGCTTGATCACCCCACTTGTGTAGGCAGTGAGCAGCTTCTTGCCATCGCCACTCAGCTCGCCCGCTTCGCAGCGCGCCGAATGTCCAGGTAGTATTTTGCATTCGCCGCTGGGAATACGCCAGACATACACCTCACCGCTATCACCGCCGGCTAGGAGGACGTTCGCGGCACGATGCCAGAACATCCAAGCCATATCGAGCATAGAGTACTCCCAAACCTTGTGCAGAATGGGCCGATCGTCTTGTAATTCGTTCACTTTGAATACAAAGAGCTCCCCGGATATGTCGCCGGTCGCCAAATAGCAACCGTCGTGACTGAAATGCGTTTCAGTAACCGTGTCCTTATGGCCCGTTGTCTCAAATAATACATGGCCGTTGTTGGTGTCCCACACATAGGCTCGATCATCTTCGCTGCCGGTCACAGCCCAGTTCAGTCGCGGGTGCAGATGACAGCCGAACACGGGGGCTGTGTGCTTCCGAAACGTAATCACAGCATCATCCTTGATAGCTGCAATGCGGTCTTCCTCCTCGTCGTTTTCATTTTCATCCATCGCGTCGTCCGAATCGCTGCCTAGTCCCAGACGAGCTTCCAACTGCGATAAAGTCACCTCCTCCATTTCCAATTCGTCATCATCTACCGGTGGATCGCCATCCAGTTCGATTTCCTCCAGAAATTCATCATTTTCGTAATCAAAATCGGGACGATGTGGCGGCGTATTTTGTCGCATTTTGCAAGATTTATTCGCCTTGGCCTTTACACGCTTCAACAAATAAGAATCTATATTCAATTCATGCACACTAATGCACGTGTTGGTACGCTCAGCTGTTTCTCTTATCAGCCCTGCCAACTTGTGGAAAATGAGAAATGCCTAACTGAGTCTGTGCTTGGGCGGACTTTTTGAAAATGTATTTTGTAATCACAAACCAAAATATACAAATTTATTAGACTGATAAAGATTAAGGATACATTCCCCAAAATTAAGTAGAACTCTTGTCTGATTTTCAATGTTTTAGGTAAATCGATTGAAGTAATTATTTTATATATGATTACGTGACTTTTTTAAAATTATTTTTCTTTTGTACATTTACTAGTGGGATTGCCCATGAGCTCCAAATATATTACAGGAAAGGTTATACTCTAAACAAATTTATTTGAAATAATTTTTATTTTTTTTTGCTACATATTTTTAATTAATTAGTCATAAGGATCCCGATCATGAAAGTATTTAAATAATCATATTGCAGTAAATTAAATAAGAAGGAAAATTTGAAAATACATATACAAATAAAACGTTTTCTTTTAATTTGCCAGTTATATAATTTTCATTCATTCAATAATATTTAATTTTCTTTCCAATGCCTCTATACGGGCATCTAATTCATCTAAAGATGGCAGATCCCCCCAATCACAATCTGATATGCATTTATGAACTGATATCTTAGCATCATTTAACTTTGCGGTAAGATCTTTGAAAATGTTTTGTACATTTATAATTTTCTTTAACATGTCATTTTCAAAGTAAATAGTTTTGTTTCTAATCTCGCTGAAGTTGCTTTCTAAATAATCCAATCGATAAGATAGATCTCCGAATGCTCCGCTGGATGCATTCCACTTTTTTTCGAAATCGTATAACAATTGTTCAATAAATGTTTTTATTTTAGCATCGAGGACATCATTCAGTTCCAGTTTGGTCCATTCATTTGTTAGTATTTCGTTCATTCGAATCAAAAGATTGTTAATCTTCTTGGATTGTGTATCTTGTGCACCGCTAACATTTTTTATGTTATTGTATAATTCGCTTAATTCACTTTCTAACGCAATAATAGTGCTTGTTATTTTGATGACAGCAATTGAATTGGATCGCGATCTCTGACTTATTTTTCCAGAAACTTTTTCATTCAATTTATGTCTTAGCTTTTTCAATTTGCCACTAATGATATTTTGGGACCTATTTAATTTTGACATCCAATGTCTGTATGATAAGTAGCCCTGGTTTAGCGCGGTAGAGTTCCTGTGCATTAAATAAAATGAACTTCTTTTTTCTTGAGCTTCAAATTGTTTTTGTTGTGTTTCACTCAATAAATGTGCTGCATTTGCCTTAAGCCTCTCTGCTTTTTGTTGTCCCTTGATAATCAATTCGTAAAGCTGCAAGAACTCTGGTTTCTTAGTTTCATCGACGGATTTTCGCAAATTCAATGCAAATCTCTGAATTGCTTGTTCTAATTTATTTAGTTTTGTTTTTGTGACATTCATTTGTATTTGCTTTTGTTCGTTTTCTAAACGTCTTTGTTCGCAAAACGCAATGAAATCTTTAATTTTAGATTTCCCATCGTGGATAGCCTTTTGGGTGTTTTCTATAGTAACATCAAAGTTCGTAAGACTTTCATTTAGCCCCTGACTTGAAATATTATTGAAATCGTTCAACTCTATTTGATCGATCTGTAAAACGATACTGTTTGTGATTTTGCAGCATTTGTCTTTGTTGGCGTCAAATTCAAGTATTGATGCGATTGTGGAGAGTCGGGTTTCCTCCTTGTTAGTCTTTTGCATTGCATTATTTTGATTTACACCTAATGTTTGAAATCCGTCATTTATTAACGTATAGTCTGGAACTATCGAGTTTAATCTGCCCCCAAATCTATCGATTACACCTTTGACATCAACTTGCCAATTGCGGCAGCAACTGCAATGAGAATAGTTTTTTTGAAATGTATGCAGATTGAGTTCACCTAGTCTTGTCTTAAAATTCTCTATATCCAATAAAGCATAGCCTGTAGATTTCGCTCGCTCAGTGAACGGAACACAGAATAATTGTATTAAATGATCGATGATATCGTTGATTATCTCAACTCTATCCCGAATAATAGGATATGGACAACAGTTTCGGTTAAAAAATGCTTTCAATTTTGTTACGACATCCGGAAGTCTTGAGACTAGTGTTGGCAATCTCTTCCCTAAGTCCGCCTGTTCATTTATCCACAGTCCCTTCTGATCACTTTCATTACATTGTGGTCCAAGATCAATGATTTCTGTTGTTGTTGTTGTAAGCTCTGTGGTTGTTGTCATGGGCTTCGTGGTTGTAGTTGTTTTTGGCTTCGTGGTTGTAGTTGTTGGCTCCGTGGTTGTTGTTGTTGGCTTCGTGGTTGTTGTTGTTAGCTCCGTGGTTGTTGTTGTTGTCTTCGTGGTTGTAGTTGTTGACTCTGTGGTTGTTGTTGTTGGCTCCGTGGTTGTTGTTGTTGGCTCCGTGGTTGTTGTTGTTGTCTTCGTGGTTGTAGTTGTTGGCTCCGTGGTTGTAGTTGTTGACTCCGTGGTT
Source organism: Drosophila borborema (assembly GCA_030914335.1). Lineage (NCBI taxonomy): Eukaryota > Metazoa > Arthropoda > Insecta > Diptera > Drosophilidae > Drosophila > Drosophila borborema. The sequence continues at coordinate 7,820,734 of JAUESP010000304.1, forward strand.
GTTGTTGTTGGCTCCGTGGTTGTTGTTGTTGGCTCCGTGGTTGTTGTTGTTGTCTTCGTGGTTGTAGTTGTTGGCTCCGTGGTTGTTGTTGGGTTCGTGGCTGTTGTGGTTGGCTCCGTGGTTGTTGTTGTTGGCTCCGTGCTTGTTGTTGTTGTCTTCGTGGTTGTTATTGTTGTTGGTTCGGTGGTTGTTGTTGTTGACACCGTAGTTGTTATTGTTGTTGATTCGGTGGTTGTTGTTGTTGGCTTTATGGTTGTTGTTGTTGACTTCGTTGTTGTTGTTGTTGGCTCCGTGCTTGTTGTTGTTGTTGCTTTGGTAGTATTAGTATTAATTGTCGTTGATGTGGGAGCAGTAGTACCAATTGTTGTGATAGAACTTGTTGCTTCATACATTTTCTTGCGATCGCATATAACTATTTTAGGTATATGGAAATATAAACTTAAATCGATTTTCATACAATTTCCCTCCTCATAATCTTCGGCAATTGTTAAAGGATTCAATTCAAAAAATATATCCTCAACTTCCTCTCTCCATTGATAAACATAATCCCAATATAAATCGTTCTCATCTTCAATTGCGCTCTTTTTAATACAACCATTTTTCTTCAGATAGTAATTATAATCTATCGCATCATCACCATTATTAGATGGTGTATCGTATACATGATAACAAATCACAACTATTTTAACGCAATATTCAAATCTCTTCATGGAATTCAAATCCATGTCATCTAGAACTGACGTTGTAGATTTATTGACACCAAATTTGTTATATTGAAAAATTGCTATGACGAAGAGCATCAGCAATGCATTTGTCTATAGTTGAGATTTCAGAATTGAGTTATAAGTATATTTAGTATGAATTTGACAAATTAAAATTCTAATTACCATGTCTGGTTTCCAACTTATTTTCCCAATCCAACTGTACGTTTTGCCTCTGTAATGAATACTGAATGCAATTTACTTATTCACTTATAGAAAATACAGAATTTTTATAATTGATTACTAAAAACTAGCAGAAATAATCAAGGCGTACAAATTACACTTTTGCAATAAAATGCAGAAAACGGAAAAACCTTTAGTTGGTTGAGTAGAACTAAGGGAGGCCCTAAGTCCCGGCCGATCTTCAATAGTAAACCATTTACGAGCCTTTTTTCTTTTACCTGAAGAAGAAACAGTTTTATGTGAATTCAATGGGTATAGAAATAAATGAAATATATATTTAGTTTGGGTATACACGATTAAAAATTATTTGTAAAATTTCGCGTGTGATATAAGGTTTTCAAGATTTTTTACGTTATGAGACTCATTACACTAGGGTATTTTCCATGAGGTCATCATTCCCATTTTGAATAGAACCCCTTCATATTCAATGGGATGTCAGCGTTAAAAAAATCAAGAATTTAATGAGCAATAAAAAAATATGCATGTGCATATGTACGTACGCATGAATAAGTGTATGCGTGTGTGTGTGTGTGAGTATGGGGGGATATCAGTAGAAACAGTGACGCAGTTCGTACGGGCACATTCTTCTGCTCATACATATTTCTTGATAACAAAACCCGTTCAGCACATGGAGCTGTATGAATACGTATGTACAATGTACATAATGTGAATACATATGTATAAAAGATTTGTTTTGAATACTGCCTGTTTCAATTTAGGTGTATAGTTCTTTACTGACACCAACACTTGTATATAAGGCCGACGTTTTTCTGACCAACAAATCAGTACTCAGCGACGATCGACAACGGCAGCATCTCTTCAAGTTATTTTGGTCCTGATATGCTGAGGCCTGAGTTTCTCGCTCATCTGAGAAATACAACTAACGGCCAAGCGAAATGGGATAGAGCTTTAAGGCGCTTGATGCGCAGACTCGGGGACATTGCTTTGGTTGGTGCACAGCTTTAATATATATGTACATATAGTTCGCTGTTAACTTATACAGAAGACAGCTGATAACCGGAAAGTGGATATGAAGGGTGCAATATAGTTTAAATGACACAGTGGTCTGTGTATAAGCCCAGAGCTATGATGCAATCAGTAGTTCAACTATAGTTAAATTAAAATAAATTAATAAAATTATATTATACTATAAGTTCCGAAATTTTGTATAGTTAATAGAGAGTCAAAATGAAACAGCAATATCAATAAGTCTTCCATTATACATATGTATGTCATTTCGCTTTTATTATTGAAATAATAAAAATATTGATATTTAAATTGATTTAAAGATCTCAAACAAAGAAAACAGTTATTCAATATCTTAAAGAAGAAAGACAGAGAGAGAGCGAGAGAGAGAGAGAGAGAGAGAGAGAGAGAGAGAGAGAGAGAGAGAGATTGAGAGACTATTAAAAAATGAAACGAAAACCTAATTTAATAAAATATAAAATAAAAGCAAATTGTGTTTGAGATTTCGAGGCAACTTTTACTTTTAAATATCTAAGTCTTAGCAATAGATAATTTTACTTATTTCGGCTAATCATACTTCTGTTCTACTATAAGATTTCGATTTTTTAGCAGCTAACCAAGAGCGGGCAATCGAAAAATGATGACTTTCTATTTATATGATCTTTACAGTGCACAGAATATAAAATGGCTATTTAGAAAATAAGTATCGTTTTAATTGCTAAAGTAAAATCTAAGAAGTAATAAAACTTTAAATATGGTTTAAAATTTTTTATTTATTTATTATTTACTTATTTTTTTTTTTTTAATTTTGTTCACTTTACAATTCGTGTCCATTTTACAGCCCTATTCAATTATAAGCTTTTAATCAAAGTAAAAGCACAAATTGCTTTTCGAATGTCATAGTGAATACAATTTGTTGCCGCTTTAAACATTTTAAGTCCTATTTAGAATGCAAAGCGATTCGGTTATCCTTGCGGATCTGTCTGTATGCTCCGATAAGCTCCTGATGTGTTCAAGATCGAAGAGCCAAAAATTTGGTTTCGAAGACAGGCAGAAGTCTTGATTTCCCAACCTAATTAAGTCGAACTCAGACTTGAAAAAGCTAAAACCCAAATTTTGCTTAACTGTATCCTTCATGCCTGTGCCCAACGATCGTGAAAGTTCCACTCAATGTCATAGGGCTTCACATGGGGGTTGGGTTGAAATGAAGTCCAAAAGAATGTCCCGCCATTGGTGCGTGCGAAGTGCACGGGCACATAGTAGTCCTCTTGATCGAACGTGTGTAGTTCGCCGGATCCATTTTCGTCATAAACAATAATCGCATCCTCCTTGGCGCATTGTCTTATCTCCTCAATAAGTCGATTTTCCAGATGTTCGTTTGACATATTATCCATGTCATTGTTGAGCCAGTCGAACTCTGTCTCCTTTTCATCTGATGCGATATAGGAGCTCCGATCTGGCTGCTTTGACTTTAGCTTGAAGAACTGTCTTATCAAGGGCTTCACAATATTTTGGAGCCTTCGTGTAGGCGAGACTTTCGATTTGTGGGAATAAACCATGATTTTTTTCTTATAGTTGTTGAAGTTGAGTTGTTGTTTATTTTTAGCTGCTAGCTTTGACATTGCGTCTTGAGTAAATGTTGTGAATGTTGTCTGTGCGGGAGTCAAACTGTTTATGATACTCTCTCATACATGCCTACCCTATTTATATACTTGCTCTCTCTGAGCGTCTCAAAGCGGTCCGACTGCATCTCGGCCAATCACAGATGCTGAAATCTACCAGGTGGTAGAACAGAAATTCTCACGTATTGCGTGATGATGGTGTACCATGGTGATGAAATACCTAACACTCGCAGGTTAGAGTCCTGAAAAGGACTATAAGCGTGGGAAACTCATTCTCCATGCATCTATTTCAAGGTCATTATCCTGACACTTTCAGCGTGAGAACTAAATATTTCGAATTTTCAACTGAATTCCATTGCCACAAAATTATTGAAAATTAAACTGTGCAATTACCAAGATATGTTGACTATTTTAAACTGATCTTCGAATCAATATATGTATCATGAGATCAGCTGGCTGATAACAGACAGAAGTTAGTCGACTAAGTCCACGATTTTTCCTACGATTTTCTGTTTGTCGATCTGATCGTATGTATGAACTCATCAATCATGGCACAAATAAGAGTTAGAGACGTGCAGATTCAGCTTGTTTTAAATAATCGCAGTGCCTTTCTCGAGCTACAGTTATTAAATTATCATTTCCCACTTTTATTTTGTTTCATCTTTTATGTAATTTATATATATTTTTAAAACAAATTTTTTGGTTAGAAGTAGGCTGGAAGTAGCATTTTAAGTTGCATATATATATATATAAGAGTGCTATAGTCGACTAGAAGATCCCCTGAACCCTTCAAAGAACTAACAATATTCTTCTTTTGCGCATACATGACAAGTAACACATGCACATACAACCATTATACCCTGATTTCCCATTTTCGATGGTTTCAGGGTATAACAAGTAAGAAGGCTCTAGTCGAGAATGCTCGGCTACGAGATACCCTGAACCCTGCCAAAATACTTTTCTTCTTTACGTGGGTAGAAGCGCGCACTCCGCCAACAGCGCAGTTGGTGCTGTGCCTTGAGGGCTACACTTTGCGCGCTTATAACTCAATTTGAAGACGGACGATCTTATCGAAACTTTTGAAATATATTAATACCAATTAAATGATTCTATATGCCAAACTGAAAGTCTCTAGTATTTTAATTACGGCTTTTTACAAATTTTAGGGGATGGTGTCGAATCTGAGGCCGGTATCCAAAATTTAACAAAAATCGAAATTGTATTAAAATAGTATCTGCACATATGCAGAAGACTTGGAGACTCTAACTCTTAAAGTTATCCATTTTCCATTTTTTAACAAACTTGTATACCACGTGCAATACACGGACATATCAAAAAATAATGAAGTCTTTAGGTCATTTAGTTTCCGAGACCGACGCGTACATACATACGGAGGACGGACGGATTTCGACTCAGTTTGTCGCCCTGATCAAGAATATATATACTCGATGAGGTCTGCCACGCCTCCTTCTACCTGTCACATACTTTTAACAAAACCATTATATCCTTATTTCCCGATTTCAATGGGCCCAGGGTAAATAGACAGCAAAACGAATGAAAGTCATATTAGAAAACTCGATCTCGGTATGAATTGGAGGTAGGGCAAGGGTTTTTTCTTATGTATAATCTCTACCTGTTTCAATGAAATATTAGAATGTTCTGGCACTGCTTAAGAATGATCAAAGAAAGCAAAACAACCGTTGACAATGCACTGGCAGTAACATGTTTTCGATCGAGAACAGGTTTTCAGCTCAAGGGCGAAGGAACAGGTAGTCTAGAAATGGTTTCGGTTCTATACACACTTTTTGGGCATTTTAATGTGTTATTATGGTTGCAGGTAAAAATCAATGTTCTAAGACATACAAATTTATTTTCATATTTATCTCGAAATATATATGCACATATGTATATAATAGACGTAATTTAAAGCTTTCCTATGATAAAGACCATTGCACAATATCGAACCCTATTTATAGTAAGATATATATTTAAACATATTAATGAAAATTCTTTTGGAGATATATGTATTGTGCAGAATAAATTTTGTTCCCGATATGTTTAGAAGGGTCGTTTAAAAAAGGGAAAATTATAAAAAGAAAGATTTGAATATGAATAAATATACATCTTACCTATGGCCATAGATATGTGCAGTTACCCGAAACCGAAAACAGCTGGTTTCTGATTGTACCAACTGAAAAGTTTCGCAGGAGACTATAAGTGTACAGTCTAAAGCTACTAATTGAACATAAGTTATTTGAATTAATGTATGCAATACAGGCAGAATTAAAGTGCGTTTCATATAAAATTTTGCAACTGCGTGCATTTATCAAACTGTAAATCAGTGTTAATGCCTAACTCGTAAAAATGTTTCGGAATCAACCTTTCTTGATAGTGGATGTAGGAATCAGGTTCTCGTTTGAAATATACACACATAACATTCCCTTAGAGTATGCTACCTACAGGTAGTCGATGTACGTGTGTGTGGCTTGCTCGTATCCTTCCATCTTATAATTTCTATTGAATATTTGTATTGCTTTTCTCTTTGCTGCTTTTTTGGTGGTTTGCTCAGTCTTTGCCCTTACCAATTATTAATTTATTATGGCTAGAATGACAGCGACACCGAAGTCGAGGGCCCTCGTCAAACATATGTTGTCGAAAGATATATGGCTTATTCGGTAATGACAAGGGATTTGAATCAATGTATTGTCCATATATTTGTATTATTTTATTTTATTAGATTAAACAATAATATTAATGGTGCCTTTGAATTAGAATTTTACATTCCTTCTGTGTTTAGAGCACTTTATACACATAATAGAAATATTATATCTGAGTAAATGGAATTATATATTTGAGCTATTTTACATCGCAGCTGTACTTGTAACTCCACAGTTAATATTTCTTTATATTAATATGGTCACTATCTAACATAAGTCACGCATTCTGAAATTGAATGTGAATTTATTCCAAATCAAGTGATAGCCCAATAAATCTGCCGGAATCTCTACACACACGCTGATGAAGTTCGATTAAATTAATTTATAATATTATTTTAGGTAATTGGCTATTCTTTTTAGCATCTATATTAGTTTTGTGAGTTATTCAAGTATGTATATCATGTTTGTTAGAAAAGTCTGAGTCAACATATATATATTTGATTCGAGGATTTTCGAAAATAATAAAGACGCCATATTATATTGAGCCATTTATGCCAGATCACATCGAAACATTACATAAGTACTCTATAGGATATCTATTCCAGTTATCAGATCGCGTCCATCCAATTAATCTCCATCTCGTTACTGAAATCATCCATGACATACACAAACAATTTTTGTTCTGCTTATTTCTTTCAATATATTGGTATTGCTATACTGTACGTAGCAACAACATCAAACTAGAAAAACATTAAGAATATCACTTTCTCCAAGGACTGTCGATCGAAAGTATTATATTTTCTTATACGAATCCAATATGTGACAGTTTGCCTTAAATGAATTGACTTAGTTCTCAATCTGTAAGGTGTATATCACATGCTGCGAGTTAGTTCATACAGTTTTCATAATCAGTATTCGAGTCTATATATTTTCCTAAAGTACCTACCATATCAAAAAGAGAATTTAGTTTACATACAAGAATCTTAACTTTTAAGACGAAACCAAAAAATAAAAATAAAATATAATACAAATATTTTTCAGTTAGTCTATTTATTTATTTGCTTAACATTAATACCTATTTCACATGGAAGACAATGATTTCTTAGCCTATTTTTAACCTAACAAACAAACATGGAAGACAATGATTTTCTTATAGCTATGAAAGAAAGCTATTATAAAATCACAAAAATTTACAAATATTCATATTGATTGAAGATTGTTTTCTCTATCAAACCAATTGAGAGCATACCTATGCTAATATCACCTTAAAATTGCGATCGCACCAAGTTCACCTCGCCATGAGCCTTGGTTTTAAAGCTGACTTCAATGTTTTCGTTGAATCGAACGAGAGTTAAGCCTGAACCCAGCGATCATACTTGGTTCGCATTTGGTACTCCTGTTGTTGCTGTTGTTGCTGGCATGTTCCATCTAGTGAAGTCCAGAAGAAAGTTCCGCTGCTCGTACGAGCAAAGTGGACCGGGATGAAGGTCTGATCAGGATGTACCGGAACAATGCTGTGCTTTTCATCTTGTTGAACGATAATAGCCGCATTGTTGGGACATTCGCGTAGATCGCTGTAGAGTCTCTGTTCGAGCAGCTCATTTGCCGTGTTCTCACAGCTGGCCACCGAATCTCTGCGCATGTCCTCCAACGATGAGTTTATCTCGTTTTGCGACTGCACCTCGGCCAAAGTCTTGCGAATTAGCTGTTTCTTCTTCATTAGCCGCAGCAGTGGTTTGACAAGTTTCTTCAGGCTGAGCATTGCCATTGCATGTTGATCTGATTTTCTTTGCATCATGATGCTCGTTTCGAACTTGTATTCCCGTGTGATGAAAGACATTGAATGCGACTTGAGTTGAGGTTGTTTTCACGTTGCTGGTCGATGTTGTTCTACTGTTCGGGGTATTCGAAGGTCCTCTTTTATACGATCAGCGCTCAGTTGAGCCTCTGTGCTCTCGCAATGCTCTCTGCTCATGCAGCCAATGAAAATGCTTGCTTGAGGCAGGTGGTTGTTTGCGCATTGACTGAGTGACCGAGAGATAGAAAGGGAGAGACTCATATACCAGATTATTGAAAGTGGATATTTAGTTGGAATTTTCGAGTTGCGTAAAATCCACTCTCTTGTCTCCTAGCTCGCTCACTCACTACCTGCTCAGCATGATATTCCCAAATCACATTCCGAAGTCCCTGCCACGACATGTACAGACAAGTTGTTACAAGTTCGCAGCTACGCAACCCTAAGTGTAGAGGATTTTAGAATTGGACACACTATCTGAAAAGGGCAGGGTAGGAACGAGAATAACAATAGTGTACACTCATATCTCTAAAGCAATCTCGCTTGGAAAACCCTACTTGTTGGCCATTTCATTGACACAACATGTAAATTCCAATACCGTAGCTCTGGGGGCTCTGTGACCTGTCGGCAGCAAGTAACGTATTTTTATACCCTGTACCCATTGGAAATGGGAATTCAGGGTAAATAGACTTGTGAAAATTTATTTAACAGACAGAAGCAGACGACGTAGACTCATATATATATTTGATCACCACAAGAAAATAAGTTGATATAGCCCTGTCCGTATGTCCGTCAATCCGTATGAACGTCGAGATTTCAGAAACTACGAAAACTAGAGAGCTGAAATTTCACATAAATTCTCGTATGGTAGTTACGCAGTACGAGTTTATTTTTTTTATAACTTATCGTATTTCTAAATTACCGATAAAATTAATTTATCTTTATTACGTTTTTTCAGCATACCTTCTAAAGCGTTTTAATTAGAGACTTCAAACTAGAAACCTGCAATTTGGTAAATAGGCATATTTAGATACTATAAATATATTCTGAAAGTTTCATGAAGATGGTCCATCTAGAAATGGAGTTATAAGAGTTCAACGTATACGAGTATTTGTTGTTTTTTTTTGTTGCAGGGTTCAGGGTATCTCGTAGCTGAGCAATCTCGACTAGAGCCTTGTTACTTGTTCCTTTTTGTATACCGGATTCTGTTTGAGTTTTGAAGGTTAGTCAAAACGAATTAGCGCGCTATTTGGGATTTACAACTCGGAGTGGCAGGTAGGGGGCAGACATAACCGTTCGCACACATTTGCTTGTCATTGTTGTTTTTAGGATCTCTTTGTGGGTCCGTAAACAATTTACTACGCGGGTGATGCATCCTTGATCCTTACATTTTTCAGGAATTTTGTCGGCAAATTATTTATGTGCCTTCCGATTGTTTTTCGAACGTCCCATTTGAAACATAACGTTCGTTTTTTAACGGCTTTACTCCAAGATTTCTTAGCATTCGAAAAAAGGGTATACAAACAATTTTATAGATGTATAGATGTGGTTGTAATTTACATTTATTATTGCATTGAAACCTAAGCGTTCTTGAGATCTTAATAAAAAATAACAATTTAAAATACAGAATATATAGTACTAAGCCGTCATTTCTTTCTTTACTTATTGTAATTTAACTTTAGCTAAGATCGGCCTTCGATTGAAGTCGCTATTTGAACCGTCTGTCTCGATTAATATTTGTAATGTGAATTTACAAATATTATAAAGGGTAGAAACACGAATATAATTATTGATCTGCCCAAGTTGGTAACTTGTATGCAGAGCATTCCGTCAGTCTGACCCCTTGAACTTACTATCATTGTCATTTTATTATAGTATTGTCCATTTTCATGATCATTTGCTAGCGCGTACAATTTCACTTATCTAGCGTCATATTCGTGCCATCTTAAAGAAGAAGAGTGTACTGTAATACGTTTTGGGGTCATTTTAGGGGTTGTTCCATTAACTCTCTTTTATCTTTTTATGTGTTTTTGGTGTTTTTACCTGCCTCCAGTCTCAATCTGACCCTTGCACGTGTGGAACCCTGTGCCACCAAACCTAACAACACACAATCGAAATTCAATAGCCTGAATGCATTAGAAAAGGGCAATGCAACAGAAAAGCAAGCCCAATGCAAGGTAATGGTAGTCCCGGAAATGGATTAAAATAAAATTCTCCTGGAGTTATTATATTAAGCCTGTATTGGTTTAGGTTGCTAATGTTTTGAAAATGTATGCATTAACGGCTTTTCTTCTGGTTCTGATCAGCATTGGAAGCACAGTTAACATTTGTTGACTGATGAACTTACAAAGCAATGATACAATATTTAAACATAATTATTTGACAGTTTTATGAGTACTTTTCTCTTAATTAAATCTCTTCAAACTCGCTAATGATTCTAAGTGTAGGTATATAATTATGTATTTTGACCTCTTCTGTATTTGTGTAGAAAAATGTAACTAAAACAAGTAACAAAGCTCTAGTTGGGACCGGTAAAAAAAATCTAACAAAAATCGAAATTGTATTGAATTAGCATCTCCTTTTACCTGTTACATACGTTTATCAAAACCATTATTCCCTGATTTCCCGTTTTCAATGGGCTTAGGGTATGAACATTAAAAGTTACCTAGATAGTCTGCAATCTTTAAAATGTTGTTGTTGTTTCTAGAAACTTCTTCTTTTCTTTTTGAATGTGATCGTTATAAACGAAATTGATTTTAATTGTATCCATTAAGCTTATATATATTTCTTATTTAAAGATTGCGCTAAAAACATTTGTACATTAAGGTATAATATTTTATAATAAGGTGGATCAAGAATCAAGATCAAGAACCGTCTTTATCGAAATTGATAGAGTATAGTGTGATCATTTGTTAACTGACTGAAACGAGTTTTCCACTTGTCAAATGGCTCCGCCCAAACAGGTAGATATACGGAGCATTCGACCCATCATTGTTGAACAAGTGTGACAAATCTCACTACGAATCTTTAAATTCTAAAACATTTGTTGAGTTTCCTAGAATCTTAAACAATGAGAATACAGTTAAAAGTACGTTTTAGTGGCGCCGGCGTCCTGCTGATTACTTTACCCAGACGTCTACAAGACTCCGGTACATACTCGCACATACGTGATCACCTAAATAAATTTAAAGAAAAAGAGTAATTGGCACAACTCAACCCAAAATCTTTTAAGGGTAGGTGTATACAATAATTTCTTCATGTCTTCTAAGTACAGCCACAAACGCTCTTGCTGCCTCTAAAGGTTGTTGATCTTACGACTCGATATGTTATATATCATATATGTACGTTCTTAACATATGATGGGATTGTACTTTCTACTTTATTGATAAACATGTGTATGTATTCGACATGTAAATGTTCTTTGCTTAAATTGGTACAGAAGTATTCTAAAACAATTCAAAAATTTGCAGTCGGATGCTACCGACTGTACAATACTCATTCACTATAAAAATAGCTTTATATTTTCGATTAAAGGAATCAACTCCCAAGTCAATTTTTGATTATGATATTTCGATTTGTCACGCTCACAACGGGTGTAAATATCTCCATAATATATTTTTAGTCTTAGATTGTCAACATGATTATTTTTTCAAAATGTACAGCCCCTATAACATTTTCACATGATACGGTACGCGTAAGTATTCAAATTTCGAATTCTCTAGCTGCAGTAGTGTTATTATGGTTTGCATTCATAAGGAAAGGCGAGCACAAAAATAATATGCTCTTTTACTTCGTGAATGAGTATAACGAACCAGCCGAAGTGGCTTTCATGGCTGATTAGTACAGATTGTAGAGACATGGCAAGTAGCTCTGCGGGTCCTTGAAACTCTTGAGTTGAACAACTGATAGTTCATAAATACCAATGCGATACAATATGTTGTTCATTTACTATTTTTCCATCGTCCATTTTGTGGCACCTAATTTATGGAAAATGCATCGACATTCACTGATTGGGATTGTTGAAATTTGTTTCATGAGATCTGAAGCGAGGCGTCTGTTGTCAAATCTAACAGCGGCCGGGACACCATGCATGATGCATCAGCTATTGTCGTCCTATTGTAAAGTGATATTTACGAACGAACATTTCACTTCAATCTGTCGGCGTCGACCGATCCTAATCGTAATTGTCAAGTGCTGCCTTAGGTCTTGTACTGAGATCAAATTACGTTGCTGGTGGTAATGAAAATCTGTGGAGTGTTAATGAAAATCTATGGAATGTGTATTATGTCTGCGACTTATAAAAATTTTCATATCGCATATTTAGCAGCTATTTGTTAATATAATGAAAACTTTTTGACCCAAGAATAAATAATTATTAGTATTTAGGGCAATCTAACATATTCAGAAAATATGTTGAAAATTATTTTCCTTAATACGCGTAAATTATATTCGACATGTTTATTAATATCTATGATAATATTGAAAATATTTATTATACGTTTTTGTTTTTTTTTTTTTTTTTTTTAATCTAAGAATGCTCCTTCATGAGATATTCTATAATAAGTTTCTAAACTGTCAATTTCTGCATATAATTTTAGTTCCCATTTTGTATAACTGTATGTAATAGCACCAAAAAATAAGTTGATATAGCCCTGTCCGTCTGTCCGCCCGTTTGTATGAGAGATTCGAGATTCCGGAAACTACAGAAGCTAGGAGCTCAAATTTCACATGAATATTCGTATGTTAGTTACGCAGTGCTAGTCTATTTTTTTTTAGATATCCCCATTCCTTTATTATCGATAAAAAATGGAGAATCATTTACATTTTTTACGTTTTTTGTGCGTTGCCTCTACGCCGTTTGCATATGTAGATATTATGGATACGCTGATTTTGGATGCCACTCCCACTTCGCCCCAATAAAAAAAAACTCATTGAAAATACTATAGACGTTTAATTTATCATATAGACACATTCGGATACTCCAAAAGTTTCTTGAAGATCATCTATCTAGAAATGGAGCTATAAGTAGTGCCCCCTAAGCCCAACCCACCCTCGAGCCGCGGCAGCAATTACGCAATTAACAATTAGGGCGCGTGATACAATATTACAGAAATTCATTAAAAAAAAAAATGAATTTAGCTTCCGCGAATTTATAAGTGGAAAGAGTGCTGGTGGAGCCAACAGATTGTGTAAGTCTTCTGAGACAGTAATTTATACAAAAAGCAGTATTAATTCCTTAGATCAAAATGAGTCTCATATATAAATATACCCTAATTTACCATATTTGTAGACACTAGTGTATTTTAGCTATAGATCAACAACCTCTGAATTGTAAGCCACCAAAGCAGTTTTCGAAAAAAGAAAACACAAACAAATTTTAAATAAATTGTTTCATGGCATTTTTGGAATAAAACCTCCCAATATATACGTCGGCCACTTTCCTTTGTGAACACGTGTGCACGGTCTCCTATTTTTCTCTTTTGTCTAATCCTTAGCTATGTCCCCTGCGGTGCTGAGTTTTACTGATTTGGGTTTCTTATTGTTAACCGAAAAATTTCGGACAGTTTTCTGTTGGCAATGTATGTGTGTGTGTGTTCCAAGTGCTCTATGATCGTTAAATATATATAGGTTCATAAATAATGTTTGTCTGTATGTGTATTGTTTGGAATTGATAATTTTTGTTGAATACGGATTGCCGCTTATTTTGATTCTATGTTAACCGAGGAGTTCGAGATTAAGGAAGGGATCAAGTAATATATTACAGTTAATTTATTTTAGTACATATTATTTTTTCTACTAAACTACTATATGATTAGTGAGGACAAAAATGCTATTTGAATGTTTCTTTTTTTATACCCTTTAATGAATGCTTTTTGGGGTCTCGTATGTATATGATTAGGAATATATAAACTTTGTGTGGTCTGCGACGTCTCCTTCTGCCAGTTACATACATTTTCACGAAATAATTATACCCTGAAAAAAAAAAAAATAAAAAAAATAAAAAATAAGTTAGAGTTAAGAATTTATAGGAATCATAGGTATTCTTGCCATACACAGTACGAGCTTATAATTTTTCGGTAACTCATCTCATTTCCCTAATATTGATCAAAGTCAAGGTGAAGCCTTGATTTTTAAGAGTAATTTGAATACAGCTAAAGCCACACATTTTACATTTTCTTTGCGTTGGATACCACGTCTCATTCGCCAAAAAAACACAGGTATTTCAAATGAGTACATTGGCAGATACACACGTATGAATGTATTTCTCACACTCTGAAAGATTCATATCGATTTTTCATATACAAGAGGATTTTAAAATGTCCATAATATAGCACATAGTTCAGCCACAGTTTGCATAAATTGTGTGATGTGAGATAGTATGTGTGTTGCAATTGTTGCAATATACAATGTACAATGAAGTGTTTGTTCTTCATTATAGTTGAATTAAAACCAAGGAGTTCAGTATACAAAAATTCCAGGATGTGTAACTTAACCTCCGAGAATTCAAATGCTGGCTGCGAAAAGACTTCAATGATAAGACAAGAATAGATCAATTGCAGTCAGTGCAAATGTGGTATAGACAGTTGACTACATAACCAATTTGTGATATACATATGTACATATATATATATGATTGGCACTATAGAAAAATGCGATAAAGATAATAATTGTCACGAATAGACGAAACACTGACTATTCGTAAAATAAACATTAATATCAGGCAAAAGACTTTAGCTTTTTTGTACGACTCTTTTCCCAAAATTTCAGCCTTTTTATACCCTGAGCCCATTGAAAATGGGAATTCAGGGTATAATGGTTTTGTGAAAACGTATGTAACAGGCAGAAGGAGACGTCGCAGACCTTATAAAGTATATATATTCTTTATCAGCATAAAAAATAAGTTGATTGAGCCCTGTCCGTCTGTCCGTCCGTCCGTCCGTATGAACGTCGAGATTTCGGAAACCACGGAAGCTAGAGAGCTGAAATTTCACATGAACACTCGTATATTAGCTACGCAGTACGAGTTTATTGTTTTTTCGATAACTCATCCCATGTCCAAATTATCGATAAAAAATCGAAAATTCGTTTCCATTTTTTATGTTTTTTGGGTATAACTTCTACATCGATTTAGCTAGAGACTTCAACTTTATATATTTAGATAGATATTATGAATACACAGATTTTGTAATTTTTAGATTTTGGATGCCACGCCTCCTCCGCCCCCAATTTGAAAAAAAGCGCATTTCAAATACTAGAGACTTGCAATTTGGCACAACCCACTCCCCAGCCTAGGCAGCAACTGTGCAATTAGCAGAGCGCGCACTTATAAGTACGTGAAGAAGAAGAGTATCACTTTTTTGCAGTTGCAAGACCAATTCAAATATTACTATTTATTATATAAATATTTATTTAGTATATCGTCTATATACGTCAAGAAAAGGAAAGACGGAAAAAAGCAATGAAGAAATTGAAATTGATCCCCAGCATCTTCTTAGCTTATTTTGTGTATGAATAACAAATTGCATATGACTCACACATATTTAGACGCTTCAGTTCTAAAAGACTTGGTAGGTTACGCAAGGAGCAGTTCCAATACTTTTGAGTTAACAAACAAATCTGTTGTGACGTCACATTTTCAGTAAAATTAAAACATGTGCGCACCACATTCTAAAATATGGTCGTAAGACTTTTAACTTAACAGACCGCTTTGCAGAACCTTTATCACTCCACATCTGAAAACAGTTTCAAATTTGAATATTTACACAATGTGTCTTAGCTAATTTCTCCTAGCCACTGCTATGGCATCTTCAGTAACAGAGTCCACTTAATTGACATAAAAGTGTAACTGGTAATAATATCTTATTTCAACATCTTAAGGAGAGATCAGCATTGGGGACAATTTACGAGATTATCATCAGTGAGAAAAAATGTAATTTGGAATCCCTGAGTAAACATACTTTGTATCGCAGATATACTTTATCCGAATATTCGAGTTCGGTTGAGTTGGCCCTAATTTCAACAGAGTACAGATTCTAGAGAATTTCATTCTACCATACAAAATGCTGTAGCAGCAGCAAATTAGACCTCGTTAAAAGGCACACTCTCTTCTATTCGCCTCCGTTGGCAGCAGTAATCCGTATTGTCTGGCTTGTTCGGATCACGTTTCAACAATATCTACATCTACTGGTTCTCGCTGGCATTTTTCTGGGCATTAATAAGCCTGGTGGTTGGTGGCTGGTGACAACACGTGAAACTCCATGACGTCTCACTATGTCGGCTATACCTACCTCCTTCGAACCCTCGCATAGACAAAACCAAACAAAACATTGGAAACTGCAAACTTCCAAAAATGTGTTTACAAATATTTTTGAAGCGAGATAAACAAAGGCCTATCAACTATTGTTGAAATGTATGACTTTCCGAACCATCAATCTACTCATTTTTATACTTTTTTCAGTGTTGGCACTTTTCAATTTTCAAAACTAAAAACTAAATTTTGTTAGAAATAGAATGAAAAGACAGAGACTGTAGATTTATATATATTTTTTTATTTACAAAAATGTTAATTTGTTTCTCAATTCAAATTTGCGATTATATTTTTTTAATATTTTCGCCTCACGTTCCAAATTGACAATTTTGGAATATTGACAATTTTGGAATATTCACGCACATGATTGATTAAAAATTGATCTGATGCTTATTCCATGGATTTGTGAATAAATGGATATGTGTATTTTTATTACTATAAATGTTTGTATTACTTTTAAGATCATATTTTTTAAGTAGAATAATTTCCATTCTATTATGTTTTTAAGAACGAGCAGTTCTGTTATTTCACGTTGAATTAATACATTTTTGTTCATTTCGATAGATATGTTGAATTGATAATGAAGTACCAATGAATGTACAAATAAGAAGGAACTCAATATAATAAAACGTTATTGTTAGGGTGGATTTCCTGAAGCCGATTGAAAGATAGCTACAAACAAGGCACTGACAATGGTAAGCAGTCGAAGAATAGCACATGTGAACAATTGAAAAGCAAACCTTCAATTTCAAAGGGCAACCACTGCTTCGGCTTACCACTGAGTCCTGATTTTGTGGATGTATTTTGGTCCTCTCTTGTTTTGTGGGATACTTTTGGGCTTACCCAATACCAGTTACGCGCTATTGACATCTTGGCCATGTTTGTTCATCAGCCATCATTTCATTGGCTTTTTCTATGGATTTGAAAAATTTTTAGTTTGTGTCATTGTGTCATTGACATCACTGTATTTCCAATAACAACAAGTAAGAAGGCTCAAGTCGAGACGGCTCGACTACGAGATACCCTGAACCCTGCAAAAGTAGTGATACTCTTCTTCTTTACGCACTTATGAGCGCGCGCTCTGCTAACTGCTAAGCAGCAACTGCGCTGCTGTGGCTTGGGGGTGGGTTGGGCTGAACTTTGGACGCTTATACCTCCATTTCTAGATGGACGATCTTCATGCAATTTTTAGAGTAGATTAAGAGTATCTAAATCAATCCATTTGCAAAATTACAAGTCTCTAGTATTTGAAATGCGTTTTTTTCAAATTGAAGGCGAAGGGGGCGTGGCATCCAAAATCTAAAAATTACAAAATCTGTGTATTCATAATATCGATCTAAATATATAAAGTTGAAGTCTCTAGCTAAAACGATGTAGAAGTTATACCCAAAAAACATAAAAAATGGATACAAATTTTCGATTTTTATACCCTGAACCCATTGAAAATGGGAATTCAGGGTATAATGGTTTTGTGAAAATGTATGTAACAGGCAGAAGGAGACGTCGCAGACCCCATAAAGTATATATATTCAGACGGACAGGGCTCAATCAACATATTTTTTTATGCTGATCAAGAATATATACTTTATGGGGTCTGCGACGTCTCCTTCTACTTGTTACATACATTTTCACAAAACCATTATACCCATTGAAAATGGGAATTCAGGGTATAAAAATAATTTGATATAGCGCTGTGCGTGTGTCCGTCCGTCCGTTCATCCGTACGAACGTCATAGTCATACAATTTTAACTTTTCAAATGAATTAATCGAATAATATTATGTAAAAGGAATTTGTAGGTAAATTAAACTCTTCATAGATCTGAGTAATTTTGGTTTTAGGTCCTGTCATCTTAAATTTTTATTAAATATTAACATTGACCTTATAGCTGTTGAATAACTGGTGAAAATACAGAGCATTTTTCAATTTGTAAAATTGTACTTTAATTATACTTAAATAACTGGAACTTTAAAAAGTATTTCTTAATTTTCAACGCTCTTAAAGAGAGATGACAAATTTTACTATCAGGTGATATACACAAGGTGATATATGCAAAACTGTCAAGCTTAAAGTGTCAATGCGAAATGGCTTGGCTTTATACGGACGGAACACAATATTTTTTAATGAACTGTTTTAGATTAAAAAAAAAAAGTTTAAAAAATAATCCAATTTTAATACTGTAATCAAAAGCACTGGTTTATGTTTCTTTGTGTTCTCTATTTGGGTTTGTATAATAATTATATTCTAGCTATCTGTTTCCATATTGAGAACTAAATTCTGTCAATTACACGTAGGTTGGTAGGCTATAGATCTTAGATTATTTTAATTTGTAGTCTGGACACATATATAGAAACTCTAGATAAGATCGAACTGAATAAAGATGTTAAGAATTTTAAAATAAAGTTATCTGTTTTACCAATTTGGTTACAAGAACATCTCTGATCATCATTTAGCAATGATGAGACAGTATAAGCGAAGTATCGTGAAAGGCAGACCCAAATGACTGCTCCTATCGTAAGGGATATCAGCTTTACTTGAGTATGTGGGAGACATACATATGTATAACAGCTATATGTACATCACATTCTTAATCCTGAACTGTGATACTTCCAAAGTTCTTATCTCTGATGTGCAATCTCTTAATTCGCTGCTAACACCGATACTCATATTCTTTGGACCTAAGTGGCCGGATTATCACCAACCAGATGGGACGGAACGTAACGAGACGAGCCAGATAGTTTGTATGTACTTGAATTTATTTTGTTTTCAGCTAAGAGCATAAATATTTTTAGAGTTTTTCTTATTTTCTTTAAGATATGTTTGCTCTGATAAGATAAACAATGGAGGCAGGATCAAATAACATGCTAGCGATTGTGTACATCTTGTTTCAATAAACATTTCGACCATTAGCATTTTTGTATACCCTGAACCCATTGAAAATGGGAATTCTGGGTATAATGGTTTTGTGAAAATGTATGTAACAGGCAGAAGTCTCCTTCGGTGTCGCAGACCCTACGAAGTAAATATATTCATGATCAGTGCGATAAAATAAGTTGATATATTCCTGCCCGGTTGTCCGCTCGTCCGTCCGTATAAACGCATAGATTTCACAAACTACAAAAGCTAGAAATTTTACATGAATACTCGAGTGTTAGTTACGCAGTACGAGTTTATTAGACTTATTAGCGAAGTGAAATAAGTATATTGGTTTTGTGCAATGTCTGCCTTGCTGTTTCGCGATCCGGTGCGTGGAAAATTGGAAAATGCATGTGTCCATACGCTAGTAATCATATTAATTGATGAGTTAAATATTTGCAATTTTGAATGTATACTCGCGGTGACAACCCAAGCTCAAGCTATGTATAATCGGGTTGGGAACCCAAGATCAATAAGCTGTGGTAGATTTATTTACGCCTACAAGGGGCATGGCAAACCGCAAAAGTTTACTTCCTACAGTTTTAGAGTTAGAAACTTCAAAATAGTTCAGTTACTGATGGCCCCTTTGGGAGCGTGGGATATCGAAAAATATGCTGTTACTGTTACGCATTTATGTTAAAAAAACGATGCTTTCGGCGAGATTTAAGTTGCACAGCACTTACCACCAACACCGTGGCCCTGACATATTATCCGTAGGCAAACCTAAATAAGTTCACTTCTATGTGTATCATCCACATCTCTGTATGTATGTGTGGCAAATCGGAAACGCAGTTCATTAAAGTTGTATCTATTTGATCTGCAGAGGTGCTTGATTTGTTTTGTTAGATAGCAGAAATGTCTTTTAACAGATAATGATTGAATACCATATTACCACTTTCATCTCTAAATAACTTTACAGTATCGTCACTTAGCTGCATCCACACATTCCAGAATTGTCCATGCCTTTGCAATGATTTTGCAACGTTCCGGAATTCTGGTAGCTTCATAAGCCCAGGGTTTGCTTTGCAAGATTGGTAGTCTTGTGGAATGTAGTATTTGATTGGTCTAAAATAAGAGTTTTTTATTACAATGAAAAGATAATTACACGTGGTTACTAACCTACAAAAAAGAGATACAACAGGTAAATGTTCATAATCCTATTCATCACACAGCTGAGACTCCAATTATTATTCACTTTATTGTGTATGCTAATTATTATTTTGCTTACGATTAAATTTACTATATTAGTTTATATTATCAATATTTATTTAATTTATAATATAACAACTCTTTTATAATATTCTCTTTAAATATCTATCTTCTTATTCGACAGCTGATCTTATTCGATAGGCTATTAGTTATTTGTCTTAATCGATAAGTGGCTCCATTTTCACAACACGTGATCAGTGGCGTTACATATGCAAAGCTCACAAACATTCATATGTTCAATGATATTGATGCAAGATTCTTGAAATCGTGTCTGATCGTGTGTCATGATTTTCCGGTATGCCACTGCCACTGTGAACGCGAGAGCTCGGATGCTAGAGACCGGAAATTAAATTGATTAATTATAATTGGCTAAAACTATGTATATAAAATAGATTATCTTCTACACATTTAAGGCATTTCGAAAATTAACTTATGAATTTGAAAATATAAACAAAAATCAGCAAAAATAAAAAAGTGAACAAAGCATGGGAAAAAGTCATAATAAGAGACAGTTCAACATTCATATAAATTCAAAACTAAAAGTAAGCGATCTAAAAAGTTTATCGTTAAGTGGTAAAATAGTTCCGAATGAAATAAAAAAAAGCTGTATTTCATTCGAATTCTTTATTTATGATTTCCGCTCTTTACAATAAATTTTAGTGTTAGGTGTAGAGAATGTCTGTTTAGTTGCGCCTGCAGAGTTGAGAAACTCAATTGGTCAAGGCAATTGGCAAAAGAGCATAGCATGAAACGTTATAAGAGCATTCCTATATAAGCGATTGTTCAACCACTTCCGTTTGAAATTTTCAATTGGCATTTAAAATGCAACGTATTGTGAAAAAGTCCTGCGGAGCTATTCACGACTGCCTATCAATAAACGATATACCAAGATTTACTTTTGCTGGACCTCTGCTGGTATTCACACTCGACTGAAGAGCGTAGCCATTGTTTTTAGAATGGGCCCGTCCATTCAGTTATTTAGACAAAAGAAACTTATCTGCACATGCGTAACGAATGTCCAGTTTTTCAAGCAGCCTCAATGACACAAATTTTCAAAGCAAACCTTTAATGGCCTACGGGCTTATGCATGCTGTGGATTGCTCTTTAACTAAAATCTCACAATGGACATATATTTTTAAAAAGCCTATGGAGATAGAACAATAATTTGTCAATTGTATATGCATACATGTATATATATATACATACATATATAACGTATTTTTTTGTATATATCATAGGACTAATTAATACTCTATTAACTTAGCTGATATTGTTTGCGGTTGTGATAACAATCCTAATAATTCTGTTTCTAGATGGACAATCGTATTGATATGTTCAGATTAAGATTATGATATTCATATCTATATGCCAAACCAAACTGTATGTCTCCAGTATTTGAAATGCATTTTTTACACATTTGGGGGTGTGGGGGCGAATTGGGGAACGGAAACCAAAATCTGACAAAAACCGAAATTGTATTAAACTGGTATCTATACATATGCAACAGACTTTGAGACTCTAACTCTAAAGATGAATTAGCTACAATTTTATAACTAGTTACCGATAAATTCATTTATCGATATCTGGCAAAGATACAAGTTATCGAATTTCTGAAACAAACTCGTACTGCGCGTGCAATATATGGACCTAGCACAAAAAGAGTGAACTCTCTAGCTTTTGTATCTTCGGAAATCGACGCGTTCAAACATACGGACAGACGGGCAGACGGCCGGACAGACAGACGGACATGGCTATATCAACTTTTCTCGTAACCCTGATCAAGAACATATATATACTTTATGGGGTCTGCCACGCCTCCTTCTGCCTGTTACATACTTTTAACAAAACCATTATACCCTGATTTCCCATTTTCAATGGGTTCAGGGATAAAAACAGATATTATTATTATTATGAAAATCAAAAATAAAAGTTATGATTTGATTTTTTTTTTTAAATTGAAATGAAAATCGAATTGTTATATCATTTAATACAAAGGAGCTAGATCATATATAGACCTATATATATGGTCTACGCTTTAATACCTTGCAGATGCAGATATCTAATATGTATGTACATATGTATTTATGTATGTATATTTTATTATCTGTTTAGGCAGTTACTCTTGTCTCCTATTCAGCGAGTAATGTGTAGCCACAAGTGATTGAAAGAGATAGATAACACTAAAGCTTAACGACATATTCAAAGAGAGCCTCAGGAGAAGAAAACTAAATTTTCTGTTTCCATGTCGAAATGCGAGGTCAAAAGAGCGTGTGTCCAATTCAGCTCTCTAGCTTTTGTAGTTTCCGAAATCTCGACGTTCATACGGACGGACGAATGGACGGACAGACGGACAGAGCTAGATCATCTTATGATTTATGCTGATCAAGAATATATATACTTTATGGGGTCTGCGACGTCTCCTTCTTCCTGTTGCATACATTTTCACAAAACCATTATACCCTGAATTCCCATTTTCAATGGGTTCAGGGTATAATAACTGTTACGGTCCCTGATATATAGTTGAAAGTTATCAACCAACTTAATTAACCAACTTAAAAATTCATGTAAGAAGGCTCTAGTCGAGACGACTACGAGATACCCTGAACCGTGCAAAGAAGCTAATACTCTTCTCCTTTACGAACCTATGTATAAGCGCTCCGTGGCTTAGGGCTGAGTTGGGCTAAATTTCGAACGCCTATAACTCCATTTCTAAATAGACGATAGCTAGGCATCCAAATGCCTATTTGCGTATCTGCGTATCCATAATATCTATATAATACATATATATGCGGAATCTCGATGTTCATACAGACGGACACAAGGCAGATCGACAGAATTGTTGTTGCCACACCTCATTCCGCCGTCACATGTACTATCAATATGTCCCAAGATAATTAAATATTGTTTTTTTTTTATAATTATAAGTATTTAAATATATATTCAATTATATTATATAATTTGCACTACATAGACTAATCGTAGGCGGTTAAGAGGTCGATATATGTAATTGCTTGCAATGTACTGTATTCATAAGGGGGCGTCAGTCCTGGTCAGTCGGAACAAACTCGTTAGACTTTGTAGACAGATATACATTTATAACGAAATATGCCTTTCAATTCCCTATTTAGACTGTTAATTTTCTTTTCTTCTTCATAAAAGGTAATTTGTGCGAACATCAAAGAAACCATGGCGAAGACCACCAAGCCAAATGAATTTTCCACTTTGATCCCGCCGTATCGGGGACTCTCATTGTAGTTGCTAATCGCACCAGGTGACGGATGCGTCGGCTCGACACAAAATAATGCTTCGGCGGCGTACCCGAAGTGACAAGAAAATAGTTTGAGGTGTCTTGTTTCGTACGCCGAGCATTGTGAAAAAAGTAGCAGTTCCCTTCCCTCACTTACCTTTGTGATTTTTGCTACTCGTGCTCGTGCAGAGCACCAAACTCATTGCACCTCTGTTTTTGATGGGCTAAGCACGGCAGCCCCTGGTTTACTTTTAAAATGCCGTCGAATTTAATATAGCTAGGACCACCAAAAACGTTGTAGCATAATAGATGATGCACAAACTGATTGCGCATTACAAATTCTGGCATAGAACCCCATAAAAATAAGCGCGAAATTTTATATTATACAAATATTCATTTTGATCATTTCCTCTTGAATTCAAATATGAGTATATTGATTGTAAGGCATTACTACTTAGTTAATAAATAAATAATTTGTTCTATGAAATATTTCTTACTTTATCGCTTTTTACCCTGAACCATTGAAAATGGGAATTCAGGGTATAATGGTTTTGTGAAAATGTATGTAACATGCAGAAGAAGAAGTCGCAGACCCCATAAAGTATATATATACTTGATCAGCATAAAAAAATAAGTTGATTGAAACTCTTTAAACGACGAATCTGCATGCCCATATATGTTTGTTAACTCTAAATGCGAATTATGAAGTAATTAATATTTATAATGATCAGTCGAAAGAAGCACCCAAGCACCAAAGAGCATAAACGTCAAAATTTACACTTTGACATGCTTTTGTTACTTCACGGAATAGATACACGCTTTGTAATTTTCAGATTTAAATTGAAGTATTGTATTTCGCGAGTATTATTATTTTTAGAATTATGTACATATATGTATACATATATATATTTTAAAATCCCTTCTCTTTTTACATTTACACGCACACGCACTCGCACAATCAGACGCACAAGCAGGGAATGTGTATAGAATTGGATAAGGTTGACTGGTTTTCTATAAGAATTTATCCTGACTGCATTTCACTGTGAAACGGATTCGTTGCACTTGGTTAAGATTCAATAACGAGCTCATTTGAACATACAGATAAGCCAAATCTTTCTTGATTGGGTTATTTAATTTGCCAATGTTCCAGGTGCTTGAGCAAGAAATTACAATTTTTCTGCTTATAGTTTTGTCCTGTCATTCCTTCTCAATCAATAATGGTAAACTTTATTGGTATAGAGATTTGAAAATTTGCGAATATCAAAAAAGTTTCTGAACCCTCTAAGATGTAAGAGTGCCTCTAGGCACTTATTATTGATGGATGAACAACTCCTGGAGTTAGGATATGTCAATTATGTTGAGTGACGACGAGGACGACGACGTGATAGAAGCATTTAATATTGCTTTAGAGGAAGCTGATACGGTATCCTTTATATGAAATAATCCAGAAAATATTGAAAATAGTGTGCAGAACTATGAGCCTACCCAAAAAACGCTAAAAATGCGTCGATCGCCGTTGCTTTTTTTCGAAGATACAACCTGCGTATCATTACCATCTTCTGGTGGCTTTAATGGGCTTAGTAAGCTAATATAAGTCACTATCCTTTATTTTAAATTAGCTAACGAATCAATAAGAAATTAACCCACTAAAGTAAGGTGGGGACAGCAATCTTGCAATTACACATACACGATATAGTTTTTCAGGGCAACTCTTCTTGCCATCTCAAATAACTTAATTTTTTAATTCGAAAATGATGAGTATGAGGGAAAATATTGCCAATAAGTTTAAAATCACCGTGGACTGAAAGGGTGGGTCTCGACAGTGGAAAAAGATGCTGCAAACATTGCAAGACTTCGCAGATCCAGAGCATTTGCACAAAATGCAAACTGCATTTATGCTGTTTAGCTAACAAAAAATGGTTTGCTGAGTACCATAATAAAAATAAAAATTATTAAAAGAAATAAAATGGAACAAAAAAAAAAAAAAAAACAATTTATTTGGAAACTACTTTTTACACTCACCTTTTCTCACTTTACAGGTAAACGAAAGCATCTACAATTTTGTTCGTTATTATTATGGAAAGTAGTCTTATAGGGTTATCATGATTATATTCATGTAATATATCCACTTCAGAGCTCCACTAACTCATTAGCGGTCTTACGTCGCCAATAGACGCACGTATCAATTGCTTATGGCAGAATATCGGATCAAACGATATGAATCCTTCAAATAGCAATGGCTACTTCGGATTATGCCATGACTTCATGAATATGCCATGTGGTGCTCAGAGTATTAGATAGTAAAGCTAAATTACTGAGTATTAAGGATCTGTAGACATTTACATTGGAATTGGATGACAAATTTCGATTGGCGTTTAAATTATAATTTTCACAGTGCGTACTTTCGACAGTCCGTGTGCCATTTATTATGGTTGGACTTTGAAACAGTTATCTTCGGTTACCATTTGACCTTAAACGTGAAATACAATAATACTGGATAGAAGCAATACATCGTCACCCATTTGGAACAAATTGATTTTCGTTAGCGGGCGATAAAGTCGTTCCAGTAGAGCCGAGCTGTTATTGTGTAGATCTTTGAGGAACGTGATCTTTGTACCATAATTAAGAATACGAAGGCTCATGCGTTGCGAATTGGAAACTGAAAGAACACATACCAGTTGCCATTGGTGGATGCGTGCAATGGTGTCTCCTTTCATACTAAATACAATGGCAACTCGAGCATAAAGGAGCTGCACTTTTTGGCCATTTGTGATTCCTGTTCGTAGATGCAGTCGCTTAGAGTGTGGGTTGGAACTTGTCAATGCTTGGTTTGCTGACTAGACTTTTACACTGTTTTTCATTTTATTTCCTAGAAATAAACCTGTGTTAAATCAATTGGTTCCAAATCGTTGAAATTCAATTGTGAGGTCCGTTTCGTTTCAGCTGTTCGACACGAGCAATTTTCTATTTTACGCTCGTGTTACTTGCCTTCGAGTCATCCCAAATGCAGTTCGAGATGTATATAGTTGCAAGCTTGTTAAAAATGATACCGAGAAATCGCAATTTGCACGATAATCTTAATTTTTTCTTATTACTCAATTACCCAACTTACATAACGTAAACAAATATAATTACTCTATATTTATTATCATTTTATTGCTTTTATGGTATCCTGATCGGAAGTAATGATAAACGCATAACAACGTTGCACGATACTTATTCAGAGTAAAAACGCTGCCAGCTCAAAAAGATCGCATTCCAATTAGCCAAGTATCCAGGTGGTTTCCATATAAGTCAACGACAAATATATTAAAGACACAAAATCAAATATCATAATCGGCTTATAAGAAACTGCTGACCTACCGACTGATGCATTTCGTGCACATGTCAATCCGACGTGCAAATTCGAGTTGTCCCACGCCAACATCGCTTGTTAGGGATAGATTTGGTAGGTAATCAGTTGTTAATTGGTATCGAATAAAGAAACATTAATAACTTTTAACTAACGATAAATGAACTTATTGATGTCTATCGAGGAAATCAACCGTAGTATAGTCCTAACATATAAGTCATTTTTTGAGTCTAGACATAGAGTAAATAACTTACAAATTTTGAGACATATCCAAAGTATTTAAGAGGCATATATGTATGTAAATTATTAAACTTGTTTCACAATGATGCGTCGACATGAATATAAAAAATAGAATTGGAGCTCTTAGCTTTCATTATTTTACATATATTTACATATATATGCCAACAACGAGAAGATCTAATGTCGCCCGACAAAGTCTTATGTCAATTAGGATTCGAAACACTGCAAATGAAACCATTGGAGAATAACAAGAAATTACACGAGAAAGGATTAGTGTGACTAGACTTCGTGCTTCTCACAAGAGCAAAGAGAGGCGTTCCGTAAAATGGCTTGATTGGCTCGATACGATACGATTTCAACACTTATTACAGCTCTTCTGCTTCCATTCAGTGGACGTAGTTTGTATTCGGCAGAAATTCGAGGACTGTGCTGTGTTGTTGGTAAAGTGAAACTGTCAAGTTTGACTCCACAAACTGAGTCATAGCATTCATCGCTTCGTGGTGAAACAATGGAATCAAGACATATCTAGCGAATACTCCGAAATGCAGTAATTGTTTTGAAATTATTTCCTTTGGGAAATGCATTAATCCTACATGCAAGATTTAAGGACAGAATCATTGCAACTATAATTTTTGATAAATATATTTAATGGGAAGCATGGACGACTTCATGAGATCAAATGGATGTAGAATCGCCAAATTTACATTGTTGGACACATTAGTAACAACGCCACCACACCATTCGTGTGACTTTGACTTATATATATAATTAGTTTCAAAATAACATCTTAGTAAAGTCAGTCTTCGTTGAAACAAATTTAATTTTAACTTGAGAATCGGGTATAATTATTCATGCCGAACAATCGACTTAATGAGCGTTATGTTTGACACTCAAAGACAACGGAGATGCAACCAATGTTTCGGATCTCAATGCCGTAGTTTTTCTATTTCAAATTTTCAATGCGCTCAGAGTATAATAATTAATAATACTTTTTCCTCCGATTACTAATAGTAATGTTAAGGACGAGCTCATATTTGTGGTGTGTACTAAAGCCCAAACTATTACCATCAGTATAGGAGTGGAGAAATTTCAGTTATCCACCACAACTATTGGTCATATCATTGGTTTAAACCAAATGGAAAACGCACTTGATACTTTAGCACGATATACACGATATCATAAAATATCCCCAACATTTGCATAGACAGTCTCTATCCCTCACTAAATCACAGGCACGTAGATCTGTAAATTAGACAGGGTCAGCTTGGAAATATGTGACAGGGAACGAAGTCCACGACGATGATTAATTACGGACTACTATACATTAATAATCAACAGATAATCATAAATTTCAACAAATATTTCTTAAAAAAAAAAAAAAAATAAATAACAAAGTCTAACCCCATTTTCGGTTGAAGAAATGTCAGGTAAAAATTCCTTGTATATGTTAGTTTGGAACTATAATATTAATTATTCGGGATATCTATTATTTAACGAGGTGACACATTTTTTGACGTCTTCGAAAAATCAATAAAAAGTAATTATTTAGATATAATTTTTGTATGAAACAACATTTATTTCAATCAAATTGGAGCTTTGGTTAAGAGTTGTACCTTTTAAAGTTAACAAAAAAAACAAGTAAGAAGGCTCTAGTCGAAACGGCTCGACTACGAGATACTCTGAACCCTGCACAAAAAAATTTCACTGTTCTTCTTTACGCACTTATGAGAGCGCGCTCTGCTAGCTGCGCAGTTGCTGCCGTGGCTTGGGGTGGGTTGGGCTGACCTTTGGAAGCTTATAGCTCCATTTCTAGATAGACGATCTTCATGAAATTTTCAGAATAGATTAAGAGTATCTAAATCTAAATCTATGTGCCAAATTGCAAGTCTATAGTATTTGAAATGCGTTTTTTTACTTTGTTCCCGAAGGGAAAAAAGTATATTGAGGTTTGTGCAATGTCCGTCTTGCTGTCCGTCCGTCTGTCCGTCTGTCCGTTTGAACGCAATATTTTTCGGCGATATTAGAGCTAGAGACTTGAAATTTTAAACATATACTCATATATGCTCCCGAATTATAAAGTGTAAAAATTTTCCCGATCCGCCCACTAGGGGCGTGGCAAATCGGAAAACTCTTCCGCCCATAGTCAAGTTATCATACTTGATGATGAGCTAGAGAGTTGCAATTTGAAATGTATACTCGGGGTGACAACCCAAGTTCAAAAAGCTACGCCCATTGGGGGCGTGGCAAAGCGGGAAATACGTATCTTCTACACCGTTAAAGCTAGAACGCTGAAATTTTGCATGTGAGTTAATGTTATGATTCTAAGAAGATCAATCAAAAAGTTATATGTCTACGCCCATTGGGGGCGTGGCAAATCGGACCTGAATATATAGTGATTTTTCAAGTTGTGCTATATTTTTAACACTATTGACACTAGAGACTTGAAATTTTGCATGCATACTCGGGTTGACAACCCAAGACTAATAAGCTATGGTGGATATATCTACGCCCACAGGGGGCGTGGCAAACCGCAAAAGTTTATATCTCCTACAGTTTTAGAGTCAATGACCAATGTTCTCCTCTATCGATGCCCCAAAACTAATTTTTCAGCCTCTTTGGGGGCGTGGCATATCGAAAAATACCCTGTAATTTTCGCATTTTTGGAATGTAAGCAACCAAACTTTGCAGTCATGTTAGCCTCGGCCCTTTCTAAGAACTGGCAAAAATTATGCGTCTACGCCCACTGGGGGCGTGGCAAATCGGCAAAGAAGTTTGTTGTGGCCAGCTGCATAATTCATGCATATAATAGCTTAATAGCAATTGCTAAGATGACAGAAAGCATTTTAACATAAATATAATAATATTAATGAATTTAAAAAATAAAATTTATAAGTTTTCGATTAATAAATAAAAAGTTTCCAGCGGGATTCGAACCTAGGTCTGAAAACAATATGTAATCGTTAGCTAAACCTAAATAAATTCACAGCTGATCAATACAAAACAATAGAATCGCACTTCTTGCAATATGTATACACACTTGGATGTGTATACACAAATACAAACATCTGTGTACATACATACATACATACATATATGCATGCATAGAAAAACTGCTTGCCAAGCAAGCAGCGTGGCAAATCGGAAAAGTTGTTTTAGTTTTAGCTTAAATGCACAATTCATATGCGTATGTTTATAAATTATTATCAATTGGCAGCAAGCATTTTATAATAAATATACAAATATAAAAAAAATTAAAAAATAATAATTTTTGAAAAAACAAGTAAGAAGGCTCTAGTCGAGACGGCTCGACTACGAGATACCCTGAACCCTACAAAAAAGTGATACTCTTTTTCTTTACGCACTTATAAGCGCGCGCTCTGCTAACTGCGCAGTTGCTGGCGTGGCTTGGGGGTGGGTTGGGCTGAACTTTGGACACTTATAACTCCATTTCTAGACGCATGATCTTCATGAAATTTTAAGAGTAGATTAGGAGTATCTATATCTATCTATTTGCCAAATTGCAAGTCTCTAGTATTTGAAATGCGTTTTTTGCAAATTGTGGGCGAGGGGGGCGTGGCATCAAAAATCTGAAAACTTCAAAATCTGCGTATTCATAATATCTACCTAAATATTTACAGTTGAAATCTCTAGCTGTGAAATCTCTAGCTGTGTCCGTCTGTCCGTCTGTCCGTCCGTCCGTCCGTATGAACGTCGAGATTTCGGAAACTACAAAAGCTAGAGAGCTGAAATTTCACAAGAACACTCGTATGTTAGCTACGCAATACGAGTTTATTTTGATTTTTCGATAGCTCGTCCCATTTCCAAATTATCGATAAAAAATCGAAAAGTCGTTTACATTTTTTAGGTTTTTTTGGTAAAACTTCTACACCGTTTTAGGTAAGGACTACAACTTTATATATTTAGATAGATATTATGGATACGCAGATTCTGTAGTTTTCAGATTTTGGATGCCACGCCCCCTTCGCCTTCAATTTGAAAAAAAACGCATTTCAGATTTTGGATGCCACGCCCCCTTCGCCTTCAATTTGAAAAAAAAAACGCATTTCAAATACTAGAGAGACTGTAATTTTGCAAATGGATTGATACTCTTAATCTACTTTTAAAATTTCATGAAGATCATGCATCTAGAAATGGAGTTATAAGCGTCCAAAGTTCAGCCCAACCCACCCCCAAGCCACGGCAGCAACTGCGCAGTTAGCAGAGCGCGCGCTTATATGTGCGTAAAGAAGAAGAGTATCACTTTTTTTGCAGGGTTCAGGGTATCTCGTAGTCGAGCCGTCTCGACTAGAGCCTTCTTACTTGTTTTCAAATGGCATACAAAAAAAAAAAACAAATCTATTCAAGTAAGTGGCACTGTACATACATATGTATAAATGTATATTTTTCTCATTCCAACAGACTGTTAAGTGCCATACATATACATATATCAGACTGTTAAATATATATAAGTACGTTTATGCCTCTGACCTAAAGTCAGGTAGATTGCACTACAGCTTGCTATTTTAACGGTGGTTGTTTGTCGTACAGAAAAATTGTATAAAAGGCAGACACAGACAGAGAATCTCATTCTTGCTCCAGCTCTTATATCGATAGGATCAGCTTAGATATTGCACTTAAAAATGATTGCCGAAAACATTCAATATGGAAACACGATCGAGGACCTCGAGAAGCCATCGTTTACTGGTGCTGCTGTGAACCTGAAAAAACTATTGAAAACCGTTTTACGCATTTTCAAAACTTCGAAGCCCGCCCCAGCGTCAGAGGAGCACTTCTCTGAATCGCTTTCGAGTAGTGTTCTTACAGGAGAGGAACTTCAAAACTGGCTGAACGAACAAATAGAATCCAAAAAGGGTCTGCTTCGGTAACGGAATTCAGTTGAAACTCCTGATAACCTGTGATGGGACTTGTGCTCAGGCACGAATCCAATGTCGGAAATGGCTTTAAATTATTTTTGTGATTACAAACTGCGTGTATTTAGATTAAGTACTTGATCATTGTCTTCCATCAGTTTTAAGTATGTTATGTTTACTTGTGTAAACAAAATAAACTCAAAAAAAAAAAAAAAAAAAGTTTGTATTGTATTCAATGTATTTTTTCGATTAAAGCTTCAGCGAAAAACTGTATTTGTATGAAAATGTGATTTTTGATACGTCGATATGATTGGTAGATTGATTGAAATGTTGCAGAACAACTATAACTCGTAATACTCAATAATTACTTTCGTTTCTACGAAATCGATAGAAAACGTTGTCAAAGTTTGACCAATCAATCATATATCTTACATATTTTTTGCTAGTTTTATATATACATATAAATACTATATATAGAATTTTTTAATAAAATTTTGAAATTTTTGTTGTTTGAAATTGGGCCCGAATTTCAAAAAATTTTTCTATTGCCTTAAATTAATGTTCAATTGCTCGTGTAACCGATAAGCGAGAAAGTTTGCATTTCACAATGTGTCACATAATCAATATAGTTTTTATAGCAAACTCAATCAATTACGATTAGAAAATGGAAACATCTTCAAGCTATAGATTTCTTAAATGTGTAAATTTTTTTTACGTTTGGCTTCTTTTTTGTAGCGTTCGACACTTTGGATTTTAAAATTGTCTTGGACACGCATAAATTTGATATCTAATCAAGAACTTTAAGATAAACTTTGTCAAAATAAAAAAGTATTTTGTCATTTTCCGCACTATAATTGCCAATTCTACAAAAAGATGATTTTTTTGAAGAAATTCTTTTATTCATAATTTATAAATTCATAATTTATGAATAATATAGTTTTAAAAAATACAATGATAATTATTATTTTGTTTATGATTAAAGTTACTAGCTTGGAACGTTGAAAAGAATCTAAAAGTGTAGTTGACTTGTAATAGCAACGGAATTATGATTTCAAATTCACCACTTTTAAAATGAGCGCCAACTTAATTACAAATATTATGTGGACACACTGAATGTACTATCGGCAAACCAATTTAAATTATTGAACAATCGATATCACAATTGTGTGCTGCCAACCTGCGTTCGTGCATTTTCCCGCCAAGCTAAAGATTTAAATTCATTTAAATTTTTTATAACTTCAGTCTTCAAATTACCCATTTATGTTAATATATTTTGCCTCAAATTTAATTTGTTAATTCCAGTATCCTCTCGGAATTGTTTACATTTTCCTCCCTTCATGATGTGGAGATTATAGGTGTTAAATTAACTCTCCCATCGTGTTCATTGTTTATTACATGTTCATATATTCCTCCGTCTTCTCATTTACAAGTTTATGAGCATCACATAACTTGTATCAAAGAAATTTATGGACATACCAATGATAATGACCTGTTTCTTGTGTTGGGTGATTTTAATATTCCCAATACTTCATGGTCTTTACCTTGTAATGTAAACTACCTTATTCCGACACTTGATCATTATTTTTTTGATGAATTGTTCAACCTGTCCTTGCTTCAGATGAACTCTATTCCTAATCATCAGAATCGCTCGCTTGATCTTGTGTTCACAAATAATGATTCCATCAGTAATGTATCGAGATCAAACCCTTTTTGTTTACCAGAGGATATTTATCATCCCACTTTAGAGGTTTCTTTATCTGTTAGGAATCCAATACCTTTATCAGAAGCACCTTCGTAGACGTTGCTTTCGCAAATGCAATTTTGTCTTGCTAAACGAATTGATTAGTTCAGCTGACTGGTCAAGTTTATATGAGTCGGTTGATGTTAATCTAGCAACATCCCTTTTCTACTCAACTCTAGATTCTATTATTGATGTATGTGTTCCCTCAGTAGTAATTCGCCTGTTCTGAATAAGCCGCCCTGGTTTTCTAAGACGTTTTCTAATTTAAGAAATATTAAATCAAAATATTTAAAAAATTTTAAAAAGTCTGGTTCGGCTGTTCATTGGGCTAAATATTCTATAGCCAAGTCTAACTTTAATATTTTAAATTCTCGCTGCTATGAGAATTATCTTGTACGCGTCAAAAGCCAGTTTTCTCGTGATCCGAAGCAATTTTATACTTTTGTAAATTCTAAGCGTAAATCTTCTGGTTTGCCAACCTCATTATACCCTGAGCCCATTGAAAATGGGAAATCAGGGTATAATGGTTTTGTTAAATGTATGTAACAGGCAGAAGGAGGCGTGGCAGACCCCATAAACTATATATATTCTTGATCAGCATAAAAAAATAAATGATCTAGCCCTGTCCGTCCGTCCGTCCGTCCGTCCGTCCGTCCGTCCGTATGTATGAACGCGTCGATTTCCGAAGATACAAAAGCTAGAGAGTTCATTCTTTTTGTGTTAGGTTCGTATATTGCACGCGCAGTACGAGTTTGTTTCAGAAATTTGACAACTTGTATATTTGCAAAGTTATCGATAAACGAACTTATCGGGAACCAGTTATAAAATTCTAGCTAATTCATCTTTAGAGTTAGAGTCTCCGAGTTATCATCAAAGTTTTCTCATAAAAACTCATGTGGCGCAGCAATAAAGGCAGCGAGACAGCAAAACGCTTGCAATGTTTACACACATGCATACACACATACATGCCTACAAGCGTAGATCAGCGTCTATGCGTGCAGAAACGAATCGAATAATTCTTGGAATATTATTCGTTCGAAGAAGGGCTCAGGGGATTTCGTAGTCGAGCAGTCTCGACTACAGCTTTCTTACTTGTTATACTTTGTTCCCGAAGGGGAAAAAGTATATTGGGTTTGTGCAATGTCCGTCTTGCTGTCCGTCCGTCTGTCCGTCTGTCCGTCTGTCCGTATGAACGCAATATTTTTCGGCGCTATTAGAGCTAGAGACTTGAAATTTTAAACATATACTCATATATGTTCCCGAATTATAAAGTGTAAAAATTTTCCCGATCCGCCCACTAGGGGCGTGGCAAATCGGAAAACTCTTCCGCCCATAGTTAAGTTATCATACTAGATGATGTGCTAGAGAGTTGCAATTTGAAATGTATACTCGGGGTGACAACCCAAGTTCAAAAAGCTATGGCGGATATATCTACGCCCATTGGGGGCGTGGCAAATCGGGAAATACGTATCTTCTACACCGTTAAAGCTAGAACGCTGAAATTTTGCATGTGAGTTAATGTTATGATTCTAAGAAGATCGATCAAAAAGTTTTATATCTACGCCCATTGGGGACGTGGCAAATCGGACCTGAATATATAGTGATTTTTAAAATTGTGCTATATTTTGAACACTATTGACACTAGAGACTTGAAATTTTGCATGTATACTCGGGTTGACAACCCAAGACTAATAAGCTATGGTAGATATATCTACGCCCACAGGGGGCGTGGCAAACCGCAAAAGTTTATATCTCCTACAGTTTTAGAGCTAGAAGCTTGAAATTTGGATGGTTGAGTTACTAATGTTCTCCTCTATCGATTCCCCAAAAATAATTTTTCAGCCTCTTTGGGGGCGTGGCATATCGAAAAATACCCTGTAATTTTCGCATTTTTGGAATGTAAGCAACCAAATTTTGCAGGCATGTTAGCCTCGGCCCTTTCTAAGAACTGGCAAAAAATTATGCGTCTACGCCGCCTGGGGGCGTGGCAAATCGGCAAAGAAGTTTGTTGTGGCCAACTGCATAATTCATGCATACAATAGCTTAGTAGCCATTGCTAAGATGGCAAGAAGCATTTTAACATAAATAAAATAATATTAATGAATTTAAAAAATAAGTTTTTGATTAATAAATAAAAAGTTTCCAGCGGGATTCGAACCTGCGTCCTGGTCAGCTGATCAGCAGCTTGTGACGTCACAAAACAATACAATCGCACTTCTTGCAATATGTATACACTTTTGGATGTGTATACACGTACATATACATACATACATACATGTATATGCATGCATAGAAAAACTGCCTGCCACACAGCGTCGCAAATCGGAAAGCATAAAGCAGTTTTAGTTTTTACTTAAATGCACAATTCATATGCGTATGTTTATAAATGATTATCAATTGGCAGCAAGCATTTTATAATAAATATACAAATATTAAAAAAATAAAAAATAAATAATTTTTGAAAAAAAGTTTTCTGCGGGATTCGAACCCACGCACCTAAGTATAGCTTGCATAGCGCTTACCACCAGCGCCACTGTCCTGACTTTGGTTTAATTAACTAAAACCAAATAAGGCATTGCTAGAGCGCCTTTTGACAAAACTAAAGTAACGATCGAAAAATTCTCAATTCAGTCACAATTCTTAGAATATTCTGGCATCCAAACTTTTGTATGCATACATAGGAAATTGTGTGTATACTCGTATAGTGTGTACATGTGAAAATCTGTATGTATGTGTAGGAAAAACGTTTGTTGCTTGCCATGTACGTTTGCTAATTGCCGAAATATTTCGTTAATTAAATGTTTATTAAATAAATAAAATGCACCTATGGGAACAAAGTATATCGCTGTTAGTTGCGCCTAACTGCAACGTTCTTACTTGTTTTTCTCTGGTTTGGAAAAATCTTGTGAAGATCAAGAGTCTACTGATCTTTTTGCAAAATTTTTCCAATCAACTTATTCTTCCATTGATTCAATTAATTACTCAAACACATATTCCTTTTCTGAATCTTATTCAGTTAATATTCCTAAGATGTCAGCAGATTGCTTGGTTGCAGCCATTAGCACACTGAAATCATCGTTCTGTTGTGTGATTAAAGAGTGTAGTGCTGCTCTTCTGTCACCATTATTAAAATTGTTTACTTTGTCTTTGGATACCTCGGTTTTCCCTTTAAGTTGGAAAGAGTCTTTTATTATTCCGTTACATAAAAAAGGTGGAAGATCTGACATTTCCAATTATAGAGGTATTGCGAAATTATCTACGATTCCGAAGTTATTTGAAAAAATAATAACCTCATCCTTAAAATTTGTAAATTGATTATTCATCCAGCGCAACATGGGTTTTTTCAAAATCGATCTACCACTACGAATCTATTAGAATTTACTTCCCTAGTAAACGACAGTTTTTCGAATAGAATGCAAACTGATGTTATTTATACTGACTTCAGTAAAGCATTTGATTCAGTTCACCATAACTTGTTAATTTTAAAGTTGCATCGCTTAGGATTTTCCCCTAAACTTTTATCGTGGATTTCATCCTACTTAAAGGATAGAGCTCAGAGAGTTTTGCTGAGATCATCAATTTCTAAACTAATCTCTGTTACGTCGGGTGTTCCTCAGGGTAGTCATTTAGGACCTTTACTCTTTTCCCTTTTTATAAATGACCTGCCAAGTTGTATTTCTCATTCAACTATATTTATGTATGCAGACGATGTAAAACTTTGCCTCTCATATTATAGTCTACTTGAGCATGCACACCTTCAAGATGACCTAAATGCATTTCAATGTTGGTGTGAGATTAATCAATTGCACTTAAATTACTCTAAGTGTATGACTATGACCTTCTGTCGAACTACTCCACACATTGTTGACTATAATATTAATAATATTTCCTTAAAACGCATTTTTACCGTCAAAGATCTTGGCGTTCTCTTTGACACTAAACTTAATTTCAATCTGCATATTTCCACCATCACAAATGAAGCTAAATGTGTGCTTGGCTTTATTAAACGATGGTCTAAGGAATTTAAAGATCCTTTTATTACGAAGCAGTTATTTATATCACTTGTGCGCCCTATCTTAGAATATTGTTCAGTTATTTGGTCTCCGCAATATAAACTGTATCAGGATCGCATTGAATCGGTCCAGAAACAGTTTCTACTTTTTGCTTTAAGGGATCTAAATTGGGACAACAATTTGCGTTTACCTTCCTATTATAGTAGGCTTCTACTTATTGACCTGCCATCATTAGTTAATCGTAGGACAATTTTAGGTATTACATTCCTACACAACTTAATCATTGGTAACATTAACTCGCCCAGCTTGTTAATGCGGCTCCATTTTTCTGTTCCTTCCCGAATTACCAGGAACTATCGCCCCTTACAATTACCACAGTGCACCACAGATTATTCATTGCTTTTCATGTCTTATGTGATAATTATAATAAATATTATCACGTATTTTCCTCAGAACTCTCTCTTCCTCTAATAATAAAAATGCTGCTGACTTTTATATTTTCTATTCCTATCTTTATTTCTTTATGTTTATATAATTTTAGATTTCTTTAGTTTGACTCACGAATTGTCAATATATTATAAATAATTTAATTTATTAGTTCATGAAATGTCATATATTTAGAAGGCCACGGTATCTTCGATTCGGTCACCACGTTGCAATCATTTTTAAAAGGGACTATTTAGTCTTAATAGTTTTATTAACTTTGAATTTGGATTGACGACCCAAGGTACAAAATATGCAGATGCTACTATTAATTTCCTATACTGATATATACAAAATAATATACTATACATATTTAATAACAAATATTTAATTACTCCGACGCAATAACTTACTTATTTTTATACGAAAATGGGAAACTAATTCGATTGGTTC
Source organism: Drosophila borborema (assembly GCA_030914335.1). NCBI lineage: Eukaryota > Metazoa > Arthropoda > Insecta > Diptera > Drosophilidae > Drosophila > Drosophila borborema. The sequence continues at coordinate 7,859,490 of JAUESP010000304.1, forward strand.
TGTTAAAACGATTTATTTATTTCAACGCTTATATTAAAAATATGCATTAACAAGGTATATAATTTGTCATGAGTAATTCTTTTCATTCAATATATGTATGTTTAAGTGCACTTAGTTTTGTATATTTGTGTGTGTTTGTGGGTATCCAAGATCCTGTCTATTACAGCGTTTCTTTAAAAATAAGATGTGATATCAATGAGAGGAAAATCGGATGATGATATGTCGTAAGTCTGCAGAAGAGCTGAAGATATCGATATAGACATGTATATGTAGATGTGTTCATATTGTATAGTTACATTATCCACCAGTGGCGTTTAAGTCTGTTTTTAGTTTTGAACTTAAGATGCAATTAACGATTTTTGTAACGGAGGACAAATACGGGAAGCTAGTATGTCAACGGAAGATTCTGAGCTGGAAGCCAAAGTTTGGGTGCAATGGAAGTGTCCATAGTAGAACCGCACATAATTATCAATGGATCAAATCTTTCGATTTAAAATTTGGATTTAGTTGCCTTGGAAACGTAAATGTGTGTATTGTTTTCTTATATTCTCGTTATTAAATATTCGTTTTATCTAATATAGAAAGCCAATGTGATACAGACCAATTGTTATCTTTCATTTTAAAAAGCAAGGGAGCATACACAATCTCAATTCACGCTACTGATAGTCGACGGAGTCACTGTCTAGCAACGTCGAGGACACTTCCGAGATGCGTCTACGCCAGTAGTCCTGATACCGCGATTCGGGTTGTGCAGCAGAGCGCCACGGTGGCCATTTCAGCTATTCCTCAACAATGTCCCATACCATGAGCGAAGCGTCTGTTCCTCCCACAGTGATAAGCGTATGATCCCCGCACAAGAACCGCACACAAGCCAACATGCCGGAGTAAACCTTGGACTCGTGGAACTCGGCACGAGGAGAGATGCATGGATATCTGTAAAGTAATTCATTACAGATTATTGCATATCGAGAAAAAATTCTAAACCAAAACCTAACCTGAACAACCGCAGATATCCCTCTGCATCGCCTGATGCAAGCATATCCTGTGCCGCAGAACGACTGCAGGTGGCTATGATAGTGTTGGCGTTGCTGTAGTAGCGATTACTCCATTGGCCAGCCACTAAAAAGCCCACTGTGCAATTGTTAGTCAGCCATTTAACATCTTTCATGGCTATAGGACTTCGCTCCGGGGACAGAGACTTTGCGTCCCAAAACAACAGGTCGAAGTCAATGGTCACTGTCTGCACAAAGTTTCCGTCCATGCTCCAATCCAGATGCGTAAGCGGCTGAGAGCCGCGTATCTTGTTTACTTTCTTGTAGGAGAATCCATCGCGCGAGACTCGGAAAAGGTAAATGCTTCCATTTTGCGAGCCCATTGCAATCATATCGCCGACTGTTGTACAAAATTCGGATATAGTAATTTTATAGTAGGAACGGATATCCGAATATTCTCACCCTGGTTAAATGACACACAGTTTAAAGGTGAGCCACATACACGAAGCGTTAACATAACTGCTCCGTTGTCACAGTTGATGACCAGCAGGTGGCCTTCGGTGCTGCCAGCAGCTAATGCCGTGCCAAACGGATGGAAGGCCAGTGCCACGCACTCGTAGCCCGTTTGTATGGTCCAAATAAGTTTGTTCTTGCGCCACAGTGCCACGTGCTTGTCATGGCCGGCCGTTGCATAAAGTTCGTCCTCGGGGTGGGCGGCGAGGCCCCACAGCTGTCTGCCGTGGCCGAAGACAACCTGAGTAAAGCGCCGTTGCAACGAACCCTCCAAGATGTTGTTTCTCGTCGTCCCCACGTAGATGTTGCCATCATTACGGCCTGGTCGCTGTGGATAAATTGTTCTCACGCCCCCTCCCGCTTCGGGTAGCTTCGGGTAGAAGGCGTCACATCGATTAAAGTATATATATGCTTATTAAGATTATAAAGGACACTTCCTACCTTTGTGTCCGCAATTTTTTTATAATTTTGCAGCGAGTCCCAGGCGGCAATTTTGCGATCCTTTTCGCCGCCCGACAACAAAGTGCCTTCGCCCAGCATAATCAGGCAGCCAATGCCCTTATTGTGGGCCTCGAACTCGGTTCGCACGAAGTATGCGCCGTCAGAGTCCACGGAGTATATGGTAATGAAACCATCAGAATCGGCGGTAATCACATCCCCATCCGGCTCAAATTGCACACTGGTAACGTGGGAGCGCGACGGCTGTTTCACAATATCAGTGCGTTCAAAGAAGCCATCCTTACGACGATGCCAGAAGGCCAAATGACCGCGACCATGAGTGATGATGAGATTATCATCCAGTGGATGGAACGCAGCGCCTGACAGGCCTTCTTGCAGGGTCTGCAAGTAAAGTAATGCAATCGACAATCGATAAACGGGTTTAGACGGCTAAGGGGTTTTCTCACTTACAGCGACCTTGCCCAGCAGATGGCCCCATTGCCACTGCCAAACGGACAAGATGCTCTCGCGGCCGCTGTCCACGGCCAGTATATAACTTCCGCCGTTCTGAAAGGTGAACAGATTCATGTAATTGCGAATATATATTAGATGGCTTCATGGGGACTACCAATTGGGAGAAAGCTACAGCGGTGACTCCCGTGTCCAATTCGCCCATGCCAAAGACGTAGAGTGTCTGCAGTGACTCGGTGCTCCAAATACGGACATGTGCCTGTGACTTGCGATCGCGTCCAGCTTTCTGACCAGATGCCACCAATTCTCGAGAAGGATGCACATCCATGCTGTGCAGAAACATGGGACATAAGAAATCCGTAATATATGCTTCGAATGAATTCGTCAATTTACCACATGATGTCCTCCGTGTGACCTATGTAGTGGCGTTGGGCATCTTCGTCGCGATCGAATAGGACGGCCACGGCAGCTACATAGTAGAGCAGCTCTCCGCTGGGCAGTACCCAGAGGTTGCGTCGCGCATCGATTCCTCTATAGCCATGTCTATAGAAACCAAACAATGAATGAATGAATGTATGAGAAAGTGAGTTGACAGTCAAGTAGTTAGCAGTTATACTTACACCCACTGGAGTTGAAGTTTTTTGTCTGGCGGCGAGTTCTCAGCCGGTGCATGGTGCACTGGGGGATAGAAGGTGCGCCTCAAGCCCCGTATAGTTACTTTTGTGGGCTCCTCTTTCATGATGTCTAGCATGGTGTACTCACCATTCGGCCTAAGAATCTCACTCTCTGGGGCATAGAGAATTCGCGGCCGGCTCTTGCTCCGTGGGCGCGTGCCACGCAATGGCACCTTGGGCAGCTCCTCCGTGGAGAGAATAGGTGCGGCAGCGACCATTGAAGGACGCGAGCGCGAACGTCGAATGGGCGAGCCAGCAATCAAGGCCGTCCCAGTGGCCAAATAGAATGTGTCTACGTCGGCGAACTCATTGCGTAGCTGCGAGAAACTGCGAACCTGTCGACCCAAAGAAAAGGCAACAGCATGTTGCAAATGTGCGGAATTTAGCAAGGTTTTTGATATTTGACTTCTTTTATTATTTTATGTTAATTAAGTTATTTTGCCGAAAATTGTTCGAAATGAAAGGAAACCTCCCAGAACCCACGTAGTCTTACCTCCTGCCCAGTACCTGTGTACATTTTTTTAGCGCCGTTGATTTTCAGCACTTGACCCAAATCCTCGAGCACTTCCTCAAACGGCTGCGAGGTGCGTAGGTTAAGTAAAACGCGACACTGCAAAATAATGAAATTATATGCTTTATATGTATAACTTGTACATATATGTAAAACATTACGTTCTTAGTGTAATGGGCTGGGGCCAGAGGCCGTTCTATGAGTGGGTAATTAGTCAGGGAGCCATAAAATTTGAATTATTGGACTGTATAAGGTATGTACATATGTATGTTTACATATATACATATATATATATATATATATATATATATGTATATATATATATATATACATATACTATACTATACTATATATATATATATATATATATATATATATATATATAGTATATAGTTTAGCATTGACTGCGCGCATTGACTTTTCAACACTTCTCCTGCGACAGGAACTTAGCCGTGACACGCCACTTCCGTTTCCGCTGCCCCGGCCATGACACTTCAAGTTTGTAGGCAAAGTTGGTAGCAGCAAATATTTATAATTACGCGCCTACACACACACGCACACTCTCACAGAGAAATGTTAATATAAATAAATATATGTATTTGTATATTTTCATATTCATATTCATATTCATGTGGCGACGCCAACATCCTCGTATACTTCTAGGCTGCTCCACAAGCCGAGGCTGTGACCCACTTTGCGTTTTATTTCATTGCTTAATGGTATTATTTGTAGTTGCTAGGGGTCGTCGGGCTATTCCAGCATTGTTTGCCTTCTACTTGTGCTGCTTCTTGCTGTTTCGGTTGCCATTGCTCTATGCTTGTAGTTATTGTTGTTTTTGTTGCACTTAAACTTTTGCGCTCATAATTGGATGTACACGCAAAATCCACCCCAGGCCCAGCCCCAGCCCCAGCCCCAACCCAGATGAGCGATACGCATTGTTGCATTTGGCTGCTTAGCTGTAGCTTTAGTTGCTTTTGCTTTCTGCTCTCGGTGCTTATGTCAAGTGTGCATCTTGAGTTTTAACGACCTTCAGGCCTTGATATCTGTTAGTCACGCGAGTCCATGTCTCGCAAAAAAAATTAAAGCATCTGCCATAAACTTTATCTGCCCTGGTCTGCTGACAATTGCCAACAGGACCAACTTTGACATTTTGCATGAACTGGATCTAATTTATGTATTTAGTTAATATTCGTTGGAAAAGTGTCTAATGGTTTTATTTCCATGTCTGCTGTTGATTTTGCTGAGACTGATTGCGAAACTTTTTCTCTTTCTCTACTTTTTCTTTTTTTTTTTTTTTAGCAGTTTTCTTAACAATAAAGTACCCACCTAAATGATGGTATAAAAGTGTGATACATTAAATAGCCAAAAACCACATAAGATTTATGCGTTCCCGTTGACTACTATTGCAAATAACTTCTGCGTTTTATCATAAATTAATGTATAATTGTTCGTATTATACCAATCACGTTTAAGCAAATAAAGAAAAATCACTCAGACTTGAAATGGACCACCAAGGCAAGGGTAATACTGACTCCCTGTCATAGCTCAATTACCTACCTTAGTTTTTCAATTAGACAAACTTTAGTAATAGTCAGACCCACCTTCATCTATTGTTGATAAGCTTGAAACCGTTGGCCAGTTTGAAAACAATTCCGTTGTGTTACCACTAAACTTATTTGGTTTGCTTTTCCGGCTCTTAGGACGACCCATTTGATTTTTATACTTTTGTGCAAAAACGGCCAAATCTGCGCCATTTAGAACAGCTGGCTTAATGGTTGTTGCAGTGCCCGTCGAATAGGCGGAACCTGGCTAGGCTAACCGTTTGCTGACTGCCTACACACTGGTAACTATTAATCACGATTTATTGATTGTTTATCAAATCAAAACACCTGAGGCTAACTGTGTTGTGCGCACTGTAGCTCTGAAACGTGTACTCTGGCAACGATAGACGTTGCCGGTCGAAGCGCTGGGGTGTGATGTGTCTCATTCAGTGGATTGAATTGACAGCAGCGATAACATTTAATAATGCATAGTAAACTAGCCAACAATCTGGCTTTATTTTATTTATTTTACTTCGAAACTTTAACTGTACACAAATTATGCACGATTGGCACTTATTGGAAGTATTTCTCTCACTCTCTCTCTCTCCCTCTCTCTCTCTCTCTCTCTCTCCCTCTCTCTCTCTCTTTCTTGCACTCTCTGTCTGTCTTTATCGCTACAAAATGGCATGGTTCCAAAGGTGACAGGCAGAAGCAACAGCTGCACTCAAGATGCCTTGCGCTGCAGTATAAACAAATATAATTATGTGTGTAAATAATTACATTACTCAGGCAGCTCCAATCAGGCGACCCCAAACAAATGGCATTTGTTAAGCCAATTACGTGCACTTTGGGCTAGGGCGAGCCGGGGTGGGGTTGGGCGGCTTACAGTCAACAGCTGACGGAAGAAGGAAGTTCGCATTGCTCCATGCCCGTGTAATGCGTACTTCCTCCATCCGCATGACACAGTCATGCATGTATGTATTTGCATCTTTATGTGTGTGAAATGCACAGTAGGCAGCGGGCAACATCTGTTGAGCTGAAATTTTATAATTTTTTTGTAAAGGCTCAAAAGGGAACCGCGCCCACACTTGTCCAATAATCCAATCCAGACGTTCGACCAGCTCTTGCCTCATTTCGTTTCTCTCTTGTTAAAATCACTGACATTTTTTTAAAATAACTTCTGCGACTCCTTCTCGCAGTTGACACAAAGGAATTCAATAAAATACTGAAATATCTGCATAAAACAAAGGACCACTAAACAAGCAAACGGCCGCCTTATTGCAAACGAATAAAGGCAGGATGAAAAAGTTGCAGTCGGTTACAACCGACTTTGGAATACTCGTTAAATAATATTTTTCTGATTATATCATATCATCATCATATAATATCATATAAATAATTTTAATATTAATTTAAATTTTAAATACATAAAATTTTAACGATTTCGGAGCTCTTAATAAAAGAAGAGAAACATAAACATAACATAAACATAAATGGTCTGTTAAAGGATTATTTTATAAAGAATAGAAAAATTTTTATATTTATTATATCTGCTAAAATTTGAAAAATCCCCAGCTAAATATTCGGAAGTTTCATTATAATATTTAAGATACTTTATACTTTATGCAGAAAAGTTGGACTAAAATGCCTCGCTTTGCAGCGCATTCCCAGCTGGCAGTTGGGCGGGGCTGTGGATTCTTTGCGGGTTTTTGCATGCCTTTCAGAGCCCAGCACTTTTTATGTTTGCCGTCATTTTACGTATGTACCTGGACGTCAGGTGCTGTTGCATCAATTTTTGTTGGCATGTCTTTGTTGACTATTCAATACGGCCGGCGGATGGAGAGATTGTAGCCTCCACACCACGGGCATATGGAGAACTGAACAAGTTTTCATGTGTGTGCCGAAACAATAAGTGAAAAGTAAAGTTGATCATACGTCAGCACGAAAGTTTTCACGACAAAGTTGCAAGAATCAAAATACAATGCGCCACGTTGCACGTGCTACTTTAGGTTGCCAAATATTATTTAGCACCAGTCACGAGACTGCAACACGCCATTTTGCACAACCACTTACTGTGGCAGCCAAGTCGGAGAGCGTACACAGAGCGAGGGAGTGAGGGGGCCAAATGCAGTCGCTGTCAATGGCAATGGTAATGGAATCAGCTAATGGACGGACCTCTGTGTTTCTGGTGCCCATACTCAGATTCTCGCTATGTTTGTGTAGTCTGCGAGTCTGTAACGTATTTGGCGGTATTCCTTGTTACAGTTGTCGACGCTGGGTCATGTCCTTGGCCTGTTTGGCCATTGAGCGCGTGCACCATTTGTTTTGTCTGTACGGGAAGGAAAACTCTTCCAGCAACAAAATTCCAAGACATAACAATATCCTTTTGTCGTTGTTGCTCTTATGATTGTTCTTGATGCTATAAGTATGTTGTTTTGTGAGCTTTGAATTTCTGGTCGATTCTGTGGCTGGCTCTGATATCTTTCTGCATTCAATGAAACTTTAATTTATTTGTGGGCATTTATAGAAGCACATATTTCTATTGCATTAAATTTAATTAAAATAGCTTTAGGGAAAACGTCATACGTCACAATTCATTTTAAACAACATGTTTGAACCAGGAACTGTAATTATTTTAGAGGAAGGGTACAAAAAGTAGCTATTCGAGCACGACTGACGGATTTATATGAAATGTTTTTCAAAATGATAAAAATTGCTAAAATGTTTCGTTATATTTGCCAATAACATAGATTTAAAATCCTAGTAGAAGTAGGAGGCAGTACGCAAGGAATAGAAACAAACAAAATAGAATGCGATAAATCTGAAAAAAAGTACAATTTTTGGAGGCTATAGCTTTGTGCACTGCGAGATATGAATAGTTAATCGAAACTTGAATCGATCTAATTCCTAACCCTATACTCTAAGCATATTTTAAAGAATTTTTGAAAAACAAATTTTTTGTATTACAAAGTAACACTTAATAAAGCTCTAGAATGCTCGACTATGAACTCTTCGAAGCGCCTTGCTGTATTTTGTATTTCACATGAATCAAACTTCTTTTAGATTGAATTTTGTAATCAAACTTTCAAATTATGTTCATGCCATTCATATGTATGTATATGCCGATCAAAATCGCCAATCGTATGTCTCTAGTAGTTGATATTCATATTTTACACATTTGCAACAGACTTAGATACTCTAGCTCTAAAGATGGAGGAGGAATACTTTTATAACTGATTCTCGACAGGGGTTTAATAAATAACTTTGAGAGGGGAATAGTTATTGATTTTCTTATTGACAAAAGGTACTGTTCTTATATATTCATGTATTATCTCATATCATATGTATAGCGAACTTGAGTCGTTTATTCCAGTATAGGGAAAATGATGATGGTCATTTGGAATTTATACTAGTTGGTCTTATTTATCAATTTAATCAATTTAATATGAAGAAGCAACTCTATTTCCAATTCAAATTATGCGACTGTAAATTCAATGCGGATCCGACGGCAACCCAACTTTCCAGCGCATACCGCGTGAGATTATACCTGACACAAACATCAGTGGCTCAGTGGTGAACGAATCCTTCTGACCTCGGCAAATCGCTTTGGCCAAAAGATATGCGGTTAAGTAACCTTGAGAAGTACTAGAGCCCGAGTTGATGTAGTCTTGTGAAATTCACTCATGCCCCAACATGTGGAGAATATAATGCCATACTTACTATGCTTTTACCTAAGACTCGCCTACTGTGTGCCGTTTTTATTCATAAAACATCACGCGCCTCTTGGGGGGCCAAAAAGAGTACTAAAAAATTGAGTTGCACTTAGCGAAATTACCATAAAACATTATTACTACCTCGAACACGACACCAATTTATCCAAAGCCGAGACCGATACCTAGAACCGACTCCGCAGCCAACTAGGCAAGGATAATCCCAGAGTGCAAGCTCCAAACCTACACCTTTTGGGAGCATTTCGGCTATAAACCCATCAAATATTTAGCCTGCTCCTCAGAGCACGGAGTGGGGAGCCGTGCTCTAGTGCATCCCAGCGGAAACACCCAAATTGACCGTGGCGTCAATTTGGTTCTCGCGCCGTTATTGCATGCCTATAATAAAATACAAATTGCAGACAATTGATTTTTCATATGATTGCTGCATTCCTTTGGGTGTGCCGAAAAGTAGGCAAAGGTTAATTGCCTGTGTTCGTCTTGTCAGCCCCATCTACATAAATTTGAATGTCAAAGTGAAGTACGGCTAGTTTGTGACCCTTGTGTCGCAACTCTCTACTCGCATGTGAAACAATCGATGAAAAATAGCTGAGGCTTGGAAATTGACTATTCTTTTAATACCGATTGATTTATGATATACACTTCATATATAGTTCATCTATTCATATTAAGTTTGTATTACTTTACATACAAAATTGGATTTTCCTTTTCCTATGTGGTAGGGATATACAAAAGTGCATGACTGCCATATTTGCCATAAGCGATGCGCATGCAAATAAAATGAATATATTAAAATAATAGTTTATTTATTGAAAACAGAGAAACATGTTTGCATATGCTGCTAAGTGGTCAATCGGACGCACTAAGCAAACAAGATTTACAAACTGAATATCTAAAATACAAACAATCCAAGTTGAAAAGCGAATTGGTTAAAAATACATTCGTGCTTCGCGCCCAGGTGATCACCAGGCCACGTGTGGTTTGTATGCAGATGAATGCATATGTGGCATCATCTGTATTGTATTTGCTCTGTTGAATATTCAATATATTTTTTGACATTCTGCCTATAAAGTGGGTTTATGTTGAAAAAGAAAAAACAGTTGCTGTGTACATATGTTCATACATATATTTTAAGTATCGATTGCCATTTGACACTAGTCGGTATAACCATATGTGTCATTTACATAATTTATGCAGGATTTCGACAATTATTTTTAGTAGACTAATTTTTAGTTAACATTTTTTAAATGCGCAGTAATTTAGCTGTCAAATATATATATGTATATATACATAATAGTACAAACATACTTAAAAGGTGTATGTATAAGCCGTAAATAAATCAGTTGAACAAATATAAAATTCGAGAGCTAGCTAAATGCTGGGAAAATGTGAAACTGAGCTTTAGCCTTTTTTTAGTCGACATTTAATATTACAAACTGTTTGATGGATGAACAAAAAAAACATGTACATAGGAATGTATTTATATCAGATAAATATTTGGGAGGTTCGGGCTCATGCACTCACCTGAACGGAATGATCCAAATTATTGATGATGCGTATCACGCGGCCTGCACTGCGCTTTATCGAGCCCGATGTGGTCGATAATGTGCCCAAATCCGCTTCCATTATTGAGGGCTTTCGACTGGCGGGCTTCGAGCCCCAGCCCTGATTTCCGGGCGAAGCGTACCACATGCCGTTCTTTTTACCGTAGCTGGCGGGCTGTCCACGGAAACGAAAATAAACAAATAGGAAAATACGTAAATTGTTGGAAAGTCCGCCACTGACCATATACAAATGTGTATATATGTATAAGTGTGTGTGTTTGGTTGTGTTTGTGTGTATATTGTGTGTCGTTTGTGGGCAGGCATTCGTTTCGTTAAGTTGACGTCTTTTGTAAAAATTTTCGCGTAAATCTGAAGTTAATGAAATTGTTTTGCTGAACTCAATAGACATGGTCGAAACTGTGGCAATTCATTAATTTGTGGTAAGTCTCTAAAGGGGACAGCCGTCAAATTTGTCGCTTAGATTCCAAAACTTTGGAAGATTTTCTTTTTACCAATACAGAGTGAGTTAAATTTTGTTAAATTTGTGGCTCTCACTTCGTCAATGACTATAAAAAATAAAATGTAGTGGGAGAGATCAATAACTAAATTACTTGATTTAATTTGCTTAAAATGGTGCTAAGCTTATTTAAGAGGCGACAATGCAATTTGAATTTCCAAGCGAAGCGGACACTTTTCAATTTATTTTTATTTATTTTTTTTTTTTCACAAATTAAAGTTTAAGGAAAATCTACAGGAGCTTTGGATTCAAAAACTCAAATTGCAAATAATCCGAATTCATTTAAAACACAATTCTATACCGAACATTTGTGCATTGCTTTGTGACAGCCTGACCCCAATTACGCAGCAAGGCCGGTCGAGACGGAATATACGTTAAATAAATAACCATATATATATATTTGTATATATATATATATGTGCTACATGTGCTATGCGTACATATTAAATCCGAATACATATGTATATATGCTCCGACACAGCACGCATGCAGGACTCCAATCAAAATCAAGGTTTTTAATTGAAATTCAACAAAATGCTGTAAAATCGCTGTGTGGCAAGCTGCATTGGCTTTGAGTGTTAAAAGCGATACAAAATCAACCACGTTCTCAAATATTTTTTTCAAATGCGAAATCAACAGTCGAATGTATGTATAAATAAATATTGGCACCAAGAGTGAATACAATAACTTTCTATGCCTATATTGTTTACTTCGTTTCAATGCATTGCAACCCATTGCAATGGGTCTGTCAAGTAAAAGTCGTGATAAGTGTTTTATATTGAGTCCTCATGAGTTGCTCTAATAGTTTTCATTTTCATCTAATAAATATGCAAAATAGATTGAACGGATTGTCGTACAAAGAATATATTGTACAAGGGAATATTTGTATCATTTATGCAACAGTATTCGTGGTATTCGTATTTTTCCAATGTATTCTAGAGGAAAGGAACAGGCCATTTTTGATATTCGACACTCTTCTCTTGGGACATCATAGAAGAGATCAGCACTTGCTCAAAATCAAATTTCTACTTCATTTATAACATATAAGATGCGGGTTGAACTTTCAATATACATATATCCATTACTCATTCTCTAGTTTCAATAGTGGTAAATTGATTTGCGCTCGTACGTACAGCAAGGTACGGTTTCCACAAACCCAATATAAGTTGCTGTTCAATTCGTCAATAAATACAATTTCCCAAACGCTCAATCTTCTTAAGATTATGTATTATACAAAATACAAATCGAACCTTGTATTTTGATTGGTTATCGGTCAAAGGTTTTTAGTCAATTTTAAATTGAAGTGGAGCTTTGGAAATCGAAATGCGTGAACTTAAACATTCCTTTGTGGATGTGATAGAATAGCCAATGTAAGTGAGTTGATTCGAGTCCTCGATAAATGTTGTTATTGGGCTGGCTTCGTCTGATGAAAACATACTTTAACTAACGCACTTATAGCTGTGCTACTAAGCAAATAGCTTTGCAAAGCTTAAATTACGCGCTCAATTAAACTTTGAGCAACTCAGAAAAGTGAGCAGTAGTACGCAGGCAGACGTAGTGAGCGCAACTTCAAAGCTCTTCGTTTGAGGTGCAGCCTCGCAGAAAATTCATTGAAGCAATCCGCTGGGACCTCGAGTCCTTAGTCCTTCAAGGGGTATTCCAATCGCAGTTACTGCTTACCCACTTTTCTTCCACATTACCCATTAGTAGCCTGATTAATATTACTGTGGGATATTTAATTTTATTGTCGTAAACAAAACTTCTGTTGCGCAAATATCTTGTAAACAAATAAATACTCATACTTGGGAAGAGGTCTAGACTCTACACTCTAAAATCGTTAACATATAGTTGAGGAAGCCAAATCTTGTTTATCGGGTTTGATTTCTTGGATCCATGCTAATGCATGGATTGTATCGTATACGTATCAGTCTATTATCTATTTGTATACCTTGTATGTGAATAATTTTGCAACAATATCTTAATTTGTAATTAAAGGTTAATAACCTTAAATAACCCAGGCAGCTAATGCCTCCAATGAAAAACTTCATTAAGGTTATATATTCTTAATGCAGTTTGTTTGTTTGCCCATTTGTGTGAAGCCGATACAAAAGAGCTTACATATAATTGCGTTAACTGCATAAATGTTAAGTTCAATAGAGTCGCTTAAGCACTTCTTCAAACACTTGAGTCTCAAAAGAATTCCAGTTCATTTCCGATATGTTTAAATCAATTTTGAATTGTATATATTTCTGGTGAAGTCTTCAAGTAGGGTTCGAACTCTGGTTCGATTCCTGACGAAGCTTCGGGCCATTGTTAATGGACCTTTTGGAATTCATTTAACGGAAATTATGGAGATTATTGCTGCAATTTTCCACAATAATATACCGAATATGATTGTATCTTTAATAATTGAATCTGAATCTCAGTGTGTGGGAATATGTGCTCGAAAACTTAAAAAACTCTCGTTAGTTATTGAGTTTGTATTTTGTGGGGCAGATCTTGTGTATTATTGGGCTGCATGCAAAAGGCATTATATTCCTTTGTGGACTTCAAATGAAATATTTAAACATGCGCATACGGTGGATCAAAAAATGGCAGTCGCACAGCCTGCACACGTAGACCATTAAAAAACACTTAGAAAAACAACAAAAGTCATTTAAACTTTTTACCAACTTCTTTTTTTCTGCAGTTTGACTGTGTGTGTACGGCAAATAGCAGAAAAAATGCGAAATTAAGAGATGTGTGCCGGTGGATGTTGGGCGATGGGCTGGTTAGGATGGTCGGGATGGCCGGGATGGGCGGTATGGGCGGGATGGGCGGTATGGTTGGGATGTTGGACGGTGAGGTGGAGCCATTGTTTACACTGAACACTGACCCAAGACTTGGTCGGCGATGTAAGCATCACAAAGGGCGAACTTTCCTCGCTATCCTCGTCGATGTACATTTGGGCGAAAGTTTTGCACTAGCCGTTGATGAGTCCGTGTTGGCCGTTGAGTGTTGGGCGTTCTGAGCCCTGCGGGTGCGCCAGTTTGCTTACTTTAGTTGCCTCTTTGCTTTTAATTCACTTGCAGTTGCAGTTTTTCTTTACAAAAACAATAATGGCAACAACAACAACAGCAGGAACTGCGCACAGCATTAAGTTAATAATAAATAAACGTAGTTTTCTCGCCCGCCAAAGCGAAGTATGTATAGCTTAAACGTTCACTTTGTCTGGCTGCCGTTTTAAAACGTGTTAATTGCTAGAATTTAATTTAATAGCACTTTAAATTAGTTGATGCTTGCCCAGTGCAAGCAGATCGCTCTTATGCAACACTGCATGATAGATTGTCATACTCATAGTTATAGGGTCGAGGTAAACGCCAATTTACGAACGGCACGTGCTACATAAACTTTCACTTCAATTTTAATTATATTTTATTCTGTGATTTCTTGCGTTTCATTTAGGTTTGGTTTCCTTGGCGTTTGCCAAACGACTGCTGTAAGTGGCTGGAATTCCAAATGGAAAGGCTCACTTGTTCAAAACTCCACGCCACGCTACGCCACGCGACGCCACATCACGTCACGCCAGGCTACACACTACGTTACGTTACGTTACGCTCTCCGATATCATCAGACCATACACACACACAAATATATATATATATATATATATAAATATATATATATATATCTATATATATATATATATATATATATATATATATATATATATATATATATATATATATATATATATATAAATGTGTAAGGCAATATAACATGTATAATATACGTGTTGCATACATACATAAAGCATATTCAAATTACCAACTGGACGCTAAGCCTTATGGCATCGTGAACCCCGTTCGCCCACTCGCACACGAACAAGTGTTTGTCCACTACTACACTTGTACATTTGTAATTGTATTGAATTCACTAATACAAATGTACTGCTGCCACTAAGCTAGCACTTTTATACTTGTATTCATTTATTGTTTAGTCAAATCAGCAATAGCGATCTCTAGCCGCATGCAATAGCTGCCATTTTGTTGTGTCCGTTTTCTGTTTTACTTGTAGTACTGTTAGTAGTTGTATTGGTATTTGTATTCTTATTAGTATTGGTACTGGCTTTGGTAATAGTAGAAATTGCTTTGGTGTTTGTTCGTCAACAATTCCGTAGTACCGCCACTCGACGTTGAGTGGCGCTCTGCATACGTAGTGTACACATGTCAACAGTTCTTGAGGGGCGCCAAAAATATTGTGTATTGTGTGGTGTAAGTCATCCGATTTTACAGTCATGGACAATATTCTCACTGTTGATATGGCACTGGAGTTTTCCTTTTGTTATATAGTGATAACGTAATCATGCAGAGTGATTGGATATTAATGACTCTCAGCAGATACAGTTCCCACTCGGCAACGCTCTTCGCCAAACAGTTTGGCTGCTCATGAACATACAGGTACAGCAAAAGAAACTCACTTGGTTTTTCCCACGCACACCATCAACATTGGCAAGTTTCTCTCTTTGTATTTGGCTTTGCATTGGTATGGCCACTGGTATAGTATTGGCATGTTTCTGTTAGTATTGCCTTTGGTCGGGGAATGGCTGGTATTGACTGGTGTTGGTAGGAAGAGAAGGTAAGCAAGCGATGGTAGTGTTCGCACTGCTTCATGGTATTACTATTGGCATTGGTATTGGTATGCATGCCAAGCAGTTACGTCCTAAGCTCCGGCATTCGCTGCCTGGCTGGCCTCTGCTCGCAGTATGTTGCTGTAGTAGTTGGCTTATTGCTTTTCACTTTGAAGTGGCTTATTCGGATATTTATTACCATGTCGGTTGTGTTTGTGTCTCATTTACAAGTAGCACGCACTCTTATCAACGTCTGCGAATTGGCAAAAGCTTTCACTTTCTTTTTGGCTCTGATATTGTTAACCGTAGACGATGATGAAGTCAAATTTTCATCATATCTTCTTCCTCTACGGTGTGCTTGAACTTAACACATTCTATTACGCACTTCTGTTGCAGCTGTTTGAATACTCCAAGCTCCCTCTGGGTTTGATGCACAATTTTCAGCATATTGGCGGTGGGGTGTGCACAGTAGAATATACGCTGTATTTCTCACATATGCATCTGCATTCAAAAACAATTCAATCGAAATAATTCGAAAATATGTGAGTGTATAGAGAAAATGTGTATGTTTGGCATTTTTCCAATTAACCATACGTTTTCTTTACGTTTTTCTTTTTCTTTTGTACTACTAATATTATATTACAAAAAATGAAAGCTTATTCATTTGTAAGGGAACTTTAGCTTAAGCAAATAAAAGAGCTTTTCTCTCACTATCCGTCCGTATGTATGAACGCGTCGATCTCAGAAACTATAAGAGCTAGATACTTCATTCTTTTTGTGTTAGGTCCGTGTATTGCACACGGTATATGAGCTTGTTCCGAAATTCGATAAATTTTTCCTCTCCAAAATTATCGATTAACACATTACTCGAGAATTATATTATTATATACAAGTATCGGGAGCATACATGATTAGGTGGTCCAATTTTAAAGTAATAGCGCCGAAAAATATTGTGTTCATACGGACAGATGAATAGTCGGAGATCAAGGCGGACATTGCACAAACCCAATATACTCCTTTCCCCTTTCGAGCAGTTTTGACGAGAGCTTTCTTATTATTATTATTATCTTATTATTTCTTATTATATTTATCGATTTTCTTACAAACTATATATATATATATATATATATATATATATATATATATATATATATATATATATATATATACTTCATGGGATCAGGCCATCCCTACATTCATGCTCGTAAACACAATATTAAGAAAAGCTCAATGGAGTTTCGGACTAATAGAAATAATATGATATCACTTGTTTCAGTAGACTACAAAGTTTATATTTTTATTGTACTTGTAGCAAATGTTGCCTACACATATTTCGTGATATGAAATATAACGGAAGCCCGAATACAAATAACGTAGACAAGAACAAGAAAAGTTATAACTTTAGATAGAGCGTTTAACATTCCTCATATTGCTCAGAACAAAAATTCTAATATCTATCCATTTATCTTTATAATTCACTTTTAATAGAAATACAATATTTTAATTTGAAGTGGTTATTTCAAAGAGGTAATGTGTTCGTTTTGAGTTATTCCTGAAATATTGCACGACCTTATAATAATGATGGCGCCTTGTGTTCAGGTCTAGATTTTCGCATATCATATTTAAATCAAGTGTCACGAAATACACAAATACAATTTTAATTCCTTGCATATTCCTCTCGACTAATTCTCACCGAAGTATTTTCATTCTCTGTAGGTATCTATGAGAATCGTTGGCTATGCAAATTGAAAATTGGGTGCCATGTTATTTGTCGAGTTGCTACACTGTTGCAATATTTTTTACTAAAAGCGACGCAATTGGCCAAAATATTCGCATTGTCGGCCCAAACTATGCTAGTGGTCAGCATATTGTTGCATAGTTCTGTGAGCAGACGCAACTTGTGAACATATTTTCAATTTCTATTGTCTTTCTCATGGCCCACACTTCAGTCTGGACGCTTAGTCTGGGTGAGTTGGGCGTCGCATGGGTTGGATGTCGCACAAGTTGTTAATAAAACTTTACCGATTTTATGCCTTGGCGAAATGATTACTGCGGTGCCCACAATTTAAAGTTTTTAGCGCACATAAATCAAAGATCCGAGCCGAAGCCAAAGCTAAACCGCAACTCAGGGTCTACTGGTTATACTGTTCCAGGTTCTGGTTCTGGCTCTGCTTCAGTTTTGATATTGCTTCTGTTTCAGCTGCTGCTGCTGGTGGTGCTGGCCAACGCGTGCGTGCAAAGTTGTTTAGTGAAAAACTTGAACTGGACACAGCCGTTGCCATTATTCTCGTAGAGAGCAAAAAAGAGTCCAAAAGCAGAATTAAAACAAAAGCCCTGTGGGCCATAAGCATAGCTATATGTGGCCAGGCAGTGAGAAAGAGGGAGGTGGAGAGAGAGGCACTATGTGTAAGAGAGAGAGAGAGGGAATAAAACAAAAACCAGTACGGCATGGAAAATTAATAAAAGTCATAATAATACTCGCAATTTCCTTCACCCTGCCCACTTTTCGACAGAAGCTTTTTGCATATTTGAACTACGAATATACTTGAGGATATTTCCTGGGGAAACTGGGGTAGACCAAACGAAAAGCGAAAAACGAGAAACAAAAAACCAAAAACTCCTTCGGTCGTTAGATACTGTTATCCCCTGAGACCCTGCTCGTATGCGTTGCTCTTGATTTAAATATTTTCAAATGGTATATATTTTTACCTCATTTATGTGTCCTTGATAGTTTTATTATTATTATTTCGTTTCCTTACTTACTAAATACGAGTAAACACGTACACACTGGTCACTCCATCACCAGCAGGCCTCTGTCTGGGCACAACATTTTTCGACAATGCCGACCCTCATCTCTCCTGCCTGACAGCCCCGCGTCAGCTCAAATTATTTTTATGCAACATTCGTGCGGAAGTGGCATGGCTGGTGACTTATCGCCGTCATTCTGCCGGCAATAGTCGTGCGTCCATTCGTCGCCTATTGTCAGCTCCGAGCTCCTTACTCTGAGCGTTGTCGTTCGAGTGTGCGTGCGTGTATAAATAATTTCGGTCTTTATTATTTGTTTTAGGTGTAAATATTTCAAGCTCACAAATCGGACAAATACATAAAAAAAAAGTTGTAGCGCCAAGAACAAGAAAGAGGTCGAGGCTTATGGCTTAATTATTCCAATGCATGAAACCCGTTGCCCTCAGACCCAAAGCCGGAGCCTAAGTCAAGCGTAGAACCTTGGCACTCTTGTGCCACTGTGGAGACGTGGCTGTAAGGGTTTCCCCTTATAACCTAAGAAATGATTGCTAAAGACTTTGGCATGTTCAACCAGTGACCAGGTCAATCGCTCGTTTGGCCTTTGTTTCGATTGCTTCTGATTTTCCATATATTCCTTTACGCACGCATATAACACATAATTTTTTATGATTTATAAAACCTTTAGTGTGGTGTATTTTTTGTCTTAATTATTTCCTTCATGAGCGCCTTTAATTAATGGCCACATCAACACTGGCTTCACTTCTGAGTCAATTGCTCCCGTTTTCTTAATATGCTGTGTGGAGGTCAACATTGTCATAAGTTCTCGTCGTGTGTTAAGAGGCAAAGAAGAAGAAAGATTGCGAGTGCCCTACTTGCTTTTACCATATAAATCAACCGATCTTAGTAAAGAAGTCTTTTAGAGCGTTTACAAATTTAAAGTTTTATAGTAACGAGTCAATGTAACGGGGAACGTTTAATATGGAATTAGTAACTGGGGTAGAATGTCGACAACTGCTTAGTTGTTCGACCATATAAAATTAAAGTAGCGAATGTTAATTTATGAACACTATGAAGAGAATGCATAAGCTGATTTGAATTTAATTACGAATTTATGCGACACAAAAACCTTTTTTGTTGGCTCACGTTGACATTGGGGCTCTGTTTTGTTAGCCGATAAACGTTATGCAAATTGGAGTTTGGCTCGCAAAGCCAGTGGATCAATATCGCGACTCGTTATTCCTCATAACGCTGACAAATTGTTGATGAATTTGATAAATAAGTTAGTTTGAGAGCCGAACGGAGTGTTGGGGGTGTGTTCAACTAATTGCACTTTGCGTCGAGAACCTGTCTTTGGCAGGAGCCTAATGAGTGGAGCCAAGCGCGTAACAGTGCCAACTTTACTAAATCATCTCTGGCGTGGTGGACCATGTCTGAGAGCGACTGTGCCGGAGTGTGACTAGGCTACCATGTGCTATCAGTGTCGACTGTCATGGACACATAAAGGCAAATACAATGCTGTATATGTAGGGTCTGCATACATAGATATATAATAGTATATTCCGGCATGCGTACATGTGTCTTTAGCATACCCAGCGACATTTTCTGCTCCATTATTTTCATCATGTCTGACAGACGACCCGTCAACATGCAAGTGGAGGAGTGGAACAACACGTAACTGTTACTTCAACTGCTTTCGTTTCCGTTGCGGCCTCAGAGTCTTGCCAACTGGCCGGAGTCCTTTTCTTCTGTCCATATGCGATTGCGATGGTGTTCGCAAGAGACATGTAGTTACATGTATTCTATTATATGTTGGCTGTTGCATGCGTTTGAATGAATGCTGGGTCCCCCCACACATGCTGCCAGAGTAGACAAATAGCTAAGTATACACTTATTACTTCCGCTTTTCCGCTCGCATGTCGCCACATACATACATCTCAAGGAGAATCATCTGTGCATCAGAGAAATGCATTAAAAATATCCACATCCCAAACAAAGAGTTGTACCCCAGTTGACAGTTGTATATGGAGTTTCCATATCGGAAGGATGGCATAAGAATTTGCTGGCATCTTTTGTCTTGCAAAACGGATCCGTTCCCATTTTTCATACATTGTGCTTAAATTTATGCATATATGCGATATAGTCCTTGAAAATAGCAAACTGATACTGTGGCATACTGCGTATGCAAATTTGACAGTCTCCGCCTCATTATTTGACACCATAATAATTTGTGACCAGAATACATTTATGGACACTGACGTAAGGGCACATGCACGCACACACACACACACACACACACACACACACACACACACACACACACACACACACACACATGCACGCACATACACACACACACACACACACACACACACACACACACACACACACACACACACACACACACACACACACACACACATGCACGCACATACACACACACAGATACACATGCACGATGCTCAGTTAATAAGGAAATATCCTTTTACACATGTGACCCCAATAATTTTCAGAGTTCTTAGAGCCTGAGTCATTGGCGAACTATGCGCTTGCATTACTAATAATAACCATTATACAAATGTATGCACGCGGCGTCTGAGTGGGTGTGGGACATATGTGCGTGTGTGTGTATGTGTGTGTGGGAGATTGTGCTCGTACTTCGGCGTGTTTGTGTGTGTGAGGATGGGATGGTGGATATGTGCGTGAATTTACATATGCTGGATCGGGGGTGTATATTTTGTGCTGTGTTGTGATTTATTGCATTCGTGTGCCAGATTTTACAAATGTAATGCGCCATACCCCGTGTTCGCCCTCTCTCTCTCTCTCTCACTCTCTCCACTCACTTGCTCATGCATATGCAAAGTTTCGAATATTTTGCTTGCCAACACTATGTGAGTGCGTCATTGTACTTAGAGTCTGTAAAATGTCTATGCGACTGTGTGAGGGATCGCCTGTGTGTGGGGTTGTGCTATAGCCAGCATAAATATTCCGCCCGGAGTCATATTTCTTTCAGCGTTTTGTGTAGGTCGTAAAGTGGCATGGACATACGTGTCTGAATCATTTGACTTCCGTTTTCGTTCAAAATGCTACTCTGGCTTGCATTGTTCCGATTTGTTATTAAATGGTCTATGTGATACATTCTTAAATGGTTTTTATTATCGCTTGAGGAACTTACTCAGGATAGTCTTTAAAATGTCTTTTTGTAGATATTGTCAATCATTATCAGAGGCTTCGATGTTCTTATGTTTGCATCTGCTACGAATGCCATCACGAATATATTTTGACTCTTTGCCTCTAATTACTTGTCAATACAAACGGCAGAAGATTTCACTGATAACTGATAACAATGATGCAACAATAATAATTGTACAATATTTGAAAAGAAATGAAATATTATAAGCATTCTCTATATATTATAAGAGCTCTACTATTATAAGAGCTCTACTATTAGACACTTTAGAAATATAAATTGTCCAAACTTTACTTCCACGTTTTCTATTTTATATGATAATTGCAAAAAATATATATTCACAAAGCATGGGTCACCATCTCGATTGTAATAAAACACAATGCTTGATCCTTAGTAATTAAAGTCTTTGGCAAAACTTGAAGCAATAAATGGTTATTTTAACAAAATCTCTGTATCCACAATTTTTACTTAGCTCAAACGCTGTACGCTACACGATTCAAAAACAGAGCATTTTAGATTTTTATCGATAATAAGACTGTTATAATGTTATACACGATTATACATGTAATGTACATTTCAGCTCTCTAGCTTTTGTAGTTTATTTCGCATTTTCAATGGGCGCAGGGTATAAATATTATTTGTGGTGTAGATGGAATCAAAGTATACTCGTATGTATGCCAAATATAAAAGTGTTTCATAGGCATAGAAGGAGACAATAAAATCAATTGATATTTACGTGTGATGATTGTAGAAAGGCATTTACAGCGGACTCTTTCGCCCAAAAATCACGCAGAGTTGACTTCTCGGGAGGTTCTCGGGTCGGGTAGGTGGTCATCTCAGTTGTGGTGGACTCGGCGTACATGTGGTCGGTAATTGGCTTTTCTTGTGCGGATTAGTTAGCCTTGATTTACTATTTTTGGCATAGAATGTGTGCCTTGACTTGATTCGCCTAATAAATGAATTAAAAGCACGTGTCAGTTGGTCTGACCTGATTTATACGGTAATGCTTTGCTCGCCTCTTGTTTTGGCTCTGGCTCTGGCTCTGGTAATTTGAATAATTGGCCTTACGACACCATATGGACCGTGTAAAAAAGCATTTATCACAGCTTATATAATTAATGTCACTGGCACTACACTTGCAGCATAAATCATATGCCTTGAGAAAATCGTTTGCACGTACTAATCCCGCTCTTAGCAAATTATGTTTGAGCGAAACTTTTTAGGAGCTACTCCGAACTGTGTATTGCTTAGACCCGGATCCGGACAACCACAATAACCGTGCTGCCGTATTACAACTGTTTGGCCTGTGCGAGCTTGCCATTTGCTTGCGCCATTTGGCTCTTCGCGCCTATGTCCGCTGAAAAGTTCTGAGTCCGCCAGACCACAGGCGACAATATGGCGCAAATATTGCAGTACATACATAAACATAAGCAAACAAAAACCGATCCAGAAACAGAAACGGGCAGGCCGAATGCCTTGACAGAACTGCGCAAGTGTATGATGTGTGTGTGTGTATGTGAGTGTATAAAGCAAGGTCTAATGGAATTTTCAAATAGCTCAGAAACTTTATATAAAATCTACACAATACACACAAACAGTTGCGCTAACGGTTCCGCCAAAGAAGACGATGACGGTAACGACGGTTGAGGCAGAGGTTGGGCTCTGGTTGTGGTGACACGTTAGCCATCAACAACAATGTCGACGACACACATGCAGAACGACTATGGCGGCGTTTCAATTGCATTTCCGCTTGTACCAGTTTTCATTTCAAAACTCATAAGTTTTAGTCAACGAGGCGACGTTGACGATAGCGATGACAACGTCGTCGACGACGTGACCAACTTGGGTATGCCCAGCTCAGCTGACTGCTTGGACAGTGCACGATCTTGTGGCTGACAGCGCGGCACGACTATTTGCAAATTCTAAAACTTTTCAATATGTCGTCGTACTGCGGCACACACCGTGGGGAAAATACACACTGTCAGTGGCAAAAATAAATAATTTTGTAAACAGCGAAGCAGATAGCAAGTGACCAAATGCTTTGTCCGTACATGTGAAGACTTTAAGGCATACACTCATTCGGGTGTACTCGAGTTAAAGCTAAGGAAATGATTGGCATTCATAGAATCGTTTTCATTATGCGAGCTTCGTTATTGATCCCTTGTCCGGGCAGCGAAAGCTGTCTTGGAAAAATAACGGAAGTGTGCCCTAGCGCCCAAGAGACGGTCTCGGCCTCTTCCGCCCCTTTTCAGCTGCTTGACAACTTTCTCCATTAGCGCACAATGGAACACAACACACAAGTCGAATTTGTTGTCTGAGCCATCAATTCAAGTTGAAGACGCCTTCTCGCCATTCTCGTTCCCATTCCCATTCCCATTTCCCAGCCAGGCGACACCAATTTCGCTTCGTCTGTGTTTTATTGCTGCGCGCATCGAGTCAGGACGACGTTGCCTACTTTTCAGCGCGACGAGTTGAGTTGAATTGAGTTGTTTTGCATAGTTTAAACAAATCCCTTGACGACAAGTCTTGGTCAGGAGTTATGAAAATATGATGGGGTCGGCACATTGTTGCTTCGCCGCTTTTCGAGCTGCACAGAGATGCTGTGAATAATTTATATATATTTTGCAAATGGGATAAATAGTTGAGGTGATTTGGCTTGTGTCGTTGTATAAAATTTGTGATCATTTGTTTCAGCCGCTGTTGCCAGTTGGCCACTTATTTTTTGGCAGCTAACAGCGCGCCGTTCCAGCATCTGGGACCAACCCCATTCCTTCAGAAAAAATGTAAGCAAACAAAAAACAGACTACAATTTCTAATTACTGTCATTTGGCTCAGGCTTAGGTTTTGGGCTTCGTGGCTATTCGAAAGTAAGGGAAGATGCCAACATTTCGCTAATTTGTGTTGCGATATGTCTGAACGCGCACAGTTTGGCTTGGCTCTGTACACAATGTAATTATTTGAGGCTTGTTTTGCTTTTAATCAATTCATTGGAACTGCTGGTATATGTCTGGGGATGTATAAAGGGTTATAAAGTGTGACGAAGTTTTGCGTTCGCCTCATAGAATTTAAAGCTTATACACATAATAATAGAATTACGAAATATATTTAAAGGAGTCGTGCTCCTCTACGAGAAATAACACAATAGCTCTATCAATTAATAGTTGTACAGCTGCAACCACAGCAACTTACAACTGTCGTCCGATATTTATTCAACGCCACTCCTGGCTGGTGTTTACGTCGCAGTTTCTGATGCTGCAATTAAAAACGCTGATATATGTTCTTTTTACAATTCAATAAATTCACGCAATGCTTTACTGCCATCGGACTGTCTAGCCATTTGACTGTCTGACAGTACGACCGGTTCACCATCCATTTGCCCTGGGCGCTACTTTTAGCCCATTGCGCCTTGTATACAATTTATTTTGACTCTTTGCACGCGAGCAATTTCGAATCCTGCAACCAATGACAGTTTAATTAATTGCCACACTGTAATGCGTTTTAAATTGTCATGTTTATACAGGAATGTCCGGCGGGTGTCGAGAGCCCGGAACGCTCTGGCAGTTCCCGGCCAGTCGAGCTGCTCACATTGAGTGGGTGGTAGCTGACCATTGTTTGTTGAACAATGGTCAAGAACAGAATTCAATCAGCCAAACATTTACAATATTTCTCGAAAATATCTCAGAGATGAATTAGCAAGCGAAACAGATATCGTCGGTAGAGCACGCTGTCCGTTCGTTTGGCCTCCTGAATGTACGTACACCAATTCGCCGCTAGCGAATTAGAGATTCGTAATTTGAGATGAAACACAATGCATACTCGGGCTGACAACCCAACAAATATAAACAAAAATATTTGGCGATATATCAACGTCCACAGGTAGCGTGGTAATCCGCAAAAACTTCAACAATAGTATATCTACAAAATAAGATAATTGATTTACTGTTGACACCCTCTTTGGATATCAGTAGAACTCGTGTACTAAGTTTTTAAGTGTTTATAGAGATAGGGTTAAACAAGACGGTGACAAAATCACAATCTGGTTAAAAAGAATGCGCGATTAGGTTGACGGGAGAAAATATCATTATACCCTGAACCCATTGAAAATGGGAATTCAGGGTATAATGGTTTTGTGAAAATGTATGTAACAGGCAGAAGGAGGCGTCGCAGACCCCATAAAGTATATATATTCTTGATCAGCATAAAAAAATAAGTTGATCTAGCCCTGTCCGTCTGTCCGTCTGTCCGTCCGTCCGTCTGTCCGTCTGTATGAACGTCGAGATTTCGGAAACTACAAAAGCTAGAGAGCTGAAATTTCACATGAACACTCGTATGTTAGCCACGCAATACGAGTTTATTTTGTTTTTTTCGATAACTCATCCCATTTCCAAATTATCGATAAAAAATAGAAAATTCGTTTACATTTTTTAGGTATTTTAGGGTACACCGTTTCAGCTAGAGACTTCAACTTTATATATTTAGATAGATATTATGAATACGCAGATTTTATAGTTTTCAGATTTTTAATGCCACGATATCATTTTCTTTACAGGGTTCAGGGTATCTCGTAGTCGAGCCGTCTCGACTAGAGCCTTCTTACTTGTTTTTAAATAAAACAATGGATTTTTATTTTTATTTTTTGATACCCTGAACCCATGGAAAATGGGAATGTAAAAATGTATGTAACAGGCAAAAGGAGGCACTGCAGGCCTTATATTCTTGATCAGTACAAAAAATAAGTTGATATAGCCTTGTGCATCTGTCCTTCGGTCCATCTCTCCGTCCGTATGAACGTTGTCATTTCGGAAACTACAACAGCTAGAGAGCTGAAATTTTATATGCATTTTTTTTTTTTTTTTTTTTTTTTGTTTGATCGTTTTTTCGGTAACCCATCCCATTTCCTTATTAACGATAAAAAAATTGAGCCCAACTTCTACGCCGTTTGAGGTAGAGATTTCAATTTTGTGTATTTAGATCGATATACGATACGCAGATTTTGTAATATTCAGATATTGGATGCCACGCCTCCTTCGCCCCATATCTGAAAGAAAGGCATTTAAAATACTAGAGACCCCAAGCCACGGCAGCAATTTCGCAGTTAGCAGAGCGCGCGCTTATACGTGCATAAAGAAGAAGAGAAGAAGACTAGATCCTTCTTACTTGTTTTGTTTTTTCACAGTCAACATTTTTTTGCTATTTTAAATCATTTCAAAGTTATACTAAGACAAGGTTAAGAAGATACATGTATCAAAATTTTATATATATGAAATGTGTTTAGAGCTAAGCTTGCAAATAATAATTTTTCGTCTCAATGCTGACGTGCTACTTTTGAGAGAAGAATAAAACCATACACAACTGGTCTTACTCTGCGCAAGAGATTTTATTGTTCCGTTTCCTTCGTCGTCTGAGTGATTTAATTAGGCTATCGCGCTATACTCTTTCAAGAAGACTTATTTCGCGAGTGGTACGATAGACGTTCGTACACTGACACTTATTTGGAGACGGGGATCTCAAAAGGTCAATGCACACGCAATATATGCAATATGTGTGTGTTATATTTACAAATATCACCACTGTAACGATTTGTTATTACGGCACCGAAGGTGGCGAGAGTGTGTTGTTGGCTTTATTATTTTCAATTTGTGTTCCATTGCTTTTAATAATTGTTATTATTGGTCTGGTTGGGTGGAGTTTTTTTCTCATGTGTATTTTTAATTTCAACACCTACATATTTGCATATATGGCTTCAATATTTATTTTATCAGCGCTTGTCGCTTTACGCCTGCTGCGTTTCAATTAAAACATCGGATTTACGCTTGACCACAAAATTTGAAATGCTTGACTGGCATTTAAATGGCATCAAACGTGTCTATTATGATTTGAAAATACCTCGTAATTGGCAGCCAGTAATTTGTTAAAGTGCTTTTAGGCACTAGGTCGAAGTCCGATTACGGATTATGCAGCACCAACAACACCAGCTGAGCCAGCTTTAGACACATTTGCCAATAGAATGCATTTGCACCATTGCGTATGCGTAATATTAATAGACGTTAAGTTTGTGCGTGCGTTGCAGAGATTATTTTGCTGCTGCTGCTGTAGTTGCTGCTGCCACTGCTTGTGTGTCGTTTAGCCCTAATTGCTAATGCCTCAAGGCACACACTTACATATGTATTTACGTATCTGTCGAAATGGGCTTAGGTATTTCTAGGGTAACCCTTGAAACAACACTTTAAGCAAAATTGGCGATAAACCAAAAGGCAAATAGCCTGCAGAAGTTACGTGCAACAATTGTTTATCGCATCAAATCACTTAATATGCAAAGCAATGTTGCCGTAGTCAAAAATGCATCAGCCTTCATTGGAGTGGCAAGCATAAGCCAACGATTCATTGTGATAGCCGTCGGCGAAGATGGCTACAGATGAGATTGTCCTTGCCAGCAGATGCTAACGCGCAATTCGCGTTCACATCTCAAGCGCGTGTATCACGTAAATGACAGCGAAATTCATCACTTGTCAGTGGATGCTGCGGAAGCTCCGTACTGTGACCCAGATGCATATGGGTTATAATTTTAGTGTCTTTTGCTGTCGCCACAACGAGGAAAACACTTTGCATTGAAGTCAAATTTTGTACGGTCGTGCGCGTCTGCTTTGCAGTTAATTACAATGCGCCTGGCCCTGACTCGTGACTCCTGACTCCTGACTCCTGACTTCCGACTTCTGACCTTGCGTGCTGCATTCGCGATGCAGAGGTTTCGCTTTTAGCTTGCTGCGCACGTTTGTTCCAAAAATCTTAATTTCTTTTGGACTGGTTTGAAAGTCAGAAGCCCTTCGTGTCCATTTTTCTTCCAATTTAGGGCGCAGCACCGCGTCCAAGCCCTTAAGCACAACCACAAGCACAGCCACAAGCACAAGCACAAGCACACATACCCTGGCACCGACACCCTTTCTTCCTTTATAATTTCGTGCATGCGATTCGCGGTTGTCCTAGTCGGCTATCATTTCCAATTGGCTGCACCTAATAACTTTAAAGAAACTTCAAATGGCTGAATTGTAAAATAATTGTCATAATATGTGAAGTTCTACATGCTGTGGACTAGCTAATTGACTTGCACTGATTATGTGTATGCTAGCCTCGATTGACCTTGTTGCTCTTGGCCATTGCGCCATATGGCCAATTACTTTAACAAGGCAAATGCAATTTGCTGCACCCAAAATCATATCAACTTCAATGGGTGTTCGCCCACTGGTCACGCACGGCCCGTGATGAATAAATTATCATAAATGTTTTGGTAAACCTTGCCTTTGATTGCGTGCCAGCAGCTCGGCTCCTGTTGAATCAAGTATGAACTCAGATTAATTTCTATTATTACACTTGCTTATTGCGCTTGCAGTTGACGCCTTTTCGAACAAGGTGTCTCCCTCTATCCCCCTCTTCTTATTTTCCTTCTCATGCACACACTTTTAATTTCCCTAAGTGAAACGCCGCAAGTTTTTAAATTGCCCTTTTCCTCCCAAGGAAGCGTCCAGAGAGGCTTCGAAGAGCTACAGAGGACAAGACTGGATTCTATGCACTTCAACCATCTGCAGGGCATGGCTTCAACTCCGTGCTCCGATGGCCCGATGGTTGGTGCTTTGGTATTGTTCCTTGTTTCCTTTTATGCGCCTCGTGCTCCACACAGAGCTCCATGCGGCAATAGCATCGCCGGCGGCACGACCGGCGTCTCATCATAAGTTTTGATTTGGCAAAAGTCTCCTGCTGCGCTTTTGTTTACCAGCCACGGGCAGTGCCCGAGGGTGCTTTGGTGGTGCAGCTGCATGGCTTTTGCCTGGCTTTAGCAAGAGCCTTTGTCTCGGACGATCTCACAGAACGCTTGCCGGGCTGAGTGCATTAGGGATGTAGTTGGCGAATGAACTAAGATGCAGCGAATACGCGAAGCGCACAGGCAGGTCAGACTGCGTCAAGCCATTATCTTTACGGATTATGAATGCATGAATTCCCATCGGCACTGTTCAGACTTCACCAAAGGCATGTAAAAATCGTTCAATAGATGCCGTGGGACATAAAGGAAGTGCAATTCGTTGATTGCCTGAAATTTCAATTTAAGCTTAATGCATATCGAAAATCTATCTCCAGAGTTTTATTGCGATTAAAGTGGCCTTGAGACTGGCATTAGAGTATGTAACTTGTTGCTTAATCAAATCCTTTTACCCTAATTTCGATCTCGGTTATAGGAAAACTGTCAATCAGCTTTATATTTTAAATCCTTACTAATATTTAGTAAAAATTAAACTCCAAACATGCATATTTCATACATTATCGAGTAGTACAATTGTTGTTTCATTCTTATCAAGAAAACATTGAAGATAAGAAATCATCTTATGATCGGATTGTTAAAACGCGCTAGGGATATCATAAGTGATCAAATTGTGTTTCGATTAGATTATAGAATTAGCGTTTGAACAGAGAAGAAACGGTGTGGATATAAGCCATTCGCATCACTTAGAAATTGGGTTCAATATTCTTTATTATATGCATGTCATTTGATTGTATTCACATAGCGAGGGGAACATGGTGACTTTAGCCAATAGTTGTATTAGTTTGAAAATTTACTGCTTTAATGAATACACAACTACATATATGTATATATATATATATATATATGTATATTATTTCATATATGTGCATATGTATGATTATATATAATATGATTGGATTATTTGGGTTATTTCAGATTCGCAATCACTATAAAAGTTCATTCATATACATATATATTGTTAAGACCGTGCCAAATCACTCTCTTTTTCTCTTCCACGCAGTGATTATTCTCTTAGAAACCATATAAAATGGCCATACGACGCAAGACCTAATTTCTAAACCAACCCCACATCACGAATTTATACTTTGCGTGTGTGGCGTGTAAAATGTGAAACTCCCACGACTGAAATACATTAGACCAACAGGCTAGAAGCACAGGTAAAAGAGCATTACATAGTTTCAGTTGCTATACACATACTCTAGAACATGCACAACACACACTTGCAAAGTAGAATGGAGTGTATAAGCTGGGCAACCAAATCGAAAAGAATTCCATCGTGCTGAGAACCGAGAACTGAGGACAAAGCGCTCTGCAGTGAGAGCGACGAATGGTCAATAAAAACGAAAGTGCTCGCATGGTTCGGAACCAAAAATTGTAGGAAAGCAAAAGTGAGAGTTTCTTAAGTTTTTAGGCCAACTGACCCGAATTGAGGGTTCGGATTGAAGTTGGGTTGACCACACTAAACTAAAAGCGTATATATATATATATATATATATATAATTTTTTTGCTTTTTTATATATATACATACATTGTATTTTATGTATTTTTCGGTTTCTATTTGCATAATTATAGCAAATATTCAAATTTATATTGATTTCGCGCAAAAGTTGTCGTGGAAAGCAACACTTCAACTTCAAAATGCAAGGTGGAAAGATTTAAATGAAAGCTGAACACGCTTCGATAATAATACAAGTTCTAAAAAAGAGAACTTACCTTGAAGGCCTTGAATGAGGAGACCACGTAGAATGCACCGTCCTCCAATTCGTCTAGGTGGTATTTTCGGTCACCATCCATAGAGAAGACGTAGCGTGCACCGCGCGGCAAATCCATTTTGGGAGAAATCTTGTCGAGCAGATTGTCCAACGAGGTAACGTCTCGGCCGGGACGGTAACGCAACTCAACGCCCGGAAAGAAGGGGTCTCCATTGCGATAAAACACAACTCGACGAGCCTTCCAGTACGATAAATTAGAGTAACGGGATGCCGCAGCACTAGAGATTTCTGGCCGCGATTTTGAACGAACAAGCGGCACGACTGGCGGTTGCTCCGAATTCTCACTCATGTTATCCAAATAGCTGGGACTAAGCGCACGACTCTGGTTGCCGCTCTGAGCACCTGTACCTGCACCCGAGCCTACAGCTGGTCCGCTGGCTCTACCGTTACGTTGTGACCAATAATCGTTCGACGACCCACCGCCAGCAACACGGACTGCAGCTCCACCTCCGCCAACAGTCGGAGCTGCACTGCTGTTACCCTGCAAGTCCCCGGCTCCTAGGTCATCATCCTCGTCGTATTGGGCATTTTGAGGATGTAATTGAAAGCTTGTTGAGCTGCCGGCGCGTCTGCTGATGGGACTCTTAGTGGGACTATTGCAGTTACTATCGGTGTTTCGGCCCAGTCGCGAGTTGTTATTTACGAGGTTATCGTTATCATCAAACTGGGCCGTCGTCTGAGTAAATGTCGGTGAAACGTTTCCTTCGAGTTGTAAGTTCGAACTAATTTGAGGCATTGTTTGGCCGCCGAGAATGGGCTCGCCATTAACAGCTGCGAGGCCACCATCGCCATCACCATCGCCTTCACC
Source organism: Drosophila borborema (assembly GCA_030914335.1). Taxonomy (NCBI): domain Eukaryota; kingdom Metazoa; phylum Arthropoda; class Insecta; order Diptera; family Drosophilidae; genus Drosophila; species Drosophila borborema. The sequence goes on from JAUESP010000304.1 coordinate 7,891,354, forward strand.
ATCGCCATCTCCATGACCAACATTAGCACCAGCACCTGTACTAGCACTAGCCCCAGCAACAGCGTCAACGTAATCGTTCTCTTCGTTGGACATTGTCCGTGCAGCTAGAGTTTCGCTCAAGCTCTCTTTACTTTCCTTGGCTCTCTGTATCTCTCCGTCTCCTTCACTCTCTCACTATATCTTTCTCTGGTGTGACACAAATCGCAGCGTGTCGTTGCCTTGCGTGACTCCTTTGTTGTGGTCAAAAGTCGCCAGGCTACCGTCTATATCGCGTCGACTCAAAACGACTTAAAGGAGCTGTTTCAACTCGATTCGTTCACGTATAAGATGTTGATTAGCACTAGTCGACGTGGGTCTCGAGTCCTGAGAGGTTCTGGTTTCCACTTACATTTTTTGTTATTACGTCCGAATATACAATGATAGATGATCCTAAAAATGCAAGAAATTTTTATGCCCTTAGCGTGTCGAGTTGGTTAGAAATTCGTTTTAAATCAAATCACTATTTAGGGTAGCACCCAAATTTCGATTTTGGAGCCGTTTTGAGCTTTCTACTTGATAGCCATCATCGATATACTAGCAAAAGGAATTGCGTCCATGTCATATCCATTTTCAGACGCTCTTGAGATCCACTCCAAACGCAACTCAACAACTGTCGGACCAACAACTTCACAGTTCCTTTGTCTGTAAACAGTGAAACAGTGTAAGGGGCCCACTTGTTCAACTTTTCACTCTGCTTGGGCAATGATGCCAGCGCTGGACTCTTGAATGGAAAAATCGCGCACTATTTGTCTTGTTTCACGCATCCGCCCTTTAAGTCTCTCCTACATTGGACTCTGGACTGTGTCGACGAAGCCAGCCTCTGTAGGGCCTCAGAAGTGGTTGCTACTACAATTGACTTTAAGCAAAATTTCAGGCCAGTTGGCAAAGTTGCTCTGTTGTACACATAAGTGGGAAAAGCATTTTTCACTTATAGCAAGTATATCCACATTCTGGAGCTGACCAAGGACTGGGCGTAGCTAACTTCAAGTGATGTGGGTCTGTTCAGCTTAACCCGTCCACCCCGCGGACAGTTAAGCCGCATCGAAATTTACCATTGCGAAGTTTTTTATTTTATAATGGCTGGTTGGTTGGTTTGTAGAATCGGCTATGGGAAATTGGCAAATGCTTCCACGTTTTTTACCGTTGACTTACCTGGCTTATGTAAATTATTTTTATTGCAACACGTTGCACTTCTCTGTTGCCATTTGTGGCTGGGGCCGTTCGTTGTCCTTTGCACTATTTCTTTTTCTTTTTTTTTTTTTTTTATTGCAATTAGGTTAATGCCACTTTGGTTGCAGACCTCTGGGATGATGTTGACTGCTAATGTGCAAGCGGTTGTTGACTCTTGGATGGCGCAGCTTCCGTCGCGTTCACTTGCACTAATTGCCTATCAATCAGGCACGATTGTTTCCACTTATTGGGGAGAAAAAGCGGCGCCGAGACATACACGCATATTTACTTGAATCGAATTTAATGAAGTGGACTAAAAGTTTATTAAAATATCTTGCAAGAAACTTATCAAAACAAAGTGTGCAACTTTCAGACTGGACTTCCTTCGGCAACTCTTAGCCGTGTTGTGCACAATGCAGAAGAAATTCCGTCTGGCAACTTTGCCGGTCGAAGTGTTTTTGAATTGTGTTTCATGTGCCTGTCCACTCTAAAGTCCTACACGTAGCCAATTTTCATAGAGAACGCGCCTCGGGCTTTGTCGACGACGACGACGACGACAACGTCGCGGGCATTGAATTACGTTCTGTTGTTGTGTTGCTTTGATTGTGGTGCAGGCGCCTGACTTATGGGCTAATGCTGCCACGCGACTTTACCGGAATGGCCACACCTCCAAACTCCCATTCGCCTAATTGTGCCCTGCTTATAAGTAACTCGTCCCTGGGCATTGTGCCATTCGCCGTTCTTTAAACCATTTTGCTGTGCGACTTCCTCCGGCTCCTTCCAATCTCATTGTCGACAAACCCCTGAAAACCCCTGAAAAACAAGCAAGCGGGAGGTTTAACCTCCTCGGCGACATTGCGAGCAAAGCGCTCGAGCTCAGTTTGAGGTATCACAAAAGTTAGCACTTGTTACTTAATGGCTGAATGTATATACAGCGGGATACCTCATACTTCAACTCAATAGGATACCCATTGATTAATAATTTCAGGTCCCTGATCTTTTCTACATGTCTATGTTGTTTAAGGTGCACGCCTAAAAATTCGATCTGACTATGAAATTGTTTTGAGACATACAAAAATTCTTTATATAGAATAAACCATTATAATAAATATGTTTTGATTTTTAATAAAGTTAGTTACAAATTTTGAAACTTCACTAATTTTCATATTTTTAGTCTACTCCCTTCCTCAGAACAATGTGTGGCCCTTAAGGCTAACATGTTTATTTTATCGTATAATTTGAGTCATGAATTTGCGGATTCGGTGTATGCTACGTGGGTAACATCAGCGCCGACAGCACCTTTCACCATGTCATGGGGTTTCTGCTGTGGCGTATTTCCCACTTACTTAGCAACTTCTTGGGTAGCCTCAAGCTGCAATCCCCTCGATTTCTGGTTGGGGTCACGCTATTTGACCAGAACTGATTGAGAGAGTTGCTATGGATCTACTCTTGAATACCCTGTAAAAGCATATTCAGATAAAGTCGTTGTAAGAAACACAATGAAATTTTATCCTCAAGGAAAGTAATTCACAACACTAATATCACAGTTGAATACAGGATATCTAATATCAGAGCACCTTAGTTTAAGCCACTCTCAATTAGGCCAAACTGTGTTCATTACATTATATTTCCAAATAGTAAATAAGATTTTCACTAGCATTTCCCTAGCAGGGCCTAGTTGGGTTAAGTCTTTTCTATAAGCAAGCCGACTACCTTTTGATTTTGCACCGACGCAAGTAATTCTCTAGTAGAGATATTGTATAACCAATGAATAAATACTGAATTATCAAAACTAATTGTTCTAATTGTTATTGGTTATTTATATGCGATTGCAAACAAAAAAAAAAAATAATAATAATAATAATAATAGTTGGTAAATTATATACTTCAATTAGAGTATCCTAAGTTCGTTATGTTGTTGATAACGGTTGTCCTGTAATTAATAATTTTATTTCATTTATTTATATTTTTTTGTCCTTACAATCGCGTGGGCGACGCAACGTTTGGTGAAGTTAATGTATTATTTTAATATTATTTCCGGAAAGTGCGTGACTTATGCTCATTGCAAATAAAATAAAATTCGTGTATATAGTTATGAACAAATGAGCTCTAATCGGAGCTTCCCAACATGGACATACCCTAGCTTTTGCGGTTTACGTTATGGCTGCGCACAGACGACTGATGAACAAGACAACATTGACTCAGCTCGTTGCCCTGATCTAGAATATATATGCACTCTACATCTGCTATATACTGCTATATGCAGATAATACTAATACGCTAAACTTAGCTGATTAACCAGAGGTAAGTCCCAAAAAAAATCTATGGTTTTAAATTATTTACATCAACTTACAGTTTAACGTACCGCTCCCTTTTAGGCAACTTAATCTAAACTAAAATGAATATTATTTTCATACCCTGAAAAGCTAGAGAGCTGAAATTTCCCATGAACACTCGTATGTTAGCTACGCAATACGAGTTTATTTCGTTTGTTTTTTCGATAACTCGTCCCATTTTCAAATTATCGATAAACAATCGAAAATTCGTTTACATTTTTTATGTTTTTTGGGTATAACTTCTACACCGTTTTAGCTAGAGACTTCAAATTTATTTATTTAGATAGACATAATGGATACGCAGATTTTGTTGTTTTCAGATTTTGTTGTTTTCAGATTTTGAATGCCACGCCCCTCGCCCACAATTTTCAAAAAAACGCATTTCAAATACTAGAGACTTGCAATTTGGCAAATAGATACATTTAGATGCTATTAATATGTTCTAAAAGTTTCATAAAGATCGTTCATCTAGAAATGGAGTTATAAGCGTCCAAAGTTCAGCCCAACCCACCCCCAAGCCAAGGCAGCAACTGCGCGGTTAGCAGTGCGCGCGCTTATAAGTGCGTAAAGAAGAAGAGTATCACTTTTTTTTGCAGGGTTCACGGTATCTCGTAGTCGAGCCGTCTGGACTAGAGCCTTCTTACTTGTTATACCCTGAGCCCATTAAAAATGGGAAATCAGGGTATAATAGTTTTGTTAAAAGTATGTAACAGGCAGAAGGAGGCATGGCAGACCCCATAAAGTATATATATTCTTTATCAGGGTGACGAGAAAAGTTGATATAGCCATGTCCGTCTGTCCGTCCGTCCGTCCGTATGTTTGAACGCGTTGATTTCCTAAGATACAAAAGCTAGAGAGTTCATTCTTTTTGTGTTAGGTCCGTATATTGCACGCGCAGTACGAGTTTGTTTCAGAAATTCGATAACTTGTATATTTGCAAAGTTATCGATAAACGAAATTATCGGGAACCAGTTATAAAATTCTAGCTAATTCATCTTTAGAGTTAGAGTCTCCGAGTCTAACGAGCATATATATAAATACTAATTTAATACAATTTCGGTTTTTGTCAGATTTTGGATTCCGGTCCCCGATGCCGCCCCACACCCCAAATGTGTAAAAAAAATGCATTTCAAATACTAGAGACATGCAGCTTGGTTTAGCTTAGTTTAGATAATAATATCTGAATCATAATCTGAAAATATCAATACGATTGCCCATCTAGAAACAGAATTATTAATCATAAAAGTTCTCGTAGTCGAGCAGTCTCGATTACAGCTTTCTTACTTGTTTTTAATATACATATCTTTTTTTTCTTATTAATCTTTACTTTAAGAATTATTCTAAATTGTTAGTTTATAATCATACCTAGGAAACTATAATATTAATTTTAAAGTTTTCAATTAACACCTTCTATTTTTCCATAGTTTCAATAGTATCACTGAGCATTGTTGGCTGGCCGATTTGGCAAATAAAACACCTCCATCGGGTTGGAGATAATTTAAATGCTCTGCAGTTTTCTAGGCTTTATTATAATAATTCTTAAGTTTGACTCTAGGATTGTCAACACATTAAATAAATAAAATAAAATAAAATAAATTGAATCTTAATTTCAATCAACAATGGACATCAACCATGATTATGTTGCAGAAAATAATTAATCTTTATCTCTAATAAAAGTATGTGTAGAGGACTCATCCAGAGAATATGATAAAGATATATATTAATACTCGCTGTCTATATTCAATGGATTTAGAGATGAACAGCACATATGACTAACAGTGCATCAGTTCACCAAAAAGCTACTCATAAGTCCAATGGCACATACCTATATTTTTATTGTAAATAAAAGCGGTAGAAAAAATTGTGCAAGGGTGTGGTCAAATGACTGCAACGACGACATCAACTGGCAGAATAGCCTCAATGAGAACAAGAACGAGAACGCCAACAATAGGGCTGTTTTAATGTGGCCATTAAACAATAGCAATAAGGACAATGGATACTCACACACAAAGCCGCCACTGGTTGCAGAGCTGTTGTAGACGCTAGAACAAAAGCTCGCTGCTTACCCAGTAAACAATTTCACAAGGATATATGAAGCGACTCAACACTTGGAAGTCACATTGTAAGTGAGCTAATCTATGAAACTATTTACCTGACCGAGGCAATAAAACTATTGTACGGAGATCTGTGTCTTCGCGACCTATGTGTCCATAGTTTAGCAATGACGTGGCTGCCTGGGTACACTTGTAGCAGCAAATAAAACATAGTCCTCTTCATGGATGGCATCGCGCGAGATAACATTTCAATACAATGTACGAGCATAATGTCTGTCACATTACTCAAGGAAAAGAAACGTTAAAGAATGCAACGCGGTAGCAGAGACGTGACAATGACATGGGGCGACGTGGGACTAGTGTGCAGCTAGTGTGATGGACAAAAGCATACAACAAAAGCGAACTATTTTATGGAAGAACCGACAAAACGAAAATGTCAATAATGAGCCAAAGCGCAAAGCTCTGAGTGTGCCAGCGGGCCCTGCCAATAACGTGGATGCTGTTGCATTCACACCCAGATATCAATGGCTCGCTTCGTAAGCAATGACAGCAAAGAACAAAATCCAATAGACACGAAGACCTACATCAGTCCAGCAGCACCAGGCATTTGCTTTGTCCAACTGAATGAGACGCATGACAAAATGACAATATGAAAAAAAAAAAAAGAAAGAAGTAAATCGACTGTGGGTGGTAAAAAAAAGACCACGAACTACTTCTCGGTCAACAACGTCACTACGTATGTCACTCCAGCCGCAGCCTTAAGTACTGCATATAAATACGCATACCCATGCGCACATACTTATATATATGTTGAAGTATGTGTGTCGGTAAGCCGGGACCCTTAGCCATGGTAAAGTCAATGCAGTTGTTCGCATTGTGAGACACACATCCCTTGCGATAATTTGGTCGCTGTCATGCAGGCTGGTAGAAAGAAAGTCGTGTCCTCAAAAGAGAATCAGTTGAGCTGTCATCGGTTGTTGGCAAAAGTTTCAATTGTCTCCGCCTGAGGACATGTGCATGTAAATGCGATTGTTGAAGTTTTTGCCCTACCCTTCCTGTTGCATGTACGAATACAATTAATTGCAATATTGTGTGCTGCAACCGATCGGCTTAACAATTCAAACCATCTCCATTATCGTGAAACGAAGAAAGCAATCCAAATACTAATGCTTACTTTCATGACATTGATAAATGCAAGTTTTAATAATGTTTGAGAATGAATTAAACTGCCCAATAACTTCTCTCTGAGGGTATTATTCGTTATGTGCCGATGAAATATCGAGTGAAATTTGCTAAGTTTCTACTGCGTCATCACACAAGAATATCTAAATTTTAAATTAAGAAGATTCAGAGCCTATATTCATGGATACATAACCATAAACCACAACGATGAAGGTGAAAACTTTTAGGATGCTAATTATGTAGTAAGTCGTGGTCAAGTCAACTGTCATAAATATAATTCAGGTAAGTAAAATGAAATAAATTGGAGTGAATGCTAAAAACTCTCAGCAAACTATCGTATAGCATCAAAGCCCCCATTTCCAAGACTATATTCGTTCAAAAATGCAAACCCTATGTAGTTTGAGGGACTACCCTATGCGGTGAGAACTTTATCATAATAAAACGCAAGGATGGACTGGAGCAAACTTGTTTGTGAGGAACTCAGGAACTCAGTACGATAAAGGAATCTACAGTAACCGGGAAACTTGATATAATTGAAATACTCAATAGAATAGACAGAATTAAGAATATGGAAGTTTATTTTTAAGATATACAAAGTACATATATACTGATCGACTCACTAGTTAAGATTCCATTCGAAATCCGCTGTAGAGTCAGCGAGAATATCCGGTAACAAATGGAACTGACTAGAATCATGTAAAAAGCTCTAGTCGAACTGCGAGCTCTCCGAAGAACTGATATTCCAAGAATTCTGCCTTTCTTTCCAGCATACATACAATACACATTTAACAAAACCGTTATACCCTAATTTCCCATTTTCAATGGGCTCAGGGTATAAAAAGCAGAATTTGCAATGCTCTTTCAATACCCATTTCTGTTCTGTGGTGAGCTAACTGATTGCTGGCTTTTTATACCCTGAGCCCATTGAAAATGGGAAATCAGGGTATAATGGTTTTGTTAAATGTATGTAACAGGCAGAAGGAGGCGTGGCAGACCCCATAAAGTATATATATTCTTGATCAGCATAAAAAAATAAGTTGATCTAGCCCTGTCCGTCTGTCCGTCCGTCCGTCCGTCCGTCCGTCCGTTCGTCTGTCCGTCCGTTCGTCCGTCCGTATGTATGAACGCGTCGATTTCCGAAGATACAAAAGCTAGAGGTTCATTCTTTTTGTGTTAGGTTCGTATATTGCACGCGCAGTACGAGTTTGTTTCACAAATTCGATAACTTGTATATTTGCAAGGTTATCGATAACTGAAATTATCGGGAACCTATTATAAAATTCTAGCTAATTCATCTTTAGAGTTAGAGTCTCCAAGTCTTCTGCGTATATATAGATACTAATTTAATACAATTTCGGTTTTTGTTCACCCCACCACCCCCAAATGTAAAAAAAATTACATTTCAAATACTAGAGACATGCAGTTTGGTTTAGCATATAGATATGAATATCATAATCATAATCTGAAGAAATCAATACGATTGTCCATCTAGAAACAGAATTATCAATCATCAAAGTTTTCTCATCAAAACCCATGTGGCGCAGCAACAAAGGCAGCGAGACAGCAAAACGCTTGCAATGCTTACACACATGCATACACATACATGCCTACAAGCGTAGATCAGCGTCTATGCGTGCAGAAACGAATCGAATAATTCTTGGAATATGATTCGTTCGAAGAAGGGCTCAGGGGATTTCGTAGTCGAGCAGTCTCGACTACAGCTTTATTACTTGTTTAATTCGTTCATTTGGCGACTGCTTTTAATATGATTGCAATTTGCGCTAACATTTGGTGGCCAGAGGCCATCAAAGAGTTGAATGGTCAACACCAGCAGCACAGTGGGCGTCTCCAACAACATAGCCAATTGCTGCTATTTTTCGTAGTCGACTTTTGGGCACATTAGTTTCGCATCACTTGCCAAAAGTTGTGTGGGTCGAACGCGTTGCCTTTACGTATCTGGGTGTGTGTGTGTGTGTGTGTGTGTGTGTCTATATGTACCCATTTTAAGGCAGAACAACTGCAGTTGGCCAATTACTAATTACATATTATGTACCGTACTTGGCTCCAATTCCTTTCAGCCACTGGGGAAACTTTTCATTACCTCCGAGCATGAAGAAATAAATACATTGGTAAATCAATTATATGGCTTTCAATTGTTTCTTCGTTACTATTAATTGATTTGATATATTTAATTTGACGCAGCTCTTGTCGTTAATGGAAACCAGAATACTTTAAGAACGCGAATTGATGTCTCCGTGGCATTTGCCTTTATTGCCAGCCATCATTTCAGAGCCGCTACAAACGTAATTAGCTCTAAGTGTATCGTCTGCGGCTCGCCGTTGTTTTCCCCATCTCCGTAATTCGTTGTTAATTACTTTTTGAATTACGGATTTTTTATTGAAAATTAATGCCAGCGGATTGGTCATCTGGCAACGAAACAGCACCACTTTAATTGAAATCATCCATAGTACGGTGGGGCTTACACAACAAACATAATGGTGTCACTTGCGTGAAACACATTACGAATCCGTATTATTGACCAATAAAATGATTACAAATCATTACACCTATTTTCTGTCTTACTGATCGCCATCCACATGACAGATTAGTCAATTGACAGACAATTAACAAAATCTCATAGCTTATTGATATATTGACTAACAAATCAAAAGAATTTCGTCTTTGATAATAAGCGAATAATTGTTTAGTATCTGATTCTCGTACATTTTATGGAATTTGTTTCATTTCTACATTAAATTTGAAAAGCAATCCAAATTGCATCATATACAATATATGCTCTGAAACTAAAATATTTAAGATCTTGTGGACTGAATTATGTTACTAAAGTAATATTTTTATATATAATCTTATATTAATAACCGTAGATATACTTAGAAGCATATGTGGGTATGAATATATATGTATTTCGGTACACAAATATGCGTAAAGTATATTTGGAAGTCCACAAGATCGAAATGTTTTACAATTTCTAAAGGCACTAGTTGCGTGCACAGATGCGAATGCATGTTAGCAAGGGACAGTAAGTCTTTTCATTAGCCATATCAACGTTTTCATGATGTGACCATAAATAATAATGATGTCTTTATTTTATATATTTTTTTAATACATTTATGCATTTATACAAAACTGCACAGTTAGAATACTGAATGCTTTTAATATATCGCGAAAGTTTAATGAAGATCGTTCATCTAGAAATTGAGTTATAAACGTCAAAAATTCAGCCCAACACGACAGCAACTCCGATAACTGAAGATAACTGTGCATACAGAAGATAACTGTTGAATGATTAAAATATAATCTCCTCTTATATATCTTATATATCCAATATCATTGCTATTATGAAAGAATGTGTATTCTTGACAACTATTACATTAGTTTTAATCAACCGTAGCAAGCTATAAAATTTTCTCCAGTTTCCAAAAGTATTCGTTTCACTATATTATGATTTTAAGCACATTACATTCCCTTGAATATGACAAGCCTGAATCCCAAAAACTGCACAGAGAAGCCCTCTCAGACTCGAATTGTCGTGGCGCGAACCTGCAAAAGTATTGCTGAAATTATAAGCAAGTACAAAAAGAGACTGTTTTCTGAAACGCGGCAAGTGCTTGCCAGATCAAAATGTCGGGACTGTGGCCATTTAATTGGGCGTTGTAACTTTGACTTATTGAAGAGCCGTCAACGGTGCGTATGTGTAATGGGATGTACTATTGAATGTTAACTGGTTTTTAATTCAAATTTAGATTTAATTTGATCACAACCAAGAATATATATACCGGTTTATTTTTTTTACTATTTCTCCTACTATTGGGATTGGCTCTGCTTCTGATACGACGATACAATCACACATTTATCTATGGCTCTGGTAGCTGTAAGTTGGGAATTTTTTGGAGCTACAATGATTGCATTGTAATGGCGTAGTCATGGCAAGTATGATCTTTAATCTTTGGAAAAGTCAGGGAAAACAATCAACTCTTCAAGAATACCCAAAACTAGCAATGATCATTCATCATATAATGTATTATTTATATTTATGAAATGAAAAAATTATTTTAAAAACTTTCAGAAGGTAATATAATCAAAAATGCTCGATGCCCTAAACAAGAATATGAGTACTTAATATGTAACATAGTTACATAATTACATTTCATACATTTTCACAAAAGCATATCCTGATATCCCTTTTTCTATGGATATTCATGTTTTGTTATACTTTGAGCACGATTGATTCTAGAGATTTGGCATTTTGAATATGTAAATATACACGGTTTGGCGAGATCAAAAAGATTGGGGGGATATACATATATACCAATTAAAGGTAAATCGGAAAATTACCGTGACTTTGTATTCTGTGGTCGGTGGTGCCCGACATTAACGTTCGAACTTCTTTTTTTTTTTTGATTGTATATCAAGTAGGTTCTATATTAAACCTACATGTTCAAGTCAGCAGTAAATTGAAAACTTTATTAGTGTCTCTGAATATGTGATAGTCATGCACACTTTTTTCCTCTCCTAGTTGGTAAATCTGGGTTTTAAACACGCTTTGGCGCCACTTTCACAGCGTTGTCACTCAATCAAATGGTAGCCCACAGTGCGCTAAACACACCTTGCTAATTGGGCCGCAGGCAATTTAGCGCCCCTTTTTGGGCGCTGTCAATCATCAAGCCGTTTAAATAATAAATCACTTTAAAATTAGTTTGCCAAGTTGAGCAAGTTGAGCGTCGACAAATTAGTAAAAGTTAATTAAAACTATTCAAATTGCAAATTATTGTAAAGTTTTTCCCATACACACATACTGTTGCATACATATACATAGTTGTATATATATATACATAGTAAGTAAGTATACAAAAATTCCGACGAGAACAGGCAGACAGAACAAGCTTGAGCTTGTAGCTGGACGCTAACAACTTCATAATACCCTTTCACGGCCCGAAAAAGAAATTCTGTAATATACATTTTCGCATATAGTTTTGTACTGCTTTGGCGCCGGTATCGACTGCCTGCAACTTTCTTAGTTATTTTTCATTTATTGTTAGCTAGATGGCTCTATGGTGTGCAGATTTGGGGAATAGCTGCAAAAAGTAACTATAAGCGCATACAGGTCCTTCAAAACCGAGCTATGCGGCAAATTACGAACTGCCCCTGGTATGTGCGCGGCTCTACCCTGCATAGAGATCTGAATCTACACACAGTAGACGAACAGATCGCTAGACACACGAGCAGATACAGTGACAGACTGGTCAGACACCGCAGCAGATTAGCGAGACAACTTCTCCCTATGAGACCACTAAGGCGACTAAAACGCTTGGGATTCGCCAAAAATATTAATTAAACATTAGTATAATTAAATTAAAAATTATTTAAATAGTTATAAGTCCTTCTGTATACAACAAAAGGTTAGGTCATTATTTTAGTATATAAATGTGTTGTTAAGTTACTACAATTGCAAAGTATGGGTTCAACACTTAAATAAATAAATAAATAAAAATAAAAAAAAAAAAATTGTTAGCTAGAGAATTGTAAATTCAAAAAGATTTTCCATCACTATAGACGTACATCTAGATGACAAGAATAAACAAAACCGATATACTCGCGTCCCTTCGTAGGCGTGTATAAAATGCTGTAGATGTAAGGTATAGGAACACAGCACGCTCATACATAGTCTAAGGACCACATTGCTGAGTAAACCTTAGCAGAGTTAACGCCCATCCCAAGGCTTCCCAGGATTCACACACCCACATACACATACCCATAGTATATACCTACATATATACACGCCATTCATTGCTTTTCCTTTTCACAGCATGTTTAAATAGGGGAAATTAAAAAAAAAGGAGCGCACCTCTGCTATACTGCTAGATATATACATACATACATATGTACATATATATATCTTTGCGAAATATGTACAAAAAATGTCAAGTTGTGTGCGCAACTTGGCAGGCAGGCAGTCAGTCAGTTGGCAGCCAAGGCGTCGGAGTATTGGGGCGTCGCGGCGATGGGTGATGGGGCGATGGGCGTTGGGGCGTGGCGCGTGGAGCAACAATTTGCATATAAAAAGGGTTGTTAGACTTTAAATAGCGGCCTGTCCTATTATCTGCATTAGGGTAGATATGGCGCGCATTAAGATAAGGTACTTACAGCAACGTTTACGGGGAGATCGGAATGGGCCACGAACTACGGAAAGTTAATTTATGCGGGTGTGGAAGCGGCTATGCACATGTGTATGTGTGTTTCTGAATGTCTGCGTGTAAAGCATGTTGAAATTTTAATTAAAGGCAAAACGTTTAAGTACTTCTAAAAGATGGTGAAAGAACCTAAATTGGAAATTCAATTCCTTTGAACTTTTGCTTGCGATGACATTTGAAAAGTCATCGACACTGGCTAAAAATTAACTAACAAAACTAACAAAAGTTTTCTGCTTAAACGAAGAGAGAAATTCTCTGGTTCATTAATTACGAAAACCCCATAAGATGCATAACAAAGAAACCTATTCTAATGTAAAGTAAACAAAATGATAGATAAAACTAGAGACTTGAAATTGGAATATATAATTTTCAAGGGGTCTGAAAAATGGGAAAATATTTTATCTCCAATTGGGAATATACTTAATTACTAAAGACAGATATAGGATTATAAATCAACCATCAACTTCGAGGGGTGAAGACAAAAAATCTGTATAGTGGGATTAAAAAAAAAAAATCACGTATTTTACATCAATCTTATAGAGTACATTATATACACACATATTTTGTATTTTATTAATAAGTCTTTTCAGCATTTAATTTCGAATACATTTTTGATATGAAAATAAGGGAAAATCTATTTACATAATATCAAGTCGACATATGTATCTATGTTAGTCTTGCTCGTTGAATTCTGATATGGAAGATACAAATTAGTGGTCGAGTGGTCGAGTGTTCTCAATCCAAACAGCGCTTGAGTGAAAATCCGCACATCGGAGCTATGTGCCAGATGGATGCCATGTGCTTTACAAGCTTTACTGCATGGCAAAAGCTGAAAGTCGAGTATCGAGTAGATACCTGTAAAATATTTATTAAAGTGATGCGCACTTCTATGGGAGTCGCTGCTGTTAACCCCTTGCTATTGAACAGATACTGCACCGAGAACGATTACCAGCTTGTAATCATTTATACATGTGCGCGTACCTTAGTGCAAAATTCCATTCACCCAATAAAAATATATGCCTTCCACTTTACACAGACATCCATATCCATATCTACAAATAAGAATGTTTCAGTTGGGTGCTACCGACAGCATAATACCTATTCACGCTGCAAATACATACTGACTTTCTTGGTGATGGAATCAGAAATGAGTCTGCCGTAAATTAACTACCAGTTAAAAAATATTTAGAATATAATTTTTTTTTATAGAAATACAAACGTGTGATCGAATGGTAGCAAATGGGACATTGCAGAAGCCATATACTCTTTCGATTCACTAGTGACTATAATTAATGAGCACTTCAGCTCACCCATAACACATTATTTTTAGTGGCTTATGCGTGCTGATGGCGCTCTTGGACTTACACTGACTGTGACTTGATATATGTATTTCCGACTACTGTATATAAATACGCATTTTTTAAATTGTTATATAATAATCAGACACTCTTAACAGTGGTTAATGACTTACATATGGAGTTTTCACATAACTCTCCAACGTAATAGCTTGAATGAAAACTAATCTGAAAACTACAAAATCTGCGTATCCAGCTAAAACGGTGTAGCAGTTATACCCAAAAAAACCTAAAAAATGGAAACGAATTTTCGATTTTTTATCGATAATATGGAAATGGGACGAGTTATCTATTTTCAATGGGTTCAGGGTATAAAAACGGTGGCTGTAAAGTGAATGCTATATTATGAAACACAACTCTTTTAGTTGCTGACCGATATTCTATAATTATAAGAAGGCTTGTAATTTATTATTACCATAGTTTAATTAATAAAAATGTTTTAAATGTTTAACTGATTATCTTATATTAATTTATTTATCTATCAAGGTCACACTACATTATATATGATTTTCATTTTGAGTTCTACTCCCCTAAATATTATGAAAAACTTTTAGACATTTGTGTAAGCAGTTAAAGACAACAGGCAAAAGGCTAACTGCCAACGGCAAAATACGATCAGCAAACTATAACAAAAGTCACAGGGAAACATAAAGCAGACAAGCAAAAAGTTAATTGCATGAAATCAACACACTCTAAGTCAACAGTACCAACAACTGACAGCGCATAGGTTGAGTATCTTGACAGCATGCAATCCAATATAGGGGCAGAATCAAACCGAAGCCGGAATCACAGCCCTTGTAACTGGTTTACTCCCAGACGGAGCTCTGACTCTAGTCACCAACCTAGTCTCGAGCCAAGCTATAAATGTCGGCTATGATGGCAAGCCCTGAATAGGCAAGGCAAGGTAAAGCAAGGGAGTTGAGCCACCAAGCCGAGGTACCTTCAGGCGGGCGTTTGGCAGTAAGCAAGGACAAACAGCAACAAAAAAGTGTAGCTAACGGCAGCTTATAAGCCGCAGCATCAGCCGTGGTAAGTAAGGAACACAGTGTGCGCCAAAGGACTAAAAATGATGAAGCAGCTCGAGCTTCAGTGCACATGAAAAAGATGAAACTGCTGTTAGTGTAGGTAAGTTAAATGCTTACAAGTGCACCGGGGCGGGTAGTTCACGATTTCACCACTTCAACTGAAAAGGTTTAAGAAGGGCAAAAGTAGCTGAGAGATACTCTGCCTTGCCCCGGCCGCGTGTACACCCGCCATCTCACCCATTCAGATAGTGACAGGACGCAGACATTCCTTGGCAATGGCCTGTGCTCCGGTGCTGGCAAACGAGGCAAGTCGTATAAAAATACTTGAGAAAATCGTGTTAAATCGCGCTCAAGTGTTAATGTAATAAGCAGTTTTAATAAATAAAGGTGACATTTAAGCGAGTGTTGTCTGAATAGACTTTATACACATACACACACACAGACAGCATGCCACGTTCGTGTATTTAACAAAAATTTTAGTGTCTTTCATTCATGACTTCGGACCTATGGCATCAAGGGTGTGGCTTAAGCTTACGGCCCACATTACGATACGGTTAATGAACCTTGTTATAGAATAGCATATTTATTAACCCAGATTTTAATTTTCATTTTATTATTTGTGTTCACAACGCTATTAAGCCGTAAATAGGTTTAGACGGCAAGTGTTGGGTCAAATCATTAATATTTGTTCACATTCAATTTTATACCTATGTATACTTTTATATTTGGGACCACCCTAACTAATTGTCTCTCTTTACATTCTTAAACTCTTCCACTTACACTCATTCGCCTAACTTTAAGCAAGCTGTGCTTGCCCATACGTTTCTGTAATTTAGTCTATAACGAGAACTCGATGAATAAACGTTGCACCTACGATGCGCTGAATTTAATATACGGCTCATTAGTTTAGTAGAATAGCACCCCCATACTCTGAAACTCAGGCTGGACTGGAAAACGCTCCTGATCCTACAGCAAGTATATAAAAACTAGAATATTTCTGATAGTAGATTTAGAAAAGTATTTCAAAATGAAATATGAAATTTTATGATGAAGTTATTTAATTGTAATACATAATACAGTTTTTTGGCAATGCTCAAAATATCTGAGTTGTTTTTATACCCTGAACCCATTGAAAATGGGAATTCAGGATATAATTGTTGTGTTAAAATTATGTAATTATGTAGATCCCATAAAGTATCTTTCAACGTGTCGATTTCTGAAGATATAAGAGCTAGAGACATCCTTCTTTTGTTGTATAGTTAAGTTTCAATTACCAGCTATACTTATTGGATGCGGTAGCTGTTATTATTAAAAAACTATTAAAACACTTTTAAATCATGTGATTGTAGAGTCGCGTGTACTAGCACCGACTCAAATATTAAAGGTGACTTGTAAACACATATTTAAAGATTTATCTTAAACCTTGTTTAATTTGCGCGCTTATAAAATTTCCTTTTGTCTTACTAAACCGATTTAATTGTACCTCCAATACCAATACTCTAACGCCAAGGAGATACTCTTTAGTAGATTAGTAGCAGATAATATAAACATGGTTTTTAATGAGGTTTAGAGTATAAATACGTTATTAAATGATTTTGGTGCTTCTAATCCGCCTTGATAAAGTGGAAATGAGTAGAAAATGCTAAAAATCGTTCGTTGGAAATTTTCCGTGCTCAATAGGGGAACTTATATGTAAATATATCTGTGGATAAGGTAAGCAGCGAATTGAAGATTTGAACTCTTCAACTGGGTAACATAAATGTTACACTGATATGCCACGCCCCTTAGTCGTGTACAGATCAAGGATAGAATGCCTTTGCATCTACTCATTGGTCGTCTAATTTTGTTAGCTATGGATATATACTCTGACTACTAAAATTAAGTTTTCATAGAGAGATTTCTAAATATATGTAGAAATATGTTTACATTTTTAACTGTGTGTCCGTACTTACGAATACTTCTCTGTGTTTATATGTAAAGATAAGCGGCTCGACGGACAGATCGATTCTCACCATGAAATGCACTCCCTAAGTGGTCTTTACTTACTTATACTTACGTTGGAATATTCCATACATTTTAATAATTCCCAGATTCACTTAACCTAGTAAGAATGTTTTCGTCCATTTAGTAAACTGCATTTGATAATTTGCATTGTTAATAATAACAACAACACGAATACTCTCGCTTCCTTCAATACATGTTGTTTTACAATCGAATCTGTGGGCGGCGTACACACATATTAATAATTGCCCCATAATATACACTTGAAATGGCCATTTCGTACATATGTTTTAATAATAATTACTATTGCTATAATTATCAGCTAATTGCTATTGCTTATCTGGCAAATAAAATAACATTTCAAAATTGTTTTAGATGTTGTATGTAACGTTTATATGTACACATGTGCGTCCTCTAATACACAAATTTCACGCAATGCCGTTAATCGGACTTAGACCCAGACTTTGTGCTGCCGCTAACGCTCCACTTGGCTGGCGGCCAGACAATAGAATTGTCGTTGTGCCGGGAAAAGGAAGAGGGATGGGGACAGGCGACAAACTGTCGAGTCCCGCGTCGAAAATTAAAACTCGTAGGCCTGTGGATTACAATGTTCAGTTTAGTTTATCCCGCAAATGAGCGGCAGCGACATAAAAGAACGAGAAATCGTAAAGATATTTTTGCTAGGAGCAGAAGCTTTGCATAAACAACTTTTTAGGGAAAGTATAATAATAATAACATAGGGTATATATAAAAAATAAAATAAATGGGATCGAGGTCATTATCGTATACTACTATAAAGAGCAAAGGACTTTAATTGAAGTTTATTAACAACAAATCACTGAAAACCATTTCTACTCACCCACTGTACTTTAACACGCAGCATGTCTACAATTTTCGTGTTTTATTTTATTTTTTTTTATTATTATTATTATTATTATTGTTTTTATTATGGCATTTCCAGGTCATTTGATTTAATTGATTAGTCACCGGAAATAAAATGAAATAATAAAAAAAATGGTTAATAAAAACTTACAATTTTTGTTTTGAAAACAATCATAGCTCGTTTTTTCTAAGCCCTTTGTATAAATATGTAAGAAACATCAAAAGGAAAATATTTAGCTCTTGCCAAACTATGAATTTTCAGCCTTAAAACATCTGATTTAGCTCGAACCCATACTACATATACATACTACGTATCTATAAAAATGAAAGTGTCTTGTTAGAATAATGTAAAATTGTTAATAAAAATAATTTAAAGCCCAGTAAGAACGTTGCAGTGCCGAATGCAGAATACTTATTGACGGCCTAAACGCTGCCATTATGACCCTAATTTAGAATTTGACAAAACGAAATATTTGGTCAATCTGCAAACACACGTTGTAAGCAGCAAGCGTTTTCAGAATTGCGATTAAATTGTGCATTTTCCAGTCTTGTTAGATGGTGTTCTAGAATCGAAGATATTTTGTTTTGCGTTGACGGTAAGTGATACGAAAACTGTGCCATGCGATGGCGCGGAAGACTTCGAATTTTTTTTAACATGCTATTTAAAAAAAACCCGCATTTACAATTTTATAATTGTAAAATATTTCCTGCCAGCTTAGCAAGTAATACTAAGTTTTTCGCATGCATACGCATACCTACAAATTCGTGTGATTTATTGTAAGTTCAGGCTGTACGTAATATGCCATCTATTTCTATATATTGAATCAGGCAAATAGTTATGCCAGAAACAGGATAATGAATGATTATATAAACCATAATATTACTTAATATTTGAAATATTATTAGTACATTTTACATGTGGATCCGTTTTAAAATGGGATCCACATGTAAAATGTACTCGACATTTCATCATTACACTAGCCATCCGATACTATGCAATATTTCGACATGCATATCACAACATATTTGCTTGCGTAAGTGAGAGTGGAATGTCTTAAAAGCTTCAAAGCAATATGCTCTTTTTGAATATAAATAGTACATGCACGAGGTATAAGAATACCATCACCGGCACTTAAATGTGCTGCATAATTCAAGCGGCATTTATTCAGAGTTTTTGCCATGTGTTAGCATTCTAGAGGTGGAAACGGAAGTGTAAAAGGTCACAGGAAACCAAAAAGCAAAGAGCAGAAAGCAGCTAAGCAGCAGCCAGGGAAGCTTCAGCTGGCTAGTATCTATTGAGGCCAAGCATATGATAAACGCATAAAACAAGAGGCCTTCGCAGAACTATTGCATATGAATATGGATGCATTCCTTTTTAAACGGATCGCACAGCCCACTTGAGCCATGTACGAGTATAGGCAATGGTGAATGAATAAAAGTAAAGCCTTTTATGCATAACTCAATTATGATAATCTTCGTCTGAGTCGGCTATAGTACTTACTCGCTTGCATATGAAAGTGAACGCCTGATCCATATCTGTTTGAGATCATAGCGCCTTAGAGCATATCATATCTCTTACTCAAATATTTGAATAACTAAGTACAACCTGAAGCATCGCGTCCGCTCTCTAGTGTCAGCTAGGTGAAACTCATATTTACATATATACTGTGCATATTCATGCACATACATATGCTGTATATAAGTAATAGACATCGCTGGAGAGAGTTTACTTAGCCTCATCAGACAGCCCAGATATAATAATGCCTTCTATGCAAATTACATAGAACGAAAGGAGTGCCAAACATGTATATCATTTACGCACTTTTTTGTATCTCTCTACAAAAGTAGCTTAGTTCTGTTACCAATTAAATTTATTTTACATAATTTTCAATCACAGTTACATACTACAAATTTATTATTTTACACTAACCAAATCTTAGCAATCATTTTGTACGCAATAATACCCATTTATCTTTCGCAGTGCATACTGAAAGGATGCCAGCGTGTGTACGAGTACGTGCGTGTGTGAGAGTGTGTTTGTGTTTGTGTTTGTGCTTATGCTTGTGTATGTGTGTATCTATCTATAAGGAGCGTGCGTATCTGTGTGTGGTTGGGGTTGCGCTTCGCGCTGTTTACACGGGCCTATGTCTACATATTGCGATTGTACGGACTACATTGTAGCATGTATGTATATACGAATGTGAGTATGTCCATAAGTAGCTACATATGTATGTACAGACGTGTATATATGTATAAATGTATGTAAGTTAACTAGCTAAACTTGAGATGTTGGTGTTTCAGTTTCGGTTCTTGTAGGCGTTGTTAGCGCTTTCTGGATGAGCAAGAGTATGTGTGTGTGTGTGTGTGTGTGAGTGTGTGTGAGTGTGTGTGAGTGTGTGTTGTGTGTTGTGTCATTTATGGCACAAGTTTCTTAAATCCAGCACCTTCTTGCCCGAGTTTGAGCTCTTCATAAATTGAGGGATTTACTTCATTGCACTGCGTATTACTAAGCGGGTTGTGAAAATGATGGGCCGCATCTGAAACACCGCGGCCATTTCGCAGCTGCTGCTGCTGTTGATGCCTGCTCCCGTTCACTTTGCTCCCCGCCGCATCAAGCGTCGTGGATGTGGATGTCGTTATTGTGGCTGCAATGCTATTGTGATTGTGGCTGTTGCTGCCAGTGTGTGCGTTGACACCGCTGCTGCCGTTGCTGTTGCCGTTGCTGTTGCTGTCTCTGCTGATGTTGCTGCCATGCGTGTGATTGTTTCCAGTCTGTGTTGTTGTGATGGCCGACGTCACAGTTGGTAACTTTAGTGAGTCCGTGTGTGTGTGTGTGTGTGTGTGTGTGTGTGTGTGTGTGCGTGTGTGTTTGTGTGTATTTCAATTGAAAACAACAAAAGGAGAAAGATACACGTCGTTATAACATGAGCACAAATAAGAATATGCACCACAGCGATTTACAGTCTTTGCAGTTGGCTTATAAAAAGATTATTGGTATAGTTAATAGGCTTAATACACACCTGCACCTGCTCCAAGCCACGTGTGTATGTAGGGTTCTCGAAGGCAACATTGCCATTGACTGCCTTCCCATGATGGCAACGATGTCGCCGATAGAACACAATGGCGGCCACCGCTAGGAGGATGGCCAAAATACTTGCAACAATACCGCTTATGGTGCCCACGGCGTTCGAGTAGCTGCTGGTCGCCGAGGTCACCTGCTGTTCACCCAGGGTGAATCTAATCGGATCGGTAAGTACACTGGCACCTAGGGAAACAAGTCGCCAAATTAAGCCTAGACAGACACACAGCAAACAGTCGGTTCACCCACCGTATGTATTGCCAGCTTTTACCACCAGCTCATAGAGCACGTCCTTCTTCAGACCATTAATGCTTATTGTTGTGTCCTTTACGTCGATGCGTTGAATTTCCACAGCGCCTGCTACTGTCATGTTGTTGTAATTGTTGTTGTTGCCATTGCTGTTGCCTATACTTGTTGCATTATTCATGGAGGCTACTGTATCCAGGCCAGGCTCCATCGAAGATTCGTTTGGCTGCGCTGCCGATGATGGCGGCAGAACGGCGGCCTCATGGTAATATATTCTATAGCCGTCGACGGCATTTGGATTCTTTGTTGGAGCATCCCATCTGTAATGAAATAGTTTTCAGACCGTGTGCATGGCGCCATATTATGAGTAGTAGTAATATTGTTGCAGCCGCAAAACTTGACTGGAATTTTAATAAATTTAATGCGGACTGGCATCCCGACCAGAACCCATTGCCCGCACATAACCTACCAAACACTAAGCACCACCAACCAGCCCAACTACCACCCGCCACCCGCAACCCGTCATCCATTATCCATCGCCCACCAACCGCTGTGCACACGCAGCGACTCGAGACTGTGTGCGAAACCTTTGACGTTGACTAAGTGTATTAAAGTGAGATAAAAATCTCAGCTTTAATGGATTTTGCGGTCTATTAGTGCAGTCAGCAGCAGCAGCAGCAGCAGCAATAGCATCCACGCATGGACTTGCGACTTCTCGCATCGCAGTCGGCAGATGGGGCACGAGTGTAATGAATGTATTGGCTTGTGAGCAAAATGGATGAGTTCACTTCCGGCTAAGGCAATGAAAAAGTATTTTCGGTTTGCTTGCCGGACATTGTTAAGATATTAAAGTTGATAGCTTCTAATGAAATGAACAAACTTGCCGTTTGGCGCTCTTCAGAGCCACTTACTTAATGTTCACTGCGTTGTCCGACAGCACACTCACTACAATATTCTCTGGTGGTCCGGGCAAGCGGTCACGATTCTTCTCAAAGCAGCCGATGATGGTCCTGGAGTACTGCAGGCTGCAGATTTCCTTGGAGCGCACCGATTCTCCACGGCACCAGTTCAAACATTTACGCGGCACCTGCTCATCTGCGCAACAGGATCTGTGATCCGACCCATCGGCAGCGCACTTCATCAGTTTGTCAAAGTCAACAATGCACTCGGGTCGGTTGGCTATGGCGTCAAAGTCCACGTAGTAGGTGCAGGCATCTCGACAGGGCGACGATACGTTCTGTTCTGTACAGCATTGCGACACATTGCGATGAAGACTGGGCGTATTACGTATGCGCACCGATACTGGCGTTGTGGAAGATCCAAATGGATTATCTGCATGGCAGAAATAGTCGCCCACATCATTTGCTTGCAGCTTGCTGATGCGTAGTGCCATCGTATATATTGTTGAAACATTTGTGACCGACACAAAATAGTTTCCTCCCTGTGGCACGGGCACACGGCCGTCATGATCGCGCCAGAAAATGGTTTTAGGCGTGGGTTTTGAGTCTACCGTGCAGCGCAGCTCTACCTCGTCACCAATAGAAGCGACAGTTATTCCTGCCGCCTGGATCTTAGGCGGATCTGTGGAAAGTGGCCAGCTCAATAATTGCTTAATCAATTTCGGGAGCTCAGGTACAACTTACAGCAAATATTGACGCGTCGGGTGGCTTGCATGGGTACACCGTAGCCGTTGTCCGCGTAACATGAAACATGTTCCATGTCCGCAGAAACATTATGTATGACTGTCACCATATGTCGAGAAGTGTCTTGCCGCACTAAGTGTCCCCCTACGTACAGCGATATGGTGGGGGCTGGGTTGCCCAGAGCCAAGCATAGAATAGTCATCGATCCACCCTCAGGTATGTTGTCGGCCGGATGTACAGTGGGGGGCTAAGGGAAAATATGTTCATTCATTTTGCTCTCATCAGCATATGCAAAGCAACAATTACATCCACAAAGGCAGGCAACGCCGGATCTGTCCACGCCACAAGGGTCTCTGAGGGCAGTGAGGTTGCCCGCTCGCCTACAGCCTCCACATAAAGCACATGCTGGGAACTTGGCTTTAGATTCGTTATTCGCAGCCAGGCCAATTTCGTTTCGATTTTGGTAAAGTCAGCAGAGCTCATCGTTTTATGGTATACTCTGTAATAACCTGGTTTAGTAACACATGATGCAAGTACTCCTCGCCATCAACCTCTCCACGACTCTAGCTCACCTGTACGTGATCCGTTCGTGTGGATGTGAGTACTCAGACGGCTGCCAGGTTATCTGCATCCAGGTCGCACTGTGCGTAAGTACAGTCAGTGAGTGGGGCGGAGACGGTGCTCCCCATGTATCATTTGGATACAGTGCTACGAAGACACAAGTCGATACGACAATTGTCAGTAAATTCAATATGCTACATGCGTCCAGTAACTAACACGCCAAAACAAACCGGCCTACTAAATCTGTCGACACAGGCAGTCCAAGTGCGAGTTGACCCCAAATGATCACGCACAGATAACAGACACTTACCTTTTTCGCCAGCAGCTGTCGTATTTATAAGCAGCATCGATGCCGGCAGCGATGTGCCAAATTTTCCACGCGCCACAACCATAATGCGGTATAAGGCATTTTCTTCCAAGTTGGTCAGATCTATGCTAGTCTCATTGGTAGTCAATTCCTTAGATAAAAAAAAAACGTAAATGTTCAAAAATGGAATGATGTCGGCTAGTGCAGATTGCTCTAATAGAAAATACTCTATACTATTGGTTCAACCATTATATTAAATAGATTTATACATATTGAAGAATACGTGATTGCATATATAATTTATCAAAATAACGTATTTAAGTTGTAATTGATTACAAACAGGTCTGTTTGGAAGACTAGTAGTGCCTCACACTGTGAATACTCCATTGTTCCGAGAGGTATGAAATGCAAATAATTTGCCAGTACATTGTGACAGCCATGGCTGCAAAGGCACCTATGACAGCAACTACGACTGCGACTGCGAGTGTAGCTGTACCTATAGCCGTGACTGTGGCTGTGACTGTGACTGTGACTGTGACTGTGACTGTGGCTGTGGCTGTGGCTGGGGCTGTGGCTGTGGCTGTGACTGTGGCTGGGCATCATCATCATCGCAGAGAGACGTGTTGTCGTGTTTAGCAGTTTGCAGTTTTTGTAATTGCTGCAAAGTAGCGCAATTTGCGGTATTTAGCCACAAAATGACACCGCCAGCCAACACCAACGAAGCTGACAGCGCGTAACGATGGCATTGTCATTGCCATTCGCATCTGGCGTCAGATCGTTCCAAAAGCCATCGCCAAAATTGACAGCTGTATCTCGCTTGGTTGTATGTAAGTATGTTATACATACTGCACTTTATACTCAATGTGATGTAATGCATTATCCAGTATTGTCATTCGACCCACATTCAAAATAGTTGGCTAATCTGCGGCTATATATCTATCGACATAGCGATTCTGCTCGTTTTCTCGCAGATAATAATTATTTCTTCTTTGTTATGCAGTAACTTCTTGTTTGCTAATCTGTACGCATGCTCTGCGTTTTATATTTTTCAAAATGCAAACACTTATGCGATTTGATCTAAGCTCGCTCCGCGCGAGACATTGACATTTTAGTAAGTAAGCCAATGCCAGACGCTTGATAGCAAACAATTTATCATATGATATCTCTTAACAAGATGCAGTTTGGTCTTTGATATCGCACCCGCTTTTCTTACTTGTAGCGAATCACTTCTCTAATGTGTACGTCATAATAAATGTTTGATTATTATAAAATTAAAGAATTTAATTTAAACGTCTTATGAAGAACTAATATTTCATTTGCATTTATTTTTACCAAGGCAATTTCAGGTGATCAGAAAAGGTTCGGAAATCTTCAAATTGAATAGCACTTATATACACGTAAGACAAGGAAATAAGGTAGCCTCCTAATGAAATTGGTTGCCCCAGCAAGCCACTTATTGTATTTCTTTTGCGCAATGATTGTGAAAGCCCACAATACGAATGGGCCCTAAGTGACAATATTAGGTTAGTCGAGCGAGCGATGCCCCAATGAATAATTAATGTGAACACAAGTACGTGAGCTATTAGCTAAAGGGTAAGCTTCTGCACTCTTGAAGTTTCTATTCCGAGCGGCAGTTACCAACCAAGTGATATGGCAAATAAATATGCAAAGAACATTGCTACGACTAACAGTGAGACTAAAGAACTTTTGGTCATAAAATTACGTCCCAAGGTGCTCATTTTCGACAGCGTTTCAAATTCGCCATCCACACTCCATCTGCCGTCTTTTGTGCGAATACGGAACTACATAGGAATTTAAATGTATTTTAATTGGTAAAGTGTGGACTGAGCAGCACTTTTATTATTTCCCTTATTCAAGCATTCTAAAAAGTTTTTATGGTCATCATTTAGGGTGTTTTTGATAACAAGCAAATAAAACAACTTTTTGTCGACAGCGGCATCAACTCCATTATGCTGCACAAAGCTGTAATAACTCGCTCTTTGAACTTCAGTTTGAGCAACCAAAGCTCTCCGAAAATTAGAATCATAAAATCTTTGATGATCCCATTTAATCGAAAAATGTTAAAGAATATTTAATATTGAATATATTAATTATCATCATAGCAATATACTAGTGAAATTCTGTTTCTATACTTTAGATTTATTGTTATTAATAATGTCTCAGCCACATTCTATTCTAAAGCAAATAACTTTATTATGGGAATAGACGAAGCCACATGACTGTTCCACGTGCCAAAAATACTTTTGACCTCACAACGAGCTTGTGATACATACATATATGCATGTACATATGTATGTATATATGCATATATGCATATATGCATATATATAATATATATATATATATGTATAATAAAAAGTCTGATGCCGAAGCACGGGGCGCATTTAAACCAATTGACACCAGGCGGTCAGGGTAAAAAAAATAAAATAAGCTAAGCCAACGCGTTGCAGCAGCTGCGCTCTCTCGACCAAGCTAACAAAACCAAAGTGAACAGGCGAATGAATTTTGAACTGAAGGCAAAACAAGATAAAATGCTTATCCTCGGTACGTCGAAGACCAGATACCCTTGAAAATATAAGGTTTTTACAAAAAGTCAACAAGCACATAATTTAATAGTTAAGCGTAAAGAATTACAATAATTAGAATTATAAAGTAGGGTAAGTTTTTGGATTGAAAGATTACAATAAATATGAAATAATCGCAAGTATTTTAGATAAGCATAATTTCATATGGAACCGATATACGCAAGAATGTATTCAAACTAAGTACTGCATAATAAATTTATGTCAAATACAAGCACAAGCATTTACCGATTCATTCCCTCAAATTAATATAATAGAAGGTAGAGAATCCTATCGATACGATCAGATTGTACATATAGTACACATAGTTCTTCCGGGCGAACTTACAATACAATCTAGAAGGGTATACGTTACAAACATTGGCAACAACTAATGCTGACAGCAGCTGGACGCTGTAAACGGCTTCTCCAATATCGATTCGGCGGCTGTCTGATGCTGTGTGATGGGTGCTGGGTGCTGGGTGCTGGTATTATGGGCAGGTTGCCGTCGACAGGCCGCCACTGGGGCCTGCCCACATTGAAAACATTTTGCGCGCATCAACAACAGCAATAATAACAACAACGGCACCTTCAACAACAACAACAACGTCAACACGCGACAAACATTTGCACATTGTTTTTGTACTTTTTAGCATTTGCAGTTTTTTGGGGCCAATAACTCTGCTGATGGCCATGGCTGATGCTGCAGGTGGCACTGCCGCTGAGCTTTGATGTGTGACAACAATAGTCAATAGCTGCAACAATGCCAATGGCAATTTATATGTATATTTTGCCAACTCTGGCTCCATTGTTTGCTCGCCAGTTGCGGGTGGGAACTATTTTGACTAGTTTATGGTCACGTGCCCTATCCATATGACAGTTATGAGCCACAGTAACACTTTGGCCCACACTATCCCACAGCACGTGCCAGTAAATGTCTAGATAGCCAACGCTATTCTCGAATATTTATATGTATATGTATGTAGGTACACACATTGCGAAGTGATCAAATAAACGCAGCACAAGCTTTCCATATTCAACATTATGAAATGCCTTAAGTCTGCTTTTGTATTTTGTGAACGGCAATTAATATTCAAAGTTCGTAACCAGCTGTGTTTTATATGTGTACCACATTTGGAATCAAACTATTTATGAGCTACTCCAGTACGAGCGATTCTTATTTATAAGCTCAGCTCTAAATCAATATCATCTAGTCGGGTGTTTAGGACAGTTGGGCCTAAACACTGCCAAAGACAATCCTCTATATAATGCACACTGCATAGTGCAATTAGGACAGCGACTGCGAAGCGCACTTGGGCAGAAGTATGAACGATATTATAGGAATTAATTGAATAGTTGAATCCGTTTTCTTTTTTATAGGGTTTCAGAGCGTAATATGTATGTACGTAAGGTACAAACACTTGTTGCGGATATGTTGGGAAAGAGTCAAGTAAATAAGAAATAAGAATAAGCTAGAAAGCGGCGCTAAGAAACTATTTCTATCAGACATTGGATGAGTTATTGATTGATTATTGGTGTATATGAAAAGATAATCTCGACGGTCGTCTAAGCTCGTCATGATCAGGAATGCGATATTGAGATGATTCGAAATCATGAATTATTTTAATACTTGACATCCGAACATGCCGGGATGTACTAGGTATCTAGTAGTCGAGCAGTCGCGCATGGAAAACTTGTTTGATCAACTTGAACTACTATTTATATACTTGCACTCACATTTTCCAATTTGGCCACCGTCTCGTATATGGTCATGTTATTGACTCTGCCATATTGAACTACGAATTCAATGGCATCATTAGCATCGTTGGCAGCGTCGTTAGCGGTAGTGGAGCGCGGCGGTTGCTGCAACTGCGGAGTATCAGTTGCTGTTGTAACATCGCCAGCCACAACGCTAGTGACAGCTTCTATCTCATCGCCAGTTGTCATATCACTTTGATAAGGAGTTGTTGTGTCCGAATTGGGCGGAGTCCAGGCTAAGCTTATGCTTCTGCTGTTAACTGATGTTGCATGCACATCTTCTGGTGGTCCTGGTATGTTATTCGTGCCTGGAAACGAGTCATTTGTTTTAAGGCAAATTTAATTGGCCAATATTGGTTTTGTCTGTCACTTGTGAGCTATGCCAAGGAAGGCATTGATCAAATACTTAATTTAGCATACACACAGTGGGGTGTGCAACAGTGCGAATGCTTAACCTGGCCAGACACGCCATTTAACAACAACACACGACAGACGAATCAGCTGCGAGGAATTCCGACTCACCTTCTTCAAAGCATTGCAAAATGTTACCAGCGTACGACAAGCAGTCGGGCATATTGCTTGCCCACGTGGAGGAGGTTGATGAGGACATACTGCCGATAGCAGCGCCTGCTCCTGCTGCTGATGCTCCCGTTGTCGATTTGGTGGTCAACGCCATTGGCATCACCCCGCGGCAAAGTGGCATGCATGCGTTTATAACACTGCGTCTACTACAGCAAGGGCTGTGGTCACGTCCGCCGGCTGCACAGCGTGCCAGTATAGCTGCGAATAATCAATGAGAAGTTAATAAGGGCTCCATTCGCATGAGTTTGCAGCATTTGTCTTTGGCATGTTGTAGCTATAACGTCGAACTGTATACGACGGCATTATCAATTTACTATTTAAATAATTTAGATACTCCACAGATCAACAATAATAACGAATATTTCTAGTTCAAAAGCCTTTGCAGCTTTAGCTTTAGCTCTGTTACGCAACCAATAGATCAGGAACTGGGGACAGACTAAATGTCTGTTTAGTTTTGTTAAAATATTTAGTTAGAATTTCGATTTCTACATTTCCAACTGATTCTGTATTTAAAGTTAGCATTATATAGAAGGTTTTGCATTCAATAAATATAAAGAATACAAAAATATTCCTTGTTTGTCTATATATATAAAGTTAAACTTTTCAATACTTATTTTTAGCTACTTAAAATTAAAAAAAAATACTTTCAACATTCATTTATTTTCAAATTTATAATAAGATGTGAACTATGAATGGAATCCAAACATAATCCCTGTCAACATATTTTGTAATCCTTGAGTCAGTCAATCCAAATTGTATGTTAAGTATATTTATACCTACTAGTACATATACATATCTATCAGACATCAAAAAGACTAAACAATTGAAATGAACTCGTTTAATTCAGTGAAATCCTAAAGAGATTACCCAATTGCAAGTTGATTAATCAGGCTCCAGGA
This sequence comes from Drosophila borborema, assembly GCA_030914335.1. Taxonomy (NCBI): domain Eukaryota; kingdom Metazoa; phylum Arthropoda; class Insecta; order Diptera; family Drosophilidae; genus Drosophila; species Drosophila borborema. Next base: position 7,921,266 of record JAUESP010000304.1, read on the forward strand.
CTGACACTAATTAGTGTTTGCTAGCTATCTATATATGTATGTATGGGTGGGCATCATTAGATGTGGGCTTGGATGCTACTCACGCATTTGGGCACGGCATGCCGGACCGAGATTCTCTATGTCTGACAACCGTATGTTGTACGAACAAAGCGGGGCACATTGCGGCAGCAGTCCTGAAGCTCTGCAGCACGTCGACATGTTGTATTTGACAACTGGAACTGTGGCCAGCTCAGCTGGGAGGGTCCGAGTAATAAGACGTGGGGAGGGCTCGCTTTTTCCGTACGCATTAATTGATACCACATAGAACTCGTAATAGACGTCGGGCTCCAGGCCTTCAAGAATGAGTGGCGGCTGACGCTGCAAATTTAATTAAATTAGTCAAACAATCTGGCGAGTAGCTCCAATTATATGTGCCTTTTCCACAGTCAGATAGTCGTCGCCAACGCCGAGCCGTCGGAACTTAACGTGATAGGTGTTTACAGTGTCGCCCAGGCGCTTCGGATTATTCCAATCCAGAATGACAAAATTATCCGTCTTTGCAATCGTACGCAGCTTAGAAGGTGGATCGGCCAGCACACCATAGCCTTGGTATAGACAGCTGCTATACTCAGACATAAAGCGCAGACATCTATGCCATAGATAAAAATATACATAGATGTCAATCCATTATTAACTCAATTTACTCCCCACTTACTTAAACAAACTAAAATCAAGCGATGTCAGCTTCCCAGCACATATCGGGAAACATGCAGAGGGTATGCCTCTGGCCCTGCAACAGGGCGTATGATCAATGTTATTGGCCAAGCAACTAAAGGTGATGTTCGACCATGGCGCGCAAACCATGAGGTCTGGTAGCGTAGCCAAGTCCGTCTTCTGCGGATCGCACATCTTATCCATACACAGGCGATGGGTCATCCCACTGGATTCGCAACAGCTGCGTATGTCCGGCAAGGTGGGCATCACCTGCTTGTCCGGGCTGCCCGCCTGGGACTCGACAACTGAAGCACTTGTGTGTGTAAAGAAACGCAGGCGCTCGTTTGGCAAACTAGCACCAAACTCATTGACGGCGGTCACTATAACCGCGTACATAGTGAGAGGGGTTAGATTGTCGAGCGATAGAAACGTTTGGTTGGCAGTCACATTATACAACATTATCTCCTTCGAGTCGGGAGCATCTTGTATCTGATGCTTAGCCTCCCCACTCAGCTCATCTTCGTCGAAGCTATGCAAGACTGTGAGGTTGACAGTATAATAGGAGACTTGGTCGTGCAGTCTCTGCGGTGGAGCCCAGCTAATGTTAACACTTGTTTCTCGCACATTATCTATCGAGACTCGCGTAGGTGTACTCGGTATCAACTGAATACCCTTAAGAATGCACTGAAGTCCAGTTAGGGTGTGCTGCACACATGAAACTCGTGTCTTGAGTTGATCGGTAAATGGGGTATATTCACCCCGACACATGTCTTGGCACAGATCCGGTATTTGCTTCTCCACACAGCACGGCACATGATTCCGTCCATCAGCCATGCATCTCACTATGCTCGGGAAGTCTTTTTCGCAAGCCTCGGGATCGATGCCTGTCGTGCCATCTAATATATTGTGAAGGTTACAAAAGCCCATACACTGAGTAGAGACATTCGCCCGTTCACAGCACTCGGTAAAATCATGAGTTAGCTGCGGTGGCGATTGACTTGAGCGCCAAAAACTTCGATTATCCTGCGCGTTGAGAGGCGGTGGCAATAAAAATACATCAGTAGATTCAGCTGCAACTGGATCTGTGCCATTAGCCGGCAGGCTCGTTGCAGTCGACAGCTCCTTAACTGGATTCCAATTAGAATGGACTGATTGATTCTATAACCCAGACAACTTACCTCTTAATATGTGGATACTGCGCAGTACTGGATCGGAGTTTAACTCACATATGTAGGCACCCGAATCACTTGCCTTTAGGCCTTTTATCAGTAACACCCAAACCTCCCCACCCACATTCGGGTTACTTCCCCTTGGATCTGTGTACAATGAATGAAGCGCTTTATGCTCATTGATTATATTTCACTTAAACTCATTTATACTCACTTTCATCATGTAAAACTCTAACACGATGATCCTTGGTAACACGCACCGTGCCAGCCGTTAAAATCTCGTCACCCTTCTTCCATATTACTGTATTGTTGCCTGAGTTCTCAGAGACCACGCAGGTTAACAGCGCGTCTTTGTTTTCGAATATCAGCGATGGGCCACCAGTTCCTAAGACATAGTTGATTGCAAGTTAAATTGGACCATCGTCCATTTTATATTCATTTAAGCTGACTTACCAATTGGCACACCTGAATTAACGTTCGTTAATAATACACATATCGTTATTATTGGCAGCACGAACAGCTTTGGCATTATTCCTTTTATTGCCTGAAAGCAAGAAAAGAGAATATAGTAATAATTAGTATAACCCCGCGTTAACTGTAATAAGTTAATATTTTTAAGAATTACAATTAGGATTAGAATTAGAATTAAGTAGTACCTAATTACATAATAACTTGCCTCTACAACTCATCTAAACTGCAAGATGCTCTGATACCCTAGTCGGCTGTCGGTAGTATACAAGGGTCTCCCCCCTTCATATATTCAATTCTAGTGAATAATCGAATAATGTTGCTCGCTGTCGGAAGAAATATCGAGTCTACATGAAAAATAAAAATAATTTTAGTGGATCAATTATTTCCAACTATGATTTTAACAACAAATGGAATTAAACTTTTTTCTTTATCTATATTTAAAATGTTTCATTCAATTATGAAGCATAGTAGTAGTAGTATAGTTGGCAGATGGTTATTGACAATGCCGATAACTAAGAATTTTACAGTTGGTTGGTACACGTCGATTTGCGAAGCATCCATGTAAAAAAGAAATAGTCAACCCGAGTATATATACCAAATTTCAAGAAATGTCTGAAACTAATAGCTCTTAGCATAAAATTGGAGATGCAGAATCTCGGCCGCCACCTACCATTAAAAATTGCTATCCCGAATGCGATGACGTAGACATCGTTTCTTTTAATTACCGAAAAAAAAAAATGCTCTCCTACTTTGACAGAAATGATATATTTAAGCAAGAAGTCGAGTACAAAAACCGTTAAGTTTTTGATAAAGGAGTCAGAAAAATGTCACAGTAACAGTCGGAAAATATAGAATTTTTCTGATTTGCATGTGGAAATAGGAATTCAATATTAAATTGAGCATCCAAGTCAGAGTCTACTGTAAAGAAGCATCAGATTTGAAAGAATAAATAAATTACAGGGAAATGACAGAATATTTCTAAAAGGCACAACCGAAAATATTTTAATTGTTCAATGTCAACAGTACCTCTTTAATCAAATTTTGATACTCATTCACGAAATGAAATGAGTACATTGGGTTTGCGAAATGTCAATCTTGCTTTCCGTCTTTCTAACGACCATATGAATGCAAACATTTCGAGAGACTTTGGATACATATATATATTATTAAGTATTATCTATTTTCCGGTATCTCAGAAACCATGCATAGTGCTAGTGAGTGAGTTTTCAAATGAGTTATTCATACATTGCATATGGGGAAAGCCTTAATTTTGGCAAGAGCTGAAGAAGCGGTTGGCTGATCTCAGCTATAAACTTACAACGTGCAGACACGGCAACATAATCAATAATTTATTCAATTGTGCAGGCAATATTAATTATGTGGTTGAAGAGCTCATTAAAACGATTTAACATTTTTATGTATTAATAAAATGTACTTAACCGGACCCGGTAAACAGTAACGGCATAGCAGCTAGCTGAACTTATCCATCTTTAACCAGCTATTGTCGTTAAGTTCTTTTATGCACCCTGTCATGACGTTGTCATTGTCAGCCCTTAGCCTCGACTGCTAGAATATTGTTTGCTTGCCCCTGGCTGTAGTGGCACTTATAGGGTATCGGAGACTTCTAGCTCATTTGCTAAGCAGTGATGCCGTGACCACTGACAATACCGACGATAACAAAGCAAAAACAATAGCCTCGGTAATTTTATAGTAATGCCAAGATAGAAGGGTTGGGTACAAGACTGGTTGGCTGATTCACTCATCGCAAGAGATATTTGATGAGCCTTAAACGCATTTCAAATTTAATTTACATGCCAGAACGCGAGCGTCACCTGCTCGCCAGACTGAAACACCTCAGACGTCGACATAGTTGGATCTTTGACACTTAACGCCCATTCATAAATTGTTCAAGCGAAAGCTTTGCGACAACTACCTCACGTACTCGCACTTTTCCTGTACTGCACAATAGGACGGTGCTGCCTGTGCGATGGCTGCCTGTGGCTGTGACTGTATCTATGTCTGTGCCTGTATCTCTGGCTCCCGGGAGTCGCTCAATTGCAAGCGTGACAAATTTGATTATATTATAGCGCTATTGCAAAACGTTTTATCTTTCGCTTTCGCTGGCTGGCTGGCTGGTTGTCGCAGTTGCACTCCGACATAGTGCGACACGTACGAGAAGCCACTCAATTAATTGTTTCTGCTGATGCTTTGCCTTCCTTGTTATTTCGCCTTTGCAGCCGTTGTGCGCACCCATAAAGGCGCCCATCCACCCCCCACCCACACGCACATACACAAACACAACCCAACCCATCACTCATACACTGAGTACGTATATGTGCTTTACACGGATGACATCTACTTGTCTTCATCTGCCCGTTCCCATGTCGGAGCAGTCAACATTTCAACTCATTCCGCTCATACTCAGTAAACAGTATAACGTGGCGTATGAGTAATATGATATGCACGCTTCGATTCCGTATGTCGTACGGAACAGCAAACCCGCGGAAGACGATGTGGTAATCAGTTTTGATTTTATTAGCACAAGGGCACCACGTTAAAAAGAGCGGTAAACGTCTTGAATCCTCATCAGCGTAATCAGCGACACGCGAGGATTGCGGGATGAGTGCTGGCATCTTATACGGTTCAGTCCTTCGGGTTTTGTAGTCATTGCATTAGCGGTAGGGTTTTGCAAATGGCAGTAGCAGCATTCGTTAACAATGTTGAAATTCGTTGGCTAAGGTCGTAATCTGATTTTCAAATCACAATTTTCATAACAAGAAATTAATTATTGTCAGCATAACACAAACTGTTTCTTATGCAAATCAAACTCGAATCTCGAATCTCAAATTAAGCTAATTGCTAATTACTGAACTGAATATAAAAATATATAAATTAACCCACTACAACGGCGCAGTTTTGATGAAATAGCTTCAAAGTGAGTTACATAAATTCAATTTGATTGAATCACTTTTAACTCAATTACAAATGTTGTACAAGCTTGATCCTATCGCTTTCTTTTATCTCATCAATCATAAGAATTGTATTTAATCGGCAGCAGCGGGCCATATTAAAAGATATTTAATTAATTCACATAATTTGAGTAAACATAGTAACTTGTTATTTAGCCAAACTATTTCGACGCAAATTATTTGCCATACAATTCAAACAAGTATCTCGGTAACTTTGTACTTATTGAAATAGAGAGCCAATGTCTCACTAAGCGCTATGAATTAAATTCGCATTTATTCACAAACTGAAAACGACTAAAAGAAACAGTTGCTTTATTGTACTTCAACAATTTTCATCCTCGATCCGAAGAAGGGGACTGACAAATGACAGTTGTTGGATAAGGTGTGCACTTCAAGATATCTTTTTTGATAAATGGAGTACACCGCAAAACATTTTAAAAGCAAACCAACAACGCTTTCCACTTTTCGGCTAATTCAAAGTTTAAACTCTGCGCCACAAGAAAGTGGTGTGAGACGGCTAGTCATAGGGCTCAGTTTGAATGAGTAAGGCCCTGCCCAGCTCTACCCAACACAGTACTGCACAGTGCTGTCATTTTAGCCTTTTTCCATTAGATCTGGCAATCTGCATAGCGGGCAAAATTCGACAGCCCTTGCAGTTATTGTTGTCATTTAATTATTTTTACACTAATTTTTTGTACTTTGGTTTTCTACAAGGCTCCTGCAAATCCCACTGGCGTGCAAAACACTGCAATCAATTTGGACTAGGCGCATGAGCTAAGACTTAAGTTCAGTGTTAAAAATTTAACTAACTAATTTTGCAAAAGAGTTAAAGTACAGAATCAACAAAATTGCTAAATGACATTTACTAACTATAACAAATTTTTATTTATTATTATAATTAATGACGAAAATACAAAGTAATGAATATAAATTAATCAAGTGTTTTTAAAACCATTTTTTCGCCATATTTTTTCTTTAATTTAGCTTTCCTCTCGAAAAATTATGACAGCACTGGTCTAGCCGTCAATTCACAACATTGTTGCCATGGCTGTTGGGCCTGTCCGGCAGGACGAGTCCGTCCGTTGAAACGTCCATTGGCTTGTCGGTATTTGGCTGAAGCTACTTTATGGCTTCTGTTGTCCCTTTGTTTTTGCTTTGTTTTTTTTTTTTTTTTTATTTTAAACATTTCTCTTTTTTAAAGAGGTAATTTTTCTTAATTACCTAAAATGTTTACCTTGTTGCTTGTGTGTTGGAGTTTGCCCTTTTGGACGCCCAGATAAGGACTGCGTCAGAGCGGTAGTTAAAAGTCTCCGTAAATTGTACCCTTGTGTAAAGGTGTAAAATATTTTTCGACATGGCACACAAAAAACCAACAGAATTTTACTTTTTGCAAATGTTTTTGTTTATGCTTTTAAGCAGCTTTTCTGTGATCTGTGGGGCTGTGATTGCCGCACACACACACGAGAGCGCGGCTAGTAAAGGTATGGCATACTTAACAGCGGTGACAACACTCGAGTGTACTTGCCAATATGTGGGTGTTCTTGTGTTTGTGTGTTTGAGTGTAACTAACCACCTGGCGACACTAAGCCAAAAACCAAAGCAAATTTTTTACAGCTTACTGCAAGGTAAGCAACATCGTTTCAACAATTCTGAGGGCCCCTGGAAGTACATTTGCAATACACGTATGCGACCTCAAGTACGTATTCGAGCTGTCCATGTAGTCGAGCTAGGGTATGCTTAGGCCTTTGTTTAATATTTGTTGTTTAAGCAAATGTAATGATAAAAAATTGCGTGACAACTTTTTGGACAGCACCGCAAACACAAAGTTATTGGGCTAAGAAACTTTTTAGAGCCGATAAGCAGTCCGCTTAGCCCATAAGCCATGGTAGACGGAACCATCTAGATGAAAACTTCCTGTTTAAGCTCTAAAAACTTTTTGCCACAGCGTTGAAAACGATAGTTTTCGACTGACATGTGTGTACGGCGTGTTGTTGTAAAGCATTTTAGGGTAAGTTGTAAAAATAAGATTGTGCCGACGACTGTCAGTAGCACTTCTTAAACGAAACAAAATTTTTGATTGAGCTCATAATTATGACAAACAAAGTAAGCCAAGGAGTTGCCTAATATGTATAATCATTCCTAAACTTTATTGTTATTATATTCTATTATTCCTAATAGTTATTGTCTTTAGCTAACAGGGTCATTGTCCTGAAGGAGAGCACAGTATGAACTTTGTGGATATGAAACTTAATGTAACATTTCTGGTTAGCAAATAGTACATAATAATAAAATTTCTCAACATGGCAAAGAGGAAGGGCCTCATATGTGCTCAAGCATGTGCAGAAGCAATAGTTAATCTGACAAATTGCATATGAATATATGACAGTTTAAATAAATAAATAAATAAATATATATATATATATATATATATATATATATATATATATATATATATATATATATAATATATATATATAATTTTCAGAGTGTGCTGAGCTCTTGTGCCCATTTAACTAGGCAAAACAGCAAAACTTTTGTGCACTTTTCATAACTTGCTTCAAGCACAAATGCACAATGCAACAACAATAACAATGCAAACAAAGATGCACAAATCCAGCAAATGATAATATGTGAGCACGAATGGAAGACTCCAGAGGACAGTCACAACAATGCCTTACAATCCGCCACGCTGATGAAAAATACAAAAATACGCATGTTTAGTGGGAAGTGACAAACTATTTGATACTCTGGATGGAAATCGTAAAAAAAAATACTAATTTTTTTTTAAATAAATACCCGCTGCAGACTTATTCTTCCAATATTTTCAAACACAAACCCATTTATTGAGAATGATTTGTATTATTAGGCCTTGAGAAATTCACGTTGAGGTTGCATTTAGAGATGAATGAAAAGGCTCTAATTGAAACGAAATGATTACTCATTATAGAATTGCTTGACAATTTCTCTTTCTAGAAAAACCTCTCGCGAACTACTATTTGATATTCATTATTTATATCGACGCAGTTTATCATGTCTTTACCGATATATGTAAGTGAAATTCCTAAGATATGAAAATAGCACCTAAATTTCTATATGATTAGGCGGATTAAGCTATCAATTTAATTTTAAAAATTTGATTGCGTTATAGAATAACGTTCGTATTATGTGATCGACGAATTCAACAGACGGAGAAAGACGGCGAAGAGGGCGTGGCATCCAAAATCTACGTATCCATAATATCTATCTAGATATACAAATTTGATGTCTGTAGTAAGTAAACGAATTTTCGATTTTTTATCGGTAATAACGAAATGGGATGAGTTATCGAAACAACTCGTGAACTCGTACAGCGTAACTAACATATGAGTATTCATGTGAAATTTCAGTCCTCTAGCTTTTGTAGTTTACGATATCTTTTCGGTCGTATAAACGGACATATCGACTATATCGACTTACTTTTTCGTGCTGATTAAGAATATATACTTTATGGGTCTTCTGCCTGTTACATACATTTTCATAAAACCAATATTCCCTGAATTCCCATTTTCAGTGAGTTCAGGGTGTATACCCTGGCTCGCTACGATTTTGTCTGCCTATTATAAATGATCATATGATATGATCCGAGCAACTATAAACCGACTAAGTCCAATAAGATATAACGACATTATACTCTATTCGCTTGCAGTGGAGAGACCTTGTGAATCATCATACAGTACCGACTGAAAACTCAACGATATAAACATTGAAAAAAGAAAGCAAAATACAAGAACAACGGCATTGACTTTATATTTCCGCCGCTTTGCTTGCTGACTTCCGACGCTTCCATCCCTACCGATGTCAAGAACAGTTGGGGTAGTTGGGGTTTTTTGTTGCATCCCATATGTGGCACGCATTTCCAGCAACCATACAGTAAATACACCGTGCGTGTATGTAGTTACATGTTCATAAAAAGATCTCTAAGCAGTCTAAAGCATCCAAGGCACGCCCACACGCACACGCCCAACGGTAAAGTGACTTACGGTCTTCGCACACACGTCCTGATAAGCACACACTCACATCGCATTCACATACATGTAGATATGTGTAGAGTCATGTGTTAACTGCAGTTCGTACGCGCAGTGGCAACAACTTAAAAGCCAGTCAACTTAAAAGTGGCAACAACTGACGTCTGATGCCCGATGTCGGATGTCGGAAGTCTGACGTCTGACGTCTGACGTCTGATGTCTGATGTCTGACGTCTGACTTCTGTCGACGTCAAAACTCCATAGTTAACGGGCTGACGAAGTTGTAAAAGTTGATGTTACATGGCCGCAGATGCTGCAGCCCGTTGATGCGGGCTCAGTTTGTGAGGTTAGAAATTAGATTTACAAGTCTCGCGGCACAGCGGCGAAGAGCCATTCAAAGCCCTAAAAGTGGTAACAACTTTAACAAAAGTAAAACAAACGCCTTTAGCTAGAACTCTGTGCTCGCGTACCCCGACGTACTATTACATTTTCTCATGGGACGTACGGGAACGTAGAAGACAAGAAGTGCAACTGTTTTGGTGGTCTTTGGACAAATTGGGTAAATTTGGCAGAGGTCGGCATCAAAGGTAATCAATAGAGTATTTACTTTGCAACACATATTTTTTGCAACAATTTAATCACTTGAAAAGGTTTGCTCTTGTCTGCACTAAAAGTTGCAAGTTATTAGGGCCATTTTCACAGCTGGAGTCAAAAGTTGAAAGTTGTTGAAAAGGAGGATTCCCTAAAGTTGGGTTAGCTTGGGTTGTCTGCACCTGACCTGAACCAGAACCATTACCAGTTTGGTTATCATCCAAGAGTGGCTACGAGCTGTCACACACTTAACGTGCCAAATTGAATACTCTAGTGTGCAGCAATCGTGTTACGTACATGTATTCCGACTTCTGTTTTAATTCGCGATTCACTATTCGCCATTCACATCTTGGCACGGGAAACTTCAGATTGCGGTTAACTCAATTTCAACAAAATGTCGCATCAATAGACAAGTTTGCCGAGCAACGTGGGGTAAAGTCAAGGAAACCCAGCCTGTAGGTGGGGGATAATGAGCTACAGTTGCAGATGCGGAAGTGCCGGAAAATGATGCACGTGGAACTTGGCAACTATTTTACGCAGTTGGCAACTTTTTACTCTAGCTTGTACATTCGTTGCTGATGCTGATGCTGATGCTGATGCCGATGCTGAGGCTGAAGCTGATGCTGTCGATGTTCTCGCTTACAGCTCGTTGGCAGCACTTAAAGGCTTTGTGCCATGCACATGGCTTGCCAAACTGCCAACGCGCTGCAAGCCTCTGCTAATGCTCTTGATATTTTTGACGTGTTCGTTCGACATTTTTGTTTTCGTTGCTGTTGCTGTTACTGTTACTGCTGCTGTTGCTGCCACTTCCACTGCCATTGCTACTGCTGCTGCTGCTCTTGCTGTGCTATTACAGGTTGGCTGCACTTTAGGCCAGTAGACTGCTACTGAAAGGCAATTTTGCATTATTTTCTTTTCAGTTTTAATTAAAATTTCACATGTCAACTATTCTCAAAGTTGGTCATTGCGTGGGCGCAAACATCGCCACACAGCCAACATCTTTTTTATAGTCTTCGAAGCCGGAAACTTTTTGCCACTCACCTCACTGAGGATGGCGACACTTCACTATTACAAAGCACGATGCCAAATGTCGAAGAATTCAAAATTCAACGATAAATATTTAGAAAATTAATACGAGTATTTTAAAGAACTCTTACGGTACGGCTTGTACTTGCTCACTTTTCCCAAACTAGAATTGAAATAATTATTTCCAAAACTACCTCAATATCAATGGATATGAAATCTTGGAAATGTAACATGCATGTATGTGATAATGATTTCAGATTCACCGATTCACTAACAAGCGAATCGAAAGTATTTTTCGATCAGTATTTATAGTATTTGTATGCTGATTGATCTTCACTCAATCCACTTTTATTTACTTGATTTAAATTCTTATTTTTTAAATTTTCTTTCTTGTTTTTTTTTTTTTTTTTCATATAAACCGCATAACCTTCGTAAGCAGAGTATAAACCAAAATACCTGAAATTATTTTTTTCATTTAATTGGCTTAGGCTGAGAATTAAAACTTCCGTCAGTTAATAAACTCTTGACTATTATAAATGATTGATCGCTCTACCTTACTCGCTGAATATTTCGTTTTCTGTTTTTTAACAAACTAAAGTTCTATCGAGTAAATTCCACAAAATGACAGAAAACCACAAAACGTAGTTTGTTCGTTTATTGTTTGCTGTAAGGAACATTAATTTTCTTCCCAATTAAAACATTTTACCCTTGCAAGCTTTACGTTAATTAAGGAAAAATCGACTAAAATGTACTTCAAAATCCTCAGATTTATGCCTATTATTATCTATAACATTAACTCATAGCTATTATAAAATTCTACAAAATAAGATCAAGAATATATATACTTTGCGGGGTCGGCGACGTCTCCTTCTGCATTTTCGCTTTACCATTATACGCTGAATTCCAATTAAATTAAACAATTTTGGAAATATCAAAAGAAAACTAGCCTGAAAAATTCTTAACAAAAATATATTTGTTTGAGCTTATATTAAATAGACCTTTTGCAGACTAAAACTAAACTAGTCTAATTGACTAAGTGATTAAATTTTTTTATGAGGAATGATTCAAAAAGTCTTTGTTTAAAACGTGACCTTTAGTTTTCCACATGGAAAACGAATGTAGAGTAAAGCTATAATTATATTAAATAAGATAAGTAAAATAGAAATAATGTATTGTGTATCAACTAATGCCATGGTTCCCTTCGCCCAGAGGTCCAATACGTTATCCCAATAATGTACGAATGTAAATAAAAGTGGACTTTTTCTATTCAGCAGTGGCAACAACATAGAAGCGGAGCGTAATGCAAAAATATATGCATTCTGTCTCTCAAAAGGAAAAGTTCACTTCTGGACCGCAAAAAGTTGATTTATAAACAAACTTCTGTAAAACGAAATTGTTAACTACCATCAGTGAACAGGGTAGAAAAGGTCGCTAACAAAATGTCCAACAGTCAAAAGTACTGTAGCAGACGAAGACCCATTACAGGACTAGATTTGGTTATATATAGATCTAACCAGAGAAATAATTATACTACAAAAAGGCCTTAAGTAATCAACCTATCAACCGAAAATTGTGTCTGTAATAAACTTTTCTTTTTTTTTACTTAGCTAAAATTCAGCGAAGAAGAACACAATCCATATACATAACTCAAAAAATAATCAGAGTTAAACATGGAACACATTTTGGCTGCTGTACCTTTTAATACCGCATAGACGTACGAGGATAGATGTGTCGGGCAGGCTAGGAGTCCTCAGTCAAATCAGTTGTTGGCAAAAATTTCGCAATAAAAAATCTAAGAAATAAAAAGTTTTGATGCCGCCGCAGCACCCGACGCACAATCGACAAGTTTTACGTTGGCTTAACTTCTGCCACAAAATTTAGTTTCCGGCTTTTGATGGCTTGCAGTTTGCGCCAGCAATATGTATTTGTTGGCTGCCGGTTTGCTCAACTCCTTTGCTCAACTTTAACTTTTTTCCACTGCATAAAAGTTGTCGGCATGGTGTTGCTTATTTGATTTTGTGCAGTTTTTGTGATAAACAATCAACGGACGGACATCACCAAGTGTACCACAACAGCAAAAGCCAACACAAAAACAAGTAAGAAGGCTCTAGTCGAGACGGCTCGACTAGGAGATACCCTGAACCCTGCAAAAAAAAGTGATACTCTTCTTCTTTACGCACTTATAGCGCGCGCTCTGCTAACTGCGCCGTTGCTGCCGTGGCTTGGGGGTGGGTTGGGCTGAACTTTGGACGCCTATAACTCCATTTCTAGATGCATGATCTTCATGAAATTTTCAGGGTAGATTTAGGGTATATATATCTATCTATGTGCCAAATTGCAAGTCTCTAGTATTTGAAATGCGTTTTTTTCAAATTGGGGGCGGAGGGGGCGTGGCATCAAAAATCTGAAAACTACAAAATCTGCGTATCCATAATATCTATCTAAATATATAAAGTTGAAGTCTTTAGCTAAAACGGTGTAGAAGTTATGCTCAAAAACCCTAAAAAATGTAAACGAATTTTCGATTTTTTATCGATAATTTGGAAATGGGATGAGTTATCGAAAAAACAAAATAAACTCGTACTGCGTAGCTAACATACGAGTGTATATGTGAAATTTCAGCTCTCTAGCTTTTGTAGTTTCCGAAATCTCGACGTTCATACAGACGGACAGACGGACGGACGGACGGACGGACGGACGGACGGACGGACGGACAGACGGACAGGGCTAGATCAACTTATTTTTTTATGCTGATCAAGAATATATATACTTTATGGGGTCTGCGACGTCTCCTTCTGCCTGTTACATACATTTTCACAAAACCATTATACCCTGAATTCCCATTTTCAATGGGTTCAGGGTATAATAAGCCGAAATGAGAGCTCTCGGTAAAAGTGTTTAACTTGACGATACCCTCTAAATACTGTGGTAGAGAATATACGGGATGTGGTCACCAACAGTGCTTTTCTTGGGAGTTCAATTTAATAACTGAATTTGCATCTACTTCCCGACTCCCTTTAATTATCAATCATTAAGAAATAAATTATTTTACTGAAGAAAAATAAATATATCCCTTAACAATACAATCCCTTAATAATAACAATTAACCTATGCTAATGACCAATCCGACTCTTATTGAAATCATGGATATATAAAACATGGATATATAAACAACCTTTTTTTCTAAAAATTGAATGGTTACCATAAATGTTCATGAGATATTTGAATTGCTTATCTCTTATGCAACTAATTTCAATTCTCAGCTGCGGCACAGCGTGAAAGCAAAAAAGCAAGAAGATCTGGCTAAAAAAAAAAAAATAAATAAAAACAAGTAAGAAGGCTCTAGTCGAGACGGCTCGACTACGAGATACCCTGAACCCTGCAAAAAAAGTGATACTCTTCTTCTTTACGCACTTATAAGCACGCGCTCTGCTAACTGCGCAGTTGCTGCCGTGGCTTGGGGGTGGGTTGGGCTGAACTTTGGACGCCTATAACTCCATTTCTAGATAGACGATCTTCCTAAAATTTCAGAGTAGATTCAGGATATATGAATCTATCTATGTGTTAAACTTCAAGTCTCTAGTATTTGAAATGCGTTTTTTCCAAATTGTGGGCGAAGGGGGCGTGGCACCCAAAATCTGAAAACTATAAAATCTGCGTATTCATAATATCTATCTAAATATATAAAGTTGAAGTCTCTAGCTGAAACGGTGTACCCTAAAATACCTAAAAAATGTAAACGAATTTTCTATTTTTTATCGATAATTTGGAAATGAGATGAGTTATCGAAAAAAACAAAATAAACTCGTATTGCGTGGCTAACATACGAGTGTTCATGTGAAATTTCAGCTCTCTAGCTTTTGTAGTTTCCGAAATCTCGACGTTCATACGGACGGACGGACAGACGGACAGGGCTCAATCAACTTATTTTTGTATGCTGATCAAGAATATATATACTTTATAGGGTCTGCGACGTCTCCTTCTGCCTGTTACATACATTTCACAAAACCATTATACCCTGAATTCCCATTTTCAATGGGTTCAGGGTATAATAATAAAGAAAATCAAGAAGTTGAATTGGATTTGTACATGCATGTCTGCATACATATGAATAAAAGAGTATAAGAACGAAAGAAAGAGCCCAGTTTGAAGGCTGCAAACTTGCATTTTGGCAACTAAACACATTTAAATGCTATTACTATATTCTGAAAGTTTCATGAAGATCGTCTATATAGAAATTAAGTTAAAGGCATTCAAAGTATAGCCCATGCCACGGCAATAACTGTGTGGTTAGCAGAGTGCATAAAGAAGAAGAGTATCACTTTTTTTGCAGGGTTCAGGGTATCTCGTAGTCGAGCCGCCTCGACTAGAGCCTTCTTACTTGTTTTATTTTCTGTTTCGGTTCAAGTTTCCTTTACAAATATTAACTACTATATACATAAGTAAGACGCATAAATGATGCATAAATGTCTCTATATTTTATTAATAGTAAGGTTAAATAACTAAGTAGTTTATATTCAATTAATTCGCATTTCTTTTTGACCCGAGGATCAAAAATGAAAATCCCGAAAAATCGAAAATAAAAAATTCTATTCCCTTGCCATTTTCGGAATTCCACAATCAACCACAAATATTATCATTATCTCTTATTATTGAAAAGTTTGCAGACTGTCACACCGCCAGTTTACATTGATGAACAATATTTTATGTAAATTGTGGGTAAGTATACAGTAACGCAAGTCGATAAACTCTTTGTTAACGAGTAAACGAAGCATGTTACTTAAAAATAATAGGATGATTATACTCATATAGCTTCAATAACAAGCTATCGCTTCAGCACAAAGAAAAATGCGATCTGAGGGACAAGTCGAGTTGTACAAATTTATAATCATAAATACAGGTATACATACATATATATATATATATATATATATATATATATATATATATATATATAAAGTACTACGTCACACTGAGGCGTATTTCGAACCGGTTGCTATTTCTATAAACTCAAGACGAATACACAATCAGACATACAAAATTAGTGAACAAACGTATAATTAGTAGCAGAGATGCAATTAGACTTCCAGGCATTAGTTGCTCGTCTAACAAAACTAATTAGAAAATCAGTCACATACAGATTATCTAAGCTTTTTATTATTATATATTTTGTTGTTAAAAAGCTGATGCCTTCTTTAACAAAGCACAAAACTCAATTGGAAAAAATTATATAAATTTGTGTGATTAAAATACATATTTTATAAATAATTGTGAATATTTCTGATATCTGATTAGATATCTGGACAAGTAGTCGATGCAAAGACATTACCCAGCGTTGCCCGCATTAATGAATTACTTGAGAGCAATGTTGTTAAAATAAGACGATTACGTTTCAGAAATTGCGTGCTGAGACTGCAAATAATATTATTCAGTATTTATTTATTATTATATATGTATGTCTGAAAAAATACTTTAATATGCGTTGTAATCAGACTTTTATACATAACAAGTAAGATACCCTGAACCCTGTAAGTTCGGACAGACGGACAGGGCTTAATCAACTTATTTTTTTGAGCTGAACAAGAATATATATACTTTGTAGAGTCTGCGACGTCTCGTTCTGCCTGTTACATACATTTTCAGAAAACCATTATACGCTGAATTCCCATTTTCAATGGGTTTAGGGTATAAAAATAACTGACCTAATTGGCATTATAAAGAACGGACACCCATTCTTAATATCAAGGTGATATTATCAGTAATTCAACCAGAGATTTCATTATTTATTTGTCTAAATTTACCAGGCGAAATGGAAGTATAAACAGATTAGAAGAAAACAAAACACGTTGAAGTTTGTATCTTTCTTTGTTGTTGACGCGTCGCTGACTCCACAAGGTATAAATATTTTTGATCAGCATAAAAAAATAAGTTGATATAGCATTGTCCGTCTGTCCGCCCGTGCATCAGTCTGTTAGTCATCCATTCGTATGAACGTCGAGATTTCGGAAACTAATCTTCAAATTTGTATAGTTAAATAGATATTATGGATACGAGGATTCTGCAACATTTTGTATGCGCCTCCTTCGCCCCTAATTTGAAAAAAATGCATTGAAATACTAGAGACTTGCAATTTGGGAAGTAGACACATTTGGATGTTATTAATATATTCCGACAGTTTCATGAAGATCGTGCATCTAGCATCTAAGCGTCCAAAATATAGTCCAACGTCCCCTCAAGCCACGGAAGCAATTACGCAGTTAGCAGAGCTCGTGCCTATCCGCGATAAAGAAGAAGAGTTTCATTTCCGTTTTTCAGTTATTTTCCTGTCAGCCTTCTGTAGACTTTAAAAAACTGTTTTCATATCATATATGTATCTATAATACATTTGCATATGTAAATTGTAGTTTTTTGCCCTAAACTGGTTTAAAGCTTAAAATTAGTTTGAGAAATTGTATTTCTCCTGTATTCTACTGTATTCTACTGTATTCTATATCTGAATTGCACATTGCTCTCTCTCTCTCTCTCTCTCTCTTTCTCGCTCTCTCTTTCTCTCGATATTGCAGCTTATAAAAGATCCTGTTTAAATAATGCTTAATATACATATATATTTATACATAATAATTTTGATGAAACCAAAGAAGCCACAGAAATTAACAGGCATTCCATTCTAGTTTAACCAACCACACATTTGTTGAGCTGTGTTCAAACTGGCACACCACAAAATAATGTAATTCACCACCTACATATTTTAAAAGCCTTTGAATGTCCAATTTAAGAACCCAAACGCAAAGAAATCCTGTTAGTCTCTAGTGGGGATATAAGGCGTAATTGTCCGTCTGCCAATCTGGCTGAACAGTCTGTTGCTTGCAAATTGCATTAACATATCACTTGTTGAAAGCAACAAGAACAACAATAGCTGCAAATATGCGCTTGATTGTAAGCTATTAACAGCATTAAGGAGAAATCTAAATAATTCCTGCATAAATTAAAGCATTTCTCTAGGCATTTACAGTGAAAACCCTGATAGATGACCGCTTTCAGGAAATATTGCAGAAACCTAAATGGATGCTTGCGCAAACATGAACATTTAAGAGTGTTCTAGTCGATTATGGGATCCGTTGAACCCTGCAATTAAATGATATCTTCTTTTATATATTATATACTCAAGGAGTCATGACATCCATAGCTTTTGCAGTTTACAAAATCTTTTCATACGTTAGATTCAGCTCGTCGCCCTGATCAACAAATATATACTTTATGGGGTCTACTATGCTTTCTTCTGCGTGCTACATAACTATTCCCAAAATCAACATACCCTGATTTCTCATTTTCAATGGGTTAAGGCATAAAAATCCACTACAACAACAATAAAATCGAATGCCTGTCAGAACAGCGAGACCAAGGAAATATATTGAATCGAAAGGAATAGACATGCCATTGAAATAAGATGTTCGCCCCAAGGAAGTTGTCAGTTAGTCGAGCTTTCACTGTATACGAAAAGTATGAGCATGCATAAACATATCTACAAGTATGGCATGTACAGCTGAGTGTATGGGTGTAAGGGTGCATGTGTGGGTGTAGTCTGAAATGTACATTCTGGCTGCCGTTGCAAAATGAAGCTAAACTGTCATTTGGAGATAAACAGCTTTGAGCTAAATGCATGAAGCTGCCAACGACATGGCCGAAGCATATAAATTACTAATACGCACGTTGTCCACGTCAGCTATCCCCACACGTCCACACAAACACCTAAGTACATAAATGCACACACGTACATAGGGCGGCATTTGTAAGTAGCGTGGGTTACACTTGTTTGCATATAGATGTGTATGAATTCGTGTAGCTTACAAACACACACCCACTCACTCACATGGGTTGACTTTTATGAATGCGAACTATCCAAGGCGCGCTACTAGAAAAAATATAAATAAAGGGATGCTAAATTAGGCTGAAATAATTACTGGTGGGAACTCAGCTTTAAGGGCTGTACTCTTGTAAGCCTCAAATCCAATATTACAGAATCTTCGTATCCATAATATGTAAACAAATATGACGTCTCTAGCTCAAACGTAAAAAAAGAGTAACAAATTTTCTATCGATAATTAGGAAATGGGATTAGTTATCAACAATATAAAATAAACTCGTACTGCGTAACTTACATACGAGTATTCATGTGAAATTTCAGCTCTCTAGCTTTTGTTGTTTCCGACGGACGGTCGAACAGACGAAAAGGGCTACATCAACTCATTCCATTGTGCTGATCAAGAATATATATACTTTATTATGGGGTCTGCGACGATCTACCTGTTACATACATTTTCATAAAATCATTATATCCTGAAATCCCATTTCCAATGGGTTCAGGGTATAATAAGGAACTTTCTTTGATCTGTTATTTTTTCAGAGCTTTCTTACTGAATTAATGTACCTGCGAGGCTGATCTTAATCTCCCAATTAAAGCAACAGAATTGACTAAGATTGTAAAGGTGATTAGACTCATCTTTATCTACAAAATATGCGCAGCAGCATTCTTCAATAACCAAGCTAGCTCAGCCTTGTAATTGACAATCGCAGTCGCATCCAGTGGCTGTCATAACCGACTATATGATTGCTTGTTCAAGCTGATCTTTGTAAATACCTAAATTTGTTTGAATTCAAACAAATACGTCCGATACGCCTGCATGAAACACTTGGCGGCTCTATTGCAATCACTTTGTGGCCTGAGGTTTGAGGCGCGCTAGTTCGCTCAACCGTCGACCTGTCTATGGTAAACAGCTGTTAAGCTGCTCAGGTGGGAATTATTAAGTGTTTCTGTCGCACGTCGTGCACGGCTGAATTGAGTATTATTTTTATCTCGGCTCACTCGAATAGTATTAACTGTGTACCTGGGATCAGTCACCAACTGGTTTGTTATGGCGCTGCATGAGCTTGACCTTGTATCTGTTTCAAGTTCTACATCACGTGCAAGGGGTACGATCGGCAAAAGGGGATTACGGCAGCTCATTATACTCAAGCCATGGGTAATTTTCGGTGAGGCGTAAAAAATGATGCGCCATGCAAATTGAATGTGAATACGGTGTTACACAGCTGTGGCTGTTCTGTACATTTTTTATCGATTCTATTTGACTTAGATTTTAAATAATATATGTACATATGTACATATGCAAGTGGCTGTCAAGCCTGTTTAAAACTTGTTTTCAACGCCTTTTGGGCTGAGCAGTAAAGGGTGAAAACTGTGTGTACTTGAAAAAAAATGTGTAATGCTACTTTAACGGAAACCAGTCCGATTCCCAATCGAACAATCCGCCGTTTTGTGTTGAGCTTTTATTGCAAATACTTTTTGTGAAGCAATCGTCTATAATTTATGGAGCGTATAGACGAGATGAATATACAGTGCATTTAATAATAAGTGATTGGGATTATAAAGTTTGTACAATATCTCTAAGTTCAAACAGAACAAAACAAGTAAGAAAGCTGTAGTCGAGACTGCTCGACTACGAAATCCCCTGAGCATTTCATCAAACGAATTATATTCCAAGAATGCTTCGTTTCGATTCTCTACGCGTAAGAAACTATACATGCAAAAACACAAACACATACACGCTAGTAAGCATGTATGTGTGTGAGCAATGCAGGCGGCTTGCTGTCTCGCTGCCTTTGTTGCTGCGGCACATGGGTTTTGATGAGAAAACTTTGATGATTAATAATTCTGTTTCTAGATGAACAATCGTATTGATTTCTTCAGATTATGATTATGATATTCATATCTATATGCTAAACCAAACTGCATGTCTCTAGTATTTGAAATGCATTTTTTTCACATTTGGGGGTGGTGGGGCGAAGTGGGGACCGGAATCTGACAAAAACCGAAATTGTATTAAATTAGTATCTATCTATATCCAGAAGACTCGGAGACTCTAACTCTTAAGATGAATTAGCTAGAATTTTATAACTGGTTCCCGATAATTTCGTTTATCGATATCTTTGCAAATATACAAGTTATCGAATTTCTGAAACAAACTCGTACTGCGCGTGCAATATACGGACCTAACACAAAAAGAATGAACTCTAGCTTTTGTATCTTCGGAAATCGACGCGTTCATACATACGGACGGACGGACGGACGGACGGACGGACAGACGGACATGGCTATATCAACTTTTCTCGTCACCCTAATCAAGAATATATATACTTTATGGGGTCTGCCACGCCTCCTTCTGCCTGTTACATACTTTTAACAAAACGAAAATTCTTTTACATTTTTTAGGGTTTTTAAGCATAACTTCTACACCGTTTTAGCTAGAGACTTCACATTTATTTATTTAGATATTATGAATACGCAGATTATGTAATTTTCAGATTTTAGATGCCACGTCCCCTCTGCCCACAATTTGAAAAAAACGCATTTCAAATACTAGAGACTTGCAATTTGGCATATTTAGATACTCTTAATCTATTCTGAAAATTTTATGAAGATCGTCCATCTAAAAATGGAGTTATAAGCGTCCCAAGTTCAGCCCAACCCACCCCCAAGCCAAGGCAGCAAATGCGCGGTTAGCAGAGCGCGCGCTTATAAGTGCGTAAAGAAGAAGAGCATCACTTTTTTTGCAGGGTTCAGGGTATCTAGTAGTCGAACCGTCTCGACTAGAGCCTTCTTACTTGTTTATATAAATCTAACATATCTTATAATGTATAGTATGATATATTATATGCAAAATAGAGAACGATAAACATATATTCAATTGTGACTGAAAAAAAAAAAAAATAAGTATACAAAAATCGCGGCGTCAAATAGACTTTACGATCGAATTTGTCAATTTGTCTCATTCCATACTAATTTTTTTTAAATTTGCCTATGCAGAAGCTGAAGTGGATGGCATACCTATTAAAAGGACTAGTTGCGATATTAAGATGGACTGCATATTAATATTCCATGGCAAAAGTAAACCATTTATAGCTCAGAGTTGAGTTAATATTTACGAAGCCAGTCACTTTAGCAATGTGCGAAGTCTTGGCAATTTCAGCCGATAAGTTGAATAAATTGCATTGGAGTGACCCTAATTGTCTAGTGGGCTGCCATGAAATGCATTAACTGGCAGTTGGCAGAGCTTAGTTGGAGATTGAGTGCCGCTAATTTGAATCCGTAATTTCCTTGACTGGGTGGTTTAGAACGTTGCAATTTTGTTGCAGTTACGGCGTTTGTTTTACTGTCGCCTTTTTTGGATGGCACTCTGTAGTTCATCTTCGCTTTCCTATCCTATTCCCGCCCGAGCAGCAGCTTTGCATTCACACTTTATCGACGTATCCGCATCGGTCTATTGCATAAGCAAGAGCAGCATCCTGGCAAACAACGCTCCAGCCAACCACCCAAGCCCAGTGCCATGTCCCACAGCAGCTGTTAACAAACTAGACATTTTTGAGTGCCCCTATATAGCGCTGGAAAGTTAACCGATGGCAGGGGTTTAGGTTGATTCAACCTCGACAAATGTAGTTCAAAGTCGAGCTACATCGTAAATCCATCGTTGAACTATAAAATACCGTCTTATTGCAATGTGTATCTCTTTTAACAGCACAAAGAAGAACAGTTCAGCGGTTGGCTTTACGCTTTGCCCAGTTGCTTTACCCCTGAGCTCTCTTAATCCGATTTGGTTGCATTTTTTCCATGTTGTGTGTTGCTCAGCGATTACGCTTATTCCTCTTCCCACTTCTTTCCTACCACTACTTTTGATTATTTTATTTTAGACCCACATACTAACAGCTTACCATTTGAATACCCTACAATTGAGTGTTTCAAATGGGTATCATGTCAAATATATGGGTAGTTCTCCAGAAAATTCAACTTTTTGTCACAAAAACGGATTAATTTTAGTACTAAACAAGAGCAATATATTTAACTATTTTTCAAAATAAAGAATTTTTTCGCCATTTCCAGCACTAAAATTGATGCATTTTCAAGATAATTACAAAAAACCAAAGTGTCGAACGTGACAAAAAGTTGTTTTTTCTGGGGAATTACCCATATGTATTTTCTTCTTAAAAATAATATTTTAAAAAATAGGTTCAGCCATTTTACCATCTCTATTAAAAATGAAAAATCGTGCAAAGTACATTTTTGAGAAATTCTCTCATTTTCACTTTTCAAAATTTGTTCTTTTTGAGTGTTCGGCATTCAAACGACAAGATTGATTCGGTGCTAATTAAAAATGGCTTTAGTCCTTTGATCTAGATAGAACAGTTTAAAAGAAAGATAGCAAAAAAATAACGTATATAATATATAGTATATTCATGATATTGCTGTTCTTGTTTCACGTTTGCCAAAGTTTATTTCCTGGTTGCCATAGCATCAGTGTTCCTCTGTTTATGGCCTATTTGCATTATGAATTATTTATTTTACTATTCTTTCAGCCACCACAAACGAAAACAGAATGCAAACAGAAACCAAAGAAAAATCCAAAACATTTTCCAAGAGTCGTACTTGACGTCACCTCCGCGATAAATGTGATAGCAAAGTAGAGTAAAGCCAACCGAGCCGTAGAGAAACTAAGGCGAACGAAATATGCGAAAAGTGTTTGTTCGTATTAAATTTATGAATATTATATTTGTGTATTCAAGAAAGGTTTCACAAAACAGGCTGCTTCGAAGCCAGGCTAAACTTTGTCTATAAATTTTTCGTTGTTGCCAGAACTTTACGGCCTTGTTCAGTCTGCGATAAAGCTCTGGCTGACCGGGAGCAGTGAGAAATGGAAGCGAGACGCCTATGCAATCCGCTTTGGGGTATCATTTTAGCCGAATGGTTAGTTCCTTGTGCATCACGATATAGAATATCGACTGAGTATCGGGTTTGCTGAAATTCGCCTTAAGCAGCTAATTTGGCTGTCACGCCTATTGCGTTGAGCTATCTATTTTAGCAAAAGCTAATTCAGCGCAAGGAATGAGAAAAAATGTGGTATGTCTCCCATTTATGCAATATGAATATATGGATATTAAATAAAAAGTGCTCTCTAATGCCACACATTTTATTTGTTTACAAAATCAAATACCAAACTATTGTTAAATCTCTCCATTACATATTATCCGATACTTTCGCATTAGCAATTAGAAAATTGAAGAAATTTATGTTGTTAAATAGTCTTTTTGGCATAGGTACGGTGAAAACAAACTTGTGAAAAACAATTATATGTCAGAATTTACATTTTAAAAAGTAAACCCGATATAATAGAACTCAACTGATTACACAATACTCTTGAAGAGGGGATAATTTAAGAATTGTTTGGACGGGTATTGAGTGGCATCAATGCAATTATTATATTCGCAATGCAATTATATATTATTAAAATGCAGAGCAACTAGTGGCAAGTGAACCACAAAGACACGTACATCTATTGAAATCTATTTATCTAATGAAAACAATTTAATTTTAAAAATAAATTAATATTATATGGTACTTAATACATAAAAGAGCTTAATGCATAATCGAATTCAAATAGCTCTTAAGCAGTTATATAAGTATCATTAGTTAAACAATAGACCAACATAGCATGTTCAGAAAAAATATATATTTTGTATTTCACAAAAAAATAAAATATGTAAGGAACTGTAAAATATGCAATATGAGTACCATTATGCAGCGCGACTCAAACGCCTTTAGCGCGGAAACGATGGAGAAATTGAAATGGACTCATAAATTGGTTAAATTGATAGCGAGGATTCTCTGCACATTTCAATGGCGAAAGCGGATGGCTAGGAGTCGTTGCTGGACGTCTCGAACTATATACATAAGTTTTTACTTATCTTTCATTTAATTTTCATTTTCTAATGACACTCACTATGTAGCATCTTTATTGCTGCCCTTCGCTCTTTTATTATCCTCAGCTGCTATGCTATGGCAAACTTTCAGGACATCGAGTACTCGATCCTTACTTTGAGTCACAACATACATGAGTTTTGATTCCTCTAGACAGATGCTTGAAATACGAACATTTAAAGGAAGGTATTCACTTTAGCTATAGTAAATCGATAATTATCGATTGGAAATAAGTGCGGGTATGTGTAGTATATATTCGCTTTATGTTAAAAACGTGGGAAAATCCATAAAATTTCTGCAGTTTCTTTATATTTTAGAATCAAGAATTTTTGTTTAAAATATTTCCAGCGATACTTTAAAATTATTCCCAGCCTCTTCCCAACCATTTTGAACGTGCTTAATAAATGACAAAATTTATCTGAAATGAAATTTAATTAAAGTTAATAGAGCGTAAAAAGTTGATTTTTTTCTTTTGTTCACTTGTTTACAAAGTAGAATGCTTTGGAACTTTTTATAAAAGTTCACAGTTTAATTAAAATGTTTTAAGCAGCATAATGTGCATAATACATATGTATTCAAAGTTTCATGTTGAAACAATCTTTTAGATGCATTACTTTTTATTGATTCTTGTGATTGGATCTATGAGAAATGTAATGAAAAACGTGTTACACATTTCAATACATGAGACGCACAGACATAAGAAATAAAAGATTAAAAAGTTGTGAAATTGAAAAATGCAGTAGACGGGAGTATCTGACTAGAAGATGTATATATGAAATGGCACACACTTGTAGACGTATGTATGTACATACGTACACATGTATAAATACACTGCGCATAATTGGCAGCAGCATATGGATTATGAATATAGATTGTTCAAACATTAATTATGATATGGATACAAAATCACAAGTTTCAATTGATTCAAAGCAGGAGTACAGTAAATCTAAAGTATTAAAATTTTGCTTTGCTCAAAATTAAATATACTTTATACTAGTCAACGGTCGATTAAGCATCAAAGTACTTACATATATGCATGTATCCAATGTTACTTGGTTAACGTGGATGAAATATTTTGTTATGTGCGAAATGGAAAGTAGTATCTATATACATGTTTATATACATTGTACAGGAACGCATAATATAATATATATAAACAATGAGAGATAGGCAACTTTAGGGACATTTTCGGAAAAAAAAAAAAAAAAAAAAAAAAAAAAAAAATGTATAAAATGTTATTTCAAATATAAAATATGTTATTTCATTGAATCCAAGTGTCTTTGTCTACGCGAGAATATAATCCAGCGCACCTATACGCTACTTTATACTATATATATATATGTATATATATATCTTGATTAGATGTGCAGGTGTTAACTCCTTTAAGCTTCCCCTGCAAGGCTACTATCACTATTTTGCACTTATATCCATAGCCAAAAGTCGCAAAGGCAACGGCTTTTTGCAAAATTTCATTTCGAGCACAAACTTATAATCATAAACAAGCCAGAGCAACGCCTAAAACATTCACACTAGCCGACAACACACAAATGCGCACTGTGCACTGTGCAATGTACAATCCTCAAACGCCCTATTCCAATCCCATCCCAAAGTCCCGGCGTAGTCGCTCTTCCGTTGGAATGGGTACGCCGGACGCCCAGGCGCAAGATAAACTGTACGTCTTGAAGCGCATACGCGTCCCTCCTGGCCGCAGCTCCACTTTGCACTTCAACATTTGCTGTAGGGGATAGGGGCTGTGCGCCAATGTGTCTACATAAATGTGTAGCATGTTTGCATGTGTGCATGTATGCATGCATACATGTGTACATGTGTGCTTTGACTGCTGGCATTTTTGCATGTTTGTCCCGCAAATTATGCGTCGCGCACAAACAAAAGCGGAAACTCTGCTGCCGGCTACACTGAAACACTTTTTGGTGCAGATGATGGCTCCGGGTTTGAGTTGGGATTGGGGTTGGAGTGGGGTTGGGATGGACAGGGCTCGGTTGAGCCTTTGCGAACCTCATTTTTTACATGGCCGTAGAATTTGGCGCGTGTTGCTTCCTGCTCATTTTATGTTTCGCTGCGAGCCGGAAATAATAATTGCAACATGGTGCTGACTCCCCATGGTAGGAGTTGCAACTGTAACTGCAAGAATGCATTAGAAGAGCTCAGCATCTGCGCGTGAAAAAATGTCAGTTGTGGCAAACACTTTGACGCCCCAGAAGCCGATTTGTTAACCCACATTTCACGCTGTCCCATTAATTTTTGCTTCTGCACGGAATGGAATGGAATTGATTGGAATTGTTTTTAATGATCCGCGGGAGAATTCACTCGGCTAATATATCAAATATTTTTCTATTGGCACCAAATGTAATCGAAATTTTATCGCCTACCTTGTAGTCTATTCAAGGCCAAACATATATTATTAAATAAATAAACAAATATTAATATGCATAATATATAATATATCCCTTTTACGCTCAAGAGTGTCTTCAGACACTTATTTTATTTATTTTTTTTTTTTAATTTAGAAAAATTAGTAACATTTTGGTCAGTCGTTAATAAATCACACCAAAATACTTAGAAAAATACTTTGAAAGAAACCTCTCCAAACCTTTAAAGTGTACTTTTTATATTCAGTGTACTTTTTTTATGTTTATGATCTGCTGCATTATTTATAAAAAGAAATAGAAGCTATAAAACCAATCAATCTCAATAATTTTTTTTCTTTTTTGAGACACATTTGGAGCTCCAAATGATTTTTTGTCAGCAGCTAGTTGACAACTGCTTGCAACTTTGTATGTATTCTATGGATTTCCTTTACTAGAAACTAACATATTAAGACATATGTACATATAAAGATGGCGAACCGGGTTCGATTCAAATTATCCGAATTAACGATAAACAGTTGTTTGAATTGTTTGAGACTGTCCCTTCCGATAGAGAAGTGTCACACATTGAGTTAAGTGACGACGAGGAAGATGATTTAAATGTGGTAAAAACTCTTATGGCTGCTGTAAAGGTTGCTAGCATGATGAAGAGAATGTGCATAATATACTATACGTAATATACTTTGTAAGGACAACGAGACTGTTCGGTTATTCTAAACTTGCGTAGGTGTTAAACCGTCTTCTATGGATAGTTTAAACGAAATAACACTTAAGACTGGCCGTTATGACAGGAAGGCAAAGCAGCATATTGGCATTGATTTTCCGCAAATTATTCGGCAATATAGGCGTTATCACATCAAAGCTAAAACCAGAAATGCTGCTATTACAATTTTTACCATTGTATTGATAGGCAGCAACAAATGCATATATTCTTTATAGGCGAATTCAAAAACGAAAAGCGATTCCCGATTTTCGAAGGTGCTGAAGGATTGGTGGCGTTTAGAAATAAAAACAGAACTGGTCGTACAATCAGCATACATCTAACGCTGTAAAGATAGGATTACAGCGTCAGATACAGTCCCCATCCTTACGAACAGACCGGTTACCTTTTTCCCTTATTATCTTTTATGCACTTGACAGGTAAAAGAAAACCTTTAGATTTTTTCGGAGATCATTTTTGAGTTTGGAAACCTTAATTTACTTTTTTTTTTTAATTTTAGAGTCTATTTGTTTTGTTCAATGTCCGTCCGTCTGTCCGAAAACCGTAAAAGTTTATATATCCTACAGTTTTAGAGCTAGATGCTTCAAAATTAGATGGTTCAGTTACTAATGTCCTCCGCTATCGATGGCCCGAAAATAATTTGTCAGCTTCTTTATATATATATATCCTATATGTAAATTTGTAGTTGTATGTATATTTTTGTATCAAATACATATTAAATAAATCTTCAGTGTGCCCGATTTAAAGTCAAAAATTCTTAAATTTTGTCTTTTTACTGCGATTGATTTTATAGTTATTTATTTTGCTTTCAATGCAACTGGAATTTACTTTAAAAATCAATCCCTAGCGATACCTGCATACTCACAATTTTCTAGCTTTACTTAAACTGGATGAGCCTCGCAGCATAAAACTTCATAGTAAATTTGTCAAATTTGTGTTTCCTTCAAATTTCCGTGCCATGTGACCCAATCAACTCGTATGTCTGATTGCTTTAGTCAAAAATTTCAATTCAAACAATTTTTAGCTATTGATACAGTTAATGCTAGAGCAATCTAGCCTAATAGATAAGCGTTGTTAGCTTCAGGCTATATGATAAATACAAAATATATGATTATGATGCATCCTTTATGCATCAGCACACTTGCATCAAAGGTTATTGTGTGTGATTTCTCTAAGATAATCTGAAACCAGGAGAGAGCACATGATCAAATTTATTATGATTGATGCATAATACACGAAATGCGCTATAAGGGAAAATACAATGGAAGAACGTTTCTGGTTCTGGAATCAACAGAAAAAGTAAGTTGAATTAACAATCTAGATGAATCAATATTACCAATAATCAAATGTAGGAAAACAATCACAAAATTGTTTCACGATTGATTAATGATTGAAGACCAATGAGAGAGAGAGCATACTGTAGTAAGACGGCTAACTCAGATTAGAGTACCAGATTAAGTCACGCAAGGAGGAGAAACTCTTTCTTTATCTCAATTTATGTTTTATAGTCCATATAATTGAACAATATTCAAAAATATTCTACGGTTACTAAAGCCAAGAGCACCTTTACCTTCATTTGTCCAAAAGAACACCCAGATTTAGTATACCCATCGTTAAAAACCTTTATCGAGAATCAGTTACAAAATTATATCTCCTTCATTTTTAGAGCTAGAGTCTTCAAGTCTTTTGCATATATAGACCATAATTTAATACATCTCCCAAATGTGTAAAAACAATTATTTCAATTACTAAAGACATCCGGTTGTTTTTGTATATTCATATGACTGTCGTGATCATAATCTGAAACTTTGATAACGAAAATTCATCAATGTCCGAATGGCTGACACCAGACGAGCAAGAGATACATTAGGAACACTGATAATATTCATTGCAGGAATCACATATGGATGACAAGTAAAGATCTAAGGAACCTTACAAGTTTTTTCATCTCCTAAGAAAAATGTGAATATAAATTTCGACTTCACAAATCCAGAAAATTGCTTGAGACTAAGAACAAATTGCCTTTTGCAATGTAAAATACACTACATACATATATAAGTTGTGTTGGCCATACTTAATGTACTGTGTGTTTACGATTCTTGAAATATAAACACCGTATCCCTTGCGCCGTAAATGTAACGAGTCAAAGGCATCTTAAAAACCAATCCTAAATCAGCGATAGAGTCAGCCAGAGCTTAGCTTAATAATATTTTCTCAATTGACTTTTTTGATCATAATGAGTTTGGTCATTGTTCTATTTTTAAGATAATACTAAAGTCTATATAAAACACTCAAAAATCTATTTGATGAGACGGCATTCCAATCAGCAATCTCATCATTGCGCTCAATTTGTTCAGCCTAATCTTAAAGCAAGTCTAATACAACAGGTAAATGTGTTTTTCTCGGGCCTATGCGACTAGAAGATACCCTGTACGTGCAAATGGCTGACATTTAATTATTCAACTTTCAAATTTCATACACACATACACGAGGCTCACTTGAAAAGTTATTTCAAAAGTTAGCTCATCAATTGGCTCAAGAAATACACGAAAGTATCTATTTGCCGGTGCGCTTAAAACAATTAACATAATTATCATACACAAAACATTTTCGAACTTATGTATGTGAATACGAAAAGCTTTGCACAAGCAAAACAAAAATTAACAAGAAGGCTTTGGTCAAGACGGCTCGACTACGAGATACCCTGAACCCTGCTCTTTTCTCTTATTTACGAATGTATGACCGCGCGCGCTCTGGTAACCGAGCAATTGTTGCCTTGGCTTGGGGGTGGGTTGGGCTGAACTTTAGACGCTTATAACTCCATTTCTAGATGGACGACTTCATGAAATTTTCGATATATATTAATAGAATCCAATGTATCTATTTGCCAAATTACACGTCTCTAGTATTTGAAATCGCGTTTTTTTTTCAAATTGGGGGCGAAAGGGGCATCAAAAATCTGAAAATTACAAAATCTGCGTATCCATAATATATATCTAAATATACAAATTCGAAGTATCTCTAAAAAGTAAACGAATTTGATCGATAATAAGAAATTGGGATGAGTTATCGAAAAAAAAAATAAATAAATAAATAAATAAATAAAATAAACTCGTACTGCGTAGCCAACATGTGAAATTTCAGCTCTCTAGCTTTTTCCGAAAACTCATACGTTCATACGGACTTACGGACGGGCGGACGGACATACGGACATACGACCGGCGGGGCTATATCAACTTATTTTTTATGCTAATCAAGAATATATATACTTCATGGGGTCTGCGACGTCTCCTTCTGCATGTTACATACATTTTCACAAAATCATTATACCCCGAATTCCCAGTTTCAATGGGTTCAGGGTATAACAAGCAAAATAGTGGTCACACTCCTCTGTCTGCCTTTTTTTTTTTTTTTTAGATTTCTCTAATATTTTTCCTTGAACTAAGACCGGACTACAGTAGCAGCAATAGCAGTAGCTACAAGTACGTTTACGTTCCATTGTATATCGTTTGAAGGCCTACATAAAATTGAACCGTGATTGTTTTTTTTTTTTTTTTCTTTTTTTTTTTTCTCAATTATATTTATGGCGTAGGGAATTGTGTGTCTAATTCTTGTGTACAAATATATAGACATCTGGTATCCAGAGACACTTTTGCGTAATATTTTTTGAAAGCATTCACAATTCTCATTCCCGTCCACCGAAATCAAATAGTATCTCATTTTTGATAATTTTTATTATAATCTCCTATATAAGAAATATCGTTATATATATACATATATATATAACAGAGTGTATTCGAGGCTCGAGAAATTGAAACCCCTCCCAATAGATCGATCCCTGCTGACCACAGAAATAATATTAATAATAGTCTTAAATCTAATTTTAATGAATTACATTTTTTCTTTTTACTGTTAAAGAGAAATATCAATTCTCGTTTGCCTAACGACAATTATTAGACGATTGAGAATAGGTAAATTTTTTTCTCTTTTTCGTAATCGACCAAATGAATCAAGTTTTTTTTTTACTAATTACTTAATTTATTTTGCATGAACAAATAAATGAAACCAACAAGAAAAAAATAGAAAAAAACCTACCTCAGTTCTTTTGTTCAGGCGTAGCAATTTATTTCGCAAGTGCTATGTTTATATATATATTTTTATATATATGTATGTATGCATAAGCATACATGCACATATACAATATTTATTTTTGTTTTTTAACACTTCACTGAATCTTTGCTCTTTTTTGTGAGCTTTGCAAACTTTTAGAATGGTTAATCAATGCCGATTGCCTGTTGATATAGAAGTAGTTTTATTATTATACGTTTTGCTTTTACTATGATTTTTATTATAATTATTATTACAATTATTATTATTTTTTGCGCTTTTATGCACTTTAGCATAACACAACGGCACGAAATACGCGTCACTTACATTTGCACAGCGATTGGGAAGCAAGAAACGGACTTGTTTATGTTTTGCGTTAGCTCGAACGAATTTCGCTAAAAAAATAATCAGTTAAACCAGAAGTTTTCTTAGTGAAACGGCTGCAGTTCTGCTGCCAAAAAGCTCGCCAGAACTTTTCTGCCCAGCTGGTTTGAGCTCCGTTAGACGACTGAGCCGCCAAAGCGCCAAGCCACAATTTTATAGCCTCCCTGCGGGGCCAGCCGATGCCAAAGCCGAAGCTCAGCTTCGTGCCCCATTCAATGCGCATGAGCTGCATAGTTCTCAATAACAAATATAAACACAAAGCAGCTGCTTCTGGTCTCTCAGCTGATTCCTAAGCCAAAAAGAAAAAGCCGGCAACAACAAGCGCACAAGCTGCACGCTCAACTCAAATAGCTGTTGGGTTCGGCGGGGAACAGTCCGCTGAGCATTGCAACTATTGAAGTGTAGCTACATACTTATGTATATGTATGTAAAGCCAAAGCTCAGCTTGATTTCTATTTACATAATCACTACAAAATTAAATAGAGAATTGCCTCTATAAATTCGGAGAAAGGATTTTGTGGAATGTATCACATTTATATTTATATAATATATAAATATATGATATATAAATAAATATTAATTAATTAAAACCACACTCTATTCAATGTGTACTTATGTACTAATGCTAATTTAAAAGAAGTAAGAATATTCCATTCGAGCGCTACCGACTAGATCGTACGCATTGGGGTTCAAAAATAGTTAAATCTTGTTTGGAGGAATGGTTCTTAAGTTACAAACTGTATAGTTTCTAGCATCGGCTTCTTGAGAACATGCTAATCAGCAAAACTCATATTCAAAGTCTTTGAGTTGACAGCAGTATCAAGCAGTCGATAGAGCCCGACAGCAACGTTCTTACTTTTATTTATACTAGATGGGCAATCCCTACATTAATTTAATGCAAATGAGAAATGCATATTTTTTTAAGCATTTCAAATTCAATTTGAATATAAATAAAAACCCTATTTTATATTTTAAACTTCTAACACGATAATCAATTAATAATTCGCAACTAATTGTAAAGTTCATAGTACAAGTTAAATTGGACATTTGCTACCTGAATCACTCGATATCTTGCTAAATTTGAGAATCCGACCTCAAACCCTTGAAAATAGTAGTAATATTTGTTCTTTGATTTCCATATCAAGAAAATTATCTCCATAAACCTATGAGTATATTTACGTATATATTTTTCTATCTGAGCAGCCGCTACAGCTTTATGCGCAGTATCTTAGCTGACAATAAAAAATAAAAAAATAATAATAATAATAAAAAAAAACCTGTCAAACTCGCTTTAATTAGATACTAAATATTCACAAGTCCTGATCTTAAAAGACAAGTCTCTTTATTTACAATTTAAAATTGGGTTTTATTTCGAGTTTGTTGAACTCTAATTTGCAACTTTTATTAATATACATTTGACAATTATAAAAAATATATGAAAGTACAAAATACTTTTGCTTTTCAATTTTATTACACATGATCAATAAAATTGTGCTTTAATACCTAAATAACAAGTACACCCAATTCACATGTATGCCTGTACAGATAGGTGTGTATATTCTGATAACTGGTTTGGTATTGTAATTTAATCAAATTTATAAAACTTAAAAGTACTTAGCACACAGCGAAGAATTACCTTTATACTGCGCAGCGCGCCATCTGTTGTTCGTTTGCACGTCACATGATATTTTAAGTGGCCAGGCGATAGTTCTTCCACAATATCAGAGAACGTTTAGCATGGAAGCTTTGGTATGCATTGAATCTTAAGCTATGCTGATTTTTTTTAAAGGTATACTTTTTATCATTTCAAAAGCTAAGCTGGCCCCTAAGATTTGTTTATACAAACAGTCTGAGGGATATACAACCTCTAAATCATTTATACATATGTATATTGCTTATAATTTTGGGAGATCCTCTACTTGTCGACTGAATTAAAAAACAAATTTTTTTACGCAGTGAAGCGCAAACTTTTACCATACGAAATTTTAATATACTTACATACATGTACATATATATGTATGTATCTATGTAGCTGGAGATGTATTTATGTAATTTAGTTTACTTCGCATCTTCACAGCGTGGAACATTAAACAAAATTACCGTCAAGACTGCCGACTAAACAGACACTAATCACACATCATCATATCATCACATTATTAAAATTACATACGTACATATGTAATTAAAATTACATATGTATGTATGTATGTACACATACATATGTAAATGTACATATATCATTAAAGCTCAAAAGGGAGCATTCTTCGAAAAGGTCACAGACGCACCTTTTTATTCACAGCGTTGCCAACTATCAAAAAAAGCTGCCAGACTGTATTACTCCAGGAATGTGTACATATGTATGTAAAAATGAAAATGTGCAAGTGTGTGAAATATATGTATGTGTTCTCATATGCACACATACATATACTTATGCATGCAATTTACAGTTCCAATTGAAATGCGCGGTTTCGCTTGCGCTTATTGACTATTTTCAGAAAATTATTGAACAGTTTCAATGGATCGCTACAACCGTGCCTGGAGAGGTAGTTTTATTAGAATAATAAATGTTGTAAAAAAGCTTTAATTAACAATTATTGATAGATCCAAAGTCTCCATTAACGCCTATAACACCACTTACAACGCGGACATTTAGTTTTGATAACATTCCATCGCCGCCAAAGCCTACCCCGTGCAGGTCACACACCTGTAGCTCTCGCAGTCTTCGACCCAGTCATCATACCGTGCAACATCAAGCAGCTGGACATGCACGACGTTTGATCGGCTCTTTGGCGCCAAGACATTTCTCGCAGGATTTTATGCGCATTAGATCTGTCTTTTCGCCATGTGCTCACGGTACAGCGATTCAGAGTGATTCTGCAACACGCAATAACGATACCCGATCCACTCAACTCACGAGTGGAACCTCTAGACAAGCCCCAACAAGACGCCAGTTCAAGCGAAGCTCACCTGTGAATCAGCCTGAGCTCAGTCCCAGGGTAAGTTCTCTGCTCAACCGCACAGGTAACAACCACCTTCTCGAATTGTTCAGACGTCAAGAAATCGATATGGCCGTCCTCGTTCAGATGACTTTAGAGGAATTGGAATCTCTTGGTGTTCGTGGAGTCAGGGAATTAAAATTAGCTATCGATGTAATTAAATTTGCTAAAAAGTTCATTTAGTCTGGTATAACTTCAAATGTCTTTAAAATTTTGTGCAGTTTTATATACATATGTCATATTTAATAACATTGTACGTCGTTTTATTTTTGTCCAATTAAATAATATATGGAACAATACAAATAAAAAACAATTAATCATTAAAATGCATTTCCTTTCATTATCATAAATATTATTAGAAATATTAAATAAGAGCATAGATAAAATATTAAATAAGTGCAAAATGTTTTTTTTTTATTGCAATCTGTCATAGTAATTCAGCAAATTTATGAACTAACAGTAACCGGATGGTTTAAGCTCCAATGAGCTCAATCCATACATTTACATAAATATTGTTATAGTTATTGATAACTAAATTTGGTAAATCCAGAACGTAGAATCTTTTAAAGCGCCTTCGGCTGTTATTTGAGTTGTCGAGGAGTTCTATAGCTGGAACATTGCAGTTGTCTTGTAGCAAATAGAAATATTAATATAAAATGTTTCTGCAATTCAATTTTAACTCCGCCCCACTGAAAAGTAGCTTAAGATAAATTTATATCGTATAAACGAAATATCTTTTCGATAGTCACACCATCATCTTTTATTTACAATCGGCCGACCGCCACTTGTTTAGTGTTGATAATCTTGTCAAAAAATCAGTCATGAGCGATCCAACACTAGTACATACATAGCTTATTTTTAACATTTTTCGACGTGAGATGTGCATTTTCTATCATAGTTTGTGCTTAACCATGTAAAATTAAATTAGACATAAGTGTAGCATTATTAACAGTTAGTGCAAAGGTAACTAAAATGTGATTGTGAAATATTCTAATACAACGGAATATGTATACCAGTACCTTTGTTTGACAAATGACAGCTGCTGCGCCTTTTGCATTTTTCTGTTAGTAGAAGTACAAATATTTTCGTTTACAGAAAATGTTTTAGTACATTGCGAAAACCAAAAAAGCATTTTTGCATTTACTTGCATGTACATCACCAAAAATTTCCTATTGAATTATATATACATATGTATATAATATATATATATATATATAATATATGTATATATATATGTATACATATATCATATATATATATATATATATATCTATATATGAGTGTGTGTATTTGCACATATGTGTATGTACATTTATATGGCAACATCATTGCGTATGGCCGTATCAAAAGGCACAGGCTGCTAATTTGACATTTCGTTTTGTGTTGAACACCGTCTACTGTTGCAGAACCTACATATAAGCGAAAATTAACAGGAAAAGTTAATATATTTTGCGAAAACAAGTGCAATTGCAATGTAAAGAAGCACTATGTAAAAATAATGTTCGAGTCTGAACGTATCACATAAGCATGAGATCTTTGAAGTGAGCGCAGCTGTTTTACGAGGAATGTACAAAAACAGCAATAATGCAAATATATATAATTAAAAAAACAAATTTTGTAGACGATAAGAATTTCAAGTATGTGTATACTTAGTTTCATACATACAAGTCCTACATACACAACTTATGCTATATCGTTGAAAAACAATAATTAAAACGGATTCAAAGTTATGGATTCGATAGGTATAGTTGTTGCCATATAAGTTCGACTTCCATTAATGCTTGCGTCTAAACACCTAATCTGCTAAATCTGCTAAGATACTATGAAATATTATACAAAGCACTAATTTGGTTCTCTGCTCGAATGATTCGCCACAAACTACATTTGCATTAATTGGACTGCTATGCACTAAGTATTATATGTACATATTGATTAATTTAACAAGTTCTTATGCCTTTATTATGTTTTCCTTTTCAGTAAGCAGAAACTGTTGTACAAGTGTAAATTGTTAGCTTAAGAAAGTGCCCATATACACACATACTGGAAATACGTTTAAGTGAGAGGAGAGTGCTGAGAAACATAGCGAGAGCTAGAAAGAAAGGCAGCAGGACTTTTTTTCAGCTCACAGCAATAATCGAACTTTCACAAACTTGTCTGGTCAATTGAAGGCTGTCTTCAATGGCTGCTGAAAAGGAGATGCAGGCGCATGACATGGTGCGACGGCGGAGCTGGGCGCGTGCTGTGACACTTTACGATCAAATACTCTCGGTCAATGCGGCCCCACAGCCACAGTCACATGGGCAACCAAATGGAGCGACTCGAGCGCAGAAGGATCAGCAAATCGCTTGCCTGCTGGGTCGCTGCGAATGTCTCCTGGAGCTGGGCAGATACGAAGGCTGTCTCCAAGATGCATACACAGTGCTGACGCTTCTTTCAGAGCAGACGGAGTGCTTGGCAAGCGTATCACGAGCGCGCCGTTGGCTGGTGCACGCCCTGTTTAAACTGCACAAGTATTCGGTAAGTCACACGAATAAAAGTGTATCAACCTTAAATCCTTGTGTATCTTTTAATTAATGAATACAGGATGCAGAACATTTCCTGAGCAAGTGGATAAATGAATTAAGTGGCCAGCAAATCTTTTCGGACATATCGAAAACCCTCGAGCGGTACAAATCAATCATACAGATGATTATGAATGGACAGAATAAAGTACAGACGCAATCGCAAAAAATACCACATGCACGCCTTGAGGATGAGATGGCAATATTGGACACCAAGCTCGATCACTGGGCCACAAATAATCTGCCTCTGGACAAGTATAGCAAACTGCTTAGCAACAAGGGATTAAAGAAACGCGAGCAACAGCAACAGCATCAGCAGCAACAACAACAGAATGGCAGCGGCAGCTTCAGCAGCAGCAGCAGCAGCAGCACTGGTAGCAGCAGCACCATGTCCAGCTCCAGTCTGAACACCAAGAATATTGAGTTGCTGTCGGCGATTAAACTGACTGGCGTGAAGCATTCATCTGTGGATGCTGGCAATGATTCAGATCAAACAGCACACTCAACATCAACAATAACGTGCAGTTATTGTGCCATCAACTTCCAAACACGGAACGAGTTGAGGCAACATTGCCAGACTGAAAGCCACCAGAAAGTGATAATGAGTGATGAAGGTAAGTGACCTATTTTATGTTCCTTCGGTGTCCACTAAACCAATATGTTTATTTCACAGGTCGCGACTGGAAGTGGCGTCCTCCACCTCGGGGATACACCTTGGACACTTACAGCGTCTGCGAAACATTTGCAGAGGCACAGACATGCCATTACGGAGCTCAGTGTGTGGAGGCACATGGCTTAGATGAACTGAACGAGTGGAAGGAGCGATTCGAGTATCGGCGAATGCGTGTGCAAAAGGCTTGTGAGAAGGAGTTGTACGGAAAGTCTTACACAGAACAAGTTCTCGAACGATGGATTCAGGCAACCGCCCCGGAACGCATCATGTGTGAAAAGGTGCCCGACATGGAAGCTAAATGCGAGCAACAGCTGGTTACCAGTATCAGCTCAAAAACTTCTAAACGTGAATGGCTATTTCAGCTGGAAACAACGAGACCACTAAAAGCGGTTGCTCTGCTGCAGGATGCGCATCGTAATCATTTTGCGATCAAGTCTATTAAGCTAGGCCAATCTACACCCGATACGGAGAACAATGTAGAATTAAAGTCTGATCAGGAGTGGGTGTCTTCTGCATTGCCAGAAAGCCAAGAAAACCCAACATCAGCAAAGCTCGTTACCGCACATGAAATTACTGTTGAATTTCACACAGAAATTTACGGCACGTTTCGGCAGTCAATCTGTTTCGATATCGGTCAGGAGCCTTTGTTGGTACGTCATTTGTGCGTCGATGTGTTACCCGTTAGTGATGCCGAAAAAATTGAAGAAATCAAGCGTGACATTATAAACAGCTCGGCTACCCGATGGGATGTTTCTAACACCAAGTTGACTCGCTTTGAGACCACGATTGGGACGCATCTGAAAACGGAGGCCTATCTCAGTGATTTGCAGCATGAGCGCGAGCTCTTAGAAAGATATCCCTGTCCCCGTGCTGCCACCTTTACGTTAACACAGTCCACTATTGTGGAAAAACGACTGACACAAAACAACTACCGCTCGCGTATACATGAGTTACTTTATGTTGAAGAGATCGCTCGCTATGAACAAATTGCGCGGTATAACGTGCGTACGCGGCTGACAGTGGCCTCCAATTATATATTGACACCGGCGGGAATGGCAACTAGTACGGCTAAGTATTCGTTGGCCGGTGAACTTTTCGCATTGATGCGCCTGGGCAAAGACATTTCAGAAGACACTTCGCCCGGTCGCTTGATTTTGTCTAACTGCAGTAGCGTTTACATTTCAGCGCCGGAGGAAGCAACAGCTAAGTCAGATAAATCAGATAAATCTGAGCTGCGAGCAGTATACGAAGCACTTATAGAAGATAAGGGTAAAAATGTAATATATCTGAAGCTGTCATCAAAATGCGTCGAGGCAATGGGCTTGCAAGCGGACACAGAACTGGACGTAGACATCCAATTCCAACTCAATCGCATGCCGTACTGTGAGTGGCACAATGCAGTGGATAAGATAACAGACTTTCGTTTGATATTTCCTGCAACCGAGCTAGAACCGGCCATACCCTGGACACCTAAAAAGCAATGGGCTGATGCTTGCGAGCCGAAGCTGAATGCAAAACAGCGCGAGGCGGTCAATGCCATCACAACGGCTTTAAGTATTAAGCTGCCACCTATTTTACTTATTGGACCGTTCGGCACGGGCAAGACATATACACTGGCCCAGGCTATTAAGCAGCTGCTAGCCCAACCAGAAGCCAAGATACTCATCTGCACGCATTCCAATTCTGCGGCAGACCTGTATATTAAGGAGTACCTGCATCCGTGGATCGAGGAGGGTCTTGCGGAAGCGACACCTCTGCGCGTCTACTACCACAAGCGTTGGTCTGCCACAGTCAACAGCGTGGTGCAGAAATATTGTATAACTGATGGGGTCGGCAACTTTCGACGGCCTAGCATTGATGACATAATGCGTCATCGCATCATAGTAGTAACGTTGAGCATCAGTATGGAGTTGGCTTCACTGGGTTTGCCCAAGGGCTTATTCACCCACATATTTTTGGACGAGGCAGCGCAGGCGATGGAATGTGAAGCGATTATGCCGCTGGCTCTAGCCAATGATACCACTCGAATTGTGTTGGCTGGAGACCATATGCAAATGAGTCCCGAACTCTTCTCTGCGTTTGCAAAAGAACGAAAATTGCATATTTCACTGCTTGAACGACTATACGACCACTATCCTTCAAACTTTCCATGTAAGATTTTGCTTTGCGAAAACTATCGTGCGCATGAGGCCATCATACGATTCACCTCGGAATTATTTTATGAGCAGAAGCTTGTTGCATCTGGCAAACAACCACGTCATGAACGTTTCTACCCTCTCACATTTTTTACAACAAGAGGAGAGGATGTGCAAGATAAAAACTCGACAGCATTCTATAATAATGCAGAGGTTTACGAAGTAGTTGAACGTGTCTCGGAGCTGCGTAAACGTTGGCCAAGCGCTTGGGGCAAGTTGAATGATACAAGCATCGGAATTATGACACCTTATGCAGATCAAGTATTTCGAATTCGATCCGAGCTGAGGAAACGTCGCATGGGTGGAATCTCCGTGGAACGCGTTCTTAATGTGCAGGGCAAGCAGTTCCGTGCTGTGTTTCTGTCAACAGTACGAACAAGACGAACATGTTTGCCACAAGGAAACAGCCCTGGAGCTGGGGGTGCTCCTATTGCCGCAGCCAGCATAGGTGATGCTGATACCGATTATGGCTTTCTAAGCAACTCGAAGCTTCTAAATACTGCTATTACGCGAGCACAGTCCTTGGTAGCTGTCGTTGGAGATCCCATTGCTCTCTGTTCTATAGGACGCTGTCGCAAAGTCTGGGAGCGATTCATTGAAATATGCGATGAACACAAATCACTGTTTGGCTTAACTTGGTCAAACTTGCGATCCCAGCTAGATGGAGTCGAAATGAAGCGCGGCTATGTTCTCAATCCGTTAGCACCCGAATTTGTTCCTCGTGCTCTGCAGCCGGAGGCAT
This sequence comes from Drosophila borborema, assembly GCA_030914335.1. Classification (NCBI taxonomy): domain Eukaryota; kingdom Metazoa; phylum Arthropoda; class Insecta; order Diptera; family Drosophilidae; genus Drosophila; species Drosophila borborema. The sequence continues at coordinate 7,962,759 of JAUESP010000304.1, forward strand.
ACTTACGCGAGCAAGCAGCTTTGTATCTAAATGCTCCAGCCCATGTGCCACCTGGCAGTCAGCCACCCCATTATGCTACTTCTGCTGGCATGGGTCCTGGGCCGTCTGCGCATCAGATGAATCAAATGGCTGCAGCAATGGCTGCCAATCATATGTACTCCTCTCATATGGCTGCAATGATGGCAGCTGCAGTGGTCGCTGGCAGCAAGTCTTCCAATGGACCGTCGCCAGGACCAGGTCCGGGACCTGCCGGTCATATACGTGGGCATATGGGAATGCGTGGGCCGCCAACTAACGGACCGCCTCCTGTGCCGCCTCATCTGCGACAATCCCAGCCAGGCAGTGGAGGACCTCCACCCCCACCTTATGGTCAGTACACAGCAATGCAGCATTGGCGGCCACCCGTTGCCCCCCAACAGCAACAACAGAATCCCAATGCCAGTCTTTGGGGTCCACCACCGCAAACAAATCCCTGGAGTGTCTTACCGCCCAACAAGCAACCGCCACCTCAGCAATCGAATGCCCCTGGTCGTGGCCCGGGACCACTGCCTCCACCGGTAAGTTTGAATATTATAAATAATTATTTTGATTTAGAATATGACATGAGCAAAAGTTAAAAGATTTTTGGATAAACTAGTAAGTGGGAGGGATTAGTCGGATTGGTGATATTCGAAACCATGTAATAGTAAAACAAGTAAGAAAGTCGACACTGCTCGACACGAAATCCCCTGAGCCTTTCTTCGAACGAATAATATTCCAATGATGCTTCGTTTCAATACTCCACGCGTAAGAAACTATACATGCAAAAACACGAGCACACACACACGGCTATCTACGCTTGTACGCCTTTATGTGTGTAAGCATTGCAGGCGGCTTGCTATCTCGCTGCCTCTCTTGCTAGGCCGCGGGAGTTTTGCTGCCATAACTTCTTTGATTAATAATTCTGTTTCTAGACGGACAATCGTGTTCAACTGCTCAGATTATGATCATGACATTAATATCTATATGCCAAACCAAACTGTATGCCTCTAGTATTTGAAATACATTTTTTACACATTTGGGGGTGTGGGGGAATTGGGGACCGGAATAAAAAATCTGAAAAAAACCGAAATTGTAATAAATTAGTATCTATATATATGCAGAAGACTTAGAGACTCTAACTCTAAAGATGAATTAGCTAGAATGTTATAACTGATTCCCGATAAAGTGTTTTATTGATAACTTTGGAAATATAGAAGTTATCGAATTTCTGTAACAAACTCGTACTGCGCGTGCAATATACGGACCTAACACAAAAATAATAAACTCTTTAGCTCTTATATCTTCGGAAGTCGACGCGTTCAAGCACACGGACAGACGGACATGGCTTTATCAACTTTTCTCGTCACCCCGATCAAGAATGTATATACTTTATGGGGTCTGTTACGCCCCCTTCTGCCTGTTACATACATTTAACAAAACCATTATACCCTGATTTCTCATTCTCAATGGGCCCAGGATATAAATAGTAACCGTGTAGTTATTATATCCCTACCTCATACTTTTATCATTTGTCATATGTGTGTAAATGCTTAAATCGTTCGAATCGCTTTCGTTAACAGGCTCTTCGAGGAGGCAGTGTGCCCCCAGCTGCAGCAAACGCGAATACTGCGGCACAACTGTTAAGGAATCCAAGCGAACTGGGCTACCTAGCTAAAAAGACACTTTACAACCATGGTCAGGCACCTCCATCTCAGCAGCCAATTCCCCCACAACACCACCTGTATGGGCAGCCACCGATACCGATTCAACGTGGAAGTAGCGTTCCCAACGGGCCGATGAGCCCAATGGAAAATGGGCCACCACCCTATATACGACACAATGGCACTGCGGCGGGTTATGCCAACTACGAAAAGTCAGCGGGCCCACCTCAGCAACCCCCACCTGCGCCCTACATGTACACGGCCGGCAAACAGCCATCGCCTAGTAGCTTGCGGTTTCCGTCTGCGCACGAGCTACTTCCTCCCAACATGAGTATCTACGAGATGGCGTTCAGCTCCAAAGAGGAACAGTACAAGTGGTATCTTAAACTACTTGAGTCTGCGGGTCAAGAGGCAGCAAACAAGTTCGGCGATATGCTGCGCCAAGTAATGACCACGTTGCAGCAACAGGGCCACCAACCACAGCATCATCCACAGGGACACAAGCCCCAGCCACCGGTAGTACCAGGACCGCCGATGTTATCAAATCCGCACTCTGTGATGGGGCCGCAGCCGCAGCGGTCACAGTATCCGGTAATTTACCCTACACAAGGGCAAAACCCGAATCAGCAACCATTGGAGTCTTCGCCTCCCTTGGACAACTTTAATCAGCAAATAGATCTTGTGTTCAATTCGATCATGAATGGGGCCAATGAAATTGCACAACCCATTTTACGTGACGTACTAGGCATGGTGGGCGTGACAACAACGACAAGTGGTACTGGGGTCATGCCACTGTCAAATGGCATGATGAATGGGGGAGATTTACAACAGCATCAGCAACAACAACAACAACAACAGCAGCAGCAAAGCCGCCTCTTCAATATGATGCAAGGGCAACAACAGACGCAGCAAACGCCCTTGACTATAGGAAAACATGGACCAAATTCTGGTCAGTTGCAGCCATTAGCCATGTATGCTAACCACATGACTGGACCGATGCAGGGACCCGGTGTCCACCCAGCTTCTAACAGCAACACTGGGGTCTCTAACTTCATGAACAATGGTGAGTTCCATCTGCTTCAGTTATTGTATGTACAACAGCATCACTCTTTTTTTCCTAGCTGGTAACGCGGTGCTGAACGACAAGTCGTTTAACAACTTTAGTAACCATAACAATGGTGGACAAAACAGCAACGGCCTTCATAATAATAGCAGTTCTGTCCCGCTCTACCGTCGTCAGGCAATGGCCGGCAATGGGGGTAACAATTATAACAATATGTCTGGTGTTTTTGCCAACTTGGACACAGGTGCCAATCTAATTGAAGTCTTATTCCAAGCCAATAATGCGACGTCCGAGCACTCTAACAAATCAGATCATGGCCATGGTCTACTCTACAACAACTACAACGCAATTAAGAGCGGAAATGACTTGGACTTGTTCTCCAGCGTGCCACCTCAGGCTGTTCAATCTTCTGCAGATCCCGTCAACAATCAGCAGTCCTCGGCAACTACGTATGCGGCTGTTCTAAGTCAAGGGCCGCAAGCAGCTTCAGCACATCAGCAGCCAACAATGAACTCGGCAAGGCCACTGCATGCTTCGAAATCCTCCCTAGCATCGAATGAAATAGAAAAAGATCCATTTGCGGCCATACGAGAATTGGGACAGGCAACTTCTGGATTTTACAATTACTTTCAGTGATCACATGTAATGGACGTCGTTGACGTCGTCGCCGCCTGCTGCACGTGGCATCAACGTCTTAATGTAGAAACTTTAGAGTCTTGCAAAAAGAAAAAAAAAAAAAAATTGAAAAAATTAGAAAAACTCAAAAACATCATGAATTGCTTGTTAATTTTAGCTCTCCCGTTTGCTTTTTTAATCGCAGTTAATTTAAATATGTAGAATTAATTATTATTACAATTATATATATGATATGCATATGATTAGTTATAAATGCCGCAGCAGGCCGTTCCGCCCTATGCACGCCCATGGCGCTGTCATTTCGTACGTCGCAGGGTCGCTCTGAGCACCCAGCCCTTAAAACAAAACAAAAAAATTACAAAATCAAAAAAAAAAAAAAAAAAAAAACCATAGAAAAAATACAAAAGAAAAAAAAAAACAAACAATTAGCTAGTTGTTAAGGTAATTCAAGCAAGTTTGTATTTTATAATCATTATATTAGTCGTAGATGATATGCTACGAGAATAATGTTCAGTTTGGCCTAAGTGCGCTTGAGTTATAAATACATATAAATATATATTGTATCTTGAGTATTGTACAGCAGTTGACCATTCGAAAAATTAGAAACTGAAAATTTATCATGTACTCAAATACATTATTACCTATCTTTATTCAAATCTTTAATTTATTTATGTACTAGGGTACAAATATAATGCTTTATTAATGTATTTTAAATATATATTGGCTACTCTACATATGGGACACATTGTATGTACATACATACTTTTACAGCACCTATGTAGAAACAAATTTCCTCTGATTGCTCGGATCCCAAATGGATAAGTATATAACTCCGCCCACGCTCTGGAAATTTGAATTTCAATATCATGTTGAAAACGAATTAATTTAATTAAAAAAACATTGACACATGGCGTGTCAATCAAATTAATTATATAATCTAATCATTTATATGATAAAGAATAAAGCAAAACTAACTTGGAAATACATACATACACACATATATATTATAAATCATTAAAGATATACAAAATATAGTTATATGTATGCCAGTTCGTCTAAACACATTTTGTTAAGCACAAAAATTAATTATTTAAAACACTAACCACATTCAAACTACACTGAAAAACTGTGTAAAACAATTTATGAAAATGCAAAACATATATAAAGATAAAATTTAAAAAAAAATCCCAAAGGGACACCAAAAACAGCATCAATACTTTTTCGTTGCTCTAATTGTAAATATAAACATTTCAGACTCAAATACCGTGGAAACTTTTTCTGGGCTCGACAATGGATAAAAATCATATACGGGACCCCGTTCACGTATTCGGCAGCTCTATTGATTTATGGTTCGATTCCAAAATTTAATATATTCTAAGAATGTATAAAATGTTTTCCGCCACCTGGGCTTTGAGTAGTGGAATCCTTTTCAACGGAATGACAGTTATAATTTTAAAAAATGAATTGATTCGTTGTTCCCAGAAGCCTAAGCTTGTCAATGATTATTGGCAAGACTTTGTCAACTAAAAACCAATATTTTTAGGCTCAATGAATAGCTCAGCAAACTCAAGTAAATCAATTCGGATATTTAGACTTAAATGTTGAATAATCGAGTTTGAGTAGACTTACATATATTTAAAACACGGAAATATGAATTGACTTTAATATGCTCATTCTGTATAATTTGAAAATATTTTGCAATTGCGATTTATAGATTTGTGGAGTAGCTTTACTTTGGTATTTTAATAAATTTTAGTTTAGTTAGTTTCATAAGAAAACAAATTTTTTTTTGTATATTTATATGTATATATATTTCACAAGTTACATTAATTAAATATGTTTTCGGAAACAAATATACATACAATGTATGTAGAGTATTTGTATTTATTTATCGTTTCTTCAAATTGAAATTGAATTTTTAAGATTTTTCTCTACTTTTAATGACTTATTAATAAAACCCTTATAGAAAATATGAAAGAAACTTCAGGAGTTCAAGCAGGAATATTTAAGTTAGACAATTCTTCTTTAACTTCATCGTACAGATCCTTGTATTCCTCGTTTTGTCGCACAAGCAGAGCTACGGTGCCCCTCTTTACGCCCATGGCAGCGCCTAGGTCAGCGCGACTGGGCGTATAAGTATAGGGAATTCCCTTCTCTTCACAAACAGCTGGCAAGTGACACATAATATCAACAGGCGTCACGTCTCCAGCGAAAATGCAAATCCTGTGATTGTTTTTGTTTATCAGCAATTCTTTCAGAAGGTACAAATTCACGAAAAAACTTACCCTGTTTCGCCTTTCCGCAAACGTGTTTGCACATCCTTCAATCCATTTCGTAAATAAGTTTTATGCTTCATGGCTTTCTTTACCAATTTATAACATTTTTTGGCGAGCTTCTTGCCCGCCATTGGTTTCGCTATGGCATTTATAAACAGTAATTTGTCGTCATAGGTCTCTTCTTCCTTAATGGCCACATTGTCACTGACTTTAATTGAAGCGTCCGCTTCCTCTGAGTGTTCCAGTTTTACTTTAACCATTTTATTTGAACACACAAAAACGAAGGGAACCAGCCTAATTTCTTTAACTTTCTTAACACACTACCACGTGTGTATACAGTGTGCCCGTATTTTTTTTTAACAATTTGCCTTACTTTTGAAAAGACTAACCAGTATAATTGTTTGTTTGTTTGTTTGTGACTTATTCTTGCCTTATGTGGTATTTTCGTAAGTCAAATTAAATAACAAAAAATAACCACAAATGCATGATATATATAAAAAATTAAAGAACAAAAAATTATAACATCTTTTTAAGATGACGACGATAGATGATTTTTTGTAAAAATTAGGGAAATAAAATATAAATTACATTTCACCAACTTTTGTAAGCTTACAATTTCAATCGTCGTTGATCTAATTTTGGTTGTGATTGTTGGAAGCTGCCAAGCTTTTTCGGCAACTCTGGCTCCAATCATTTACGAAGGCACAAAATAAAAAGCCAATACGATTTAATTTAGCTTATTATTTATTAATTTAATGCCGAGTCCGTGATATTTGTTTAGGCAAAGTTAATTGTATGCGAAAAGATAAGAGAGATGTTGCGCGCTTGCAGACAACTTTCGTACAGAATTAGAGAATTTAAAGAAAAAAAGTTACAAGTATAAGCAAGTAAAAGGAAGGCGAAAATTACATATGTATGTCTGTTATGCTTTCTTATGTGTATGAGTGCATTAACAGCGAATGAAATGATATAGAGAATAGACTAATTTAAGAGAAACTTATTTAAGAGTATTTATTAGCTGCTGCGCCGAACATCCTCCCCCCCGTTGAAAGACCAAGTCTTTCAACAGGATCATCAACCGGAAGGACGCACAGCTTATTGACAGCTCGACGTGTAGTTCCAGTGGGCGTACGTAGAACAGCAACTCTCACGACACCATCAGCTCCAGCAATGATCTCAACGACCCGGGCTAATGGCCATTTCAAAGGTGGCAAGTTTTCGTCTTTCACGCATACGACATCGTTGACTTTGATAGAAGACTGCGGGGTGCGCCATTTTCCACGCTGTTGGAGAATGGTGAGGTATTCATCACTCCAGCGTTTCCAAAACAACTGCTGTATGTACGTCATGCGTTGCCAGCGATCAAGGCGATTGTGGTCCAACCCAGTTACGTCTGGCTCGGGGAAACTGATGAGTGGTCGACCAATCAAGAAATGTCCTGGAGTGAGAACTCCAAGATCATCGGGATTTTCTGAAATTGCAACAAGAGGACGAGAATTGATTATGGCCTGAATTTGGCATACCAAAGTGCGCAGTTCGTCGAAGCCAAGAAGTGCCGATCTCATAGAGAGATATAAATGTTTTTTAGCTGTCTTCACTGCTGCTTCCCATAGGCCGCCGAAGTGTGGCGAACGAGGAGGTATGAACTTCCAATCGAAGCTGTTGTTGATGCAGTAGTTGTGGACTTCAATGCGATGTTCCTGGCTCAACAATAGGCGCCGCAAATCCGCCAACTCGTTCCGTGCACCCACAAAGTTAGTAGCATTGTCAGACCAAATGCATTTTGGAATGCCACGCGTACCAATGAAACGCTTGAGGGCGCCCAAAAAAGCAGCTGTCGAAAGATCCTTTGCGAGTTCCAACCATACAGCCTTGGTTGCGAAGCAAACGAACACGCAGATGTAGCACTTTACAGAGGCTTTGTTTCGTCCATCAGGCTTGTAGTAAAAAGGACCACAATAATCCACTCCAGTGACTGTAAATGCCGGTGAGCACTGTGCACGATCCTTGGGCAAGTCCGCCATTATATGCTCAACGAGACGAGGCCGAGATCTGCAGCAAATTATACATTTTCGCAATGCTCGGGCAACCGTTTTCATGCCACCTATGGGCCAGAATTGCTGTCGAATTATTCCAAGCAAAGCCTGCGGTCCTGCATGGTGATACTTCTGATGAAAATGCGAGATTATAGCGAAGGTTAGGGGATGCTCTTTGGGCAAGATAATTGGGTGGCGCGCATCGAAGCCGAGAGTAGAGTGTCGCAAACGACCACCGACTCTAAGTAGACCAAAATCATCCATAAATGGAGAGAGCGAAAGAGTGGAGCTTGACGAATGTATATTCTTTCCATTCTGTAGGGCAGAGTATTCTGGCTGCAACTGAGTTCTTTGAAGAAGACGGCATAGTAGGAACGATCCCTGACGAAGATCGTCTGATGACAACTCAGCTGACTTTATTTTTCTGATAAATTTGTGAATGTAGCCAAAAATGCGCTTCATTATTCCGAATGAATTTATGTGTTTGAATGACAAAGAGATATCTACGTGCTCAGCTGAGAATAAAACCTTTTGGCGCATTTCAGGAAGACATGCTTCAGACAAGCAGTGCCTTGGCCAATAACATTTCTCCTTTTGCAAGAAAGAAGGTCCATGCATCCATAATTTTGAGTGCAAAAGTTCCAACGGTGCTGCTCCCTTGGATAACATATCCGCCGGATTCATCTCGGTTGGCACGTAATGCCACTCCATGCCGATCGTGAGCTGCTGTATGGCACAAATCTTGTTAGAGACAAACACATTGAATTTGGATGGCTCTTCCTTTAACCAAGACAAGACCACGGCTGAATCTGACCAACAATGCATCTCACACTCGAACAAGTTCATTTTGTTTATTTCGCTTACCAAGTTCGCAAGCAGAAATGCAGCGCATAACTCAAGTTTAGGCACAGTAAGAGTCTTTAGTGGGGCGACCCTGGCTTTGGAACAGAGCAACTGAACTTGAACAGCATTCTTCGATGAGCGAACATAAACACAAGAGCCATAAGCCTGAAGACTAGCATCGCAGAAGGCATGCAGTTCGACCCTTGCTTTAAGTTGGAGTACATAACGAGGAAATACTGCATGGCTCACTTGCTGAAAGTCCTTACAAAACTCGCTCCAAGCCGTTTCCAATGGTTGCGGTAAGCTCTCATCCCATTGCAGCTTGTCTCTCCACAGGCGTTGCAAGATGATTTTGGCCCTAGTTAAAGTTGGTCCGATCAAACCTAACGGATCGTAACATCGCGCAATGGTTGATAAAACCGAGCGTTTTGTGTGTGTGCCAGTATTAATTTTGGGCTCGAAAGTGAACACGAAGCTGTCCTTCCGAGGCTCCCAGATGAGTCCAAGTGTTTTTGTCACATCGCTGCCGTCGTCGAGTTTGAGAAAACTCTCCTGCTCAGTTTCTGGAACTCCGCGAAGTATATCAGTTGAGTTAGAGCACCATTTTCTCAATTTAAAATTTCCTCGGTCAAGAAGATTTGTAGTTTGTCGCATCATGTCTCGAACTTCTTCAACTGAATTGCCTCCTGATATCAAATCATCAACGTAGAAATCTCGCAAGACAGTTTTAGATCCTAATGGGTACGACGAAGACTCATCCATTGCTAGTTGATGCATTGCACGAATTGCCAAAAAGGAAGCGGGTTTGGTTCCATACGTGACGGTATTCAATTTGAAAACTTGAATATCATGGTCTGAAGAGTCTCGCCACAAAATGCACTGAAGCATAGAATCAGGCTCTGAGACTTTAACACACCTATACATTTTACCGATATCTCCTGTAAGTGCAATGGAAAATGTGCGAAAACGAACGAGCGTGTTAAACAATGTAGCTTGAATAGTCGGTCCTGACATAAGCAAATCGTTTAATGAGAGCCCAGATGTGGTAATGGCTGAGCCGTCAAAGACAACTCTCAGCTTTGTTGTCGAACTCTCTTCTTTGTATACGCAATGATGGGGTAAGAAATATTTGCATTTATTGATATCTGCGCTGGGCACCAGTGACATATGTTTGAGGTCAATATATTCCTTTATAAATGCTGAATATTTCTCCTTGAGAATTTCATTTCGAGCGAATTTACGCTCCAAGTTTACGAGTCGACGCTTGGCCTGCAAATAAGAGTCGCCCAAAGATTCGACGCCTAGCTTTTTTGGCAAGCAAACTGAATATTCCCCTGATGACAATCGACGATAGTTTGCGATGAAATGCTGCTGACAATGGAGCTCCTCGGTTGTTACCTTGGCTATAGGCTCGAAGACGTGCTCCACTTCCCAAAATTGACGCACTAACTCATCAAGCCGAGTGCTGTGATTAGTGTCATCCGAAGCTCTTTGGGTTGCGATGAACGATGAGAGTTTGGGGGCTGATTGCCCGCCACCTGACACGATCCAGCCGAGTTGAGTTTTCTGCAAAATTGGTAAACCAGGTGCTAACAGAATTTGACCAACACACAACAGCTCGAAGAAAAGACCAGCTCCGATGAGAAGATCAATCCGTTGTGACTTATGGAATAAGGGATCAGCTAGCTGTATGTTTGAGGGTATATTCCAACTATTAGTAGACATTGACATCCCAGGCTGATTGTCAGTAATCATTTGGGCAACGATTGCAGTGATAGTAGTAGAATAATTTGAAATCCGCGATTTCAAAACGAGATCGACTGAGTATCCTTCAGTTGAGAAGCTAGCATCTCCAATGCCAGAAACTGCAGTGAGCGATTTGCTTTTTCGAAGCTGAAGCTGATTTGCGAAACGACTGGTGACGAAGTGAAGTTGAGATCCTGAATCCAAGAGTACACGACACGGAACGAATGTTCCAGCTCGATTCTTGACAAGGATTATTGCAGTAGCTAGAAACACAACATCAGACGAACTAGGCGATATGTGGGCTTGAGGCAGAGAAGGTGACATTGCAACCATGGCAGTGGGGTGTATTGTATGTGCTTGTTGATCAGGTTTCAACACAGCGTTGGATGTAGCTATCGAAGACTGATTGTAATGCAATAGAGTATGGTGCTTCGATTGGCAAGTACGACAGGAGCTAGATTTACAATCCTTTAGCTGATGACCTTTTCTCAAACAATTAAGACAAAGCGCGAGTCTCTTGGCCTCCTTATGTCTTGCCATTGGCGACAATTTCTCAAAGCGCTTACATTGAAATATCATGTGACTTGTGTCTTCGCAGAATACACAACAACTAGGAATCTTGGAAGCAACAAATGATTTTCTTAAATGTGTACTCACGATCTTCCCTGACTTGCCAACCTGACCATCTTGCAAAACTTGATCCACATTTTCAAGCATTCGACATCGCCCTTGCAAGAAAGCTGACAATTTGGCCCACGATGGTAACTCATTAGCAGACGAGCTTTCCTCCCATTTGACCTGAGTTGACTTATCCAATTTCTGCAACACTGTCTGCACGATGATAATATCAGCAACTTCTTCCCTCGACGCTAAAGAATCCATAGCACGAAGGTGAGATGTCACTTTATCTGTTAATTGCCTCAGCCTACCTACAGAGGTATCAGCCTTCTCAAGCCCAAATATCGCTCTGATGTGTGCCTGTAAGATAAAACGTTTATTATCAAAACGACGTTGAAGAATATCCAGAGCGACGATATAGTTAGCCTTGTTAATTTCCAAAGAGCTGATGGAATCCAAAGCAGAACCGCTTAAGCAAGATCGAAGATGCTGGAACTTCTCAACAGGATTGAGATCAGGATCAGTATCTATGATCGTTTTGAACATAGAGTAAAAGTTTTCCCACTCAGTGTAGATTCCATTAAATTTTGGCAGCTCCAGCTGCGGCAAACGCGATCGATTAGACATGACGACCATTGGATGAGCATTTGTAAAACTTGTATTGAGCGTTGAAGATAGCTGTGGATTCGGCCGACTTCCCAGTTCACGCTGAAGCAAGGCCTTAAACTTTAGTAGAGTTGATTCAAATTTCGCAGGTAAATCACTAGATATGGATTCAAAATCTGATTCCTCTAAGCTAGTGTGAACCGCTTCAAAATTTGACTCTAACTTGGTGATCGAATCCAACAGCACACGTAGCTCACACGAATCCATATGACTTAATTTTTCCACGTCTAATTCGGCATATAACCTTTCAAGTCTGTCGAAAAGAGCTTTCGTTTTAAGCCTTAAATAAGTGACCTGAGATGCAGGCACTCCATCAGCATTAGATTCTGAGTTATTCATTTTGATACGTCACAAATTCACTTAAGTTATGCTCAATTCAATTCAATTCACAAGTTCAATTGCAAAGTTGATGCACAAGCTAATAGACTCACTAATGCACTTCCAATTTAGCTGCACCTTTTATATGCAAGCTCACTGTGTGTGTATGTTTGTATGTGTGTGATCTAACACAGCTATTTTCGGATTAGCGGGCCTTCTATGCAGACGCTGCACAAAAGGCGCCAACGGCGACGAACGAAGCGAACGATTAAAAGAGAATGAGAAAGACAAAGATAATGCTCGCACAACTGCATACACTGAATTATGCACTTTGAACAAAATTATTTGTTCACAAATGCTAATGTTTTACACTGTTGCGTTAGGATGAAATTAATTGTTAATTTGAATGCACTATTTTGCACAAATGTTTATAAATTTCACGGAGAAGGCTAATGTTTTACACTGTTGTGTTACGATGAAATTGATTGTTAATTTGAATGCACTATTTTGCACAAATGTTTATAAATTTCACGGTTGAGCGACGACGAAATAGATTAATAACTTTTAGCGCACTAAACGAACATCACGAAGTGTATAAATCACGTCGGGGTCACCAAAATGTTGGAAGCTGCCAAGCTTTTTCGGCAACTCTGGCTCCAATCATTTACGAAGGCACAAAATAAAAAGCCAATACGATTTAATTTAGCTTATTATTTATTAATTTAATGCCGAGTCCGTGATATTTGTTTAGGCAAAGTTAATTGTATGCGAAAAGATAAGAGAGATGTTGCGCGCTTGCAGACAACTTTCGTACAGAATTAGAGAATTTAAAGAAAAAAAGTTACAAGTATAAGCAAGTAAAAGGAAGGCGAAAATTACATATGTATGTCTGTTATGCTTTCTTATGTGTATGAGTGCATTAACAGCGAATGAAATGATATAGAGAATAGACTAATTTAAGAGAAACTTATTTAAGAGTATTTATTAGCTGCTGCGCCGAACAGTGATATTTTAATGAAAATTTTCCAAGGTATTAATGTGCACATATTATACGCCTGCAGAATTGTTTCACATGAATGTAAATGTAGAAAATGTTTATAATTGTTCATTCGACACATATAATTTAGTTGTGAATCAATTTCCATTAATATTCCCGCTTGTGTGGTGGCACATACACCTGTTGTTGCAAAGTCTGGCGATCGGCGCGATGGCGGGATTGGAGGTGCTGCGGCTGGGACATGTTGGTTAGGAGTCTGTTCTGGGCATCCGTAATGGGCAGAATATCAGATTTTAATACTTCTTCATGGTTGCCATAGCCGATGAAGAACACCACGCAGGTATTTTCCGAGACGGCTGTAATTTCAGCTTCATAGTACTGAAAATAGTGAAAAACAAGCTGTCATTGAGTGTTTCTAGGTATTCTTGGTGGGGTGCTGTATACTTACACGCCCATCGTCCCAATATTTGGCCATGCATAAGTCGCCATTCTTCCATAGCCAGGGATCGAATGGGGCTGCCAGGCCAAAGCATTTAGGCGGCGATGGCATTGCTATTGCCACCGCTGCAGATGGCTGCGGGTTTGACGGCACGAAGCCAGCAGTTGGTTCTGCTTGGGCTGTTGCGATGTTATTTGTTTGCGGGCTTGCCGACTGACCCTGAGCCGTAGTGTGCGCACTCTGAGGAGGAGCGATACTCAATCCTTGACTCTTCAAAAGACTCATAGCAAACTCGTTAGTCTCCTTGGTTTGAAAGCCCATTATCTTGCTAGGGTCGTAAGTGTAACCATTTGGCAATTGCGTGCAATTGACAGTCGATGGTGGTCGTGGATTCTCATGCTGAGCTTTATGCGGGCGTACAGCTGGGATACTCTTCTCCACTGATTTTTGGACCTGAGCAAAAGTGCCTTGCGGTTCAGATGGCTGTCGCGTAGATTGACCTGCACTTTGCCTACTACCGCGTCTGTGTTCTCGCTTCGAACTGCTTATCTTCAAGTTGGCTGTTTCTGTGACGACCTTATTCACACGATTATTGTGGTCATCAGTGTGACTGGCAAAAGGATTGCTGGTCTTGGAAGTAGGAGTAGCAGCAGCTGCTGCCCCAATACTGGCACCATTGCCTTGCTGACGGCGTCTGTTGTTGTTCTGATTGTGGCTGTGGCTATGGCTGTGGTTGCTGCCGGCTGTTCCGTTCTCAGTGCGATTATTTCCATTCCGATTGTTTAGGCGCTCGTTGGGTCGACGATGGGCCCCTAGCTCTTTTGTCGAGCAATCTGGTTTGCCTGTCTCAGTGGTGCCTTTGCTGGGGACTGGATGCGCGTCGTGGACATTGCGGTTGGAGCTTTTGACATGCGGTTGCTCAGCTGCACGTGAATTGGAATCCGGCTTGCGCACGTTGCCTCCACCCGCAGCTCCGGCTCGATCATAGTAGCTGCTGCCGTTGCCGGCTCCACGAGTTACACGCTCCTCACGGCCAGCCCGGCTGCGAGTGCCACTCCTTTGAGACCGTCCGGAATGACCGCCACGATTGGCAGCAAAGCTGCTCGAAACATTGTTTTCGAATCGCGTGTGCTCGGCCACATTTTGAGCTTTGCTTTCAGCCAAAGACACAGCTACTGCTGCTTTCAAATCACTTTCGAATTGCAAATCCAACGCCTTATCGGCGTTGGATTTAGATTTCACTTGCTCCCCACTTGTATCGCCGGCAACCTGATCAGTGCGTAGCTTGGTAGTGAGAAAATCAAATAGAGTGGCATTTGCGGCCGGTTTCGCGGCTTCGGCTTCCTCTTTGAGACTGGCGCCGCGCTTGCTCTCCCTGCCATTCCGCTCCGCCCGAGCGCTACGGAATTGCGCTTCGCTTGCACTATCAGCCGCATCCTTGCGTCTTTTTAAATTAAAAAGAGCTCTTTCCAGATTGTTGCGCGTCGCTTGCAACGCAGACTTGGCCTCCTCCTTGCTGTAGCCCTTCTCGAGAATTTTTTTGATGTTATGATCCACAAGATTTTGTCCCCCGCCGCCAAAAACCTTTTTGACAGCCGCCTTATTGGCCACGGCAATCGCTTCACTTCGCATATTATTGAAATCGTCGTTCTCCTTGGCAGGCTTCTCTTTGTCCTTGTCTGCAGCCGGTGCAAGACTTTTAAAGTTGCGATCAGCGTTTGCATCAATGTTTTTTCCAAAGGTAACCCAGGGCGGTGGAGCAGTTGAGCCGCTAGGCGGGCGTCCGCTACGAGCATATTTCAACATAGTGCGCGCAAAATCCCATTTCTCGTACAACGCTTCCACCCGTCCGCCCAGTATCTTAAACTCGTTGGCACGTAACAGCAGGAAGCCTTGCAACAGTTGCAGCTTCTCAGCGTGAAAGTAAATCTTTGTGCCAGGTGCCACGTTCAGATTGAGCGCTGGCACTGGCTCCAATTCGAGGGCCTGCAATACGGTTTGTCCATCGCTAAGCTCCACTTGCAAGAGTCGCGGCGCAGCCTTCGACTCCTCATTGCTCTTCGGAGCTGCGATGTTGCGAACTCTTTGCACCTGTAGGACGATGCGGCCTGGAATGACGCCAGAGCTATCGTCTTTTTTGATGGGTAGAGCGCCGCCGCCGAAGTCACGTAAGTCACGCTATAATAAATGAATAGTTGTGGTTAATACTCTGTAATATAGTTGCCGTTGCCGGATTTCCTTCATTTTCACCCACATTCAGTGCAGCTTCAATTAATTTGCTTGGGTCGGAGTCCTCGCCGACGAGTCTTTGCAATGACTTTATTCCATCCTCGGTGAAATGCCTACAGAGATGTTGAGGCCATAAAATGTGCACAGCTCTACTAATCAAATGACTCACCATCCGCTAGCTTTTAATTTATTTAACAATTCCATTTCTTCTTAAATATATAACACATAAGTGTACATATATTCTAGCGAGTGCAGCACAAAACTACCCAATTTCGTCGCACCGCTGCCTAATTCGCCGCCCCCTAAATTTCGCTGTGGTAATCGATAAAGCTAGAAATATCGATGATTAGGGTGTGATTGGTGTATAGTTCCATAAGAATAATTAATGTAGAATTGATATTCGCAATATTATCATATTTTAATATTGAATTTAAAAAAATAATAATAGTAATTAGAATGCTATTCCATTAATGCCTTTGTTAAAGTTTAATTTATTCAATCCTAAGATATTAGGCGCCAAAAACCAGAAATCTATTAATTTTATATCGATATAAATTTTTAGTTTTAAGCTAAATAATGCTGAAATGCCTTCATAAGTATCGGTAGAATAGTCTTCGATAGCGACTACTAATTTTGTTGCTCATTGTTATTAAAGCAGCTGTAAGTAACGGTTCGTGAGAATTTTGATCGGAAGTGAGATAATAAGCAAAGGCAAAACCAAGAATCAACACTTAACATACAAGAATAAAATTTTGTTTACAAATCATATTCGTGAATATTTGTAGTGTCAATAGTCTTGTTGGAAAGCACAAAAATTGAAACGTGCTTTTCAAACAATATAATAAATAAATATCTCAACTGTTGTTAACAAGAAGCATAAAATGAATTTATCCTTTGCTGGGTGCGGTTTCCTTGGAATATACCATGTCGGCGTTGCTGTCTCCTTCAAAAAGTACGCACCGCATCTACTTCTAGAAAAAATTGGAGGAGCCTCAGCGGGCTCACTGGCAGCATGCTGCCTGCTATGCGATTTACCACTAGGTATGCCTTTCTTCTATTTACACTTTTATATTAAAATATTAGTAATAAAATAAATAACTAAATAACATATATATATATATATATATAATAAAACTATGTGCAAAATTAGTTGGCTCTCCTCTCAAAGTTTCAGATTAGGGCGTATTTCGACATATGTTCAGTAAATAACAATGAAATACAAAACAGAAGATCTGTGCCAGCTGTGAACACTCCCATTTGGGGGCTCGTCGCTGAGGAAACGTAAGCATAGCAACAACAAGTAAAGCGGACCAGCTGGGAATACACACACAAATGTGCGTAAGCGTGTTTGAGTGTATATATGTATGTGTATATTTTATGTAAACATGTTTGTAAAGTGTTGCGAGCCCTAAAAATAAATTCTCATGTTGCGTTCGCACATATTTACATTTATTTTTTTGGAGCCAACATATTTGATTTCGCGAAGGTCGCTGTTGCTTATCTGTGTAGGCACGTTTTCAATTGTTCTTTTAAATCAAAAGTGGTGTACAACGATAAACAATATTTGTATATAGGTATACATATATATAAATATATGTATGAATGTCATACAAATATAAATCCACATATGTATGTACATTCGCTTACCTGTTTTTGCTGCATACTTGTAGAAAGTTCCGTAGACAGTCAGGTAGAATGACACATTGATGCATCTCTTCCAGATTAATTGCGGTATTTCGTCTTTCCAATGTGTGCGTACTATATATATATATATATATATATATATATATGTGTGTGTGTGTGTGTGTGTGAATGTGTGTATATGCTCAACTAATAACGCGTGCTAGTGAGTAATTTGCTTTGTTATATTTTGGGTTAATGATTTTCGAACTTTGAGGCTAGTCATAAACGATCGAAAGTTAAACTTGATATCGGCCATTGGATATACATACATACATATACATATATAAATGCATATATGTACACATAAAAATCAGGCATATGTATGTACATATGTATACATATATAACAGTAAGTTAATGAGTCTTCCGATGTTCACAATACAATACACATGTACATGTACATATGTATATTATTATACATACGTACATATATATGTACATGTTTGTTTGTATGTTCTTACGATAGGTTCTAATTGACGTCAATTCTGTTTAGCTCGCGTTTCACTATTCAGCGAAACAAAGTGAATGAGTTTCCTATTAGATTATATACATATACATACATCTATGTTTCCATACACACAAAATGTGTTTTTATTTACAATAAATATTAGCAAGTTGTCTTTTGCACAGTGTGATGCGGCTTATCAGTTCGTTTCATTGTGACTGGTGATGTCTTTATATATGTATGTATTTATATTTAAAAGCAATAAATTTATGTATAATTCACACAGTTCTTGGACCCACGATATCAGAAGTCTGTTAAAAAATCTAAACATATACTAAATACATACATACATATCTCTTGAAGCTCCCATTTCCATTTCACTTTATTGAGCGCAAAAAAAAACACCTATTGGAAAAACATAAGCAATACGTCTCTGAGTGCAAACGAATCCGTTGAAGATTGCTCCGTTATAGTTAGAGTTATTTCTTAAAGTGTCTGTTATTTTTGGATAAACATAAAAGAAATCAAATTTGTTTATCACTTCCTAGAAAAATAGTATTCATCAAGGACTAATTGACCAACCACAGTGACAATAGGGATTCTTAAATTTATTTAAGTGATAAACTTGTGTAAAATATACAAAGCTCAATGTTTGAACATATATGTGTATGCATTTGTACTTACTATTCTTCTATCTTGCTAGTTGGTTATTTGTTTTGAGCGGAAACATTAAAGCGGCGCGCCTTATCAGCATAATTTAAAAAAAAAAAAAAAAAAAAAAAAAAAAAAAAAAATTAAAGCACAGTTCCGCCACACGCAGAACTATAATATGTGCAAAAACAAAATTTCTGTTGAGTACACATACAAATGTATATGTACAGCTGCGAAAAAATATAGCCCCACTTTGAATTTCAAAGTTTAAGAAGTTCTCCTGGCTACATTTATCAATAGATTGGTCTGCAGATTACTTTTATTGAAGCATAAAACTATTAACTATTACTACAAAAAAGAATTTTCATCAAAATATTCAACGTTTTTATGTAATTCAAAAAATGCTGAAAAAAGTCGAAAAATCGACGAAAAAAATAATAGCACCACTTTGTCATTTTACGCTAAAAATTATTTTAAAAAATAAAAATTAGTTACAAACTTTATTTTATAGTTAATATCAAGAGAAAATAATAATATTCCTTAAGTTTAATATTTAGTTGTGTTGCCCTAATTGGAAATTATGGCTGCACAACGCCTAGCCATGGAATCAACCATGTCCTGGCATCGTTTAAGGAGAATTTGAGCCCAGGACTCCAGAACGACTACCCAAATCATCTTTATATTAGTTGGCTTAGATTCAG
This sequence comes from Drosophila borborema, assembly GCA_030914335.1. Classification (NCBI taxonomy): domain Eukaryota; kingdom Metazoa; phylum Arthropoda; class Insecta; order Diptera; family Drosophilidae; genus Drosophila; species Drosophila borborema. Next base: position 7,981,787 of record JAUESP010000304.1, read on the forward strand.
AAACTATTTTTTTGTCATCCGCCCACAAGTTTTCGATTTGATTTAGGTCCGGCGACTGTGCAGGCCACTCCATTACGTTGATTGAATTCTCCTGGAAACATTCCTTCGCTTTCGTACTGCTGGGTTTGGGATCATAATCTTGCTGGAAGACAAATATTTTGATGAAAATTCTTTTTTGTAGTAATAGTTAATATTTTCTGCTTCAATAAAAGTAATTTGCAGACCAATCCATTGATAAATGTAGCCAGGAGAACTTCTTAAACTTTGAAATTCAAAGTGGTGCTATTTTTTTTTTCGCAGCTGTATAAGCGTGAGCTCCAATTATAAATATGTATATTATATTCATACTTGTTCAAGTAGTGAAATGAGAAGTAGAGGCGAGGCAGGCCCCGTAAAGTATATGTATGTATGTATATTCTTCATCAGGTTGACGAGAAAAGTTGATATTGTTCCATGTTCGTCTGTCCGTATGTTTGAAACCGTCGACTTCCGTCATGATCATAATTCGTGTGTGTGTACATGTATTGTTTGTTATGCGTGCAGAAACGAACAAAGCATCCTTGGAATATTATTGGTTCTTTGGAGGGTTCAGGGGATCTTGTAGTCGAACAGTCTCGACTAGAGCTTTCCTATTTGTTATATTTGAATAATTAGAATACTTTTACATAATCTTTAAAGGTAGCATGACATCTGACTTCTTCCGTGTGGTGAATGAGGCTCGCCGTTATTCTCTTGGACCATTCAGCCCCTCATTTAATATACAAACTTGTTTGCTAGAAGGGCTCCAGAAACATCTCCCTGATGACGCACACAAACGCGTCAGCGGACGCCTGCACATTTCTTTAACGCGTGTTTATGATGGCAAGAACGTTATCATTTCTGATTTTAATTCCCGTGAAGAAGTGTTGGACGCTTTACTTTGTGCCTGCTTTATTCCCGGGTTTTCCGGAATTTTACCACCGCGTTTTCGTGGTGTGCGCTATATGGATGGTGCCTTTTCGGATAACTTGCCAATTCTAGATGAAAACACAATTACTGTAAGTCCTTTTTGCGGCGAGAGCGACATTTGTCCACGTGACCAGAGCTCACAGCTATTCCATCTAAACTGGGCCAATACAAGTATCGAAATATCACGACAAAACGTCAACCGTTTTGTACGTATTTTATTTCCGCCGAAAGCAGAGTTCCTGTCAAAATTCTGCCAGCAGGGATTTGACGATGCTCTTCAATTTCTGCATCGTAACAATTTGATCAACTGCAGACGCTGTGTAGCTGTTCAGTCCGCATATATAGTTTCGGAAGCCTTAGCGTCAACGCAAGAGAATGACACAGAGTGTCGAGAATGCAAAAAACATAGAAAGGTATTTATTTAATATATGTAGGATCGGTATTATAATAATATTTTCAAAACTTGTTTGCAGGATGCATTGAGTTCAAACTTGCCAGAAACCGTGATGGTGGTTATACAAGACTATATAGAGCAAGCTAACAAAGGCTTGGCTAATTGGATTTTCAAGCATCGCGGAATTAAATTGCTTTCACTGCCAGCTACCGTACCGATGGATTTTTTCCTAGCCACAATATCAAAGTATGTAAAATCAATACATCTGATTGACTCTTATTAGGTTTTAATGAATGAATGAATGAATTACTTTTTCAGACTCACCACTCTTACGCCAAAACTGACGAAACAAATGTGTCATATTGTAGAAGAGTTTATTGACCAGCTTAACAATACGATGACAATTCGTTTGCTTAACAAATTTACGGTATGTTAAACCTATAATTTTGCACAAAACAAATATTAATAATTATTGTCACTCAGCTTTATGATCAGCCGCATTTTGAGGCGACTGGCCTGTTAACATCCAACCATATTTGTGGCCCACAGGTTTCAATTCTGGTCGATGAAAGGTAATTAAATATTGAACGTCTTTATAAAAATATTGAACGTCTTTATAAAAATATTGTACTCAATATCAATCTTACGCAGTGTCCCAACCCCACTAACCAGCAAAGTCGGACATGTTCTTGAAATGGCTACGCATAGCGACTCGCTGTACTCATATTATTTTACAGATATTAATACCAACAAAGTCCAAGTAACCGAAATATTTGATATTGAGGACATAGCCAAACACGAACTATGCAACGATTTACAAGCTTATAATAGGACAGTAGACCATCTTTCTGTAGAGCATCATACATATAACACTAAATGGGACGGCATTCAAGCGGGTAAATTACATTTATAATATTTATATCATAATAAAGACTTTAAAATGCTCTGACTATATTACAGTTGAAATTATACCAACGCCATCTGAACTACACGATGTTGCATTTTAAATCGTACTTGGTAGCAACCAAACCTCCAACTTTAAAATCATTTGACAAAGCAAATGCTATATTTCCGTATGAAAGGTAAATTCTACATTTTCATTTACATAATTACTTGAATAATCTTAATTGATTTCAACGTTTTTCAGGCTTTTGTTATAGTTAAATGTTCTTCCCTTATACATGTGTAACACGTATCCGTCAGTTGTCCTGAGAGGGAAAAAGTTAACGAGTTTGTACATATGTATTGTAAATAAATTCAAAATTATGTAATTTAAATCAAAATTAGGGTTTGTAAGCATCACAAATGTACAGTATGAGCTATTTGTAAGTTATGAATGCAAAGTATCATATTGTATTAAGTACATTATTAAATTTAATTTAAGAGTATGTGTTAAAAAGATTTTCAAGTTAAGAACGATTTTTGCCTAGAAATGAAATAATTTCTTTTTATTTAGATGTAATATATATATAATACTATAACATTAAATTCATTTCAAATTAAAATATCTTATATTCATACAACTTTTGCATATCTATTTTTTGTCATTATCTTCAAAGCGTATCAATTGAACTGATTATTGATAGCTAAAACCAAAAAAGGCACTGCCTTCTGCTTCTGACAACGCTAAAGTAACGATCGAAAAATTCACAATTCAATCGCAATTTTTATAATATTATAGCATGCAAACTTTTGCATGCATGCATAGAAAATCGCTTAATGTGCGCTCACGACAGAGTGTGTACATATGTAAATCTGTATGTATGTATAAGACAATCGTTTGTTGCTTGCCATGTACGTTTGCTAATTGCCCAAATATTTCGTTTATTAAATAAATAAAACAGTATCACGCAATTGGTTGCACCCAACTGCAATGTTTGTCATGTGCAAGAGGATTTATTCCTCAAAAATTCCTGTGTCAAAGCTCACGTAGCAGCATAAACGCAGTTAACCGTGCATGCTTATGCGTGTTGTTATTTTTTGTATTCTATGCCATTTTCTAGGAATTATACTTTATACTTTAGACGCCTTTAACTCCATTCCTAGATGGATGATCTTGATGAAACATTCAGAATATATTAATAGCATCCAAATGTGTGTATTGCCAAATTTCAAGTCTCTAGTATTTGAAATGCGTTTTTTGCATATTGGAGGCGAGGGGGCGTGGGGTCTGCGACGTCGTCTGCCTGTTACATACATTTTCACAAAACCATTATACCCTGAATTCCCATTTTCAATGGGAATCCAAAATCTGACAAAAACCGAAATTGTATTAAATTAGTATCTATATATATGCAGAAGACTTGGAGACTCTAACTCTAAAGATGAATTAGCTAGAATTTTATAACTGGTTCCCGATAAATTCGTTTATCGATAACTTTGCAAATATACAAGTTATCGAATTTTTGAAACACAAAAAGAATGAACTCTCTAGCTTTTGTATCTTCGGAAATCAACGCGTTCAAACATACGGACATACGGACGGACGAACAGACGGACATGTGTAAAGAAGCTCTATTGGCCGGGGTATAAATCTCGGTCTCGCCAGGTTCTTTCACAAGATAATTTGTAAAATTCGAGACTACGGAATGAGAGGTGTCTCTTGGCGCAGAATTTACCGTACGATAATAGGGTAGAGTATGCACGGCCGGAGGTGGCCCGACCCGGGTGAGTACGAGGCGCTGCCCAGACTCCACAACTGCGTATACCGCATGATATGGAATCTTGGGTAACACTGCGTTTCACCGACGGGCTATGAATTCGGGCGAAGCCCCAATCAAATAAATGTAGGTGGCCGGGTAATGTCGATACCGTGACCTGGATAACTACCGGGCTCTGTCCAGATTCCACAACTGCGTATACCGCGTGTTGTAGAATCTTGGGCGTCACCGTGGGCTATCGGCGGGCTGCGGTATGGGCGAAATCGCGATGTGGGTATCACTGCGTATGGCCGGCGCGTCATGGTGTGGGCGAATTGGCTATCCGGATAAATACAGAGTGCTGCCCCGATCCGACAACTGCGTATACCGCGTGATGTCGAATACTGGGTATCACTGCGTATAAAATACAGAGCGCTGCCCTGCCCCGACAACTGCGTATACCGCGTGATGTAGGAGGCAGGGTATCACTGAGTATTACCGGTGAGTCGCAGCATTGACGAGTTCCTGGCCCGGATAAGTACAGAGCGCTACTCCGATTCGACAACTGCGTATACCGCGTGATGTCGAACACAGAGTATCTGTGCGTATTACCGAGGAGCCGCGATGCTGGAATCCACAGTCTAACTTTTCTTTATTTCACAGTAAAACCCTTCTTTCTTTCACTTGTATATCTCTTTATTATTTCACTTACGTACTTCTCTACTCCACTTGTATTTCTATGCTTAACTCGCGCCCTAGCTATGCTACCTCGTCGTGTCTACTGTCCGTCGATATTCACCAGTCGGTTCCGTTTGTGATTCCTTCCGAAATTATTCCTTGCATGTCTGATGCCCGCCGAGGCCGCAGCCAGAGTGATCTGCATGCCGCGTGTTACGCTGGCGCATCTGCCCTCACTGCGTGGGCGGCTGCGCGCTGACCTCGCTCTCTCACACCTTCGTTCTGCTGCGCATGGCTGTACGCTAAGCTGCGTGCATTAGCTGCGCATGAGCCCTCACCTCTGCCCGGCCGACCGTCGGTGCGTGCCTACGCTATGTAGCGTAGCTTTCGGCTCGGCGCGCGCTATGTGTTCTTCTTCGGGCGGCTATGCTCTCTCTTAATGTTGCGCTGCTCGTATTATCGTGGCCGCCGCTTAGCTTTGAGCGCGGCTATGCTCTCTTAATGTTGCCCTGCTCTTGTTATCGCAGTTGTTATGCTGTCCGTTATGTCTTTGCTGTCGTTCGATGCTGTTGCTAGGTGCATTATTTGGCGAATAATGCAGCCTGTACCGCGCTTGATCGCCGTTAGAGTTATCTGTCTTGTCTTTTGTCCCGTTCGTTTGGTCGTTGCGTTTGCCTGTTTGTATGTCTGTTGCTACGTTATTGTCTGTCGCCGTTCGCCTATCTCTCGCTACCCTGTACATGTATGATATTGTTAATTAAGTCAAGAGCACTGAGGTTGCAAAGAATGTGATTCTTTACACATGACTATATCAACTTTTCTCGTCAACCTGATCAAGAATATATATACTTTATGGGGTCTGCCACGCCTCCTTCTGCCTGTTACATACATTTAACAAAACCATTATACCCTAACTTCCCATTTTCAATGGACTCAGGGTATAACAAGTAAGAAGACTCTAGTCAAGACGGCTCGACTACTAGATACCCTGAACCCTGCAAAAAAGTGATTCTGTTCCTTATTCACTTACGAGCGCGCGCTCTGCTAACTGCGCAGTTGCTGCCGTGGCTTGGGAGTGGGTTGGGCTGAACTTTGGACGCTTATAACTTCATTGGACGATCTTCATTGGACGATCTTCATTTTCTGAGTAGATTAGGAGTATCTTAATCTATCTATGTTTTTTTCAAATTGGTGGCGAAGGGGGCGTGGCATCCAAAATCTAAAAATTACAAAATCTGTGTATTCATAATATCTATCTAAATATATAAAGTTGAAGTCTCTAGCTAAAACGGTGTAGAAGTTATACCCAAAAAGCCTAAAAAATGGAAACGAATTTTCGATTGGAAATTTCAGGTCTCTAGCTTTTGTAATTTCCGAAATCTCGACGTTCATACGGACGGACGGACAGGGCTCAATCAACTTATTTTTTTATGCTGATCTAGAATATATATACTTTATGGGGTCTGCACGTCTCCTTCTGCCTGATACATACATTTTCACAAAACCATTATACCCTGAATTCCCATTTTCAATGGGTTCAGGGTATAAAAAGAGCGTGTAATACTTAAAATTCACAGTATGCAGAACCCACTGTTAAAAGACTGTGTTACTCAATCGTGTGCAGAACCGGAATTCAAACGTCGCGACAGCTGTAGGTACCAGCCATAAAGGATTTTCAACCGTCAAACCCTTGTTCAACCTTCGATCATTTCTAGGGCTAGCAAGTTAATACAACCATTCGAGAAAAGTAAAACTATAATTAAACTAAACCCAGGTTAACGCTGTTAACAGATTAACGGCAGTTGCTAGCATCCGAGGATGTGCTGTCTGACGACAGACGCGTCAGGCCAAGGGCTCGGTGTTGTGCTATCTCAGGGCAAACACCCCATAACAATGATCTCACACACATTGCGAGACAACGAGATTGACTTTGCCACAAATGAGCGTAAACTTGAAGTCTTTTATTGATGAGCACAACGCAAACATCATCTATAAGCCAGACAAATATAACGTTGTGGCAGGAGCTAGTATGTCTCGCCAAAATATCAACGCTCGCTACGACCCACAGAAGAAGAACAATCTCTAATCTACACAATTGAGACAACAGACAAACCGGTGAACTGCTTCCGAAACCAGACTGTACTGCCCCACAGCACAAGACATACATACATCTTGTTTAGAACGAAAACCCAATATGTCATACAGTTTTCCAATTACAACACCGAGGTGATAAACGTAATATATTGTGAACTTCTTATTCTAGCCTTGATCCAATATAAACTAGTAAAGGAATTCCCCTCAACTACGTTTCGATATACAAAAAATCTTGTTGTTATATGTAGATATACCGGACATTACAATACAATGGGAAATAGCCACAAATGTATATGGCGAAAAATCGCTCTCATCGCGCATCGCAACAACAATTACTTAGGGAATATTTGATTTCCGAGAAGGGGCCTTTTAACATCTGAAATAGCCGGAAACTGTCGAGTATGCGCTATGAACAAACACGTTCGATACCCGATCAATACGAGACAATAACTAGGGAAAACTCCTATACCTTCATATGCTGAAGAAATTTTACACGTAGACATTTACTCCCCCGATGGAAAATACTTTTTAACCTGTATCGACAAATTTTCCAAATTAGCAGTTGTCCAACCAATCCGTTCACTCGCAATCGTAGACATAAAGGCCCCCCTTCTACAACTTTCAAATTTGTTTCCCAAAAACAAACACATTTCATTGCGATAATGAAAAGTCTCTAAATTCGGACACCATCAGGACAATATTGTCTAACAATACTTTAGGGGATATACATACATACATACATATGTAAGTCGTTGATTAAGTAAGAATGTTGCAGTTGGGTGCAATCAAATGCGTGACACTCTGTTCAAGTAGGTGCATTTTACTTATTTAATAAACGAAATATTTAGGCAATTAACAATCGTATATGGCAAGCAACAAACGTTTTTCCTATACATACATACATACAGATTTACATACATATGTATGTACACACTATACAAGTATACACACTGCAGTGCGCGAACATTAAGCGATTTTCCATGAATGCAAACAAGAGTCTGCATGCTATAATATTCTAAGAATTGCGATTGAATTGTGAATTTTTCGATCGTTACTTTAGTTTTGTCAGAAGGCGCTCTAGCAGTGCCTTACTTGGTTTTAGCTAACGAAACTTAGTCCATGGCAGTGGCGTTTGGTGGTAAGTGCTATGCAAGCTGCACTTAGGCGCGTGGGTTGGATTCCCGCAGAAATCCATTATTATAGGCTGCATTCTCTCTGTGTTGCAGAATTGCATGTTTCTCTTGTTTGTTTAAAATGACTACATCACCCACTCCTTGATTATGTTGGCATTGTTTTACAATGAGGTCACTATGTGTCAATTTACATTTTTTTAAAACTCTTATATCACCTATTCTTTGATTATTCAGTTTTTTTTTTTTTTTTTTTTCTTAACAATATTATGATTTGTAAATTGGATTACGCAAAGGAGATAAAATGGGACTATGGATTTTTAACGGTATCATATATTCTCAATAAATGAATGCCATCAAGCCTTCAGTACATATACAAACTCTAACTTTTTCAGAAAATGTGTAAAGATGCCGGTATAGAAGATGAATTTCATGCGCACCAAATGCGTCTTCGATCCAGCTACGTCTCCGTGTTTTTGCTGCTGCATTTCTTTTTCACAATATGCCATTGCACTTTGTTATTGACGACTTGTGTGGTGAGAGGGTAGATATGCATTGTTTATGTAATAATCGTTATTGTTGAAATCAATTATCTGCGTACACAGTACGTGGATTTAGTGTATATAGACATTTTCTGCTATGTAGCATTGGCCGCAGTAATCATTGCAGTAATGTGGCCTAACATAAATGTGGAATTTGTGATGAGACATAAATTCATGATGTCCCTTACATCGGTGATTGCCGTGGTGGCCATTGTTTCAGTTGGTTGGTATCTGATTTATATTTTTTTATATTATGTTTTTTTATTAATATTACTTGTACAGATCTGCTGCTTAATTATTTCCATTATCGAAATCATGATTGGATATTGGATACAATCTTTGACGTATACGTTATATTAATGATATATATGTTTTTCCCGATACCATATATTTTTGCGGCGATGGGCCTTGCATTTTCTGTGGCCATAATATATATAGCCTACTTTTCAATATGTACTAGCGTAGAGCACAGGAATAAGTTGGGCGATGCGACACGTTTTACAAAAATTATCGTTGAGTTATGCATATATATTTGCCTAAATATGATGGGGACCTATTTTCGCGTAATACGCGAAATAGTTGCTCGCGCCTCGCTCCTTGATAGGCATCAGTATGTGATGGAAGATATTACGTTAAAGAGCGCACGGGCGCAGGAAAGAGTATTTTTGCATAGTATTCTGCCTCCGCAAATTGCAGAGCCCATTCAAGATGATATTCGAAAGCGACTTGAGTCCATTCAAAAGCAACACAAAATGCCCTCTATCAGAAGAACGTGTCGCATTATTACCATTCAAATTCATACCGATGTCACTATTCTGTATGCAGATATAGTTAACTACACCATGCTGACGACTGTGTTACCCGTTAAGAGGCTCGTCGCTTTACTGCATGCGTTGTATGCGAGATTTGATATGTCTGCCTCTAAATATTCTGTGCAACGGATCAAATTCTTAGGTGACTGCTACTATTGCGTGGCTGGCTTGGTAAAGCCAGATCCTAATCATGCCAAATGCTGCATCGATTTAGGTCTCAGCATGATTGATAGTATTCGTGAAGTGCGGTTAGTATTAAACCCACAGCATATATAATTTCATTGTTGTCCTAATATTATGCAACAGGCAAAGAAGAGGCATGGTCGAATGGAATTTTTTAAATGTATGTAACACCCCCAGTATAAAATAGGTAATTTAACTTTTAATCAATGAAACGAGCTGAGTCGATATGGCAATGTCCGTCTGTTCACATTTCAAATCTTTAATATTAATATCTAGCTCTGAAAGTTTTGTGCGGATAGTTCATCTAAAAGAGGATTTATAAGTGTCCATAATATAGCCCATACTGAGATAGCAGAGTAAACTCGACAAGAACCCATTCACTCATTCACGAAGAGAATGATCCAGATCCGCTCAGAAAATCAGAAAATGCATGCGCCCGTATGCAGTAATCATATTAGTTGAGGGGGTTGCAATTTGGAATATATACTCGCGGTAAAAAGATATGGCGGATATATCTACGTTCATTGGGTGGCGTGGCAATCACTGCTCCTTCTACACCGTTAGTATTAGTTATTATTAGTTAAGATAGATATTATGGATACAAAGAATCTGTAATTTTCAATTTTAGATGTCATGTCTCCTTTGCCACCAATTTGAAAAAAAAAAAAAAAATAAGTAAGAAGGCTCTAGTCGAGACGGCTCCACTGCGAGATACCCTGAACCCTGAAAAAAAAGTGATACTCTTCTTCACGAACGTATGAGCGCGCGCTCTGCTAAGTTAGCAGTGCTAACCGCGAAGTTGCTGCCGAGGCTTGGGGGTGGGTTGGGCTGAACTTTGGACGCTTATAACTCCATTTCTAGTTGAATGACCGTCATGAAATTTTAAGATTATGAATCAATGTATCAATGTACCAAATCGCGAGTCTCTAGTATTTCAAATTGGGGGCGAAGGCGGCGAAGCATCCAAAATCTAAAAGTTACAAAATCTGTGTATCCATAATATCTATCTAAGTATATTAATTTGTAGTCTCCACCTAAAACGGTGTAGAAGTTATGCCCAAAAACCCAAAAATATGTAAACGATTTTTCGATTTCTTATCGATAATTTGGAAATAGGATGAAAAAGCAAAACAAAACCGTACAGCGTAGCGAACATACGAGTAATCATGTAAAATTTCAGCTCTCTTGCTTTTGTAGTTTCCGAAATCTCGACTTTCATACAGACGGACAGACGGACAGGGCTCAATCAACTTTTTTTTTTTATGCTGATTAAGAATATATATACTTTATGTGATCCGCGACGTCTCCTTCTGACTATTACATACATTTTCAAAAAATCATCATACCCTGAATTTCTATTTTCAATGGGTTCAGGGTATAAAAATGCATTTGAAATACTGGACTTCCAATTTGGCTAATAGACACATTTAAATGCTATTATATTATTATATTATATGGTTCTGAAGATCCTCCATCTAGAAATGGAATTATAAGCACCCAAAGTATTACCCAACCGCGGCAGCAACTACTCAGTTAGTAGAGCGCGCGCCTATGCGGGGGTGATGAAGAAGAATATCAGTTCTTTGCAGGGTTCAGTGTATCTCTCAGTCAAGCAGTCTCAACTAGAGCCATATTTTTTTTTTTTTTTTTTTGTAGCTATATTTTTCTGTATCTTATATTTTTAGAGACAAGTTAAAAATTGACATAGACATGCGCGTTGGTGTGCACTCGGGAGAACTGTTTGCTGGCGTCCTTGGGACAGCGAAGCTACAATATGACATTTGGGGTAAGTATAATTTCGACCAATCTTTAGTTTTATATAAATATTGTTTCATTAGGCACAGATGTCTTAATTGCGAATAAATTGGAATCAACGGGAGTTCCTGGCCAAATTCATGTTAGCGAAAGAACTCTGCAAATTACAGATGATAGGTACAAAGTATATCCTGGCACCAACGCAGCGCGTAATGACCACTTCCTTCGAAAGTCCAATATTGTCACATTTCTTATAATCGGTATTGATGAAAATAAAAAAAATGAATTTAATCCTCTCGAATATGCTAATTTAGCACACCATTTAAAAGAGACAAATGATAATGGATTATCATTAGATGAAGAATTGAATAGGATGCCGCTTAGTCCCAAAGGGTAAGAGTCATTTTAAGTAACTACATTGTTCAATAATAGGATATCTTCAAACAGACTTAAAGAAGTGATATATGAAATATTTAATTTCAAACGCAAGAAGCAAAAAAAACGATCAAGTATGGCCCATTCAGAAATTGGAAGTTTTCTATTGCACTTTCGCGATTCTCGACTGGAACACAAGTATATACACCAACCCGACTACATGTTGAAATACAGTGTTCTTCTGGCCTGGTGCTGCGGTATGAGTCTTATATACGTACAACTTATTTATAACCATAAGACGGACAAAATCTCAGTTTATGTGGACTTAGTTTTTGTAATAACGTTATCCATGTTGTTATTTATAACTTGGTATAAGAAGATTTGCCATTGGCGCTATTCCAAAATATTAAAACAATATTCGCCTTTCACCTGCTTCATATTTAAAATCGCTGATAGTCTACAGCGCAGCCTCATCAAACGTATCGGTATATATATGTACTTTGTTATATCATACTTTTGTATTATAGCTCTTGTGCTGGTTGGTAACCAAACATTTCGATTTGAAAAATGTTTTTAACTCTCAATTTCTTTTATTTAGAGTGATTGTAATAAGGATGAATTCGAGCTAATGCACATCGACAGCATGCTGTACCATTACGAGCCAGATTTTAAATTGTGTTTCCCCCCGTGGACCCTAACGTGTATGGTGTGTCTTATTATAATGATGAGTATAATATTTACACGCATCCCATTTAACATGAAAATATTAGTTGGTTGTTTAGAGGCTATCAGTTATTTAAGCATCATGTTTTATCAATATGAGTATATTGTACACATTAGTTTAACAACCAACCCATACCTTCTGCCTGAGTACGCACATTGCCTATTGATTTCAGTTACTTTCTTTGTTATATTTTTCAAAGAGCGACAGACAGAATTTGATAACAAGCTCAATTACAAGTAAGTAAAAAAGTTAAATTCGGCATATATAAACTACAAAGAGAAAAATTTTAGATGGAGAGTGGAATTAATAAAAAAACAGGATGCTTCCCGTATAGCTGCCCAATCGATAACTATTTTATTGCATAATATTTTGCCAGCACATGTTGGTAAGATATTTAATTACTTCATTTTCGAATTATATAGTAATGAATAAATTTTTATTGCAGTCAATGTCTACCTGACTTCGTTAGCCAAACATGAACTTTATTATGAGAGTTACGATATGGTGGCTGTCATGTTCGCTTCCCTCAAAAACTTTGAATTGACTTTGCCTAATTTACGGGTTCTAAATGAGATTATTTCCGAGTTTGATCAAATCGTAAGAATTGTAAAATATATATATATTTTTTTTTTAACTATTTATTATATTTCTGTTATAGTTGTCTTATTATAGGGACAAGTATCGAGTAGAAAAAATCAAAATCGTGGGATCTACATATATGGCAGCCTGTGGTTTGGATGTACAAATTGACCTAAATGCAAGAAGCGAAACACGGAGCCATGACTCCCTTATTCAGGAAGGTAAACGATTAATTTTATTATTGATTGTCTATTGATTATTTTAAAGTATCTTTTCTATTCTAGTCCAACGTGCCCGTCTCATGATGGCGGCTTTCCAAAAGAAACACTATTCCATATCCGACGAAAAAGAAGAAGTAGTTTTCGTGCTTACTACGTTTGCATTGGATCTGATGCGAACGCTTTGGGTGTGCAATAATGATTATAAGAACATTCCAATTGATCGTCATGTATTTAATGCCGATATGAGCATAGGGATATCTAGCGGAGAGGTGATGGCCGGGGTGGTGGGCGCTTCGCAGGTACAGTATGATATTTGGGGACATGCTGCTAACATGGCTTCGCGTATGGATTCCACCGGCGTTGCTGGCAAAATACAAGTTACTCAGAATACGGCACTCATACTGAACAAATATGGGATAGAATGCAAATACCGCGGAATGACCTTTGTGAAGGGCCAAGGCATAATACCAACTTATTTTGTAGATATAGATACTAACTACGAATTCAGATATACCCATGAGAGTTTTTATTCGATTGATGACGAATCAGACTCCAACTAAATCTTTGTGCTATTTTCCGATAGGAAAGCAATTCAAAATCAAGACTATAATCTATTATGAGCTCATAAAATTTTTAATATATAAAAACAAATTCAGTGAGAGAAAAAAAAGTGAATCATATGAATAAAATTTTTCTAACTCAGATTACTTAGACTAGTCGATGAACTTATGAAAGCTCAAATAAAAATTGTAGTGGTAGTAAATAAAAGCATGTATATTATTTTACTCTGAACTGGTTGGCATGGGCTGGGTTTTTGTCGGGTACCCGTGGGTATGGGCTGGAAAGTCGAGTTTCGGGTTGGGTGCGGGCGGGTGCGGGTTACGCCGCTCAACCCGCTTTACCCGAAACAATTTGGAAATATGAGAACGCAATTGTGAAATGTTTTAATATTTTTAATTTGGATTGCAAATATTTTCTTTTCTTAACGTCGTGTACACTATTGATTACGTTTGTTATAATAATCTCAATTATAATTATCATCACTAGCTATTATAATTGTGATCACTAAGAAAAGAAAGCTCGGAGGAAAAAAGAAAAAGAAGAAACAAATTTTTCGGACGGGCAGGTTGGTTTCGGGCTGAAAAATTGTTGTAGTTTTTGGGTGCGGGTAAAATTTTGCTTTTCGGCCCATGGGCTGGGTCGGGTTGGGTGCAAAATTTCGACCCATGCCCACCTCTACTCATGGTTTTGTGAAAATGTATGTAACAGGCAGAAGAAAAGGTCGCAGACCCCACAATTATATATTATTGATCAGCACAAAAAAAAAGTTGATATAGCCCTGTCCGTCTGTGCGTCCATCCGTCCGTCCATATGAACGTAGAGATTTCGGAAACTACAAAGAGCTGAAATTTCACAGAATACTCATATGTTAGTTACGCAGTACGAGTTTATTTTGTTTTTTTTTTTTTTTTCGATAACTCATCCCATTTCCAAATTATTGATAATAAATTGAAAATTCGTTTACTTTTTTTGCGCATAACTTCTACACCATTTTAGCTAGAGACTTCAAATTTGTAGATTTAGATAAATATTATGGATACGCAGATTGCGTAATTTTCAGATTTTTAGCGCCACAACCCCTTTGCCCCTGATTTGAAAAAACAACGCATTTCTGATCCTCTGAACCCTTCTAATATTGCAAGAATGCTTCGTTTCGATTCTGCACGAGTAACAAACTATACTACTATAAATTTTTTACACATTTGGGGGTGTGGAGGTGAATTGGGGACCGGATTTTGGATTCTAACAAAAACCGAAAATATATCAAATTAGTATCTATATAGTGACATAATCATACTGATTACGTCCACAATATCCAAAAGTTGTTGCCATAGCCAAATCATTAACATAAATATTTCCAGGCTCAGTAACTATAAACAAAGAGCAGCCAAGACGGCGCTTCTCCCCCATCGATCGGCATCGATCGAAATATAAACATTCCCAAGCTTGATAACTGTAAACAAAGAGCGGCCAAGCCGACGGTTCTCCCCCATCGATCGGCATCGATCGAAATAAAGCATAATCAGCATAAAACCCCTCTAGCAACATGCATCACCCACGAATAAACATTTGTTGCCAGCAACATGCATCACCAGAAAGTTCCAAATATTCTAAGAGAGTTCACTTCATAATTCAATAGACACACAATTGTTAGTCTTAAGCTAATATTCAATAAAGCAAGTTGTCATAATTTTACTTTGGCTTCGCCTTTTAATTATTATTATTTATTATTATTTATTATTATTAGTTATTAATTCTTGCGTCCCGTTTACTGTTATCCGCTAAACAACTAACGCGAAGGCAACCCACGCGACGGTCAATATCGCGTCAAGTGACGTGTATACCGAAATTCGCACATTGCCAAAGCCAAAGATTGTGAAACAAACTTGAAAATAATTCAAGAAGACGCGATAGAATTCGGAGAGATTATAATTCCAGAAACATCTGGTTTTCTCATAAGCTTTCGAAAGTGCTATCAGTGCATACAAACCCCAAGATATTTTAAGTGAATAAAAAATAAATAAAACAACATTAAACCAAAAATTAATACACAAGTTTAAGAAAATTTAAAATTAAATTAAAATAAACTTACAAATAATAACACCAATTAATTAACAATAATAATAATATAAATAAAAATAAAAAATAAAATAAAATAAAAATAAAATCTTTATAATCAAAATGGAAGGAGACGCAACAACACCCCTTTCAGATGCCAGCATGACCCAAGTGATCAATCAACGTAAAAACGTTGAAAAGTTCACTGGAAACAAGAACGCATTATATACGTTCATTAACCGGATCGACTACATCTTGGCCCTCTACACCACCAATGATGCGAGGCAGTGGTCAATACTTTTTCGACTTGTGGAAAGCTTCATCAGCAGTGAAGTTATGCTATCGCTTGGCATGACTAACTTAACTACATGGACGGATCTACGTAAGCAACTCATCCTGAACTACAAGACGCAAACTAAGAACCACGTCTTACTGGAGGAATTCAGGAACACCCCATTCAAGGGCAACGTAAGAGCCTTTTTGGAGGAAGCAGAACACCGCAGGCAAACATTAATGAGTAAGCTAGAACTAGAAAATAACCCAGATGAAAAAATATTATATGCACGGTTGATTAAAACTAGTTTTGACGATTTAATCCAAAAACTTCCAACAAATATTGGCATTAGAATTATAAATTGCGAAATTCCCGATTTAAGATCTTTAATAAATATATTACAAGAAAAAAATCTTTATGATGAACCCTGTCCAAATTTAAATCAAAATAAAGTAAAACAAAAAAAAAAAATTTCAAGCTGATACACCAAAATCCCAATATTCAAAAGTTTCCTACATTTCTTCAACCAATCATCCCTATGTCCCATATAGACCTTACTTTCAACAACCATATCTTAAACCAACATCCAATTATACTTATAATAATGCTTTTCCACCTAATCATTATTCTCCTCGACCAATGCAACCAACACCAAATCAGATTAGACCCTTTAATCCTACACTCAGACCAATCTTTAGACAGAACCAATTTGACAATAATCGTTTCGGACAACAGATACAAGTAACTCCACAACAAGCTCCTTTCAATAGTTCTGGAAAGTATAATTTAATCAGTGATATTCCGATTACAAATCAAAATCATTTCATAGCTCAACCAATTCTTGAAACTAATCAACACTTCAACAATCCAATCAGAGACAATTCTAAAAAACAAGAATCAAAAAACTCAAGCCCTTACCGACTAGACCATTTAAATAAAGAAGAAAAATTTAATTTAATAAGCTTGTTGAAACAATATCAACACATCCAATTCAAAGAAGGCGACCAACTTAGTTTCAGTAATCAAGAAAAACATGTTATAAACACTACTCACAATTCACCTTTGTATACAAAACCATACAGTTATCCACAAGCATATGAACAAGAAGTTGAATACCAAATTCAAGACATGTTAGATCAAGGTATTATACGCCCCAACAATTCACCTTATTGTAGTCCTATATGGATCGTACCAAAAAACAAGATGCATCAGGAAAACAAAAATTTCGAATCGTAATTGACTACAGAAAATTAAACGACATAACCATAAGTGACAGACACCCAATACCAAATATGGACGAAATTTTAGGAAAACTTGGTAAATGCAATTATTTCACAACAATAGACCTTGCAAAAGGATTTCATCAACTTGAAATGCATCCAGATTCCATAAAAAAAACAGCCTTCTCTACTAAACATGGCCACTATGAATATCTTCGTATGCCATTTGGACTAAAGAATGCACCTGCAACCTTTCAACGTTGTATGAATAATGTCCTGCGACCATTATTAAATAAACATTGTTTAGTATATCTTGATGATATCATTGTTTATTCAACGTCGTTAAAAGAACACCTGAACTTATTACAATTAGTTTTCGAGAAGCTTTCTGAAGCCTATCTCAAATTACAACTCGACAAATTTGAGTTTCTAAAACAAGAAACTACCTTTCTAGGACATGTCATAACTAAGGATGGAACAAAACCCAATCCTGATCAAATAAAAGCAATTCTAAAATATCCAATTCCAACAAAAACTAAAGAAATAAAAGGTTTTCTTGGATTAACTGGTTATTATAGAAAATTTATTCCAAATTTTGCAGACATAGCCAAACCAATGACAACAGTACTTAAAAAAGACTCCAAAATAGATATTAAAAATCCAGAATACATCAACGCTTTTGAAAAACTAAAACAGCTTATATCCAACGACCCAATTTTAAAAATTCCAGACTTCAAAAATAAATTCATTTTAACAACTGACGCAAGTAATGTAGCTCTTGGAGCTGTACTTTCTCAAGACGGACATCCCATCAGCTTTATCAGCAGAACCCTTAAAGACCACGAAACTAACTATAGCGCCATAGAAAAAGAACTTTTAGCCACTGTGGACGGAAAGCCCGATTTTTTGGCATAAAGTCGAAAAAGTCATGGAAAGATATGGTGCCGATTGTTATTTATTTAGAAACTAGATACTCTAAGCACAATATATTGATGATCTATCAGTTAATTCTTGCAGCCCTGCATGAGAACCAGGGCCACAAAGTCAATCATGTGATTAGAACTTTGTTTACATCCGCAAGCTTTACAAATTTGCTCAACTTTGAGGTGACTTATTTTAGTGAAAGTAACCAATTATAATTTAACGAACTATGGAAAATACAGAGCCACGTATGCTTAATATAAATTCCAATTTAGAATTGTGTAGTATGTGTTCAATATTGTACATGTGTCATATGTTGTAGAATATGTTTTTCTTGAAAACTAGACCCGAGTCCACGTGAATTATGGAGTAGAACTAATGAACGGCCAATCCCGGCCAAAAAGTAAATATGTGGAGTGATAAATAAAAGTACATAATTTTGCGAGGTAATAACTTTATTTGCGTCTTCTTGCATCGCTGTTTGCAAATAACACATATTGCAGCCACTTTTGAATTCAGCAATGCACAGTTGCTTGATGTATGGCCACTAGTGTATGGTTATGGTTATGATTGGATTGTTGATCATATAGGCAGCAATAATATAGACCATCAACAAAAATATTCGTTAAATAAAAAAGCTGCTACTATACACGACTTCATTCGAAAAAATTGGTCGAAATGTCATCAAAGTGTGGCAAACTTAAAAAAAAAAAAAAAAAAATTTCAAATTCAATGTTATTGGCCTTAGTTTTGGATATTGAGTTTGATATAATTGATAGACTCCACACCAGTGATGCCAACTTTTTTTTGGAAAAAAAAGGCAAAACTGTCCGTAAAATACAGAAAAACAAGTAAGAAGGCTCTAGTCGAGACGGCTCGACTACGAGATACCCTGAACCCTGTAAAGAAAATGATACTCTTCTTCTTTACGCACTTATAAGCGCGCGCTCTGCTAACTGCGCAGTTGCTGCTGCGGCTTGAGGGTGGGTTGGGCTGAACTTTGGACGCTTATAACTCCATTTCTAGATGCATGATCTTCATGAAATTTTAAGAGTAGATTAAGAGTATCTATATCTATCTATTTGCCAAATTGCAAGTCCTTAGTATTTGAAATGCGTTTTTTGCAAATTGTGGGCGAGAGGGGCGTGGCATCAAAAATCTGAAAACTACAAAATCTGCGTATTCATAATATCTATCTAAATATATACAGTTGAAGTCTCTAGCTGACACGGTGTAGAAGTTATACCCTAAAAACCTAAAAAATGTAAACGAATTTTCGATTTTATATCGATAATTTGGAAATGGGACGAGTTATCGAAAAAACAAAATAAACTCGTATTGCGTAGCTAACATACGAGTGTTCATGTGAAATTTCAGCTCTCTAGCTTTTGTAGTTTCCGAAATCTCGACGTTCATACAGACGGACAGACGGACGGACGGACGGACGGACGGACAGACGGACAGGGCTAGATCAACTTATTTTTCGATGCTGATCAAGAATATATATACTTTATAGGGTCTGCGACGTCTCCTTCTGCCTGTTACATACATTTTCACAAAACCATTATACCCTGAATTCCCATTTTCAATGGGTTCAGGGTATAAAAAGGCAGAAAATCTAAAAAAAAAGGACAGAAAACAGACAAAAACATTTTTTTTCTAAATTTGTATTTTTTTCTTTTTTATTACAACAATTTCAAAGCATTGTCAATTATGTTATCATTTTCCTCTTCCCTGGCCTCGTATGTCGCCATGGATCCAACACACGCCAAGCACTCTTCTGGCAACTTATAGCTAATACAACACAAGTTGTGCCTGGCGACAAGTTTGGGGACATTCCGGAGGCTTAAAGCATATTTTATTTTTTTTCGGCAAAACACGATGCGTTTTGCATATGTTTTTTTGACGCCATTTGTGCGCGAATTTGGTCAATTTTGCAGTTTATACTGCATTTGTAGTATTTGCAGTACGCCTTATTATTGTCGTTCTCATCCCGGGCTATCCACGACTTGAAATCTAACTTCTGTAGCCAGCAATTCTGAAATTTTTGTTTATAGATCTCCTTGGGAATTTTATCACTGTTTTCAAATTAAATTTTAGATAAGAAACGATATCGATAATGCATATAAACTTCCTACACTATCAATTATTTTGGCGCTGTTCTTAACCAAATATCGGTACACAATTTAGTATATTTTATGCTAAAGTTCTGTTTAACTGCTCTGCAATGTTATTTAATAAAATTTTGTTGCATCAACAACCGATCAACTGGGAAAACAACCAATTGGGAAAATATGAACACGATTCGCATTCACAAAAATAGGACAGATTTCTGGATAGGGGATGTTTGATATTTTTTCAGGACAAAGCGCTTAAAACAGGACAGATCTGTCCGGAAAAAGGATAAATTGGCATCACTGCTCCACACTATTCTGATAGCAATGTCCAGTGAATTACCAATTAATTTATGTTGAAGAATGATCTCGAACAAAACTCATCATCATTATCATCTTTGTAGAAATAAGCATTTAACGTATGTAACTGTAAAATCAGTCGTTGGCTGTTCGAGCATTTTCATTAGAATAGGCAAACGAAAGTTCTGAATTGTGTACATACATAACATACATACATACATACAGAAAAGCAAGCATATGAAAAGAGGCATCCAGAACATTCTATATGTAAGAGGAGTAGCATAGGAAGAAGACATCTAGAACATTCTATATGTAAGAGAAGGAAGTATAAAAGCATGCTTCACATCGAGTCTTGTATCATTGTATCATTTTGTGTTGTGCAAGATCAGTTATGAAAGTGTACTTATAATTTTGATTTTATTAAATAAACTTGTTTTGTGCACCCACATTTATACAAACTGCGTTTTGATTTATATCAAAAGAGTAAAAACCTCAACAATTTACAAAAATTTAAAGACTTTTGCGAAGAAAAAACAATTTGATGGCTGTTTTGAACAGAGCAATCGATACATCGGATCCTCTGCTGTCGAGCATATTTTTGAACAAAAGATCACAACACAAAAAACAAAACAAGTAAGAAGGCTCTAGTCGAGACGGCTCGACTACGAGATACCCTGAACCCTGCAAAAAAAGTGATACTCTTCTTCTTTACGCACTTAGAGGCGCGCGCTCTGCTAACTGCGCAGTTGCTGCCGTGGCTTGGGGGTGTGTTGGGCTGAACTTTGGACGCTTATAACTCCATTTCTAGATGCATGATCTTTATGAAATTTTAAGAGTAGATTAAGAGTATCTATATCTATCTATTTGCCAAATTGCTCCTAGTATTTGAAATGCGTTTTTTGCAAATTGTGGGCGAGGGGGGCGTGGCATCAAAAATCTGAAAACTACAAAATCTGCGTATTTATAATATCTATCTAAATATATAAAGTTGAAGTCTCTGGCTGAAACGGTGTAGAAGTTATACCCTAAAAACCTAAAAAATGTAAACGAATTTTCGATTTTTTATCGATAATTTGAAAATGGGATGAGTTATCGAAAATACAAAATAAACTCGTATTGCGTAGCTAACATACGAGTGTTCATGTGAAATTTCAGCTCTCTAGCTTTTGTAGTTTCCGAAATCTCGACGTTCATACAGACGGACAGACGGACAGACAGACGGACGGACGGACGGACAGACGGACGGACGGACGGACGGACGGACAGACGGACAGGGCTAGATCAACTTATTTTTTTATGCTGATCAAGAATATATATACTTTATCTCTCCTTCTGCCTGTTACATACATTTTCACAAAACCATTATACCCTGAATTCCCATTTTCAATGGGTTCAGGGTATAAATATTACCTCCAGTAGTTATTAATCTCTTAGAAAAACCCTCATTTAATTGTAGTGAAACTATTGACGGTTCAAAATATCATGCTAGCGATGACGAGTCGGAATCAAATTATAATACATTTATTTAAATGCTTAAGATTTCTAAAAATTAATATATTTAAAAATATTGTTATTTTATTTATTGTTTTTTTATACCCTGAACCCATTGAAAATGGGAATTCAGGGTATAATGGTTTTGTGAAAATGTATGTAACAGGCAGAAGGAGACGTCACAGACCCCATAAAGTATATATATTCTTGATCAGCATAAAAAAATGAGTTGATCTAGCCCTGTCCGTCTGTCCGTCCGTCTGTCCGTCTGTCCGTCTGTATGAACGTCGAGATTTCGGAAACTACAAAGGCTAGAGAGCTGAAATTTCACATGAACACTCGTATGTTAGCTACGCAATACGAGTTTATTTTGTTTTTTCGATAACTCATCCCATTTCCAAATTATCGAAAAAAAATCGAAAATTCGTTTCCATTTTTTAGGTTTTTTGTGTATAACTACTACACTGTTTCACCTAGAGACATTAACTTTATATATTTAGATAGATATTATGGATACGCAGATTTTGTGATTTTCAGATGTTGGATGCCACGCCCCCTTCGCCCACAATTTGGAAAAAAAAACGCATTTCAAATACTAGAGACTTGCAATTTGGCAAATAGATAGATATAAATACTCTTAATCTACTCTTAAAATTTCATAAAGATCATGCATCTAGAAATGGAGTTATAAGCGTCCAAAGTTCAGCCCAACCCACCCCCGAGCCACGGCAGCAACTGCGCAGTTAGCAGAGCGCGCGCTTATATGTGCGTAAAGAAGAAGAGTATCACTTTTTTTTGGCAGGGTTCAGGGTATCTCGTAGTCGAGCCGTCTCGACTAGAACCTTCTTACTATTGCGTAGCTAACATACGAGTGTTCATGTGAAATTTCAGCTCTCTAGCATTTGTAGTTTCCGAAATCTCGACGTTCATACAGACGGACAGACGGACAGACGGACAGGGCTAGATCAACTTACTTTTCGATGCTGATCAAGAATATATATACTTTATAGGGTCTGCGACGTCTCCTTCTGCCTGTTACATACATTTTCACAAAACCATTATACCCTGAATTCCCATTTTCAATGGGTTCAGGGTATAAAAATAGATATTTCGCAAGTCAGAGGCGGTCAGAGTGGGCGTGGTCGGATCCATTTAAAATTTTTAAGGCTTACTATGTTTAATATTAGTGTCACCTGTGCCAAGTTTTAACTCTCTATCTTCAAAATTGTAATTTATGCCAAAAAATCGGGCTTTCCGTCCACAGTACATTGTATGGGCAACAAAAACCTTTCGACATTACCTTCTAGGTCGACATTTCGAAATTAATAGTGATCAGCAACCATTATGTTGGTTATATAAAATGAAAGAACCAAACTCAAAACTAACTAGATGGAGAGTAAAATTATCAGAATACGATTTCGATATAAAATACATAAAAGGAAAAGAAAACCACATAGCTGACGCTCTATCGCGAGTAAAAATAGAACAAACTTATTTCGTAGAAGAAACACAACAAAGCGCTGATGAAGACACTAGTAACTTAATTTGCATTACAGAAAAGCCAATAAACACATTCAAAAGACAGATAATATTTTCTAAAGGCATACCAAATATTAAAAAACAGAATTACTTCAAAAAACTAATAATCCACATTACATACGATAACATGACTAAAGACAAAGCCGAAAAATATTTGATTGACTATTTTTGTACAAAGACTAGTACGATGTTCATAGACAGTGATGCAGACTTCGAAATCATTCAAAACGCACACAAAGAAATTATTAACAATAACCATACTAAAATACTAAGAAGTCTCATTCAATTAAAAAATATAAACTCATATGCCGAATTTAAAGAACTTATTTTAAAAACCCATGAAAAACTCTTACACCCCGGAATTCAGAAAACAAACAAACTCTTCTGTGAAACTTACTATTTCCCTAACAGCCAACTACTAATACAAAACATAATAAACGAATGTAACATTTGCAATTTAACAAAAACCGAACACAGAAATACAAACATGCCAATGAAAATTACCCCCAGGCCCGAACATTGTCGTGATAAATTTGTAATAGACATTTATTCCTCTGAAGGCAAACATTATCTTAGTTGCATAGACATTTATTCAAAATTTGCTACACTCGAAAATATTAAAACGAAAGATTGGATAGAATGCAAAAATGCATTAATGCGTATATTTAATCAGCTAGGAAAGCCAATAATATTAAAAGCTGACCGAGACGGCGCATTTTCCAGCTTAGCACTAAAAAAATGGCTCGAAAGTGAAGGAGTAGAACTACAATTAAATACTACAAAAACAGGAATAGCAGACATCGAACGACTACACAAAACAATAAACAAAAAAATCAGAATAATAAACACTTTAAATGACGAAGAAAATAAACTCAGCAAAATAGAAATCATTCTCTACATCTACAATCACAAAACAAAACATGACACAACTGGACAGACTCCCGCACACATATTTCTATATGCTGGACAACCAAAATTAAACACTCAAGTAAAAAAAAAGAAAAAATAATAAATAATAAATAAAATCAATAGTGACCGACAAGAATACGAAGTCGATAACAGATATCGAAAAGGACCATTACAAAAAGGAAAATTAGAAAATCCATTTAAAGCCAATAAAAATGTCGAAAAAATAGATCCAGATCATTACCAAATTACTAACAGAAATAGAATTACACGTTATTATAAAACACAATTTAAAAAATTAAAGAAAACTAACCAAATTCAAATCCCACAGGTCTCTACTTCATTATAATACTATCGTTTACATTCTGTACGATATGCCACTCCCAACAAATACAGATAAACAACTTGGATACGGATCACGGATAGTTACTATTCTCAGACAAACCTTTAGAATTACCAACAAGATTTGAGCATCACTCTTTGAAAATTAACATAACTGAAATACTAATAACAAACGAATATTTCCGTCAATCTATTTCCTTATTTGAAAATTCAACACAAATTAATCGTTTATACAACAAATTGCAACAAGAATTAAACGGTATAATCTTTCATCATAAGAATCGTAATAAACGCGGACTATTCAATAAAATAATAATCTGTACTGTGGTTTGGTTTTTTGTAATTATCTTGAAAATACATCAATTTTAGTGCTGAAAATGGCAAAAAACTTCTTTATTTTGACAAATAGTTAAATATATTGCTCTTGATTAGTACTAAAATTAATCCGTTTTCAAGATAATTACAAAAAACCAGTGTCGAATGTGACAAAAAGTTGACTTTTCTGGAGAATTACCCATATGGATAAATCAGAAAGTATATATAAGAATGTATGCGTGTAACGTTCAAAATACATTGCATTGCCAAAAAAAAATAATAATAGATGGCACTTATATTAGTTGAAATTCGAAAAATGTTATATTATTAAATATCATTAAAAATAGACCCAACAAATAGACGTTCCTCGATTAACAGGCATTACCTTAATTAACACAGACA
This sequence comes from Drosophila borborema, assembly GCA_030914335.1. NCBI lineage: Eukaryota > Metazoa > Arthropoda > Insecta > Diptera > Drosophilidae > Drosophila > Drosophila borborema. The sequence goes on from JAUESP010000304.1 coordinate 8,007,304, forward strand.
CTTCATAATTGTAAAAGAAATATATCTATGCCACTCGAAGCTGTAATAGCCATAATAAATAAGTTCACTGCTAAAGCGCCATCTAGCAAGTTTAAATTTTTAGACCATGCTAGGCTAGTTTTGAATGTACATGTGGGCATACATATAGAAAAACCGCAGATGTCACGTGCTTTTGTTATTTGTGCAGACTTTTTTTTTGTTCATTATTTTCTTTTGACTTAACGGAATAAAATATAATTGAAACAAAAACACTTTCAGAAATGATGCTATTAAATATTTGAAATTAAAAAAAAAAGGTATCAAATACAAAAGAATAAATAATAAGAAAGAAAAAAATAATAAAAAAAAAAAATTAAAAATAAGAAATTATGAGAGGCTTAGGCGAGACTAGAACCTGCGACACCCTAACATTCGTTGCATCTGCCTAGCCATCTACACCACGGCTCACTTGAACGGCAGAGTAGCGAAAAATTTAGCGAATGAAATTCGCCATGTACGAAAGAAACACTAAAGCAGTGACTGAAAATACAAATACAATTCAAAGACAATTCTAACGCAATTCAAAAACAATTGTGATTCTTAGAATATACACGCATAGCAACATAGAAAACGGCCCAAGAATTTTTGTGTATGTATGTGCACACGCATACGAAAATTGATTTGCATTGCTCAACGTTGCTTACATTTCCATTGTTATTTTAATTGTTTTAAAATTTTTAAAATATGTATATAATGGAATGTAATGAGAGTTCAGCATATGATCTGCATATTCTATTTGACATTTTAGGTTTTTTTTAAGAAATCATAACTCTTTTACAATTAGCTTTACATGCATAGATACATACATATGTATGTATTTATTTGTGCAGCCACACGCTGATCTACGCTTGCACACATATATGTACATACATACATACATATGTATGTATGTATGTATAGGCGCCCGCAATGCGTCTTGCTTTGTCGCTGGCTTGCTTGCTGCGCCACATGGGTTTTGATGAGAAAACTTTATAGACTAATAATTCTGTTTCTAGATGGACAATCGTATTGATATGTTCAGATTAAGATTATGATATTCATATCTATATGCCAAACCAAACTGTATGTCTCTAGTATTTGAAATGAATTTTTTACACATTTGGGGGTGTGGGGGCGAATTGGGGACCGGAATCTAAAATCTGACAAAAACCGAAATTGTATTAAATTGATATCTATATATATGCAGAAGACTTGGAGACTCTAACTCTAAAGATGAATTAGCTAGAATTTTATAACTGGTTCCCGATGATTTCAGTTATCGATAACAAGTTATCGAATTTCTGAAACAAACTCGTTCTGCGCGTGCAATATACGGACCTAACACAAAAAGAATGAACTCTCTAGCTTTTGTATCTTCGGAAATCGACGCGTTCAAACATACGGACAGACGGACAGACGGACATGGCTATATCAACTTTTCTCGTCACCCTGATCAAGAATATATATACTTTAAGGGGTTTGCCACGCCTCCTTCTGCCTGTTACATACTTTTAACAAAACCATTATACCCTGATTTCCCATTTTCAATGGGTTCAGGGTATAAATACAAGATCATCAAAATAAAGAAAACATACAAGATACTTTCAGTTACCAGTTATTACAATTTATAGAATATGTAGAAGACATTGAAATGGGCATGCGATTGTCAAGACTAGGACTCTTTAATCCAAAACTACTTACGTACGACAAACTTGACAGCATCAATAACCGAAACATACTTCTAATCAAAACATCCACTTGGATTAATTACCAAGATAACATTATACTAATCGTATCTCATATCCCAATTGACTTTCAATCTACTAATACAATCAAAACAAGTAAGAAGGCTCTAGTCGAGACGGCTCGACTACGAGATACCCTGAACCCTGTAAAGAAAATGATACTCTTCTTCTTTACGCACTTATAAGCGCGCGCTCTGCTAACTGCGCAGTTGCTGCCGCGGCTTGGGGGTGGGTTGGGCTGAACTTTGGACGCTTATAACTTCATTTCTAGATGGACGATCTTCATGAAATTTTTAAAGTAGATTAAGGATATATAAATCTATCTATGTGCCAAATTGCAAGTCTCTAGTATTTGAAATGCGTTTTTTCCAAATTGTGGGCGAAGGGGGCGTGGCATCCAAAATCTGAAAATCACGAAATCTGCGTATCCATAATATCTATCTAAATATATAAAGTTAATGTCTCTAGGTGAAACGGTGTAGTAGTTATACACAAAAAACCTAAAAAAATGGAAACGAATTTTCGATTTTTTATCGATAATTTGGAAATGGGATGAGTTATCGAAAAAACAAAATAAACTCGTATTGCGTAGGTAACATACGAGTGTTCATGTGAAATTTCAGCTCTCTAGCTTTTGTAGTTTCCGAAATCTCGACGTTCATACGGACGGACGGACGGACGGACGGACGGACGGACAGACGGACAGGGCTCAATCAACTTATTTTTTTATGCTGATCAAGAATATATATACTTTATGGGGTCTGCGACGTCTCCTTCTGCCTGTTACATACATTTCACAAAACCATTATACCCTGAATTCCCATTTTCAATGGGTTCAGGGTATAATTATCCCATATCCTGATCACAACGGCTATCAACTTGATTATATTAGCACTACTTCTTATTATGAAAAAGATAACAAAATTTTTAATCGAGAAAATAAACCAATAATTGATGATTGTATAACGAAAATTCTATTGCACACTAAACCAATCTGTAATTATGAACATATAAATAGCAAAGAAATAATAAAATATATTGAGCCAAATACCATTGTAACCTGGAACATAACTACTACAACTGTAAAGCAAAATTGTGAGAAAAATAATGTTAATTTTAATATTCAAGGTAATAAAATTATAGGTATCAATCAATGTAAACTGCAAATAAATGACATAATTATAAGCGATAATTATTTTCAACCAGAAGTTGACCTTACACCGTTGTATCCCCCAATAGAAATTATTAAAGTAAAACCTATCAAGCACAATGACATTGAAAAAATTATATTACAAAATAATATCTTTACATATACAATTATTATAATTACCATAATCATATTCATAATTGTAATCCTATATTTGAAATACGTAACTTGTAATCCTATAAAATTAATCCACAGAAAATTTAAGAAACAAATTCATGAGCCCAATAATCAAACACAGCCATCAGTCCAAACAGAAGAAGGACAACAAACAAGTAAGAAGGCTCTAGTCGAGACGGCTCGACTACGAGATACCCTGAACCCTGCAAAAAAAGTGATACTCTTCTTCTTTATGCACTTATAAGCGCACGCTCTGCTAACTGCGCAGTTGCTGCCGTGGCTTGGGGGTGGGTTGGGCTGAACTTTGGACGCTTATAACTCCATTTCTAGATGCATGTTCTTCATGAAATTTTAAGAGTAGGTTTAGAGTATCTATATCTATCTATTTGCCAAATTGCAAGTCTCTAGTATTTGAAATGCGTTTTTTGCAAATTGTGGGCGAGGGGGGCGTGGCATCAAAAATCTGAAAACTACAAAATCTGCGTATTCATAATATCTATCTAAATATATAAAGCTGAAACGGTGTAGAAGTTATACCCTAAAAACCTAAAAAATGTAAACGAATTTTCGATTTTTTTATCGATAATTTGGAAATGGGAGGAGTTATCGAAAAAACAAAATAAACTCGTATTGCGTAGCTCACATACGAGTGTTCATGTGAAATTTCAGCTCTCTAGCTTTTGTAGTTTCCGAAATCTCGACGTTCATACAGACGGACAGACGGACGGACGGACAGACGGACAGGGCTAGATCAACTTATTTTTTCATGCTGATCAAGAATATATGGGGTCTGCGACGTCTCCTTCTGCCTGTTACATACATTTTCACAAAACCATTATACCCTGAATTCCCATTTTCAATGGGTTCAGGGTATAAAAAACACAACTATCGAAATGACACAATCAACTTTACCAAAACTTTACCCTTCTGTGTCACCTTGACTCGCAGGCTCGCCTCTTAAGGAGAGGGAAGTGACATAATCATACTGATTACGTCCACAATATCCAAAAGTTGTTGCCATAGCCAAATCATTAACATAAATATTTCCAGGCTCAGTAACTATAAACAAAGAGCAGCCAAGACGGCGCTTCTCCCCCATCGATCGGCATCGATCGAAATATAAACATTCCCAAGCTTGATAACTGTAAACAAAGAGCGGCCAAGCCGACGGTTCTCCCCCATCGATCGGCATCGATCGAAATAAAGCATAATCAGCATAAAACCCCTCTAGCAACATGCATCACCCACGAATAAACATTTGTTGCCAGCAACATGCATCACCAGAAAGTTGCAAATATTCTAAGAGAGTTCACTTTATAATTCAATAGACACACAATTGTTAGTCTTAAGCTAATATTCAATAAAGCAAGTTGTCATAATTGTGCTTTGGCTTCATCTTTTAATTATTATTAGCGTTGTCGTTAGCTTATGTCGCGACATTTATTCGACTCAACACATATTACTTCAGTATATATATGTAGAAGACTTGGAGACTCTAGCTCTAAAGATGAACGAGATATAATTTTATAACTGAATGTCGATATTTGTTTTATCGATAACTCTGGAAATATACGAGCTATCGAATTTCGGAAACAAACTCGTACAGCGCGTGTAATATACGAATCTAGCACAAAAAGAATGAATTCTCTAGCTCATATAAATTCGGTAATCGACGTGTTCATACACACGGACGGACAGACGGATGAACAGACGGACAGACGGACAACTTTTCTCGTCACCCTGATCTAAAATATATATTCTTTGTGGAGTCTGTGACGTCCGTCACTTCAACCCCCCAAGAGATAAGACGTGGTGCATCAAAACCCCGCTGCGCAAACGCTTTAGCAAAAAGCTTTCAGCGGACGCGCGACAAACGAAAAACAAAACAAGTAAGAACGTTGCAGTTTGGCGCAACTAACTGCGAAATACTCTGTTCCCATAGGTGCATTTTATTTATTTAATAAACATTTAATAAACTAAATATTTCGGCAATTGGCAAGCGTACACGGCAAGCAATAAACATACATACAGACTTACTATACGGACACACTATACGAGTACACACACAATTTTCTATGTATGCATACAAAAGTTTGCATGCCAGACTATTCTAAGAATTGTGGACTGAATTGGGAATTTTTCGATCGTTACTTTAGTTTTGTCAAAAGGCGCTCTAGCAATGCCTTATTTGGTTTTAGTTAACAAAGCTCACATCAGGGCAGTGGTGCTGGTGGTAAGCGCTATGCAATATATAATTAGGTGCGTGGGTTAGAATTCCGCAGAAAACTTCTTTTCAAAAATTGTTACTTTTTAATTTTGTTTTATATTTGTATATTTAGTATAAAATGCTTGCTGCCAATTGATAATAATTCTTAATTTATAAACATACGCATATGAATTGTGCATTTAAGCACTAGAAACTGCTTTTCCGAATTGCCACCCTGCCGTGAGTAAGCAATTTTTCTATGCTTGCATACATGCATATACATATGTATGTATGTATGTGTATACATGTACATATACACATCCAAGTGATATAGCAGTGAACTTATTTAGGTTTAGCTAACGATTACATGTTATTTTCAAAAGACCTGGGTTCAAATCCCGCTGGAAACTTTTTAATTTTTTAATCGAAAGCTTATAAATTTTATTTTTTAAATTCATTCTGCATTTCTGTATTCTTAGCAATTACTACTAATCTATTATATGCATGAATTATGCAGTTGGCCACAACAAACACCTTTGCCGATTTAATAACATGACTGCAAAATTTGGTTGCTTACATTCCAAAAATGCGAAAATTATAGGGTATTTTTCGATATGCCATTTTTGGGTCATCGATAGAGGAGGACATTAGTAACTGAACCATCCCAGCTTCTAGCTCTATAACAGTAGGTTGCGGTTTGCCACGTCCCCTGTGGGCGTAGATATATCCGCCATAGCTTTTTGAGCTTGGGTTGTCACCCCGAATATATATTCCAAATTGCAACTCTCCAGCTCACCATCTAGTATGATTACTTGCCTATGGGCGCTAGAGTTTTCCGATTTGCCAGGCCCCTAGTGGGCGGTTCGGGAAAATTGTTATACTTTATAATTCGGGAACATATATGAGTATATGTTTAAAATTTCAAATCTCTAGCTCTAATAGCGCTGAAAAATATTGCGTTCATACGGACAGACGGACAGATGGACGGACAGCAAGACGGACATTGCACAAACCCAACATACTCTTTTTCCCTTTGGGAACCGCCGGACATAAGCAAATATAACAAGTAAGAAGACTCTAGTCGGGACGGCTCGACTACGAGATACCCTGAACCCTGCAAAAAAAGCGATACTCTTCTTCGCGCAGTTGCTGCCGTGGCTTGAAGATGGGTTGGGCTGAACTTTGGACGCTTATAACTCCATTTCTAGATGGACGATTCTTACGAAATTTTCAGAGTACATTAAGAGTATCTGCCAAATGGCCAGTCTCTAGTATTTGAAATGCGTTTTTTTTTTTTTTAATTTGTGGCGAAGGGGCGTGCCATCCAAAATCTGAATTACATAATCTGAGTATCCATAATATCTATCTAAATAAATAAATTTGAAGTCTCTAGCCCAAACGGTGTAGAAGGTGTGCTCAAAAAACGTAAAAAAGGGAAACAAATTTTCGATTTGTATCGATAATTTGGAAATAGGATGAGTTATCGAAAAAACAAAACAAACCCGTACAGCGTAACGAGCATACGAGTAATCATGTAAAATTTCAGCTTTCCGGAATCTCGATCGTTCATATGGACGGACAGACGAACAGGGCTAGATCAACTTATACTTTTTGCTGAGCAAGAATATATATGTATTCTTTATGAGGTCTGCGACGTCTCCTTCTGCCTGTTACATACATTTTCACAAATCCATTATATCCTGAATTCCCATTTTCAATGGGTTCAGGGTATATAAAACCATAGACCTGCGGAGGAGAAGTAGAAACATGAAAAAAAAACGGCTTCCTACTTATTAAAACCAAAAACAATTTGCAAGCTACGAAGCTACTCACAGAACACAAAACACTACATTTTTCCAAAGGTGTAATAAACTGCAATGACCTACGCAACATAAGAGAAAAGCTAATATAAGAAGAACTAAAAACACAGAAAGTAACTGAAGTTCGCAAAACCCAAATAAGACAACCAAACAACATAAAACAAGAAGACAACAAACTGGACTCATTACAATCACTTTCGTAACACATAAACTTCCTGAAACAATTAAAATTGGCTACGAATCTGTCCGCGTGCGATCCATGTATATTGGGGTTGATAACCCAAGATCAATAAGTTATGGTAGATTTATCTACGCCCAACGGGGGCGTGGCAAACCACAAAAGCTTATATCTCCTACAGTTTTAGAGCTAGAAGCTTCAAAATTGGATGCTTCAGCTACTAATGGACTCCTCTATCGACGTCCCAAAAATAAAAATTTTCAGCCTCTTTGGGGCGTGGCATATTGAAAATACTCTGCAATTTTCGCATTTTTGGAGAGTAAGCAAGCAGTTGCAGTTTACAGTTATGTTAGCCTTGGCTCCTTGCTAAGAACTGGCAAAAATTATGCATCTATCTTTTAAAATGGAACAAGTTAATGTGCACACTTATTTTTTGACATTAGAACCCCATCAACTTCGTATTTGCTCGGGTTTTTACTTTTAGGGTCGGGAGAGAAAAATTGCTGATGGCAAAATCATTCCGCTTCGAGCGCTCGACGGTGACGGTCGATTTTCCAAAAAGGCCTGGCATGTGCCGCTCATTCCCTTGCTCTGTTTCTCTTTCTGCCCCATGCTTTTTACTTTCTGCTCTCTTCTCAGAAAAATATATGTATACTGGCACAAACAGCAAGCAGCTCACAAAAATTGAAATTTCTTCTCGACTCGCGAGTCGCGATCCCATTGGTTCCCTTCTGAGCGAAGAGTATACCGAATTCTTAAACTGCTTTGCCATGCTCAGGCAAAATGTTAGCGTTTTTATGATTATTTGTGGAAAGGGTATGAAAGTGTTGATGTGCATAACGAATATTATTTCCCTATACACACACACATTTAATCTTCCTCGTCATATGTATGTGTAAGCATTTATGTGCTTGTGTGCGATAGATATTCTTGCTGCCTGTAGCACTATTAGGACCCCCAGCAGTTGATGTTCGTTTGGTTGCGTAGCGATGTGAGCTTGCATACACACACACATTTATACTTCCTCGCTATATGTGTAAGCATTTATGTGCCTGTGTGCGATATTCTTGCTGCCGCCTGTAGAGCACTATTAGAACCCCAGCAGTTGATGTTCGTTCGGTTAGGTAGCTGCTAGTGCTGGGAAAAGATCGATCTTTACCTAGATCGATATTTCGATATTATGTATGGGTCTCAGATCGATGTATCGATCTTTTAATAAAAATATTTTACCCCCCAAAATTAAAAAAAAAAAAAAAAACAAAGTTTTCATATAATAAACAAAAGATGAATTTCTTATTAAAATGAAAAAAACGTTTCATATAAACTAATCTAAACTACGTAACAATGATTATATTATTTAATGAGATAATTTCCACAGCACTGCCAACAAAACCTAGTCAAACCTAAATGAAAAGTGGGTTACGTTAGTATTTTAATTATATTGTAAGTGATGGGAAAATAATAGTCTAGAGATGGCGATATATCGAGTATCGAAGTTAGCAATATCGATATTTTCGATACCTATCAAAACATCGATGTATCGTTTTTAGATCGATCTTTTTCCCAGCACTACTAGCTGCTGTGAGCTAGAATACGCACACACATTCACATACACATTTACACTCCCTTGACCCAAAATCGTATACTCAATTTAAAGTTGAGGTGGGCACACGCCCAATATTCGAGACCCATTCACGAAACATGCAAGTGCCCCAGGCAGAGCATTCATTCAAATGCCTATGCAAGTGATACTCGGCGATTGTGATTATCACATAACAAACGTACACATATGTATGTGCGTGTAAGCTCACATCAGCTAGCCACAGCAATCGCTGGGAAATTAGAATTGCTACATGCAGCAAGTGTATCGCACACAGGCACATAAATGCTTACACATATAGCAAGGAAGTGTAAATGTGTGTGTGTATGGTCATCGGGAAATAATATTCGTTATGCACATCAACACTTTCATACCCTTTCCACAAATAATCATAAAAACGCTAACATTTTGCCTGAGCATGGCAAAGCAGTTTAAGAATTCGGTATACTCTTCGCTCAGAAGGGAACCAATGGGATCGCGACTCGCGAGTCGAGAAGAAATTTCAATTTTTGTGAGCTGCTTGCTGTTTGTGCCAGCAGCATACATATATTTTTGTGGGAAGAGAGCAGAGAGTAAAAAGCATGGGGCAGAAAGAGAAACAGAGCAAGGGAATGAGCGGCACGTGCCAGGCCTTTTTGGAAAATCGACCGTCACCGTCGAGCGCTCGAAGCGGAATGATTTTGCCATCAGCAATTTTTCTCTCCCGACCCTAAAAGTAAAAACCCGAGCAAATACGAAGTTGATGGGGTTCTAATGTCAAAAAATAAGTGTGCATATTAACTTGTTCCAGTTGTCCAGTCTATGTGTTGTATGGTTAGTGGTTAAACCAAAATAAGTTCATTGCTTCAAACTCACAATTCAGTCGCAATTCATAGAATACTATAGCATGCAGCCTTTTGTATGTAAGCTTATAAAATCGTTTTTTGCTTGCCATGTACCAAATGCTACAGGCAACAAAAGTTTCGCACACAGTCACATAAATGCTCATCCATGAAGCAAGACACAGTAATTGTGTGTGTGCATGCTCATCGCGAAAAAGTAATGCTTATGTACATCACGCTTTCATACCCTTCCCAAAAATAATCACGAAAACATTAAAATTTTGCATGAGCATGGCAAAGCCGTTTAAGAGTTCGGCATACTCTTACTAAGAATGGCAGACGGGATCGTTGCGAATCGCAACTCGCGGACAAATTTCAATTTTAGTGCGCTGCTGGCTTGTGCCTGCATACATATACATATACATATATGAGAGGCATAGAGAGAGTGAGTGAGAGAAATAATAAAGAAAGAATAGCACACAGTGATGCTTCATATGAGAATAGAATCATTTCGTTCGAGCGCTGGCAGCGAACTGAATATCAACTACGATATTTTCGCTGCCCGAGCAGCAAATGACAGAGCCGAGCAAATACGTAGATGATTAGGACGCGTAATCAAGATCTGGTTCGTGAAAAAAGTTTGTTCTAGTTGTCCAGTCTATGTGTTGTATGGTTAGTGCATGTACGGACGGACAGAAAGACGGACAAACCCAATACACCTTTTTTTTACCTTTGAAAACAGAGTATAAAAAAGATTGAGTTCCAAGCGAAATCCACAGATCCTCAGTTGAGATTTATGAGACGTGTTTCTTTTGTGCTCCGCAATCTTTATTTATTTATTTATTCTATTAAATATCTTAATTAAATTCACAACATCGCATCCATATTCTAAAAATTACAAAATTTGCGTATCCACAATATCTATCTAAATATATAAATTTGAAGTCTGTAGCTCAAACGGTGTAGGTATGCCCAGAAAATGTAAAAGTTGAAGCGAATTTTCAAATTTTTATTGATAATTTGGGAATAGGATGAGTTATCGAAAAAACAAAATAAACGAACGAGTATTCATGTCAAATTTCCACTCTGAAGCTTTTGTAGTTTCCGAAATCTCGACGTTCATACGGACGGACGAGGATATACATATATTTATTTTTGATATATACACATATCAAATATTTATTATTGCAAAAACGAAAAATTTAATACATTGTGAATTTAGATGGAGTACAACAGCTTGTATTAATTGAGAGACCTCCGAGCATGTGATTTGCTTTCTCGACGACTATCCATCCCTCTCATATAAGAAAAACGATCATTGCCAGAAATACATGTTTCGACAAATTCGATTATTTGTGGTGATTGAAGCTTTTCAGCAATTAAAAGCGCTTTTTTCAAAGCTTCACTTATACCTTCAGTTTTATTTAAAGATGCATTCGACTTCACAATGATAATAATGCTTAAGAAACTCCATATATTACTGTTGCATAGTTCTGCTTCTAAAAATATATAATGTAAATTAGATCGATGAGAAAAAAAACATTGGTCAAACCCTGCAAGGCCTTGCGAGCAACAAAGCAACACTCATCAAAGTGATTTGATTGAAGATGAATGCAGGCAATTTGATGAAGCAGGTACGCTTTTTCTATTGGATGTGTGGCAAATATAAGGCGTTTCTCCAAACGAGATATCAGTCTTCTGATAAAAAAAAAAAAAAGAAGAAAAAATAGAGTTAATTTGTTTACTAAAAGAGCAAAACCCACTTTGATTTAATAATGCCGGGATCCACTGACTCCTGATCTTGATGTGTAGATCGATCTCCGAAAACAAATGTGTTTATTTCTTTGACTTTATGCGGATTAAAATGTAATAATTGCAGTACTGGGTTTTTGTCACTGATTCGAAAATTTTTAGGCACAACATACTGTTCGGATAAAGCTAAACCCAAAGTATTATACACATCATTAATAAACTCAATCTTCCATGGCATAATGCGATTGGTTTTCAACACTGCGTAATCCCCCATTACTTCCTCAATATAATTTGAAAGCCTCTGAAACAAAAGAATAAATAATAATATTGTTAAAGCTGTAAATATGCATACCACATATAATTCATATACTAAATTAATAATCAATATGGAACAGGATATATCACAACCGTCCGCATCGTAGTTTAAAAGCGTTAGTAACATTTTAGCGTTCGAACGAACATTAAGAGAGCCATCAACACTTTTCGAAGTGTTTATGATAGATTACAGGTCATGGTAACTGTACGAAAATAAAACAAGTTATAGGGCTCTTATCGAAGCGGATCGAAGATACCCTGAACCCTGTAAAATAAACTAATACTCTTCTTCTTCACGCACTCATAGGCGCGCGAGTTATGCCATCAGCATCACTTCTCACAGCGTCAGCCGATACCATACCAATAGCTTCATTTCCAATTCCATTTACAATCTTCTTTAATGTAAAACAAGTAAGAAAGCTGTAGTCGAGACTGCTCGACTACGAAATCCCCTGAGTCCTTCTTCGAACACGAGCACACATACACGCTGATCTATGCTTGTACGTCTGTATGTGTGTGAGCAATGCAGGCGGCTTGCTGTCTCGCTGCCTTTTTGCTGCGCCACATGGATTTTGCTGCAAAAACTTTATTGATTAATAACAGACGGACAGACGGACAGACGGACAGACGGACATGGCTATATCAACTTTTCTCGTCACCCTGATCAAGAATATATATACTTTATGGGGTCTGCCACGCCTTCTCCTGCCTGTTACATACATTTAACAAAACCATTATACCCTGATTTCCGATTTTCAATGGGCTCAGGGTATAACAAGTAAGAACGTTGCAGTTAGCCGCAACTAACTGCGATATACTTTGTTCCCATATGTGCATCTTATTTATTTAATAAACATTTAATTAAGGAAAGATTTCGGCAATTAGAAAACGTACATGGCAAGCAACAAACGTTTTTCCTACACATACATACAGATTTTCACATGTACACACATTAAAGCTGTAATAGATCAACATGGGGGCCATACCAAATATTAAATGTATTAAATCTAGCAGTAATTTTAAACATACTGTGTATAATCTCGAGTGGGTCAAATAAGCTGTGAGCTTAAAAAGCTGAAGTGTTTTAGTTTTTGTAACTTTGTTATTGTTTTTTCATTAAGAATGAATAAATGAATTTTGTTTTTTATTTTTAAAAATACTAATAAGCAAATGTGCCTTTAAATTTTTTAACAATCTCTATTCGTTTCATAAATATAAGCATTTGAATTTTTTATTTGACGGTGGGTCAAATAAGCTGTGAGCCACTGTACATACAGATTTCCACATGTACACACTATACGAGTATACACACAATTTTCTATGTATGCATACAAAAGTTTGCATGCCAGAATATTCTAAGAATTGTGACTGAATTGGGAATTTTTCGATCATTACTTTAGTTTTGTCAGAGACGCTCTAGCAATGCCTTATTTGGTTTTAGTTAACGAATGTTAGGTCAGGACAGTGGGCGCTGGTGGTAAGCGCTATGCAAGCTGTACTTAGGTGCGTGGGCTCGAATCCCGCAGAAAACATTTTTTCAAAAATTATTATTGTTTTTTCATATTTTTTTATATTTGTATATTTATTATAAAATGCTTGCTGCCAATTGATAATAATTTATAAACATACGCATATGAATTGTGCATTTAAGCAAAAACTAAAACAACTTTTCCGATTTGCCACGCTGTGTAGCGAGCAGTTTTCCTATGCATGCATATATGTATGTATGTGTACACAGATGTTTGTAAGTGTATACACATCCAAAAGTGTATACATATTGCAAGAATTGCGATTGTATTGTTTTGTTTTGTCACAAGCTGACCAGCTGATCAGCTGTGAATTTATTTAGGTTTAGCTAACGATTACATGTTGTTTTCAAAAGACCTGGGTTCGAATCCCGCTGGAAACTTTTTATTTATTAATCGAAAACTTATAAATTTTTTTTTTTAAATTCATTATTATTATATTTATGTTAAAATGCTTTCTGCCATCTTAGCAATTGCTACTAAGCTGTTATATGCATGAATTATGCAGTTGGCCACAACAAACTTCTTTGCGGATTTGCCACGCCCCCAGTGGGCGTAGACGCATAATTTTTGGCCAGTTCTTAGAAAGGGCCGACGCTAACATGACTGCAAAATTTGGTTGCTTACATTCCAAAAATGCGAAAATTACAGGGTATTTTTCGATATGCCACGCCCTCAAAGAGGCTGAAAAAAATTTTTTTGGGGCATCGATAGGGGAGAACATTAGTAACTCAACTATCCAATTTTCAAGCTTCTAGCTCTAAAACTGTAGGAGATATATTCAGGTCCGATTTGCCACGCCCCCAATAGGCGTAGACATATAACTTTTTGATCGATCTTTTTAGAATCATAACATTAACTCACATGCAAAATTTCAGCGTTCTAGCTTTAACGGTGTAGAATATACGTTTTTCCCGATTTACCACGCCCCCAATGGGCGTAGATATATCCGCCATAGCTTTTTGAACTTGGGTTGTCACCCCGAGTATACACTTAAAATTGTAATTCTCTAGCTCATCATCTAGTATGATAACTTAACTATGGGCGGAAGAGTTTTCCGATTTGCCACGCCCCTAGTGGGCGGATCGGTAAAATTTTTACACTTTATAATTCGGGAGCATATATGAGTATATGTTTAAAATTTCAAGTCTCTAGCTCTAATAGCGCCGAAAAATAAATATACGGACAGACGGACGGACAGCAAGACGGACATTGCACAAATCCAATATACTTTCTTCCTTTTGGGAACAAAGTATAAAAAGCCCACGAACCATAAGTACCATAAGAATAACGGACACTTATTGCTAACTCAAAGAGCATATCCAATATTGTAAATAATATTATTAGTCACAGCCCAGTAGCATAATATAAACAAGTATCGCAGTCTCCGATGCCTAATATAAACTAACTTGACACTTTTTGGTCGCAGTCCAGCTGGATGATATAAACACACTTTAGCAATGATTGGAAACAAACAAGTAAGAAGGCTCTAGTCGAGACGGCTCGACTACGAGATACCCTGAATCCTGCAAAAAAAGTGATACTCTTCTTCTTTACGCACTTATAAGCGCGCGCTCTGCTAACTGCGCAGTTGCTGCCGTGGCTTGGGGGTGGGTTGGGCTGAACTTTGGACGCTTATAACTCCATTTCTAGATGGACGATCTTCATGAAAATTTTAGAGTAGATTAAGGATATATAAATCTATCTATGTGCCAAATTGCAAGTCTCTAGTATTTGAAATGCGTTTTTTTTTTTTCAAATTGTGGGCGAAGGGGGCGTGGCATCCAAAATCTGAAAATTACAAAATCTGCGTATCCATAATATCTATCTAAATATATAAAGTTAATGTCTCTAGGTGAAACAGTGTAGTAGTTATACACAAAAAACCTAAAAAATGGAAACGAATTTTCGATTTTTTATCGATAATTTGGAAATGGGATGAGTTATCGAAAAAAAAAAATAAACTCGTATTGCGTAGGTAACATACGAGTGTTCATGTGAAATTTCAGCTCTCTAGCTTTTGTAGTTTCCGAAATCTCGACGTTCATACGGACGGACGGACGGACGGACGGACGGACGGACAGACGGACGGACAGACGGACAGGGCTCAATCAACTTATTTTTTTATGCTGATCAAGAATATATATACTTTATAGGGTCTGCGACGTTTCCTTCTGCCTGTTACATACATTTCACAAAACCATTGTATAAAAAGTTTTTATTTTTTTAATTTTGGGGGGTAAAATATTTTTATTAAAAGATCGATACATCGATCTGAGACCCATACATAATATCGAAATATCGATCTAGGTAAAGATCGATCTTTTCCCAGCACTAGTGTGAACTGTCTAGGATTTGTTCGATCTTGTAGACTTTCAAATCCTCTTAGCCCATGCATATGAAATGTATGTTTGTATGCATACATATGCATTTATTCTTATACATATTTAATAAATAACAAGTAAGAAGGCTCTAGTCGAGACGGCTCGACTACGAGATACCCTGAACCCTGCAAAAAAAGTGATACTCCTCTTCTTTACGCTCTTATAAGCGCGCGCTCTGCTAACTGCGCAGTTGCTGCCGTGGCTTGGGGGTGGGTTGGGCTGAACTTTGGATGCTCATAACTCCATTTCTAGATGGACGATCTTCATGAAATTTTAAGAGTAGATTAAGGATATATGAATCTATCTATGTGCCAAATTGCAAGTCTCTAGTATTTGAAATGCGTTTTTTCCAAATTGTGGGCGAAGGGGGCGTGGCATCCAAAATCTGAAACTGCAAAATCTGCGTATACACAATATATATCCAAATATATAAAGTTGAAATCTCTAGCTAAAACGGTGTAGTAGTTACACCCAAAAAACCTAAAAAATTGAAACAAATTTTCGATTTTTTTATCGATAATTTGGAAATGGGACAAGTTATCGAAAAAACAAAATAAACTCGTATTGCGTAGGTAACATACGAGTGTTCATGTGAAATTTCAGCTCTCTAGCTTTTGTAGTTTCCGAAATCTCGACGTTCATACGGACGGACGGACGGACGGACGGACGGACGGACGGACGGACAGGCGGACGGACGGACGGACGGACAGACGGACGGACAGACGGACAGGGCTAGATCAACTTATTTTTTTATGCTGATCAAGAATATATATACTTTATGGGGTCTGCGACGTCTCCTTCTGCCTGTTACATACATTTTCACAAAACCATTATACCCTGAATTCCCATTTTCAATGGGTTCAGGGTATAAAAATTAATAAACCATTTAACCGCTCAACTTCGTATTTGTTCGGTTTGGGCGATTCAGGCTCGGGCAGTCAAAATATGATGCGACCATTCATTGCTATTGTTCTTTACTCTCTCTCTCTCTCTCTCTCTCTCTTTTTTCTCTCTATCTCACTCTGTGTACGCACAAGCCAACCAGGGATGCCGACCCTCCGTATTTTCACGTAGATCTCCGTATTTTGAAAGAGATCAAAGTACACCTACGTGTGAAGAGACTAAAACAACGTACTTTTTAAAAATATTGAAAAATACCCTAAAAACTAAAATTTTTGGATAATATCAATATACAGTCGAGTCTCGATAATTCGTAATAGCAAGGGGATCGAATTTTTTACGAATTACAGAGGTTTTCGATTTACCGGGGTTTCTATTTAACGGGGTGTAAAAAATCAAAATTCGAATTGAAAGGGTTTTTATATTTCACATAATTTCAACAATTTTAACTTATTGAAAATAAATAAAATACACATTCAATTCAATATTATGTATGTATTTAAAAACAAAATTAAACATAAACAAAATCATATTAACGAAAAATTAGGATTTAAAAAATCTTGTAATTTTGTATTGTTTCATAGTCTTCATAATTATGTTTTATTGTGTTTACCAAGCTTATTAAATGATTAATTGCATTATTCGGAACATTATATGAAAAAAAAACACTATGAGAATCGTCTTCACGCTTCAAATAAAAGCAAACTAATCTAAGTCCAATGAGAGAAAAACGAAATTTCGCACATGAAGCGACAAAAAGGCGCCATGCATAATAGTCTGCCAGACCTAACGGTAGTTTAACTTCCAGCAAAATCAAGAATTACGAATTACAAGAGGTTTCGAAATGAAATAACGAATTATAAGAGGTTTCGAAACGAATCATAAGAGGCAAGATCATGGCCGAGCATGCAGAAAAATTACGAATTAACGAGGGGACCAAAATGTATGGGATTTTTACGAATTAACGAAGTTTTTTCAAGGGACCAGCAGTTTCTTACGAATTATTGAG
This sequence comes from Drosophila borborema, assembly GCA_030914335.1. NCBI lineage: Eukaryota > Metazoa > Arthropoda > Insecta > Diptera > Drosophilidae > Drosophila > Drosophila borborema. Next base: position 8,024,902 of record JAUESP010000304.1, read on the forward strand.
GTTTTCGATTTAGCGGGGTACGAATTATCGAGACTCGACTGTATTTTGAATTCAGCCTTCTGACAAACACCTAAAATATTTTAATCAAAACATGTGTACATTTTTGTAAAACGTGTACAAAAATTAATCTGTATAATTTGTTAGTTTTTTTTGTTGTTATAAAATTGTGCTACGGAAAAACACGTAGATTTTGGAGCCTGGTTACGTATTTCTCAGATTTTGACTTGGCATCCCTGAAGCCAACAGCCCACAAAAATTAAAATTTGTTAGCAAGTGGCGATTCGCGACGATCCCATCTGTCCTTCTTAGTAACAGTATTCCTAACTCTTAATTAGCTTTGCCATACTCATGCAAAACTTTAGTGTTTTCATGATTATTTTTGGGAAGGGTATGAAGCGCTTTTTCGCGATGAGCATGCACACACACATTTACAGTGTCTTGCTACATGTATGTACGTGCATTGTTGCTTTATTTAGAGACACTGAGGTAAATCACCTCGGGTCTCGTTTGAAGGTATCTAGAGCAATATCAAGATATATATTCGTCATAAGGTTTACGGATTCTCTATTTAGTTCCATTCAACCTACTTTGTTTAATATCAAAGACAAATGCTTTTGTTAAAGAATAGTAACCAATATATTGCCTATCGTAGTCAGTTGATATTTTAGTATTAAAAGAAAAGTGCAAAGTGCAGGGTGAGACATTTGGAGATGGCGTTCCAATTTAAGGGAGCTCTGTACGACTCAAGTGCCGAAATGGCGTTACCTGAGAACATGCGATCCACGCTCTTCTTCCAGGAACTGGTGTTTTAACCCCCAAACTAATGCTACTCTTTTAGGTTCACCATATTCTTCTGTTGTTTTCAGTCGTTCGGTCTAGTAATTTATAGTTGACTTCGGGTTATTATTTTCTCATCTAACTATGGCTGTTCGCATGAGTATTCAAATTCGGTAGCCCTATTAATTTGTTTTCGTTGGCCATACGTCATACGTATTTTTTTAACTTGACTTTTAATACCCTGAACCCATTGAAAATGGGAATTCAGGATATAATGGTTTTGTGAAAATGTATGTAACAGGAAGGACCCCACGCCCCACTTGCCTATAATATGAAAAAAACGCATTTCAAATACTAGAGACTTGAAATTTGGCAATACACAGATTTGGATGCTATTAAAATATTCTGAAAGTTTAATGAAGATCATCCATTTAGGAATGGAGTTATAAGCATCTAAGGCGTCCACCCCACCAACAAGCCACGGCAGCAACTGCGCAGTAGAGCGCGCTTACACGTGTGTAAAGAAGAAGAGCCTTCTCGATAGGGTTGTTGATAATATATCAAAATATCAATATATCGATATTTTTATACAAAAAAAATATATTTATATCACTAACCATACAACACATAGACTGGACAACTAGAACAAACTTTTTCACGAACCAGATTTTGATTTGACGTCCTAATCATCTTCGTATTTGCTCGGCTCTGTCATTTGCTGCTCGGGCAGCGAAAATATCGTAGTTGATTTTCAGTTCGCTGCCAGCGCTCGAACGAAATGATTCTATTCTCATATGAAGCATCACTGTGTGCTATTCTTTCTTTATTCACTCTCTCACTCACTCTCTCTATGCCTCTCATATATATATGTATGCAGGCACAAGCCAGCAGCGCACAAAAATTGAAATTTGTCCGCGAGTTGCGATTCGCAACGATCCCGTCTGCCATTCTTAGTAAGAGTATGCCGAACTCTTAAACGGCTTTGCCATGCTCATGCAAAATTTTAGTGTTTTCGTGATTATTTTTGGGAAGGGTATGAAAGCGAGCTGTATATAAGCATTACTTTTTCGCGACGAGCATGCACACACACAATTACTGTGCCTTGCTTCATGTATGAGCATTTATGTGACTGTGTGCGAAACTTTTGCTGCCTGTAGCAATTGCAGGGCCCAACATTTGCAGTTTGTTCTCTTGCTACCTGCGCTATTCAGTAGTTTGTCTATTTTGTATATGTAGTTTGAATTGTAGAGTGACTGTCAAATGAGCCTTTACGGCTTGCAGCAGTCATTTTGACAATAATGAGTACATGGTTTATTCTATTTGTCAATGCATATGAATTTCCAGATCCACTTAAATCGTTTATAACACGTTCAAAAATGGTTTGTTACTAAATTAATTATAGTTATTTTTATTTATTAAACATGTATAAGAATGAATGCATATGTATGCATATAAACATAAATGCCATATGCATTGGGGAAGTAGATTTGACAGTCTACAAGGTCGAACAAATCTAAGACCGTTCCCACAATTCTAAGGCCGAGGTTTACAAGAATAACAAACTGCAAATGTTGGACCCTACAATTGCTACAGACAGCACACAGTCACATAAATGCTCATACATGAAGCAAGGCACAGTAATTGTGTGTGTGCATGCTCGTCGCGAAAAAGTAATGCTTATATACATCACGCTTTCATACCCTTCCCAAAAATAATCACGAAAACACTAAAATTTTGCATGAGCATGGCAAAGCCGTTTAAGAGTTCGGCATACTCTTACTAAGAATGGCAGACGGGATCGTTGCGAATCGCAACTCGCGGACAAATTTCAATTTTTGTGCGCTGCTGGCTTGTGCCTGCATACATATGTATATATATGAGAGGCATAGAGAGAGTGAGTGAGAGAGTGAATAAAGAAAGAATAGCACACAGTGATGCTTCATATGAGAATAGAATCATTTCGTTCGAGCGCTGGCAGCGAACTGAAAATCAACTACGATATTTTCGCTGCCCGAGCAGCAAATGACAGAGCCGAGCAAATACGAAGATGATTAGGACGCCAAATCAAAATCTGGTTCGTGAAAAAAGTTTGTTCTAGTTGTCCAGTCTATGTGTTGTATGGTTAGTGTTTATATCGTGATATTTTTTTTATCCAAATATCGAATATTTTTGCGATATATTTGATATATCGTTGGTTACACATTGTGAGACATTCTGAATCAAAATGGTTAAAACGAATTATTCAGTTTTTAAAAATGGAACAGCAAAATGCAATTTATGCCCTAAAATAATAAAAACAAGTTGTAACACATCAAATATGGCAATGCATATAAAAAACAGCATTATGATGAATTTAGAAGACCAAGGTGATACCTTCGAAAACGACCACAATAGGTCAATATTGAAAGTACACATTGCGGAAGAGGGAACTTGAGATGTAACGCAGCTTGCCACAAACTTCTTGGGAAAGCAATCCAATAATTTTTGGAATTCTCATAAGGCCATCGAAGATCAATTACGATCAGCCCCTGGTAGCTAGGTGCCTTTGGAGCGACTTGCTTCGCCAATAAAATGAGTTGTGTGCGGCTCACGAAGTCGTATGACGGATTCTCACATATCAGAACGCGTTTTTTTTTTTTTTTTTTTTTTTTTTTTTTTTTTTATAATAAACTCTGAGTATTTAATACTGGTCATTATTATTATATTAAAATAGTTATTCTTATTATTCTTTCTTTTTTTGTTTTTTGGTCGGATTGTAAAGTTATTGTAGGAAAAAGTTTTAAAAATATCGAAAATATCGATTTATTTATAGTAACTTACCGTCAAATTTTTTTGGTCCCGAAGACGTCTTATCGTTTGTAAAACAGAAACCATGTTTCGTCGTGTTTGATACTGTATTCTATTGAGAAGGGCTTCTCTAAACTTTAGTAATCGATCTTTGTTGGAATACTTTTTATACCGCACGTAATACATCGGTGATCGAGCTTGTATTATTTTCTTGGTTCCATTGATTGATACATTATTAGATTTTCAATTAGTAATAAATATTAAAACATACCAAAAACTTCCTAACGACTTCATATTGTTTACCGACCAACGTTCCCAGAAAATCTCTGGAAGTTTTGCACTGGTCCAAAAGTAAACTGGGGTTACTTAATCCGTAACGTATGTAAATAAAAAATTTATAAAATTGAAAATATTCACTAGTATACTTCAAATTTATTTTAAACCCATTGAAAATGGGAAATCAGGAAATTAATGTTTTGTTATTGCAGTTTATGTTGAATTGTAGCTAAAGCTTTAAATTGTAGTTTAGCCCAGTCATTGACTGGCTATAGGTCCAGCATGAGAAATGTGAGCTTCGTCAAAAATAAACAAAATTTTTTTTTGCAATAAATTATTTGTATTACTTTCAGAGTATGTTTAAAAAAATAAATAACAAATTTTTTTTATTTATTTTTCTTAAAGCTGTTATCCGTAGAAGACGGGGAAATATCTAATAAGCTTAAGTTAGTTTCTGCACAATAATTAGTTTCTAATTCTTTTAAAGCAGACAACATATTGAGATCGTCATTCTGTCGATAGCCTGAAACCTTGCAAGTATTGGAGTAGCGAAACCTTTTATAGTCTTTGTTCTTACATTCCTGGGATTCCTCTGACAGCTCTCCAATAGGTAAAGATTGATATTCTATCAGGTTTCGGCCATGGGCAATATTTTATGAACTGTGGGTGTAAGTTTCTTTTGTGGATACATTACTCCCAACAGGTCTGCAGTTCTAGCAGCATACTCGTCAAATTTCAACCCATTCACCATTTATTTACAGTTGATAACAGTCAAGATTATTTCCAAACGTTTTATAATTATTTAGTCAACACCTGTGATACGAGCTGAAATCTGATGGTTTGCAAAAAATTTGTGGAAGAACCACGACACGTCGTTGGTGATTGAGACGAGTCGTAAAAAGTTTGCGAGACGAGTCATGAGTTCGTTTGTCAAATTTTGAGGCTAATGTCTACTGTTCGAAATGTGCTACCCTTTACTTTCTTATGACTACAAATGAATATCATATTGAATGCTTTAGTTATAAAATATTAAATAGTAATTGTAAAAAAAACGTACTTTCTTAAGTTTTTTAAAAATAGAATGTCAATCCAAGACTTGTCAATATAAACTTGGTAGCATATATCAAAAGCACGCTTTCGTCTTGCTATTTCTAGTGGGCTCAGTAATTCTTCCTATGAATATAATTCAATTAATATAAAACAATTTCGTTACTTTTCTTTGTGTTGAACAAACTTTGGTTTCAGGTACGCTTAATATATCGCATTTATTTTGTTCCTTTAAAGTTTTCCATAATGGACGATTGTCGATCTTCAATTTTTCGTTAAGAATGTCTTTCACGTGAGACATCACGCTTTCATTCTCCAATATAAATGGGCTTAAGCCATCACCACAGGCATCTTTGATATTTTCATCAACCTTTTAAACACGTTCACAATATCAACTCAAAAAAAAAAAAAAAAAAAAAAAACAATTAAGGCTCTAGTCGAGACGGCTCGACTTACCCTGAGCCCTGCAAAAAAAAGTGATACTCTTCTTCTTTACACACTTATGAGCGCACGCTCCGCTAACCGCGCAGTTCCTGCCGTGGCTGGGAGTGGGTTGGGCTGAACTTTGGATGCTTATAACTCCATTTCTAGATGAACGATTTTCATGAAACTTTCGGAATATATTAGGAGCATCAAAATGTATCTATTTGCTAAATCTCGACGTTCATACGGACGGACGGACGGACAGACGGACAGGGCTAAATCAACATTTTATTTTATGCTGATGAAGAATTTATATACTTTATGAGGTCTGCGCCGTCTCCTTCTGCCTGTTACATACATTTTGACAAAACCATTGTACCCTGAATTCCCATTTTCAAACGGTTCAGGGTACAAAAAAAAAAAAAAAAAAAAAAAAAAAAAAAAAAAAAACATCGTTTGATACATACCACAATCAATCGGTCTTCAAAAGCCTTCGTCTTGTTCCCAGTGAATAACCGTTTATTATAATGAAGTTCAGCTTTAGCTTTTTCAAACTGGTTTAACTCATACAGTGCATCGCAAACCTCAAGATTAATTGGAGCGTTTACCACACATTTTAATTTTAGAATCCCTTAAAATAATATATTACTTATTACTTAAACTGATTTAAAAAAGTTTTCATCATATGATCAAAATTTAATATATTAACTAGTAAGAATGATCTAGTCAAGACGTATCGACTACGAGATACCCTGAACCCTGCAAAATAATAAATTTCTTCTTTTGCCGTGGCTTGGGGGTGGGGTGGGATATACTTTAGACGCTTATAACTCCATTCCTTTATGAAACTTTCAAAATATATTATTAGCATTAAAATGTATGTATTTGTCAAATTTCAAGTCAAGTAGTATTTGAAATGCGTTTTTTTGCATATTGGAGGCGAGGGAGGCGTGCCTACGAGTATTCATGTAAAATTTCAGCTCTCTAGCTTTTGTAGTTTCCGAAATCTCGAGAATCGTACGGACGGACGGATAGACAGACCGATATTCCGATTTTCAATGGGTTCAGGGTATAAAAATGAATTACTCTGATCACTGGATAACACAAGAGAAATAAATATACAGTCGAGTCTCGATAATTCGTACCCCGCTAAATCGAAAACCTCAGTAATTCGTAAGAAACTGCTGGTCCCTTGAAAAAACTTCGTTAATTCGTAAAAATCCCATACATTTTGGTCCCCTCGTTAATTCGACTATTATGAATGGCGCCTTTTTGTCGCTTCATGTGCGAAATTTCGTTGTTCTCTCATTGGATTTAGATTAGTTTGCTCATTTTATTTGAAGCGTGAAGACGATTCGTAAAAATGTCAAGCAAACGTTCTCATAGTGTTTTTTTTTTTTTTTTTTTTTTTTTCATATTATAATGTTCCGAATAATGCAATTAATCATTTAATAAGCTTGGTAAACACAATAAAACATAATTATGAAGACTATGAAACAATACAAAATTACAAGATTTTTTAAATCCTAATTTTTCGTTAATATGATTTTGTTTATGTTTAATTTTGTTTTTAAATACATACATAATATTGAATTGAATGTGTATTTTATTTATTTTCAATAAGTTAAAATTGTTGAAATTATGTGAAATATAAAAACCCTTTCAATTCGAATTTTGATTTTTTACACCCCGTTAAATAGAAACCCCGGTAAATCGAAAACCTCTGTAATTCGTAAAAAATTCGGTTCCCTTGCTATTACGAAATATCGAGACTCGACTGTATTATGTCTGTCCGCAGGAACGGAAATAATGCCGTCGCTTTTAACTGAAAGTTTGAATATAAACTAATTAGATATCGTCTGGTGAATAGGGAAATGTAATTTCCAGAAACACTGTTAAATATGACTGGATATATGAAATGTCAACAGCTTACGCAGAGACTGTACTTGGGCTGCACATATAAGCTTTACTATGCTAACTTATTTGTTTAACACCTCCTTTTCTATACAGACTTTATAGACTTTATATACAGACTTTATATATATATATATATATATATATATATATAGTATGTGTATGTGTACGCAGACACAAGCCAGCAGCGCACAAAAATTGTAATTTGTCCACGAGTCGCGATGATCCTATCAAGAGTATATCGAGCTCTTGAAAGGGTTTGCCGTGCATACAAAATTTTAGTGCTTTCGGGATTATTTTGGGAAGGGTATGAAAGCACTGATGTGCATAAGCAATACTTTTTGGTGATGAGCATCACATACCAATTTACACTGTCCGTCGGTTTTTTTTATTTTTTTTATATATATATTTATGCTCATAAACACGTCGATTGCGTACGTGAGCGTGAATGTGTGCCTGTGTTTTGAATGTGAAAACTTTTCGCATTGACGTTTTGAATAATCCGACACTCTTTAAAAGACTATTATGCGAATAGCTCAGGGCAAAGAACCCAGGCTCAGATGAAAACGAAAAAATTTAAGTCTCTTGCTCTGAGCGTTATTCAAACGAAACATAACAACAAAAATGTTAAAATATCTACATTCATACATGCACCCATCGCACGCATATCGCTCGTTCTGCTAACTGCGCAGCTGACACTCTGACTATCTGACAATCATGTGAATGTTAGTTAAACCAAACCACAAAGCACTAATATTTGAAATACGCTTTTTGCAAATTCGGTGGGGTCAGTATCCAAAACATAAATAAAATCAAACTTGTATTAAATCCACAAGAATCCCAATGTATAATTTAGACAATCATGCTTCACATATGTAGGGGCTATGATTTTTAATTAATTTTTGGAGGGAATAGTATAGATTTTTGTAAACAAACTCGATCTGTCCGGACCTACTAAAAATTGGTTCCGAACAAAAATCCGATTTCAAATTAACTTAAATCAAATATATGGACTTACGTTGAGCTTCAAGACCGTCTTCAAGAGCACTCAATGTTTTCGCAGTTTTTCGTTTACTTTGACTTCGATGGTAAAGAGTCATGTAATCATCATTAGAAAGTTGATATGCTTTATCATAATAGTACATAGCAATATTTTCCCTCCGTCGCCGAGAATAATATTTTCCCCAGTCCTTATAAATCTCTTGTTCAATTTCAGGACTCCAATCTATTTTTTTCCATATTGGAATTTCCGCCTCCACCCCTTGTGCTTGTGGTACTGAAATTGGTAATATAGACAGCATGACTTTATTATTATTATTATTTTTTTTAATTTTTTTTATTATATAATTATTTTATTATTATTATTATTATTTTTTTTTTTATTTTTATTTTTTTTTTTTTTTTTTGCAACATTCATGAACAACAAAACATGTAATGAACAAATTTGGTTTTACATTGAATAGGAAATATCATTCAAATGACTTTATTTCAAATGGTCTATAGATTTATAAAAAAAAAATAATCTTGTTTTATGTCGATATGGTGTATTGACTACATTTAGGCATAGCTCACATGAAACTGTTGAGCATTTCTCAAAGTCCGAAAATAAGTCACGATCACTAAGCATGTAAAGTCCTACTCATGCAGCCACAATCTATTTTTGGGTTTTCCACGATCTTCATTCAAGGACGTTTTTGTTGCGTTCAATGCAGAAAAACATTTTTTCCGTATACACTGCGGCGGTTGCTTTCATTAAACTCATCGACAACGTAGCGTACCTGCATGTGTGTACACATCGACATCGTCCTTGTGCGTGAATGTGTGTATATATAAATTATAATAAGACGGGCTATTATGCAAAGACACTTAATTCATTTTTATACCCTGAACCCATTGAAAATGGGAAATCAAGGTATAATGGTATAATATTCTTGATCAGGGTGACGAGAAAAGTTTATCTAACCCTGTCCGTCTGTCCGTCCGTTCGTATGAACGGCGAGATTTCGGAAACTACAAAAGCTAGAGAGCTGAAATTTCATATGAACACTCGTATGTTAGTTACGCAGTACGAGTTTGTTTTGTTTTTTCGATAACTCATCCCATTTCCAAATTATCGATAAACAATCGACAACTCGTTTACATTTTTAAGGTTTTTTGGGCATAACTTCTACACCGTTTTACCTAGAGATTTTAAATTTATTTATCTATATAGATATTATGAATACCCAGAATTTCAGATTTTGGATGCCACGCCCCCTTCGCCCCCAATTAAAAAAAAAAAAACGCAATTCAAATACTACACACTTGCAATTTGGCAAATAGATACATTTGGATTCTCTTAATCCACTCCGAAAATTTCATGAAGTTCGTCCATCTAGAAATGGAGTTATAAGCGTCCAAAGTCCAAAGCCCAGCCCACCTCCAAGCCACGGCAGCAACTGCGCGGTTGGTGGAGCGCGCTCATACGTTCGTGAAGAAGAAGAGTATCACTTTTTTTTGCAGGGTTCAGGGTATCTCGTAGTCGAGCCGTCTCGACTAGAGCCTTCTTACTTGTTTAAACTGATATGATGTCACTTCTGAGTAAGAAGTTTCGACATTCGGAGAACCAAGAACAATGCTCGCATAATCTCAGAAATTCAGAGTCTCATTCGCTATTGAGAATATTTACGTCAATTAATTCAGTTCAGTTCATACATTCTAGGAACAAATACCTTAAAACAGCGTCCCAGTCGCATAGAGCTGTAAGTCGATATGGGATAGCCTTCCGAAGCCCCTGACAATAAAAAACATTATTGCAGTGGAAAATTTTCGACGTAAGATCACAGTATTATTGTATTGTATTATTATCCCATTGTAAATGGGAAATCACTGGTTTTGATCAAATGTAAAAAATCAATAATCATTGGTATATTATATATTATACTAAATGAAGAACAGCTTCACTTGTTCAGGCTTAAATTGTTTATTCACAATGCTCCCGTTCATTTGTCAAATTTTTCTTGATTGAGCCTTTCTTCCTTCTCAAATTATCCGTCTCAGAAATGTGAAACTGAACCTCTAATGGAAATTAGCCTTAACCGATATTTCATGAATCGATACGTATTATTCAGCCATTTTTATCAATTTTATCAATTGTTGGCATTTTTATCAATTTTATCAATGTTCACCAAGTTGATGAGACTTTAGTAACTAACACGCCAAAAATTTTACAAAAGAGGAAGAAAACAATCGCGTGGTCTTCCAAAATAAAAGTTACGCGAATAGAATAACATTTGCAGAAACCCCGAACTAGAGAAAAAATGTATATACCTTAGTGTGGCTTTTTTTGTGTCACTCGGTGTACGTTCGAATTTCGAAACTCGTCACCAATTGAAATTTTTGATGGTACAGGTTAAGTTAATATACATCCTAAATCTGTGCTGGACCCCGGCTTCAATTACTTTCATTTCCAAAACGTTAAATGTGTAGTAAATTGAATATAAGCAAGTAAGAACGTGCAGTTGGGTGCAACCGAAAGCGTAATACTCTGGTGCATTTTACTTATTTAATAAACTAAATATATCGGCAATTAGCAAACTTAAGTGTCAAGCAATAGACGTTTTTCCTATGCATACATATACATATACATACAGACTTACACATGCACACTTTATACGAGTATACACACGATTTGCTATGTATGCATACAAATGTTTGCATGAATTTTTCGATGGTTATTTTAATTTTGTTAAAAGGTGGTCTAGCAGTGCCTTATTTTGTTTTAGTTAACGAAGCTCAGACCATGGCAGTGGCACTGGTGGTTGGTGCGCAGAAAACTTCTTTTCAAAAATTATTATTTTTTAATTTTTTTATATTTGAATATTTATTATAAAATGCTTGCTGCCAATTGATAATAATTTATAATAATAATGATAATAATATATAAATTTCCGATTTTCCACGCTGCCGTGAGCAAACAATTTTTCCATGCTTGCATACATGCATTTATGTACATATGTATGTAAGTTAATATTTCTCGTCCACAATTGTTTTGTATATCGAAATCAAGACAAAGGTATTTTTGTTCTGTGCCGTTTTAATGTTCAAATCAGGCTAAAAACTAAAATACAAAAAGATTCTTATGTGAAGTTGGCCCTGCCCTATATTTGCTAACACAGCGAGTTAGTCAACGGATCATGTGATTCGTGCATGGAATGCGCTGACTGCAACATTGCTGTAGTATTATTCTGTACAACGATCGAGTTCAGAAATTGCTGTTTATGAATAAAAAGATATTTGAGACGATTAGCTTATTGTTGGCTCATTGCTTGTCGGATGTGTTAACTTGTATGTGTATACAGATGTTTCTACACATCCAAGTGATATAGCAGTGAACTTATTTAGGTTTAGCTAACGATTACGATATTTTCAAAAGACCTGAGTTCAAATCCCGCTGGAAAGTTTTTGTTTAATAATAGAAAACTCATAAATCATATTTTAATTCATTCATTTAATTCATTAATATTTTTATATTTATATTAAAATGCTTTCTGAAATCTTAGCAATTACTACTAAGCTATTATATGCATAAATTATGCAGTTGGCCAAAACAAACTTTTTTTGCCGATTTGCCACACCCGCAGTGGGCATAGACTCATAATTTGGCCAGTTCTTAAAAAGAGCCGAGGGTAACATGACTGCAAAATTTGGTTGCTTACAATTCAAAAATACGAAAATTACAGGGTATTTTTCGATATGCCATTCCCCCAAAGAGGCTGAACAATTATTTTTGGGTCATCGATAGAGGAGGCCATTAGGAACGACATTACGTCCCTGTAGGCGTAGATATATCTACCATAGCTTATTGATCTTGAGTTGTAAACCCGAGTATACATGCCAAATTTTAAATCTCTAGTGTCAATAGTGTTCAAAATATAGCACAATTTGAAAAATCACTATATATTCTGGTCGGATTTGCCACGCCCCTAGTGGGCGGATCGGGAACATTTTTACGCTTTATAATTCCGAAGCATATATGAGTATATTTTCAAAATTTCAAGTCTATCTCTAATAGCGCCGAAAAATATTTCGTTCATACGTACAGCAAGACGGACATTGCACAAATCCAATATACTCTTTTTTCCTTTGAGGACAGTACTAACATAATAATAAAAAATAAGTAAGAAAGCTCAAGTCGAGACGCCTCGCCACGAGATACCCTGAACACTGAAAAATAAATAAATAAATAAATAAAAACTTTATGAACGTTAATTATATCTCGCTCATCTATAGAGTTAGAGTCTCCAAGTCATCTGCATAGATGTCGATACTAATTTAATACAATTTCGGTTTTTGTCAAATTTTGAATCCGGTCACCCCCACCCGAAATATGTAAAAAAAAAATATTTCAAATATTACAGACATACAGTTTGGTTTGGCATATACAGTGTATCACATTAATATTCGGTTTTTTGTTTTTTCAACTTCAAACGCGAATAAAACGTTTATGTTTTTATTAAAATAAACAAGTAAGAAGGCTCTTGTCGAGATAGCTCGACTACGAGATACCCTGAACCCTGCAAAAAAAAAAAGACCTAATAAACGCCCTGCTAACCGCGCAGTTGCTGTCGTGTCAAGTTCGATGATGTACATCGGGCAATGAAAAGATATTAAAATCTGTTGTAATTATCCATTGCAAGTATTTATAAAAAGTTTTTTTTTTCCAGAGAGAGTTCTCAGTTGAATGAGCTGTTGCAAAAAAGCCCAATTTATTAATTGTTGGCTTTGTGAAAATCTTATGCACACTAAATGTGCTGGACTACTGGGCGAGACTACGATAAGATTATGTCCACTGCTAAAATTGGTATTGGTGGCTTACGTTGGTCTTGTCCGACATGCTTGGAAAAACAAATTAATTTTTCCAAGATGTATAATGCTGTGAGGGTTCAATATTTTAAATTGAATAAAATTTCTAAGCAGCTATCCAGTGACCTGGTAGCTGCTGAAGATTTATTAGTCAATTTTAAGTTTGATGACCCTCAATCTGAAGCTGAGTATCCCTCTTTGTTAGTACCTCCTCCTGTGCTAACATCGTCTCCGAACTCTCTTGTTCCTCCCTCACCTTGTGTTTCTGTTCTGTCTTCATCCCCTCGCTCGATTTGTGTTCCCTCGCCTGGTCCGGAGGCTACTGCCTTAACAGTTGATGTAGTTTCTGAATCTCTTGTCCCTGTTCAAAATTTGGATCCTCTTCCAAGTGTTGTTCATACAGAGAATGGTAATACGGTAACCAATTCGAATATTACTGCTCCCACTTTATGCGTTGTAGCTCCTCGAAAGCAAGTTTTTTTATCTAGGCTTTCGGTGGATACAACATGTGAAGCAATATCTTCATACATTTGCTCTAAGACCTCTATGAATGTTTCTGTTTCCATATCGAAGTTTAATTTCTCGAGTCCTCGTGAAATTTCTTCATTCAAGTAAAATGTACCGGTTGAATATTTCACAACTATATGTGACCCCAAATTTTGGCCTCCACATATGGTTGTGCATGAATTCAAACCGAAGAATCGTAATAGATCAACCCCTGTAGCGTTGAATATACCTTCGGTGCAATCTTCATCAAAAACTGCACCAAAAAACTAAGAAATAAATTAGACTTTTCTCAATTGTCCCTAATCTACCAAAATGTTCGGGGTATAAACTCTAAGCTTAAAAGCATATTCCTTAATAGTTTCAGTTCTTCATTTGATCTCATCGCTTTAACAGTAACGTGGTTAAGTCATAGTATTCAAAATAGTGAAATTCTGTCTAGTAATTACACTACTTATAGACTTGATCGCTTAAACCGTAGAGGAGGTGGAGTTTTAATCGCTGTTAAGTCCAGTATCCTCTCGGAATTGTTTACATTTTCCTCCCTTCATGATGTGGAGATTATAGGTGTTAAATTAACTCTCCCATCGTGTATTTATTACATGTTCATATATTCCTCCGTCTTCTGATTTGCAAGTTTATGAGCATCACATAACTTGTATCAAAGAAATTTATGGACATACCAATGATAATGACCTGTTTCTTGTGTTGGGTGATTTTAATATTCCCAATACTTCATGGGGTTTACCTTGTAATGTAAACTATTATATTCATTATTTTTTTGATGAATTGTTCAACCTGTCCTTGCTTCAGATGAACTCTATTTCTAATCATCAGAATCGCTGGCTTGATCTTGTGTTCACAAATAATGATTCCATCATTAATGTATCGAGATCGAACCCTTTTTGTTTACCAGAGGATATTTATCATCCCACTTTAGAGGTTTCTTTATCTGTTAGGAATCCAATACCTTTATCAGAAGCACCTTCAAATCGTAGACGTTGCTTTCGCAAATGCAATTTTGTCTTGCTAAACGAATTGATTAGTTCAGCTGACTGGTCAAGTTTATATGAGTCGGTTGATGTTAATCTAGCAACATCCCTTTTCTACTCAACTCTAGATTCTATTATTGATGTATGTGTTCCCCTCAGTAGTAATTCGCCTGTTCTGAATAAGCCGCCCTGGTTTTCTAAGACGCTTTCTAATTTAAGAAATTTTAAATCAAAATATTTAAAAAATTTTAAAAAGTCTGGTTCGGCTGTTCATTGGGCTAAATATTCTATAGCCAAGTCTAACTTTAATATTTTAAATTCTCGCTGCTATGAGAATTATCTTGTACGTGTCAAACGCCAGTTTTCTCGTGATCCGAAGCAATTTTATACTTTTGTAAATTCTAAGCGTAAATCTTCTGGTTTGCCAACCTCATTTTTCTTTGGTTTGGAAAAATCTTGAGTCTTCTGATCTTTTTGCAAAATTTTTCCAATCAACTTATTCTTCCATTGATTCAATTAATTACTCAAACACATATTCCTTTTCTGAATCTTATTCAGTAATATTCCTAAGATTTCAGCAGATTGCTTGGTTGTAGCCATTAGGACATTGAAATCATCGTTCTCTCCTGGTGCTGATAATATTCCGAGTTGTGTGATTAAAGAGTGTAGCGCTGCTCTTCTGTCACCATTATTAAAATTATTTAATTTATCTTTGGATACCTCGGTTTTCCCTTTATGTTGGAAAGAGTCTTTTATTATTCCGTTACATAAAAAAGGCGGAAGATCTGACATTTCCAATTATAGAGGTATTGCGAAATTATCTGCAATTCCGAAGTTATTTGAAAAAATAATAACCTCATCCTTACAACACTTTTGTAAATCGATTATTCATCCAGCGCAACATGGGTTTTTTCAAAATCGATCTACCACTACGAATCTATTAGAATTTACTTCCCTAGTAAACGACAGTTTTTCGAATAGAATGCAAACTGATGTTATTTATACTGACTTAAGTAAAGCATTTGATTCAGTTCACCATAACTTGTTAGTTGGATCGCTTAGGATTTTCCCCTTAACTTTTATCGTGGATTTCATCTTACTTAAGGGATAGAACTCAGAGAGTTTTGCTGAGATCATCAATTTCTAAACTAATCTTTGTTACGTCGGGTGTTCCTCAGGGTAGTCATTTAGGACCTTTACTCTTTTCCCTTTTTATAAATTACCTGCCAAGTTGTATTTCTCATTCAACTATATTTATGTATGCAGACGATGTAAAACTTTGCCTCTCATATTATAGTCTACTTGAGCATGCACACCTTCAAGATGACCTAAATGCATTTCAATGTTGGTGTGAGGTTAATCAATTGCACTTAAATTACTCTAAGTGTATGACTATGACCTTCTGTCGAACTACTCCACACATTGTTGACTATAATATTAATAATATTTCCTTAAAACGCATTTTTACCGTCAAAGATCTTGGCGTTCTCTTTGACACTAAACTTAATTTCAATCTGCATATTTCCACCATCACAAATGAAGCTAAATGTGTGCTTGGCTTTATTAAACGATGGTCTAAGGAATTAAAAGATCCTTTTATTACGAAGCAGTTATTTATTTCACTTGTGCGCCCTATCTTAGAATATTGTTCAGTTATTTGGTCTCCGCAATATAAACTGTATCAGGATCGCATTGAATCGGTCCAGAAACAGTTTCTACTTTTTGCTTTAAGGGATCTAAATTGGGACAACAATTTGCGTTTACCTTCCTATTATAGTAGGCTTCTACTTATTGACCTGCCATCATTAGTTAATCGTAGGACAATTTTAGGTATTACATTCCTACACAACTTAATCATTGGTAACATTAACTCGCCCAGCTTGTTAATGCGGCTCCATTTTTCTGTTCCTTCCCGAATTACCAGGAACTATCGCCCCTTACAATTACCACAGTGCACTCTCTCTTCCTCTAATAAAATCATTGCTTTCAGCTCATCTTAATGTAGTTACTCGAAATGCCCTGAGTTGAATTTGGATGCTGCTGACTTTTATATTTTCTATTCCTATCTTTATTTTCTTTCTTCATCTCTAATTTTGTATTTTTATTAATTTTCTTTTCTCACTAATAATTTTTATTTTAAGAATTATTATAAATTGTTAGGTTAATATCATACTAAGAGCCTATAACTCTAATTTAAGTTTTCAATTAACACATTCTATTTTTTCTTAGTTTCAATAGTATCACTGACCATTTTTGGCTGTGAATTGGGGCATAGCTGGCCGGTCTGGCAAATAAAACACCTCCATCGGGTTGGTGACACTATTGTTATTGTAAATATTTTGTACTTCTGATTAGGCTTTATGTTTATATAATTTTAGATTTCTTTAGTTTGACTCACGATTTGTCAATATATTATTAATAAAATAAAAAAAAAATAAATAAAAAAAAAAACACTTAGAAATACTCCACGCCCCTTCGCCCCCAATAAAAAAAAACGCATTGCAATTTGGTAAATAGATACATTTGAATGATATTAATATATTCCGAAAGTTTCATGACGACCGTGGATCTAGAAATGGAGTTATAAGCGTCCAAAATTCAGCACAACCCACACCCAAGCCGCGGCAGCAACTGTGCAGTTAGCAGAGCACGCGCCCCCATACGTGCGTAAAGAAGAAGAGTATCACTATTTTTTGCAGGGTTCAGGCCTTCTAACTTGTTAAATCTAAAACGTACCATTTGCACTTTTTTATTTTAATAAATAGTTTTTGTTTTATTTGCGTTTGAAGTTGAAAAAAAAAAAAAAAAAAAAAAAAAAAAACAATATTAATGTTATACACTGTATGTAGATATGAATGTCATGATAATAAACTGAATGTTTGATTACGATTGTCCGTCTAGAAACAGAATTATTAATCAAATAAGATCTCGTAGAAAAACCACGCGGCAGGGTAAGCGTGACGCTTGCAGAAACGAATCGATTAATTCAGTCTCAGATTAATTCAGAGCAGCCTCGACTAGAGCTATGACAAACTATAAATATATCTGTATGCGTGAGTGTGTGCGTGCTTGTACATGTATTCTTTGTTGATCTCGGCGTCAAGCGGTCTCGTCTAGAGCTTTCTTATTTGAATAATTATACTGTTCCCTAAGGGAAAAAGAGTATATTGATTTTATGCAATGTCCATCTTGCTGTCCGTCCGTCTGCCTGTCCGTATGAATATATTTTTCGGCGCTATTATAGCTAGAGACTTGAAATTTGGGCCATGTCCTCATGTATGCTCCCGAAATTTTCGGAAGTTATACTCGCGGTGAGAACCCAAGTTCAAAAAGCTATGACGGATATATTTACGCCCATTGGGGCGTGGCAAATCGGACCTGAATATATTGTGATTTCAAATTCTGCTATATTTTGGAGACCATTGACACTAGAGAATTTCGGCATGTTACTCGGGCCAACAAACCAAGACCAATAAGATATGGTAGATATATCTACGCCCAAAAGAAGTGTGGCAAACGCAGAAGGTTATATCTCCTACAGTTTTAAAGCTAGAAGCTTAAAAAAAATAATTTTTCAGTCTCTTTGGAGGTGTGGCATTACGAAAAATACTGTGTAATTTTTGCAATTATGTTACCCTCGGCTCTTTCTAAGAACTGACAAATCGGCAAAGTTTGTATAAAGCTGGCAGCAAGCATTTTATAATTTATATATATATATATATATATATATATATAATATATATAAGTTAAAAGTTATAAATTTTTGGAAAACAAAAGTTTTCTATGGGAATCGAACACACGCGCATGCATTCACACAAAATCGCTTAATGTGTATATAGTGTATAGTGTATGCATACGCAAAACTGTATGTATGTATAGAATAAACGTTTGTTGCTCGCCATGTACGTTTTCTAATTGTCCAAATATTTTGTTTATGAAATAAGTAAAATGCACCTACTTGAACAGAATATTACGCATTTGGCTGCACTCAACTGCAACGTTTTTACTTGATTTATTTATTACTTCATGGAACTTTGCTATGATTATTGATATCTTCAATGCAAAGTTAAACTACATCTTGGAAAGGCACAAAACTCAGCAGTGCACGTCATTATATTATAGATGGCTTACCAATATTAAATTACACTTGAAACTGGTACTTAACATCTTTCATAGAAATTGTTTAACACAATACAGATTAAAACAATTAAATAAATATACATACATATATATGCTATAACCTACCACTATTTTTGAGGCACCGCAGGACAATATTTGATTTGATATCTATATTCGATTATTTTGATGGACTATTGTTCCTACTTCAATCTAAAATGCGTGCATTTTAATATCAAATTACTATCTATAACAAACCTTGCACTCATTTTTGTGTATCGTGATCATTTTCATATAATCACAAAAAATATCACAATGTTAACGCTTGATTAAGCACATATTGACTTTCAATCATATATAACATGCTCGTTAAAAATTATTTGTCGTTAGTCTGTCGATCGATAATATTCATACAAAAGTAAACGCAGACCATTTTAAAGGATTTAAAACTTGTGCCCTCATTATAGTTGGGATTTTTTAGATCAGCAGTCATTAATATATATTATCGTAAGTCTCCTACTGGCCTACTAAGTCTCAATATAATGGGAGTGAATACCTCAGTTGAAATCAAGTGAATATTAGTTTAATTTTTTAATATATTCATAAAATTGAATGCTAAACTATATCAAATCGTCAATGTAGTCTTTTTGCTGAATTTACTAAATTTTATTTATTTGTTTTTAAATAAATTGTGAAGTTTTCAAAAACAAGTATATTTTTTTATAATCTTATAAAAATAATTGTGTTTATGAGGCTTTAATGCTGTTAGTTTTTTTTTATGCCCTGAACCCATTGAAAATGGGAATTCAGGCTATAATGGTTTTGTGAAAATGTATGTAGCAGGCAGAAGGAGACGTCGCAGACCCCATAAAGTATATATATTCTTGATCAGCATAAAAAAATAAGTTGATCTAGCCCTGTCCGTCCGTTAGAGTTTATTTTGTTTTTTCGATAACTCATCCCATTTCCAAATTATCGATAAAAAATCGAAAATTCGTTTACACTTTTTAGGTTTTTTGGGAATAACTTCTACACCGTTTCAACTAGAGACTTCAACTTTACATATTTAGATAGATATTACGGATACGCAGATTTTGTAGTTTTCAGATTTTGGACGCCACGTCCCCTCCGCCCACCAATTTGAAAAAACGCATTTCAAATACTAGAGACTTGCAATTTGGCACATAGATAGATTTAGATACTCTATTTCATGAAGATCGTCCATCTAGAAATGGAGTTATGAGCGTTCAAAGTTCAGCCCAACCCACCCCCAAGCCACGGCAGCAACTGCGCAGTTTGCAGAGCGCGCGCTTATAAGTGCGCAGAGTATCACTTTTTTTTTGCAGGGTTGAGGGTATCTCGTAGTCGAGCCGTCTCAACTAGAGCCTTCTTGTTTTCTTATATTATTCTGGCAAAAAGCTCATCCGTGAACTGATTATCGGCAATAAAATATGTTTGTAAAAGGTAAGTTGGTTGGCATGTAAAAATGTAATTCTTAAAAAATATTACAAATAAAGTAACTAGTTTAAAGGAAATACAACATCAGATTTAATAAATGCAGAGTTATGCACAACTGAGACACATAATCGTTCATTGTAGTTCAAATCGAGTAGTAACTAGAATAAATAAAGATATATAAATATTATTACATTTTACAAAATACTAGTTACCTTCGGAGTGACGAAAAGATATTGAGCGGACCCATCCTTAGTTGCTTCCTTTAAAAGTAAATTAAAAATGTGGCGCTCGTTTTTAGCGTCCATGCCTTGGTTTATCTCATCAACGCATCTAAAAATAATAAAAAAAGAAAATAATAATAAAAATATTAAAAAAAAAAAACTTTACTATGTAAAAAGCCATCGGCTCTCCAAATAAACACAAACTGTTTTTAACAAATCAATTTCAAAACAAGTAAGAAAGCTATAGTCGAGCCTGCTCGACTACGAAATCCCCTGATCCCTTCTTCGAACGATTCATATTCCAAGAATGCTTCGTTTCAATTCTCCACGCGTAAGAAACTATACATGCAAAAACACGAACACACACACACGCTGATCTATGCTTGTACGCCTGTATGTGTGTATGCATGTGTGTAAGCATTGCAAGCGTCTTGCTGTCTCGCTGCTTTTCTGCTGGGTGGCATGGGTTTTGATGAGAAAACTTTGATGATTAATAATTCTGTTTCTAGACGGACAATAGTATTGATTTTTTCAGATTGTGATTATGATATTCATATCTATATGCTAAACCAAACTCCATGTCTCTAGTATTTGAAATGCATTTTTTTCACATTCGGGGGTGGTGGGGCTAAGTAAGGAATCCAAATCTGACAAAAACCGAAATTGTGTTAAATTAGTATCTATATATATGCAGAAGACTCGGAGACTCTAACTTTAAAGATGAATTAGCTAGAATTTTATAACTGGTTCCCGATAATTTAGTTTATCTTTAACTTTGTAAATATACAAGTTATCGAATTTCTGAAACAAACTCGTACTGCGCGTGGACCTAACACAAAAAGAATGAACTCTCTAGCTTGTATCTTCGGAAATCGACGCGTTCAAACTGATATCCCATTTTTAATGGGCTCAGGGTATAAAAAAATTTCTGATGGGTAATTTTCCTCATAAAAATATGGGTAATATGCACTGTCCGATTAAATTGTGTGCGACAAAATGGATAATATTTGATTTGTTTTTAAGAGTTCAGGGTATAACTCATCGATAACTCATCACATTTCCAAATATCGATAAAAAATCGAAAATTCGTTTACATATTTTAGGTTTTTTTGACATAACTTCTACACCGTTTTAGCTAGAGACTTCATATATATTATATTTAGATAGATATTATGGATACGCAGATTTCGTAATTTTCAGATTTTGAATGCCACGCCCCTTCGCCCTCAATTAAAAAAAGAATCATTTCAAATACTAGAGTCTTGAAATTCGGCAAATAGATACATTTGGATTCTTTTAATATATTTTGAAAATTTCATGACGATCGTCCTTTTAGAAATAAAGTTATAAGTGTCCAAAGTTCAGCCCAGCCCACCCCCAAGCGGCAGCAACTGCGCGGTTAGCAGAGCGCGCGCTCATAAGTGCGTAAAGAAAAAGAGTATCACTTTTTTTGCAGGGTTCGGGGTATCTCGTAGTCTAGCCGTCTCGACTAGAGCCTTCTTACGTGTTTTTTTTTTTTTTTTTGGTATAATGTCCAATTATAAAGATAGAAACTTTAATTTATTAAAGACATTTTTCAATCTTAATCTTAATTCAAATTGTTTTAAAATACAATACCTATTGCCATCCAAAATCTGAAAACTACAATAAATCTGCGTATCCATAATATCTATCTAAATATATAAAGTTGAAGTCTCTAGCTAAAACGGTGTAGAAGTTATGTCCGAAAAACCTTACAAATGTAATCGAATTTTCTATTGTTTATCGATATTTTGGAAATGGGATGAGTTATCGAAAAAAAAACAAAATAAACTCGTACTGCGTAACTAACATACGAATGTTCATGTGAAATTTCAGCTCTGTAGCTTTTGTAGTTTCCGAAATCTCGACGTTCATTCGGACGGACGGACGGACAGACGGACAGGGCTAGATCAACTTTTCTCGTCACCCTGATCAAGAATATATATACTTTATGGGGTCTGCCACGCCTCCTTCTGCCTGTTACATACATTTAACAAAACCATTTTACCCTGATTTCCCATTTTCAATGGGTTCAGGGTATAAAAAAAAACTGAATCAGATAGATTAGCAAACGGGAATTACATGAAATTGAATATTTATATTATCGTACCATGCATAGTAAAAACACTACAGTACGGAAGAACAGCAGATACCTAATTAAAATACATTCAGTAAAATTTTCAAAGCCAAACATTGAAGCACTTATGTATTTTGGTTTTATTTCAAAACCCGGTTCCAAATTTGAAAATATTATTCTAAATGTCAGTACAGGCAATATAAGAATAAGACGTAAATGACAAAAAAAATGAATATCACATGCTAAAAACGTAATTGTTTACCGGAATGGAACATGTATAATATGTTGCAATGACAATGAATAAATAGCGATGGCCACTGCACGTTCTCCACCAGATTGTATATATTTATCCAGAGTTTGTAATTTTGCTTCCTTTCTATATTTTACCATTATTTGTATTCCATAAGAATCAAAATCGATCTGAAAATATATTAGATTCTAGAATAGATGTTGATTGCCATTTTATATTGATTCAATGTATGTATAACATATACTGTAAGCTTCGGCGGAGTTTAATTAGGCATACAATGGACCAATAATGTCTTAGTACAGCATAGATTTTTTTCTTTAGCAACGAATAAGTGATGCAAGATGGGCAATTATTAAAAATTAAAATTTACAAATTTATTAACCAATATTTTAACAATTTTGAAAGAAAATAATTCCAATATTTTGGGCGAAGGGGGCGTGGCATCCAAAATCTAAAAATTACAAAACCTGCGTATCCATAATATCTATCTAGATACATACAGTGGCTCACAGCTTATTTGATACACTTCAATTTTCAAATTTTCTCTTGCTGTAATTCAAAAACTATAAATGATATCGCAATACTTTAAATGTCATTTTGAAGAGGACAATTCCTTGTTTTTTAAAACAAAAGATTTTATTTAAAAATGATGCCGTTCAACAGAAAAAAAATAAAATAACAAAATAATATACCAAAATTCCCTCACAGCTTATTTGATACAGTGCCAGTAAAGTACTAAAATTTAAGATTACCCTTTAATTTAATGGTTGGTTTGCATTCCCTTAGCTTTTATCGTAGCTTGCAGCCTATATGTGATTGAATCCATCAAGTTTTGAGTATAGCTTGGCGTTATTTTGAGCCATTCCTCCAGTAAGGTTCTCTTTGGGTCTTCTTTGTTACAATTCTTATGTTTTCTGACGCTATTGACTAAAAGTGCCCACAGATTCTCGATGACATTTAATTCTGAAGACTGTGCCGGGGGATTCATGACGTGGGGACAGTTCCAAATAAGCCATGTTTAAAAGAATCTAGATTTGCCGATCGGGTCGTTGTCTTAGTAGAAACGGAGACCGTTGCCTACAGCCAGTTTTTTGGAACTTCGGATCAAACATTTTTTTTTATTTGAAGGTACTGAATTTTCTACATATTTTATCGATGAATACCAAAGTACCGACTCCGACTGCAGACATACAAGCCCAAACCATACCGTGGTCACAGCAATGCTTCACTGTTGCTTTAAGGTTTTCTTTGTTGAGCTTAGTATTTGGCTTTCTCCACACATAAAACATCCTGCCGAAGCTCAAAATATTAAATTTTGACTCCTCTGAGAAAATCCCAATGTTCCAAAACGAGGAGTCCTTCAAAATGTGCTCCTTATGAAAGGCTAGTCTGCTTAGGTAGTTTCTTCTTTGTTTTAAACGACTTCTTTCGAGCTACTAGTGCTTTGAAATCATGGTCGAGCAACACACGCCGGATAGCTTATGCTCTCGAAACCTTGCCCAGTTCATTTTCAACCTCTTCACCCAACTTTCAAGAAGAAAACTTGGAGTTAACTAGAATTTTTCGAGCTCTGTAGTACTAGTCGGATTCAGTGAAAATTTCATTGTTGCCTTTCTGCTCTTGTTTTTTAAAAAATTCTCCTTTTTAAAGTCTATAATATGGTAAATATAATATGGTAGACGGTGGAGGAACTTAATTGCAATAGCCCTGTACCTTTGCAGCCACTCTATCCTTTTTTAAAAGGGCAAATGACCAGTTCAGACTGCTCAATTGTTGTTCGTGGGCTCATTATACAATATCTTTTTTCCTTGTGTGTTAAGGTATTGCAGATCGCAAAAAAATTGTCTTCTATATTAACCAAACATAGCAAAATGCGCGAAAGGCAAAAAACGCCTTGTATATGGCAATTTTATTTACATAAAACAGACTGTATCAAATAAGCTGAGAGCTCTAAAATCGACATATACCCGTAAAGTTTGACTGCCACGCCAAAAACAAAATTTCCTGGAAGTACCAATACTTAAAACTAGTAATTTAAATATATAGCTAAATAAGTGCATTTAAAATTTTTCGATATACCTTCTCCTTTCGATATTAAGGAAGGGTAAAGTCGAAAAGTTGCACTGTATCAAATAAGCTGTGAGCCACTGTATATAAATTTGAAGTCTCTAGCTAAAAAAAAACCTAAAAAATGTAAACGAATTTTCGATTTTTTTTTTTGATAATTTGGAAATAGGATGAGTTATCGAATAAAAAATAACTCAACTAACAAAATAAACTCGTACTGCGAGTAACATACGAGTATTCATGTAAAATTGAAGCTCTCTATTTTTTGTAGCTTCCAAAATCTCGACGTTCATACGGACGGACAGGGCTAAATCAACTTATTTTTTATGCTGATCAAGAATATATATACTTTATGGGGTCTGCCACGTCTCCTGCTTGTTACATACATTTTCACAAAACCATTATACCATGAATTCCCATTTTCAATGTGTTCAATGTATAAAAGAAAGAACAAAAATCACTTCAAATGCAAAGTGAAGTGAATATTATATATTTCAGTTGTTGATCAAATAAGTTTGATACCTTTTCCTTTCGCGATAAAACCACTTCTCCAACATACGATAAGGAGTTCATAAACTCACTGAACTTTTTGTTAATTGTCTCAATCAATTTGGTAAGTTGTGGTTCCCACTTGTTGTATAAAGTTGTCATTACAGCATTTAAATTTTCTTCTTGGTTTGATTTAGATTCGATAGCTTTTCTTAATTCCGCAACCTCGGTTTGGCGCTGCTCAAAATCTGCGATTGCCTGTAATTCATTGAAATGTTTAAAATAATTTAAATTTTAGGTTGAAATCTTAACATTAATATTACCTCTGAATTTAAGTTTCTCATGCAATCTAATCTAGCTTGAAAATCTAGAATTGCTTCATAAATCTGTTCCAAACTAAGATTTTTTAACTGATCAAAATCATTTCTAAATGAAAAATCATCATTTGATGGCAGGTTGCCATTACAAAGGCACCTTAATTCCATAGCTTTAGAGTCGATTTCTTGTGATTTACTTTGTACTAATACCGTCAATTTGTTGACTAATGTCTGAAAAACAAATTGTTAAATTTACATATTACTTTATATTAAAGTAAATGCAACTTACGGAAGCTTTCGCGTACTGATCTTCCCTCTCCTTCAGCATATATATTTGAGATGAATGCTGCTGTATATGCACTCTTTCTATTATCTGATAAACTTTCTTTTCTTTTATTAGTTTATCTGCACGCTCTAAGGAATTAAGTAAGTGATGCTCGATTTGGAACATGTTTCTTAAATTCGATAATACGGATTTCTGAAACTGATGTTTGATCTTGTCTGAAGCTAAAATAAGAAAATGACAAGTAAGAAGGCTATAGTCGAGACCGCTCGACTACAAGATACCCTGAATCATGCAAAGAAAAAAAAGTGATACTCTTCTTCTTTACACACGCTTAAAACCGCGCAATTGCTGCCGTGGCTTAGGGGTGGGTCGGGCTATACTGTGGGCGCTTATAATTCCATTTCTAGATGGACTATCTTCAAGAAACTTTCAGAATATATAAACAGCATCTAAATGTGTCTATTTGCCAAATTGCAATGTATTTCTTTCTTACATTTTTTTTATGTCTCTTATCGAAAATAACAAAGTAAACTCGTACTGCATACGAGTATTTATGTGGAATTTCAGCTCTCTAGCTTTTGTAGTTTCCGAAATCTCGACGTTCATACGGAAGGACGGACGATCTATACAGATATATCAACTTACTTGTTTGAGCTGATCAGAAATATATATAGTTTGTGGGATCTGCGATGTCTCCTTCTGCCTGCTACACACATTTTCACAAAACCATTATACTCATTTTCAATGGGTTCAGGGTATAAAAAGCTAAAATATACAAATAAATGCTAAACAAGCAATAAAGCTCGAGTAAAGACTTCTCGACTACGAGACCCCTGAAACACACAATCAAATACGCATGCGTAAGCATAAGCACGCGCATTGTAGAATAAATCTTGTAGATTCACTTTCGTAATAACATTTTCAGAATATAATAATTAAATTCATATATATATGCCAAAGCAAACCATGTCTCTTGTACTTGAAATACATTTTTTACAAATTTGGAGAGGTTGGGATGAATTCGGGAAAATTGGTTAAATATTTATTGTTGGTTCATATACACCATAAAGATTTTTTTTTGGCAAATTGTATTGTATGAATATGTGCTGGTTTGTCATCTTTTGAACAAGTTTCGGAATGATATATGTCGGGCTACAAAATGCTGTGTTCGATGAATATGATAGATTCATTTCATCTTCAAACGAACTAGCCTTAAAATATCCATGCGTCCATCAGTCGTTCATCGACTCAACTCGTCGTCAATATCCCACTTTGCAATATCTGAAAGGATGAATATCTTTATATACTTACAAGCAAACGATTGATTGATGGTGTCCACTTGTGATTGGAGCTTATTAATTTCATCGCTTAAATTACTAAAGTGTGACAATTTCTGCTCAATTTTCTTTTTCGCATCTCCTTCTTGGCGGAGAATTATTTGCAAGCGGTCAAATTCATTATCAATGTCTCTTAACGTGTTTCTGATTTTATCCTTTTCTAGAATAGATTTCGCATGTCTGAAATAGTTTAGTATACAATTATTAGTAATTAATGATACAAAAATTTTCCCAAAACAACAACCCTGACTTCCAATTTTCAATGGGTTTGGATAATAAGAACGCAGATCGGTCTTCAGTGTATCTCATAGTCGGACGATTATAGCACTATCCAGTTAATCACCAGATCAAATAAATTTAAATGAAAATAAAACAAAATCTTACCTTTCCTTAAGAGAATTAATTTGTTTTAAATCAAGACTTATAAGTTGATTTTTCTTTTTTATTATACTTTCAGTTAGCATCAGGTCAGCACGGTATCGAGAAGCCATCACAGAGTATTTTTTTTTACCTAATACAATAACATTTTATTTCAGTTTTAGTACATAAGTTATAGTTATATATATTGGGTCTCGCGTATGACCATTTGAAAAAAAAAAAAAAGTCAAACAAGGCTCTAGTCGAGACGCCTCGACTACGGGATACCCTGAACTCTGCAAAAGTAACTAATACTCTTCTTCTTTATGAGTGTATGAGCGCGCGCTCTGCTAACCGCGCAGTTGCTGATATGGCGGACCCCAGTAATAAATATATTCTTGATCACCACAAAAAAATAAGTCCGTCCGTCCGTATGAAAGTCGAGATTTCGGAAACTACAAAAGCTACAAATTTCACATGAATACTCGTATTTTAGTTACGCAGTACGAGTTTATTTGGTCTTTTTTTCGATAACTTATTCCAATTCAAAACTATCGATACAAAAATCAAAAATTCGTTTATTTTTTACGTTTTTTAAGAGTAACTTCTACACCACTTGAGCTAGAGACGTACAGTATGACCATTAATTGTTTGCAAAACGAAAAAATTCATACAAATGCGACTTTGACATCATATTTTACTAGGAAAGACACTTTTATTCATAATTTTTTTTACAGCGTTCTTCTTATATGTATTCTTAATGATACTAAATAAAAAAAATAATGAGAATAGCAACAGAAACATAAAAAATAATTCAAAACAAAAAAAACAGCGAATATTAGTTTTTGCTTGAATGCACAATTCATTTTGTATGTTGATAAATTATTATCAATTGGCAGCAAGCATTTTATAATAAATATACAAATATAAAAAAAAAAATAAAAAAATTATAATTAAAAAAAAAAAAGTTTTCTGCGGGATTCGAACCCACACACCTAAGTATAGCTTGCATAGCGCTTACCACCAGCGCTACTGCCCTGATGTGAGCTTTGTTAACTAAAACCAAATAAGGCATTGCTAGAGCGCCTTTTGACAAAACTAAAGTAACGATCGAAAAATTCACAATTCAGTCACAATTCTTAGAATTTTCTGGCATGCAAACTTTTGTATGCATACATAGAAAATTGTGTGTATACTCGTATAGTGTGTACATGTGGAAATCTGTATGTACAGTGGCTCACAGCTTATTTGACCCACCGTCAAATAAAAAATTCAAATGCTTATATTTATGAAACGAATAGAGATTGTTAAAAAATTTAAAGGCACATTTGCTTATTAGTATTTTTAAAAATAAAAAACAAAATTCATTTATTCATTCTTAATGAAAAAACAATAACAAAGTTACAAAAACTAAAACACTTCAGCTTTTTAAGCTCACAGCTTATTTGACCCACTCGAGATTATACACAGTATGTTTAAAATTACTGCTAGATTTAATACATTTAATATTTGGTATGGCCCCCATGTTGATCTATTACAGCTTTAAGTCTTTTAGGAATTGATTCCACCAATTTTTTTGTGGTTTCGGACCCGATTTTCCCCCACTCCTCCATTAATGCAATTTTTAGGTCATTTTTGTTGGAAATATTTCGGGACCTGATATTGGCGTCTAAAATGGCCCATAAATTTTCAATCACATTGAGGTCTGGTGACTGTGCTGGCACTTTGAGGTTATGCGGGCAGTTCCATATCAGCCAAGACTGAACAATACCCGATGTGTGTTTTGAGTCATTGTCCTGATAAAAAGTGAAATAATTTCTTATGGCGAGATCTTCAGCACTTTGGATAAGATTTTCTTTTAAAATATTTAAGTACATATTTTTATCCACTGTACTTTCAATAAAAGCCAGTCTACCGACTCCTGAGGCAGACATACAGGCCCAAACCATCACAGATCCTCCACCATGCTCAACTGTGGGTTTTAGATGCTTGTCTTGCAGCTCGGTATTCGCTTTCCTCCAGACGTAGGGCCTTCCATCCGAGCCAAAAATGTTAAACTTAGACTCGTCAGCGAAAATAACTTTATCCCAATAGCTACTGTCCTTGTTAACATACTCTTTGGCGAATCGGAGCCGGCTTTCCTTATTTTTCTTATTGATAAATGGCTTCTTGCGAGCAATTCTACCATGTAAATCATGGTGGCGGAGAATACGACGAATGGTTTCTGCACTGCTTGACTTGCCCAGGTGTTGCTCAATCTGACTAGCTAGTTTTGGAGCAGACAAACTCGGGTTTTCTTTAATTTGGCGCACAATATGTCGCTCATCTGTTTCATTGAAAATTTTGTTCGGAGCACTTCTACCCTTATTTACCACTCTATTTTCAAAAACAAATCGGTTTATGATATTTTTTACTGTAGATTCCGGTAAATTAACAAATTGAGCTATTTTGCGCCGAGAAATTCCATTTTTGAAGTGGTTTAGCACCAACTCCCGTTGCTCTATGGTTGTGCGCTTTCCCATTATTGCAAACACGTCCTTCTCTCACAAAATTCAATTTAAAATTGTGAAACTGCTACAAATTATCTTTGCGAATGCAATGATCAAAACAAAAACCCAAAAAGAACCGCTACTTTCCATTCTAAACGATCGTAACGGCACATTAAACAGCTTGGGTCAAATAAGCTGTGAGCTTGAAATCAAGAATTATTTTGGTTATTGTTATTTTGCTATTGTTTTTGTTTAAAGAATGAATAAATGAATTTTGTTTTTTATTATTAAGAATACTTAAAAACAAATGTGCGTTTAAATTTAAAAAAAATTTCTATTCGTTTCATAGATATAAGCATTCGTTTTTATTTGACTGTGGGTCAAATAAGCTGTGAGCCACTGTATGTGTAGGAAAAACGTTTGTTGCTTGCCATGTACGTTTGTTAATTGTCGAAATATTTGTTTATTAAATAAATAAGATGCACCTATGGGAACTAAGTATTTCGCAGTTAGTTTCGCCTAACTGCAACGTTCTTAATTGTTTTTTTTTTTTTTTTTTTTTTTTTACATTAGCGGTGATGTGCAAAATCTGAATTACAGAATCTTCGTATCAACAATATAATATACAGTATGTCCATTAATTGTTTGCAAAACGGCTCGACTAGATACTCTTCTTCTTAACGCACTTATAAGCGCGCGCTCTGCTAACTGCGCAGTTGCTGCTGTGGCTTGGGGGTGGGTTGGGCTGAACTTTGAACGCTCATAACTCCATTTCTAGATGGACGATCTTCATGAAATAGAGTATCTAAATCTATCTATGTGCCAAATTGCAAGTCTCTAATATTTGAAATGCGTTTTTCCAAATTGTGGGCGAAGGGGGCGTGGCATCCAAAATCTGAAAACTACAAAATCTGCGTATCCATAATATCTATCTAAATATATAAAGTTGAAGTCTCTAGTTAAAACGATG
This sequence comes from Drosophila borborema, assembly GCA_030914335.1. Classification (NCBI taxonomy): domain Eukaryota; kingdom Metazoa; phylum Arthropoda; class Insecta; order Diptera; family Drosophilidae; genus Drosophila; species Drosophila borborema. Next base: position 8,055,921 of record JAUESP010000304.1, read on the forward strand.
TAGTAGTTATACCCAAAAAAACCTAAAAAATTGAAACGAATTTTCGATTTCTTATCGATAATTTGGAAATGGGACGAGTTATCGAAAAAAACAAAATAAACTCGTACTGCGTAGCTAACATACGAGTGTTCATGTGAAATTTCAGCTCTCTAGCTTTTGTAGTTTCCGAAATCTCGACGTTCATACGGACGGACGGACGGACGGACAGACGGACAGGGCTAGATCAACTTATTTTTTTATGCTGATCAAGAATATATATACTTTATAGGGTCTGCGACGTCTCCTTCTGATTGTTACATACATTTTCACAAAACCATTATACCCTGAATTACCATTTTCAATGGGTTCAGGGTATAAAAAGTGAGAATGCTCTAGTCAAGAATGCTCGACTACGAGATCTCTTGATCCCTTCTTCGAACGAATAATATTCCCAGAATGCTTCGTTTAAATTCTCCACGCGTAACAAACTATACATGCAAATTCACGCGAACACACACACGCCAATCTACTCTTGTTCGCTTTGTTGGCTCTGCCGCGTGGGTTTTGCTGCGATAACTTATTTGTTAATGTTTCTAGATGGACAATCGAGAAAATCAAATTTTCGGAATATGATCATGACATTCATATCTATATGCCAAACCAAACTGTATGTCTCTAGTATTTGAAATAAATTTTTTACACATCGGGTACCGGAATCCAAAAACCTAAATTGTATTAAAGTAGTATGTATGCAGAAGACTTGGAGACGCGCTCGATAAATTCTTTATCGATAACTCTGGATATATACAAGTTATCGAAGTTATGAAACAAACTCGTACTGCGCGTGCAATATACTAGCTCTTATATATCCGGAAACGTTCAGCGTCGTCACCCTGATCAAGAATATCTATACTTTATGGGGTCTGCCACGCCTCCTTCTGCCTGTTACATACTTTTAACAAAGCCATTATATCCTGATTTTCCATTTTCAATGAGCTCAGGGTATACAAAAAATATATACAGCTGCGAAAAAAAAAAATAGCATTTCTTAAAGCTTAAGAAGTTGTAAAGAAGTAAAGATGATTTGGGAAGTCGTTCTTGAGTTCTGGGCTCAAATTCTCCTTAAACGATGCCAGAAACTGGTTGATTCCATGGCTAGGCGTTGTGCCGCCATAATTTTCAATTAGGGCAACACAACTGAATACTAAACTTAAGGAATATTATTATTTTCACTTATTATTAACTATAAAATAAAGTTTTTAACTTTTTTTTTTTTTTAAATAATTTTTAGCGCAAAATGACAGAGTGGTGCTATTATTATTTTCGTCGATTTTTCGACTTTTTTCAGCATTTTTTGAAATACATAAAAACGTTGAATATTTTGATGACAAATTTTTTTGTAGCAATAATTAATAGTTTTTGCTTTAATAAAAGTAATCTGCACACCAATCCACTGATAAATGTAGCCAGTAGAGCTTCTTAAACGTTGAAATTCAAAGTGATGCTATTTTTTTTTTCGCAGCTGTATATACAGTCGAGTCTCGATAATTCGTACCCCGCTGAATCGAAATCGTCAATATTTCGTAAGAAACTGCTGGTCCCTTCAACAAACTTCGTTAATTCGTAAAAATCCCATACATTTTGGTCCCCTCGTTAATTCGTAATTTTTCTGCCTACTCGGCCATGATCTTGCCTCTTATGATTCTTTTCGAAACCTCTTATAATTCGTAATTTCGTTTCGTAACCTCTTGTAATTCTTAATTCTTGATTTTGCTGGAAGGTAAACTACCGTGAGGTCTCGCAAACAATTATGCATGGCGCCTTTTTGTCGCTTCATGTGCGAAATTTCCTTGTTCTCTCTTTGAAGCGTGAGACGATTCGTAAAATTGTCAAGAAACGTTCTCTTAGCGTTTTTTTTTTTTTCATATAATTTAATAAGCTCGGTAAACAAAAAAATTAAAGATAATTATGAAGAACATGAAACAATACAAAATTACAAGCTTTAAATCTTAATTTTTCGTTAATATGATTTTGTTTATGTTTAATTTTGTTTTTAAATACATAATGTTGAATTAAATGTGTATGTCATTTATTTTTAATAAGCTAAAATTGCTGAAACGACGTGAAATATAAAAACCCTTTCAATTCTTATTTTTATTTTTTACACCCGGTTAAATGGAAAACCCCGGTAAATCGAAAACCTCTGTAATTTGTAAAAAAGTCGGCAATCACATGCCAAATTTCAGCGTTCAAGCTTTAAAGGTGTTGAAGATATATTTTTCTCGATCACGCCCCCAATGGGCGTAGATATATCCGTCATAGCTTTTTGAGCTTGGCTTGTCCCCCGAGTATACATTCCAAATTGCAACTCTCTAGCCCATTAACTACTATGATTACTTACTGGCATACGGGCGCAAGAATTTTCCGGGTTGTCACGCTCCTAGTGGGCGGATCGGGAAAATTTGTACAATTTATAATTCGGGAGCATATATGAGTATATGTACAAAATTTCAAGTCTCTAGCTCTAATAGCGCCGAAAATTATTACGTTCATACGGACAGACGGACGGACAGCAAGACGGACATTGCAAAAAACCCTTTTTCCCTTTTTGGGAACAGAGTCTAAAAAATGTGAAGAAAACAATCACGGGGATTCCCAAAAATAAAAGTTAAGCAAATAGAATATCATTTGTGGAAACGCAGAGCTAGAGATGGAAAAAATTATATTAACCGGCTTTTTTATCTCTGGGTGTATATATATGTAAATATTATAACATAATCAATTACTTACCTCCAAAATATACTCGAATTGATTTCGGAACGCACGCTGTAAATTTACTAACTTCATCGTTGCCAATTGGAATATTATGAATTTGATAAGTTCCACATAACTTATTTATTAATGGTATCGGGCCAGAAACGAGATCAACAAGATACGCCTTGAACCCCAATTGCCTGTGATGAAAGAAATTATTTTTAATTTATTAATTAAGTATGCAGCTAACTTCCCCATTTTAAAGATAATAATATATTCACATACACTTGCTCACATAACTCTGCGTACACCCAAAAAAATATTTAGATTGACCATTAATAGCGCTCCATATAAACAAGATATTCAATTTTTTCTTTATCGAGCCCTTCATCGAACGATGAGGAGGCTGAAAAATCATCGATAGAGGAAGACATTAGTAACTGAACCATCCAATTTTCTAGCTTCTAGCTCTAAAACTGTAGAAGATATAAACTTTTGCGGTTTGCTACGCCCCCTGTGGGCGTAGATATATCTACCATAGCTTATTGATCTTGGGTTGTCAACCCGAGTATACATGCATTTTAAGCCTCTAATGTTCAAATAGACATATAACTTTTTGATCGATCTTCTTAGAATCATAACCTTAACTCACATGCAAAATTTCAGCGTTCCAGCTTTAAAGGTGTAGAAGATACGTTTTTCCCGATTTGCCACGCGTAGATATATCCGCCATAGCTTTTTGAACTTGGGTTGTCACCCCGAGTATACATTTCAAATTGCAACTCTCTAGCTCATCATCTAGTATGATAACTTGACTAAGGGCGGAAGAGTTTTCCGATTTGCCACGCTCCTAGTGGGCGGATCGGGAAAATTTTTTCACTTTATAATTCGGGAGCATATATGAGTATATGTTTAAAATTTCAAGTCTATCTCTAATAGCGCCGAAAAATATTGCGTTCATACGGACAGACGGACGGACATTGCACAAACCCAATATACTCTTTTTCCCTTTGGGAACTGAGTATAAAAATGAAAAAATAAATAATTTTTGAAAAAAGTTTTCTGCGGGATTCGAACCCACGCACCTATGTATAGCTTGCATAGCGCTTACCACCAGCGCCACTGCCCTGACCTGGGCTTCGTTAACTAAAACCAAATAAGGGATTGTTAGAGCGCCTTTTGACAAAACTAAAGTAACGATCGAAAAATTCACAATTCAGCCACAACTCTTAGAATATTCTGGCATGCAAACTTTTGTATACAGAAAATTGTGTGTATACTCGTATAGTGTGTACATGTGAAAATCTGTATGTATGTATAGGAAAAACGTTTGTTGCTTAGCATGACGTTTGCTAATTGCCGACATATTTCGTTAATTGAATGTTTAATAAATAAATAAAATGCACTTATGGGAACAGAGTATTTCGCAGTTGATTGCGCCTAACTGCAACGTTCTTACTTGTTCTTTTTGTTAATTATTTTCTCGTATACTTGCAAGCATATTTTTTCAATAGAAGTCCCGATCTGGCCGTCCTTCGTTGCTGACAGGCAAGGAGATAAAGCGAATTGTTCAGCTGGTGCCTACAAATTAATGGATTACTGCCCACAAAGGAAGTCTTGAAGTCGCGGAACGTTTCAACAAAACAATGCCCGATCAAACTGTTCGTTCCATTTGGAAGGAAGCGGGGTATAATGGAAGAATTGCCCATAGGAAGTTCCATATTTCAAAGACAAACAAACTAAAGCGTATGGACTTCGCTAATGAGCACATTACCAAGCCGACTAGCTTCAGGAACAAGGTCATATTTTGGGTTCAGAGCAAGTTTTGTATATTTGGAATTAAGGGGAAGAAAATGATTTGTAGAAAAAGTTAAATATTAAGTTTAATAGCTTAGGAAACTAATAAAAGAGGAAAAAATTAAATATCTTGTTTATATCGAGCGCTATTAATAGTCAAACTTAAAAAACAAATATTTTCTTATTCTTCTATATATACACATCAAGCGTTTTTTTTTTTTTTTTTTGAATATTCGAATTAAATTGTATTATAATTTTTAAATGTAGATATAAATTTATGTTTTAAGAAAAAAACACAATCAACATTAAGTTTCTCTATATAGTCAAAAAATTCTGTCGGCTTTTAAACCATTTTTATATCCTGAACCTATTGAAAATGGGAATTCAGGGTATTTAATTTTTACTTGTTAATGAACTACGTATATGAATCAAAATGGTTGTATATTTATAATACTTACGTAATTTCTGTTATTGGCACAGTTGACTTAAACAAACACTTTTCGGCTGGTGCACAATACATAATATTTACAGACAATTTTTGCTTTACACATAATTCATTAATAAGGTCAGACATGTCATTTTTTTCTTCACATGCAAAAGCAAATAAGTCGCGCTGTCTGACGACATTTTCTAAATACATGGCTCCTTCTTCGCTTTTTATTGTTAACTGAAAAAGGACATTTAGAATTGTTTGAATTACTAATAAAAACATAAATATTGGTCCTCAAATATCATATTCTTACTTCAAATATCATTGGATCGTAAATATTACGTGAATATTTATGCTTGTTTTGGGCAACCCAGTTCATAGCCTTTAACAAGTTAGGGTTTTGAATACGCAGTTCCTAAAAATTATTTTACAAAAATTTAGTTTATAATTTAACTTAAAAAAACTATTCACCGCACCTCTATTTTTTGCGCTTTTATATTCTCTAATCGATTAATCTTGTGACATATTGCTGCAATTTCAGGAATTTTTTCATCATTTAATTTTGTTTCAAGTTCTCTACGCTTATTATAATGGCTCATTGTCATGTCGCGAGTTTTTATTATTAAGTTTTTTTTAATCTCTAAATCATTTAAAAGCTGAGACTTTGTGATATTAAATAGTTCCAACTCATGTTGTTTTGTTTCCAATAAATACTTTATTTTGTCCAAGTCGTTTATACTCTTTGTTGATTGTTGGATATTTCTCTGCGCGATACAAATACATCAAATCAATCACATAGTACTTTTCAGATTTAAATATTCTTACCTCTAGTTCGCATTTACTTTCATTGATATTCTTTTTTATTACCTCTACCTTAGAAATCAAATCAATTGTTGATATCATGATTTGATTTATTTGCTTATTCTGAAAAAAAAACGTACAAATATAAATTATTTATCTCAAAATGTTACAATATATCTTAAGACATGAACTAACTTGTTTAGTAGTTTTTTCCCGATAGCCATCATTTATTTTTGATATTTCTTCTTTAGCTTTCTTTGCTGCTTCCAACGCTTTCTTTGAAATTTGATAATCCTCTTTCGCTTTATCCAATTGACTTTTATAATTGTCAATTTTCGCCTCAAAGCCTTTCAGTTCAATCCATAGCTTTTTCGCTTTATAAATGTTTAACTTCTGTAATATGTCTTGGCGCTCTTGGTATTGATCTACGGAAATCTGTAGCCTAATATTGTAAGATGTTTCAATGCTTCAAAACCTACTCAAAAACTTATATTATAATAAACTCTTACTGCTCCAATCGTTTTTCCTCTTGTTGAAGTTTTTCATTTTGCTTCTCTCGGTCAGTTTGAGCAGTCAACTGTTTTATTCGCATTTCTTTAAGATCATTGAAATTCCTTATTAACTGATTGTCGCACACAGAGGAGATGGTGTTGACTAACAGCTCTTGTGGATTCATTTTTGAAAAGTCCTACAAATTGTAAATATGTAATATTAATGCAGTCTAAAATGGGGAATATATAAATACATTAAAACAAGTAAGAAAGCTTTAGTTACGACTGCTTCACCACGAAATTCCCTGATCTATTCAAAGAACTGATATTGACAGACTGTAAATTTGGACGCTTATAACTCCATTTCTAGATGGACGATCCCTTTGAAATTCAGAGTAGATTAAGAGAATCTAAATGTATAAATTTGGCAAATTGCAAGTCTCTAATATTTTAAAGGGTTTGGTTTTAATTGGGGGCGAATGGGGTGTGGCATACAAAATCTGCCTATCCATAAAATCTCCCTAAATATATAAAGTTGAAGTCTGTAGCTAAAACGGTGTAGAAGTTATGCTCAAAAAACATAAAAAAAATGTTAACGAGTTTTAAATTTTGTATCGATAGTTTGGAAATGGGATGAGTTATCGAAAAAAAAAAAACAAAGTAAACTGCATACAAGTATTCATGTGGAATTTCAGCTTTCTATTTTTTGTAGTTTCCGAAATCTCGACGCTTATACGGACGGTCGGAAGGTCGGACGGACGGACGGACAGTGCTATGTCAATTTTTTTGTGGGGTCTGCGACGTCTCCTTCTGCCTGTTCCATACATTTTCACAAAACCATTATACACTGAATTCCCATTTTCAATGTGTTCAGGGTATAAAAAAGGGCCAATCATTTTAGAAAAGAACAATTCAACAAAAAGATTTATGTTTTTTAAAAAGCTCTAGGGTATATAAGCCCCTAAAGAACGACAAAGTATTATTGCAGAATATTTTAGCTAAATACATTTTTAAAGCCAGACTTAACCATTTTTACTGATTTTATTGAAGTAGATGGTAAGTCATAAAAAGGTTGGAAAGAAAAGAAAGTACGTGTTACCTGCACACGGTCCTGCGGTAAAAACTGACACAAATTGCTGACTTGAATATTATAGGCAGCAATAAATGACAGATACTTTGTTTTAGGCAGCTCTTTCGCGTTCACAAAAAATCGAGATTCTCCATTCTGATTTATTATGCGCTTTAATGCTTCATTAGATTCACTATTTCTTCCAAAAATTGTGATAATAATTATTGCACCGCTTTTACCGCTTTGGATGTAATCAGCGATACTAGAAGACCGATCCAGCAACTGTGGATCACCCCCCAATCCAAGCACAATAGCTGATACAATTGTTGACTTTCCTGTTCCATTAGGTCCAGTCAGCACATTAAAGTATTCCTTTGGATAGAACGTAATTTCAGAATATGACCTGTAATAAAAAATGTTTGACAACGCATTTGACACCAAAATGTATTTATACACATCTGTGTAACAGATAGTATAACTTAACAGTGAACAGATAGTATAACTTAACAGTAACCCTTGCTCACTTATCCATAATATATTGACATTCATATTTACCAATGCATTATAGTAAAACAAGTAAGAACGTTGCAGTTGGGTGCAACCAATTGCGTGATACTCAGTTCCCGTAGAATAAATGTGATTAATCAAATATTTGAGTAATTAGCAAACGTACATTCACTAACCATAAAACACATAGACCAGACATGTAGAAAAAATTTTTTCCACACACCAGATTTGTGTTTCATGTCCTAATTATCTTCGTATTTGCTCGGCTCTGTAGTTTACGGCTCGGGCACAAAATATAGTAGGAAATGCTTCTATTCTCATATGATATGATTCTTTTTATACTCTGTTCCCAAAGGGAAAAAGAGTATATTGGGTTTTTGCAATGTCCGTCTTGCTGTCCGTCCGTCCGTATGAACACAATATTTTTCGGCGCTATTAGAGCTAGAGACTTGAAATTTTAAACATACTCATATATGCCCCCGAATTAAAAATTGGTTGCTCTCAAAAATGCCAAAATTTGAATTAATTATTAGATAGAGGCCATCAGTAACTGAACCATCCAATTTTAAAGCTTCTAGCTCTAAAACTTTGAGAGATGTACACTTTTGCGGTTTGCTACGCCCCTTTGTGGGCGTATATATCTTTCGTAGCTCATTGATCTTCGGTCGTCAACCCGAGTATACATGCAACCCGAATATATACAATGTATACCAAATTTCAAGAGGTCAAAATATAGCACAATTTCAAAATCACTATATAAGTATATATTCAGGTCCGATTTGCCATGACCACAATGGGCGTAGACATATAACTTATTCATCGATCTTCATAGAATCATAACATTAACTCACAGGCTCTATTTCGATGTTCTAACTTTAAAGCTGTAGAAGATACGTTTTCACCGATTCATCTATTTACCGGCAAAGATAAAAACTATCTTTACCTTAATTGTGCAAGGATATTATCATAAAATATTAAAAAAAAAACATTATTTATTTAACATATATATATAAATACAATGCATGTACATATGTCCTCTATGTCTACAAACCATTCAAATTGAATTAAATCCACTTACACAAAGTCTTTACAATAAACTGATTTAATTTTCCCAATCATTTGTAAATGTTATGCTTAGTTAGTTATATTTACTCTATTTATAACGCAATTAGAATATTATACACAAACAACAAACAAAACTAAATCAACCACAGCATAACAACATAACATAACATAAATTTAAATCCGGTGTAACTTTGGCAAATAAGCCTGTAGTTTAATGTCAAGATAGCAAAAGTTTTTAGATTATGAAATAGGAATGAATGTTCAGTGTTTAGCCTTGAAACATGTGTATTATATGTTCTTTTCATTGGTGCAACATTGTTCGTCGAACATCATCTTATAACATTTGTTGACCTAATGACTGCACCGTTGCACTTTCATCATGTTCTTTGTATATTATCACCAGTGTTGCCAACTTGGCCTTTTTCCGGACAGATCTGTCCTTTTTGAAATTTCAACTGCCGCAAAAATTTAGAAACAGCCCCTGTCCGGAAAAAATGCCTTTTTTTTATATTATTTTGACCTTTTTTCATCCTTTTTTAATTGTTAAAGGTTGTTTATAAAATTTGTCAAATAAGTCGATATCATCGCTTTAATATTGCCACTAACCATACAACACATAGACTGGACAACTGGTACAAGTTAATGTTCACACTTATTTTTTTACTTTAGAACCCCCTTAACTTCGTATTTGCTCGGGTTTTTACTTTTAGGGTCGGGAGAGAAAAATTGCTGATGGCAAAATCATTCCGCTTCGAGCGCTCGACGGTGACGGTCGATTTTCCAAAAAGGCTTGGCATGTGCCGCTCATTCCCTTGCTCTCTTTCTCTTTCTGCCCCATGCTTTTTACTCTCTGCTCTCTTCTCACAAAAATATATGTATGCTGGCACAAACAGCAAGCAGCTCACAAAATTGAAATTTCTTCTCGACTCGCGAGTCGCGATCCGATTGGTTCCCTTCTGAGCGAAGGGTATACCGAATTCTTAAACGGCTTTGCCATGCTCATGCAAAATGTTAGCGTTTTCATGATTATTTGTGGAAAGGGTATGAAAGTGTTGATCTGCATAACGAATATTATTTCCCGATGACCATACACACACACATTTACACTTCCTCGCTATATGTGTAGGCATTTATGTGCTTGTGTGCGATAGATATTCTTGCTGCCTGTAGCACTATTAAAACCCCCAGCAGTTGATATTCGTTCGGTTGGGTAGCGATGTGAGCTTGCATACACACACACATTTACACTTCCTTGCTATATGTGTAAGCATTTATGTGCCTGTGTGCGATACACTTGCTGCATGTAAATTCTAAATTCCCAGCGATTGCTGTGTGGTAGCTGTTGTGAGTCTACACACACACATACATATGTGTAAGTTTGTGATGTGATAATCACAATCACTTGTATAGGCATTTGAATGAATGCTCTGCCTGGGGCATTTGCATGTTTCGTGCATGGGTCTCGAATATTGGGCGTGTGCCTACCTCAACTTTGAAATTAAGAACTACTGGGGGTCCTAATAGTGCTACAGGCAGCAAGAATATCTATCGCACACAAGCACATAAATGCTTACACATATAGCGAGGAAGTGTAAATGTGTGTGTGTATGGTCATCGGGAAATAATATTCGTTATGCACATCAACACTTTCATACCCTTTCCACAAATAATCATAAAAACGCTAACATTTTGCATGAGCATGGCAAAGCAGTTTGAGAATTCGGTATACTCTTCGCTCAGAAGGGAACCAATGGGATCGCGAGTCGAGAAGAAATTTCAATTTTTGTGAGCTGCTTGCTGTTTGTGCCAGTATACATATATTTTTCTGAGAAGAGAGCAGAGAGTAAAAAGCATGGGGCAGAAAGAAAAGTGAGCAAGGGAAAGAGCGGCACATGCCACGCATTTTTTGAAAACCGACCGTCACCGTCGAGCGCTCGAAGCGGAATAATTTTGCCATCAGCAATTTTTCTCTCCGGACCCTAAAAGTAAAAACCCGAGCAAATACGAAGTTAAGGGGGCTCTAAAGTCAAAAAATAAGTGTGAACATTAACTTGTACCAGTTGTCCAGTCTATGTGTTGTATGGTTAGTGATATTGCTTTATTGCAACATATTTTACGATGTATCCCTGTTTCAAACGCTGTAGTCCTGTAGTCGAAAATATATTTATCGATTGATCATTAACGTTTTTTTTTTTTAATTTAGGGTGTCGCAGTCAAACGACCAATTAAAAAATAAATGGATTAGCCGCGTTCCCAATTATATTGATAAGGCATTTTGCAAATACTGCAAGTGTAGTTTATATACAAAACTCAGCAGGAAACAAAAATTTTTCGGACCTGGGTGCATTTGTTATCACTTTGCTGTCGTTGCCGTGGTCAAATGCTGAGGAAAGGGCGTTCAGCCAAGTCAATTTGGTTAAAACCAAATTAAGGAACAAGCTGCATATTGATACGTTAAATTCTATTTTGGCAATTAGGTTGGTTTTACTAGTTAACAATTACATACAATTAAATATAATATCTTTGGATTAGGTTTGGACTACATCGGAACGGCAAATGTTGCCAAAACTATAAGCTACATGTAAATTGTGTACGCCAAATTGGCGCAAATAATACATACAACAAAGAAAATGTCAATTTTGATAAGGTGCTACACCTTTTAAAGGTAAATTAAAATCAAATTCCATTTTTAAGTGTAGAAAAAAATGTTATCCGTTTTTTTGACCTTTTCAAAAATATTTTGTCCCTTTTTTGTCCTCTTTTTTGCGTCAACTGTCCTGTTTTTTCGGCGAAAAGATGGCAACACTGATTATCGCTGACCATACAACACATAGACTGGACAACTGGAACAAGTCAATGTGCACACTTATCTTTTGACTTTAGAACCCCCTCAACTTCGTATTTGCTCGAGTTTTTACTTTTAGGGTCGGGGGAGAAAAATTGCTGATGGCAAAATCATTCCGCTTCGAGCGCTCGACGGTGACGGTCGATTTTCCAAAAAGGCCTGGCACGTGCCGCTCATTCCCTTGCTCTGTTTCTCTTTCTGCCCCATGCTTTTTACTCTCTGCTCTCTTCTCACAAAAATATATGTATGCTGGCACAAACAGCAAGCAGCTCACAAAATTTAAATTTCTTCTCGACTCGCGATCCCATTGGTTCCCTTCTGAGCGAAGAGTATACCGAATTCTCAAACTGCTTTGCCATGCTCATGCAAAATGTTAGCGTTTTTATGATTATTTGTGGAAAGGGTATGAAAGTGTTGATGTGCATAACGAATATTATTTCCCGATGACCATACACACACACATTTACACTTCCTCGCTACAAGCACATAAATGTAGGCTCTGCGTCCGTAAAGGCGAAAAGCAGACGGACAATTCAGCAGGCAGCTTCAAGTGCCCATCCTACCGTGAAGCTGCGCGCAAAATGAAATGTTAAGGTTTCTTCAACTTAACTTAAATCATTGTATAGCTGCGCAAGATCTACTAGAGCAGACTGTAGGAGAAAAATTTATAGACGTAGCCTTTCTCAGTGAACCTCATCACTGTAAGACCAGCTGTCCCAGAACGTGGGTAACAGACAGTACTGGCAAAGCAGCGCTATGGGCACGGTTCAACGAATGTGCTTTCAGATGTTAAGCCATTCAATGGATTCGTACGCGGCCGATACGGTAACTTATGGCTATACAGTTGCTACCTGGCCCCCAGCATGCAGCTCAGCGATTTCACAGCGACGCTCGATGAGCTTGCCGTGGATGCTAGGGGTCGGAAGGCCATTATAGCAGGCGACTTCAATTCATGGGCGTTAGAATGGGGTAGCCACACAACTAATACCAGAGGCCGTATCCTTCTGGAGATCTTCGCGACATTAGATGTTGCACTGTTCAATACTGGCCAAGAGTACACCTTCAGTAGGGCTGGATACGGATCTGTAATTGACATTACTTTTGTCACTTCATCCCTTTTTCGGGAAGCAACATGGAGTCATTGCGATAGTTATACGGGCAGCGATCATACGGCACTTCTGTTCACAATAGGGGGGCCACTTGCCAGGGCGCCAAACTTGTGGAGAGAATCGTATCAGCTGGATACTTTCAATCCCTTGGCCTTTTCAGTGGCCATTCAGTCGCTGGGCACATCGGGCAATGCTGAGGCCAGAGCATGCCAAATGGTAGCCCAAATTCAGAGTGCCTGCAGTAGTAGCATGCTACGCCGCAAGCGGTTCATGCGACAACAAACGCCTATGTATTGGTGGAATGCACAAATAGGTGACATTCGACGCAAATGCATCCAGGCAAGAAGAAGCTACCAACGCGCCCGTGGTAGGACCACATATGTAGAAAAGCAAATAGCATACCAGGCGGCTAGAAGACAGTTGAAGAAGGCCATTCGGGCAAGCAAAAGAGAGTGCTTCTTAGAATTGTGCGACTCAGCCGAATATGACCCTTGGGGCAGGGCATATAGACTCCATTCATGCCCCTGAGACCATGTCTGCCGAGCAGGGCTCCACGAGCACTCAGGTTGACTTAGTTACGGACGAGGAGATATAAGTAGCTCTCAGAGGTCTTAGACTTAACTCAGCCCCAGGGCCAGACGGGATCCCAAATCGTGCGCTAAAGCTAGCCCTCGCCTTGCACCCAATCGCGTTCGCGGAATTATACAACGAATGTATAATTCATGAGACGTTCCCCGCAATATGGAAAATTCAGAACTTGGTATTGCTACCTAAGGCTGGCAAACCACCGGATGAACCATCTTCATATAGACCAATCTGTCTCTTAGACACCATGGGAAAGGTGTTCGAGAAACTGATTTGCTCTAGGCTGGAGAGTGCCATTGATAGCGCCGGAGGCCTTTCACCTAACCAATTTGGTTTCCGGAAGGCCCGTTCAACGGCAGATACGCTTGATAAAGTTGTCGGCCTGGCAGCTTCCGCCATCCAAGGCACCAGATGGAAGCACGGGACGAAGCACTACTGCATCATTGCGACTCTTGATGTGAAGAATGCCTTCAACACAGCTAGTTGGGGTATGATACTGGATGCGATGTGACAATATAATATCCCTAAATATCTAAAAGAGATAGTGAGGAGCTACTTCAGAGGAAGAACACTAACATACAATACGAGTGAGGGTCCCCAAACTCATATAGTGTCAGCTGGAGTCCCCCAAGGTTCAGTGCTGGGGCCTCTCCTATGGAATATGATGTACGACGGCGTACTGCGCTTGGAACTACCAGCAGGCGCGCACACCATTGGCTTTGCTGATGATGTAGCAGTCGTCACCATAGGAAAGGAGCTTAAAGATACTGAGGATATGTGCAGCGCAAGTATCAATCGCATACGAAGCTGGTTGTCTGGAGCTGGACTAGAGCTAGCGGCGCACAAAACGGAAGTCGTCCTAGTCAGCAGTCGCAAGAGAGTGGAAACTGCCAATATAAAGATCGGCAGCGTTACCATCGCATCTAAGAGGGTGATAAAGTATCTTGGCGTCATGATAGACACGAGATTAACTTTCCGCGAGCACTTAGAATATGTGCATAAAAAAGCAGCTGATTCTTGTAGAGCTCTCTCAAGAATTATGCTCAACACGCGGGGACCAAGGCAACAACGACGCCTCCTCCTAACGAGCGTCATTAGGTCCGTCATCCTCTATGCTGCACCAATATGGTCAAGTGCGATGGCAACGCCGAGCTATAGCCGAGGCATTTGTGCCACTTACAGACTGAGCGCAATCAGAGTCAGCTGCGCATTTAGGACAGTCTCCGATGACGCGGCACTTGTTATTGCCGGTATGGTGCCTCTGGAGGAATTGGTCGCCGAAGCTGTAGAGCGGAACACGCACGAGCCTATACGGCGCAACGCTATCAGGGCGGACAGCATTGCGCGATGGCAAAGACGATGGAATACCTCAACAAAAGGGCGCTGGACACACACGCTCATCCCTGAGCTTGCACCGTGGATCAACCGCAAGCACGGTGAGGTTAATTTTTATCTTACGCAGATTCTCTCGGGACATGGATGCTTCCGGAGCTACTTGAAGCGCTTTGGCCACGAGGACACGGACGAATGCTCCTGGTGTGGACGAGGACTGGTGGAAGATGCCAAACACGTCTTATTTGAATACGGACGCTTCCAAGAGGAGAGGCGTTGTCTGGAAGAGGCTGTGGGCCGCTCTATTAGAGCGGACAATATGGTCAACGCCATGCTGGAATCGGAGTCAGCTCCGCCGAGTTGAGCGGATAAGAAGTCGGGGTGTCCCGGCCTAAGATAGTGCAAAGCGCTTGCGAAGCAATGCATTACGGCCGTTCCGCAAGCATCTTGTAGTATATAGTATAATCTAGTAGTATATAGTAAAATTTTTTTGTTAATAAACGAATACAAAAAAAAAAAAAAAAAAAAAAAAAAAAAAAAAAAAAAAACTCGCTATATGTGTAGGCATTTATGTGCTTGTGTGCAATATTCTTGCTGCCGCCTGTAGAGCACTTTTAGAACCCCCAGCAGCAGTTGATGTTCGTTTGGTTTGGTAGCTGCTGTGAGCTAGCATACGCACACACAGTCACATACACATTTACACTTCCTTGCTATATGTGTAAGCATTTATGTGCCTGTGTGCGATACACTTGCTGCATGTAAATTCTAAATTCCCAGCGATTGCTGTGTGGTAGCTGTTGTGAGTCTACACACACACATACATATGTGTAAGTTTGTGATGTGATAATCACAATCACTTGTATAGGCATTTGAATGAATGCTCTGCCTGGGGCATTTGCATGTTTCGTGCATGGGTCTCGAATATTGGCCGTGTGCCTACCTCAACTTTGAAATTAAGAACTACTGGGGGTCCTAATAGTGCTACAGGCAGCAAGAATATCTATCGCACACAAGCACATAAATGCTTACACATATAGCCAGGAAGTGTAAATGTGTGTGTGTATGGTCATCGGGAAATAATATTCGTTATGCACATCAACACTTTCATACCCTTTCCACAAATAATCATAAAAACGCTAACATTTTGCATGAGCATGGCAAAGCAGTTTGAGAATTCGGTATACTCTTCGCTCAGAAGGGAACCAATGGGATCGCGAGTCGAGAAGAAATTTCAATTTTTGTGAGCTGCTTGCTGTTTGTGCCAGTATACATATATTTTTCTGAGAAGAGAGCAGAGAGTAAAAAGCATGGGGCAGAAAGAAAAGTGAGCAAGGGAAAGAGCGGCACATGCCACGCATTTTTTGAAAACCGACCGTCACCGTCGAGCGCTCGAAGCGGAATGATTTTGCCATCAGCAATTTTTCTCTCCGGACCCTAAAAGTAAAAACCCGAGCAAATACGAAGTTGAGGGGGTTCTAAAGTCAAAAAATAAGTGTGCACATTAACTTGTTCCAGTTGTCCAGTCTATGTGTTGTATGGTTAGTGATATTATAAAAAGAGTTTCCCAAAATTTGGTTCTCATATTCTTGTCCTAGTTACAAGGATATACATATATTTTGCCACAAGCATAGCTCATTTTTAAGAGATTCAATGAATTCCTATAGAAATGCTGTGATCATTTTGCACGTGTTGATTTCACAAATATTTTTTTCAAATGATGTTCGTGCTAACATGCCAATCCATTGTCAAACATGTTCGCACGAACACGCGTGAAATAGAAACATTTCTATTCTTCGCGAAAACGGTCGGTGTTCGTGCGAACACCACCATCCACATTCAAACATTCGACGACATGTGTTCGGCGCACATGTTCGCAAGTGAATGGCCCCTTTATGGGCGATATATCGATTTAAATTTACAAACTAAATTTTTTTTATATATTACTAATATTTCTTCATTTGCGTTTTTTTTTCTCCAATTAATCCACGGTTTTTCGCGCCCATTTTTAGGTACGACTAGTACATAAATTGCACTTTTTTTTTATAAATATTATTTTTAAAAAACTTAAATACCAAGTAACAAAGCTCTATTCGAGACTGCTCGACTGCGAGATTTGTTGAACCTTTCTTCGAACGAATAATATTCCAAGAGTTCTTCGCTTCGTTTATGCACCCGTAACAAACTATACATGTACACACACGCACGCAGCCACACGCTGATATACAACTGTACGTATGTCACACATACAGTGGTTCACAGCTTATTTCAACCAGCATCTAAAAAAAATTTGTTGGGCTGTAAAAACTAAACTATTGGCAATACCCAAAAAATGTAAACGCAGGTTATTAGTGTGATGTTTTAACTATTACAAAATCAATTCATTTACTTTTTAAATATTTTTCATTATTTAATAATGTTTAAAAACTAAAAAATGAGACCAAGACAGTTCCACAGCTTATTTCAACCACAAACTTTGCAGCAGTTGAAAGATCCGTTATTTTGCAATGCAACGGTAGACATAGACTGCACAACTGGAAAAAGTTAATGTGCACACTCATTTTTTGACATTAGAACCCCACCAACTTCGTATTTGCTCGGGTTTTTACTTTTAGGGTCGGCAGAAAAAAAATGGCTGATGGCAAAATCATTCCGCTTCGAGCGCTCGACGGTGATGGTCGATATTTCAAAAATGCCTGACATGTGCCGCTCCTTCCCTTGCTTTCTTTCTCTTACTGCCCTATGCTTTTTACTCTCTTTACTCAGGCAGCAAGAATATTGCACACAAGACATAAATGCTTACACATATAGCGAGGAAGTGTAAATGTGTGTGTGCATACAAGCTCACATCAGCTACCCAACCGAACCTACCCAACCCAACCAACTAATAGGTCTAGAGGCAGCAAGAATATCGCACACAGGCACATAAATATGTGTAAGCAAGCATAGCGAGGAAGTGTAAATGTGTATGTGCATGTGGGTGCGTATGCAAGCTCACTTCAGCTACCCAACCGAACGAACATCAACAAGAATATCGCACAGAGGCACATAAATAGCACACATATAGTGAGGAAGTGTATATGTGTGTGTGTATGGTCATCGTGAAAAAATATTCGTTATGCACATCAACACTTTCATACCCTTTCCACAAGTCCCTTTTCACGAAGTCTCTCTCTGCCTTTTAAATACATTATGCCGTGAATTCACATTTTCAGGGTGTAACACATAATTAGGATCTAGTAGAAACGGCTGGACTACGAGATACATAATCGTATTCTATAATGGAATGCATTAAATGAATATCCTGTAATTCATAACTCTCTAACGGAGTCTGAGAAAAATTGTATCATGTTCATGGCATGTTCAAAGAAGATCAGTTCCGATAACGGTTGAGAACTTACTTTTGCGTTTTAATACATTTTACATTTAAAAAGATTAATGTATTTCTAATAATTTCAAAAGAAAATAGACGTATATATGGTCACAAATGGTATCAGCAATTGAAAAGAATTGCAAGTAATAAAACAATGGGCAATGTTTGATTTATGTTTATATTTGCTTAAATTATTTTATTTATCCAAAACAATATTTAATGAATTCACGTTAGAATGTTTATTGCTTGTGTTTTATTAATTTTTAAGCTAATGTGCCTGAGGATCACACTGTAAAAGCCGCACTATTGAAGGATCACTTTTTGCTCCTTCTATAAATTCTTCCAAGCTAAGTTTACCGTCTTTGTTTCGGTCCATTTGCCGAAAAATTTTATCTGTCCTTTTCTCCGGTGTGCTTTCATCTTCTGGCATTTTCATAACCGATCCAACCATTTTGTATATTGCCTAAAATAGAAAACATTTAAATGAAATTAGTTGTAATAAAAGTTGAATATTTTATCCAGTATTCATTTAAATGGGAATTCAGATAGTAGGAGGCGTGACACACCTCACAAAGAATATAAGTTAACAGTGCCCCTAGCAGATTGCTGCTTGCTGA
Source organism: Drosophila borborema (assembly GCA_030914335.1). Classification (NCBI taxonomy): domain Eukaryota; kingdom Metazoa; phylum Arthropoda; class Insecta; order Diptera; family Drosophilidae; genus Drosophila; species Drosophila borborema. Next base: position 8,074,672 of record JAUESP010000304.1, read on the forward strand.
ATATTACAGTCACAGTGCTGACGCAGCGATTTGATTTTTGCCTCCTTGCTTGATTGTTCTGCTTGTTAGTGGCTTTGAATTTAGTTCTGCTCTCAGAGTCAAAGTTATCGCTACTCTAAAATAAACATTGCTCCAGCACTCGGCCGCTACAACATTGTCTTACTGTACCACAAAGGCAGTAATCAAGAGATAAAGTTAATCCACTTAACATAATCATCATAACACTAATCCTACATCGCTGAATGTAGCATTTCAATCGCACCGCAGCATGAGAACACTAAACATACTTTACTCTAAAAAGAACTTACGATTAGAGATCTGAGCATATGAAAGTGGAATTTTCAAGAGTACATAGAGTACATCTAAACTAGACATAATAAAGTTAATACATGAATTCAGTGGTGTACAAGATGAGTACGTAGAATCTGCCACGGATGTGTATGAATTTTTTAAGTCATTCGAGAATAGCGCACCGCACAGTATCAAGCTACTTAAGTTACTATCATTAGGAATATACTTAGGGTAATGGTAATGGGTAATTGATGCTATAATAGTCAGATTGGATTTCATGAAGCCAATAAGACATCGTTGCCGTGCTTGCGTCAAGGACATGAAATGATCAAGCAGGGAAATTCCAACCTTAGTTCACCATTAGTTTTAGCTAGATTGCCGAAGCAATCAAAGAACGCAGTGCTTTCATTGTCGTGTGCAAGGACTATCGAAGATAACGTGCATGCCAATAAAACCACACACCAGAAAGCCATAGAAAGAAATTCGATGTCGAAAATAGCTAAGGAAAAAAACATCTGAAGCAGAATAAGACCCAACCAGATAATTTTGCTCATAGTACAAATGGTAATCGTAACCAGTCGGTAGAAGTGATTAATGAATATTTTTGGAAAACAGCTTCGTTCTTCCTCCTAGATTCTGTAACGATTGAAAGAGAACTGTTGACAATAGTGTGTGTCAGAGAGAGTTCTCAGTTGAATGAGTTAAACGTGTTTTTTTTTTTTTTTTTGCACTCCGTAATCACGTTTTTATTTTCATACTGTTCCCTTAAAAAGGGAAAAGAGTATATTGGGTTTGTGCAAAGTCCGTCTTACTGTCCGTCCGAGTTGCAATTTGGAATGTATACTCGGGGTGACAACCCAAGTTCAAAAAGCTATGGCGGATATATCTACGCCCATTGGGGGCGTGGCAAATCGGGAAATACGTTTCCTCTACACCGTTAAAGCTAGAAAGCTGAAATTTTGCATGTGAGCTAATGTTATGATTCTAAGAAGATCGATCAAAAAGTTATGTGTCTACGCCCATTGGGGGCGTGGCAAATCGGACCTGAATATATAGTGATTTTTCAAATTGTGCTATATTTTGAACACTATGGACACTAGAGACTTGAAGTTTTGCATGTATACTCGGGTTGACAACCCAAGACCAATAAGCTATGGCACCAGTGTTGCCATCTTTTCGCCAAAAAAACAGGACAGTTGACACCAAAAACAGGACAAAAAGGGACAAAATATTTTTGAAAAGGTCAAAAAATGCGGATAACAGTTTTTTCTATTTCTAAAGTAGAATTTTATTTTAATTTTCGTTTAAAAGGTATAGCACCTCATCAAAATTTGTATTTTCGTTGCTATATGTATTATTTGTGCCAATTTGGTGTACACAATTTTCCGGTACCTTGTAGTTTTGGCAATATTTGCCGTTTCGATGTAGTCCAAACCTAATACAAAGATATTATATTTAATTGTATGTAATTGTTAACTAGTAAAAGCGACCTAATTGCCAGGTCCGAAAAGTGTTTGTTTCCTGCTGAGTCTGTGTGATTCTGAACTTCAGTCCAGAAATATATGATACTTTCTTTATCTCTCCATTTTATAAGTTTTTTATTTAAACTGCACTTGCAGTATTTGCAAAATGCCTTATCAATATTATTGGGAACGTGGCTAATCCATTTTTTTAATGGGTCGTTTAACCGCGACACCCTAATTTCAGTTTGTAAATTTTCTTGACATTTTGTTAAACTTTTTAAATCTTTAATGATCGATCGATAAATATATTTTCGATTACAGGGCTACATCGTTTGAAACAGGGATACATCGTAAAATATGTTGCAATAAAGCAATATTAAAGCGATGACATCGATTTATTTGAAAAATTTTATAAACAACCTTTAACAATTAAAAAAGGATGAAAAAAGGCCAAAATAAAATAAAAAAGGCATTTTTTCCGGACAGGGGCTGTTTCTGAATTTTTGCGGCAGTTGTATTTTCAAAAAGGACAGATCTGTCCGGAAAAAGGCCAAGTTGGCAACACTGTATGGCACATATATCTACGCCCACAGGGGGCGTGGCAAACCGCAAAAGTTTATATCTCCTACAGTTTTAGAGCTAGAAGCTTGAAATTTGGATGGTTCAGTTACTAATGTCCTCCTCTAACGATGACCCAAAAATAATTTGTCAGCCTCTTTGGGGGCGTGGCATATCGAAAAATACCCTGTATTTTCGCATTTTTGGAATGTAAGCAACCAAATTTTGCAGGCATGTTATGCGTCTACGCCCATTGGGGGCGTGGCAAATCGGCAAAGAAGTTTGTTGTGGCCAACTGCATAATTCATGCATATAATAGCTTAGTAGCAATTGCTAAGATGGCAGAAAGCATTTATATTTATGAATTTAAAAAATAAAATTTATAAGTTTTCGGTTAATAAATAAAAAGTTTCCAGCGGGATTGGAACCTAGGTCTTTTGAAAACAACATGTAATCGTCAGCTAAACCTAAATAATTTCACAGCTGATCAGCTGACCAGCTGATCAGCAGCTTGTGACAAAACAAAGCAATACAATCGCAATTCTTGCAATATGTATACACACTTGGATGTGTATACACCAGTGATGACAACTTTTTTAAAAGGCAAAACTGTCCGTAAAATACGGAAAAAAGGCAGAATATCTAAAAAAAAAAAAAAGGACAGAAAACAGGACAAAAACATTTTTTTTTTTCTAAATTTGTATTTTTTTCTTTTTTATTATAACAATTTCAAGGCATTGTCAATTATGTTATCATTTTCCTCTTCCCTTCCTCTTCCTCGTATGTCGCCATGGATCCAACACGCGCCATGGATCCAACACGCGCCAAGCACTCTTCTGGCAACTTATAGCTAATACAACACAAGTTGTGCCTGGCGACAAGTTTGGGGACATTCCGGAGGCTTAAAGCATATTTTATTTTTTTGGGCAAAACACGATGCGTTTTGCATATGGGCTATCCACGACTTGAAATCTAACCACTGTAGCCAGCAATTCTGAAATTTTTGTTTATAGATCTCCTTGGTCATTTTATCACTGTTTTTAAATTAAATTTTAGATAAGAAACGATATCGATAATGCATATAAACTTCCTACACTATCAATTTATCACTGTTATACTTATTTTGGGCTGTTCTTAACCAAATATCGGTACACAATTTAGTATATTTTATGCTAAAGTTCTGTTAAACTGCTCTGCAATGTTATTTAATAAAATTTTGTTGCATCAACAAGCGATCAACTGGGAAAACAACCAACCAACTGGGAAAATATGAACACGATTCGCATTCACAAAAAAAGGACAGATTTCCGGATAGGGGATGTTTGATATTTTTTTTCCGGACAAAGCGCTTAAAAACAGGACAGATCTGTCAGGAAAAAGGACAAATTGGCATCACTGGTATACACTTACAAACATCTGTGTACACATGCATACATACATACATATATGCATGCATAGAAAAACTGCTTGCCACACACCGTGGCAAATCGGAAAGCATAAAGCAGTTTTAGTTTTTGCTTAGATGCACAATTCATATGCGTATGTTTATAAATTATTATAAATATACATATATAAAAAAAATTTAAAAATAAATAATTTTTGAAAAAAAGTTTTCTGCGGGATTCGACAGAGAATTCTTCAAGCTTTAAAATGAATCTACAAACAGGGTGATGTGATAACAGGGTGCTTCACAGTAATAGGTCAAACATGAGAAATGTGAGCTTCGGCAAAAATTACTGGTTTTTCTATGAAAAAAAATTTTTTTTTTTTTTTACAATAAATTATTTGTATTATTTTCAGAGAGTATGTTTAAATAAATAAATTTAAAAAATTTTTTTTTTAAATTAATAATTTTTTTTTATATTTAGTTTTTCTTAATGTTGTCATCCGTAAAAGGCGGGGCAATATCTAATAAGCTTAAAGTTTCTGCACAATAATTATTAATTAATCAGGTACCTGTTTTCTTCAATTCCAAAAAATATTTACTTACAAAATGCAGCATTAGATAGACAAAACAAATAAATAATGCAAATTATAACGACCAATTTACAAAAAAAAAAAAACCCAATCCCTCTCCAAACCGTTTTGCCGTCGGCAATTCTACCTACTGCATGCAGTGACACGCAACAACACCCTTTCTTTTTGCGCATTTCGTGCGTTTTTTGCCTGTTTTTTGGTAAAATTTTATAAAGATCATGCATCTAGAAATGGAGTTATAAGCGTCCAAAGTTCAGCCCAACCCACCCCCAAGCCACAGCAGCAACTGCGCAGTTAGCAGAGCGCGCGCCTCTAAGTGCGTAAAGAAGAAGAGTTCAGGGTATCTCGTAGTCGAGCCGTCTCGACTAGAGCCTTCTTACTTGTTTTTTTTTCGATAATAAGGAAATGGGATGAGTTATCGAAATAAACTTGTACTGCGTAACTAGCACACGAGTATTCATGTGAAATTGCATCTCTCTAGCTTTTGTAGTTTCCGAAATCTCGACCTTCATACGGACGGACTATATCAACTTTTTTTTTGCTGATTAAGTATATATGTACATATGTACTTTGTAGGGTCTGCGACGTCTCTTTCGACCTGTTACATTCACAAAACCATTATTCCATAAATAAACATTTTCAATGGGGTTCAGGGTATAAACAAATTATTTGTAGATAAATCTACAAAGAAAAATAGATTTTTTAGTTTTTTCTTCACATTCTTCTTACAGGTTGTTTTGTTTCTAATTTATGATGTAAGCTCGGATTAGCGATAATCTTCGCGGCGCAACTTCACCCTGCGTGCGGGGACTCCACGTATATCGAGTTTATTTATTACGTACGAACCAATGAGAATCAACGATAGTCAAGTAAAACTTATTGCCCGTACGTGAGAGTAAGAAGCTTGCCTTCATTGAGTGAATTATAATTGTGAACAACAGAGAATATATCCAGCTTAAAACCATAAAACACACTGTGATTATTTATTTATCGCAGGAGCTTCAACAAATAAATTTGTTGGCATGAACACACAGTCAAATGAAAGCGAAGGTTCGTTACAAATGTGTATAAACTACAGGCGTTTAATACTTTAGTTTTTTTTTTTTTTTTTTTTGGTTGGCCAAGAGTCGAAACCTAAGATAAAAATTGAATAAATATAGAATATGAAATATAAATAGAAGTGACTTTTTTACTTTTACAATAAAGATAATAATTATCACGAATAGGACGAATCACTTTACTATTTGTAAAATAAAACTATAAAATAAGGCAAAAACTGTTTTTTCGATTTTTTTTATTTCAAAAAATTAAAGTTTTTTTTTTTTAGTATGCTCTCACTAAAAACAGCACAACAAAAGTTGGCAACACTGATAATTATTGACATTTTTTTAAAATAAACTCGAAATGAGCTTACTATATTGGACATACATGAACATTTCAAATCTCTAGCTGATATAGGTTATGAGGTCAAAGCGTTCACAAATACAATTTATGTTGTTGTTTCAACTTGACTAACGATTTACAAATGTTAGCTACGACCAAATATACTGAATAAATTAATTGCATATTTAATTTCCATAGTATAATAATATTTACCGTAACAATTTCAAGCATTTCCTGTCGCGATATGTATCCGTTTCCATCTAAGTCGTACATTGAAAAGGCCCATTTCAACTTTTGTTCCAGCTTCCCACGAGATGTTACACTTAATGCACATAAAAACTCTCTAAAATCTATGGTTCCATCACCATTTGCATCGAATGTTCTAAACACATGCTCTGCGAACTAAATAAAAGTTATATTAGAAACACATTTGGGTACCCATGCATCGGGTGTAATAATATATAATATATGTGTCTACTTATAAGTTTAGAAAAATTAATATAACGTATGCAAAAATGAACTCATCATATTAATAAATATATTGTGTGAGTTTTTCCTGTCACAAATTTAATTAAAAGCAATCAAACTATATTGTTGAATAGTGTTCCAGTATGTAATAATATAAAAGATTTTTTTTTTCAGATATCTTGATAAAACTAGAAGAAAGCATAGGATTACATTTTATTATAAAAAAAGTATTACTGTCATCGTACCATAAAATAACATTTTTTTTTTTTTTTCAGTATGATCGATTTTATTTGTACTGGAATTCAAAATTTAATTTAGTATCGTCATCTATTGCAATGAAGGCGGAGATTCGATAGCTAGATTGTATCTTCATAATTTGGATATCAACTATAGAGTTCTGGAGTGGAAGTCTTATCTATAATTAGTGAATCCATACATGAATTTATATATATTTATACTGGAAATTAAAATTCATTAAATATATAAAATAAAAACAATAAAAATAATAATAATAATAATAGAAATAATAATTATAATAATAATAAGATATAAGCTGTTTAATATCAGTACTTAAACTATAAGACGAATAAAAGGCATTATATAAAACTTTTGAAATACCTTACTTGCGTCGCCATATGGAAAAAAGTTTCCATATATCTTTTTAAATTCTTCTACTGATAAGTGACCACTCGGGCAATCTTTCAAAAATCCTTTATACCATTCCTGAATTTCAGCATCTGAAATTTTAAAGAAACCAGTTCGAATATTGTTAGTGGCTTATATGATTTAAAGAAAACAAGTAAGAAGGCTCTAGTCGAGACGGCTCGACTACGAGATACCCTAAACCCTGCAAAAAAAAGTGATACTCTTCTTCTTTACGCTCTTATAAGCGCGCGCTCTGCTAACTGCGCAGTTGCTGCCGTGGCTTGGGGGTGGGTTGGGCTGAACTTTGGGCGCTTATAACTCCATTTCCAGATGGACGATCTTCATGAAGTTTTGAGAGTAGATTAAGGATATATGAATCTATCTATGTGCCAAATTGCAAGTCTCTAGTATTTGAAATGAGTTTTTTCTAAATTGTGGGCGAAGGGGGCGTGGTATCAAAATCTGAAAACTACAAAATCTGCGTATCCACAATATCTATCTAAATATATAAAGTTGAAATCTCTAGCTCAAAACGGTGTAGTAGTTACACCCAAAAAACCTAAAAAATGGAAACGAATTTTCGATTTTTTATCGATAATTTGGAAATGGGACGAGTTTTCGAAAAAACAAAATAAACTCGTATTGCGTAGGTAACATACGAGTGTTCATGTAAAATTTCAGCTCTCTAGCTTTTGTAGTTTCCGAAATCTCGACGTTCATACGGACGGACGGACGGACAGACGGACAGGGCTCAATCAACTTATTTTTTTATGCTGATCAAGAATATATATACTTTATAGGGTCTGCGACGTCTCCTTCTGCCTGTTACATACATTTCACAAAACCATTATACCCTGAATTCCCATTTTCAATGGGTTCAGGGTATAAAAACAAGTAAGAACGTTGCAGTTAGGCGCAACTAACTGCGATATACTTTGTTCCCATAGGTGCATGTCATCGAAGAGAGTCTCAGTGAGAGTTATCAGACGTGTTTTATTTTTGCTCTGCAAATTTTTCTTATTTTGTCTTATTAAATTGATTTTATTAAAGTTTCACACAATCGCGGTGTTAATTATTGCAAGTGTTGTCATATTCCTGTGCAAGGTTTGATCCGTGATATATTGTGCATTTGGTAAATTGCTTTTTAATTTTGAAGCTTAGTGCAGCTGTTGTCTTGTTTTACTAGCATTATTTTGCATTTTGCTTTAGTGCTTCTATTCTCTTTTGGCGCTCTCCCTACATTACTCTCAAAACGTTTGTTAGTGTGAGTGCTTGTAATTTTGATCTTGCTTACTATTGTTGTTTTTTCCCTCTCTTAATTTCGTGCTGTGCAAGTTTACTCTCTCGGTGTACTTGCTCTCTAACGGCTGTTTTTGTCGTTGCACTTGCTCTCTCAATATATTAACATTCTCTCTGTTTTTATACCCTGAACCCATTGAAAATGGGAATTCAGGGTATAATGGTTTTGTGAAAATGTATGTAACAGGCAGAAGGAGACGTCGCAGACCCCATAAAGTATATATATTCTTGATCAGCATAAAAAAATAAGTTGATCTAGCCCTGTCCGTCTGTCCGTCCGTCTGTCCGTCCGTCCGTCCGTCCGTCTGTCCGTCTGTCCGTCTGTCCGTCTGTCCGTCTGTCCGTCTGTATGAACGTCGAGATTTCGGAAACTACAAAAGCTAGAGAGCTGAAATTTCACATGAACACTCGTATGTTAGCTACGCAATACAAGTTTATTTTGTTTTTTCGATAACTCATCCCATTTCCAAATTATCGATAAAAAATCGAAAATTCGTTTACATTTTTTAGGTTTTTATGGTATAACGTCTACATTGTTTCAGCCAGAGACTTCAACTTTATATATTTAGATAGATATTATAAATACGCAGATTTTGTAGTTTTCAGATTTTTGATGCCACGCCCCCCTCGCCCACAATTTGCAAAAAACACATTTCAAATACTAGAGACTTGCAATTTGGCAAATAGATAGATATAGATACTCTTAATCTACTCTTAAAATTTCATAAAGATCATGCATCTAGAAATGGAGTTATAAGCGTCCAAAGTTCAGCCCAACCCACCCCCAAGCCACGGCAGCAACTGCGCAGTTAGCAGAGCGTGCGCTTATAAGAGCGTAAAGAAGAAGAGTATCACTTTTTTTTGAAGGGTTCAGGGTATCTCGTAGTCGAGCCGTCTCGACTAGAGCCTTCTTACTTGTTATTTTTGTTTTTATTTTTCGTTTTTTTTCTGCACATTTGCATTTCACCCCAGTTGCCAATATGAGTTGTTGCAAAAAATCATGCACATTCAGGCTGGCAAGTGATGCTGCACAAGCGCAATTTATAAATTGCTGGTTGTGCGAAAATATGATGCATACTAAGTGTGCAGGTCTTACTGGGCGTGATTATGACAAGATCATGTCCACTGCCAAAATAGGTATTGGTGGCAAACGCTGGTCTTGTCCAACTTGCTTGGAAAAACAATTTGACTTTTCCAAGATGTATAATGCGGTGAGGGTTCAATTTTATAAATTGAGTAATGTTTCTAAGCAATTATCAAGTGACTTGTTAGCTGCTGAAGAAATATTGAACAAGTATAATTTTGACAGCTCTCAATCTCAATCTGAGATTCCCTCGTTGTTAGTACCTCCTCCTGTACTAACATTATCCAAGCTTAATACTATATTTTTAAATAGTTTCAGTTTAGTATATGACATCATTGTTTTAACTGAAACGTGGTTAACTCAGAGTGTTCATAATAGTGAAATTATGTCAAGTAATTTCATTATTTATAGACTTGATCGCTTAAATCGTGGAGGAGGTGGAGTTTTTATTGCTGTTAAGTCCAGTATCCTCTCTGAACAGTTCTCATTTTCTTTTCTTCATGATGTGGAGATTATATTTGTTAAAATTACTCTCCCATCGTGTTCATTATTTATAACATGCTCATATATCCCACCTTCTTCTGATATACAAGTTTATGCCCAACACATAACTTGTATCAAAGAAATTTATGGACATGCCAATGATAATGATTTGTTTCTTGTGTTAGGCGACTTTAATATTCCAAACACTTCTTGGTCCTTTTCTGGTAATGTAAATTACCTTATTCCGACAATTGATCACTATCTTTTTGATGAATTGTTTAACCTTTCTTTGTTTCAAATGAACTCTATTTCCAATCATCTGAATCGGTCGCTTGATCTTGTATTCATAAATGATGATTCCATCATAAATGTATTGAGATCAACCCCTTTTTGTTTACCTGAGGATAGTTATCATCCAACTTTAGAGATTTCATTGTCTATTAATTATCCCTCAACTGTATCACAATTACCTTCAAATCGAAGACGATGCTATCGTAAATGTGATTTTGTTTTGCTAAACGAACTGATTAGTTCAGCTGACTGGTCCCATTTATATGAGTCGGTTGATGTTAATGAGGCAGTATCACTTTTTTACTTAACTTTAGACACTATTCTTGATGTATGTGTACCACTATGTAGTATTTCGCCGGTTTCGAATAAGCCGCCCTGGTTTTCAAAGACTCTTTTAAATTTAAGAAATATTAAATCAAGGTATTTTAAGAAATATAAAAGGTCTTGTTTGGCTGTTGACTGGGTGAAATATTCTATAGCCAAGTCAAATTTTAATCTCTTAAATTCTCGCTGTTATGAGAATTATCTTATTCGCGTTAAGCGCCAATTTACTAGTGATCCTAATCAATTTTACACTTTTGTAAATTCGAAGCGTAAATCTTCTGGTTTGCCAACCTCCTTTTGCTTTGGTACGGAAAAATCTTGTGAAGATCAGGTCTCTTCTGATCTATTTGCAAAATTCTTCCAATCAACTTATTCTTCCGTTGACTGCGTCAATAATTCATACCCATTTTCCTTCTCTGCAACTTTTTCAATTGATGTTCCAAGGGTGTCTGTAGATTCATTGGCTGCAGCTATTAGGACATTGAAATCATCCTTTTCTCCAGGAGCTGATAATATTCCAAGTTGTGTGATTAAAGAGTGTAGTGCTTCTCTTTTGTCACCATTACTAAAGTTGTTTAACTTATCCTTGGATACTTCGGTTTTTCCTTCATGTTGGAAAGAATCTTTTATTATTCCGTTACATAAAAAAGGCGGAAAATCTGATATTTCCAATTATAGAGGCATTGCGAAACTTTCTGTAATTCCGAAGTTATTTGAAAAAATAATAACATCGTCATTGCAACACTTTTGTAAATCAATTATTCATCCATCGCAGCATGGGTTTTTTCAAAATCGATCAACCACTACGAATTTATTAGAATTCACTTCCCTAGTTAATGACAGTTTTTCGAAAAGAATGCAAACTGATGTTATTTATACGGACTTCAGTAAAGCATTTGACTCAGTTCACCACCATTTGCTAATTTTAAAGCTGGATCGCTTAGGATTTTCCCCTAAACTTTTATTGTGGGTATCATCCTACTTAAAGGGCAGAACTCAGAGAGTTTTGCTGAGAAATTCAATTTCAAAACTGATCTTTGTTACGTCAGGTGTTCCCCAGGGTAGTCATTTAGGACCATTACTCTTTTCCCTTTTTATTAATGACCTTCCTAGTTGTATTTCTCATTCAAATATACTTATGTATGCAGATGATGTAAAACTGTTCTTTGCATATTCTAACTCAATTGAGCATGTACATCTTCAAGATGACCTTTATGCATTTCAAGGTTGGTGTGAGGCAAATCAATTACATTTAAATTGTTCCAAATGTATGACAATGACCTTCTGTCGTACTGTTCCCCACTTACTCGACTATAAAATAAATAATATATCCTTACAACGTATCTTCACTGTCAAAGACCTTGGCGTTCTCTTTGACACTAAACTAAATTTTAACCTGCACATTTCTGCCATCACAAATGAAGCAAAATGTGTTCTTGGTTTTATTAAACGTTGGTCTAAGGAATTTAATGATCCTTTTGTTACCAAGCACTTATATATTTCACTTGTTCGCCCTATCTTGGAGTATTGTTCTGTTATTTGGTCTCCGCAACATAAACTGTATCAGGATCGCATTGAATCGGTCCAAAAACAGTTTCTACTTTTTGCCTTAAGGCATCTAAATTGGAACAGTAATTTACGATTACCGTCCTACCATAGTAGGCTTCAGCTCATTGATCTTCCATCGTTAATGAATCGCAGAACAATTTTAGGAATTGATGTTTTGCACAAAGTAATTAACGGTAATATTGATTCGTCCTTTTTGTTGATGCGTCTTAATTTCTCGGTTCCGTCCCGAACAACTAGACATTATCGTCCGCTTCATTTACCTATATGCACTACGGATTATTCTTTGCATAGTGCGTTTCATGTTCTGTGTGTTAATTTTAATAAATATTATGACGTATTTTCCTTAGAGCTCTCTCTTCCTAAAATTAAATCGTTGCTTTTAGCACACCTTAGGGAAATCACTCGCAATGCACAGGCATAAGCTACATTATGTTGCTATTGTTGCTTGCAGTGATTTCTCAATCCTATTAAATATTCTATATTATAGCTCTTCTTTTAATTTATCTTTCAATATTGTTAATATCTTCCTTGTTTCTTTACCTATTTTTATTTTATTTATTTTAATTTTTAATTTTAAGAATTATTAAATTGTAATTTATATTAATTATATTTAGTCTCTTATAATCTATATGTAATATTTTCATTTAACACTTTCTTTGCATAGTTTCAATAGTTATCACTGACCATATTTGGCTGTGAATTGGGGCATAGCTGGCGGACTGGCAAATAAAACACCCCCATCGGGTTGGTGATTCTATTGTAATAATTGTATTTTTTGTAGGCCATTTTGACTCTCGTTTTGTCAACATTTTTTTTTAAATAAATAAAAAAAATATATGTATGTATGTATGTACACAGATGTTTGTATTTGTGTATACACATCCAAGTGTGTATACATATTGCAAGAAGTGCGATTGTATTGCTTTGTTTTGTCACAAGCTGCTGATCAGCTGGTCAGCTGACCAGCTGTGAATTTATTTAGGTTTAGCTAACGATTATCTATTTGCCACGCCCCCAGTGGGCGTAGACGCATAATTTTTTGCCAGTTCTTAGAAAGGGCCGAGGCTAAGATGCCTGCAAAATTTGGTTGCTTACATTCAAAAAATGCGAAAATTACATGGTATTTTTCGATATGCCACGCCCCCAAAGAGGCTGAAAAATTATTTTTGGGTCATCGATAGAGGAGGACATTACAAACTGAACCATCCAAATTTCAAACTTCTAGCTCTAAAACTGTAGGAGATATAAACTTTTGCGGTTTGCCACGCCCCCTGTGGGCGTAGATATATCTACCATAGCTTATTAGTCTTGGGTTGTCAACCCGAGTATACATGCAAAATTTCAAGTCTCTAGTGTCCATAGTGTTCAAAATATAGCACAATTTGAAAAATCACGATATATTCAGGTCCGATTTGCCACGCCCCCAATGGGCGTAGACATATAACTTTTTGATCGATCTTCTTAGAATCATAGCATTAATTTACATGCAAAATTTCAGCGTTCTAGCTTTAACGGTGTAGAAGATACGTATTTCCCGATTTGCCACGCCCCCAATGGGCGTAGATATATCCGCCATAGCTTTTTGAACTTGAGTTGTCACCCCGAGTATACATTTCATATTGCAACTCTCTAGTATCATCATCTAGTATGATAACTTAACTATGGGCGGAAGAGTTTTCCGATTTGCCACGCCCCTAGTGGGCGGATCGGGAAAATTTTAACACTTTATAATTCGGGAGCATATATGAGTATATGTTTAAAATTTCAAGTTTCTAGCTCTAATAGCGCCGAAAAATATTGCGTTCATACGGACAGACGGACGGACGGACAGCAAGACGGACATTGCACAAACCCAATATACTTTCTTCCCTTTGGGAACAAAGTATAAAAAAAAAATGTTTAAGCGTTCAGTTTTTTCTTTTACCCTAAGCCCATTGAAGATGGGAAATCACTGTTTAAAGGTTTTTAAACGTATATAACAGGCAAAGGGAGAGGTTGCAGAACCCTTATACATGAATTATTGATCAGGGTAATGGTCTGAGTCGATTTAGATTACGGATGTCACGCCCCCGCGCACGAATTTGTAAATTTGTTATTTGGCAAATAGACATATTTAGATGCTATCAATATATTCTGCATGAAGAGCGTAGTAGAGCGCGCACTGATATGTGCGTAAAGAAGAATAGTATTAGTTTTTTTTTTTTTTTATGGATAAGTTTAGAAATGTACGAGTTATCGAATTCCTGATACAAACTCGTACTGCGCAATATACGAACCTAACACAAAGAATGAACTCTCTAGCTCTTACAGTGAGTCAAAACCGTATTGGCACAGTTGAAAAATCAAACTTCTGTGCTTTTATTTATTTATTTTATTTTAACACAGCTATAAATAAATGATAAACGGTATTTATTAAAATTATGTACTGTAAGAGTATTCAACAAAAAATTAAATTAAATTTATGTTTTGGTTCCTTCGCATTATACTAAAATATAAATAAAGGCACAAATTTACATCAAACAAGTAAGAAGGCTCTAGTCGAGACGGCTCTACTACGAGATACCCTGAACCCTGCAAAAAAAGCTAATATTCTTCTTCATTACGCACTTATGAGCGCGTGCTCTGCTAACCGCGCAGGTGCTGCCGTGGCTTGGGGGTGGGTTGGCTTGAACTTTGGACGCTTATAACTCCATTTCTAGATTAACGATCGTCATGAAATTCAGAGTAGATTAAGAGTATCTAAATGTATCTATGTGCCAAATTGCAAATCTCTAGTATTTGAAATGAGTTTTTTTCAAATTGAGAGCAAAGGGGGCGTGGCATCCAAAATCTAAAAATTTGTAGTCTCTAGCTAAAACGCTGTAGAAGTTATGCCCAAAAAACCAAAAAAAATGTAAACGAATGTTTTTATCGATAATTTGGAAATGGGATGAGTTATCGAAAAAACAAAATAAACTCGTACTGCGTAGCTAACATACGAGTCTTCATGTAAAATTTCAGCTCTCTAGCTTTTGTAGTTTCCGAAATCTCGACGTTCATACAGACGGACAGACGGACGGACGGACAGGGCTAGATAAACTTATTTTTGTATGCTGATCAAGAATATATATACTTTATGGGGTCTGCGACGTTTCCTTCTGCCTGTTACATACATTTTCACAAAACTATTATACCCATAATTCCTATTTTCAATGGGTTCAGGGTATAAAAAGTATTGGCACATCAGGCGTAATCAGTGTTCTCCTTCGTCACTGAATCACTTTAATATTTTGTTGGCCCTCCGTTTGACTGAATAACAGCCTGCAAACGTCTCTTCATGCCACTTATAAGTTTCGACGTTTTGTGAGTGCTGATTTTGGCCTATTCAGCGCACAGGGCCTCTTTTAGAGAATCCTTTGAGCTTATATTGTAAGATCGGATCTTTCGCTCCAGTAGGTGCAATACATGCTCGATAGGATTCAAATCCGGAGATTGGTTTTGAACTGCTTGCAATGGTATATGAGCCACTCCTGTACAAGATAAGACGAATGTTTTGGGTCATTGTCTTGCTGAAACTGCCAACCGATGCCACTGAGACCCAGTTTTTGAACACTTGGACTTAAATTCAATTTGAGAATGTCTCTGTAAACATTTTTGTCCATAGTGTCATCAATAAAATCGAGATTTCCAACTCCAGAGGCAGCAAAACACCCCCAAACCATCACATTACCTCCACCGTGTTTAAGCGTTTTGAGCAAATTATTTTCCTGAAGCTCTTTGTTAGCTTTCCACCAGATTTTTTGCGCTCCATCAGACCCAAATAGATTAAATTTAGACTCGTCACTAAAATATCTGTGTTCCAAAATCTTTCTCTTTTCTTGTTCACCTTAAAAATAAAAAGCTTGCGCCTAGGAGTACGACCATGATACCCGTACTTATACAGGGTATTTCGAACAGTTTGTGGTGTTAAGCTACTGTCGTCAAAAGATTCCTGTAGGTTCTCGCATAATTTCACAGCCGAAGTATGTGGATTTTGGACAACTGTGGGCACTACAATCCGTTCCTGGCGTTCTGTTAAAATTTTATGCCGGCCTGATCTGCGTTCTGGAGCTATTTTTCCCGTTTGTGTGTAATGCATAATAATATTTTTCACACTAGACCTGTCTATTTTTCCTGGAGCTATTTTTCCCGTTTGTGTGTAATGCATAATAATATTTTTCACACTAGACCTGTCTACAAGTTTGCCAATTTCACGATGTGATTTATTCTCTAAATAGAATTTAATTATTAATTTGCGTAT
This sequence comes from Drosophila borborema, assembly GCA_030914335.1. Taxonomy (NCBI): domain Eukaryota; kingdom Metazoa; phylum Arthropoda; class Insecta; order Diptera; family Drosophilidae; genus Drosophila; species Drosophila borborema. The sequence goes on from JAUESP010000304.1 coordinate 8,090,786, forward strand.
TTCCAAAGAAATTTCTGCACCTCTAGCCATTTTGCTCATTATCTCTTAAATTCCCGATTAAAAGTAATTGCAAACACATGCAAGAACCGAAACGAAGCAAAGCACAAACAAGGAATGAAAAAAAAAATAAACGGTAGTTTACGATTATAGCAACGAAAGCGTAAGCTAAAACATAGAGCGTACAAATACTTTTTATACCATAATACTTCTACACCGATTTTGTAATTTTTAGATTTTGGATGCCAAGCCCTCTTCGCGCTCATAAGTGCGTAAAGAAGAAGAGTATCACTTTTTTTTGCAGGGTTCAGGGTATCCCGTAGTCGAGCCGTCTCGACTAGAGTCTTCTTACTTATTTGATGTAAATTTGTGCCTTTATATATATTTTAGTATAATGCAAAGGAACCAAGGCATAAATTTAATTTTTTGTTTTTGTTGAATACTCTTATAATACATCATTTTAATAAATACCGTTTATCATTTATATATAGCTGTGTTAAAAAAAAATAAATAAATAAAAGCACATAGGAGTTTGATTTTTCAAGTGTGCCAATACTTTTTTGACTCACTGTATATCTTCGGAAATCGACGCGTTCATACATACGGACGGAAAGACGGACATGGCTATATCGACTTTTCTCGTCGATTTCACATTTTCAATGGGCTCAGGGTATAAAAATAATGAGTATGGACAAATGCCAATGAGCACATTTCCAAGCCACTCGACGCCCTGATCAAGAATATATGTCCTTTCAGGCGTCAGCTACGCCTTTTTCTGCCTGTTACATACTTCTAACAAAACCATTATACCCTGATTTCCCATTTTCAATGGGCTCAGGGTATAATTACCGGTTGAGACAACGCGTGAGCAGAGGAAGATCATTGGCATCATACAATCGCTTGGCATTCCAATACGATCCCACTGCGAACTACAATGATTATGACAAGTTAGAAATTGGACCAATGACAACTGTATGCCGATATTGCAATGCCTTAAAGTTCAAAAGAGAAACGGCTGGATTGTGCTGCGTAAGAGGAAAAGTCAAACTGGATGCATTAATTACACCACCACAGCCACTGAAACCATTGATGGAAGGAACTGATCCCGATTCCAACCATTTCCTTCAACGCATCCTTGAATACAATAACTGCTTCTGCATGACTTCTTTCGGAGCTAATATCATTCGAAATGCGGCTTCATGCCAACTTGCAAGGTAAAAGATACAACCCACACATTCAATCATTCACACCAACACAATCAATTGCAACACATAACAACTACACATACACCACACCCTATACTATCACACGATCAGAAGTCACTCCGTAATCTTCTAAAATAAATAAATTAATTATTCTATCTTAACAAAGAGTTTACTTCACTGAGGATAATGTTAGCCGAGGCTAACATGCCTGCAAAATTTGGTTGCTTACATTCCAAAAATGCGAAAATTACAGGGTATTTTTCGATATGCCCCCAAAGAGGCTGAAAAATTATTTTTTTGGGCATCGATAGAGGAGAACATTAGTAACTCAACCTTGCAATTTTCAAGCTTCTAGCTCTAAAACTGTAGGAGATATAAACTTTTGCGGTTTGCCACGCCCCCTGTGGGCGTAGATATATCCACCATAGCTTATTAGTCTTGGGTTGTCAACTCGAGTATACATGCAATTTCAAGTCTCTAGTGTCAATAATGTTCAAAATATAGCACAATTTGAAAAATCACTATATATTCAGGTCCGATTTGTCACGCCCCCAATGGGCGTAGACATAAAACTTTTTGATCGATCTTCTTAGAATCATAACCTTAACTCACATGCAAAATTTCATTCTAGCTTTAACGGTGTAGAAGATACGTATTTCCCGATTTGCCACGCCCCCAATGGGCGTAGATATATCCGCCATAGCTTTTTGAACTTGGGTTGTCACCCCGAGTATACATTTCAAATTGCAACTCTCTAGCTCATCATCTAGTATGATAACTTGACTATGGGCGGAAGAGTTTTCCGATTTGCCACGCCCCTAGTGGGCGGATCGGGAAAATTTTAACACTTTATAATTCGGGAGCATATATGAGTATATGTTTAAAATTTCAAGTCTCTAGCTCTAATAGCGCCGACAAATATTGCGTTCATACGGACAGACGGACGGACATTGCACAAACCCAATATACTTTTTCCCCTTCGGGAACAAAGTATAAAAAGAAAAAAAGTAAAAAGTTGTACAAATTTACCTGAAAACTCAGTATTTTGTTTTAGATCCTCCAAAACTTCCGGCTTGAGTTTACTATTTTGCTTTCCCATTTTTTGATGATGCTGATTTCATTATAGTGGTTTCTTAAAATAGAAAGAATATAAGTTGATTACAGTTTTCTGGTTTCTAAAAAGTAATAATATAAAAATGTTAATCAATGGAACTAAATTTGAATCTCTAAAGCTCGCACATAAATTAACTCTTTTTAAAGATTAAATAACCAACATTCTAGAGTAGTTCATTGTAGTTCTGCTTAAATGTGGAATCGAGGATGATACTAAATTCCTTTGAAAGCGACCAAATAAAAAAATTTGTTTTTTATATTAATTTATACAATGTGCGACTTATTTATTTAAAAAAAAATATATATATGTATATATATGTTGTTATATTTATAGGTAGTGCGGTATTGATAACAATCGTTGAGTTCATCTATCTGTATAAGGCGTTGCCCTCAATGACTAAACGATTGATCTTCACAAAATAAGATAAAGGGCAGCGTACAATTGAGATAATCTGGATTATAACCGATGATTTATATTTTATATTGATGTACCTATAATTAATTTGTATCTAGAAAAATAATACTCAATACAATGCCACGGACGTATTATTATTCTATTTGGTAGCGTCCACCTAGGTTATAATCTTCAAGAACATTTGGTTCTAAACATTCATGTACTTAGAGCAAATATCTTAATCCTAATAAGGACCTAAGGGCCAAGTAACTTATCAAATATGTCACCACAGAAATATCACTCATCAATGTCATTACCATACCTTCTGTGCTGAAAAGCCAAGCATTCAGAAAGCAATTCCAAACATATCTAGCAATATTAAAATGGAGAATAAACCATCCCTTTAATTTTAAGTAAATATTTCAACGAATTAGGTGATGTTCAATATTTTATATAATTTTAGTATAAGAAATATAAATTAAATATTTATACATTTCATTATTGATTTCATCAAATACACACATATTATAGGATATCAATATTTAAGGGGCCAGCATTTTAGACAACTCTTCATCCTGCAAACATCCTTTTAAAAATTCATCTTGGGTTAATTGACCATCGTTATTTTCGTCCATCTTAGCAAATATATTTTTTGCTCGCTCCTCTGCTGAATCAGCGGGACGATTTGATGAGCATGCGCCTAGCATGTCATAGATTGCCTGAAAAATTTTTTTAGATAAGCTTAATTTTTTGTACAAAGTATATATATTTATTAAATATTGAATCGAAATTTTAAATTTTCAAATTTTAATTTCAAATTATAATTTCAAGTTTTAAGCGATCAAATTCCTGAAAATGTATTAAAAAAAAAAGTAAGAAGGCTTTAGTCGAGACGGCTCGACTACGAGATACCCTGAACCCTGCAAAAAAAAGTGATGCTCTTCTTCTTTACGCACTTATGAGCGCACGCTCTGCTAACCGCGTAGTTGCTGCCCTAGCTTGGGTGGGCTGAAATTTGGAAGCTTATAACTCCATTTCTAGATGGACGATCTTCATGAAATTTTCAGAGTATTTAAATGTATCTACTTGCATGTCTCTAGTATTTGAAATAAGTTTTTTTTTTCCAAATTGGGGGCAAAGGGGGTTAACATCTGACAATTACTGCGTATCTGCGTATCCATAATATCTATCTAAATATATAAATTTGAAGTCTCAAGCTAAAACGGTGTAGAAGTTATACTCAAAAAACGTAAAACAAAAGTCAACGAATTTTCGTTGTTTTAATAAGGAAATGAGATGAGTTATCGAAAAAACAAAATAAACTCATATTGCGTAACTCATATGCGAATATTCATGTAAAATTCTAGCTTTTGTAGTTTCTTACATCTCGACGTTCATGCTGACGGACAGACAGATGGACAAGGCTTTATCAATTGTTCTTTGCGCTAATCAAGATTATATATTTTGTGGGATCTACGACGTCTCCTTCTGCCTGTTACATACATTTTCACAAAACCATTATACCCTGAACTCCCATTTTTAATGGGTTCAGGGTATAAAAAAAAACACCCCAATACTCTTTTTTTTTTTAACCAAGCTGAAAGGAAGTCTCGAATATAAGTAAAGCTCATTCAATTCGTTTTTTTTTTTTTTTTTTTTTTTTTTTTTTTGTTGGAGTGCGTTTTGTGAAAATATTGTCTGAAATAAAAAAAAATATGTGTGAGGAAAATTTTAAAATATATATTAATTCACTATAAAAATGGTGAAGATCACCCAAAATGATGATAATTTCAATTCATTCTATTGCTTAGTTAAAATATGTATATATTTGATATGTACCTGAACAATTTTTGTCATTTCTTGAATATCAATAACGCCATTCCCATCGACATCATACATTCTAAACGCCCACTTTAATTTCTCTTCTGGTGTGCCACTAGAAGTAACATCTATTGCAAGTAAAAATTCCTGTCAAAGAAAATTAAATTTAAAAACTAATCAAGGACGCTTTTTCTCATTACAGAATTTTTAATTAGACAAATTATACAGAATAATCAATCATAAAGTATGTAAAATTATTACATAAATAATTACAAATAATCGACGTTAAGGATAGCTACAACGGTTGAATACTCATTTATATGTTAAGATAGTTATAAACAAATAGGAAGGCTCAAGTCGAGACGGCTTGACTACGAGATACTCTGAACCCTGCAAAAAAAAAGGTGATACTCTTCTCCTTTACGGACGTATAAGCGCGCGCTCTGCTAACCGCGCAGTTGCCGTGGCTTGGGGTTGGGTTGGGCTATACTTTGGATGCTTATAAATCCATTTCTAGATGAACTAGCTTAATGAAAATTTTAGAATATATTAATAGCATCTAGTATTAATGTATCTATTTGCCAAATTTCAAGTTTCTACTATTTTAAATGCGGTTTTTGTAAATTGTGGAAGAGAGGGACTATATATATCCATAATATCTATCTACATATATACATTTTAAGTCTCTAGCTCGAACGGTGTAGAAGTTATGCTCAAAAAACCTACAAAAAAACTAATTTTTGATTTTTATCGATAATTTGGAAATGGGATGAGTTATATACATATATAAGTTACTGCGTAACTAACATTCTAGTATTCATGTAAAATTTCAGCTATCTAGCTTTTGTAGTTTCCGAAATCTCGACGTACATACGGACAGAGCTAGATCAACTTATTTTTTTTTATGCTGATCAAGAATACATATACTTTATGGGGTCTGCCCTGCCTTCTGCTTGTTACATACATTTAACAAAACCATTATACCCTGATTTCCCACTTTCAATGGACTCAGGGTATACAAAAATATTTTGATTTGATGGCTCTGCGAATATATGTTTTTTTTTTGTATATATTATCCAAATGTGTGAAATGTATTTACATCTAACATCTACACGCAGTTTACGGCTCTCAATTAAAATTAAAGATATAGGCACATCAAATTAAACTAATTAAAATTATTTTACCTAACCAAAATCCAGGAAAATTGTATTTATATTATCTTATCAGTTAATTTTCTAAAATACATATTTTATTATTGCATACGTCTTTTAAATATATTTGTTAAGTATATAGTGTGAGAAATACGTGTATTAATATGATTAATGATTATGAAATTAATTGCAATTATAATATACATCATTTTTTGGCAGTACATAATTTTTGTTGTTGTTAATTACCTTAAAGTCAATATAACCATTTTTATCCATATCGAATGTACGAAAAACATGGTCACAAAATTCTTCCGCATTTCCAGATGGAAAAAACATTTTATACATATCAACAAATTTAGCTGGAGTCAAACGACCATTGGGACAGTCTTGCTACACAAAATATAACGATGCGTATTTTTATTAGACAAATGGCTATACATTTGAGGAGGCTTAAAACTTACCTTGAATCCTTTGTACCATTCTTTAATAGTGGCTTCATCATATCGGGTGTGGGTTTTCAAGAACTCCATATCCTCTTTTGTCAGACGATCTTTACTACTTAAGCACCCCATTGAATATGTAGATTTTCACTTTTAACAATTTGATATAAATGTATTTTTAATTGATCAATATTTAAAGACTTGTGATTCAACTTGTTACCTATTACGCGTTTTTTCTCAAAAATATTATAAGTAGTTAAACGTTAAATCAATATTAAGATTTGTTAATATTATTGCATTATGTTTACGATATGTATATTATTTTAATGGTATTTACATTGCGTCTTTTATTCTGAGTGATTTAAAAAAGTTTTTATCAAACTATTACCCAGTAAGTTGTTAACGCTAAGTGAACCAAAGGACTAAAACAGATTGAGTGATGCGCATGCGCAAAAATTATCTGTATACAGGTTGATTATTGAGTTACCAATTTTTTTCTGTACACAGTAATAACTTGTTTTTTATGTGAGTAGGGTTGCCATCTTTATATTTTAATTGGAAATATTAATTTCTCATACATCTTTAACTGACATTTTAGTTAATATTGATTAAATTATTGTGTATAAAATAAAACTTTTTCAACACAATTCCTACAAGAATGGTTTCAATATATTTAAATTATGAAGTCTAACTAGAATAGGCATCACAAATACATTGATTTCGTAAAAATTGATATAATTAATTTATTTTATTGATGTTAGAAAATATCAATTCTTAAGGTTTTTCGTATACACAGAAAATAAAATATGTAGTTATAAGAATCTAAAGCACAGAGGAAATATTCAAATGTAATTTATACATTTATTTATTTATCAGATATTTTTCAAGAAAATATGATTTTATGTGTACGTAATTAAAAAAAAAAAAAACTAATATAGAACGAAGAAAAAAGACAAGTAAGAAGGCTCTAGTCGAGACGGCTCGACTACGAGATACCCTGAACCCTACAAAAAAAGTGATACTCTTCTTCTTTACGCACGAATAAGCGCGCAGTTGCTGCCTTGGCTTGGGGTGGGTCGAGCTGAACTTTAGACGCTTTTAACTCCATTTCTAGATTGACGATCTTTATGAAACTTTTATAATGTATTAATAGCATCTAAATGTATCTATTTGCCAAATTCTAAGTCTCTACTAATTGAAATGTGTTTTTTTGCAAACTAAGGCGAGGGGGGCGTGGCACCCACAATCTGAAAATTACAAAATCTGCGTATCCATAATATGTATCTACGTATATACATTTGAAATCTCTAGCTCGAACAGTGTAGAAGTTGTTGTATCGATAATTTTTAAATGGGATGAGTTATTGAAAAAACAAAACAAACTCGTACTGCGTAACTAACATACGAGTATTCACGTAAAATTTCAGCTCTCTAGCTTTTGTAGTTTCCGAAATCTAGACGTACATACGGACGGACAGGGATAGATCAACTTATTTTTTTACGCTGATCAAGAATATATATATTTTATGGGGTCTGCCACGCCTCCTTCTGCCTGTTACATACATTTAACAAAACCATTATACCCTGATTTCCAATTTTCAATGGGCTCAGTGTATAATAAACACATAAATCCAGCCGATAATAGTAATTAGTCGTTCATTATATTTTCAACTTGTACCGAGAATGAAGCAATCGTGTTTTCATAGTGGTAAGTTTAAGTAACAATTTTCCGAATTTTCGATTTTTTATCGATAATTTGGAAATGGGGGTCTGCGACGTCTCCATCTGCCTGTTACATACATTTTCACAAAACCATTATACCCTAAATTGCCATTTTCAATGGGTTCAGGGTATGAAAACTCGTAGATTGAAGTATAGGTCATCCCAATACATTTTCATCAAGTACTTAAAGAATCTCAATAAGATTCCACATTAAATTTGACAAAAATGTATTTTAAATTTGTGCGTAGGTTTCGATACTTTTGTGAATTCAACATTGTATACCATGTTTAGGTTTTAGATCAACCTATCGGTTATTTAAAAAAAAAAATTATTAAATTTACATCATATATTCTGGGCGTTATTTACTTACTAGAGAATGACGATTTTTACTTGTATGTCGTTAGATAAGTATTCAAACCAAAGACATTCGCGGCTGGTTGCAAAAGCCACACATACAATTCTTAAACAATTACAACTGCGCTATGTAAAGCGAAGATTAAGAAGATTTGCTCAAATTTTATGTGCATTACTCAAAACCAGCATCATTGTTAACAAAGGAAAGAAAGGAAAGGCAATAGTTTCGGTGGTATTATAAAATATTGTGTAATTATAAATCAGCAAATCACTGTTGCATCGAAATTATCTCATTTTATACAACTGATCTTTAAGTTTCCTAAGATCCTAAGAAATATAAACAATTTGATATCATCAGGCAATTTACTTACAGGTCTGTTCCGGCTTATACATATTTTTTGTAATTTGGAAAACAGAATAAATCAGCAAATGTTTCAAACGCGTTCCAGCGTTCCGTCTAGCGACATTTCTTACTAAAAAATGTTTTAAAAATAAAATGGGTTAATAAAATCAACAGAAAACCTCAATCTACTTATATTCGGAGTGCCGAAGATAAATTAAATAATGAATAGTTTTATATAAACTTTTTATATAATATGCTTTCCAATATATATCAATTTACGCACAGTTTCGGGTAGAACCACTGCATTCCGATTAACTCAGTAGTTTAGATATTTTTTATACTTTGCTCCCGAAGGAGAAAAAGTATATTGGGTTTGTGCAATGTCTGTCTTGCTGTCCGTCTTGCTGTCCGTCCGCCTGTCCGTCTGTCCGTATGAACGCAATATTTTTCGGCTCTATTAGAGCTAGAGACTTTAAATTTTAAACATATACTCATATATGCTCCCGAATTATAAAGTGTTAAAATTTTCCCGATCCGCCCACTAGGGGCGTGGCAAATCGGAAAACTCTTCCGCCCATAGTCAAGTTGTCATACTAGATGATGAGCTAGAGAGTTGCAATTTGAAATGTATACTCGTGGTGACAACCCAAGTTCAAAAAGCTATGGCGGATATATCTACGCTCATTGGGGGCGTGGCAAATCGGGAAATACGTATCTTCCACACCGTTAAAGCTAGAATGAAATTTTGCATGTGAGTTAAGGTTATGATTCTAAGAAGATCGATCAAAAAGTTTTATGTCTACGCCCATTGGGGGCGTGGCAAATCGGACCTGAATATATAGTGATTTTTCAAATTGTGCTATATTTTGAACACTATTGACACTAGAGACTTGAAATTTTGCATGTATACTCGGGTTGACAACCCAAGACTAATAAGCTATGATGGATATAACTACGCCCACAGGACGTGGCAAACCGCAAAAGTTTATATCTCCTACAGTTTTAGAGCTAGAAGCTTGAAAATTGGATGGTTGAGTTACTAATGTTCTCCTCTATCGAGGCAAAAAATTATGCGTCTACGCCCACTGGGGGCGTGGCAAATCGGCAAAGAAGTTTGTTGTGGCCAACTGCATAATTCATGCATATAATAGCTTAGTAGCAATTGCTAAGATGGCAGAAAGCATTTTAACCAGGGACCGCCAATAACAGTTAATATTGTTAAAAAAATCAAGCACAAACAAAACCATTATACCCTGATTTCCCATTTTCAATGGGCTCAGGGTATAAAAAATAACCAGGAAGAGTGGGATAAAAAGGCATATAGTTATTTTTTTACGGCGAATTCAGAAAAAGGATAAACTTTTATTTGCAATTTAAAAAAAAAATTTGTTTTTAATTATTATAATTGATTTTTATGATAAAAATCAAAAATAATTATTACAAATCAATTTTTTTATAAAAATCAAATCATAACTTTTATTTTCAATTTTTATTATAAAAATCAAAACAAAATTTTGCCGTGATTTTTATTTTAAAAATTAAAATAAAAATAGAATTGTTATATCATTTGATACAAAGGAGCTAGATCATATATAGACCTATATATATGATCTACGCATTAATACCTTTCAGATGATATATAATATGTATGTAAATATGTATTTATGTATGTATATTTAGTTATCTGTTGAGACAGTTGCCTTAGGCTTCATATTCAGCGAGTAATGTGTAGACACAAATGATTCAAAGAGATAGATTGAATTAAATAATAATCACTATATAGATGAACATATGGATAACACTAAGGCTTAACGACATACTCAAAGTGAGTCTCAGAAGAAGAAAACTAAATTGTCTGTTTCCATATCGAAATGCGAGGTCGAAAGAGCGCGTGTGCAATTGGTAAAAGATGATTCTGCTACTTGATTCTGCATTATTCAAAGTGCTGAAAAAACAAATTCTGGGGCACATGAGCCCCATAATATCATGTGAAACAGCACGTCACAAAATAAATATTAGCTCGAAAAGTCCGTATTAACAGATCGATTTAATATTAAGATGCAATCGGTAAAAACTCACATTGTTTCTCGATATTCAAAAGGCATTCTGGATTTAAGCGTTCAGTACTATAGAAATCATGCAATTGAAGTGAAGACATGGGGAATAATTTAGCTGCATCGACAACACACAGGGCTCTATTTGAGCATGGAAATCGAAAAATATATATGTATATATATATACATATATATTTTTCGATTAAAATAAAAATCAAATCATAACTTTTATTTTTGATTTTTATAATAAAAATTGAAAATAAAAGTTATGATTTGAATTTTATATAAAAATTTATTTGTAATAATTATTTTTGATTTTTATCATAAAAATCAATTATAATAATTAAAAATAATTTGTTTTTAATAACTCAAAAAATAATACGGTCCCTGATTTTAACATAAATATAATATTAATAAATTTAAAAAATAAAATGTATAAGTTTTCGATTAATAAATAAAAAGTTTCCAGCGGGATTCGAACCTAGGTCTTTTGAAAACAATATGTAATCGTTAGCTAAACCTAAATAAATTCACAGCTGATCAGCAGCTTGTGACAAAACAAAACAATACAATCGCCCTTCTTGCAATATGTATACACACTTGGATGTGTATACACAAATACAAACATCTGTGTACATACATACATACATATGTATATGCATGCATAGAAAAACTGCTTGCCAAGCAAGCAGCGTGGCAAATCGAAAAAGTTGTTTTAGTTTTAGCTTAAATGCACAATTCATATGCTTATGTTTATAAATTATTATCAATTGGCATCAAGCATTTTATAATAAATATACAAATATAAAAAAAAAAATTAAAAATAAATAATTTTTGAAAAAAAAAAGTTTTTTGCGGGATTCGAACCCACGCACCCAATTATAGCTTGCATAGCGCTTACCATCAGCTCCACTGACCTAATATCAGCAGTGTTAACTAAAACCAAATAAGCCATTGCTAGAGCGTCTCTGACAAAACTAAAGTAACGATCGAAAAATTCCCAATTCAGTCACAATTCCTAGAATATTCTGGCATGCAAACTTTTGTATGCATACATAGAAAATAGTGTGTGTACTCGTATAGTGTGTACATGTTTAAATCTGTATGTATGTGTAGGAAAAACGTTTGTTGCTTGCCATGTACGTTTTCTAATTGCCGAAATATTTCGTTAATTAAATGTTTATTAAATAAATAAGATGCACCTATGGGAACAAAGTATATTGCAGTTAGTTGCGCCTAACTGCAACGTTCTCACTTGTTTTAAACTCATATTGAATAAAATAAAGGCGGCCACTCCAAAAATTTAATATTTTGCCCACTATCCTAGTCCTGATGTTATGATTAGGAGTATTTGAAAGAACACAGAATACGACTAAGGGCTAAAGGAAATAGAAGAATCCTATTTATTATTTTATCATCTTCCATAATGTGAGGTTGTTCCCTAACTTTAATACGCCACATTTATACCTGTGTATGGCGAGTTTTACGATCAATTGCAGAACATTTTTTGGTCGGGAATATAAACGTGGCGAGCACGTGTGGATACATGTTGGCCAAATTGACGTTAAAATGTCTGTAAAAACTTTAATAATGCTTAAATCGATCCAATCGATTTAGATTCAGTAGATATATTTTAAGAAGGAACTCAAAACATAATTTTCAAATTTGATTACAAACTAACCACTGGGTACATATGTCGATCTATTTATCCACTTTTGCTCGTTTATAACTTCTAAGAATTGCAATTGAATTATGAATTTTGTCAGTAGTTGCTCAATATATATTTGAAATGCGTTTTTTGCAAATTGTGGGCCAAGGGGGCGTCTACAATGAAAATTACAAAATCTGCGTATCCATAATATCCATATCTATTTACAGTATGTCCATTAATTGTTTGCAAAACGAAAAAATTCATACAAATGCGAATTTGACATCATATTTTACTAGGAAAGACACTTTTATTCATAATTTTTTTTTACAGCGTTCTTCTTTTTATGTATTCTTAATGATACTAAATAAAAAAAATAATGAGAATAGCAACAGAAACGTAAAAAATAATTCAAAACAAAAAAAAAAAACAGCAAATATTGACTGTCTATTAATTGTTTGCAAAATGCAAACACTAGCTGAAAGAAGACGGGAAAAAAGCTAACGGAACATCAAAATCAAAAACGGCTGGTCGCGTCTTTTTTTCGCGTCTTCCGTGAATTTATTTGCTTAAAAAGTTTCTTGAAATCACTACTACTTCTTATAAAAATTACATTTTTGCAATGCCTGGTAAACGCACTGATGATAATTTGATACAATTAGTGTATTTTAATTATAACAAAGGAAAGACCATCAAAGAGTTAACTGAAATGTTTGATATTAAGCTTAGAACTGTGTATAATATTATTAGTCGGGCAGAAAAAGAAAATAGATTAGAATTAAACAGCTCTAGAGGCAGACCAGCAAAGCTCTCTCGACGGGATTGTTCAAAGATTCTAAAGACCGTAGAAAACAATCCACAAACAAGCCTCAGAGAATTAGTTAGTCACATTAGAATAAACCTTCAGAAGTCTGTGTGCCCTGAGACTGTGAGAAAAGTACTTAATTTCCACAGATACTCATCTCATATAGCAAGGAAGAAGCCGTTGTTGTCGGCTATAAATATTGAAAAACGCTTGACCTTCGCTAGACTTAATGTTAACAATCCTCTTAGCTATTGGAATGATGTAATTTTTTGCGACGAGACGAAGATCATGCTATATTATAATGATGGCCCTGGAAAAGTTTGCCGGAAACCAAAAACAGCACTCCAGGCCAAGAATATAGTGCCTACTGTTAAGTTTGGCAAGCTTTCAGTCATGGTGTGGGGTTGTATTTCTTCCAAAGGTGTAGGGCAGGTGCGAATTTTCAACGATACCATGACAAAAGAGTATTATTTAGACATTTTGAAGAAAGAATTGACAGAAAGTGCGAGAAATTTTGGCTTCCTTGATCCAGAAAACACCAGTAAGCTCAGATACAACCTGTATCAGGACAATGATCCGAAGCACAAATCGCTGCTGTGTCGCACTTGGCTGCCTTCTTCAAAAGTTGACTTGATTCGTTGCATAAACAAGGAGTGGCGCAAAATACCCCAATACTACGACATGAATGCCTTAATAATGTCGATGTCGCAACGCCTCAGATGTGTAATGGAAGCTAATGGAGGGCATACCAAATATTAGGCATTTCGATAATGATCTTCAAATGATACAGGTCTCACAATATTAATGTTTGCATTTTGCAAACAATTAATAGACAGTCAATATTTGCTGTTTTTTTTTTTTTGTTTTGAATTATTTTTTATGTTTCTGTTGCTATTCTAATTATTTTTTTTATTTAGTATCATTAAGAATACATAAAAGAACGCTGTAAAAAAAAAATTATGAATAAAAGTGTCTTTCCTAGTAAAATATGATGTCAAAGTCGCATTTGTATAAATTTTTTCGTTTTGCAAACAATTAATAGACATAGTGGCAGTGCTGCCAGATTTTCAGAGGCCCTATAAGCTAGATTGAAGGGAAATCTAAGCTAAAATAAGCTAAAAATTTAAAATAATAATCTAAAAAATAAGCTAACTATAAAAACACTGATGTACAACATTTAAAAGAAATTTTAATATTGTTGATATATTAAAAATTATATTATTGAAATTATTTAAATAATTTCATTATTTTTTTCCTCATATTTGTCAGATTTATTAATTAAACAACATTAAACAACAGTTTCCATGACGGCGTAATCCAAATCTGCAAAATTAAAATGAGTATACTAAGTATACACTAAATAACTAATCATTTCAAAAACCAACCCTATTCGTAATATTGCGTTCAAACCTTTAATATTGAATTTGTTTCGCAATTTAGTTTTGACGATGTTTATTGGCTGAATACGCGTTCAACAACAGCATTCGACCAAGGAAGCGATAGTATATGTATATCAAATAATGACAACTGCTGAAAGGTTTTATTTCCGCAGGCATCCATATAATTGAGGACCTCGGCCCAAAACTGAGAAGTAATTTCTTTCTTTTCCCAATTTATTAAACGGATTTTTCCGAATTGAGAAGCAGTTTCTTCAACATTTGTATAATTAAGAAATTCCAACAAAGGAATTATATGGTCGGTTTTTTATTTGTACGTAATATGTTTTCTACGGCAAGAACCTCCATTTTTTAAATTAGTCCACGATTCGCGAAAATTCTTTTTATAAATAACTTTTGTCATACAAATATGTAAAGCACTTAATAAAAAATACTATTTTGGTTTGATTTGCTTTGATCATAAAAATAGTTTACAATCTCTAAAAAAAATTGTTATATAGAAATTAGTTTAAAGCCAAAATAAGCTTTATGAAATTTGAAATAAGCTAGATTTCAAGCTATAAGCATTTTAACCACTTTCTAAGCTATTTCATTTTGAAATAAGCTAGATCTAGCTTAAAATATGCTAAAATGGCAACACTGCATAGTGGTAGATCTGGCAAACTATCGATAGTGGCGCCATTCGATATTTTCGATGTTTTCAAGAAAAAAATTCGATACTATCGCTAAAACCGTCTTTATTTTCATTTAAATTTAAAAATTACGAAAAATAACAAAATAACAAATTATAACAAGAAAACTTAATATGCAAAATAACAATAATTATATTAAATTAAAAAAAAAAAAAAAACTAAAATTATATTAACTTAAAAAAAAACAATCAGTTTTACTTCATTTTCAACAACGGAAAATGGTCGCATGTCTGATGAGATATACTCCATAAGTGCTATATCAAGCTTCTTTTTACGCTTGTTTGAAGAATCATATGTTGCGCTTACGTAGCTCTCGATTTTGACAACCATTGGCAATTCATTTATTTGCAGTGTTGGATGACATGTTTGAGGTGGTCGAATGAATTTGATGTATTTCCACTTGTCTTGTATGTTTTATCACATGAACGACATTTTGCCAATTTACCATCATTAACTCTTGTAAAGAATTGCCAAACTTTAGATTTGCCAATGCGCGGTTTTTTGGCCACCGCGTTTTCAAGATTCCACATTGCAAATGTCGCCATCTATGTTAATACATATAAAATTAGTTTTACTGTTCTAACAATGAAATGGAAAATATTGTTATTATCGATCAAAATTTTGTCCATGCCAATACCACTGTCTATACCACTAACCAAAAAGCTTATACCGGATTATATTTTAACAAATTTCGTATAACCAAATCGCCAAAACGAGTGATGTGTAAAAAATGCGCGCATTATTTGGATCTCTATCGATAGTGGATAAAAATATTGATGGTGGCGCAAAAATGAGAAAATTCGATATATCGATAGTGCCATCGATAGTTTGGCAGCTCTAGTTAGTGGTGCTATGTAAGCTGCTCTTAAGTGCGTGGGTACGATCGATTCCCGCAGAAGACTTTCTAATAGAAAATTTTCAACTTTTTAATTTAATTTATATTTCAATATCTATTATAAAATGGTTGTTGGCAGCTTAAAAATTGATCAACACCATTGCCCTGACCTAAAACTAACTAGCTAAACTTAAATAAGCTCACTGTCATAGCGGCTTCTGAAGAAACTCACAATTCAATCGCGATTCTTAGAATATGTGTACACACTTGGATGTGTATGCATTTACAAACATCTGTGTGTATGTGTGTATGTATGTATAGAAAAAATGCTTACCCAGTGGAAGCGTGGCAAATCGGAAATGCAGTTTCTAGTTATAATAAATATTCAAATATAAGTAAAATTAAATGTACGGGGTATAAATTCTCAACATTATATACTATTCTAGATGTATGTGTCCCACTCTGTTGTATTTCGCCCGTTTCGAATAAACCGCCCTGGTTTTCTAAGACTATTTTAAGTTTAAGAAATATTAAATCAAAGTATTTTAAAAAATTTTAAAAGTCTGGTTCGGCTGTTGATTGGGCTAAATATTCTATAGCCAAATCAAATTTTAATCTCTTAAATTCTCGTTGTTCTGAGAATTATCACCAGTTTACTAGTGATCCGCAACAATTTTACTCTTTTGTAAATTTGAAGCCCAAATCTTCTGGTTTGTCAGCCTCCTTTCCAATCAATTTATTCTTCTTTCAAAATGGAAAGAGTCTTTTATCATTCCGCTACATAAAAAAGCCGGAAGCTCTGATATTTCCAATTATAAAGGCATTGTGAAAATTTCTGCTATTCCGAAATTATTTGAAAAAATAATTAATAGCATTGTCCTTAGTAAATCTACTATTCATCCATCTTAATATGTTTTTTTTTTTTTTTTTTTTTTTTTTTCAAAATCGACCAACCACTACGAATTCACTTCCGTAGTCATAATCATGCCTAAGAATCTATTTTAATTTTTATACCCTGAACCCATTGAAAATGGGAAATCAGGGTATAATGGTTTTGTTAAAAGTATGTAACAGGCAGAAGGAGGCGTGGCAGACCCCATAAAGTATATATATTCTTGATCAGGGTGACGAGAAAAGTTGATATAGCCATGTCCGTCTGTCCGTATGTTTGAACGCGTCGATTTCCGAAGATACAAAAGCTAGAGAGTTCATTCTTTTTGTGTTAGGTCCGTATATTGAGCGCGCAGTACGAGTTTGTTTCAGAAATTCGATAACTTGTATACTTGCTTACTTATCGATAAACGAAATTATCGGGAACCAGTTATAAAATTCTAGCTAATTCATCTTTAGATTTAGAGTCTCCAAGTCTTCTGCATATATATAGATACTAATTTAATACAATTTCGGTTTTTGTCAGATTTTGGATTCCGGTCCCCGATTCACCCCCACACCCCCAAATGTGTAAAAAATTCATTTCAAATACTAGAGACATGCAGTTTGGTTTAGCATATAGATATGAATATCATAATCTTAATCTGAACATATCAATACGATTGTCCATCTAGAAACAGAATTATTAGTCTATAAAGTTTTCTCATCAAAATCCATGTGGCGCAGCAAGCAAGGCAGCGACACAGCATGACGCATAGCGGGCGCACATACATACATACATACATACATACATATGTATGTATATGTGTGCCAGCGTAGATCAGCGTGTGGCTGCAATCGTACATATGTACATATGTATGTACATACATATGTACATATGTATGTACATATTTGTGCATGTAAAGCTAATTGTAAAAGAGTTATGATTTCTAAAAAAAACCTAAAATGTTAAATAGAATATGTAGATCATATGCTGAAACTCTCATTACATTTCATTATATATTTAAAAAATTTTAAAACAATTAAAATAACAATGGAAATGCAAGCAACGTTGAGCAATGCAAATCAATTTTCGTATGCGTGTGCACATATACACACAAAAAATCTTGGGCCGTTTTCTATGTTGCTATGCGTGCAAATTCTAAGAATCACAATTGTTTTTGAATTGCGTTAGCATTGTCTTTGAATTGTATTTGAATTGTATTTGTATTTTCAGTCACTGCTTTAGTTTTTTTTCGTATATGGCGAATTTCATTCGTTTTCGCTACTCTGCCGTTTGGTGCCGTGGTGTAGATGGCTAAACGGATGCAACGAATGTTAGGGTGTCGCAGGTTCTAGTCTCGTCTGAGCTCTTCATAATTTTTATTATTTTTAATTTTTTTTTTATTATCTAATTTTTTTATTCGATTTTTTTTTGTAATTTAAAATATTTAATTAAATCATTTCTGAAAGTGTTTTTGTTTCAATTATATTCTATTCCGTTAAGTCAACAGAAAATAATAAACAGAAAGTTTGCCCAAACAACAAACAAACGCACGTATCATCTGCGGTAAGAGTTTTCCTATATGTATGCACACATGTGCATTCAAAACTAGCCTAGCATGGTCTAAGAATTTAAACTTGCTAGATGGCGCTTTAGCGGCATTGATATAGCAGGCGGGACGTATCGCCAAGAAAATAATAGAAAAGACAACAGACTGGCTAATTTACTTTCTAATACAATTATGAAATGTCTGTGTTAATTAAGGTGATGCGTGTTAATCGATGAACGTCTATTTGTTGGGTCTATTTTTAATAATATAAAATTTTTCGAATTTCAATTAATATAAGTGCGTTGCGCCATCTATTATTATTTTTTTGGCAATGCATACACACATATGTACATATAGTATATATGTACATGTTCATATGTACATTTTGAACGTTACACGCATACATTCTTATCTGATTTACCCATATGTTAAAGTATCATCACTATTGAAATGCATTTGTTCTGAGTAATGATTTTATGGCGCGCTTTTTAAAAAAATTAGAAATATCTGTATTTTCAAGCTTTGGTGATAAATAAGCGTATAATAATTACACACAAGAACAATGTAAACATACAATCACTTATCAGTCTAATTGTCTGATTGATTATCATTCATTTATGTGGGTGCAATAACTAAAGAAACATATGTTTAACAGATTTTTAGCATTATCCAACACTGAAACTTCTATTGTGTTCTGTAAAACGATTAGTCTGTTACTTGCGATTGCCATCAAAGTACATATTAAAGCGAACTCTCGATTTTCGTGAATTATCGTTTTTCGACTTTTATTAAAATAATAATTATTCAACGCGTATTAAATTAATTAACTTTGCTGCTCGGCTCACATTAATAATTAATTAATATTGTATATAAAGAATAGTGTTTTTGATTACTAATTGTTCGATTTCTCGGAAAGCGAGAAATTTGTTGGTAATCGAAGACGTGTTTGTGTGAATGCTGTCTTTTTGGCGCGTAGTGTAACGGCCGAAATAAAGTGTATGTGTTAGTGCGTATGTATATACATATTCATTTGTGTTTATGTGTATACTTTGTGTGAATGTAGAAATAGTTTGTGACGTCAGTTTCTCAACTGTGTGAGTGCAGAAATACTTAGTGACGTCAGTTTCTCAACTCTGAGCCCGGCAAGTTAATAATTTAAATATTGCAGTCTTTTTAAAGACTTTAAATTATATTAATAAATTAAACATTTAATTTAATCTAATTTAATTTTAATATATATATATATATCTATATATACATATATAGATATAATATTATATGTAAGACCTATATTTATTATTATATATATTATATAAAATATATTGTAAACAAATATTAACTATATATATACAAATATATATATTAAATTGTAAAACTAACAATATTAATTTAATTAAATTATTTTTCAATAACAAAATATTAAAATGCCTAGAACTAACAGAGTTTCAGCTTCATCTAGGTCTCAGAGACAACGAAATAGAAATTTGTTAAACAGGTCTAATGCTGAAGATTCAGAGCAGGAAAGAATTGCTAATTTAAAGTCTCTACGACAGCGTAGAGAAAATGAAGAATTTAGTCAGAGTGAGAGGAATAGAAATAGACAGCGAAATGAAGTTCGTAGAAACAATATTTTAAATAGACTTTCTGATCAAAGCCAAAATACCTTTCTGCGAGTTACTTTACGCACAAATTCTCAGACTAGACAGTTAGAGCAATTGGCCGATACTTCGCGTCGATTGAGACGCAGACAAGACTTAAATTATAGGGAAAATGAGCAGAGACAGAATACTGTAGATCACGCGACACGACGAGCCAATACTCCCGTTCGGCAACAGGAGCAGTCGATTGACACTTCGCGTCGATCTAGGCGCAGACAGGACCCTGCTTATAGGGCAAACGAACAGAGACAGAATACTGTAGATCACGCGACACGACGAGCCAATACTCCCGTTCGGCAACAGGAGCAATCGATTGACACTTCGCGTCGATCTAGACGCAGACAGGACCCTGCTTATAGGGCAAATGAACAGAGACAGAATACTGTAGATCACGCGACACGACGAGACAATACTCCCGTTCGGCAACAGGAGCAATCGATTGACACTTCGCGTCGATCTAGGCGCAGACAGGACCCTGCTTATAGGGCGAATGAACAGAGACAGAATACTGTAGATCACGCGACACGACGAGACAATACTCCCGTTCGGCAACAGGAGCAATCGATTGACACTTCGCGTCGATCTAGACGCAGACAGGACCCTGCTTATAGGGCGAATGAACAGAGACAGAATACTGTAGATCACGCGACACGACGAACCAATGCTCCCGTTCGGCAACAGGAGCAATTGAATGACACTTTGCGCCGATCTAGGCGCAGACAGGACCTTGCTTATAGGGCGAATGAACAGAGACAGAATACAATAGATCACGCGACACGACGAGCCAATACTCCTGTTAGGCAACAGGAGCAATTGAATGACACTTCGCGCCGATTTAGACGCAGACAAGATCCACTTTACCGTGCAATCGAACAAGGACAGAACACTATACGACGAGGTCGTCGTAGACAAGACATTGAACAACGCCTTTTAGAAAGAGCTAGAGACAGAAACCACAGATCGCAGGTTAGAGATGATCCAATTCGTAGGATCATTGAGCAGGCACGCAATACAAGTGCACGGCGGAGTGCTCGCATTCAAGCACGACAGGAAGCGTTTGATGCCAACAGAAGCATCTCACAGCGAGTAAGCCAATATCGAAATAATATTGACAATAGGATAGCTGAGAATGTGCGTAATGCAAACAGGAACAGAATTGAACGCTCTAATGCCTTTTTAGAAAATAGATCCCAAAATGTGAGTAGCAATATTAATGATCTAATTGCTCATTTCAATGCAACTGTTAAGCAGGGTCCTGATCAGGTTTGCATCTGTTGCAAAGGTTTGTGGTTCCCACATCAATTAGACAAAATTTCACGAGAAGCTATCGAAAGCAAGTGTAGTGCAGAAGTTGCTTCAGATATTTTATATCTATCATCTAGGTTTCCTTCCGAAAGTAATAAATATAACTTCTGCAAAACATGTAGTCATAGCATCAAGTTAGGTAAAAAGCCAAAAGCTTCAATTACAAATGGCTTAGACTTTCCAGAGCTTCCAAATAGCTTGAAGGGCTTAACGCCACTAGAGGAAAGGCTTATCTCCCCACGCCTTCCTTTTATGATAATTAAGTCTCTAGGATATGGCCGCCAAAATGCCATTAAAGGAGCTGTGGTCAATGTACCTATTCCTGTGGCTAATGTTGTAACGTGCCTTCCAAGGGCGTTTAGTGAAGCTGAAGTAGTACAACTTCATTTAAAGCGTAGGATGGAATACAGTCATGATTTCATGACTGAAACCATTAGGCCATCAAAAGTGGCCGATGCAATACGATTTTTAGTCGACACAGAGCTTTATAGGAAGCATCAGGTTACTGTTAATGAACAGTGGCTGTCTTCCTTTTCGTCTGACGAAATTCCATTCGTTGCATCAGCTGAAGACAGGGACATAGTTTCAGAGTTAGCACAAAGATCTGCTCAAGCCTCAACAAACGAGCAGAATAATGGAGAGCTAGAAGATATTAACCCAGGAGGCCAGGAAACGCTTTTAGAAAATGTCCCTGTAGAAAATATCGCAATGCAAAGAATAGTTATAGCCCCTGGAGAAGGTCAGCGACCATTAGATATGATCGAAGATTGTGATTCTGAGGAGCTAGCCTTCCCAACTATATTTGCAGGCGTTAAAAGAAAGTGTAAGGAAAGTTTTACAACTATAGTTAGATCAGAGCTTAGGAATTTCGATAGAAGAGGTTGTAGAACTGATAAATTATTTCTTAACTATAAGAAGTTAGAAATGATTAATATTAGGAATAACACATCGATTTGCTTGCGTAAGCACAGCGCCACTCACGGCATTACAGCAGCAAATGCTCTTAATGAAGAGCATATGGACCAATTAGTTCGCCACGATGATGGCTATAGAGTTTTAAAAGGCATTAGGACTTCACCTGCTCACTGGGAAGCAGAAAAAAAAAGTTATGGCTATGATCAGGCAGTTTGGTCTTCCGACCTTTTTTATCACATTTTCGGCAGCAGAAACTAGGTGGACGGAGCTATTAGTAATACTTTCTAGGAATGTAGATAAAGTAGATATTTCAGAAGAAGCAGCTGGCTGTTTAAGTTTTGATAATAAAGCCCGTCTTATTAGAGCCGATCCTGTGACTTGTGCTAGGTATTTTGATTTTCGTTACAGGCAGGTTTTAAAACTAATGAAAAAAGAAAATGGTGTTTTTGGTAGGCATTATGTTGTAAGGTTTTATTGGCGAGTTGAGTTCCAACAGAGAGGCTCCCCCCATATTCATGGTATGTTTTGGCTGAAAGATGCTCCCAAGCTTGACTCGTCTGATGAGTCAAGCATTCCTAGAGTAAAGTCGTTTATTGATCAGTTTATCACAACTGATACTGATTGTCCGGATATGGCTCCATATTTGGAGTATCAAATCCACAATCACGGCCACTCATGTAGACGAGAAGTTAGAGCCCAAAAAATTTGTAGATTCGGTATTCCATACCCTCCTATGCCCCAGACAGAAATTTTGTTCCCATTAGAAGATGGTGCTCCTAATGTAGATGAGCATCATAGAAATTTCGAAAAAATTAAGGGCTTCTTAGAAAGTTCGTTTGATCGTGAAACCATAGAGTCTCTAGGTAATTTCAATAGCTTTTTGTCCCACGATCAACTTAACCTTAGTTATGAGTGCTATATTAATGCACTTAGGTCTAGCATAAAGAAGCCAAAAATTTATTTAAAGCGTTCATTCGCTGCAATTAAGCTTAACGCTTATAATAAAAATCTTCTTCAACTGCAGCGAGCTAATATAGATATTCAGTTTATATTAGATCCCTATGCTTGCTGCAGTTACGTCGTTAATTATATTAACAAGTCCCAGAGAGGTATTTCAAAATTAATGCGCGAAGCAGTTAGTGAGATTAGTAGGGGCAATGTAACAATTAAGCAAAAGTTACAACATATAGGCCACAAATTTATTTCGGGCACTGAAATATCTGCCCAGGAAGCCGTTTACTGCTGTTTAGGTATGCATTTGTCCGAAAGTAGTAACGCAGAAGTTTATATTAATACTTCACTGCCAGAGCATCGGGTTAGGATGCTTAAGTCTAGACAACAGTTAGAAAATTTACCCGATGGCTCAACAGATATTTTCTTATTAGGGCTCTTAGAGCATTATATTCAGCGCCCAGACGCTTTAGAGACTTTATGTCTGGCTGACTTTGCTGCTTATTATAGTTTTAGCAAACAGCAGGGTGGAGCTCGCCAAATTTCTGTAGAACAGAATGATCCTGAAGCACCATCGTCAGAATCATTAGTTTTTGCACTTCGCAATGGAAGTGGTTATATTAGAAAAAGACGCTCTCCCAGTATTATTAGATATAGGAGATTTAATATTAATACTGAGAGAAGCCAATACTTTAGGGAATTAGTTATGTTATATGTCCCATGGAGAGACGAGGAGGCAGAACTAGTTAGGAGAGACTGCGAATTGTTCTGTAGCCTGAATCAGGAGTTAGTTGAGACAAATCGTAGGAAGTATAATAGCTTAGATGATAGTGAGCTTCAGAATGCTCTTAACGACGCAGTGCAGGAAGAAAATGCAGTCAACATGGAAAATAGAGAGGTAGTAGATGATAGTTTTAGAGTACTAGGTTTGCCAGAAATAGATCCTAGATTGAATGTCCTAAACATCAATGGAAGGGATGAAAATCAGGATTTAGAAAATAATAATGTCCGTTTTATTAAGCTTCCAGCTTTGTTTTCGTCCGATAGGATCCAAGATCTCGTTAAATCTTTAAATTTAAAGCAGAAGACTTACTTTACACATGTATTGCACAATGTAAAAAGTAAGTCAATATTTTATGAATTCGTTGGAGGTGGTGCTGGTGTCGGAAAGAGCCGACTAATCACCTCCATTTTTCAAGCATTATCCCATATGTTTAATAGTAGGCCTGGGAATAATGATTCAGTAAAAATTTTACTCTGTGCCCCAACAGGTAAAGCTGCTTTCGGAATTAGTGGTTCGACGCTACATTCCATGTTCTCTCTTCCAGTTAACCAATCTGGTTCTGATTTGAGAGCATTAAGTAATGACTTAGTCAATAGTTTCACATTCAAGGTTAATAGACCTTAAGCTAATTATAATAGATGAAATATCTATGGTAGGATCCAAAATGTTTTCGCAGTTAGACTCCCGTCTAAAGCAAATTTTCAAAAATACTTATCCATTTGGTGGTATATCTGTCATCGTATTTGGGGATCTACGACAGCTATCACCAGTAGGCGATCGTTGGATTTTTGAATCCAACTCCCATGATCCCTACAGTGCTATTTATACTTCTTCGCTCTGGGATCTCTTCAAGTATTTTGAGCTCACAGAAATAATGCGACAACGGGAGGATCAAAATTTTGCGTCTGCTTTAAATAATATGGCATCGGGAAATATGACACCCGATGATATTACCCTTATCCGATCCCGCATTTGTCAGCCATCGGACGTTCCCGATGATGCAATTCATTTGTTTAGCACAAATGCGGCGACTGATAATTACAACATAATGAAGCTTAACGTATTCCAACGGATCCTTTTTTTCCGTTGGTGAAGATTTTATTAAAGCTACTCATTTAAATGCAGCAAATCGAGTCAAAATTTTAGAAATCGTGAGTAGCTTTAGGTCGTCTGAAACACAAGGTCTTTGTAAATCCCTCCTTTTAAAAACAACTGCCAAATATATGATTACGGTCAACGTAGATACTGAGGATGGGTTAGTTAATGGGGCAACAGGAATTTTGATGCAAATTGATTTCGATGCATCCAACTCTCCAAATGTTTTATGGATGCAATTTCCAGAGGATAGTGTAGGAGTTCTTGCTCGCTCAAAGTATACACATCGTACAGAAGCTTTATGGACCCCCATTCAAAAAATAGTTAGAAATTTCCAATATAGAAAAAATGAGCAAGTTTCCATTGACCGTAGGCAGTTTCCAGTTGTACCCGCAGAGGGTATAACTATTCACAAAAGCCAGGGAGCTACGTATAGTAAAGTGGTGGTCCACACTTGCTCTCGAATGCAGCGTGCTGCAATATATGTAGCTTGTAGTAGGGCAACAACTGCTTCGGGGCTGTTTATTATAGGAGATTTTATTCCTCCTAAGCCCCCCAAAAATGATGATAAGGTCCAAACCGAGATAGTCCGATTGCGTACTGAAAAGCTACTTCGATCACATTACGATCATTTAGTTGACAGTTCCGCCATAGATGTTTTTTTCCATAACACCCAGAGCATTAATTGCCATATCGAAGATATTCGATCTGACAGATTAATGCTCCAGTCGTCCGTATTATGTTTCGTTGAAGCGTCAACGTACGCAAACGAAAATGTAAATATTCCAGGATTTAGTATTGTTGTCCGTCTTGATTGCGAGGTAATACCTAACGCAATACGACCTAAAAGGGGAATCATCATTTATGCTAGAGATACAATTTTAGATAAGATCTCAAGCTGCATAGCCGTTAGGAAAATAAACGGATTATCCGTTTTCGAATATTCCATATTTAGGTATAACTCGTTAAGCTTCATAGTTGTGTATAAAAGTCCGTCTTATCCAGTCCGATTGTTTAATGCAGAATTTCAGGATCTATTTACGCAATATCCCTTTTTGGCAGAAAACTGCATAATTTTAGGAGATTTTAATTTGTGTTTGAGCAAATTCGAATCGGCTAGGACTTTATATGAAGAGTTAGTTAGCAGAAGCTTCAGAAGCTTATTGGATTTGAAAACGCCTACAACCAATTGTGATTCGCACATTGATTGGGCGTTTTCAAATCTGTCTAATGAATATATTAGCGCTAGGACTTTTGAAACAGTATATAGTTACCACAGTGGTATTTCTTTAAGTATTCAGGATAGGGAATAGGGATAGGGAATTGTAAATATTAATGTATTATAAATGTAAATATTTTAGCATTAATGTTAGTTATATAAGTATAATATGTATTTTATTTTTAGTATTATGTAGTATTTATCTATTATATATGAATTTGTAGTATTTTTAAAGTATTTTATTTTATTCAAATTTGGTTCTGGGTAGTATCTAGTCGAGCACTCTCGACTAGAGTTTTCTTACTTGTTAAGTTTCCAATAGTATCACTGACCATTCTTGGCTGTGAATTAGGGCATAGCTGCCCGGTCTGGCAAATAAATCACCTCCATCGGGTTGGTGATACTATTAATATTTAAATGTTCTGTGCTTTATTAGGACTTATTATAATACAATTAAAGGTTTCTTAAGTTTGATTCTAGGATTGTCAACACACCAAATAAAAAAAAACACGAATCAATCGTATATATGTACATATATGTACATATATAATCAATATACAACTACAATCAATATAAGTCCAAATCGAGTAAAGATATTTAAAACTTTTGCTTCAATAGTACCTGTTGCTGATGCTGCTGTACAGTAGAGAATTGAAAGTCATCTAATCAGGATATAAAGCGGTGTAGTAGTGTGGTAAAGTGGTAAATGCAATCAAATGGTTTGCATAATTAGAAATATTTATAGATTATACATAAGTATTTCTAATTATTCAAACAATTTGATTGGAGTTACCACACTACCATTTGCACCGTTTTATTTCCTGATTAGAGGACTCTAACTCTATAGATGTACGAGATATAATTTTTTAACTGATTCTCGATCAATATTTTTATCGATAACTCTGGAAATATAAAACTTAATAAAGAATTAACTCTCTAGCTCTTATATCTTCGGAAGTCGACGCGTTCAAGCATACGGACAGACGGACAGGCGGACATGGCTATATCGACTCAGCTCGTCACCCTAATTAAGAATATATAATATATGAAATTGTGGGACTAATGTGTTTAAAGCCCTGTATTCTTCTTTTTCTTTATTTTTTATTCTTTTTTCTCTGTAATAATTATGTATAGAAAATAATAATATTTCCATGTTATTTTAGAGAGAGGGATTGACCGTTTTTGGCTATATGTATTCATTCCTAATTTATTAAGGCAAACTTCACCTACCTACCCAATCGTCCATCCGGTTTTACAACAGGTTGCTTAAGTCACATACGTGAATTTGCACGTATATATATATATATATATATATTAATTATTTCAATAGAGTCAAAATTATTATTTACACCGAATAAAAAACAGAAGCATGTATATAGTCCAGAATACAATTAAGTTATAATTTTTGATTTATGCTACACAGATAAATCATAAAATATGCATATTAATGAACATTACAAATTTAGCGTATATGAACAATTTAACAATTTTTGTGATTATGGCTGCCAAATTTGGGGTGATATGCATGAAATTAGGCATAAGCTTTTTCGATAAAGATAAATAATAAATATGCATCACACAGGTTTTCAATGAAGCAATGAAGCAATATACACATACTTGTGCAATAAGTTCAGAATTGATCAGAAAAATTGTGAAGTCAAAATCTAGCAATTTTTTTACGAAGTCCCTTCATGCATAATTCTTTTAATCTCTCAAAATTGATTCTCTAAGAGGCAATTTTCTTGCTTTCCAAGAAAAGAATATATACAAATCATGTAACGATATGTAATTTCAGGTCATGCGGACTGTTAAAATAACTGTTACGAAATTTTGTAAAATTGATGGTCACGCGTTAATCTTTGGATAAGTTTAAGGAACTATTATGACTTATAATTATTAAACGAAATAAAATAAAAATTTTATTTTGGTTACGTTGAAAGTAACAGAACGTACTTCGCATAACCTAAGATGCCTTTTGAAAGAGTACGTACTTATAAATCGATTTCCAAACGGACTATTTTCATCAAACTTTCAGAACGTAATCATATGTATTTGACAGATTACATATCTCCAAAATACTCCATAACCCTTTATATTTAATAGGCCTTGTTGCATATCTGCAACATGTCGTTTAAATGGAGTTATTTCTCAATGGGTATCATGAAAGTGGTATGGGAATTTTTTATAAGCAGAAATATGCGATTTTTTCGATTTTTGTGGCGTGTGATACTATTCAACATGTCTTGATTTGACAAAATGAATTTGGACGTTGACCTTTCTGGTCTGAAAAACGAATAAGGTGCAAGTGTACAGGACTCTCACAACTAATGTGCGGGAAATGTAATGTAGTCTTATGTAAAAGGAGAAACAATTATTTCTGAGAATTATCAGTTTTTTTAAACCTAAGCACATCGTTTTTTCCTTGATAAAGCCGAACTTAATCAAAATTTGGAAAACGAACAGGGGTATTCTTTTTTATATTTTCAGTTTTATATCTATTAAAACAAACCGCGTCAAAATCTGACGTGGTGCCATATAAAAGAATAAAGTATATATGTACATACATAAACCCCATAGCTTCTCACCTTAATACTCAAAACTTCCAAAACAGCGGCCCCTTATCTATACTCGTAAACCCAACTGGTAACAACATTCCCATAATAATTCATTTCCGTAAAAAACTAATATATAAGTTAACACGCGTCGATTAAATAGTGCTGACAGCGAGTCAGCAGTATCTTCACCGAACGCCGTTGCGAGAGTTGCAGGCGAAATTGAACACCACCACGTAATAGCGGGGTGATCGTCCGCAGAAGTTACAAGCTCAGCGTTCTGTCGGCCCGACCGCCAGCAGCGATGGCTTGGAGTCGCCGTTTAGTTTTATAAATGTTTAGTTTGTAATCTTCTCCGACATTGCTCACACGAGCTAACAAAAGATTGAATTAATAAATGAATAAAGTGTCTTTGCATAAAATAACCCGTCTTGTTAACCCCTCCTATGAAAACAATGTAAATATGCAGACACCTGTCATGTAATACTATAATATTGTAGCCAGTGTTGCCAATTTTTGTTTTGCAAAAAAAGCCGTTTTTAGTGGGAACATACTTTAAAAAAAGCTGAAATTTCGGGAAAAAAAATCTGACAAAAAAGCTGAAGTTTTGTTGCCTTATTTTAAGGTTTTTTTTTACGACTAGTCCAC
Source organism: Drosophila borborema (assembly GCA_030914335.1). Classification (NCBI taxonomy): domain Eukaryota; kingdom Metazoa; phylum Arthropoda; class Insecta; order Diptera; family Drosophilidae; genus Drosophila; species Drosophila borborema. Next base: position 8,120,306 of record JAUESP010000304.1, read on the forward strand.
TTTTTCGTCTTATACGTGACAATTATTATTTTTATCGCGTTCTTCCATAGTGCCAATTATATTTTAATAAATTTCACATGAATACTTCTATGTTAGTTACACAGTACGAGTTTTTTTTTGTATTTTGTTATTTTTTTTTTTTTTTTTTTTTCTTTAACTCATCCCATTTCCAAATTATTGATACAAAATTGAAAATTTGTTTACGTTACGTTTTTTGAGCATAACTTCTACACCGTTTCAGCTAGACTTCAAATTTGTATATTTAGATACATATTATGGATTGTTACGCCCCTTCGCCCCAATTCGAATAAAAACGCATCTAGAAATGGAGTTTCATAAGGATCGTCCATCTAGAAATGGAATTATAAGCGTCCAAAATATAGACCAACCCAACTTGGTCATAACTGTGCGGTTAGCAGAGCACGGGTTTTCTTTTGGCAACTTATAGTCACGACAGCATTCCTTCTTAATGTATATACGTTGATTCGTCAATCAGAATGGTATATTTTGTTTCGCCAATATCGAAAGCAAGGTTATACAAAAAACGTTTCTAATAATGATTGAACATTTTGTTTTCTGAAACTTCACAGAACTCTCAAATCTATTACAAAAATATTTCAAGCACAAATTGGTTATGTGATCAACTGGCGGCTATACTATATTTGCAATGACTGCAATATACAAATCTATTCTTGTCTTATCATTTAAGTCCTCGCAGCCAGCATTTGAATTCTTAGCTGTTAAGTTACACATCCTGGTATTTTTGTTTTTACTGAACTATTTGGTTTTAATTTTACTACAATGAACATCACTTAATTGTACATAAATTCTCTAAAATATGTTAAATTGCTAAGTATAAAAAAAGCGGAAAAAAAGCAAATTATTTTCTAAAAAAGCCAGAATTCCCGCTTCCCGCTGTTTTGGAAATTTTCCCGCAATTGGGTTTTCAAAAAAGCCAGATTTGACGGGAAAAAAGCTGATTTGGCAACACTGATTGTAGCCTACAATAACAAATAAGTGAGAAGGATGGACAAGGAAATACTACGAACGTATGAGCGCGCGCTCTACTAGCCGCGCAATTGCTTTTAACTTTGAACGCTTATAACTCCATTTCTAGATGGACGATCTTCATTAAACTTTTAAAATATATATGTAAATGTGTATATTTGCCAAATTATAAGTCTCTAGTATTTTAAATGTGTGTTTTTTTTTTTTTTTTTTTTTTTTTTTTTTTTTTTTTTTTTTGAGGCATTTAAAATAAAATAAAATAAAATAAAAATCATAATATTTATATAAATATACAAATTTGAACTCTCTAGCGTTTGAGCTAGAACTTAAAGTCAAACAAGTAAGAACTTTGCAGTTGGCGCAACTGCAAGGTGCATTTTATTTATTTCATAAACATATGTCGACAATTAGCAGTCAACAAACAAACGTTTTTCTTATACATACATGCATACAAATTTACATACATACATATGTACACACTATACGAGTATGCAAACAAAAGCTTGCATGCTATAAAATTGTATGAATTGTGAATTTTTTGATCGTTACTTTAGTTTTGTTAAGAGGCGCTCTAACAGTGCTTTATTTGGTTTTAGTTAACGGGATTCAAATAGAGGCAATGGCGCTGGTGGTAAGTGCTATGCAAGCTACACTTGTTTTCCAAAAATTTATTTTTATATCCTGAACCCATTGAAAATGGGAATTTAGGGCATAATGGTTTTGTGAAAATGTATGTAACAGGCAGAAGGAGACGTCGCAGACCCCATAAAGTATATATATTCTTGATCAGCATAAAAAAATAAGTTGCTCTAGCCCTGTCCGTCCGTCGAGATTTCGGAAACTACAAAAGCTAGAGCTGAAATTTCACATGAAAACTCGTATGCCAGCTACGCAATACGAGTTTATTTTGTTATTTTCGATAACTCATCCCATTTCTGAAATTTCACATGAACACTCGTATGTTAGCTACGCAATACGAGTTTATTTCGTTATTTTCGATAACTCATCCCATTTCAAAATTATCGATCAAAAATAGAGAATTCGTTTACATTTTTAAGGTTTTTTGGGCATAACTTCTTCAGATAGATAGATATTATAGATACGCAGATTTTGTAGTTTTCAGATTTTGGATGCCACGCCCCCTCCGCCTCCAATTTGAAAATAACGTATTTCAAATACTAGAGACTTGCAATTTTGTCATAGATACATTTAAATACTCTTAATCTACTCTGAAAATTTCATGACCGTGTATCTATAAGTGGAGTTATAAGCGTCTAAAGTTCAGCCCAACCCACCCCAAGCCACGGCATCAACTGCGCTGTTAGCAGAGCGCGCGCTGATAAGTGCGTAAAGAAGAAGAGTATCACTTTTTTTTTTTTTTGCAGGGTTCAGGGTATCTCGTAGTCGAGCCGTCTCGACTAGAGCCTTCTCACTTGTTATTTTTTTTATAATTGTACATTTATTATAAAATGCTTGCTGCCATCGCCAATTGATAATAAGATATTTATAAACATACGCACATGAATTGTGCATTTAAGCAGTAGAAACTGCGTTTCCGATTTGCCACGCTGCCGTGGGCAAGCAATTGTGTATGTATATATGTACAACAACAAAATTAACAATGTGTCAAAATTTCTTAGGGACATTATAGAAAATAATGGATACCATATCAAGTATTATATATGATCAATTTTTCAGTAGAGCTCGAATTTTGATAGTTGTTTAAGTAAAAACCGAATATTAATGTAACGCCAAATTTTGTGTTTTTCTTGTTTATGTATAATTTCTATCAGTTACGTTAAATATAATACCTTTATGCATACCTCTCTGAAAAGATAATTTTTCAATCTAAAACTTACTGTTACACTTTTTTATTTTAATAAATAGTTTATTTTTTATTTGCGTTTGAAGTTGGAAAAACAAAAAACCGAATATTAATGTTACCCACTATATGTGTATACAGATGTTTGTACACACATTCAAGTTTGTATACATATTCCAAGAGTTGCGATTGAATTGTAATTTTTTCACAAGCTGCAGTTGGCTACAACAAACTTCTTTGCCGATTTACCACGCCCCTAGTGGGCGGGTCGGGAAAATGTTTACACTTTATAATTCGGGAGCATATATGAGTATATGCTCCAAATTTCAAGTCTCTAGCTCTAATAGCGCAGAAAAATATTGCGTTCATACGGACATACGGACGGACAGCTAGACGGACATTACACAAACCTAATATACTCGTTTCTCTTTGGGAACAGAAGCGTAAAAAAAGTAAACGAATTTTAGATTTTTTATCAATAATTAGGAAATGGGATGAGTTGCCGAAAAAAAAAAAACAAACAAAATAAACTCGTACTGCGTAACCACTGTTAAAAGCCTCTGTAGGTTATGCAAAGAGCAGTTTCGTTACTGTTGACTCCGTGCGACGTCACACGGTCCTAAGTGTGCTCTATTATTCAATTGGATACTTGGCGGGCACTGGGGCAAAAAGCCTTCAAGTGCTCATAAGCCATCAAAATAAATGCCAATATACATATTTCAATATTCGAATAGAGTACATGTTGAAGTCATATCAGGTAAGCTGCTGCTCACACCTGCCAAAAATGACTGAGGGTATAAGTAGTCAAACATACAGAAGCAAATGATATGTCTGAACCAGCCATCAGAAATCTTGGTAGAAGCTAACCCAATGCTTGGCCAACAGATTTCTAATATGATGAATGAATATGATAGATATAATGATGTGGATTGATGGGAAACGATTAGTATATGTTAATACTACTTTTGTAAAATAAAGTAGTTCAAGATAAAGTTTGAGTTCTATAAGACGAAGATGTTGGCGGTTAATCGAATTAACTTCAGATATAACTGCCTAGAAAACGGCTTAGAATACAAAATTTTCAAAACCCCTATATTGTCAGATTAGTGAATCTATATAGAACTTATAATTCGCAACTTGAATCACCTTAATTAAGCCTACTAATTTTAAGATAGTTAACAGTGCCAAAATTGAATAATTTTCATACAAACTTAAATGGGAAGATCGTCAGGGATTCTACCGTTAGAAGGGCACTTCGTAACAGCGATTATCATTGCACAGTATCTCCCAACAAGCCGTATATTAATAAACGCAACAGACAAAAACGACTGAAGTTTGAGCAGGAATATCTAACTAATACGATGTTATTTTTTCGGATGACTCGAAATATAACATATTTAGATCTGATGGCAAGCAAACAGTGTGGTCTGGGGATGTACATATGTATGTCAGCTAATGGGGTCGGCAATTTAGTTATTATTGAAGATATTTCTCTACATTTTTTCACATTGTTTATTTATTTTAAGAATACACATTTCATTGATGTACGATTTTCAGTGACACTCACTGTATATCCGACTAAAATTTAACAATTTACAACCTAATGGCAAAGTCCGCGCAATAACTTATACATATTTCCCTTTTAATGTCTTTAATTTCGAAATCCATGCAATTTCCCGAAAATCTTAACTTTTAACTTTCTCAATGAGAATCTCATCTCATCTCATCATACGGTGCACTTGACGGAAATTCACGTATCCCTTTAGCAGGATATAATAAAGATATTATCTGATGTTGAATATGCCCATAATATAGCTCACGACAAACGACTAATTTGTAAATTTTGAATAAAAAGTAGTATTACTTTCAGTGTCACTGACAAAAATTTGACAAAGATTTGTTTACAATATCATTTGTATGTGTATTCATTTAAGTTAAACGTGAGGCTCAAATTGAATACGAATGTGTCATATAAGATTAATCAGTTTAAAAGATTTGTAATGATCATGGGGAATCATGGCTTATTTATTAAACTAAATAAGTGTATTACGATTATATTTAATATATTATAGTATTAACAAAGTTTACACAAACATCTCATACACAATTCACATATACATTTCCTTTTTTTAGCACAGTCCAGCGGTACTAAATAAAATATGAAACATACCCAAAAGAAAACGAGATGAAACCTTAATTTTGTCAAACCTTTTCAGGTTGGCTTAACAATAATTTTAAAAAAGATGATTGTAAATATTTACTTATTTGGGCACTTTCTTACATCTACACATCGGCGAGCAAGGTATATATGTACATACATACGTATGTATGTATGCCCACAAATGTGCATATATAAGTGTATATATATTTTATGTGCGTATAAACAATGTATGTTTGCATACTTATTTGCAATAGGAACAAAATGATTCGTATACATAATTCTAAATACACGTATAAACTAATATTCTTACCTGTATCATTCAACAATATAACTGAACTTGTCGTACACTCATTAAGTAAACAGTTTTATAATATATTCGATGGCAAAACAAATGTTGGAACAAAACACAATCAATACAATGAAATTGAGGGTGGCTTATAGAGATGTAAATAGGTACCGATAGCACGATATATTGGTGTCACGATACATCGATATAAAAAAAACTCATTTGACAGTCACCACTAACCATACAACACATAGACTGGACAAGTAGAACAAACTTTTTTCACGCACAAAAATATAAGCTCGGGCAGACAGGATCGTCGCGAATCGCCACTCGCGAACAAATTTCAATTTTTGTAGGCAACTGGCTTGTGCTCGCATAGAGTGAGATAGAGTGAGAAAAAAGAGAGAGGGAGAGTAAAGTAAAACAGCGCACAGAAACTGCTCATATGAAAAATATGACCATCCCGGTCGACCGCTGGCAGCCAGTGATGTCATTTTTTGGAACGCCAAAACACCTAAATCGACTCAAGAAAACAGCTAAAAAAAAGCTGAATCCCCGGGAAAAAAAGCGGAAAAAAAGCTGATTTTTATATATTGTTTTTTTTATTCAAGAATGAACGTATTATCCAATAATATAATACTATGTTATCAAAATCTTTGTTATCGCTCGGATAATATTCACTTCGTTCTATTGAAACAGACAGTTGGGTGGTATTTGATAGTCAAAACAACATTTGTTTTGCCGGTGCAGTCCATACCTAATATCTGAGATAAATTAATTTCTAATTTTGACTAAATTGTATTTTGTTTTGTTTTTTTTTTTTTTTTTTTTTTTTTTTTTTTGCACAAAGCCGCTCATCGAACTTATGTGCTTTTTTGTAGCACCGTGTGCACGCAAATCACATAATTTTGCAATTATGCTGCATTTACAGTAGCTACAATACGCCCGTGTTAAGTCTGTGGGATCCTTCCTCAGCCACTCCTTAAACTCTTTGCTCTGCAGCCATATATCTCTGACTTTTTGTTTGTAAATTACTTTCGGCATCGCTACGAATTTCACAATTTTAGTGATGGAAGACGAAAAAATTTGCATAGGCAATTGCTGAGAGAAATTATTCGATAAAAGTAAATATCGATGCTTTACTAATAGACTTACTTTTATAAGATTTTAATCGACAAATGCGTTAGAAATATCTCACAAAATTGAGAAAGAGTAGAATTTAAAAAAAAATATCAATTTGCTAAAAAAGCTAGAATTCCCGCTGCCCGCTGTTTTCAAATTTTTCCCGCAATCGCATTTCCAAAACAGCCAGATCTAGCTGGAAAAAAGCTGAAATGACAACAGTGCTGGCAGCGCAATGAATTTGTCGTTTCATATTTTGATATTGTATGGTTAGTGCAGTCACTCTACAATTCAAACCATACATAATTGACTAGATTTTCGTACATTAATAGTTATATGTACATGTAGTAAGAAGCTGTGTGCGTGCTCATCGCGACAAAGTATTTCTCATGAACATCAGCTCGTTCAAACCTTTCCCAAAAATAATTACGAAAAAACACAAAAATTAGGTATGAGCATGGCAAACCTTTTAATAGTTAGGCATACTCTTGCTAAGAACGGAAGATATTTTTATACCCTGAGTCCATTGAAAATGGGAAATCATGGTATAATCGTTTTGTTAAAAGTATGTAACAGGCAGAAGGAGGCGTGACAGACCCCATAAAGTATATATATTCTTGATCAGGGTGACGAGAAAAGTTGATATAGCCATGCCCGTCTGTCCGTCCGTCCGTCCGTCCGAATGTATGAACGCGTCGATTTCCGAAGATACAAAAGCTAGAGAGTTCATTCTTTTTGTGTTAGGTTCGTATATTGCACGCGCAGTACGAGTTTGTTTCAGAAATTCGATAACTTGTATATTTGCAAAGTTATCGATAAACGAAATAATCGGGAACCAGTTATAAAATTCTAGTTAATTCATCTTTAGAGTTAGAATCTCCAAGTCCTGCGCGTATATATAGATACTAATTTAATACAATTTTGGTTTTTGTCAGATTTGAGATTCCGGTCCCCACTTCGCCGCACCACCCCCAAATGTGAAAAAAATGCATTTCAAATACTAGAGACATACAGTTTGGTTTAGCATATAGATATGAATATCATAATCATAATCTGAAGAAATCAATACGATTGTTCATCTAGAAACAAAATTATTAATCTTCAAAGTTTTCTCATCAAAACCCATGTAGCGCAGCAACAAAGGCAGAGAGACAGCAAGACGCTTGAAATGCTTACACACATGCATACACACATACAGGCGTACAAGCATAGATCAGCGTGTGTGTGTGTTCTTGTTTTTGCATGTATAGTTTCTTACGCGTGGAGATTCGGAACGAAGCTTTCTTGGAATATGATTCGTTCGAAGAAGGGCTCAGGGGATTTCGTAGTCGAGCAGTCTCAACTACAGCTTTCTTACTTGTTTTTTTTTTTTTTTTTATTTTTATTTTTTTTTTTTTATTTAGTAGGAAGCACCGGAGCATCTTTCTACTCCATTATCCCCCTTGGATCATACAATTAACATCACAGGTTTACAATTATTTATACAATTTAAACATATATACAGAGTAGAACTAAGTTACAGTGGGGAGAAGGCTTCCGAAATGGCGTCTTCTTAGCCTTCTGATGGGTCTGGAGGTTGGCAGGTTTTTTGCGAGCCGGTCATTATAGCGACTCGAGTGGAAGGAGATTTGTTCTTCCACAGTGTCCAGGTTGAGGTCTCTATGTAGCCCAGAGTTGCGGACGAACCAGGGGCAGCCAGTAATTTGACGCAGAGCCTTGTTTTGTATGACTTGGATCTTGTGTCTATTGGTCTTTGCGGCGACACCCCATACTTGCACACCGTACCTCCAGATTGGAGTGATGATGTGCGACAGTATCTTGCGCTTGTTCTTCAACGGTAGCTTGCTTTTACTGTGAAGCATCCAGGACATTTGCCTAAGACGGGTGCGGCAGGTGCCTGCAATTGCCATGATATGGGGCTTGAAGGTTAGACGCTTGTCCAGAATAACCCCCAAGTATTTTATAGCCTTGGTTTTTTCAAGGGGGGTGTTGTTTATATGAACGGCAGTGGGCTCATCTCTTCTCATCGTAAAGCAAAGGTTTTTGCTTTTTGTGACACTGATTTTAATGTTCCATCTGCTAGCCCATTGTGCAAATGAGTCCATAAACTCCTGCAGAATTTCAGCCGCTGCGTGGCTACACTTAGCAGAAACCAACACACATATATCGTCTGCATAGGTCGCAATGAGCGTTGCTTTAGAGGATAGGCCATATCCTGAGGCGTCAGGGAGAGGGACATCACCTATAAACAGACAGAACAAAAAAGGTGCCAGGACACTGCCCTGTGGAACTCCAGCGGCAATTGAGTACGTGGAGGACTGGCTCGATTTTACTTTTACTCTGAAAGAACGATACTCCAAGTAGGATCGGATCAGAGTAAAGTATTGAGAGGGCAGCTGTTCCTTTATTTTCTGCAGCAGTCCTGGATGCCATACTCTATAGACGGCTTGTTCGATGTCTAGAAAGATGGCGTTGCAGTGCTCCCCCTTATCGAAAGCCCGGAGTATGTGGTCTGTCACTCTGTGCAGCTGTTCAATAGTACCGTGCCCAGCGCGAAAACTTAATTGTTGATCCGGAATCAGGCTTCTAGACTCCGCAACTGCCACTAGCCGACGGATGACCAGTCTTTCCCAGATCTTCGATGAAGAAGGTAGGAGACTGATAGATCGGTAGGAGCTGGGGTTCTCCTCAGGTTTGCCAGGCTTGTGAATCATCACGACAACTGCCATCTTACATAGTGCTGGAAAGTACTGAAGCCTCATTATGGCATTAAAAATTAGCACCATAACGAGGATAGCACTATCCGGCAGCGCTCTCAACGTGCGGTTGCAGATTTGGTCATGTCCCGGGGCCTTGTTTGGGTTCAATTGCTTGATGACAGATGCCACCTCGTCGAAGGTGAATGGCTCCTCTGGTAGATCGAGCTGTAGTGGAGTGGTCAGTACGTGCTCGGTTGTCTCAATTTCTTCTTGCGTTGCTAAGGCGAAAGGCAGAAAACGGGTCTCCAAGTGAGCGGCAAAAGCCTCAGCTTGCTCTTCGTCTGATCGACACCAGCTATCCGGGCTGATGGGGGCTTGCCTTAAGTCTGCTATTCCTGGTGGCTTTCCAGAGGTTTAATTTTGCGTCCTTTGCAGTCGACATATTGTCCAGCATGTCCTCAAACATCTGCGTTCGCTGACGAGCCAACTCAGATCTAAGTGAGGTGCCTACTCTGTTCCAGTTGGATTTATCTATCGGGTGTAGAGTACGCTGGTAGATTCTCCTCAAGCGGCGCTTTTGCTGCAGTAGATAGCGTAGATCCGAGGTGAGCATTAATGAGCCGCATTGGCGAGGGACATGGCTCGGGCGAGTTTTTTGCGCGTCTTTGGCAGCGGAGCGAATATTCTCATTAAACAGGTGCAGCGCGTCGTCAATATCCTGATTCGAATGTAACTCCAGTTCGGGATGCATCTTATTGTTTAGAAGTAACTTGAATAGGTTCACGTCAACGTTCCTGTTGATCAGTCTTTCGGCCTGGGGGTAGAATTTTACAGTGGCATCCAGCGAGATCACCAAAGGCAAGTGATCTGAGTCGAGATCGTTATGAGAGGCGATTTTCAGCTTCCATTGAGGTATGCCCTTATACATTCCGAAGTCCAGACAGGAAGGCCGTTGCCTATTGTAGTCTGGGAATCGGGTGGGACTGCCAGTGGCTATGATCTGTGTGGATGTAGCCAGAGTAAGGTTGAAGAGGTCTCTGCCCCTAGCGGTGCTTCTCACTGAACCCCAGGATTGGTGATGAGCGTTCCAATCGCCACAGATTAGGAATTTCTGGTCTAGGGATTGCCAAACATCAGGCATGTCCGCCATGGACAGTGGGTTGTTTGGTGGGCAGTAGATTGCTCCAAACTCTACATAACCCAACCCTGTGGCTACTCTTGCCCTAGTCAGTTGAATAGAAGCAGAGCGAACAGGGGTGGTGACGAAATGTTTTATAATATATTGACAAATGTCTTCCCTGACGAATATGGCGGAGCCGCCTCTCCTATGAGTAGTTGAAGGGAAGAGTTTGGGTACAGAGTCGTTGAGAATTTGCGTTTCGCTTATTAGTAAGATGTGAATATCGTGAAGCTGGAGACCCCCCTGGCGTTCCAACACATAATGTTTGTAGAATTAGACATTATTAGCGCGCGCGACGAGAAGGTCTAGTATTTTGGACTGCATGCGCAACATTTCTTCTTGCATTTTTACAAGTCTAATTACTGTCTCGTTCAAGGTATTGAGAGATGCAATGAGTGTCGGGAACTCAGGGCTTGGCTGTTCGGTGGATGATGTAGGCCTGTAGGTGGGGCGGGTTTGTTGTCTGGGGGGGTGACCGGCATCCATGAAGTGTCCCACTGAGGGCCATTCGTTTGAACCGTGAAGATTACCCCTAGTCATCTGAGCATAAGTAGGACGGGGGTTGTAGTGAGGAGGTTGCAAGGAAGTCTTGGGTGGCCATTGGACCTGGCTTGTAGATGGCTGAGTTGTAGACGAGAGTGGGTATTGGTTGCGAGTTTTGCGCTGGTTACGGGCTGCATACGCAGCGTACGCTTGGCATCCCCTGTAGTTAGCTGTGTGCTCCTGGCCGCAGTTTGCGCAGGTGGCGGCAGCAGAGTCTGGGGGAAGACATTCGGAGGTTTTGTGGTGTTGAGCGCACTTAACACACACAAAAGTCTGCCTGCAGTATCTTGCAGTGTGCCCGAAACTTTGGCATCTTGAGCACTGGGTCCACTGCTGCTTCTTGCGAGCTTCTTCAATAGTGATCCGTTGGCCATCGAGCTGACTTATGTTCTTAAGGCTTGCTTTGTTGCAGCCTGGCGCAATACTTATGAAGAACAAGTCTATGGGATTTTCCGGTCTCTTTGTGTTGTCTGGGCAGTGGAATTTAGTGACGTTGAAGCCAAGACTACCAAGCTCATTTTTAATTGAATGACCTTTAATTACAAATTTATAAGGCCTGTCTTGTTTAAGTTGGTAAGTGTAAAACTCGAGTTTGACCGTCTCAAAGAGGTTTTAAATGCGTCTGAAGGTCTCAATGTCTTGAGCGTAGAGACGAGTGAGACTTCCGGCAGAGGTGCGTAGTTGTACCTTGTTGGATCCGTAAAGATTGTTGTTTTTTAGTAAATCCTGCAACATAGGAAGATCTGTCAGCCTTGGGATGGTGATTGGTGGAATATTTGACTTTGGGGTCAATTTGGGTTGAGCTGATGCGTCGTTAAGCTTCTCCTGCTGTTTACGATAATTTTTAGAACACTCCTCAAGAACACTTTGCAGTGTTGGAGTGTTGATCGGTTCAGTCGACATCGCATCTTCATTTTCGTCATCACGCTGGTCAGGACCTCAAATCGGTTGCGATACGCGTTGTCCGAGTTGGGCCTCTGAGAGGTTGAATGAGAACTTCTTTTGGGATTGCTACTTGTTGGGCTATCATGAGGAGAGGATACAGTGCTTTTGCGTTTGCGTCGCTGCGGCTTGCGTTGGGAGTTCATAAGTGTGAAACTGCCCAATACAAAGCTGGAAGTTTTGCTCACTGTGCTCGTCGACTGGCTGTTGCTGTTGTTGGTGCTAATAGCATCATTCGATTGCTCACCATTGCTCTCAAGTGCTGCAATCTCATGCATGATCTGTGATCTGAGCTCAGCCGGTGTGGCACCACTAAGATTCTTAACTGCATTATGTTTCTCCATAACAGGAATTGTCTAATTGAATGTACACTGTTATTTACACAGAAAGCGCCCTCTGGGCAAGCGCGCAAAATTGTTTCTCGAAATTGTAATTTGTCGCACGCGTCGATGTCTAAAAATAGATATCAGCGGAGAAGCACAACGGCTTATTTCGCTTAAGAGATCGATAAACAACGGTAAAACTGAAAAATCAAAACAAAGGCGCATGGCAACAACTGATGAAAATATGACCACACCGGTTGAGCGTTTGCAGCGCAATGAGTTCGTCGTATCATATTTTGAATACCCGAGCCAGTAGAGCCAAGGTCGAATAAAAACGAAGTTGACTACATTCTCACATATTTTGGTGCGTGGAAAAAGTTTCTTCTACATGTCCGGTCTGTGTTGTATGGACATGTAGAACCTTTTCCATGCACCAGATTTATGCATTTGGGGCTAATCAGTTTCGCATTTGCTTAACTTTATCTTTTTCGGCTCGGCAGTGAAAATACAGTACGACAAAGCCTGTTCGCTGCCAGCGCTCAAACGAAATGTTCTCATTTCTACATGAAGCATTACTATGTGCAATTATTTCCTTACTCTCACTCTATCTATAATAACCTGATATATACATAGTACATATGGATATATACGCAAGCACAAATCAGCAACGCACAAAAATTGAAATTTGTTCGCGAGTTTGCGTTTGAAGTTGGAAAAAAAACGAATGTCAATGTGATAATTGTATTCGAGCGCTTGCAGCTAACTGACTATGCGGTACTCTATTTTTGCTACCCAAGCCGGAAAAAATAGCCGATTAAATACCACATTTGGTGTGTGGAAAATGTTTGTTACATATGTCCAGTCTATATGTTGTATGGTAAGTTATTACAATAACCATAAAAGAAATAAACTGGACAACTGGAATAATTTTGAAGCCCCAAGCCATGACAAATCCTCAGCCGTGCTTTATCGTTGGCTGAATATTCCACATAGTCAGTTCGCTGCTTTTTAAGAACTAAGAGCGGCAGTTCGCCAAACCTAATAGCATCTAAGAGAATTTTGTAAAGAGATTGCGCTCTCCTTTTTTAACGTTCATTCGTCCCCCCACGCAGCGGTCAGTCTGAGCAACCGGCTCGCGTAGATCGAATGTGTGCATATTTACTGTCGCTTGTTAACAAGAAACGTTTTCTTTAACATACATATTTACATACATACATACATACTCGTATCTAATAAACAATTAAGACTCGCTAATCAAATTGTGTTTTTAATCGAAAGCTATACGAAAAATCTCGATAGCTCAACATTTGGTGACCCCGACGTGATTTCACTCTATGCATATACATGTACTTACATATACATATACATAGACATACATGTACATATTTGCATATCAATATTTTGTAAATATAAAATAAATATAAATATTGTCGTGCACATATGCCGTTTATATAGCAATTGCCTTTTTACCGCTACTTCTTGCAAAGTCGCCAGACACTCTTTCGTTTCGTTTTGCAATACAGTGGTGTCCGTAAAAACAGTGCGTATAAACTTATTTCTACAGACATACCTACATATGTGCTCATCAGTTATAACTTATTGGTGTACATACAAGTGACAAGTGACAAGTTAATAAAAAATTAATAGCAACTAATATCGGAACTGTGAGTTTCTATAACTTCGCACTCATACGTCGATTAGGCGTGCATAATCTCAGTGCTTGCCGTTAATTCTATGTTGTCATTGCACTCATTCGGTTCGGCTGCAATACTATCGCGTCCATAATAACGTTGCCAGTGCGCACTAATTCATACGCATGCAATAATTGGGTGAAATAATAGTGGCATATAATTGGCAATTAACTAAACACTGTGCTGTGATCAGTAAAATAACTCAGAATCTGAGTTTTGCGCCCGTGCATATCAGCAACTGTGAACTCTATCGGTAATTCTCGTGTGTTTTACTCATCATGGCGAGCTTAAATGCTACTACAGTTGCGCCCGAAGAGCGAGCGAAATTTTATAAGCTCAAAGTCAAATCGGTGTTTGAACGCGTAAAAAGACTGCAAACCAAGGTTGATTCTGATGCGCTTGCCGATCACAGTGACAGCACTTTAAACGTTCTTTTGGAGCATATTGGTAAGCTAAGCAATTCTTTTAGTGAAGCCCATGAAACTCTAGAGGAACTTGACTTTACTGAGATGGGCAGCGATTTACGCGTTGACTTCGATGACTTAATAATGGTCATGCAGTCAACCATAATGTCCGAAATTCAAGGTCGTACCGCTCAAATGCCCCATAGTTCCACGTTTAGTAGACCGATTGTCCCTACTCAAGTTTCCTCTCCCAAGGTACATTCCGCACCTGCACTGCCGCCTTTAAAGCTGCCTACGTTCAGCGGTGGATATGCCAATTGGGCTGATTTCTACTCAATGTTTTCAACAATCATTGATAGCAGGCCAGAAATCAGCAACATGGAAAAGCTTCAGCATCTACGGTCTTGTCTGGATGGTGCAGCGTTGGATACAGTTCGATCTTTGGAAATTTCTAACGACAACTATACGATGGCCATAAAGGTATTGAAACAAAGATATGATAACCGACGTTTAATTTTTCAAGCCCACATCGTAAAGATCTTAGGGCTGAAAAGGGCAGAAAATGGATCCATAGCCAAGCTGCGAGAATTGTCCGACAGCTTCAATGTACATATGCGTGCACTCAGTAGCCTGGGCACAACAGAACAGATAGCCAGTGCCATCATTGCTCAGGTGCTGTTACAGAAACTTGATGTGGCCTCACAAGCTAAATGGGAAGAGAAATTGGAGGATTCGGAGGTGGCGTCCCATATACCTGCATATGAAGAAGTGGCCTCTTTCCTTGAGCTTCGCTGCCGCACTTTTGAATCAATGGAATTCTCTCTAAATAACTATTCATCCAGTAAGCAGGTGAATTCTGGCAGTAAATTGGCCAACAGCCGGTCCACATTTCTTGTAACAGACCACAGTGCACACAGTTGCGTTTTTTGTAATGATCCTGAGCATACAATCTATAAATGCTCAAGATTCGCAAACCTATCGCCTACTCTTCGTCTGAATGAAGTCAAGAAAGCTGGGCTATGCTTAAATTGTTTGAAAGGCGGCCATCAGTCGCGACAATGTGGCTCGCGTAGTTGTCGGGCCTGTGGAGCCAAGCATCATACGCTTCTCCATCTTGGCAACTCCAGCACATCGCAGGTAGTAACTTCGTTCCATCAGCAATCCTCATCATCAGGGATGCAGATCACTCCTACTCAGCCCTCAGCTCCGTCCACTACTCTCCTGGCTCAAGATCTGAACAGCGATGTTGCGCTCCTGGCGACCGCAGTGGTTCTGGCCAAGAATTGGTTTGGCGAACTTGTTCCTTGTCGTGCACTCTTAGATTCAGGCCCCCAGGTACATCTTGTTACAGCCCGGTTTGCCAATCTGCTACAACTTAAGAGATCAAGGTAATATGCGTCTGTATGTGGCTTAGGCGACTCCAATTTTGCCACCGATGGAAGCACCATTTGCCTCACCTTGCAAGCTCACGCATCGGAGTATGCGACTAGCATAACGGCCATGGTAGCAGCAAATATAACTGGCAGGCAGCCCAGTTCTAATATAAATACAAGCAATTGGAGTATACCGCAGAATATAGTCTTGGCAGATCCAGCTTTCGATAGGCCACCGCGAATAGATTTGCTTATCGGAGTCAGCCTTTTCTATGACTTGCTCTGTGTGGGTCAAATCAAGTTGGCGCCTGGGCTTCCACTGCTGCAGAAGACTCGTCTTGGTTGGGTTGTATCGGGGGGCAAAGCTAGCGGCCACAATTCCACACTAATAGTTTCAAAGACGCCTTCGGATCCACGTACAGACTCCGCTACTGATATCCAATTGGACAGTCTCGTTCGTCGTTTCTGGGAGACCCTGTCGTAAGCATTAGCGAGGAGGAATCAGATTGCGAAGCGCATTTTGTGAGGCATTACAAACGATTGCCCAGTGGCCAATATTCAGTACGCTTGCCTATTAAGCTTAATTACGAGCGTCTTGGAGAGTCTTATCAGCAAGCGCTGCGGCGGTTTCTTAATTTGGAGAAGAAATTGAATCGCTTGCCTCATATAAAGTCTCAATATTCTGCGTTCTTGGATGACTATTCTGAGCTGGGTCACATGTCACGCGTTCCTCGCAGCTCATTTCATCAATGCAGATATTTTCTTTCTCATCACTGCGTTTTGAAAGAAGATAGCTCAACTACCAAACTTCGAGTCGTCTTTGATGGATCAGCAGCTACATCAACTGGTTATTCGCTGAACGACATTCTAATGTCAGGTCCTGTCATTCAGCCGAAAATGATCGACATATTGCTGCGTTTCCGGTCCTATCCAGTTGCACTCACCGGTGATATTTGCAGAATGTATCGTTGCGTAAAGGTGCCTGAGCCAGACAGCTATCTGCAATGCATTCTATGGAAGTCAGAAGTGTTCAAGCTTGATACGGTCACAAATGGCACAAAACCTGCGTCATTCTTGTCTGTGCGTGCCATGCATCAGCTCGCCATAGATGAAAAGGATACCTTCCCAGTCGGTTCCGAGGCATTTCTACGCGATTTCTATGTCGACGATTTGATCTCTGGAGGAAATTCAGTCGAAGAGGCAAGACGCGTCATCCAAGAAACAGCTGGAATATTGGCATGTGGCCAGTTCAAGTTGCGAAAGTGGTGTTCAAGCCATCCCATGGTGCTGGACGGCGTAACAGAGTGCGACAAGGAATCACTCATTAGGTTCAATGATGGCATTACTAAGACACTTGGCCTCGCATGGGATCCATCATCTGATCAACTTTTGTTCTCATATTTGGCTATGGATTTAACCACTAAACCATCCAGCGTTCTCGCCTCTCTTTCGCCATTTCTTGATGAAGTCGGACTGCTGCGCGTAGATGGTCGCCTCAAAAATTCTACTCTTAACTTTGATAGTCGCCATCCAATTATATTGCCCAGAAGTCATCCATTTTTTGGTGCCCGCAACCAGCCTCAGAAGCTGAAGCGTCTATTCCTGTCTGACGCCCACCAGAATGCTGTGAAGGACTTCTGCCTGGCGGAATCAATCGAATGGCATTTCATCCCTCCACGATCTCCTCACTTTGGAGGCTTGTGGGAGGCTGCAGTGAAGACGGCGAAGCATCATTTCTATCGATCTGTTGGCCCTTCTGTCCTAACTTATGATGAGCTTCGCACACTGGTCTGCAACATTGCTGCTGTCATTAATTCACGCCCTTTAGTTTCAATTTCAGTGCACCCAGCAGAGTTGGACGTACTGACGCCTGCGCATTTCCTGAACGGTGGTCCTCCTTCATCCTTCAGCGAGCCTAACCTCACGAGGCTCAATTTCAATCGCTTGGATGCCTGGCAGCGCGTAAGCTATCTCCAGCAGGTATTCTGGACACGTTGGCGAGACGAATACCTCAACTTACGACGTTGCACGGGTGGCCGTGCTCAAAACTGAAGCTGGCAAGACAAGAAGAGCTACAAACAAGCTGTGCTTGCTGCCCCTTAAGGATTCTGTTTAAGACTAAGTCTTCAACGGGGGAGGATGTTGGGCCCAGCAATCAGCCCTTTATAAGAACTAAGAGCGGCAGTTCGCCAAACCTATTAGCATCTAAGAGAATTTTGTAAAGAGATTACGCTCTCCTTTTTTAACGTTCATTCGATCTCCCACGCAGCGGTCAGTCTGAGCAACCGGCTCGCGTAGATCGAATGTGTGCATATTTACTGTCGCTTGTTAACAAGAAACGTTTTCTTTAACATACATATTTACATACATACATACATACTCGCATCTAATAAACAATTAAGACTCGCTAATCAAATTGTGTTTTTAATCGAAAGCTATACGAAAAATCTCGATAGCTCAACAGGGCCCGTATGCGAAATCCTACTCTTGCTTCCTGCGCAAATAATATACGCCCCCACATAAAAACACGAAAAATAAGTAAGAGCGTTGCAGTTAGGCGCAACTAACTGCGAGAGACTCTGTTCCTGTTTGTGCCGTTTATTTAATTATTAAAGGAAATATTTCGGCAATTAACAAACGTACATGGCAAGCAACAAAAAATTTTCCTATGCCCATTATACGAGTATAAACACTGCGTGCGCGCAAAGGCTGCATGCTATAGTATTCTAAGAATTGCTTCTGAATTGTGAGCTTGTAGCACCGAACTTATTTAGGTTTAGCTAACGATTGCTTGATATTTTAAAATTACCTGGGTATGAATACCGTTTGAAACTTTTTTTATTAATCTAAAACTTATACATTTTATTTTTTTAATTTATTCATATTTTTATATTTATGTTAAAATGCTTTCTGTATGCATTAATTATGCAGTAGGCCTCAACAAACTTCTTTGCCGATTTGCCACGCCCCCTTGGGGGCTGAGGCTAACATAACTGCAAAATTTTATTGTGCACACTCCAAAAATACGAAAATTACATGGTATTTTTGCCACGCTCTCTTTGGGCGTAGATATATCCGCCATACCTTGGGTTGTCACCGCGAGTATATATTCCAAATTGCAACACTCTAGCTCATCAATTAGTATGATTGCTGGCATACGGGCGCAAGAGTTTTCCGATTTGCCACGCCCCTAATGGGCGGATCGGGAAAATTTTTAAACTTTATAATTCAGGAACATATATGAGTATATGCTCCAAGTTTCAAGTCACTAGCTCTAATAGCGCAGAAAAATATTGCGTTCATACGGACATACGGACAGACGGACAGACCGACGGATAGCTAGACGGACATTACACAAATCTAAGACCGTTCCCACAATTCTAAGGCCGAGGTCTACAAGAACAACAAATGCAAATATTGGGCCCTGCAATTGCTACAAGCAGCAAAAGTTTCGCACACAGTCACATAAATGCTCATACATGAAGCAAGACACAGTAATTGTGTGTGTGCATGCTCGTCGCGAAAAAGTAATGCTTATGCACATCACGCTTTCACACTCTTCCCAAAAATAATCACGAGAACACTAAAATTTTGCATGAGCATGGCAAAGCCGTTTCAGAGTTCGGCATACTCTTACTCAGAAGGGAAGATGGGATCGTTGCGAATCGCAACTCGCAGACAAACTTCAAATTTTTTGCGCTGCTGGCTTGTACCTGCATACATATATATATATGAGATGAATAGAGAAAGTGAGTGAGAGAGTGAATAAAGCAGGGACCGTAACAATTATAATTTTTATAAAAAACAAGTAAGAACGTTGCAGTTAGGCGAAACTAACTGCAATATACTCTGTTCCCATAGGTGTATTTCATTTATTTAATAAACATTTAATTACCGAAATATTTCGGCAATTAGCAAACGTACATGGCAAGCAACAAACGTTTTTTCTACACATACATACAGATTTACACATGTACACACTATACGACTATACACAATTTTCTATGTATAAATACAATTGTGACTGAATTGGGAATTTTTCGATGGATACTTTAGTTTTGTCAGAGACGCTCTAGCAATGCCTTATTTGGTTTTAGTTAACACAGCTTATATTGGGTCAGTGGCGCTGGTGGTAAGCGCTATGCAAGCTATACTTAGGTGCGTGGGTTCGAATCCCGCAGAAAACTTTTTTTTCAAAAATTATTTATTTTTTATTTTTTTTATATTTGTATATTTATTATAAAATGCTTGCTGCCAATTGATAATCATTTATAAACATAAGCATATGAATTGTGCATTTAAGTAAAAACTAAAACTGCTTTATGCTTTCCGATTTGCGACGCTGTGTGGCAGGCAGTTTTTCTATGCATGCATATATGTATGTATGTATGTGTACGTGTATACACATCCAAGTGTGTATACATATTGCAAGAAGTGCGATTGTATTGTTTTGTTTTGTCACAAGCTGCTGATCAGCTGGTCAGCTGATCAGCTGTGAATTTATTTCGATTTAGCTAACGATTAAATGTTGTTTTCAAAAGACCTAGGTTCGAATACCGCTGGAAACTTTTTATTTATTAATCAAAAACTTATAAATTTAATTTTTTAAATTCATTAATATTATTATATTTATGTTAAAATGCTTTCTGTCATCTTAGCAATTGCTACTAAGCTATTATATGCATGAATTATGCAGTTGGCCACAACAAACTTTTTTGCCGATTTGCCACGCCCCCAGTGGGCGTAGACGCATAATTTTTTCCCAGTTCTTAGAAAGGGCCGAGGCTAACATGATTGCAAAATTTGGTTGCTTACATTCCAAAAATGCAAAAATTACAGGGTATTTTTCGATATGCCACGCCCCCAAAAAGGCTGAAAAATTATTTTTGGGGCATCGATAGAGGAGAACATTAGTAACTCAACCATCCAATTTTCAAGCTTCTAGCTCTAAAAATGTAGGAGATATAAACTTTTGCGGTTTGCCACGCCCCCTGTGGGCCTAGATATATCTACCACAGCTTATTAGTCTAGGGTTGTCACCCCGAGTATACATTTCAAATTGCAACTCTCTAGCTCATCATCTAGTATGATAACTTGACTATGGGCGGAAGAGTTTTCCGATTTGCCACGCCCCTAGTGGGCGGATCGGGAAAATTTTAACACTTTATAATTCGGGAACATATATGAGTATATGTTTAAAATTTCTCTAGCTCTAATAGCGCCGAAAAATATTGCGTTCATACGGACAGACGGACAGACGGACGGACAGCAAGACGGACATTGCACAAACCCAATATACTCTTTTTCCCTTTTTAAGGGAACAGAGTATAAAAATTAAGAAATAATAATTATTTTTTGAGTTATTAAAAACAAATTATTTTTAATTATTATAATTGATTTTTATG
This sequence comes from Drosophila borborema, assembly GCA_030914335.1. NCBI lineage: Eukaryota > Metazoa > Arthropoda > Insecta > Diptera > Drosophilidae > Drosophila > Drosophila borborema. The sequence continues at coordinate 8,141,265 of JAUESP010000304.1, forward strand.
ATAAAAATCAAAAATAATTATTACAAATCAATTTTTATATATAAATCAAATCATATCTTTTATTTTCAATTTTTTAATTTTTAAAATAAAAATCGAATTGTTATATCATTTGATACAAAGGAGCTAGATCATATATAGACCTATATATATGATCTACGCATTAATACCTTTCAGATGATATATAATATGTATGTAAATATGTATTTATGTATGTATATTTAGTTATCTGTTGAGACAGTTGCCTTAGGCTTCATATTCAGCGAGTAATGTGTAGACACAAATGATTCAAAGAGATAGATTGAATTAAATAATAATCACTTTATAGATGAACACATAGATAACACTAAAGCTTAACGACATACTCAAAGTGAGTCTCATAAGAAGAAAACTAAATTGTCTATTTCCATATCGAAATGCGAGGTCGAAAGAGCGCGTGTGCAATTGGTAAAAGATGATTCTGCTACTTGATTCTGCATTATTCAAAGCGCTGACAAAACAAATTCTGGGGCACATGAGCCCCATAATATCATGTGAATGCGAAATAGCATGTCACAAAATAAATATTAGTTCGAAAAGTCCGTCTTAACAGATCGATTTAATATTAAGAAGCTATCGGTCAAAACTCACATTATTTCTCGATATTCAAAAGGCATTTTGGATTTAAGCGTTCAGTACTATAGAAATCATGCAATTGAAGTGAAGACATGGGGAATAATTCAGCTGCATCGACAACACACAGGGCTCTATTTGAGCATGTACATATATCGAAAAAAAAAAAAAAAACAAGTAAGAAAACTCTAGTCGAGAGTGCTCGACTAGATAATACCCTGAACACAATTTTAATAAAATAAAATAATAATCTGTACTGTGGTTTGGTTTTTTGTAATTATCTTGAAAATGCATCAATTTTAGTGCTGAAAATGGCAAAAAACTTTTTTATTTTGACAAAAAGTTAAATATATTGCTCTTGATTAGTACTAAAATAAATCCGTTTTCAAGATAATTACAAAAAACCAGTGTCGAACGTGACAAAAAGTTGACTTTTCTGGAGAATTACCCATATGGATAAATCAGAAAGTATACATAAGAATGTATGCGTGTAACGTTCAAAATGTACATATTTACATGTATATATACATTGCATTACCAAAAAAAAAAATAATAATAATAGATGGCGCTTATATTAGTTGAAATTCGAAAAATGTTATATTATTAAATATCATTAAAAATAGACCCAACAAATAGACGTTCCTCGATTAACAGGCATTACCTTAATTAACACAGACACTTCATAATTGTAAAAGAAATATATCAATGTCACTCGAAGCTGTAATATCCATAGTAAATAAGTTCACTGCTAAAGCGCCATCTAGCAAGTTTAAATTTTTAGACCATGCTACACTAGTTTTGAATGTACATGTCGGCATACATATAGGAAAACTGCAGATGTCACGTGCTTTTGTTATTTGGGCAGACTTTTTTTTTATTTGTTCATTATTTTCTGTTGACTTAACGGAATAAAATATAATTGAAACAAAAACACTTTCAGAAATGATGCTATTAAATATTTGAAATTAAAAAAAACGCACTTATTCACAATTAGTTAAACTACTAACTGACTTTCAAAGGTATCAAATACAAAAGAATAAATAATAAGAAAGAAAGAAATAAAAAAAAAAAAATTTAAAAATAATAATAGGAAATTATAAAGGGCTCAGGCGAGACTAGAACCTGCGACACCCCAACATTCGCTGCATCTACCTAGCCATCTGCACCACGGCTCTCTTTAACAGCAGAGTAGCGAAAACGAATGAAATTCGCCATATACGAAAAAAAAACTAAAGCAGTGACTGAAAATACAAATACAATTCAAAGACAATTCTAACGCAATTCAAAAACAATTGTGATTCTTAGAATATACACGCATAGCAATATAGAAAACGGCCCAAGAATTTTTGTGTATGTATGTGCACACGCATACGAAAATTGATTTGCATTTCTCAACGTTGCTTGCATTTCCATTGTTATTTTAATTGTTTTAAAATTTTTAAAATATATAATATATAATTCAGCATATGATCTACATATTCTATTTGACATTTTAGGTTTTTTTTTAGAAATCATAACTCTTTTACAATTAGCTTTACATGCACAAATACATATGTATGTATGTACGATTGCAGCCACACGCTGATCTACGCTTGCACACATATACATACATACATACATACATATGTATGGGCGCCCGCAATGCGTCTTTCTGTGTCGCTGCCTTGCTTGCTGCGCCACATGGGTTTTGATGAGAAAACTTTATAGACTAATAATTCTGTTTCTAGATGGACAATCGTATTGATATGTTCAGATTAAGATTATGATATTCATATCTATATGCCAAACCAAACTGTATGTCTCTAGTATTTGAAATGCATTTTTTACACATTTGGGGGTGTGGGGCGAATTGGGGACCGGAATCCAAAATCTGACAAAAACCGAAATTGTATTAAATTAGTATCTATATATATGCAGAAGACTTGGAGACTCTAACTCTAAAGATGAATTAGCTAGAATTTTATAACTGGTTCCCGATAATTTCAGTTATCTATAACCTTGCAAATATACAAGTTATCGAATTTCTGAAACAAACTCGTACTGCGCGTGCAATATACGGACCTAACACAAAAAGAATGAACTCTCTAGCTTTTGTATCTTCGGAAATCGACGCGTTCAAACATACGGACAGACGGACGGACAGACAGACGGACATGGCTATATCAACTTTTCTCGTCACCCTGATCAAGAATATATATACTTTATGGGGTCTGCCACGCCTCTTTCTGCCTGTTACATACTTTTAACAAAACCATTATACCCTGATTTCCCATTTTCAATGGGTTCAGGGTATAAAAATATATATATATATAGTATAGACATAATATTTTTATATTATATATAGTGATTATTATTTAGTTCCATCTTTTTCACTCACTTGGGGCTACACATTACTCGCTGAATATGAAGCCTAAGGCAACTGTCTCAACAGATAACTAAATATACATACACAAATACATATTTACATATATATTATATATCATCTGAAAGGTATTAATGCGTAGATCATATATATAGTCTATATATGATCTAACTCCTTTGGATCAAATGATATAACAATTCGATTTTTATTTTAATTTTTAAAATAAAAATCAAATCATAACTTTTATTTTTGATTTTTATAATAAAAATTGAAAATAAAAGTTATGATTTGATTTATATATAAAAATTGATTTGTAATAATTATTTTTGATTTTTATCTAAAAAATCAATTAAAATAATTTAAAACCAATTTTTTATTAAAAATTGCAAATAAAAGTTTATCCTTTTTTTGAATTCGCCGTAAAAAAATAACTATATGCCTTTTTATCCCACTCTTCCTGGTTATTTTTTTGTGCTTGATTTTTTTTAAAATCATAACTGTTATTTGCGGTCGCTGGAATAAAGAAAGAATAGCACACAGTGATGCTTCATATGAGAATAGAATCATTTCGTTCGAGCGCTGGCAGCGAATTGAATATCAACTAGGGTATTTTCACTGCCCGAGCAGCAAATTACAGAGCCGAGCAAATACGAAGGTGATTAGGACGGGAAATAAAAATCTGGTTCGTGAAAAAAGTTTGTTCTAGTTGTCCAGGCTATGTGTTGTATGGTTAGTGGTAGAGCTTTATTTGAGCAGCGCGATCGCGTCTGTTTCAAATCAAATTAAAAACTACAAGTAAAGACAATTTCATTCTTATAAGCTAGCCCTAACTCGTTGCTATGACGAACGTCGCTGGTGAGAAATGCTGACCTTGCACATTGCGAAAGCGTTGCATTTCATGATCGTGGGACAGGGGGTCAAAGATCTCGGTTCATCGTCAGCATTGTCATAACACAAACAATGCCGGATGTCCAATTTAACTTAGCCACAGTTGGATTATTTTTGGGTAATGTTAGCTACTCCACCACTTAAGTTATGACTGTCCTCGGTCATTCCAATATCTCGTAGAGCGATTTGGACGCGTTCTGTAGACTTTTCTTCTTTCTGTAGTGAATCAGACATGCGATGACAGCCCCCGTTTCGCATATTATGAGGCAGATGACGAAACTATACCTGGTCTCTCACTTTATTGAGTCTTTAATTCATTGATGTGCTTTGGGTTGTATTCACTCATCTGGTGCAGGAACGGCATGTTCAATCTTCTGGTGTTCGATGATGTCAAGCACTGGTGATGCAGAGGAACCGCGAATCTTTTTTATGTCACCGTTGGAGTTGGTATCATTGAGATAAGCGGTACGGTCGAACATGACAAGATAGGTTCCGGCGATCTTGACTTCTGGTCCGTCGGCGATGCTTACCCGGGCTGGCCTGTCATTGATTATTAAGATTCCTTCTTCAATTACCGATATTGGGGTTAGATGGCTTGGCTGCGTGTTGCAATTGGCCGTGGTTCCCGCGTGCAGTTCTTGAGCGTACGTGTTATCCGCTGACTCTTTGCAGAAGGGCATGAGTAACGATCTACGGCATGATGGTAATGCAATGACTTTGCCATTGCAATCAGCTACGATGTTTTCAGGAATTTGCAGTAATATTTCGGCATGGGCAACGAGGAAAACTATAACCTTACATATTATTATTATGTTTAGGGAATTTGATTATGAAATGGATTTCTTTATCGTTTGCAATGACATTAACGCTACAGACATTCAAAATTTTAGTTTAAGTGTGCATTATCGATTTGTTCTATATTTTTAATTTTCTTTTATTATTTTAAGATTTCGTTAACAGTGACTTTGAGTGCATGTATATGTTTTTGGGTGTTTGAATGTGTAATGATTTGCCTATCGTTTTCTATAACCAATTAGTGTTGTGTCAGTTGAATACTACTATCTTACAAAGACTGCATTTTACTTATTGCTGCTAACATTCTTTATTATATTGTAGTTTTTTATACCCTGAACCCATTGAAAATAGGAATTCAGGGTATAATGGTTTTGTGAAAATGTATGTAACAGGCAGAAGGAGACGTCGCAGACCCTATAAAGTATATATATTCTTGATCAGCATAACAAAATAAGTTGATCTAGCCCTGTCCGTCTGTCCGCCCGTCCGCCGTATGAACGTCGAGATTTCGGAAACTACAAAAGCTAGAGAGCTGAAATTTCACATGAACACTCGTATGCCAGCTACGCAATACGAGTTTATTTTGTTTTTTCGATAACTCATCCCATTTCCAAATTATCGATAAAAATTGAAAATTCGTTTCAATTTTTTAGGTTTTTAATTAATCTTACTCTGAAAATTTCATGAAGATTATCCATCTAGAAATGGAGTTATAAGCGTCCAAAGCTTAGCCCAACCCATCCCTAAGCCACGGCAGCAACTGCGCAGTTAGCAGAGCGCGCGCTTATAAGAGCGTAAAGAAGAAGAGTATCGCTTTTTTTGCAGGGTTCAGGGTATCTCGTAGTCGAGCCGTCTCGACTAGAGCCTTCCTACTTGTTTAATTAGGAGGGCTGATGGTCAATGTAGATGTTTAAGTTGTTCACGCCATAAAGGTAATGGCGTAAATTGCCCAGAGCCTAAACTATTGCTAGAAACTCTCTTTCGTTCAACTCTCTGTCTTTGAATGTCCTGGAGATCATAGTTATAGGCCTCCCTCCTTATCTGACATGGTTTCGCGATTGAAGCAAAGTTTTTGACCAAACATCTATAATAGTTCGCGAGTCCTAAGAAGGATCTTACTGTAAACAAATTAGTTGGTATTTCAAAATTTTGAATCGCTTTCACCTACCGCTGCTGGATACCACAAAGCCTAAAAACTCGACTACTTTTTTGAAAAAGTGCGATTTTTCTTTGGCGACCCTGGTCTATGCCTCTTTCATGCTCAAGCTCGTTTTTTGAAAAAATGAAGACATCATCAACATAGACATAACAAGTTTTGCCAATGTGCTTACGGAGCACGTCATCAATCGCTCCTTGAAAAATACTTCCGGCGTTCTTGAGGCTGAACGGCAGTCGGCAGAACTCGTATTTCCCTCCTTTCACGGATGTTTTCTCCCGATCTTGCTCCGCTAGGGAGATCTGGTGGTAGCCTGATTCCAGATCCAGGCTTTACCAAGGTTTGCCAGTATCATGTTAATACTAGGCATAGGGTACTTATCAGCAATTGTTTTTTCGTTATATTTTCGAAAATCTATGACCAACCTTTTTTTCCCCTTCCCTGACTCGTCGACGCCTTTCTTGCCTACGACCCAGATTGAATTGTTATATGGAGAGCGAGATGGCGGTATGATGCCATTTTTCAACAACTCCTTTATTTCTTTATTGGCGAAGTCGGCCGCGCCCATTGGAAACGGGTAAAGCTTCGAATAAACCTTGCGTTTGGATTGTTCCGACGACTGACGTGTTAAAGGGCAGCAGCTCGTTTGGGTTTGCAAAATCCTTAATGTTTTTCTTTATCATGATTGTGAACTCTTTTTTAATGGGACCTCGACCTCATCAATCTTAGTGAAATTAACATTGTGACATTTATGGTCCCAATAGTGGCACTAGCTTGTTTTAGGAAGTCCAACCCAATTATGCCGTCGAATGTGGACAAAGTTGGTAAAATGAAAAGTGGGCTCTCAATCCCAAAAACGGACAGGTACATTTGTACTAATCAATTCACTAATAAACCTTGCAACTTTTATAACGTATTTCTTTGATAATGAGAACCCAATTGATGTAAGTATACACGGATGCGGTGTTCGCCAGCCTTGAGTGGCACCGCAATCGTTAATTGGCGCCCGAGCAGGGACCGCTTTCCTTTCACGGTGTGCGTAACTAATGAAAAAATATGTGCGACATTTCTCTAACTAAAAAACCAAAAGTGAATAACAAAAAGTAAAAAAATATCTGTCGGCGGCATATGCCAGAAATAATAAGAAAAAAGAAACTAAATGCAAAACAAAATATAAAGTGTAAATAAGATTCCAGTTAACGAAAAAACAAAATGAAACAGTAAAAAGAATAAATAATATGATGACGTGCTAAGTGCGGCCGACAGAATGATGACGAGCGTGTTTAAAATAATAAGAGAATTTGTGCGCACTCTATCAAATAAAAAAAGGGCTTGTGTAAAGAAAAATGTGTACGTACTCTCCTTCTGCAGGAGGTGCGGGGGTTCGACTCCCCTTCACAGCTCGGCATAACAAAATAAAGTTTGGAAAATGCCGGCGGCAAATTATTAGTGGGCAGTGCACTATAATGTGTGATGTCGGGGTTCGACTCCCTGTCGTGCGGTGTTATCACAATTGAAGAATATACAAAATCGTGAAATAAATCTGTGCAACTGGCACCGGCGGCCAAAAAATATTGGTGGACAATGTATGTCAGGGGTTCGACTCCCCGCCGTCCGAATGTCAAGATAATAACATGTGCGCACACGTGATCGAAAGTGGTCTCAAGTTAGTTTAAGAGAAAACCACTGTGGCAGCTTCGACCTGCAAGTGGCAGCTTTAGTATTAAGAGAAACCCACTGTGGCAGCTTCGACCTGCAGGTGGCATACAAAAACAAAAATCATACGAGAGCTGGTAAGTGCGTGTGCAAGTGCAGTAAGTGCAAAGTGGGTGTGTGATTTAGTGCTGTGTTCCGTTGGAAAAGCCTTGCAATCAAAATAAGTAAATGAAAATAAAAATAAAATAAAATAAAAAAATACGATATTGCGTTCGGCTGCCCAACGGTTCGTGGAGTCATCCTTACCCCAGTAGGCTGTAAAAGGCTAAAAAGGATAATAAGGACCTCCCGTTAAGTGCGAAATGATCGACACCCCCGCGCACGAAACCTTGCACCGCGCATTTGCCTTAAGGCAGCAAATAAATAATAATAATAAGAAAATAAACTGAAAACGAATTAATAAATAAAGTTGATAATATCGTGTTTTCAGTACGTGCCTACGAATGAAGAATATTATTTCCCTCAAATTTATTTGATGTTTTACTAATTCTTTTTATGTCTCCAACAGATAGAGAAATCAACACAAACATACACACGACTTACACACACACACCTAAAGTTCGGTTAAGTGATACGTTGTCTTTTTTTTCCACTTGGCGTAGTATTGTGCAAATAGATTAAAGTAAAGATTTGAAAATATCTAAGGTTTATTAAAATCTATAAAAAAAAAAAGGGAAAAATTATTTTTTTTTAATTTTTTTATTTCTTGACATTGGTGGACCGAGGAATTTTTAAGGAAAAAAACTTGCTAATTTCCGTACTAATACTTACTCTTCGTCCTGTTTTTGAAATAAAAAAGAAATAGCAGAATGGCCGCGTTCAAGCAAGAAATGTCCGCTATGAGAGAAACACTAGAAAGGGTTAATGCCACTTTGTCGTTATTAACGAATCAGAACGCCGCTCAGAGAGAAGAACTAAACTCGGCTCTCGCCAAGATTAGTTCTCTCGATAATGAGCGTGAAACACGCAATCCGACCGTAGAGGAGGTGAGACCTTCCCAGAGCACCGTTCGCTCCAAGATATGGGATGCAGGCATCAAGGCCAGCCTTGAAGGTGGAGTCTAACCAATCAGGCCAGACACAGAGGTCAACGATCTCTAGCGACAACACCAATCCTTTTCGAAAAGCCCAAAGGCTTTATCATATAGAGGGTTCAAATGACAAAGAAACCGTGAGGGGAGACGCTTACGTCGAGATGAATGCGTCTCATGCGTCAAACGATCAGGCAGACCAGCCAGTCTAGGTCGAGCACTCATCTCAAGAGGATGAGTCGAATCAGACCCAGGAAGGCTTGGAACAGTTGGACGAGGGGCAAATAAATTTTATGACAAATGCCTCTCAAGCGTACCATATATAGAATATTGTACGAAGGATGGGGCAGAGCTTCAGTTCTTAATAGACACTGGAGCTAATAAAAACTTTATTCGCCCCAAAATAGCCTCCGGTTGTACTGATTTGGTAAAGCCGTAACTAAAATTCTCAGAAACCACCATGTCAAGATTGAGTAGAAAATTTCCCCTAATACGCCATAGTCAAATCAAAGTCTTCGTGTCACTAACCAACTCATCACCATACATCATTTAATTCATAAAAATACTGAAATGTTTGCTCCATATAACACAACAATTGTTTAGTTTAAAAACGCTATTGTATTAACAACATACTAACACACCAACACCTATACACAACACACAACATATAACCTACACTAAGCAAAGGTTGTATAGTTTAAGACACCATTGTACTACTAACATATTTTCTATCGATAGAACGGTACTATTACTCCCATCTCTGTATCTAGCGTCAGCAGGGGCACTTCACATCATTAAATACGACAGCCCCCTCGTCGCATTAAAACAGGGAAGTGGTTGGAGAGTGGATGGATATTTCAATCTCATCCACTTGGTAAAGTTGGACGAGATTGAGGCGGCCATCGAGGGAACTCGGAAAGAGGCCCAAGAGTTAAACGGAGGACAAACCCGCGTCTTGACCCTATACCACCTAGAGCAGGCGCAACGCATGCTCTCTAAACTGTCGAGAACGCGAAGAGCCCGCTCAATCGACTGGATTGGATCAGCTTGGAAATGGATTGCGGGTTCGCCAGACGCTTCGGACTGGAGCGCAATTCTTAACATACGGGACAATCTTGTACAAAACAGCAACCAGCAATACAAGATTAAAACAGCAACCAGCAATACAAGATTAACGATAGGCTGTTCGAGGCATCGAAACAGTCGCTGGACAAGTTGAATGATATTATAGAAAGAGTCAACAGCATCAGCGACAACGAACAGGCCGTCGTGACCACCTTACATAAGGCAATTCTGCTGGAAAACCAGGTGGGCGAATTGAGCAGAGCTTGCCAATTCGCAAAAGCTGGCTTGGTAAACAGCAACTTGTTAGATGAGGAAGAGATACGAACGTTGCTCAAAGAGATGGACTCTCTACCCTACCAAAGCGTGGTAGAAGCAACAGAGTTCGCAAAACCCATCATAGTGACAAATGGCACGACACTTCTATATGTACTAGCATTGCCCAAAGTCATTGCCAAAGAGTATCAGATGTTGCTCATCCGACCAACAATCACTTCAGGGAAGCAGATTCCAATCATGGGAAACTACTGTTGGCCCAAGATGAAACTTTCGCCATCACAAAAAATTGTCTGACTATAGGCAACACCAGCGTCTGCGCAGAAGAACACCTAGTCCCAATGAGCGAAACTGACTGCATCCCAAGGATACTGAAAGGGGGCAACGCCAAATGTCACTACGTCGCATCCAACAAACGAGTTGTCGAGTTACTGGAGGATGGAACCTTATTTCTCACCAACTATAATGGGACAGTCACTGCCGAGGGTCACGACTACCAACTCGAGGGATCCATTTTGATACAGTTTTCAAATGAATGTGTAAAACTCGACAATAGGACCTACCGAAGCCAATCCCGTACACATCTAGTGGCAATCCCTTCGGTCATTACTAATTTGACCAGCATGGGATACAATTTGAACCTGGAGCTCATCCACAATCTTAGTGAGCACAATATGGATTTGCTTAAAACCATGCGTAGAAGACTTACGGCCTCAATAACAACGGAAATCGCCGCAGTCATCCTAGTAATCGCAGTTATCCTCCTGATGTGGAAAAGAATAACACGCAAGCAGACACCTACAGCCAGTACCGATGCAGAGGCCACCCCAGAAGCACAGAAGGAAGCCACTGCACCAATCACCGACCAAAAAGCCATCTGATCTGCGGGACGCAGATACTTAAGGGGGAAGAATTAACACCAGCCAACGCCAAGCGGCTCCCTTTCCCCATGCCCGTCGCCTCCGCCACTCTACTCCCAGAACCACTCTCTGCCTCCCCACTCCGCATCTAGCCGTTGCAACATAGTTGCAGTTACGCTGACAATTTCAAGTGCTGGAATGCAGAGTCGTTACCGGAAACCAGTCCGCGGCCTCAGCAACGGTCATGCGAAACCGCTGACATTGCTGTCCCGCCGCCACCGGAGACGCCGCGCCATAGCGAGCCGCCGCTGCTGCGACGCCGGCAACAACCCAACTTCAGCACAGCTAGATAAAGGGCCATTTGACCAAGGGCGGTCAGTCTAATTCTGGAGACGGAGTCGATAACTTGTACTAATCAATTCACTAATAAACCTTGCAACTTTTATAACGTATTCTGCGAGCTTATTTCTTTGATAGTGAGAACCCAATTGATGTAAGTATACACGGATGCGGTGTTCGCCAGCCTTGAGTGGCACCGCAATCGTTAATTTATATATATAAGTTAACAAATAACACTTAATATAGGATATTTCATAAGTTTATAATCAACCCTCGCTATCGCGTGCTTCATAAGCTAAGAAACAGCCCTCGCAATTGCGACATTACATAAGTTGTATCAGCGCGCTATAGCTGCAATGGTCAGCGACGGTAACCGGACACTTTTGTTTTGCTGCAAGAGTTTCCGTTATCGCCAAAGATTTGCTGAGTCGGCTTGCCGACCATGACATTGTGGCGTGATGCGAGTTTTGGCTTAGCTTAAGTGAAATAGTCTGTGTATTAAGTTTTTAGTTTTGAATACAGCGCTCTTCCAATAAGTCGCTTAAATAAATATTCACTCCGGCACTTGGCCGTTAAATAACTTGTTTTATTGTCTGAGCCCGAGGCCAGCAATAAGAGGCATAGTTCGCCTCTCAACCTAATCTTCACCCGCAACAGGACTGAAGGATAATAATTGGCGTCCAACTAGTGGTCGGACTCCACAACCAATAACAACTAAAACAGCAGCACAGGAGCTGCAACAACCAACAAAGACAGCAGCGCGGGAGCTGCGAGTGACCAACCTTATAAAGAAATTTTTTTGTGTTAGTTGAATCATGTAAGTGGATACTCAAGCCAAAATTTTTCTTCAAATACAAAAGTTGTAATATTTTATAAAAATTAGTTAGTACTTGTGAGTATTTTATATTGCAACAAATCATAATTAATAACAATAATCTGAACCAGGCTTCTGAAACACGTGAGAGTGACTGCTTTGAGAATTTTAGTTGAAACAATTTATCATCCAGATCGTTAAAAAAATTACTTTGTGTTACTTTCTATGTGTCTAAAATTGTGCTATAACAATACATACAGTTCTCGTGGTTCAGAGCTACGACGTAATTCGATCCATCTTTTGGCGGCCCGTTTTGCTTTTCGCGGCTACTGGCCTGCGCATGTCACAGTTCAGCCAATATAGAAAACCTCGCAAGCAGTCAAGCCATCGGAGTCTCGCCTACAAGACTTCCCCCTGCAGTTCCCCCACCATTAGGTAAAATGGATCCAGAACAGCTTAGGGAAATAATAAGGTCGGCTGTCAGCAATGCTTTAGCTGAACAGGCCGCTACAAACGAGCAGAGGGAGCGAGCATTGACTCAAAGAATTAATGAGTTGGCTCAACAAATTGCAGCAGCAAACGTTGCCGCCCCACAAGTAGTAGCATATGCTGCTATAGGAATTAGAAACGACATTCGCTGTGACGAGCCACTAGATGCCGTCAAATGTTTACCTGAGTTTGCAGGAGTTCAGGAAGCTTATGTATCTTGGAGGCAGGCAGCATTAGCCGCTTACGAGATATTCAGACCATATAATGGCAGTTCTCGTCATTACCAGGCTGTTATCATTATAAGAAGCAAGATCAGGGGCCCCGCAGACGCAGTGCTGGCCTCATTTGGTACTGTATTGAATTTTGATGCGATAATAAATCACCTAGATTTCACATACAGTGACAAGAGACCGATTCACGTCATTGAACAGGAATTAGGTACCTTGAGGCAAGGTGGCTTGTCCCTGCTTCAATATTACGACGAGGTAGAGAAGAAACTCACTCTTCTCACTAACAAAGTTAACATGTCATATGAGCCGGCTTTAGCAAAGGGCCTATGTGAAAAATTCCGCGACGATGCGTTGCGGGTGTTCATATCGGGTCTCAAGCGCAATCTTACAGATGTGCTCTTTGCAGCAAAGCCCAGAGACTTGCCTTCAGCGCTAGCTCTCGCACAAGAAGTTGAGTCAAATCATGAAAGGTACACACTCGCGGCTAATTTCGCAAGAAGTCTAGAGGACAAAGAGCGCAAGCCGAATGCAAAAGCGCAGGGTCACCAACAGGAGAGGCATTCGCAACAAGCCCAAACACAAGCTAGCGGTACCAAGAATCCACACTTTAGCAAGCAAAGCAAGGCCCCAGTGCAGACTGACCAACGAAGCAGCAGGCAGCACAATAATAATGGCGCACCGGTGCCCATGGAGGTCGATCCTTCCTTCTCAAGGGTTTTGCAGCCCACTCAGGCCCCTGCTTACGCGAATAGGAAGAACCCCGCATCCGACCGCACAGGCGGTCAGAGAAATCAGCAAAGATTGAATCACGTCACGCAAGGCGCGGGACAGGGAGCAGAGGCGTACGCTGATGCCGCCTCTAGCGCAGCGGCACAAATCAATGACGATGCAAGTTATGACTCTGATGCCCTAAATTTTTTAGGAATAAATACCTGCTACCCGTCATCAGACGAAGAATAGCAGGGACTCACATGCGATTCCTCATAGACACGGGCGCGGCCAAGAATTTCATTCGGCCACATGAAGGGTTAAAAGGCGTCCACTCTGTAAAATTCCCCTTAAAAATTCATTCCATTCACGGCGAGACACAAATTACACACAAATGCTTTGTTACAATGTTTGGGTTAAAGGCAACCTTTTTTATTCTGCCGGACTTGTCAACTTTTGATGGGATTGTTGGCCTTGACCTGCTAAAGCAGGCAGCTGCTTCGCTTTGTCTAGCTTCAGGACAGCTTAAATGGGGTACGGAGGTAGAACAAATCACCTTCCACACGTGCAAAAATGTAAATTTCACAAATGTAGACTGTGCAGAGGCATCCCCATTAGCTAGAAGTTGCTTTTTGAAAATGCTAAAGACCAGACAAAAGGCCTTTGCAGACCCAGACGAGGCGTTGCCGTATAACACATCAGTCGTGGCTACCATTAGGACCACAGATGAGCAACCGATCTATGTCAAGCTTTACCCATATCCAATGGGAGCAGCTGATTTCGTTAATAAAGAAATCAAAGATCTGCTAAAAAATGATATAATTCAAAAGTCAGTCTCTCCCTACAATAACCCAATATGGGTAGTAGACAAGAAGGGCACTGATGAAGCGGGCAATAGGAAAATGAGATTAGTAATGGACTTCGTAAACTTAACGAAAGAACCGTACCTGACAAATACCCTATGCCAAATATATCAATTATATTGGGGAATTTGGGGAGAGCCAAATTCTTTTCAACATTAGGTTATCACCAGATCATACTCGCTGAACGCGACCGTGAAAAAACCTCTTTCTCTGTAAACGGGGGGAAATACGAGTTCAAAAGGCTCCCCTTTGGATTAAAGAATGCAGCAAGCATCTTCCAAAGAACCATCAACGACATACTGCGAGAGCAGATTGGCAAATTTTGCTATGTTTATGTCGATGACGTAATCATCTTTTCAGAAGATGAGGACTCCCACATTAAACACGTGGACGTGGAAAAAGCTTACATGAAGCAAACATGAGGGTCTCCGTCGAAAAGTCACGATTTTTTAAGAAAAGCGTGAACTTTCTTGGTTTCATAGTCACCAGCACTGGCGCCACGACGGATCCTGAAAAGGTTAAGGCAATACAGGAGTATCCAGAACCTAAAACACTGTTCGAGGTCCGATCATTTCTAGGCCTCGCAAGTTACTACAGATGTTTCATTAGGGACTTCTCCGCAATAGCAAGACCCATCTCCAATATTTTGAAGGGTGAAAATGGAACAGTCAGTAAGCATAGGTCCAGAAATATAAAGGTTCAATTCTCTGAAGTGCAGAAAAGGGCGTTTCAGAAATTGCGCAACATTTTGTCATCTGAAAATGTAATGCTCAGGTACCCCGATTTTAAGAAGCCATTCGATCTAACAACCGATGCTTCGGCTTACGGCATAGGTGCAGTCTTGTCTCAAGAGGGTCGTCCTATAACAATGATTTCAAGAACATTGAAGGACAGCGAGGTAAACTATGCGACAAATGAGAGAGAGTTATTGGCCATCGTATGGTCACTCGCCAAGTTAAGGCACTATTTGTATGGGGTGACAGACATTAATATCTTCACTGACCATCAACCCTTGACCTTCGCAGTTTCGGAATCCAATCCAAATGCGAAGATCAAAAGGTGGAAAGCGCGCATTGACGAGTCTAATGCACGTATTTTCTATAAACCCGGCAAGGACAATCTGGTTGCGGATGCCTTGTCAAGACAGCAGCTCAACGCTGTGAATGAACAAGAAATTGAGTCCTGCGCAGCAACGATCCACAGTGAGGTATCTCTCACCAACACCATTGAGACTACAGACAAACCTTTGAATTGTTTTCAAAACCAAATAGTGCTAGAAGAGGCGCGTTTACCCTTAAAACATTGCATCGAATCGCTGCTAGACGAGCTCGAAGATGTAGTTTCACCCCAAAGCGTAAATGCTCTCCACTGTAATTTTCACACGCTTGCAATGATACAAGATTCATTGGTTCGGAGATACCCGGCCACCAAGTTCTGGCATTGCAAAAATCGCGTAGTGGATGTATTTGCGGTGGGAGATAGAAGGGAAATCCTCACAGCCGAGCATAATAGGGCCCATAGGTCTGCACAGGAAAATATTAAGCAGGTACTCTCGGAGTACTACTTTCCAAAGATGGCAAGAATAGCCAATGAAATAGTACAAAATTGCAAAACATGTGCTAGGGCTAAATATGATAGACACCCCAAAAAACAAGAGCTTGGGGGGACACCGATCCCCTCACATGTATGTACATGTACACGTAGACATTTTCTCCACTGACAGGAAATACTTTCTAACTTGCATCGACAAGTTCTCTAAGTTTGCTATGGTCCAACCGATCCCCTCAAGAACCATTGTGGATCTGAAGCCAGCTTTAATGCACCTAATGAATTTTTTTCCTAAAGCCAGATCCATTTACTGTGACAATGAACCGTCATTGAATTCAGAGACCATGGTGACTATGCTCGCAAACAACTATGGGGTCAGCATTTCAAATGCACCACCATTGCATAGCATCTCGAATGGACAGGTTGAGCGCTTTCACAGCACTCTGTTAGAGCTAGCCAGATGCCTAAAGATCGATAAAGGCATAAATGACACCGTAGATGTAATTTTACTGGCTACAACTGAGTACAATAAGTCGATCCATTCGGTCACCGACCATAGACCAGTTGATGTGGTTCAGGCGCACCCAGATGATCCACAAGATAAAATACAAGAAAAGATCAGGAACGCTCAGACGATGCTCAGAGCTAGGGAGAACGCAAATCGGCAGAATAGGGTCTTCGACGTTGGTGACAAAGTTTTGGTCAAGTGCAACCGACGGCTCGGAAACAAACTCACACCTTTATGTGATGAGAAGGCAGTGGAAGCAGACCTGGGGACCGAGGTCCTCGTTAGAGGGAGGGTGGTCCACAAGGACAACCTAAGGTGACTCCCTTGTTTTTTTTTACACCTTTTGTTTAAGCCACTAGGCAAACTTGTATAAGTTAGATATAGTTGTTCAACTTACTTTTAGCCAATTGGCATAGTTTTTATAAAACTTTCTGGGTGGTGGGCCCTAAAATGCAATAAATAAATGCCAATAATAGACAAATAGAAATAAACAATAGAGTTCAGGACCAGCTTAACCAGTTAACAATCACTGTTAACAAAATTCTTAAGATAGCCAAAAACTCATAAGTTGACACTGGCCATTTATTTGAAACACTACTATCTAGAAACAGAATTCTAATGATGGAGTTGCAAAATTTAATGATTGCTATTACTCTTGCAAAGGCTAACATTGTTAGCCCAAACATTTTGGACCACTCAAATTTGAAATCAATTTGGCTAGAGGAACCCACCAACACTCCCATAGGAAATCTTATGTCCGTTGCGTCCGTAAAAGTTCTTCAATCCATTAACACCATACACTTTATAATTAAATTCCCCAAAATTAAAAGAGCTTGCAGAAAGATCACGATTTATCCGGTCGTCCACAAGAACTTCATAGTGCAATTGCTTGACAACATCATAGCCGAATGCGATGGAGAAACCCACACACTGCAGAGTTGCGCAGCTTCACCTGGAGCCACATTTTGTCGTCTGGCTTTGGAAAGTTCATGTGCCAAAGAGCTCCATGCAGGTGGCATGGCACACTGCGAGGTCCAGCCGAGCAACCTGGAAATAATCACCCATGTGGATGACGGAATCATCATCCTCAACGAGGGGTCCGCAAGGATTCAGGTGGACAACGGCACTGAGGTCCAAATACAAGGCACGCATCTCATCACGTTCGGAGACCGAGTTGCAATTAACGGGACTCTGTTTTACAATCACAACAACGTACGCAATAGAGTCCCGGGTATTGCCAATTCTCCCTTGCTAAACATCACTGCCACCCAAGATGTCCTCAGTCTCCCTTACCTTCATCGTTTGAATGAACGTAATCTGGAGGTGATACAGCAATTCGAGAAAAACGCCGGAACTGATCAAGCTTATCGTGTGGCATTCATTATTGGAGCCATATGCTGTGCTTTAATCTGCATTGGCCTCACTCTTTGTCGAATCATCGGTGCAAAGAAGTCTGCAAAGCAGTTACGAGAAGTCGTCGCCGGGATTGGGTCGGCCGAGGACGGCCTTATACTTGAAGGGGGAGTAGTTAACAAATAACACTTAATATAGGATATTTCATAAGTTTATAATCAACCCTCGCTATCGCGTGCTTCATAAGCTAAGAAACAGCCCTCGCAATTGCGACATTACATAAGTTGTATCAGCGCGCTATAGCTGCAATGGTCAGCGACGGTAACCGGACACTTTTGTTTTGCTGCAAGAGTTTCCGTTATCGCCAAAGATTTGCTGAGTCGGCTTGCCGACCATGACATTGTGGCGTGATGCGAGTTTTGGCTTAGCTGTGAAATAGTCTGTGTATTAAGTTTTTAGTTTTGAATACAGCGCTCTTCCAATAAGTCGCTTAAATAAATATTCACTCCGGCACTTGGCCGTTAAATAACTTGTTTTATTGTCTGAGCCCGAGGCCAGCAATAAGAGGCATAGTTCGCCTCTCAACCTAATCTTCACCCGCAACAGGACTGAAGGATAATAATTTATACATATATATATATATATATATATGTATATAAATTAAAAATTCAAATTAAGTTTTTTATAAAAAAAAAAAACATTTTATTGAATTCGGAGCTGGATTAGCACTAACTTAAGAATAATTGTACAAGAATATTTATAGCTAAGCTGTTGCCGCTGCTGTTGACGTTGCTGCCGCCGCGGTCATTGTCGCTGCTGCTGACTGGTGTCTTATTACACTATAGTACTGACGATATGCTGATTCGGCGCGCGTGTCGGAAAATGCAATCGTTGGCCATAATCGATATTGCCTAAGTGCATTGATCTTACTGCTGACGATATGTTCTTACGGTTCTTGTTAATATGTGCTGACATAGCACACGTGTCGAAATTGCATGCATTGAGGCCATGATATAATTGGGCCGGTGCAATGCCCTTTTGTGGGTTTGATCGGTTGTTAACTCTTTCCCCCTTAGATGCGGACGTCCTCGGTCGCAACATAGAAAACTTGTTGGGTAATTTCGCCCTTTTCCGCTTTGTCTGTTGTGACTTGGTTACTAGTGACGAGGATCTTCTTCTTCAGCATGTATCCGACTGCTACCATAGTTGAGTGCCGGACAGAGTCAGATTGATTGCTGCTCTTATGTTGTTGCTGCTTTTTAAAGTTTCTAATTTCTTCGTGTTGTTGATGTTTATTTCTCTTAGCATCTGTTCAATTCTCATTAGAGGACTTCGTCGACCTTGTTTGTTTCCGTCATAATTTGGAATAACGGTGGGGTGGCTTCTGCATCAACATCACCTTCGCTTCATATACGTCGTCTTCGATGCGTACCGTGGAGTTTTCGAATTGTACCAGGAATGTACCGTGTAGTTCTATTTCTTCTTCGTCGATTTTGATCATTCCTTCGAAGTCGTTGAGCAGTATTGTGCCGACAAATAGTTCTTCGTGATCGGGCACGTGTTGATTGTTGATGATATGGCAGTTTGGAGTTTGGCTTTTCAGTAATGGCATTGTACAAGTATCGTTGCTTAAATCAACTAGCTTATTCCTATTACAAATTGTTTTTTCATTATGTGACTCACATGAGTCTCTTAT
This sequence comes from Drosophila borborema, assembly GCA_030914335.1. Taxonomy (NCBI): domain Eukaryota; kingdom Metazoa; phylum Arthropoda; class Insecta; order Diptera; family Drosophilidae; genus Drosophila; species Drosophila borborema. The sequence continues at coordinate 8,160,567 of JAUESP010000304.1, forward strand.
AGCATAAATGGATTTCTCGCATTTTACAATGTTTTCAAATTTTATTTCGTTAATATGATTTTTCGTTTTATTGGTTTTATTAACATAGTAGTACAGACTTCGTTTGAAATTAAAGGTATATTGATTATATAGAGTATATTCTTTCCATTACTTGCAATTTTACTTGACTGAACTCTAACAATTCTTCTGCATTTAAAAACATGATTTTTTCTTTCTCTAGTATTTGCTCTATTATTCTGACTTCGGATTCTGATAGTATTATTGAATTTATTGTATTTGTCTTTGCCCAATCTATGGTATGTATTAGGATAGTTAGATCATCTTTAAAAATTTTGAGTTTGTATTTGAAAAGCATGAGATTTTCTTCTTGAATATTTGAGCTATATTTTACTAATTTCATTATTTTGTTTGATGTTTGGGTTATTTCATTAATCCTGTCTTGTAATACCCTATTAATAACTACATGCTTATTGTTATTTTCTAGTTGTTCGTTTATCTTAGTAATTATGACCTTATGGTCACTGTGGTCCGGTGTACCGGCCAACCATTTCCATGCTGTTCCTAATGCATTTATTGCTCTTGTTACTCTTACTGAAGGTTTGAGTCTACGTAAATCATTTCGAACATTATTTAATTCGTATTTGTGCAGTGGAAACATTTGGTGTGAGGTGCTTATATTATCTAGTGTTTCTTCGAAGGTTCCGAAGATTTTTTCATATTCTGAAATATCGAATACATGGATAATTTTAAAAGTTCCGTTCTGCATTGCCGATGTTCCTGTTTTTATCGGAATTAGCTGAGAATGGGAGTAGTCGAGAATTGTTTTTAAGCCTAAGCATAGTGGTGCGAAAATCCTGTAAATTAATTTCGAATATTATTTTTGTGAACGACCTTTCTTGAGACTGTTGTAATAGTTGAATTCCTGTTTTCGTCTACTGTTTCTTTTTTATATGTAGGTGTCAGTTTCGAACCTAGTCGCTTGTTAATTTTGACATAAATTTCTTCCCCTTGTTCGTAGTTTCTTGTTTCTCTTCTTTCCCTATTATGGAATTTTAAGTCGGAATTTTATTTACTTTGCAATTTGTTGGATATGATTATCCTATATTCTTCTGCTTTTTCTGGGTTATCTTGAACTGTTGTGGCGAAAAAAATGTCTATTGGTTTTCTTTTAGTTACTGAATGGTAGGAAGCGTTATACTCTTGGACTGCTTTGAAAAGCATATCCGTAAAGCTCATGTCTCTATTGTCTTTTCTGATGCAGGTCATTATTTCTGATAGAGTAGAATGAAATCTTTCTATCTGACCATTACTTGTTGAGCTGTACAGGGGTGTTGTATAAACTTGGATTCCTAATTGGTCTTCTAGCAAGAATTTTATTGATGCTGAATTTAAAGCTCTTTCATTGTCGATTACTACAGTTTTGGGCATACCGAATACGATTAAGATTTCTCTTTATATCATTATGGGTGTTTCTATTGTTGGGATAAGGGGTTTCTATTGTTGGGATAATGGGTGTTTCTATTGTTGGGATAAGGTTATGTGATGAACTTTCGTCACTCATAACTGTGGGTTCGGTACTATTGACTTCATTTATTGGGTTTCTCGATAATGCGTCTGCTACTACGTAAGTGGTTCCTGGTTTATATTTCAACTCATAATTGAACTCTTCTAAGTAACTTTTCCAACGTTTTAATTTTCCGTTGTTCTTCGTGATCGGGCACGTGTTGATTGTTGATGATATGGCAGTTTGGAGTTTGGCTTTTCAGTAATGGCATTGTACAAGTATCGTTGCTTAAATCAACTAGCTTATTCCTATTACAAATTGTTTTTTCATTATGTGACTCACATGAGTCTCTTATAGCATAAATGGATTTCTCGCATTTTACAATGTTTTCAAATTTTATTTCGTTAATATGATTTTTCGTTTTATTGGTTTTATTAACATAGTAGTACAGACTTCGTTTGAAATTAAAGGTATATTGATTATATAGAGTATATTCTTTCCATTACTTGCAATTTTACTTGACTGAACTCTAACAATTCTTCTGCATTTAAAAACATGATTTTTTCTTTCTCTAGTATTTGCTCTATTATTCTGACTTCGGATTCTGATAGTATTATTGAATTTATTGTATTTGTCTTTGCCCAATCTATGGTATGTATTAGGATAGTTAGATCATCTTTAAAAATTTTGAGTTTGTATTTGAAAAGCATGAGATTTTCTTCTTGAATATTTGAGCTATATTTTACTAATTTCATTATTTTGTTTGATGTTTGGGTTATTTCATTAATCCTGTCTTGTAATACCCTATTAATAACTACATGCTTATTGTTATTTTCTAGTTGTTCGTTTATCTTAGTAATTATGACCTTATGGTCACTGTGGTCCGGTGTACCGGCCAACCATTTCCATGCTGTTCCTAATGCATTTATTGCTCTTGTTACTCTTACTGAAGGTTTGAGTCTACGTAAATCATTTCGAACATTATTTAATTCGTATTTGTGCAGTGGAAACATTTGGTGTGAGGTGCTTATATTATCTAGTGTTTCTTCGAAGGTTCCGAAGATTTTTTCATATTCTGAAATATCGAATACATGGATAATTTTAAAAGTTCCGTTCTGCATTGCCGATGTTCCTGTTTTTATCGGAATTAGCTGAGAATGGGAGTAGTCGAGAATTGTTTTTAAGCCTAAGCATAGTGGTGCGAAAATCCTGTAAATTAATTTCGAATATTATTTTTGTGAACGACCTTTCTTGAGACTGTTGTAATAGTTGAATTCCTGTTTTCGTCTACTGTTTCTTTTTTATATGTAGGTGTCAGTTTCGAACCTAGTCGCTTGTTAATTTTGACATAAATTTCTTCCCCTTGTTCGTAGTTTCTTGTTTCTCTTCTTTCCCTATTATGGAATTTTAAGTCGGAATTTTATTTACTTTGCAATTTGTTGGATATGATTTTCCTATATTCTTCTGCTTTTTCTGGGTTATCTTGAACTGTTGTGGCGAAAAAAATGTCTATTGGTTTTCTTTTAGTTACTGAATTGTAGGAAGCGTTATACTCTTGGACTGCTTTGAAAAGCATATCCGTAAAGCTCATGTCTCTATTGTCTTTTCTGATGCAGGTCATTATTTCTGATAGAGTAGAATGAAATCTTTCTATCTGACCATTACTTGTTGAGCTGTACAGGGGTGTTGTATAAACTTGGATTCCTAATTGGTCTTCTAGCAAGAATTTTATTGATGCTGAATTTAAAGCTCTTTCATTGTCGATTACTACAGTTTTGGGCATACCGAATACGATTAAGATTTCTCTTTATATCATTATGGGTGTTTCTATTGTTGGGATAAGGGGTTTCTATTGTTGGGATAATGGGTGTTTCTATTGTTGGGATAAGGTTATGTGATGAACTTTCGTCACTCATAACTGTGGGTTCGGTACTATTGACTTCATTTATTGGGTTTCTCGATAATGCGTCTGCTACTACGTAAGTGGTTCCTGGTTTATATTTCAACTCATAATTGAACTCTTCTAAGTAACTTTTCCAACGTTTTAATTTTCCGTTGTGATTTTTATTACTTAAAGCGAATGTTATTGGTTGATGGTCTGTGAATATAACAACCTTGGCAGTTCCATATAAGTAAATTCGAAGGTTTTGCAAAGCCCAAACTATGGCTAGCATTTCCTTTTCATTTGTTGCATAGTTCTCCTCAGTCTTTGACAGTGTTCTAGATATGAAGGTTATGGGTCTACCTTCCTGTTCAAGGACTGCTCCGATCGCGTAGTTTGAAGCGTCGGTTGTTAGATGGAATTCTTTAGAGATTACGTCTCTAGAACAAAGTGTTTGTTTTATTTTATTGAAAGCTTCTATTGCTGTATTATCCAATTTTATCTTTACTTTTTCTGATATTTTTGCTGATTTAGGGCCGTCTTCACCTCTGAGGTGGGTAGTAAGGGACTTAGCTAGTTTCGCATAATCCCTGATAAACCTGCGGTAATAGCCGGAGAGGCCTAAGAACGATCGAAGTTCTTTGAGTGTTTCAGGGTAGGGAATTTGGATATTGCCTGAACCTTTTCTGGATTGGTTTTAATGCCACTGTCTGTAATAGTGAATCCTAGGAAATTGACTTCTTTCTTGAAAAATTCGCATTTGTCCATTTGAACTTTCATATTAGCTTTTAGTAACGTCGTAAAGTCTTTCCTCAGGTGATGAGCATGCTCGTTTTCAGTCTTGCTGAAGACAATGATGTCATCAATGTAGACATAGCAGATTTTTCCAACGTGATCCCTTAGAATATCGTCTAAGGTTCTTTGGAATATTGAAGGGGAATTCTTAAGACCAAAGGGTAGTCTGGTGAATTCGTACTTCCCTCCGTTGACTGAGAATGCTGTTTTTTCCATGTCTGTTTCCTTAGAGTGTTTAGAGTGGGCAACACGAAAAATCTAATTGGGGTATTGATATTAAAGAGGTTCAAGAATATGTGGTGGGTTATAGCTATTTTTCCTCCGATGGAATTTGCAAAAAATGCTTCTTTATTTTCTTTGGGGTTTGATACTAGAGAGGATTGTATGTAATTCTGATTGGAACCTGTGTCAATGAGGAAATTTAGTATTTTGCCGTCCCTCGTTTTACAGTGAAAATACGGTAACGAGGAACGATTTAGACTAAAAAATTAACATCTGACATATCAGCTAATTCTACCTGGGTCTCATTGCTAAGTTGTGTGTCATTTTCGGCCGTGTTTTGCTCCTCTGTAGCAGCATAGTAGGCCTGTTCGTTCATGCAATGTTCGTATGCTTCGGCATAAGCTTCGGAGGCGTATGCGTTTGCATATGCATTAGCGTAATTGTCTGCTTCGTCGTCGTTAGTCTGTGTTTGTGTTTCCCCAGTGTTAATATGAAATTGTCGCTGAAATTTGCTTGGGATTTCTGCCCTAGAAGATAAGGGTCTTTTTCAGCAACCTGGGTATTATTTGGCCTATTCATGTAATTAACGTATTTGGTCCTAATTGATGGATCGACTTCCATTGGTTGTGGAGCCGGTTGCGGTTTTGGGGCTGTTGGTCTAGGAGGTACGTTAAAGAAATGATGCGGTTGTTGGAACGTTGGTCTCGAATTGAAACCTTGAGGGTTGAAACTAGGTTTTGGTAGGTAATACAAATTAGGATTGAAGTTGGTCTTATTCAAAACTTGCGGAGTGTTATAACGGACTGACATTTGAGGGGCCTTGAATGGTTGATTGCTCCTTGGAGGTAGCGAAGGAGTTTTTATGGCGTTAACAGAATTTCTGATCGACTGATTCTCGATCAATCTGCATAAATGGAGAGCATGCTTAAGGTCAGTTGGCTCTTTGATTGCTAGTAATCTGGGTAGGTCGCCATTGAGACCTCTGATGGATGTGTCTAAGGCTTTATCTCTATAGATCTTTGTTATGGCTCTTACTGTCTCTGCAGATGAGTCATGATTGTTTACTTGATTTAACATGAGAGACAGATGATAGTAGACTGCCTGATAAAACAGATGAGTTTGTCCCTTTTGACTGAGGTTATAGAGTTGGTACTCTAGGGTTTTTAGATCTCTGCGGTCAGCAAAATGATCTGTTAGACATTGGGAAATAGCTTTCCAGTTCAATGGAGTATTGTACGCTTCTAGTACAGCATCGGCTTCGCCAACTACCTTACTTCTTACTACCATTAGGATACCATAATGTTTTGGAGTTCCTTGTGCGGAAGAGTATGCATCGAATATTCTATCTACGCTTTTGCGCCATGAAGTAAATTCTGCTCTATTCCCGGAAAAATCTTTTAATACTCTTACTACATCTGGCAATTTGTCTAACTCGTTGATTCGTCCCATATGTTCCGGGAGAATTGTCTGCTCTTGTTCTATCGGACCAGATATACTTGTGTTCAGTAAATCATTACCTTTCTCGGACAATATTTTCCGAAGACATTTTTCTATTGTAGCCTCGATTGGTTCGGTTAACAAAACCTGTCTCGCTGTTGTGTTATGTGTGTTTTCGGGTGGAGGCATATTTATTTTGGCAAATGCGTTGCTTAGCTCGTCAATGGTGACGGATAAGTTTACGGATTCTTTATCGAATTTGAAAATGGTTATGCCTTAATTTCTTATTCTATATTAGTTTCTTACTTTCTATTTGATTCTTTTCTCTTTTTTTTAGTATACAATCATTAAATTTCTTGGTTTGTGTTTGGTTTGTTTCTTTGTTTGTTTTTCTTTCTTTTTATACCCTGAACCCATTGAAAATGGGAATTCAGGGTATAATGGTTTTGTGAAAATGTATGTAACAGGCAGAAGGAGACGTCGCAGACCCCATAAAGTATATATATTCTTGATCAGCATAAAAAAATAAGTTGATCTAGCCCTGTCCGTCTGTCCGTCCGTCCGTCTGTCCGTCTGTATGAACGTCGAGATTTCGGAAACTACAAAAGCTAGAGAGCTGAAATTTTACATGAACACTCGTATGTTAGCTACGCAATACGAGTTTATTTTGTTTTTTCGAAAATTCGTTTACATTTTTTAGGTTTTTAGGGTATAACTTCTATAGCGTTTCAGCTAGAGACTTCAACTTTATATATTTAGATAGATATTATGAATACGCAAATTTTGTAGTTTTAAGATTTTTGATGCCACGCCCCCCTCGCCCACAATTTGCAAAAAACGCATTTCAAATACTAGAGACTTGCAATTTGGCAAATAGATAGATATAGATACTCTAAATCTACTCTTAAAATTTCAGATCATGCAACTAGAAATGGAGTTATAAGCGTCCAAAGTTCAGTACAACCCACCCCCAAGCCGCGGCAGCAACTGCGCAGTTAGCAGAGCGCGCGCTTATAAGTGCGTAAAGAAGAAGAGTATCACTTTTTTTGCAGGGTTCAGGGTATCTCGTAGTCGAGCCGTCTCGACTAGAGCCTTCTTACTTGTTTTCTATAGTCTATGCTTACAGTATAATCAACATCGTTGACCCCCGCGATGATGGTCCGGATTCGTCCTCTTTCCTCAGATTCCAGTATTAGTGGAGGTTCCGTTACTAGAGATCCTGCGACGCACACTTAGTACGCGGTACCCCACGGGCGGACACTTATAGGGTGCAACAATGTTCTGGAGAGCACTTGCGTCGCAAACGCGTATAAGCTGCGGATTAGGCACTTAGACTGTTTGCTGCAATGTCCCCTTTTGGACCACGACCGTTAACGTTCTTTCGCTGAGGATCACTGTCTCGTGAACGCGTTGAGATTACGGATTAGGTACTCGGTTTGTTCACTTCAATGTCCTCGGACGTTACTAGCGTCTGTGTGAGTTGCGGATTAGGCCTCACTTTCGAAAATCGCGGATTAGGCTTTAACGTTATTAGTCGCGGATCCCTGCTCGGGCGCCAATTAAAAATTCAAATTAAGTTTTTTTATAAAAAAAACATTTTATTGAATTCGGAGCTGGATTAGAACTAACTTAAGAATAATTGTACAAGAATATTTATAGCTAAGCTGTTGCCGCTGCTGTTGACGTTGCTGCCGCCGCGGTCATTGTCGCTGCTGCTGACTGTCTTATTACACTATAGTGCTGACGATATGCTGATTCGGCGCGCGTGTCTGAAAATGCAATTGTTGGCCATAATCGATATTGCCTAAGTGCATTGATCTTACTGCTGACGATATGTTCTTACGGTTGTTGTTAATATGTGCTGACATAGCACACGTGTCGAAATTGCATGCATTGAGGCCGTGATATAATTGGGCCGGTACAATGCCCTTTTGTGGGTTCGATCGGTTATTAACTTATATATATATATATATATATATATATATATATATATATGTATATATGTTTATGTATATTGTACATTTTTATTGCTTCATAATATGACATTTCTGTTTGAGCGCTGACAGCGCAATGAATTCGAACAAATACGAAGTTGACTGTAATATATAAAATACTTTACTACATTTATTTATATCATATTTTATACATTTTTTAAATATTACATATTATTACATTATTTTAACTTTTAATTTTCGAAATAACCAGATTTCTTTCATTTCTGTAGCTGTAATTGTATACCCTACATGTATTTGACGCAGAATCATGTTTTTTCTTTTTTTTTTTTTTTTATCAATTAAAGCTTTGACATTCAATTGTTATTTAACATAAGTTCATATGATACACATGTACATGTGGACAGAAAAAGTAATTTGGCACACTTCATTTTCCTTTAAACACTCAATCTGTTTTTCTTTATAAAACCACATTGTGAGAAGAGGGGCAAAAATGAGTAATTTTCTAGTAAACGCATACCCAAAAGCTCATGCGTATGTGAGAAGTAAATGCAGTACTTATGGTAAGACTTTAAGCAAACATACATATATGTGCATGTATATATATATATATATATATATATATATATGATGAAAATTTCAGGGGTTAATTATTTGAAATTCTATTCAACTAATTGGGAGCCCAAGGAACCAATTGTGCGTACAAAAACAATACCTGGACCGAAATCTACAGAGCTTAAAAATCAGTTAAATACAGTACAGGTAAGTTTCACATGTGGTAAGAAAAAACTGTACCTTACGGCTAAAAATATAGTGTAAAATAAACCAGAGCTTAAAATGTATTTTAAAGACAAGTTGAAGATTACAAACTATAATGAGTTTACTTGTTAGCAAAAAATATATATTGTTATTATTTTATGTTAATTGAAAACTACAAAATATATATTTATGGAACTTAAGTGTAATTATTACATATGTAACAATAATTCTTAAAGTAAATATTAGCAAGAGCAAGTAAGAACATTGCAGTAGGGTGCAGCCAATGCCGTGATACTCTGTTCTCGTAGGGGCATATTATTTATTTATTAAACGAAATATTTGGGCAATTAGCAAACGATGTACATGGCAAGAAACAAACGTTTTTCCTATACATACAGATTTACATATGTACACGCATATGTATATAAATTATTTTCTATGCATGCATACAAAAGTTTGCATTGTATGAATATTATAATATCGATCGTAACTTTAGTTTTGTTAAAAAGCACTCTAATGGAGCTCAGGCCCACGCAGTGGCGCTGGTGGTAAGTGCTATGCAAGGTGCACTTAGGTGCGTAGGTTAGATTCCCGCAGAAAACTTTTTTCCCAAAATTATTATTTTTTAATTTTTTTATATTTGTATATTTATTATAAATTGCCAATTGATAATAAGATATTTATAAGCATACGCATATGAATTGTGCATTTGAGCACTAGAAGCTGCTTTTCCGATTTGCCACGCTGCTGTGGGCAAGCGTTTTTTCTATACATGTGTATATTTATGTGTATACAGATCAGTGATGCCAATTTTTTTTTTTTTTTTTTTTTTTTTTTTTTTTAAAGGCATAACTGTCCGTAAAATACGGAAAAAAAGGCAGAAAATCTTTAAAAAAAAAAAAGGACAAAAAACAGGACTAAAACATTTTTTTTCTAAATTTGTCTTTTTGGTTATACTTATATCAGTACTTTCGTCCATTAAGAGACTAATTTTTTCATTTGCCAGGTCGTTTCTTAAATTGTCCATAAATTGCACAGCAAAGTACATTTTTAATAAGAGTGGTGCACTTTGTTTTATGCAATTTTAAACCGTGAGCTTGAAAATAAACTTTGCACAACTTCGTGAGGTGATCCACAGGCTCAATCACACAATCTGCGCTATGAACATAGCTAATGCGGCTTCCTGGCGACAAGTTTGGGGACATTCCGGAGGCTTAAAGCATATTTTATTTTTTTGGGCAAAACACGATGCTTTTTGCATATGTTTTTTTGTCGCCATATGTGCGCGAATTTAGTCAATATTTGCAGTACGCCTTATTATTGTCGTTCTCATCCCGGGCTATCTACGACTTGTAATCTGGCTGCTGTTTATAGATCTCCTTGGGCATTTTATCACTGTTTTTTTAAATTAAATTTTAGATAAGAAACGATATCGATAATACATATAAACTTCCTACACTATCAATTTATCACTGTTATACTTATTTTGGCGCTGTTCTTAACCAAATATCGGTACACAATTTAGTATATTTTATGCTAAAGTTCTGTTAAACTGCTCTGCAATGTTATTTAATAAAATTCTGTTTCATCAACAACCGATCAACTGGGAAAACAACCAACCAACTGGGAAAATATAACACGATTCGCATTAACAAAAAAAGGACAGATTTCCGGATGTTTGATATTTTTTCCGGACAGACCGCTTTGTCAAAAGCTGCTATAGCAGTGAACTTATTTAGGTTTAGCTAACGATTACATGTTATTTTCAAGAGACCTGGGTTCGAATCCCGTTCGAAATTTTTTGTTTATTAATCGAAAACTTATAAATTATATTTTTTAAATTCATTAATATTTTTATATTTATATTAAAATGCTTTCTGCCATCTTAGCAATTGCTACTAAGCTATTATATACATGAATTATGCAGTTGGCCACAACAAACTTCTTTGCCGATTTGCCACGCCCCCAGTGGGCGTAGACGCATAATTTTTTAGAAAGGGCCGAGGCTAACATGACTGCCAAATTTGGTTGCTTACATTCAAAAAATGCAAAAATTACAGGGTATTTTTCTGTATGCCACGCCCCCAAAGAGGCTGAAAAATTATTTTCGGTCATCGATAGAGCAGGACATTAGTAATTGAACCATCCAATTTTCAAGCTTCTAGCTCTAAAACTGTAGGAGATATAAACTTTTGCGGTTTGCCACGCCCCCTGTGGGCGTAGATATATCTACCATAGCTTATTAGTCTTGGGTTGTCAACCCGAGTACACATGCAAAATTTCAAGTCTCTAGTGTCCGTAATGTTCAAAATATAGCACAATTTGAAAAATCACTATATATTCAGGTCCGATTTGCCACGCCCCCAATGGGTGTAGACATAAAACTTTTTGATCGATCTTCTTAGAATCATAACATTAACTCACATGCAGAATTCTAGCTTTAACGGTGGAGAAGATGCGTTTCTCCCGATTTGTCACGCCACCAATAGGCGTAGATATACCCGCCATAGCTTTTTGAACTTGGTTTGTCACCGAGTTTGCATTCCAGATTGCAACTCTCTAGCTCATCTACTAGTGTGATTACTGGGATACGGGCGCAAGAGTTTTCCGATTTGCCACGCTCTAGTGGGCGGGAGAATATATGAGTATATGTATGTTCCAAATTTCAAGTCTGTAGCTCTAATAGCGCCGAAAAATATTGCGTTCATACGGACAGCAAGACAGACATTGCACAAACCCAATATACTTTTTTTCCCTTTGGGAACAGAGTGTAAAAAGTTCTCACAAAATAGCCCACGTGGCAAAGTAAGCGAGACAGATGCATACTACGTGTGCAGTTCTTACTGGGCGTGGTTACGACAAGATTTTGTCCACTGCCCAAATTGTTAATTGGGGCGTACGCTGGTCTTGTCCGATCTGTTTGGAAAACAAATAAATTTTTCCAAAATGTATAGTGCTGTGAGATTTTTAAACAATTATCCAATAACATGGCTGCTGCTGAAGACAACATCGTCACCGGACTTGCTTGCTGCGCCTAATTCTCTTGATCCTATATCACTCGATCCTGAATCTTCTGTTTGCCCTGTGTTTTTGCTATAGAAACTCAAGTCCCTGCTCAAAAATTGGACTCCTCTCCAATTATTGTTCAAACTAAGAGCCACTCCTGGAATTACCTTATCTGTCGTCTCTCCTAGAAAGCAAGTTTTCTTATCTAGGCTTTCATCTGATACGACATGTGAGGCAGTATCTGCTTTATTTCTAGCAAAATTTCGGCCAATGTTTCTATATCGAAATTAAATTTTTTTTTTTTATTTATTTATTTATAATATATTGACAAATCGTGAGTCAAACTAAAGAAAACTAAAATTATATAAACATAAAGCCTAAACAGAAGTACAAAACATTTTGAATAACAATAGTGTCACCAACCCGATGGAGGTGTTTTATTTGCCAGACCGGCCAGCTATGCCCCAATTCACAGCCAAAAATGGTCAGTGATACTATTGAAACTAAGAAAAAATAGAATGTGTTAATTGAAAACTAAAATTAGAGTTATAGGTTCTTAGGTATGATATTAACCTAACAATTTATAATAATTCTTAAAATAAAAATTATTAGTGAGAAAAGAAAACTAATAAAAATACAAAATTAGAGATGAAGAAAGAAAATAAAGATAGGAATAGAAAATAAAAAAGTCAGCAGCATCCAAACTCAACTCAGGGCATTTCGAGTAACTACATTAAGATGAGCTGAAAGCAATGATTTTATTAGAGGAAGAGAGAGTTCTGAGAAAAATACGTGATAATATTTATTATAATTAACACATAAGACATGAAAAGCGTAATGTAATGAATAATCTGTGGTGCACTGTGGTAATTGTAAGGGGCGATAGTTCCTGGTTATTCGGGAAGGAACAGAAAAATGGAGCCGCATTAACAAGCTGGGCGAGTTAATGTTACCAAAGATTAAGTTGTGTAGGAATGTAATACCTAAAATTGTCCTACGATTAACTAATGATGGCAGGTCAATAAGTAGAAGCCTACTATAATAGGAAGGTAAACGCAAATTGTTGTCCCAATTTAGATCCCTTAAAGCAAAAAGTAGAAACTGTTTCTGGACCGATTCAATGCGATCCTGATACATTTTATATTGCGGAGACCAAATAACTGAACAATATTCTAAGATAGGGCGCACAAGTGAAATAAATAACTGCTTCGTAATAAAAGGATCTTTAAATTCCTTAGACCATCGTTTAATAAAGCCAAGCACACATTTAGCTTCATTTGTGATGGTGGAAATATGCAGATTGAAATTAAGTTTAGTGTCAAAGAGAACGCCAAGATCTTTGACGGTAAGAATGCGTTTTAAGGAAATATTATTAATATTATAGTCAACAATGTGTGGAGTAGTTCGACAGAAGGTCATAGTCATACACTTAGAGTAATTTAAGTGCAATTGATTAACCTCACACCAACATTGAAATGCATTTAGGTCATCTTGAAGGTGTGCATGCTCAAGAAGACTATAATATGAGAGGCAAAGTTTTACATCGTCTGCATACATAAATATAGTTGAATGAGAAATACAACTTGGCAGGTCATTTATAAAAAGGGAAAAAAGTAAAGGTCCTAAATGACTACCCTGAGGAACACCCGACGTAACAAAGATTAGTTTAGAAATTGATGATCTCAGCAAAACTCTCTGAGTTCTATCCTTTAAGTAGGATGAAATCCACGTTAAAAGTTTAGGGGAAAATCCTAAGCGATCCAACTTTAAAATTAACAGGTTATGGTGAACTGAATCAAATGCTTTACTGAAGTCAGTATAAATAACATCAGTTTGCATTCTATTCGAAAAACTGTCGTTTACTAGGGAAGTAAATTCTAATAGATTTGTAGCGGTAGATCGATTTTGAAAAAACCCATGTTGCGCTGGATGAATAATCGATTTACAAAAGTGTTGTAAGGATGAGGTTATTATTTTTTCAAATAACTTCGGAATTGCAGATAATTTCGCAATACCTCTATAATTGGAAATGTCAGATCTTCCGCCTTTTTTATGTAACGGAATAATAAAAGACTCTTTCCAACATAAAGGGAAAACCGAGGTATCCAAAGATAAATGAAATAATTTTAATAATGGTGACAGAAGAGCAGCGCTACACTCTTTAATCACACAACTCGGAATATTATCAGCACCAGGAGAGAACGATGATTTCAATGTCCTAATGGCTGCAACCAAGCAATCTGCTGAAATCTTAGGAATGTTAACTAAAAAAGATTCAGAAAAGGAATATGTATTTGAGTAATTAATTGAATCAATGGAAGAATAAGTTGATTGGAAAAATTTTGCAAAAAGATCAGAAGACTCTTGATCTTCACAAGATTTTTCCAAACCAAAGAAAAATGAAGTTGGCAAACCAGAAGATTTACGCTTAGAATTTACAAAAGTATAAAATTGCTTCGGATCACGAGAAAACTGGCGTTTGACACGTACAAGATAATTCTCATAGCAGCGAGAATTTAAGATATTAAAGTTAGACTTGGCTATAGAATATTTAGCCCAATCAACAGCCGAACCAGACTTTTTAAAATTTTTAAAATATTTTGATTTAATATTTCTAAAATTAGAAAGCGTCTTAGAAAACCAGGGCGGCTTATTCAGAACAGGCGAATTTCTACTGAGGGGAACACATACATCAATAATAGAATCTAGAGTTGAGTAGAAAAGGGATGTTGCTAGATTAACATCAACCGACTCATATAAACTTGACCAGTCAGCTGAACTAATCAATTCGTTTAGCAAGACAAAATTGCATTTGCGAAAGCAACGTCTACGATTTGAAGGTAATTCTGATAAAGGTATTGGATTCCTAACAGATAAAGAAACCTCTAAAGTGGGATGATAAATATCCTCTGGTAAACAAAAAGGGTTTGATCTCGATACATTAATGATGGAATCATTATTTGTGAACACAAGATCAAGCGAGCGATTCTGATGATTAGAAATAGAGTTCATCTGAAACAAGGACATGTTAAACAATTCATCAAAAAAATAGTGATCAAGTGTTGGAATAAGGTAGTTTACATTACAAGGTAAAGACCATGAAGTATTGGGAATATTAAAATCACCTAACACAAGAAACAAGTCATTATCACTGGTATGTCCATACATTTCTTTAATACAAGTTATGTGATCCTCATAAACTTGTAAATCAGAAGAAGGAGGAATATATGAACATGTAATAAATAATGAACTCGATGGGAGAGTTAATTTAACACCTATAATCTCCACATCATGAAGGGAGGAAAATGTAAACAATTCCGAGAGGATACTGGACTTAACAGCGATTAAAACTCCACCTCCTCTACGGTTTAAGCGATCAAGTCTATAAATAGTGTAATTACTAGACAGAATTTCACTATTATGAATACTATGACTTAACCACGTTTCTGTTAAAGAAATGAGATCAAATGAAGAACTAAAACTATTAAGGAATATGCTTTTAAGCTTAGAGTTTATACCCCGAACATTTTGGTAGATTAGGGACAATTGAGAAAAGTCTAATTTATTTCTTAGTTTTTTGGTGCAGTTTTTGATTGCACCGAAGGTATATTCAACGCTACAGGGGTTGATCTATTACGATTCTTCGGTTTGAATTCATGCACAACCATATGTGGAGGCCAAAATTTGGGGTCACATATAGTTGTGAAATACTCAACCGGTACATTTAACTTAAATGAAGAAATTTCACGAGGAGTCGAGAAATTGAACTTCGATATGGAAACAGAAACATTCGTAGAGGTCTTAGAGCAAATGTATGAAGATATTGCTTCACATGTTGTATCCGCCGAAAGCCTAGATAAAAATACTTGCTTTCGAGGAGCTACAACGCATAAAGTGGGAGCAGTAATATTCGAATTGGTTACCATAATACCCTTCTCTGTATGAACAACACTTGGAAGAGGATCCAAATTTTGAACAGAGACAAGAGATTCAGAAACTACATCAACTGTTAAGGCAAAACAACTTTTTTCGGCAAAACACGATGCGTTTTGCATATGTTTTTTTGACGCCATTTGTGCGCGAATTTGGTCAATTTTGCAGTTTATACTGCATTTGCAGTATTTGCAGTACGCCTTATTATTGTCTTTCTCATCCCGGGCTATCCACGACTTGAAATCTAACTGCTGTAGCCAGCAATTCTGAAATTTTTATACCATGAACCCATTGAAAATGGGAATTCAGGGTATAATGGTTTTGTGAAAATGTATGTAACAGGCAGAAGGAGACGTCGCAGACCCCATAAAGTATATATATTCTTGATCAGCATAAAAAAATAAGTTGATCTAGCCCTGTCCGTCTGTCCGTCCGTTCGTCCGTCCGTCTGTCCGTCTGTATGAACGTCGAGATTTCGGAAACTACAAAAGCTAGAGAGCTGAAATTTCACATGAACACTTGTATGTTAGCTACGCGATACGAGTTTATTTTGTTTTTTTCGATAACTCATCCCATTTCCAAATTATCGATAAAAAACCGAAAATTCGTTTACATTTTTTAGGCTTTTAGAGTATAACTTCTACACCGTTTCAGCTAGAAACTTCGTAGACTTTGTAGTTTTCAGATTTTTGATGCCACACCCCCTCGCCCACAATTTGCAATTTGGCAAATAGATAGATATAGATACTCTTAATATACTCTTAAAATTTCATGAAGATCATGCATCTAGAAATGGAGTTATAAGCGTCCAAAGCTCAGCCCAACCCACCCCCAAGCCACGGCAGCAACTGCGCAGTTAACAGAGCGCGCTTATAAGTGCGTAAAGAAGAAGAGTATCATTTTCTTTACAGGGTTCAGGGTATCTCGTAGTCGAGCCGTCTCGACTAGAGCCTTCTTACTTGTTGTTTATAGATCTCCTTGAGCATTTAATCACTGTTTTCAAATTAAATTTTAGATAAGAAACGATATCGATAATGCATATAAACTTCCTACACTATCAATTTATCACTGTTATACTTATTTTGGGCTGTTCTTAACCAAATATCGGTACACAATTTAGTATATTTTATGCTAAAGTTCTGTTAAACTGCTCTGCAATGTTATTTAATAAAATTTTGTTGCATCAACAAGCGATCAACTGGGAAAACAACCAACCAACTGGGAAAATATGAACACGATTCGCATTCACAAAAAAAGGACAGATTTCCGGATAGGGGATGTTTGATATTTTTTCCGGACAAAGCGCTTAAAACAGGACAGATCTGTCCGGAAAAAGGACAAATTGGCATCACTGGTATACATATTGCAAGAAGTGCGATTGTATTGTTTTGTTTTGCCACAAGCTGCTGATCAGCTGGTCAGCTGAATTTATTTAGGTTTAGTTAACCATTACATGCTATTTTCAAAAGACCTGGGTTCAAATCCCGCTGGCAACTTCTTATTTATTAATCGAAAATTTATAAATTTTATTTTTTAAATTCATTAATATTATTATATTTATGTTAAAATGCTTTCTGCCATCTTAGCAATTGCTACTAAGCTATTATATACATGAATTATGCAGTTGGCCACAACAAACTTCTTTGCCGATTTGAAACGCCCCTAGTGGGCGTAGACGCATAATTTTTTAGAAGGGGCCGAGGCTAACATGACTGCAAAACTTGGTTGCTTACATTCCAAAAATGCGAAAATTACAGGGTAATTTTCGATATGCCACGCCCCCAAAGAGGCCGAAAAATTATTTTTGGGTCATCGATAGAGGAGAACATAAGTGACTCAACCATCCAATTTTCAAGCTTCTAGCTCTAAAACTGTAGTAGATATAAGCTTTTGTGGTTTGTCACGCCCCCAATGAGCGTAGATATATCCGCCATAGCTTTTTGAACTTGGGTTGTCACCCTGAGTATACATTCCAAATTGCAACTCTCTAGCTCATCATCTAGTATGATAACTTGACTATGGGCGGAAGAGTTTTCCGATTTGCCACGCCCCTAGTGGGCGGATCGAGAAAATTTTTACACTTTATAATTGGGGAGCATATATGAGTATATGTTTACAATTTCAAGTCTCTAGCTCTAATAGCGCCGAAAAATATTGCGTTCATACGGACAGACGGGCGGACAGCAAGACGGACATTGCACAAACCCAATATACTTTCTTCCCTTTGGGAAAAAAATATAAAAATCGTAACAAATCTCAACCTACTTCTTTGAATTTACCTTCGGTGCAATCAACTTCAAATATTACACCAAAAAACTAAATATTGTCCAAGTATCTGCTCAGCTTTCCCTGATCTACCTAAATGTACGTGGCTTAAATTTTAAACTTAATAGTTTTTCCTGGCATAGTTTTAGTAAAACATGGTTAAGTCATAATATTCATAATAGTGAGATTCTTGCAAGTAATTTCACTATATATAGACTTAATTGCTGTTAAATCCAGTATCCACTCTGAATTATTTACCTTTTCCTGCCTTCATGATGTGAAGATTATAGGGGTTAAATTAATGCTACCATCGTGCTCATTGTTTCACATGTTCTTATATCCCTCCCTCTTCTGATATACAAGTTTATGCTCAACATATATTAAAGAAATTTATGAACATGAAACTGATAGGGACTTGCTTCATATGTTGACTGATTTTAATATTTGTTTTGCTTAATGAATTCATTCAAATAAACCGCCCATTCAAAAAAACCGCCTTGGCTCACTAAGACTCTTTCGAATTTAAGAAACATTAAAACTAAATGTTTTAAAAATTATAAAAGGTTTGGCTCAAATGTTGACTGGTCTAAATATTCCATTGCCAAGTCAAATTTCAATCTTTTAAATTCTCGTTGAATAACCTTATACATTGCAAACGGCAGTTTGCTCGAGATCCTAAACAATTCGACTCCTTTGTAAACTCGAAGCGTAAGTCTTCTGGTTTGCCGTTCTCATTTGCCTTTGGTGCTGAAAAAACTTGTACTGACCATCTTACAGATTTTTTTCAATCCACTTACTCTTCTGTTGATCTCTATAGTAATTCGTATTCCATATTTACTTCCTGAATATAGTTCTATTAATGCTCCTAAGGTTACTGCTGAAGTCATCTTTCCCTCCTGGTGCTAACAATATTCCTAGTTGAGTCATTAAAGAGTGCAGTGCTTCTCTTCAGTCACCATTACTAAAATTGTTTAATTTGTCTCTAGAAACTTCTGTGTTCCCTTCAATTTGGAAAGAGTCTTTCATCATTCCTCTATATAAACAAGTAAGAAGGCTCTAGTCGAGACGGCTCGACTACGAGATACCCTGAACCCTGCAAAAAACAAGTAAGAAGGCTCTAGTCGAGACGGCTCGACTACGAGATACCCTGAACCCTGCAGTGGTACTCTTCTTCTTTACGTACTTATGAGCGCGCGCTCTGCGAACTGCGCAGTTGCTGCCGTGGCTTGGGGGTGGGTTAGGCTGAACTTTGGACGCTTATAACTCCATTCTGGGTGGATCTTCATGAAACTCTCGGAATACATTAAGAGCATCCAAATGTATCAATTTGCCAATTTGCAAGTCTCTAGTATTTGAAATGAGTTTTTTTTTTTTTTTTTTTTTCAAATTGGTGGCGAAGGGGGCGTGGCATCTAAAATCTGTAAAAGCACGCACTCTGCTAACCGCGCAGTTGATGCCGTGGCTTGGGGTGGGTTGGGCTAAATTTTGGACGCTTATAACTCCGTAGAAGGACGATATTCATGAAGCTTTCGGAATATATTAATAGCGTTCAAATGTGTCTATTCGCCAAATTACAAGAGTCTAGTACTTGAAAAGGGTAGGTTCAGAGTATAAAAATGTATTTTATTTGGAATATGTAACAGGAGTGATTAAAGTGATTGTAGGTGTAGTGTACATACATATACATATGTATACATATTTATTAAATATTAAATATTATATATTATATATTATATATTATATATTATATATTATATATTATATATTATATATTATATATTATATATTATATATTATATATTGTATATTGTGTATATACATATATGGTATATAACATTCATACATACATATATTATGTAGTATTCAAACACATTTTTTATTTATTTTACAGAGTACTGGCACTATCCAGTTTTTTGCCGATTATGAAAAGTCTGCTGGAAACTATATTTTTGATGTAGATGGTAACGCATTACTTGATGTATACACACAAATATCATCAGTTCCTCTTGGTTATAATCATCCAAAGCTCCTCAACATTTTTAAGGATGAGAATAATTTAAAAAGTAAGTTTGTAATATTCAATATCAAATTGTAGATTTTTATGACCTAATATTTCACATTTACGAGATCCTTTCCTTCATACTAACGAAAATACTGACAGACATACATGGTGTCGTCACAACGTGTCCTTCTCATCAAGAGTATATGTATATACGTCGAAAGACTTATATACATTTTCATTTGAAGATCAATTAATTTCAAATATTCCTTATGCCTTAAAATAAACAAGTAATAAGGCTCTAGTCGAGACGGCTCAACTACGAGATACCCTGAACCCTGCAAAAAAAAAGTGATACTCTTCTTCTTTACGCACTTATAGCGCGCGCTCTGCTAATTGCGCAGTTGCTGCCGTGGCTTGGGGTGGGTTGGGCTGAACTTTGGACGCTTATACCTCCATTTCTAGATGGACGATCTTCATGAAATTTTTAGAGTAGATTAGGAGTATCTAAATCTATATATGTGCCAAATTGCAAGTCTCTAGTATTTGAAATGCGTTTTTTTCGAAATTGGGGGCGAAGGGGGCGTGTCATCCAAAATCTGAAAACTACATAATCTGCGTATTCATAATATCTATCTAAATAAACAAATTTGAAGTCTTTAGCTAAAACGGTGTAGAAAATATGCTCAAAAAACTTTAAAAATGTAAACGAGTTTTTGATTTTTTATCGATATTTTGGAAATGGTATGAGTTATCGAAAAAACAAAATAAACTCGAACTGCGTAACTAGCATACGAGTGTTCATGTGAAATTTCAGCTCTCTAGCTTTTGTAGTTTCCGAAATCTCGACGTTCATACGAACGGACGAACGGACAGACGGACAGACGGACGGACAGACGGACAGGGCTAGATCAACTTATTTTTCGATGCTGATCAAGAATATATATACTTTATGGGGTCTGCGACGTCTGCAATTGTAATTGCAATTGATCTGCAATTGCTTGATAATCCGATGTCTTCATAAAAATAATGTACTAAGCTGTACAGACCGCAATATCAACCATGTCTGAAATTCAAATTTAGCATAAATAACTTGGCTCCACTCAAGAATGAATGTTAAGCGGATAGGAAATTTAGAGTAGAAAAGATTTTCCCTTAATCAAATTATATAAAAATATTAACAAGTCAGAAAGCTATCCAATGAATCCTTCGAAGAACTGAAATTCCAAGGTCAAGAATTTATATACTTTATAGGTTTAACTATGCCTTCTTCTGCCTGTTAGATATGTACATACATGTAACAAAACCATAAATTCCTGATTTTCCATTTTCAATGGGTTCAGGGTATGAAAATTAAATATTAGGGTTATAATCTTGTTTTATTTTAGCTCTGATCAATAGACCGGCACTTGGAGTGTTTCCTGGAAAAGAATGGCCCGAAAAATTGAATTCGATCTTAATGAACATTGCACCAAAAGGATTAAACAAAATCACTACAATGATGTGCGGATCATGTTCAAATGAAAATGCTTTTAAGAGTATATTTATTTGGTAAGTAATATGTAAAACCCTTTAAATATATTTGCCGTATTTACGTCCCTTATATTGGTAGTCTTTCATTATATACTTAACTTATATAGCCTAAGGGTTGTGTAGGTTATAATAATTGTAGTTTTTATCATAGTCAATGGGTGCACTGCTTTCAAAAATCACTCAAATTAATTTTATAAAGGGAAAGATAAATAATATGACTTTCATGTATCAATGATGTGTTTTGGTAAGTACATAATAACAAATGTCCTTATGGGTTCAAATTCTTATGGTGAAACTAATATTAAAAATTATCAATGCGTAAATAAGTGCACAGATGAGTGGTTATGGGTCTGAAGAAACCTTTGAGCATTTTCTTTCTTCCGTAAGATCGCCAGTGCATACTTTTTTGTTGTTTCTTTCATAAGTAGAATGGCAGAATTGACACAGATAACTGTTATTTAGTCTTATTATACCTTATTGATATTAGTCATATCTTAAAAAATTTAATTGTATTTGCTTTACGTATATATTTGTAAGAACGTTTTCCACAAATAATTTATTTTATTAATTAAAGACAATTTCATTAATTTCATCAGGTATCAAAATAAGACTCGAGAAGGAGCAGCATTTACTACAGATGAGATGAATTCATGTATGATCAATATGGCGCCTGGTGCCCCGAACCTTAGTATTCTTTCATTTAAGGGAGCTTTTCATGGTCGTACGCTTGGTGCATTGTCCACCACACATTCGAAGTATATTCATAAAATTGATGTTCCATCTTTCGATTGGCCAATTGCAACATTTCCGCAATATAAGTATCCATTAGACGAGAACGTAGCGGAAAATAAAAAAGAAGATGAAAAGTGTCTAAGTGAAGTGCAAAGTTTGATAGAGGCTTATAAAAAGAAAGAGAAGCCAGTGGCTGGTGTTATTGTAGAGCCAATACAAAGCGAAGGTGGTGACAATGAAGCTTCACCTGAATTTTTCCAAGCCCTACAGAAGATTTGTAAAGAAAATGGTGTTGCACTTCTAATTGACGAGGTTCAAACTGGAGGTGGAAGCACCGGCAAATTTTGGTGCCATGAGCACTTTAACCTTGAATATCCACCTGATGTCGTTACCTTTAGCAAAAAACTGCAACTTGGAGGATATTTCCATAATAACGACTTCGCTCCTAAAGAACCCTACAGAATTTTTAACACTTGGATGGGCGATCCAAGTAAAATATTGCTTTTGGACGAAATATTAAAAGTTATTAAAAATGAAAATCTAATGAAAAATGTTGATGCTGCTGGTAAAGTTCTGAAACAGGGTCTACTAGACTTGGAAAAAGAATTTCCACAACTTTTAAATTCCACTCGAGGACGTGGAACATTCTTAGCAGTTAACTGTTCTAACAGCAAAGTAAGGGATTCTATAGTCAGTACACTGAGATTAAACGGTGTTCAAACCGGAGGCTGTGGAGAAATTTCAATTCGCTTCCGCCCTGCTTTAATATTTAAAGAAGCTCATGCCAATATTGTGTTAGACCGATTCAGAAAAGTTTTGCGATCAATGTAAACTTGTATATTTTGTAACAAATGTGTTCTGAAAAATAAATATTTTAAATAATCGATGTTTAATTTTTTTAGGGAGGAATTTCTTACACAACAATTAACAGATTTACAATTTATTGTATTTTGGCAAATATACACATTTAGATGCTATTAATATATTCTGAAAGTTTCATGAAGATCGTCCATCTAGGAATGAGTTATAAGCGTTCAAAGTAGAGCCCAACCCACCCCCAAGCGACGGCAGCAAATACGCGGTTAGCAGAGCGCTCGCTCATACTTTCGTAAAGAAGAGTATCACTTTTTTGCAGGGTTCAGATTGAAATGCGTTTTTTGCAAATTGTGGGCGAGAGGGGCGTGGCACCCAGAATCTGAAAATTACAAAATCTGCGTATCCATAATATCTATCTACATATATACATTCTCTAAAGTCTCTACCTAGAACGGTGGGGAAGTTAAGCTCAAAAACCCCAAAATATGTAAACGAATTTTAGATAATTTGGAAATGGGATGAGTTATCGAAAAAACACAATAAACTTGTACTTCGTATGTTAGTACATACGAGTGATCATGTGAAATTTCAGCTCACTAGCTTGGATGGACGGACAGACGGACAGGGCTCAATCAATTTATTTTTTTATGTTGATCAAGAATATATATACTTTATGGGGTCTGCGACGTCTCCTTCTGCCTATTACATACATTTTCACAAAACCATTGTACCCTGAATTCCCATTTTCAATGGGTTCATGGTATAAAAGGCTCAAGAATTATAATAGAAACCCAACGGATATCGCAGCTGGCACAAGCAATCAACTGGCTGGAATTACGTACAGCACTCATCAACGAATTGAAAACACACACTCCATATGAAGAACTGCTAAGAAGACTCTACAATACAAACTATCACGGAAATTAAGTTTATAGAAGAGCTAGAAAATAAGTATCATGTTATAATCAGCAAGCTTAGCCTTGAAAACGACCAACTATACAACTATTTATACAAATGCAATGAAAACGACTGTTAAAGATGTAATTACGAAAAAACTTCCAGATAGACTATTTAGAACATTAGCTAGGTTTGACATTACAACAGTAAGGAAACTAAAACAAGTAGCTCAAAGAGAAGGAAGAAGAAGAAGAAGTATGAAAATAAAATATTTGAAACAAAAAAACTCATCAAATCCAAACTTTCAAACTAGTGGAAAACCCTCTCTGAATAACAATTTCAGCAATACTCAAAACAATTCACAAAATACTAAATAAAGTAATCAGCGAAAAGAATTTCAACAGAAATTAAATCAAAGTAGATATCAGAATCCAATGGCTATCAGCAGAAAAGTAACACTAATTATCAGGTAACAAATCCTCCAGTCAAAAAACCACGAGAGCATACTAGTAGACTTTCTAAGGTGGATATTTTTGAAAATTTTCGTCAAGTAGTCTCGGACCAAGAACAAATATATTCATCAGATTAGTTATAAATGGACAACATTTTAACTGTATAATTGACACAGGTTCGTCCATCAATTTAATTAAACAAAACTTTTTAAATTTTCTATCAAACCTTGTCAACTAAAGGTGCAAACCAGATAAGGCATTTTCCAACTAAATAATTATTTATTTTGCCCCTAGTAAGCTTTGCCCTACTAACCAAAAATTCTATTTACACAACTTTTCCGACAAATATGATATTTTACTAGGTAGAGAATATATATAGAATATAGAGAAAATATATATTGATTACAATAAAAACAAGTAAGAAGGCTCTAGTCGAGACGGCTCGACTACGAGATACCCTGAACCCTGTAAAGAAAATGATACTCTTCTTCTTTACTTATAAGCGCGCGCTCTGCTAACTGCGCAGTTGCTGCCGTGGCTTGGGGGTGGGTTGGGCTGAACTTTCGACGCTTATAACTCAATTTCTAGATGCACGATCTTCATGAAATTTTAAGAGTAGATTAAGAGTATCTATATCTATCTATTTGCCAAATTGCAAGTCTTTAGTATTTGAAATGCGTTTTTTGCAAATTGTGGGCAAGGGGGGCGTGGCATCAAAAATCTGAAAACTATAAAATCTGCGTATTCATAATATCTATCTTAATATATAAAGTTGAAGTCTCTAGCTGAAACGGTGTAGAAGTTATACCCTAAAAACCTAAAAGATGTAAACGAATTTTCGATTTTTTATCGATAATTTGGAAATGGGATGAGTTATCGAAAAAACAAAGTAAACTCGTATTGCGTAGCTAACATACGAGTGTTCATGTGAAATTTCAGCTCTCTAGCATTTGTAGTTTCCGAAATCTCGACGTTCATACAGACGGACAGACGGACGGACGGACAGACGGACAGACGGACGGACGGACGGACGGACGGACGGACGGACAGACGGACAGGGCTAGATCAACTTATTTTTTTATGCTGATCATGAATATATATACTTTATGGAGTCTGCGACGTCTCCTTCTGCCTGTTACATACATTTTCACAAAACCATTATACCCTGAATTCCCATTTTCAATGGGTTCAGGATATAAAAACAGTTATTCTAAACGAACATTCATTTTCAATGAAATATGATCATGAAGATTCTGTTAAGGACAATACCATATTTCAATGCTTTTATCCACCCAAACAAGAGACACAGCTGTAAATTACGCAATAGACAATGAATTAAAGGAAACGAATTAATTCCAATCAGAACATCTGAACGCTGAAAAAAAAAACCAAACTAACCAAAATCCTTTTCGAGTTTAATGACATTCAGTACAAAAAAAGTGACAATTTGACTGTCATCTGTACAATTAAGCAATACAAACTAAACAAGAGGATCCAATTCATAAACGACCATACAAGAATGCGCGAACATTCGACAAAGATGTCGGAAAATCAAAGAAACAAGGTATAATTCGTAAATCAAATTCACCTTATTGCTAACCAATTTGGATAGTGCCAAAGAAAGAAAGATGCATCAGGTAAAAAAGTTTCGTATAGTCATTGACGACTTAAACGAAATAACAATCAATGATAAATATCCTATTCCAGTAATGGATAATATACTAGACAAACTTGGTAAATGTCAGTATCCTACCACTATTGAACTAGAAATACTAAAATCAACTTTTTTTTTTTTTTGTGCTAATAAAGAATATATATATTTTGTGGAGCCTGCGACGTCACCTTCTGCCTGTTACATTCGTTTTCACAAAACCATTATACCCTGAATACCCATTTTGAATGGGGGCGATTATAAATAGCATTCGACAAACTTAAAGTATTAATTACGTCCGATATTTCAGCTGCCTCACAGCTGAAGCCAGTAACATACATAGCTATTGGAGCTGTTCTGTCACAGAATCAAAAATCAATTTGTTTCCCAAGTAGAACTTTACACGAACATGAAATGGATTATTCAACAATTGAAAAAGTACTTTTAGCCATCGTTTGGGCAAACAAATATTTCCGATCTTATCTCTACGGAAGAAAATTCGAGACCTCAGTGATCACAGACCACTCGTCTGGCTTAATAATATTAAAGAACCAAATATGAAATTACATAGATGGAAAATAGAACAAGTAAGAAGGCTCTAGTCGAGACGGCTCGACTACGAGATACCCTGAACCCTGTAAAGAAAATGATACTCTTCTTCTTTACGCACTTATGAGCGCGCGCTCTGCTAACTGCGCAGTTGCTGCCGTGGCTTGGGGGTGGGTTGGGCTGAACTTTGGACGCTTATAACTCCATTTCTAGATGCATGATCTTCATGAAATTTTAAGAGTAGATTTAGAGTATCTATATCTATCTATTTGCCAAATTGCAAGTCTTTAGTATTTGAAATGCGTATTTTTCAAATGGTGGGCGAGGGGGGCGTGGCATCAAAAATCTGAAAACTATAAAATCTGCGTATTCATAATATCTATCTAAATAAATAAAGTTGAAGTCTCTAGCTGAAACGGTGTAGAAGTTATACCCTAAAAACCTAAAAAATGTAAACGAATTTTCGATTTTTTATCGATAATTTGGAAATGGGATGAGTTATCGAAAAAACAAAATAAACTCGTATTGCGTAGCTAACATACGAGTGTTTCAGCTCTCTAGCTTTTGTAGTTTCCGAAATCTCGACGTTCATACAGACGGACAGACGGACGGACGGACAGACGGACAGACGGACGGACAGACGGACAGGGCTAGATCAACTTATTTTCTTATGCTGATCAAGAATATATATACTTTATGGGGTCTGCGACGTCTCCTTCTGCCTGTTACATACATTTTCACAAAACCATTATACCCTGAATTCCCATTTTCAATGGGTTCAGGGTATAATTAAACAAATTTGATTATCACATTAAATATGCATCAGATAAAGAAAACTATGTTGGAGATGCTTTTTATATATAAAAACAAGTAAGAAAGCTGTAGTCGAGACTGTTCGACTACGAAATCCCCTGAGCCCTTCTTCGAACGAATCATATTCCAAGAATGCTTCGTTTCGATTCACTACGCGTAAGAAACTATAAATGCAAAAACGCGAACACACACACGCTTGTAAGCATGTATGTGTGTGAGCAATGCAAGCGTCTTGCTGTCTCGCTGCCTTTGTTGCTGCGGCACATGGGGTTTGATGAGAAAACTTTGATGATTGATAATTCTGTTTCTAGATGGACAATCGTATTGACTTCTTCAGATTAAGATTATGATATTCATATCTATATGATAAACCAAACTGCATGTCTCTAGTATTTGAAATGCATTTTTTACACATTTGGGGGTGGTGGCGAGGTGGGGAGAATCCAAAATCTGACAAAAACTGAAATTGTATTAAATTAGTATCTATATATGCAGAAGACTTGGAGACTCTAACTCTTAAGATGAATTAGCTAGAATTTTATAACTGGTTCCCGATAATTTCGTTTATCGATAACTTTGCAAATATACAAGTTATCGAATTTCTGAAACAAACTCGTACTGCGCGTGCAATATACGGACCTAACACAAAAAGAATGAACTCTCTAGCTATTGTATCTTTGGAAATCAACGCGTTCATACATACGGACGGACGGACGGACAGACAGACGGACATGGCTATATCAACTTTTCTCGTCACCCTGATCAAGAATATTTATACTTTATGGGGTCTGCCACGCCTTCTTCTGCCTGTTACATACTTTTAACAAAACCATTATACCCTGATTTCCCATTTTCAATGGGCTCAGGGTATAATAAGTCGGGTTTTCTGTCGTGATGATTCTTAACTCCAAACGCACTAACCGATTTCCACGGTTTTGCATTTGTTGGAAAGTTCACGGGATCCATGAGGTTAGAAGATAAGAAAAACATAAAAATAAGTTGGACTTCTCTTCCTGACGGTACAAATTCAGCTCATAACACTCTGTTCAGTTAATTTCATTATGTTTTTAGCTTAGTTCACTATGACGCTTACGTAAAATCGGTACTGTGTAATTGGGTATTTGAGATTAAAGTTATTCGTTTCCTAACAGTTCGTTTGGAAGCATTAAATTAATCACGTGTATTGTGAAAATTTTTATTCAGCTTCAACAGCAGGTATTTGTTCTTAAGGTGGTAAGTTGAACTGCGTAAATTATGCGGATCGTGCATTTAAGGTTAAATTCACCAGACTCTCCATAGTCAAAAATGCCGAAAGCACGACGTTCAAACATCGGCCGCCGTACTAGACATGCAAGACAGCAACAAGTGTATTCACAGAACTTAAGCGAAGAAAGACTAAATATAATAAGAGAAAATAACCGATTGAGACAACGCGTGAGCAGAGGAAGATCATTGGCATCATACAATCGCTTGGCATTCCAATACGATCCCACTGCGAACTACAATGATTATGACAATTTAAAAATTGGACCAATGACAACTGTATGCCGATATTGCAATGCCTTAAAGTTCAAAACAGAAACGTCTGGACTGTGCTGCGCAAGAGGAAAAGTCAAACTGGATCCATTACTTACACCACCACAGCCACTGAAATAATTGTTCGAAGGAACTGATCCCGATTCCAACCATTTTCTTCAACGTATCCTTGAATACAATAACTGCTTCCGCATGACTTCTTTTGGAGCGAATCTCATTCGAGAAGGCGGTTTCAACACAACTTGCAAGGTAAAAGATACAACACACACAACCAATCAGTCACACTAATCAATCACACCAACACAATCAATTGCAACATGTAATTGTTCTATCTTAATTGTGTGCCATAACAGATACAAGGACAAATATATCATTTGCATGGTTCAATGGTGCCAACACCAGATGAACCCCATCAGTTTCTGCAAATATATTTCATTTCGTCAATGGTGGATCAGCTGAATGTGCGATGCAATATGCAGGGAGCACAACAGTTAAAGAGACGAATTTTTGAACAGTTGCAAGAATTTTTACACGCTAATAACGCTGTGGTTAATATGTTCAAAACAGCATTGGAGCGAATGCCATCGGATACACACAAATTTGTCATAAGAGCAGATCGGACCCCAACAGGTGAACATGTGCGACGATTTAATGCACCCATCGTTGATGATGTTGCTGCAATTATTGTTGGTGATCCAACCACATCACGAGACATTGTCGTTCAGCGCAGAAGTAATATCATGCATCGTGTAAATGAGACACATCGTTTGTACGATACGTTACAATATCCAATCATTTATTAGCAAGAGCAAGACGGATACGACATCACGTTGAAGATGGTCGATCCAATTACAGGTACAATATTAACACACTAATTATTGCTATTATTGGTTTCCATTAACAATCCATTTCATTTTGCATTTTCAGGCATATCAACGAACCAAAATCTAAATGCAATGAATTACTATGCGTATCGTATGATGATTCGTACGCATGAGGAGAATGTCATTCTGAAGTGCCGTCGGCTCTTCCAGCAATTCGCTGTCGACATGTGAAGATGAAATCTACAATGAAGGATTGATTCTGATTGAGGATCAATGCTTGACTATTGGAAATAAGCTACTGATTGAAGTAGGAATGATTGCGCCAAATCGATCGATGCACGATACATTTAACCAAGAAATAAATCGAGAGCTGCAATACAATGTTGATACATTGCAGGAATTCGTTCAAAAAAATGTGCCGTTGCTGAATGAACAGCAAAAACATGTATACGAAACATTAATGCAAGCGATGGACAATAATACTGATGGTCTATTCTTCCTGGACGCACCTGGAGGAACAGGGAAAACATTTATCATTTCATTGATTTTGGCCACTATTCGCTCAAGATGTGACATAGCTTTAGCGTTAGCATCATCTGGAATTGCGGCGACTCTTC
The DNA here is from genome assembly GCA_030914335.1 of Drosophila borborema. Taxonomy (NCBI): domain Eukaryota; kingdom Metazoa; phylum Arthropoda; class Insecta; order Diptera; family Drosophilidae; genus Drosophila; species Drosophila borborema. The sequence continues at coordinate 8,190,741 of JAUESP010000304.1, forward strand.
TAGATGGCGGTCGTACTGCACATTCTGCACTTAAGTTGCCACTCAATTTAAACACAATTGATACTCCAACATGTAATATTTCCCGATCCAGTGCAATGGGAAAATTGTTGAAGCAATGTAAGCTCATTGTTTGGGATGAGTGCACAATGGCACATAAGAAATCACTTGAAGCACTTAACTTCACACTGAAGGATCTTCGGCGAAATAATAACATCTTTGGCAATTTGATGATTTTGTTGGCAGGCGATTTCAGGCAGACGTTGCCAGTAATACCCCGTGGAACGCCTGCAGATGAATTGAATGCTTGCCTGAAGGCATCACTTTTGTGGAATAACGTAAAAATATTATCGCTAACCACTAATATGAGAGTTCAACTTCAAAATGAAGTGCTGCACTATTTTCGAAGCAATTGTTAGCTATTGGAAATGGAGAAGTCCCAGTTGATGCGACAACTAGATTAATTACTCTTACCAACGACTTTTGCCGATTTGTAGACTCTCAATTAGCTCTTATTGAAAATGTTTTCCCAAACATTAGTGAGAATTATCAGAATTATGCTTGGTTAAGTCAACGAGCAATTCTCGCCGCAAAGAATAATGATGTACACGCATTGAATTTCATCACATGACATGACATATAAATCCGTTGATTCCATAACAAATCCCGATGATGTAGTAAATTATCCAACGGAGTTTTTGAACTCTCTGGAGTTACCAGGATTTCCACCACACAACTTGCAACTCAAAGTTGGTTCACTTATTATGATATTGCGTAATTTGAATCCACCGCGACTTTGCAACGGTACTCGGCTTGCGGTGAAAAGACTTATGCCGAATTTGATTGGGGCAACCATTATTAACGGAAAATACGCAGGTGAAAATGTATGTATTCCTCGAATTTCAATGATTCCGACTGATCTTCCGTTTGAATTCAAACGTTTGCAATTTCCGGTTCGCCTTGGATTCGCAATGACAATTAACAAGTCGCAAGGCCAATCGCTTAGTGTTTGCGGGATCAATTTAGAAAATCATTGTTTTTCACATGGGCAGCTATACGTTGCGTGTTCACGAGTTGGGAAACCATCCTCTTTGTTTGTGTTAACGTCAGATCAAACAAGTAAGAACGTTGCAGTTAGGCGCAACTAACAGCGATATACTTTGTTCCCATAGGTGCATCCTATTTTTTTAATAAACATTTAATTAACGAAATATTTCGGCAATTAGAAAACGTACATGGCAAGCAACAAACGTTTTTCCTACACATACATATAGATTTACACATGTACACACTATACGAGTATACACACAATTTTCTATGTATACATACAAAAGTTTGGATGCCAGAATATTCTAAGAATTGTGACTGAATTGGGAATTTTTCGATGGTTAATTTAGTTTTGTCAAAAGGCGCTCTAGCAATGCCTTGGCTTGGCGCTGGTGGTAAGCGCTATGGAAGCTATACTTAGGTGCGTGGGTTCGAATCCCGCAGAAAACTTTTTTTTCAAAAATTATTTATTTTTTATTTTTTTAATATTTGTATATTTATTATAAAATTCTTGCTGCCAATTGATAATCATTTATAAACATACGCATATGAATTGTGCATTTAAGTAAAAACTAAAACTGCTTTATGCTTTCCGATTTGCGACGCTGTGTGGCAGGCAGTTTTTCTATGCATGCATATATGTATGTATGTATGTGTACGTGTATACACATCCAAAAGTGTATACATATTGCAAGAATTGCGATTGTATTGTTTTGTGTCGTCACAAGCTGCTGATCAGCTGGTCAGCTGATCAGCTGTGAATTTGTTTAGGTTTAGCTAACGATTACATGTTGTATTCAAAAGACCCAGGTTCGAGTCCCGCTGGAAACTTTTTATTTGTTAATCAAAAACTTATGAATTTTATTTTTAAAATTCATTAATATTATTATATTTATGTTAAAATGCTTTTTGCCATCTTAGCAATTGCTACTAAGCTATTGTATGCATGAATTATGTAGTTGGCCACAACAAACTTCTTTGCCGATTTGCCACGCCCCCAGTGGGCGTAGACGCATAATTTTTTGCCAGTTCTTAGAAAGGGCCGAGGCTAAGATGCCTGCAAAATTTGGTTGCTTACATTCCAAAAATGCGAAAATTACAGGGTATTTTTCGATATGCCACGCCCCCAAAGAGGCTGAAAAATTATTTTTGGGGCATCGATAGAGGAGAACATTAGTAACTCAACCATCCAATTTTCAAGCTTCTAGCTCTAAAACTGTAGGAGATATAAACTTTTGCGGTTTGCCACGCCCCCTGTGGGCGTAGATATATCCACCATAGCTTATTAGTCTTGGGTTGTCAACCCGAGTATACATGCAAAATTTCAAGTCTCTAGTGTCAATAGTGTTCAAAATATAGCACAATTTTAAAAATCTCTATATATTCAGGTCCGATTTGCCACGCCCCCAATGGGCGTAGACATAAAACTTTTTGATCGATCTTCTTAGAATCATAACATTAACTCACATGCAAAATTTCAGCGTTCTAGCTTTAACGGTGTAGAAGATACGTATTTCCCGATTTGGCACGCCCCCAATGGGCGTAGACATATCCGCCATAGCTTTTTGAACTTGGGTTGTCACCCCGAGTATACATTTCAAATTGCAACTCTCTAGCTCATCATCTAGTATGATAACTTGACTATGGGCGGGGACATATATGAGTATACTAGAAAACCCGGCGAACTCCGCTTCGCCACCAGATGGATTCGTTTTTTGTAACATTCCGTTTGTGGACTAAAAGATGAAGATAATTTTTTTTTTTTTTCGATATTTGAAAAAGAAAAACTGTATTTCATTTCACAACAGTAATGAATTCATTTTGATTACAAAAATCAAATTTAGTTGAACTTCTCTGAAAGTGAATCCAAAATCAAAGCGTGTCCGCAAATTATCCCTTTCATTGAAGTGCTCGTTGGTAAACCACATTTTTTGTTTTTTGATCTGACGTTAACACAAACAAAGAGGATGGTTTCCCAACTCGTGAACACGCAACGTATAGCTGCCCATGTGAAAAACAATGATTTTCTAAATTGATCCCGCAAACACTAAGCGATTGGCCTTGCGACTTGTTAATTGTCATTGCGAATCCAAGGCGAACCGGAAATTGCAAGCGTTTGAATTCAAACGGAAGATCAGTCGGAATCATGGGAATTCGAGGAATACATACATTTTCACCTGCGTATTTTCCGTTAATAATGGTTGCCTCAATCAAATTCGGCATAAGTCTTTTCACCGCAAGCCGAGTACCGTTGCAAAGTCGCGGTGGATTCAAATTACGCAATATCATAATAAGTGAACCAACTTTGAGTTGCAAGTTATGTGGTGGAAATCCTGGTAACTCCAGAGAGTTCAAAAACTCCGTTGGATAATTTACTACATCATCGGGATTTGTTATGGAATCAACGGATTTATATGTCACCAAATAGCCATCGATTTTTGATTGAATGATGAAATTCAATGCGTGTACATCATTATTCTTTGCGGCGAGAATTGCTCGTTGACTTAACCAAGCATAATTCTGATAATTCTCACTAATGTTTGGGAAAACATTTTCAATAAGAGCTAATTGAGAGTCTACAAATCGGCAAAAGTCGTTGGTAAGAGTAATTAATCCAGTTGTCGCATCAACTGGGACTTCTCCATTTCCAATAGCTAACAATTGCTTGGAAAATAGTGCAGCACTTCATTTTGAAGTTGAACTCTCATATTAGTGGTTAGCGATAATATTTTTACGTTATTCCACAAAAGTGATGCCTTCAGGCAAGCATTCAATTCATCTGCAGGCGTTCCACGGGGTATTACTGGCAACGTCTGCCTGAAATCGCCTGCCAACAAAATCATCAAATTGCCAAAGATGTTATTATTTCGCCAAAGATCCTTCAGTGTGAAGTTAAGTGCTTCAAGTGATTTCTTATGTGCCATTGTGCACTCATCCCAAACAATGAGCTTACATTGCTTCAACAATTTTCCCATTGCACTGGATCGGGAAATATTACATGTTGGAGTATCAATTGTGTTTAAATTGAGTGGCAACTTAAGTGCAGAATGTGCAGTACGACCGCCATCTAGAAGAGTCGCCGCAATTCCAGATGATGCTAACGCCAAAGCTATGTCACATCTTGAGCGAATAGTGGCCAAAATCAATGAAATGATAAATGTTTTCCCTGTTCCTCCAGGTGCGTCCAGGAAGAATAGACCACCAGTATTATTGTCCATCGCTTGCATTAATGTTTCGTATACATGTTTTTGCTGTTCATTCAGCAACGGCACATTTTTTTGAACGAATTCCTGCAATGTATCAACATTGTATTGCAGCTCTCGATTTATTTCTTGGTTAAATGTATCGTGCATCGATCGATTTGGCGCAATCATTCCTACTTCAATCAGTAGCTTATTTCCAATAGTCAAGCATTGATCCTCAATCAGAATCAATCCTTCATTGTAGATTTCATCGGTTATTTGCATGTCGGGATTGTTCGTTCGAATGCGCAAGTGATGCAAGATATCTTCACATATGTCGTCTTTGTATTTGTTCCATAACTGGATTGGTTGTGAAGGGAAACATGTGGTGATGATAATTGCGAACAGCGTTCGTATTTGGTACGCGTTTGAGGAAACAACTGAATCCGCAAGTGTTAAATCCCAATGAGAATCGTTCTCCAGCAAACCCAATAGCTGACATGCTTCTCGATATGTTTGGCATTGGTGGCCATTCACACTTAGGCGTTGCAATAGCTGACATGCTTCTCGATATGTTTGGCATTGGTGGCCATTCACACTTTTCAAATGCTCAAATGATTTTGGTCCACGTACATTTACCAACAGCAGTCGCAAATAAAAACATTCATCATTTCTAGGATGAACAGTATACATGCGACCTAGCGCATCAGTGGAAAATACCTGTGGCCAATCTGGAACTACGGTTACGGCGGCCGATGTTTGAACGTCGTGCTTTCGGCATTTTTGACTATGGAGAGTCTGGTGAATTTAACCTTAAATGCACGATCCGCATAATTTACGCAGTTCAACTTACCACCTTAAGAACAAATACCTGCTGTTGAAGCTGAATAAAAATTTTCACAATACACGTGATTAATTTAATGCTTCCAAACGAACTGTTAGGAAACGAATAACTTTAATCTCAAATACCCAATTACACAGTACCGATTTTACGTAAGCGTCATAGTGAACTAAGCTAAAAACATAATGAAATTAACTGAACAGAGTGTTATGAGCTGAATTTGTACCGTCAGGAAGAGAAGTCCAACTTATTTTTATGTTTTTCTTATCTTCTAACCTCATGGATCCCGTGAACTTTCCAACAAATGCAAAACCGTGGAAATCGGTTAGTGCGTTTGGAGTTAAGAATCATCACGACAGAAAACCCGACTTATTTTTATATAAGATTTAAAATTTCAAGTCTCTAGAGCGCCGAAAAATATTGCGTTCATACGGACAGACGGACAGACGGACAGACGGACGGACAGCAAGACGGACATTGCACAAACCCAATATACTTTTTCCCCTTCGGGAACAAAGTATAAAAACAAAAAATGTGGTTTACCAACGAGCACTTCAATGAAAGGGATAATTTGCGGACACGCTTTGATTTTGGATTCACTTTCAGAGAAGTTCAACTAAATTTGATTTTTGTAATCAAAATGAATTCATTACTGTTGTGAAATGAAATACAGTTTTTCTTTTTCAAATATCGAAAAAAAAAAAAAAATTATCTTCATCTTTTAATCCACAAACGGAATGTTACAAAAAACGAATCCATCTGGTGGCGAAGCGGAGTTCGCCGGGTTTTCTAATAAGTTATATAAATATAATATCACACATACAATCAAAAGAAATAATTGTTGTATTTAATATCATTACCATTGCTACCTTTGTAATAATTACTATAAGTTTAATATTGTACTTAATCATTAATCTAATCGCGCACAGCGCTAGTATAAGCACTGAACTGAATGCAAATTCAGCATTTCCCAAGAGCTGGAAATCTTCCTTGTCCAATAAGCTGTAGACTTTCCAACGGAAACCACCAATACATAAGCAAATTAAATTCAAATTAATAGTACCGTAAGAACCATTGTAAATTAGTCTATGTTTCAACGCCGATATCATCAGATCGATGTGTCGATTCAAATCATAAATTTATTCTCAAATAATGTTATTCTCAATAACGTTACATTTTTATTACTCGCTGTTACATGTTTATTGCTTGGCAAAAAACTTTTTTTTTTTTCAAAAATTATTATTTTTATACGCTGGTTTCCCATTTTTAATGGGCTCAGGGTATAAAAAGAAAGTTAATAAATATGATTATTAATTACATGTCAACAGTTCAAGACGACCATCATACATATCATCTTATCAATAAATATCATCCCATGAAAAACTCAAAGTATTTAAATAAATCAAATAAAAGCCCCGAACGATTATAACGGTTATTTACTATTTAAAACAGTCGCAATGGACCTACTAATTAACTTCGAACATCATTACTTTAAAGTAAATCTAACTAAAATGTATATAACACACTAGAAAACCCGGCGAACTCCGCTTCGCCACCAGATGGATTCGTTTTTTGTAACATTCCATTTGTGGACTAAAAGATGAAGATACTTTTCTTTTTTTCGATATTTGAAAAAGAAAAACTGTATTTCATTTCACAACAGTAATGAATTCATTTTGATTACAAAAATCAAATTTAGTTGAACTTCTCTGAAAGTGAATCCAAAATCAAAGCGTGTCCGCAAATTATCCCTTTCATTGAAGTGCTCGTTGGTAAACCACATTTTTTGTTTTTTGATCTGACGTTAACACAAACAAAGAGGATGGTTTCCCAACTCGTGAACACGCAACGTATAGCTGCCCATGTGAAAAACAATGATTTTCTAAATTGATCCCGCAAACACTAAGCGATTGGCCTTGCGACTTGTTAATTGTCATTGCGAATCCAAGGCGAACCGGAAATTGCAAACGTTTGAATTCAAACGGAAGATCAGTCGGAATCATTGGAATTCGAGGAATACATACATTTTCACCTGCGTATTTTCCGTTAATAATGGTTGCCTCAATCAAATTCGGCATAAGTCTTTTCACCGCAAGCCGAGTACCGTTGCAAAGTCGCGGTGGATTCAAATTACGCAATATCATAATAAGTGAACCAACTTTGAGTTGCAAGTTGTGTGGTGGAAATCCTGGTAACTCCAGAGAGTTCAAAAACTCCGTTGGATAATTTACTACATCATCGGGATTTGTTATGGAATCAACGGATTTATGTCACCAAATAGCCATCGATTTTTGATTGAATAATGAAATTCAATGCGTGTACATCATTATTCTTTGCGGCGAGAATTGCTCGTTGACTTAACCAAGCATAATTCTGATAATTCTCACTAATGTTTAGGAAAACATTTTCAATAAGAGCTAATTGAGAGTCTACAAATCGGCAAAAGTCGTTGGTAAGAGTAATTAATCCAGTTGTCGCATCAACTGGGACTTCTCCATTTCCAATAGCTAACAATTGCTTGGAAAATAGTGCAGCACTTCATTTTGAAGTTGAACTCTCATATTAGTGGTTAGCGATAATATTTTTACGTTATTCCACAAAAGTGATGCCTTCAGGCAAGCATTCAATTCATCTGCAGGCGTTCCACGGGGTATTACTGGCAACGTCTGCCTGAAATCGCCTGCCAACAAAATCATCAAATTGCCAAAGATGTTATTATTTCGCCGAAGATCCTTCAGTGTGAAGTTAAGTGCTTCAAGTGATTTCTTATGTGCCATTGTGCACTCATCCCAAACAATGAGCTTACATTGCTTCAACAATTTTCCCATTGCACTGGATCGGGAAATATTACATGTTGGAGTATCAATTGTGTTTAAATTGAGTGGCAACTTAAGTGCAGAATGTGCAGTACGACCGCCATCTAGAAGAGTCGCCGCAATTCCAGATGATGCTAACGCTAAAGCTATGTCACATCTTGAGCGAATAGTGGCCAAAATCAATGAAATGATAAATGTTTTCCCTGTTCCTCCAGGTGCGTCCAGGAAGAATAGACCATCAGTATTATTGTCCATCGCTTGCATTAATGTTTCGTATACATGTTTTTGCTGTTCATTCAGCAACGGCACATTTTTTTGAACGAATTCCCTCAATGTATCAACATTGTATTGCAGCTCTCGATTTATTTCTTGGTTAAATGTATCGTGCATCGATCGATTTGGCGCAATCATTCCTACTTCAATCAGTAGCTTATTTCCAATAGTCAAGCATTGATCCTCAATCAGAATCAATCCTTCATTGTAGATTTCATCGGTTATTTGCATGTCGGGATTGTTCGTTCGAATGCGCAAGTGATGCAAGATATCTTCACATATGTCGTCTTTGTATTTGTTCCATAACTGGATTGGTTGTGAAGGGAAACATGTGGTGATGATAATTGCGAACAGCGTTCGTATTTGGTACGCGTTTGAGGAAACAACTGAATCCGCAAGTGTTAAATCCCAATGAGAATCGTTCTCCAGCAAACCCAATAGCTGACATGCTTCTCGATATGTTTGGCATTGGTGGCCATTCACACTTTTCAAATGCGCAAATGATTTTGGTCCACGTACATTTACCAACAGCAGTCGCAAATAAAAACATTCATCAATTCTAGGATGAACAGTATACATACGACCTAGCGCATCAGTGGAAAATACCTGTGGCCAATCTGGAACTACGGTTACGGCGGCCGATGTTTGAACGTCGTGCTTTCGGCATTTTTGACTATGGAGTCTGGTGAATTTAACCTTAAATGCACGATCCGCATAATTTACGTAGTTCAACTTACCACCTTAAGAACAAATACCTGCTGTTGAAGCTGAATAAAAATTTTCACAATACACGTGATTAATTTAATGCTTCCGAACGAACTGTTAGGAAACGAATAACTTTAATCTCAAATACCCAATTACACAGTACCGATTTTACGTAAGCGTCATAGTGAACTAAGCTAAAAACATAATGAAATTAACTGAACAGAGTGTTATGAGCTGAATTTGTACCGTCAGGAAGAGAAGTCCAACTTATTTTTATGTTTTTCTTATCTATTAACCTCATGGATCCCGAGAACTTTCCAACAAATGCAAAACCGTGGAAATCTGTTCGTGCGTTTGGAGTTAATCATCATCAGAACAGAAAACCCGACTTATTTTTATATAAGAGATTATATAATAAATTAATAGAACAATCTCAAGAATACAATAATATAACACAAATCCAATACCTATTAAATAAACTAAACATAGAAGTTAATTGAATTAGAATCATTAAAGGAAATCGACGCGGATTAATAAATGCCGTATGATCACTTTACTAATATCTTTTCGGAACATTCGATCAGGAAGATAAAGACGAATTAGAAGACAAAATAAATAATTTACCAGACAAGCCAACGAGCTAAATCACATAATAGACACTATTAATCACGGATTAGAAAAATTAAACTCCATTTGAGAAGAAAAAACTAGAAACTTTAATATTCAATTTAGATCACTTCACAGAGTATATCGAAGATATAGAAATTGGTATGCAACTCACAAGACTAGAAATCTTTAATCCGAAACTATTAAAACAAAACTATTTGCAATAAGTTAATTCAGAAAAATTATTAATATAAACAAGTAAGAACGTTGCACTTAGGCGCAACTAACAGCGATATACTTTGTTCCCATAGGTGCATCTTATTTATTTAATAAACATTTAATTAACGAAATAGTTCGGCAATTAGAAAACGTACATGGCAAGCTACAACGTTTTTCCTACACATACATACAGATTTACACATGTACACACTATACGAGTATACACACAATTTTCTATGTATGCATACAAAAGTTTGCATGCCAGAATATTCTAAGGATTGTGACTGAATTGGGAATTTTTCGATCGTTACTTTAATTTTGTCAGAGAAGCTCTAGCAATGCCTTATTTGGTTTTCGTTAACACAGCTCATATTAGGTCAGTGGCGCTGATGGTAAGCGCTATGGAAGCTATACTTAGGTGCGTGGGTTCGAATCCCGCAAAAAACTTTTTTTTTTTCAAAAATTATTATTTTTTTATTTTTTTTTATATTTGTATATTTATTATAAAAATGCTTGCCGCCAATTGATAATAATTTATAAACATACGCATATGAATTGTGCATTTAAGCTAAAACTAAAACAACTTTTCCGATTTGCCACGCTGCTTGCTTGGCAAGCAGTTTTTCTATGCATGCATATATGTATGTATGTATGTACATTGATGTTAGTATTTGTGTATACACATCCAAGTGTGTATACATATTGCAAGAAGTGCGATTGTATTGTTTTGTTTTATCACAAGCTGCTGATCAGCTGATCAGCTGTGAATTTATTTAGGTTTAGCTAACGATTACATATTGTTTTCAAAAGACCTAGGTTCGAATCCCGCTGGAAACTTTTTATTTATTAATCGAAAACTTATAAATTTTATTTTTTAAATTCATTAATATTATTATATTTATGTTAAAATGCTTTCTGCCATCATAGCAATTGCTACTAAGCTATTATATGCATGAATTATGCAGTTGGAAACAACAAACTTCTTTGCCGATTTGCCGCGTAGACGCATAATTTTTTGCCAGTTCTTAGAAAGAGCCGAGGCTAACATGACTGCAAAATTTGGTTGCTTACATTCCAAAAATGCGAAAATTACAGGGTATTTTTCGATATGCCACGCCCCCAAAGAGGCTGAAAAATTATTTTTGGGGCATCGATAGAGGAGAACATTAGTAACTCAACCATCCAATTTTCAAGCTTCTAGCTCTAAAACTGTAGGAGATATAAACTTTTGCGGTTTGCCACGCCCCCTGTGGGCGTAGATATATCCACCATAGCTTATTAGTCTTGGGTTGTCAACCCGAGTATACATGCAAAATTTCAAGTCTCTAGTGTCAATAGTGTTCAAAATATAGCACAATTTTAAAAATCTCTATATATTCAGGTCCGATTTGCCACGCCCCCAATGGGCGTAGACATAAAACTTTTTGATCGATCTTCTTAAAATCATAACATTAACTTACATTAACTTCAGCGTTCTAGCTTTAACGGTGTAGAGGATACGTATTTCCCGATTTGCCACGCCCCCAATGGGCGTAGATATATCCGCCATAGCTTTTTGAGCTTGGGTTGTCACCCCGAGTATACATTTCAAATTGCAACTCTCTAGCTCATCATCTAGTATGATAACTTGACTATGGGCGGAAGAGTTTTCCGATTTCCCATGTTCAATGGGCTCAGGATAGAGGTGGGCATGGGCTGGGTTTTTGTCGGGTACCCGTGGGCACCCGCGGGTACCCGTGGGTATGGGCTGGAAAATCGAGTTTCGGGTTGGGTGCGGGCGGGTGCGAGTTACGCCGCTCAATCCGCTTTACCCGAAACAATTTGAAATATGAGAACGCAATTGTGAAATGTTTTAATATTTTCAATTTGGATTGCAAATATTTTCTTTTCTTAACTTCGTGTACACTAACGATTATGTTTGATATCTATTATCTCAATTATAATTATCATCACTAGATATTACAATTGTGATCACTAAAAAAAAAAAGCTCGAAGGAAAAAAGAAAAAGAAGAAACTAATTTTTCGGGCGGGCGGGTTGGTTTCGGGTTGAAAAATTTTTGTAGCTTTCGGGTGCGGGTAAAATTTTGCTCTTCGGCCCATGGGCTGGGTCGGGTTGGGTGCAAAATTTCGGCCCATGCCCACCTCTAGGTCAGGGTATTACAAAAAAAACTTAAAACTCGACTATACACAAAGTATTTATATAACTAATAAGTTATATAAATATAATATCACACATACAATCAAAAGAAATAATTGTTGTATTTAATATCATTACCATTGCTACCTTTGTAATAATTACTATAAGTTTAATATTGTACTTAATCATTAATCTAATCGCGCACAGCGCTAGTATAAGCACTGAACTGAATGCAAATTCAGCATTTCCCAAGAGCTGGAAATCTTCCTTGTCCAATAAGCTGTAGACTTTCCAACGGAAACCACCAATACATAAGCAAATTAAATTCAAATTAATAGTACCGTAAGAACCATTGTAAATTAGTCTATGTTTCAACGCCGATATCATCAGATCGATGTGTCGATTCAAATCATATATGTATTCTCAAATAATGTTATTCTCAATAACGTTACATTTTTATTACTCGCTGTTACATGTCTATTGCTTGGCTTCAGATAACACGCAGGTTATCGACTATTGCCTATTTTTAATATGTTTGTATATAACTGGCATGTTTATGCTTGAACATACTGCCAGGGGCCCAAAATTTGTGGCTGGGAAATTTTAATTTTTTGTTTGGTAAAGTGCAGGTTATCCATTAATGTTTAATTTAACATATTTAACTTATGGCTGTAAATTTTAAATTTTTAGTATTTTAATTTTTGTCGCATGTTCATGCTTGAACATACTGCCAGGGGTCCCAAATTTGTGTGCGCTCAGAACTGCCCTCCTAATGATTGTCCACTCGTCCCTGAAGCGGCTTCTGTGTGGTTGATGAGAGTCCTGTCATCTTCCCGAAGGTTCCTATCATCTTTGTCTTCCTTCATGCGGACGCTCCATTGCTACAAATTCTCTTTTCTGAATTTGAGCAATTTTTTTTTTTTTTTTTAAGTTGTCCTATTTGGACTTTTTATATTTGTCCTCTTTGGACTTATAGTTGTCCTATTTGGACTTAAAGTTGTCCTCTTTGGACTTATTAATGTTGTCCTCTTTGGACTTAAAGTTGTCCGTTCCCTTTCTATTTTTGGGATACGAACTTAACCAGCACTACAAATTCTCTTGTTTGAATTTGAGCAATACACTTATATATTATCCTGTTGTCCTATTTGGACTTCAAGTTGTCCTCTTTGGACTTATTAATGTTGTCCTCTTTGGACTTCAGTCAGTTGGCCACAACAAACTTCTTTGCCGATTTGCCACGCCCCCAGTGGGCGTAGACGCATAATTTTTTGCCAATTCTCAGAAAGGGCCGAGGCTAACATGACTGCAAAATTTGGTTGCTTACATTCGAAAAATGCGAAAATTACAGGGTATTTTTTGATATGCCACGCCCCCAAAGAGGCTGAAAAAGTATTTTTGGGGCATCGATAGAGGAGAACATAAGTAACTCAACCATCCCATTTTCAAGCTTCTAGCTCTAAAACTGTAGGAGATATAAACTTTTGCGGTTTGCCACGCCCCCTGTGGGTGTAGATATATCTACCATAGCTTATTAGTCTTGGGTTGTCAACCCGAGTATACATGCAAAATTTCAAGTCTCTAGTGTCAATAGAGTTCAAAATATAGCACAATTTTAAAAATCTCTATATATTCAGGTCCGATTTGCCACGCCCCCAATGGGCGTAGATATATCCGCCATAGCTTTTCGAACTTGGGTTGTCACCCTGAGTATACATTTCAAATTGCAGCTCTCTAGCTCATCATCTAGTATGATAACTTAACTATGGGCGGAAGAGTTTTCCGATTTGCCACGCCCCTAGTGGGCGGATCGGGAAAATTTTTACACTTTATAATTCGGGAACATATATGAGTATATGTTTAAAATTGCAAGTCTCTAGCTCTAATAGCGCCGAAAAATATTCCGTTCATACGGACAGACGGACGGAGAGCAAGACGGACATTGCACAAACCCAATATACTTTCTTCCCTTTGGGAACAAAGTATAAAAAGAATGGGTATGACTCACCAGATTATACCAGATTACCGATTGGATCTGCCAATTGACACAAGTTTACCCGTTTCTCGCCTGCTTTACTTGGATGAGTAGATTCCAATCGTCCAGTACAAGCCGATGCAATATGTCCAGGAGTTCCACACTTGTGGCATGAAATTACTTTACTTTTCACATCCGATGAATGGCAATAATTTGAATTAGATCCCTGCAGAAGATTGGCGTTGTTTCTTTTTGATCGACAGTCAGCAAATTTGTGTTAAAGTTTTCCACAGAAGTGGCATTTGACGGGTGTATGCAATCGCTGTTCTTTAGTGGTTGAGTTTTCCTCAGCTGAACGGTCTTTCTTTTTGAGAAAATCGAAAGATTTCAGCTCGTTTTGTAGCTCGTTGTGTGTTTTAATGTTGGCAGTATAAACTGTGCATTGTAGTCTGCTATTGACATGAGCGGCATGCGCCAGCACAACCGACATGGCAATTTGTTCATGCGTTAGAGATTTCCATTTTGCCATGAGCTTCGTTATTAATCGGCTCGAGTAGAGAGAGATCGATTCGCCTTCATTTGGTTTGCAACTTAATATATTAAAAACCGTAGCTGCTGGCGTTTCGTTTCCTTAGAATTGTTGTAAGAACAATTCCTTGAAGTCGGTCCATGTCATACCGTGAAAACAGATTTGTGACAGCCAGCTCGACTCGTCACCTTCAAGTGCTTTACTTTCTCCTGTTGATTGGTGTGGAGGAGATCCCACTTCTGATGTCGGAGTTTCGTTCTCGTCCGGTTCAATCATTATTTCATCACCAGCGCGTGCCTTGCGTTTTCTCGAGCCGGACATAATGCAACCTTCTTCGTTTCAATTCTCAATTTATTGCGCGTTTTATGCGCGTCCCTTCTCTTCTTCTTTTTCTAAAATCAAAGTGGACACACCCCACGCTCAATACTAATACAATTTTCTATAAGCTATTGTTATCTCACTCTATTGCATTGTCGGCCGAGACTACGCAGAACAGAAAGATCTGTTGGGCTCGCATGAGGGAAAGGGATAGAAATCAATAACGGTAAAACAATATTTTGGTTCTCTTTCATTTTCTTTACTAGAGATGTTACATTACATCAGAGACGATACATTATGTCAGGGTTGATACAAGAATTATTAGAAAGTAAGATTATCGGTGGTAAAAATTAATAAAGAAATACACATAAGAATATCGATCCCACATATACATACATACATACATACATACATACATATGTATGTATGTATGTGCCCCCGCAATGCGTCTGGTTGTGTCGCTGCCTTGCTGCTGCGCCACTTGGGTTTTGATGAGAAAACTTTATAGACTAATAATTCTGTTTCTAGATGGACAATCGTATTGATATGTTCCGATTAAGATTATGATATTCATATCTATATGCCAAGCCAAACTGTATGTCTCTAGTATTTGAAATGCATTTTTTACACATTTGTAAAGTATTTTTTTTTCTAGTATTTTAAATGCGTTTTTTCAAATTTTGGGCGAAGGGGGCTTGGTATCCAAAAACTGAAAATTACAAAATCTGCGTTACTATAATATCTATCTAAATATATAAATTGAAGTCTTTAGCTAAAACGGTGTAGAAGTTATGCCCAAAAAAAGTAAATGAATGACGGGGGAGGGGGCGTGGTTCAATTTTGGGGAAAAAAATTCGAAATTATAAAATACTCATACTAATATGTATGCAAAATTTCAAGCTTCTATCTCTTCCCTGACAATTTATGCCAAAAAATCGGGCCGAAACTGCTCGACTACGAAATCCCCTGAGCCCTTCTTCGAACGAATAATATTCCAAGAATGCTTCTATTCATGCAAAAACACGAGCACACACACACGCTGATCTACGCTTGTACACCTATGTGTGTAAGCATTGAAGGAATCATACTTTCAGATTATGATCATTATATTCATATCTATATGCCAAACCAAACTGCATGTCTCTAGTATTTGAAATACATTTTTTACACATTTGGGGGTGAAATGGAGTCCGGAATCCAAAATCTGACAATATATATATAGTAATATATCCATAAGCACCCACCAACACTTAAACCAAAAAGCCACGACCCCTTCATCATTTAACATAAACAAAGCACCCTAGCAACTACTCATAAACAAATCGCTCCGGCGTCCGCTTAGAAACAAATCGCCCCAGCGTCCACTTAGAAACAAATCGTCTCATCGGCTACTCATATAACATAAACAAATCGCACTCCAACGCATCAAGCCCTTCTCGTGGGAACTGCACATTCAGCACATTCAAGAGTGACCAATCAGGAGTGATCAGGCCACTCACTCAACCAAGATCACGCCACTTTAGATATACATTTCTAGCTATATAAGACAATCAAATTTCCAATCAGAAGTTAAGTTTGAATTCAGATTTAAGACCGCACTTACATCGAGTAAGAACATACAATTGTACTCCGTTATCAGTTAATAAAAACAATATTTTTTTTTTTAAATAACTATAACGTCGGTCTCTTCATTCGCGCAGCCGGTAGGATTGACTTTGTGAAAATAAGATCATCATTTCAATCCGCAAAAGTACCACGTGACCTCGCGTATGCTAACATACTAGATCCGTTCGAATATAAACGATAAATCCAATTAAGTGATAAAATCGAAAAAGAACGATCTTCCAATCACGATTAAATGCCAACTATGTGCAAGTTAAAAGTGAATTAACCAAAACTAAAAACGATCAATCCAATTAAGTGATACGATCAAAAGAACAATAACACACTCATAATTTCGTGCCAATTAAGTGTATCGAAATAGTGAGCTACCTACTTAAAAACTCTCAAACAAGTGCTAAATTACACAAAAAAAAAATAAATAATTCTCATCATGACTTTGGAACTCTCCGAGACGCATCTCAACCAGGTCCTCACCCTCCTAAGGCAGATGCCTGCGTTTGACGGGGATAACACAGCACTTAGCACTTTCATCAGACGGATTGATTATATTATGCAGCTCTATCCAACGAGGGACGTACATCAACATAACTTAATGTACGGAGCCATTGAAATGCAACTCTCTGGAGCGGCACTAAGGGTATCCCAACTTACTCAACCTGGAGGCTGGAATAATCTGCGAGAAGCTCTGATCACCGAATTTAAAACCCACACACCTTGCGAGGAACTCCTAAGACGTTTGTACAACACCAATTTCAACGGAAGTCTTTGTAAGTTCATTGAAGAATTAGAGCACAAGTCATTTATAATAATAAATAAACTAACATTAGAAGGCAATACTGCCAACACTACATTATATATGAATGCAATGAATAATACTGTAAAAGAGGTCATCACTAGGAAACTACCAGACAGACTATACATGACTTTAGCAAAATTCGATATTTCAACAGTGTCTAATTTGAAACAAGTAGCTCAGAGGGAAGAGGGAGGTTTATATGCAAACAAATTCACTGACAAACCCAAGTACCCTATGAATTCCAAACAAACCCAAAATCAAACAAATTACAAACATAATAATTCAGCTGAACAGAACAATTCCACTAGCCAGCAACTCTATACCGAATTCAGCAACAAACTAAATCAGGGAATACAACAAAACCCTCTAAACTATCAACAGACTACTCAACAGCGAAATCCATTCCCTAATCAACCTACTACAAGAACTAGAGAAAGTAACAGTGGACAGACCAAAATGGACTGGTCGGAAAATTTTCATCAGTCTGCCTCGGACCAACACCAACACCAACCGAACAAATCCCCACTCAGACTCATTCTAAATAACACCCCCTTAAAATACATAAAAATACATAAGGGATACAGGGTCTTCCATAAATCTTATCAATAAAAACTTTTTCAGTTTCCCAGAAACTAAAGAACATCTTAAAGTTCAAACCATTAACGGAATAATACAGCTCAAAAAAAGCGTTTCATTCGCAAGTAGCAAACTCTGTCCTAGTATACAAAAATTTTATTGCCACAACTTCTCTCCTACTTATGACATATTATTAGGAAGAAACTACCTCTCGGCATCTAAAGCCATTATCAATTATGCAAAAGATAACATAACTATAGGGAATTACACGTTCAAATTCCAATATAATAATGAAATTTCAATCGAATGCCCCTACCCACCAACAGAATTCGAGTACGACTTATTTTCGTACGAAATAAACAATAATATCGAAGAAAGAAACGAATACAGACTAGATCACTTAAATCCCGAAGAAACAAATAAACTAAAAAAAATACTTCACGACTATAGTGACATCCAGTACAGAAAGGGTGAAATTTTGACCTTTACTAGTACAATCAAACATAAAATAATAACCAAACACGAGGACCCCATCTATAAATACCCTTATAGACATCCTGAAATTCTTGACCAAGAAGTCAACAAGCAAATTAACGAAATGTTAGAACAGGGAATAATTAGAAAGTCTAACTCACCCTATTGTTCACCCATATGGATCGTACCTAAAAAAGAGGACGCTTCCAAAGAAAAAAAAAATACCGCTTAGTTATCGACTATCGTGGACTTAATGAAGTCACAATAGATGATAAATACCCAATACCTATAATGGACGAAATCCGTGATAAATTAGCCAATACTACTATCGATCTAGCAAAGGGCTTCCATCAAATTCAAATGGACACTCAATCAATCGCAAAAAGTGCATTCTCAACAAAACAAGGACATTACGAAATCACTCGTATGCCTTTCGGACTTAAAAATGCCCCTGCAACTTTTCAAAGATGCATGAATAACCTTTTAGAAGATTTAAAAAGACTGCTTAGTCTACCTCGACGACATAATCATATTCTCAACTTCATTAGATGAACACTTAACTTCCATAAAAAAAAGTATTTGACAGGTTACGCAAAGCTAATTTAAAATTACAATTAGATATAAAATTACAATTAGACACCTAAAGAAATCAAATCTTTCTTAGGCCTTTGCGGATTTTACCGCAAATTTATTCCCAATTTTGCCAAAATAGCAGAACCATTGACTCTAGGATTAAAAAAGGATTCCAAAATTGATATAACTAATCCAGATTTTATATCAGCCTTCGATAAAATGAAAGTACTTATAACAATTAATCTACCCAGATTTCAATAAAACTTTCTCTCTAACTACAGACGCAAGTAATGTAGCTATAGGAGCAGTCCTCTCACAGGACCACAAACCAATATGTTTCGCAAGCAGAACCCTAAATGATCACAAAATTAATTATTCAGCAATAGAGAAGGAATTATTAGCCATCGTATGGGCTATCTCTTCGGTCGAAAATTTCAAATTCTTAGCGATCATAAACCACTAGTATGGTTACACAATATAAAGGAACCAAATATTATGTTATAAAGATGGAAGATTAAATTAAACGAATACGACCATAATATTAAATATTTATCAGGAAAGAAAAACTACGTAGCAGATGCCCTGTCTAGAATTAAACTAGAAGAAAATCTCTTAGGAGAAGAAATCAGTAGACAATCAAAACTTAATACCAATTTCAGAAAGACCTCTGAATTTATATAACAGACAAATTGAATTCATAAAAGGTGACCAAGAACAAATCGACGTTGTACACTATTTCCACAAAACAAAAATAAAAGAAAAACATACATAGAAATGACTTACACATTTGCCAAAGACATGATTAAAGAATACCTATGTTTAAAGAATAACGCTTTATATTTCCATAACCTTTCGGATTTCCCAATATTCCAAAAAGCTTATGCCGAAATTATAAATCCCGATAGTAAAACAAAAACATTAAGAACTTTAACAAAACTACAAGATATCCTCACTTTCGCAGAATTTAAAGAAATAATTCTTTCAAATCATTAAAAATTACTTCACCCAGGTATTACAAAAACTACCAACTGGTTTAGAGATAAATATAATTTCCCAGACCACCAAAGCCTAATACAAAACATCATTAACGAATGTGAAATTTGCAAATTATCCAAATCTGAAAACAGAAACACAAAACTAACTTTCGAAATCACTCCAGAAGTATATAATCCCAGAGACAAATACGTCATGGACTTTTATATAATTGACAACAAACAATTCCTATCGTGCATTGATATATGTATATTCAAAATTCGGAAACCTAGTAGAAGTCAGCAGTCGTGTTTGGCTCGAAATTAAAAGAGCAATCATAAAAATTTTCAATGACATGGGAAAACCCATCGAAATCAAAGCGGACAAAGATTCAGCATTTATATGCGCAGCTCTCCAAGCTTGGCTACAATCCGAAAAAGTAAAAATCAACATCACTACTAGTAAAAACGGTATATCTGATATAGAGATTTCACCGAACGATTAATGAAAAACTAAGAATCATTAATACAGAATCTGACATAGAAAACAAACAGACAAAATTCGAAACCATCCTATACATTTACAACCATAAGACAAATCACTTGACAACAAATAGAACCCCAGCAGATATATTTATATACGCAGTTACACCTGAATACGACACACAAACGAACAAAATAAATCAAATCCAAAATCTCAATAAAAACCGAATCGATTTTGAAATTAATACAGATTATAAACACGCCCCACTAGTTAAAACTAAAACGACCACACCATTTAAGAAAACAGGCCAAATAACACAAACTGACGAAAAACATGACGTAGAAACTAATAGAGGTAGAAAAACTACACACTATAAAACTAAATTCAAGAGGAAAAAGAAATTTAATGCAAGCAAATATGAAACTTAATTTCAGAAATCACCACGTTACTACTCTTACTCTTATCAATGGCATCCCCTACTATTACCAAACTATCGAAATCAAAATTCTAAACATCAAAACTTCCTCTTGGTTCAAATCAGACATAAATGAAATATTTATAATCTCACACGTACCGAAACAAATAAGTAAAACTCCACTATATAAAATTTTGCCCTATCCGGACGAATTAAATAATGCCTTTATAGAAAACACTCATGAGATTTATTATATACTAAATAATACAGCATATGTAAAAGCAACAAAGAAACAAGAAACAAATGAATGTATAAACATCATAATAACACAAATAGCAGAAGAATGCAAATACACAAAAACATTTAAAACACACCAAATTAGCTATATTGAACCAAATATAATTGTAACTTGGAATTATCCCAAGACAGAAATCATTCAAAATTGTAACAAAAATAACTTCCATATTCAAGGCAACAATATAATTGAAATATACGATTGTAACGTCCAAATTAATAATATTTCAATCACAAACACATTATCCGATTACACACAAACTATCTATGTAATAAGACATTCAATACTATTACAACTACAACTTTCATAATTACTATTATAAGTCTAATACTATTTGTAATCATTAAAATTTAGTCAATTATTATAAAGCATGAAAGCAGGAAACTAAGTAATTCAAAACCAGAAGATCAATCACTCCGCGAAATTCATGTACAATTAGAAACCATTCCACAACTGTACCCTACATTTTCCGCCTGAGGACAGGCTAATCTATTTAGGATGGGGAAGTAATATATCCATAAGCACCCACCAACACTTAAACCAAAAAGCCACGACCCCTTCATCATTTAACATAAACAAAGCACCCTAGCAACTACTCATAAACAAATCGCTCCAGCGTCCGCTTAGAAACAAATCGCCCCAGCGTCCACTTAGAAAGAAATCGTCTCATCGGCTACTCATATAACATAAACAAATCGCACTCCAACGCATCAAGCCCTTCTCGTGGGAACTGCACATTCAGCACATTCAAGAGTGACCAATCAGGAGTGATCAGGCCACTCACTCAACGAAGATCACGCCACTTTAGAGATACATTTCTAGCTATATAAGACAAACTAATTTCCAATCAGAAGTTAAGTTTGAATTCAGATTTAAGACCGCACTTACATCGAGTAAGAACATACAATTGTACTCCGTTATCAGTTATTAATAAATAAAGATATTTTTTTTTTAATATCTATAACGTCGGTCTCTTCATTATATATATATACTATATATTTGGATACTCCAGCTCTAAAGATAAACCAGATATAATTTTATAACTGATTCTCGACAAATGTCGATAACTTTGGAAATATAAAAGTTATCGAATTTCTGAAACAAACTCGTACTGCGCGTCCAATATACGAACCGCAAAAAGAATAAACTCTCAAGCTCTTATATCTTCGGAAATCGACACGTTCAAACATACGGACGACGGGCATGGCTATAACAACTTTTCTCGCGACCCTGATTAAGAATATATATACTTTATGGGGTCTTCCACGCTTTCTTCTGCCTGTGACAGACTTTCAACAAAACCAATTTACCCTGATTTTTAATGGGCTCAGTTATAAAAAATATTGTCTCCAGCCCCAGCCTGATTTCCCATTTTGAATGGACTCAGAATAAAAAAGGTTTTTGCAGATGGTTCAAGAGGTCTTTGTCTCTCACCTCTTGAAAGACTGGGTGTTTTTCGAAATATCGTGCATATCTTAACTATTAAAAAAAAAAAAATAAATAAATAAATAAAAATAAAAAATAAAATAAAATAAATATATATATGGATCCCAGGTATTATGTAACTTGAGGAGATCCAATCGCGATTTGACCTCAAATTTTGCTAAATAGGGCAGAATGAAATTCTAATACAATTAATTAGTTTCCATTAAGTTAAAATAAATTAAATTATTATAAAATCTAATACTTATAATAATGAATTATTTAAGTTGAAAATGTAATATTTATACAATACACATGTATCGAACTTTATTAAATTATAATATGAAGCCTTTATCTACTCTTTGTTGAAATATATATACTAGGCTCCTTTGTTCATTTGTAATTATTATTCTAAGTCATCAATAGTTGCAGATCCGGAAGTTTCTAAAATATTTGAAGAGCTCTCATTTTGGCTCGAACGAGTTCCAGCTCCCAATCCTTCGCTAGACTCTGAAGCCCTATTACCGAACTCTTGCATTTTGATAATTAACATAGCAAACACCTGAGCCGGTAGAGAGGATTGAAGCACTTGTAGTAGGCGAGCGGGCTGACCACATACTACGATTGCATTCGCTAAATGCTCGACTCCACTTTCGAAATCACCACGAGCTATCAAGGTTTCACCTAGCTGAATTTCTTGAAGAAAATATCTGAAATTTATGATAATATTTTAGTCTTTCAGTTTAAAATGTGTGATATTAAATTAAAATGAAAATTCAAAGCTTATTTATAGTAGTAGTAAAACAAGTAAGAAGGCTCTAGTCGAGACGGCTCGACTACGAGATACCCTGAACCCTGCAAAAAAAGTGATACTCTTCTTCTTTACGCTCCTATAAGCGCGTGCTCTGCTAACTGCGCAGTTGCTGCCGTGGCTTGGGGGGGAAGGGGGGGTTGGGCTGAACTTTGGACGCTTAGAACTCCATTTCTAGATGGACGATCTTCATGAAATTTTCAGAGTAGATTGGGGATATATGAATCTATCTATGTGCCAAATTGCAAGTCTCTAGTATTTGAAATGCGTTTTTTTCCAAATTGTGGGCGATCTGGATCTGCGTATCCATAATATCTATCTAAATATATAAAGTTGAAGTCTCTAGCTAAAACGGTGTAGTAGTTATACCCAAAAAACCTAAAAAATGGAAACGAATTTTCTATCGATAATTTGGAAATGGGATGAGTTATCGAAAAAACAAAATAAACTCGTATTGCGTAGGTAACATACGAGTGTTCATGTGAAATTTCAGCTCTCTAGCTTTTGTAGTTTCCGAAATCTCGACGTTCATACGGACGGACGGACAGACGGACAGGGCTCAATCAACTTATTTTTTTATGCTGATCAAGAATATATATACTTTATAGGGTCTGCGACGTCTCCTTCTGCCTGTTACATACATTTCACAAAACCATTATACCCTGAATTCCCATTTTCAATGGGTTCAGGGTATAAAAAATCCAAATATCCAAATAGATACCGGTATCCATTACATTTTTTTAAATATACAAAATATAGCTTCATATTTTATATGGATTATTTGAAACAAACTTCATTTGGGTGATCTACAGATGAACCTTTTACAAAAATTAGATATGTTCCAAATGCTTATTGATGAATAATTCGGTTGATTTCATATGTATATACCAATTCAAACCGTATAGTATTTTAAATACATTTTTTACACATTTAAAAGGATGGGGATGACTTGGGAGACGGTATATAACAAAATCAAAATCTATCGAAAAGTAAAATTGTATTACATTATTTTCTAAATATGTATATGTAAAAACTAAAACTAGCACTAAAAATGAACAAGGCCTTAATTCCTATGGGATCATGCATTTCAGAGTTACTTAACCAAAACAAGTAAGAAGGCTCTAGTCGAGACGGCTCGACTACGAGATACCCTGAACCCTGCAACAAAAAGTGATACTCTTCTTCTTTACGCTCTTATAAGCACGCGCTCTGCTAACTGCGCAGTTGCTGCCGTGGCTTGGGGGTGGGTTGGGCTGAACTTTGGACGCTTATAACTCCATTTCTACATGGAAATTTTCTGAGTAGATTAAGAATATATAAATCTATCTATGTGCCAAATTGCAAGTCTCTAGTATTTGAAATGCGTTTTTTCCAAATTGTGGGCGAAGGGGGCGTGGCATCAAAAATCTGAAAACTACAAAATCTGCGTATCCATAATATCTATCTAAATATATAAAGTTAAAGACTCTAGCTAAAGTTATACCCAAAAAAAAACCTAAAAAATGGAAACGAATTTTATCGCTAATTTGGAAATGGGACGAGTTATCGAAAAAAACAAAAACTCGTATTGCGTAGGTAACATACGAGTGTTCATGTGAAATTTCAGTTCTCTAGCTTTTGTAGTTTCCGAAATCTCGACGTTCATACGGATGGACGGACGGACGGACAGACGGACAGGGCTCAATCAACTTATTTTTTATGCTGATCAAGAATATATATACTTTATAGGGTCTGCGACGTCTCCTTCTGCCTGTTACATACATTTCACAAAACCATTATACCCTGAATTCCCATTTTCAATGGGTTCAGGGTATAAAAAATAAAACTATTTCGGTTTGAATATTATCGACCTATTCAAAAACTAGTTATTATTAGAGACATGTAATGTCATAGTTCCCGGTTCTTCCCCATAGCGAATGATGATTTTTTCGGTTTATTTCTTGAACAGAGAGTGAAGTTTTAACCAGTCAACAGTTATTGGCGATCTATAGCTTGAAGTCATAGTCATAAGAATAACAAAAGTATATACTAGGATTGTTTATCACCTGCATAGATGCATATACCATTTTTACCACTTGGCACTACATATTTTTAAAATTAATAATTGACCAAAAAAAAGGTAATAAAATAGTATTCGACTATCCTGCAAATTTAACCCAAAATTTTTTATGGACGCAAATGCAAATTACATGCACATGCCACAGGTAAGTCAAATAATATTCCGAAATTAGCCCCGGCAAAAAAGTTATAAGACAAGCAAACGAGTTCTCGATTTCGAGAATAATAGATACAATACTCATGGAATGAATATTTACAATATAATGAAAATATCTTCAGATATGCCTGACATTTTTTAAAGTAAGTATATGTTTAAATATTATATCCACATACATATATACATATGCATAAAGATTTGAATTTGTTTATGTAAATGCGTACACACGTGCATCCTTTGTTATGTAATATAATACAGTAGCTCAATATTACCTTTCAATAGCTTCGTGGTCATTCAAATTTGGCATTCCCTGCTTAGCAGACCCAACCTTACGGTTGCGCCGACGACCTGTATTAGCAATATTTATAAATGTATAATATAAATGAATACATATATATATATATATATATATATATATATATATATATATATATATATATATATACGAAAATGCACATAGCGTGCCAAAGAATTTACTTACGATCGCGCACTTTTTTTTTGTAGTCTGGTTCATTACGGCGTTTGTTGTCAAAATAAATGCAATAACCAATGAACAGGGTTCCAGCCAGGCCTGCTGCAATACCAATTGCAGTTTTGTTTATTTCAATCATTATTCCTGATTTTTTACTCCATGAACCGCACTGTAGCTACCAATCTATATACGAGCCAATAGTATCGATTGATTTAAAAATCGTAAATACCTTTAAAATGAAAATCGATTCACGATGTTTTCAAAGAAATTTAGCCTACTACAGTCAATAATGCAAACAAGCCAAATGAGTGGAATTGAAACAATTTTTTTCTTATTACACGACGGGAAGTGACTGCCACCACTAACCATACAACACATAGACTGGACAACTGGTACAAGTTAATGTTCACACTTATTTTTTGACTTTAGAACCCCCTTAACTTCGTATTTGCTCGGGTTTTTACTTTTAGGGTCGGGGGAGAAAAATTGCTGATGGCAAAATCATTCCGCTTCGAGCGCTCGACGGTGACGGTCGATTTTCAAAAAATGCATGGTATGTGCCGCTCATTCCCTTGCTCTCTTTCTCTTTCTGCCCCATGCTTTTTACTCTCTGCTCTCTTCCCACAAAAATATATGTATGCTGCTGGCACAAACAGCAAGCAGCTCACAAAAATTGAAATTTCTTCTCGACTCGCGAGTCGCGATCCCATTGGTTCCCTTCTGAGCGAAGGGTATACCGAATTCTTAAACTGCTTTGCCATGCTCATGCAAAATGTTTGCGTTTTTATGATTATTTGTGAAAAGGGTATGAAAGTGTTGATGTGCATAACGAATATTATTTCCCTATGACCATACACACACACATTTACACTTCCTCGCTATATGTGTAGGCATTTATGTGCTTGTGTGTGATAGATATTCTTGCTGCCTGTAGCACTATTAAAACCTCCAGCAGTTGATATTCGTTCGGTTGGGTAGCGATGTGAGCTTGCATACATACACACATTTACACTTCCTCGCTATATGTGTAGGCATTTATGTGATTGTGTGCAATATTCTTGCTGACGCCTGTAGAGCACTTTTAGAACCCCCAGCAGCAGTTGATGTTCGTTCGGTTAGGTAGCTTCTGTGAGCTAGCATACGCACACACATTCATATACACATTTACACTTCCTTGCTATATGTGTAAGCATTTATGTATCAGTGTGCGATACACTTGCTGCATGTAACAATTCTAATTTCCCAGCGATTGCTGTGTGGTAGCTGTTGTGAGTCTACACACACATACATACATATGTGTACGTCTGTGATGTGATAATCACAATCGCCGAGTATCACTTGTATAGGCATTTGAATGAATGCTCTGCCTGGGGCATTTGCATGTTTCGTGCATGGGTCTCGAATATTGGGCGTGTGCCTACCTCAACTTTGAAATTAAGTAAACGGTTTTGGGTAATTTAAGTAAAAGAAAACTGAAAATGATTTTTTAATGAGAAATTTTAATTGAATAAAACATTTAACATAATACATGTATATTTTTGTTATTTAGTGGAAAATATGACTATATAACGAATGCATATTTTTTGCATAAAAGTGCCATTTTACCTGTATATCTAGGCATGTGAATAACATGTCCCATTTTTGTCTATAGGGTCAAATCAGGTACTAAATATTGAAGAACAAATGATAACTTATCAACAGGTAATAAAAAATAGTTGACCTTTCCTGCAATTCGAACTCAAAATCGTTTACTTAATTCAAAGTTGAGGTAGGCGGCACACGCCCAATATTCGAGACCCATGCACGAAACATGCAAATGCCCCAGGCACAGCATTCATTCAAATTCCTATACAAGTGATACTCGGCGATTGTGATTATCACATCACAAACTTACACATATGTATGTGTGTGTGTAGACTCACATCAGCTACCACACTGCAATCGCTGGGAAATCAAAATTGCTACATGCAGCAAGTGTATCGCACACAGGCACATAAATGCTTACACATATAGCAAGGAAGTGTAAATGTGCATGTGTATGTGTGTGCGTATGCTAGCTCACAGCAGCTACCTAACCGAACGAACATCAACTGCTGCTGGGGGTTCTAAAAGTGCTCTACAGGCGTCAGCAAGAATATTGCACACAATCACATAAATGCCTACATATAGCAAGGAAGTGTAAATGTGTGTGTGTATGGTCATAGGGAAATAATATTCGTTATGCACATCAACACTTTCATACCCTTTCCACAAATAATCATAAAAACGCTAACATTTTGCATGAGCATGGCAAAGCAGTTTAAGAATTCGGTATACTCTTCGCTCAGAAGGGAACCAATGGGATCGCGACTCGCGAGTCGAGAAGAAATTTCAATTTTTGTGAGCTGCTTGCTGTTTGTGCCAGCATACATATATTTTTGTGGGAAGAGAGCAGAGAGTAAAAAGCATGGGGCAGAAAGAGAAAGAGAGCAAGGGAAAGAGCGGCACATGCCAGGCACTTTTGGAAAATCGACCGTCACCGTCGAGCGCTCGAAGCGGAATGATTTTGCCATCAGCAATTTTTCTCTCCCGACCCTAAAAGTAAAAACCCGAGCAAATACGAAGTTAAGGGGGTTCTAAAGTCAAAAAATAAGTGTGAACTTGTACCAGTTGTCCAGTCTATGTGTTGTATGGTTAGTGCTGCCACTAAGCATACAACACATAGACCGAACATGTAGAATAAATTTTTTCCACGTTCCAAAGTATGAGCGAAGCGACCAATCAACTTCGTATTTGTTCGGTTTGGGCTCCACTGGTTCGGGTAGTCAAAATATGGTATGGTCATATTTTCGAATGAGCCGATGCTGTGCGCTCTTTTTACTTTATTCTCCATCTCTCCCTCTTGCACGTGAAAGCCAGTAGCCCGCCAAAATTTTAATTTGTTTGTGAGTGGCGATTCGTGACGATTTCATCTGCCTTTCTTAGTAAAGTATGCCGAACTCTTAAACGGCTTTGCCATGCTCATGCAAAATTTTAGTGTTTTTGTAATAATTTTTGGGTGTGAAAATGCCAAATTATTATGCAATCTCACATCAGCTACCAAACCCAACATCAAGTAGTTAATATTGCTATAGACAGCCAGAATATCGCACACAGGCACATAAATGCCTACACATATAGCGAGGAAGTGTAAATGTGTGTGTATGGTCATCGGGAATTAGTTTTAATAATAACATTTTGCATGAGCATGGCAAAGCCGTTTAAGAATTCGGTATACTCTTCGCTCAGAAGAAACCAATGGGATCGCGTCGAGAAGAAATTTCAATTTTTGTGAGCTGCTTGCTGTTTGTGCCAGCATACATATATTTTTGTGAGAAGAGAGCAGAGAGTAAAAAGCGTAGGCCAGAAAGAGAAAGAGAGCAAGGGAAAGAGCGACACATGTCAGGCTTTTTTGGAAAATCGACCGTCACCGTCGAGCGCTCGTAGCGGAATGATTTTGCCATCAGCAATTTTTCCCTACCGACCCTAAAAGTAAAAACCCGAGCAAATACGAAGTTGGTGGGGCTCTAATGTCAAAAAATAAGTGTGCACATTAATTTGGTCTAGTTGTCCAGTCTATGTGTTGCATGGTTAGTGATTATACGTAGTACCCGGTATTTATCCATAAAGTATATATATTCTTTATCAGCATAAAAAAATAAGTTGATTGAGCCCTGTTCGTATGTCCGTCCGTCCGTCCATCCGTATGAACGTCGAGATTTCGGAAGCTACAAAAGCTAGAGCTAAAATTTCACAAGAACACTCGAAAATTAGTTTCAATTTTTAAAGTTTTTTGGGTATAACTTCTACACCGTTTTAGCTAGAGACTACTCAACTTTATATATTTAGATAGATATTATGGATACGCAGATTTTGTAGTTTTCAGATTTTGGATGCCACGCTCCCTCCGCCCCCCAAATTGAAAAAACTCAATTCAAATACTAGAGACTTGCAATTTGGCACATAGATAGATTTAGATACTCTGAATCTACTCTCAAAATTTCATCAAGATCGTCTATCTAGAAATGGAGTTATAAGCGTCCAAATTTCAGCCCAACCCACCCCCAAGCCACGGCAGCAACTGCGCAGTTATCAGAGCGCGCGCATCTAAGTGCGTAAAGAAGAAGAGTATCACTTTTTTGCAGGGTATCTCGTAGTCGAGCCGTCTCGACTAGAGCCTTCTGTCGAGATTTCGGAAACTACAAAAGCTAGAGAGGTGAAATTTCACATGAACACTCGTATGTTAGTTACGCAGTACGAGTATATGTTGTTTTTTTTTTTTTTTTTTTTTCGATAACTCATCCCATTTGCAATTTATCGAAAATTCGTTTACATTTTTTAGGTTTCTTGGGCACAACTTCTACACCGTTTTAGCTATACTTCAGAATTATAAATTTAGATAGATATTATGGATACACGGATTATTTTTCAGATTTGGCATGCCGCGCCCCCTTCACCACTAATTTGTAAAAACCACAATTCAAATTGGCTAATAGATGGATTTGGATACTCTTAATATATTCTGAAAGTTTAATGACGATCGTGCATCTGAAAAAGCGTCCAAAGGTCAGCCCAACCAACCCCCAAGCCAAGGCAGCAACTGCGCGGTTAGCATAGCGCGCGCTCATACGTGCGTAAAGAAGAGTATCACTTTTTTGCAGGGTTCAGGGTATCTCGTAGTCGAGCCGTCTCGACTAGAGCCTTCTTACTTATTTGAAAATAACTTTAGCACCGTTTAGAGACTATAGACGAATTTATATATTTGGACAGATATCATGGATACGCAGATTATATCATTTTTGGATGGTGATGGATGGTGGACATTTGAATGCTATTAATATAATCCGAAAGTTTCATGAATATCGTCCATCTAGAAATGGAGTTATGAGCAATCAAAGTTCAGTACAACCCACCATCAAGCTTCGGCAGCAACTGCGTGATTAGCAGAGCGCGCGTTCATACATTCGTAAAGAAAAGAATGTTAATTAATTTTAATTAATTTCTTTGATGATCTCATAACTTTTGTAATGTTATGAGCACTAATTATTTCAATGAAAGCATTCTGGAAAGTAAGAAAATCGGTTTCGTTGTTAAAATATATGATACTTTTCTTTGAACATAAATATTCTTTTATTAATTCTTTTGCATGATTGTGTGTCATTTCGAAATAATTTATTAAAATTTTTGTTTTATGAAAGTAATCTGTTACTTCTACATTATTTGAGTTATTCTTGACAAATTCTATGTCTTTTAAAATAATTTATTGGTCTTTCTGAGAGGGCAATGCGGTAGCATCGGAAGTTTCTCCTAACAAGTTTTCTTCAATTTTTATTCTAGATAAAGCATCTGCATCATAGTTTTCTTTATGTAATGCATATTTAATGTGATAATCAAATTTGTTTAATTTTATTTTCCATCTATGTAATTTCATATTTGGTTCTTTAATATTATTAAGCCAGACGAGTGGTCTGTGATCACTGAGGATCTCGAATTTTCTTCCGTAGAGATAAGATCGGAAATATTTGTTTGCCCAAACGGTGGCTAAAAGTACTTTTTCAATTGTTGAATAATCCATTTCATGTTCGTGTAAAGTTCTACTTGGGAAACAAATTGATTTTTGATTCTGTGACAGAACAGCTCCAATAGCTATGTATGTTACTGGCTTCAGCTGTGAGGCAGCTGAAATATCGGACGTAATTAATACTTTAAGTTTGTCGAATGCTATTTATAATCGCCCCCATTCAAAATGGGTATTCAGGGTATAATGGTTTTGTGAAAACGAATGTAACAGGCAGAAGGTGACGTCGCAGGCTCCACAAAATATATATATTCTTTATTAGCACAACAAAAAAAAAAAGTTGATTTTAGTATTTCTAGTTCAATAGTGGTAGGATACTGACATTTACCAAGTTTGTCTAGTATATTATCCATTACTGGAATAGGATATTTATCATTGATTGTTATTTCGTTTTAGTCGTCAATGACTATGCGAAACTTTTTTTACCTGATGCATCTTTCTTTCTTTGGCACTATCCAAATTGGTTAGCAATAAAGTGAATTTGATTTACGAATTATACCTTGTTTGTTTGATTTTCCGACATCTTTGTCGAATGTTCGCGCATTCCTGTATGGTCGGTTATGAATTAGATCCTCTTGTTTAGTTTGTATTGCATGCTTAATTGTACAGATGACAGTCAAATTGTCACTTTTTTTGTACTGAATGTCATTAAACTCGAAAAGGATTTTGGTTAGTTTGGTTTTTTTTTTCAGCGTTCAGATGTTCTGATTGGAATTAATTCGTTTCCTTTAATTCATTGTCTATTGCGTAATTTACAGCTGTGTCTCTTGTTTGGGTGGATAAAAGCATTGAAATATGGTATTGTCCTTAACAGAATCTTCATGATCATATTTCATTGAAAATGAATGTTCGTTTAGAATAACTGTTTTTTTTATTGTAATCAATATATATATATATATTTTCTCTATATTCTATATATATTCTCTACCTAGTAAAATATCATATTTGTCGGAAAAGTTGTGTAAATAGAATTTTTGGTTAGTAGGGCAAAGCTTACTAGGGGCAAAATAAATAATTATTTAGTTGGAAAATGCCTTATCTGGTTTGCACCTTTAGTTGACAAGGTTTGATAGAAAATTTAAAAAGTTTTGTTTAATTAAATTGATGGACGAACCTGTGTCAATTATACAGTTAAAATGTTGTCCATTTATAACTAATCTGATGAATATATTTGTTCTTGGTCCGAGACTACTTGACGAAAATTTTCAAAAATATCCACCTTAGAAAGTCTACTAGTATGCTCTCGTGGTTTTTTGACTGGAGGATTTGTTACCTGATAATTAGTGTTACTTTTCTGCTGATAGCCATTGGATTCTGATATCTACTTTGATTTAATTTCTGTTGAAATTCTTTTTGCTGATTACTTTATTTAGTATTTTGTGAATTGTTTTGAGTATTGCTCAAATTGTTATTCAGAGAGGGTTTTCCACTAGTTTGAAAGTTTGGATTTGATGAGTTTTTTTGTTTCAAATATTTTATTTTCATACTTCTTCTTCTTCTTCCTTCTCTTTGAGCTACTTGTTTTAGTTTCCTTACTGTTGTAATGTCAAACCTAGCTAATGTTCTAAATAGTCTATCTGGAAGTTTTTTCGTAATTACATCTTTAACAGTCGTTTTCATTGCATTTGTATAAATAGTTGTATAGTTGGTCGTTTTCAAGGCTAAGCTTGCTGATTATAACATGATACTTATTTTCTAGCTCTTCTATAAACTTAATTTCCGTGATAGTTTGTATTGTAGAGTCTTCTTAGCAGCTCTTCATATGGAGTGTGTGTTTTCAATTCGTTGATGAATGCTGTACGTAATTCCAGCCAGTTGATTGCTTGTGCCAGCTGCGATATCCGTTGGGTTTCTATTATAATTCTTGAGCCTTTTATACCATGAACCCATTGAAAATGGGAATTCAGGGTACAATGGTTTTGTGAAAATGTATGTAATAGGCAGAAGGAGACGTCGCAGACCCCATAAAGTATATATATTCTTGATCAACATAAAAAAATAAATTGATTGAGCCCTGTCCGTCTGTCCGTCCATCCAAGCTAGTGAGCTGAAATTTCACATGATCACTCGTATGTACTAACATACGAAGTACAAGTTTATTGTGTTTTTTCGATAACTCATCCCATTTCCAAATTATCTAAAATTCGTTTACATATTTTGGGGTTTTTGAGCTTAACTTCCCCACCGTTCTAGGTAGAGACTTTAGAGAATGTATATATGTAGATAGATATTATGGATACGCAGATTTTGTAATTTTCAGATTCTGGGTGCCACGCCCCTCTCGCCCACAATTTGGAAAAAACGCATTTCAAATACTAGAGACTTGCAATTTTGAACAAAGATAGATTTATATATTCTTAATCTACTCTGAAAATTTCCATGTAGAAATGGAGTTATAAGCGTCCAAAGTTCAGCCCAACCCACCCCCAAGCCACGGCAGCAACTGCGCAGTTAGCAGAGCGCGTGCTTATAAGTGCGTAAAGAAGAAGAGTATCACTTTTTTGCAGGGTTCAGGGTATCTCGAAGTCGAGCCGTCTCGACTAGAGCCTTCTTACTTGTTATACCCTGAGCCCATTGAAAATGGGAAATCAGAGTACAATGGTTTTGTTAAATGTATGTAACAGGCAGTAGGAGGTGTGGCAGACCCCATAAAGTATATATATTCTTGATCAGGGTTACGAGAAAAGTTGATATAGCCATGTCCGTCCGTCCGTCTGTCCGTATGCTTGAACACGTCGATTTCCGAAGATACAAAAGCTAGAGAGTTCATTCTTTTTGTGTTAGGTCCGTATATTGCACGCGCATTACGAGTTTGTTTCAGAAATTCGATAACTTGTATATTTGCAAAGTTATCGATAACTGAAATTATCGGGAACCAGTTATAAAATTCTAGCTAATTCATCTTTAGATTTAGAGTCTCCAAGTCTTCTGCATATATATAGATACTAATTTAATACAATTTCGGTTTTTGTCAGATTTTGGATTCCGGTCCCCAATTCGCCCCACACCCCCAAATGTGTAAAAAATGCATTTCAAATACTAGAGACATACAGTTTGGTTTGGCATATAGATATGAATATCATAATCTTAATCTGAACATATCAATACGATTGTCCATCTAGAAACAGAATTATTAGTCTATAAAGTCTTCTCATCAAAACCCATGTGGCGCAGCAAGCAAGGCAGCGACACAGAAAGACGCATTGCGGGCGCCCATACATACATACATATGTATGTATGTATGTATGTATATGTGTGCAAGCGTAGATCAGCGTGTGGCTGCAATCGTACATACATACATATGTATTTGTGCATGTAAAGCTAATAGTAAATGAGTTATGATTTCTAAAAAAAAAAAAACCTAAAATGTCAAATAGAATATGTAGATCATGCTGAAACTCTCATTATTCCATTATATATTTTAAAAATTTTAAAACAATTAAAATAACAATGGAAATGCAAGCAACGTTGAGCAATGCAAATCAATTTTCATATGCGTGTGCACATATACACACAAAAAATCTTGGGCCGTTTTCTATGTTGCTATGCGTGCAAATTCTAAGAATCACAATTGTTTTTGAATTGCGTTAGAATTGTCTTTGAATTGTATTTGTATTTTCAGCCACTGCTTTAGTGTTTCTTTCGTATATGGCGAATTTGATTCGTTTTCGCTACTCTGCCGTTTAAGTGAGCCGTGGTGTAGATGGCTAGGCAGATGCAACGAATGTTAGGGTGTCGCAGGTTCTAGTCTCGCCTAAGCCTTTCATAATTTCTTATTTTTAATTTTTTTTTTTTATTATTATTTCTTTCTTTCTTATTATTTATTCTTTTGTATTTGATACCTTTTAAAGTCAGTTAGTAGTTTAACTAATTGTGAACGGTTTCGGTTTCCTTAATTTCAAATATTTAATAGCATCATTTCTGAAAGTGTTTTTGTTTCAATTTTATTTTATTCCGTTAAGCCAACAGAAAATAATGAACAAAAAAAAAGTCTGCCCAAATAACAAAAGCACGTGACATCTGCAGTTTTCCTATATGTATGCCCACATGTACATTCAAAACAAGTAAGAAGGCTCTAGTCGAGACGGCTCGATTACGAGATACCCTGAACCCTGCAAAAAAAGTGATACTCTTCCTCTTTACGCTCTACTTATGAGCGCGCGCTCTGCTAACTGCGCAGTTGCTGCCGTGGCTTGGGGGTGGGTTGGGCTGAACTTTGGACGCTTATAACTCCATTTCTAGATGCATGATCTTCATGAAATTTTAAGAGTAGATTTAGAGTATCTATATCTATCTATTTGCCAAATTGCAAGTCTTTAGTATTTGAAATGCGTATTTTTCAAATGGTGGGCGAGGGGGGCGTGGCATCAAAAATCTGAAAACTACAAAATCTGCGTATTCATAATATCTATCTAAATAAATAAAGTTGAAGTCTCTAGCTGAAACGGTGTAGAAGTTATACCCTAAAAACCTAAAAAATGTAAACGAATTTTCGATTTTTTATCGATAATTTGGAAATGGAATGAGTTATCGAAAAAACAAAATAAACTCGTATTGCGTAGCTAACATACGAGTGTTCATGTGAAGTTTCAGCTCTCTAGCTTTTGTAGTTTCCGAAATCTCGACGTTCATACAGACGGACAGACGGACAGACGGACGGACGGACAGACGGACGGACGGACGGACAGACGGACAGGGCTAGATCAACTTATTTTTTTATGCTGATCAAGAATATATATACTTTATGGGGTCTGCGACGTCTCCTTCTGCCTGTTACATACATTTTCACAAAACCATTATACCCTGAATTCCCATTTTCAATGGGTTCAGGGTATAACTAGTGTAGCATGGTCTAAAAATTTAAACTTGCTAGATGGCGCTTTAGCAGTGAACTTATTTACTATGGATATTACAGCTTCGAGTGGCATTGATATATTTCTTTTACAATCATGAAGTGTCTGTGTTAATTAAGGTAATGCCAGTTAATCGAGGAACGTCTATTTGTTGGGTCTATTTTTAATGATATTTAATAATATAACATAATATAAGCGCCATCTATTATTATTTTTTTTGGCAATGCAATGTATATATACATGTAAATATGTACATTTTGAGCGTTACACGCATACATTCTTATGTATACTCTCTGATTTATATTTGTATATTTATTTGTATATATTTTTTTATTGTTTATATTTATGTATTTATATTTGTATATTTATATTTGTATATTTATTATAAAATGCTTGCTGCCAATTGAAAATAATTTATAAACATACGCATATGAATTGTGCATTTAAGCAAAAACTAAAACTATTTTTCCAATTTGCACCGCTGCGTGGCAGGCAGTTTTTCTATGCATGCATATATGTATGTATGTATGTACACAGATGTTTGTATTTGTGTATACACATCCAAGTGTGTATACATATTGCAAGAAGTGCGATTGTATTGTTTTGTTTTGTCACAAGCTGCTGATCAGCTGACCAGCTGATCAGCTGTGAATTTATTTAGGTTTAGCTAACGATTACATATTGTTTTCAAAAGACCTAGGTTCGAATCCCGCTGGAAACTTTTAATTTATTAATCGAAAACTTATAAATTTTATTTTTTAAATTCATTAATATTATTATATTTATGTTAAAATGCTTTTTGCCATCATAGCAATTGCTATTAAGCTATTATATGCATGAATTATGCAGTTGGCCACAAAAAACTTCTTTGCCTATTTGCCACGCCCCCAGTGGGTGTAGACGCATAATTTTTTGCCAGTTCTTAGAGGCTGAAAAATTATTTTTGGGGCATCGATAGAGGAGAACATTAGTAACTCAACCATCCAATTTTCAAGCTTCTAGCTCTAAAACTGTAGGAGATATAAACTTTTTTGGTTTGCCACGCCCTCTGTGGGCGTAGATATATCTACCATAGCTTATTAGTCTTGGGTTGTCAACCCGAGTATACATCCAAAATTTCAAGTCTCTAGTGTCTATAGTGTTCAAAATATAGCACAATTTTAAAAATCTCTATATATTCAGGTCCGATTTGCCACGCCCCCAATGGGCGTAGATATATCCGCCATAGCTTTTTGAACTTGGGTTGTCACCCCGAGTATACAATTCAAATTGCAACTCTCTAGCTCATCATCTAGTATGATAACTTGACTATGGGCGGAAGAGTTTTCCGATTTGCCACGCCCCTAGTGGGCGGATCGGGAAAATTTTAACACTTTATAATTCGGGGAAATATATGAGTATATGTTTAAAATTTCAAGTCTCTAGCTCTAATAGCGCCGAAAAATATTGCGCTCATACGGACAGACGGACGGACAGCAAGACAGACATTGCACAAACCCAATATACTTTTTCCCCTTCGGGAACAAAGTACAAAAAGGAGAGCACAATCTCTTTACAAAATTCTCTTAGATGCTAATAGGTTTGGCGAACTGCCGCTCTTAGTTCTTATAAAGCGCTGATTGCTGGGCCCAACAAATGAAATAACATATTTTATATTTTTATACCCTGAACCCATTGAAAATGGGAATTCAGGGTATAATGGTTTTGTGAAAATGTATGTAACAGGCAGAAGGAGACGTCGCAGACCCCATAAAGTATATATATTCTTGATCAGCATAAAAAAATAAGTTGATCTAGCCCTGTCCGTCTGTCCGTCCGTCTGTCCGTCTGTCCGTCTGTATGAACGACGAGATTTCGGAAACTACAAAAGGTAGAGAGCTGAAATGAACACTCATGAACATGAACACTCACACATGAACACTCGTATGTTAGCTACGCAGTACGAGTTTATTTTGTTTTTTCGATAACTCATCCCATTTCCAAATTATCGATAAAAAGTCGAAAATTCGTTTACATTTTTTAGGTTTTTAGGGTATAACTTCTACACCATTTCAGCTAGAGACTTCAACTTTATATATTTAGATAGATATTATGAATACGCAGATTTTGTAGTTTTCAGATTTTTGATGCCACGCCCCCCTCGCCCACAATTTGCAAAAAACGCATTTCAAATACTAAAGACTTGCAATTTGGCAAATAGATAGATATAGATACTCTTAATCTACTCTTGAAATTTCATGAAGATCATGCATCTAGAAATGGAGTTTAAAGCGTCCAAAGTTCAGCCCAACCCACCCCCAAGCCGCAGCAGCAACTGCGCAGTTAGCAGAGCGCGCGCTTATAAGTGCGTAAAGAAGAAGAGTATCATTTTCTTTACAGGGTTCAGGGTATCTCGTAATCGAGCCGTCTCGACTAGAGCCTTCTTACTTGTTTTACATATAAAATTGTTATATTATTTATTTCTTTGGTTTATGAAAATGAATGGTGTTTTTCTGACAGTCACGTTGTTGGGTCAAAATCACCAATATTTGTTTACATGGACGGCTCATTAGTTTAGTAGAAAAGCACCCCCATACTTTGAAACTCATGCTGAACTGGAAAACGCTCCTGATCCGACACACGTTTTTCTCGCATTTGGTCGGTCTCAGCTGGGTGCTCTTACTATTGCTTCTGAGTGAGTGAGAGTAAGGAGAGAATAGCATCATATGATAATAAAATCATTTCGTTCGATCGCAGCGAATTGATCGTCAGCGAACTGACTATCAAGTACTATATTTTCACTGCCCGAGCCGTGCAAGTATTAAGATGATGCTCTTTTTTCATCATTACTAAAATTGTTTAATTTGTCTTTGGAGACCTCGGTTTTTTCTTCAAGTTGGAAAGAGTCTTTTATCATTCCGCTACATAAAAAAGGCGGAAGATCTGACATTACCATTACAGAGGTATTGCGAAATTATCTGCTATTCCGAAGTTAATTGAAAAATTAATTAATTAAATGAATAACATCCTTACAACACTTTTGTATATCGATTATTCATCCATCGCAACATGGATTTTTTTAAAAACGATCAACCGCTACGAATTTATTAGAATTCACTTCCCTAGTCAATGACAGTTTTTCGAATAGAATGCAAACTGATGTTATTTATACTGACTTCAGTAAAGCATTTGACTCAGTTCACCATCAACTGTTAATTTTAAAGCTGGATTGCTTAGGATTTTCCCCTAAACTTTTATCGTGGATTTCATCCTACTTAAAGGATAGAACTTAGAGAGTTTTGCTGAGATCATTAATCTCTAAACTAATCCTTGTTACGTCGGGTGTTCCTCAGGGTAGTCATTTAGGACCTTTACTCTTTTTATAAATGACCCCCCAAGTTGTATTTCTCATTCAAATATATTTATGTATGCAGATGATGTAAAACTTTGCCTTTCATATTCTAGTCCAATTGAGCATGTACACCTTCAAGATGACCTTAATGCATTTATTTCAATGTCTATGGAATTTAAAGATCCATTTATTACCAAGCAGTTATTTATTTCACTTGTGCGCCCTATCTTAGAATATTGTTCAGTTATATGGTCTCCGCAATATAAACTGTATAAGGGATCTAAGTTAGGACTGCAATTTACTTATTGACCTGCCATCATTAGTAAATTGTAGGATAATTTTAGGTAATACATTACTACATAACTTAATCATTGGTAATATTAACTTGCTCAGCTTGTTAATGCGGCTCCATTTTTCTGTTCCTTCCCGAATTACTAGGAACTATCGCCCCATTCAATTACCACAGTGCACCACGGAATATTCATTACATTATGCTTTTCATGTCTTATGAGTTAAATATTATCATGTAATTTTTGTCATGTATTGCTTTCAGCTCATCTTACTGTAATCACTCGAAATGTCCAGAGTTGAGTTTGGATGCTGCTGATAATAATTACTTTTTTATTCTATTTCTATTCCTATCTTTTATTTTCTTTCCTCATCTCTAATTATGAATTTTTTATTAATTTTCCTTTTTATACCCTGAATTCCCATTTTCAATGGGTTTGTGAAAATGTATGTAACAGGCAGAAGGAGACGTCGCAGACCCCATAAAGTATATATATTCTTGATCAGCATAAAAAAATAAGTTGATCTAGCCCTGTCCGTCTGTCCGTCCGTCCGTCTGTCCGTCTGTGTGAACGTCGAGATTTCGGAAACTACAAAAGCTAGAGAGCTGAAATTTCACATGAACACTCGTATGTTAGCTACGCAATACGAGTTTATTTTTTTTTTTCGATAACTCATCCCATTTCCAAATTATCGATAAGAAATCGAAAATTCGTTTACATTTTTTAGGTTTTTAGGGTATAACTTCTACACCGTTTCAGCTAGAGACTTCAACTTTATTTATTTAGATAGATATTATGAATACGCAGATTTTGTAGTTTTCAGATTTTTGATGCCACGCCCCCCTCGCCCACCATTTGAAAAATACGCATTTCAAATACTAAAGACTTGCAATTTGGCAAATAGATAGATATAGATACTCTAAATCTACTCTTAAAATTTCATGAAGATCATGCATCTAGAAATGGAGTTATAAGCGTCCAAAGTTCAGCCCAACCCACCCCCAAGCCACGGCAGCAACTGCGCAGTTAGCAGAGCGCGCGCTTATAAGTGCGTAAAGAAGAAGAGTATCATTTTCTTTACAGGGTTCAGGGTATCTCGTAGTCGAGCCGTCTCGACTAGAGCCTTCTTACTTGTTCTCACTAATTTTTATTTGAAGAATCATTATAAATTGTTAGGCTAATATCATACCTAAGAACCTATAATTTTAATTTTTAAGATTTCAATTAACACATTCTATTTTTCTTAGTATAATATCACTGACAATTTTTGGCTGTGAATTGGGTTGGTGACCCTATTTTAAATGTTTTGTACTTTTGTATAGACTTTATGTTTATATAATTTTAATTTTCTTAAGTTTAACTCAAGAATTATCAACATATTAATAAATAAAATAAAATGATTAATGCATAAATCTGGTGCGTGGAAAAAATTGATTCTACATGTCCGCTCTATATGTTTTATGATTAGCTATTATATCGTCTCGTTTTACATGTAAATAAAAAATTACCTTTTTTATACCCTTTTACACTAGAAATGAATTTGGGTTCTTGGCAAAATAAATCACATCGAAAATATGGGCAGTATAAGACTATACTTTGTTTTGTATTAAATCTACCCCTAGCTCAGAGGGAAATGGAAATTTAAATTCGTCAATGTAACAGTTTATCATTCAATTTAGTTTCTAATTTATTTTTTTCAACTTTCA
This sequence comes from Drosophila borborema, assembly GCA_030914335.1. Classification (NCBI taxonomy): domain Eukaryota; kingdom Metazoa; phylum Arthropoda; class Insecta; order Diptera; family Drosophilidae; genus Drosophila; species Drosophila borborema. The sequence goes on from JAUESP010000304.1 coordinate 8,232,287, forward strand.
TTTCACCTTTTGTTCGTACATATTAATACCAATTAAATCGTAGTACTTTGCTAAGGGATTTCAAAAGTAGAAATCAGTTTGAGTTGTTGACAAAATAAGTTCGAAAGTATGGGTAGTATAAGACTGACGGTTTCTGATGCTTCTTATAACTACCCCTGTTTAACGGGAATTTTAATTCATTCGCAGTAACATTTATCGATGGTTGGAGGGCTGATTTAGAATCAAAATAACGGAAACAAAATTATATTCAATTCATTTAAAAAGTTCACATTGTGAGATTTAAACAAGTTTTTAAGAATTAAAAAAAATAAATAAATTCAGTTATTCAATTCAATTCAATTTATATCTTACATCTCTTGAAGCTTCTCATGTAGCTTGCAGTAAATATTTGTAATATAATTTTTATTTTTGTTAACTAAATTATCTTGCAATTTTGATAAAATTTACAAATATTCAATATAATGTGTAGATGCTGAAAATTGCATTTAAATCCGCTAAGTAGCACAGAAATTATTAAATTAAACGTTTGGCTAATTGATGAGCAGCGCCAAGCGTTCACAGCCATCTGATCACATTCATAATATGTACAAACATAATTTCATTCTATTTGAAGAATCACAATTGCAATTAAATTGAGTTTTAATTGTTAACGTTTAACGTTAATACGTTTCGAACTTATGTATATATGAATATATGTACATACATAATAATAGCAGCTGTAAAAGAGAAACAGGGGAATATGCACGATTACCTTCACTGTTAAAAGGCTCTTTAGGTACACACACTGTTAAAAGACTCTATAGGTTACGCACACTGTTAAAAGACTGTATTACTCAATCGTGCCGTCTTGTCACACACACATGCTAACATGTTATTAAAGCTGGTCTCTTTGGCATGGTCTGTTAATGGTTGGCTAGGTTGGCAAACGGGATTGATAGCGTTCGCTTATGTATGAGCATCGAGTCAGAAACCCACAGTTAGTTACACACTCTGGCGCGGTTCATACGTGTGGTTTTCTGCCTCGGACGGTATTTAGAAAATTCAACGTGCTGTGGCTACATTACATACATACAATAGTTTCGGTTTTAATTATCACAACAACAACAATTCAACATGTTCGACGGGGTTTCTGTGAAATAAATAAGATGTAAAAAGTATGAAAGTGATTTTAGAAAACACACATGTGACATACTTTACCACTTATACTTACAAACAAACAAAATATATAAATAGGTATAAAGCCATGCCCATACGCACATACATTACATGTACATATGTATGTATATGTATGCATTTATACATATGTATATACATTAAGAATTTATGAATTTGAATGGAGCTCAGCTTAAGTCTACTTCTAATATTAAATTAGACTAATAAAGTATTGTGCTTTATTCTTATAAATGAGCGTTGGAGATTTCGTTGAGAACATTCAATTCTTGAGTCATTGAAAATACTTGCATTTGTTTGTTTTAATTTTTTATTGTAAATGTGTATGTGTATGTGTATACCTGTTTTGTTGTATGTATGTTCATATACATATGTACTTTAATTGTATATTAATATAGTTAAGGCTTGTGAATTTGTGACATGTCAGCTAATCTTTCAAAGCACGTTTCTTGTACTTATTTATTACTGAGATATATTGTTTAAATTTTCTTATAGCTGGGGTTTAAGTTATGTTTATTTAAAAATTAAATCTATACATGCAATATGGAGTTTTAAAATCTGGTAACACCGCGATCGTGAAATGCATTGAAAATAATCGATAACTACCGATCTACCTGTATTTACTCCCTTCGCGATAACAGTAATATGTTTACTTTACGTCTTTTACAAAAAGATACATATTTTGTGTTATTTTGAATCACATCATTAATAAATAAAAATTATGAAATAATATTTGAACTGAATTCAAAGAATAGTAAATTCACCAAATTTAAAAGAAGTCTTCCATTGTTATAAAGCCCGTCGAAATTCGAAGAGTGTGCCCATTGGACTATAATAACTTATTTCGTGAAACATGCAGAATGATATGCATTCTAATACGCTAATCCTTCACTTAAATATAACTTAGATCAATTTATTTTGTTTACCAACTGTAACGCAAAGTAAATGAAACGCCGGTTTAATTTCTTGCCAAGCATCAACTATTAATACCAAACTTCAACTTCACGCAATGCAAATCGTTCTTATAATGAGCAATCGAGAATATGTACTTGATTGCTTGGCTTACATATAATGTGTGTTTAATAATTTCCTCAAAGTTATGTTGCACAACATAATTTACTAAAAAGTGAGAGAAATACTGTAAGATATAAATGCCAAGAAAATATAGTCTCAGCAACTGATCACAGCTTTTTTAAATATATATATATATATATATATATATATATATAATAATAAGAAATACATGATATTTAATAAAAACCCAAAAGTAAAATAAAACAAATATAAATATTGTGTTATCCCTACTTAATTCATTCATATACATACATATGTGCAGATTTCATGGATTGCAATCGTTACAAACTGTTCTAACTTCAAATATATAATTCGAAGAACCCAATTCATGTAACCCCGAAATATAAGAATAACATAATCATGATAACATGATTAATAAATAACAAGTAAGAAAACTCTAGTCGAGAGTGCTCGACTAGATAATACCCTGAACCCAATTTTAATAAAATAAAATAATAATCTGTACTGTGGTTTGGTTTTTTGTAATTATCTTGAAAATGCATCAATTTTAGTGCTGAAAATGGAAAAAACTTCTTTATTTTGACAAATAGTTAAATATATTGTTCTTGATTAGTACTAAAATTAATCCGTTTTCAAGATAATTACAAAAAACCAGTGTCGAACGTGACAAAAAGTTGACTTTTCTGGAGAATTACCCATATGGATAAATCAGAAAGTATACATAAGAATGTATGCGTGTAACGTTCAAAATGTACATATTTACATGTATATATACATTGCATTACCAAAAAAAAAATAATAATAATAGATGGCGCTTATATTAGTTGAAATTCGAAAAATGTTATATTATTAAATATCATTAAAAATAGACCCAACAAATAGACGTTCCTCGATTAACAGGCATTACCTTAATTAACACAGACACTTCATAATTGTAAAAGAAATATATCAATGTCACTCGAAGCTGTAATATCCATAGTAAATAAGTTCACTGCTAAAGCGCCATCTAGCAAGTTTAAATTTTTAGACCATGCTACACTAGTTTTGAATGTACATGTGGGCATACATATAGGAAAACTGCAGATGTCACGTGCTTTTGTTATTTGGGCAGACTTTTTTTTTGTTCATTATTTTCTGTTGACTTAACGGAATAAAATATAATTGAAACAAAAACACTTTCAGAAATGATGCTATTAAATATTTGAAATTAAAGGAACCGCAACCGTTCACAATTAGTTAAACTACTAACTGACTTTCAAAGGTATCAAATACAAAAGAATAAATAATAAGAAAGAAAGAAATAATAAAAAAAAAAAAAAATTAAAAATAAGAAATTATGAAAGGCTTAGGCGAGACTAGAACCTGCGACACCCTAACATTCGTTGCATCTGCCTAGCCATCTACACCACGGCTCACTTAAACGGCAGAGTAGCGAAAACGAATCAAATTCGCCATATACGAAAGAAACTAAAGCAGTGGCTGAAAATACAAATACAATTCAAAGACAATTCTAACGCAATTCAAAAACAATTGTGATTCTTAGAATTTGCACGCATAGCAACATAGAAAACGGCCCAAGATTTTTTGTGTGTATATGTGCACACGCATATGAAAATTGATTTGCATTGCTCAACGTTGCTTGCATTTCCATTGTTATTTTAATTGTTTTAAAATTTTTAAAATATATAATGGAATAATGAGAGTTTCAGCATGATCTACATATTCTATTTGACATTTTAGGTTTTTTTTTTTAGAAATCATAACTCATTTACTATTAGCTTTACATGCACAAATACATATGTATGTATGTACGATTGCAGCCACACGCTGATCTACGCTTGCACACATATACATACATACATACATACATATGTATGTATGTATGGGCGCCCGCAATGCGTCTTTCTGTGTCGCTGCCTTGCTTGCTGCGCCACATGGGTTTTGATGAGAAAACTTTATAGACTAATAATTCTGTTTCTAGATGGACAATCGTATTGATTTCTTCAGATTATGATTATGATATTCATATCTATGTATATGCCAAACCAGTATTTGAAATGCATTTTTTACACATTTGGGGGTGGTGGGGCGAATTGGGGACCGGAATCCAAAATCTGACAAAAACCGCAATTGTATTAAATTAGTATCTATAAATATGCAGAAGACTCGGAGACTCTAACTCTAAAGATGAATTAGCTAGACTTTTATAACTGGTTTCCGATAATTTCAGTTATCGATAACTTAGCAAATATACAAGTTATCGAATTTCTGAAACAAACTCGTACTGCGCGTGCAATATACGGACCTAACACAAAGAGAATGAACTCTCTAGCTTTTGTATCTTCGGAAATCGACGCGTTTAAACATACGGACAGACGGACGGACAGACAGACGGACATGGCTATATCAACTTATCTCGTCACCCTGATCAAGAATATATATACTTTATGGGGTCTGCCACGCCGCCTTCTGCCTGTTACATACTTTTAACAAAACCATTATACCCTGATTTCCCATTTTCAATGGGTTCAGGGTATAAAAAATTATCCTTGCCTGTATGCTTGGATCCTTCAAATGTTATTAACGTACATTTTTGTTATGAGAAGTCTTATACAGTTATACATATGTACATATATATAAATATACAGTTAGATCATATCTAATTTTTTTTTTTGTGTAATAATAAAAATAGAATCCGTATTAATTAAAGACTTGACCTGTAATAAAGGTCACATATACCTGTTTTTATCGGTTTTAAAGTGAATATAAACAAGTAAGAAAGCTGTAGTCGAGACTGCGCGACTACGAAATCCTCTGAGCCCTTCTTCGAACGAATCTTATTCCAAGAATGCCTCGTTTCAATTCTCCACGCGTAAGAAACTATACATGCAAAAGTACGAGGACACACACACGCTGATCTATGCTTGTACGCCTGTATGTGTGTAAGCATTGCAGGCGGTTTGCTGTCTCGCTGCCATTGTTGCTGTGCCACATTGGTTTTGCTGCAAAAACTTTATTGATTAATAATTCTGTTTCTAGACGGAGAATCGTATTCATCTCTTCAGATTATGAATATAATATTTATATCTATATGCTAAAGTAAACTGCATGTCTATAGTATTTGAAATGCATTTTTTTACACATTTGTGGTGTGGGGCGTGGGGCGGAATCGGGGACCGGAATCCAAAATTTGACAAAAACCGAAAATGTAATAAATTAGTATCAATATGTATATGCTGAGACTCTAAATCTAAAGATGAATTAGATATCATTTTATAATTGGTTCCCGATAAAGTGTTTTATCGATAACTTTGGAAATATACGAGATCTCGAATTTCTGAAACAAACGTCCAATATACGAACCTGGCGCGTCCAATATACGAACCTAACACGGAAATAGAGGGAAATCGACGCGTTCATACATACGAACGGACGGACCGACAGACAGACATGACTATATCAACTTTTCTCGTCACCCTGATCAAGAATAAATATACTTTATGGGGTCTGCCACGCGTCCTTCTGCTTGTTACATACTTTTAACAAAACCATTATACCCTGATTTCCCATTTTCAATGGGGCCAGGGTATAAAAAAAAAATTAATAAATAAGATTGAATTAGGAACTTGTTGCATAACAAAAATGTAATACATTGATTTTTGATTTTTCTTTTTTATACCCGGAACCCATTGAAAATGGGAATCCGATATTACGGAATGTCGAGATTTCGGAAACGCTAGACAGTTGAAATTTTACAAGAATACTAGTATGTTAGTTACGCAGTACGACTATATTTTTCTTTTCGATAACGCTTTAATATTGCATTCATACATTGAATGACATTGCACCTAACCAATATACTCATTTCGTTTCGTTAATGAGAATGACGGACAGGGCTAAATAGACAATAATATAATTATTTCGGTTTGGCATTCTTTGTATACAAAATACCAACAGAAATCTACCCGAATTCTCAATTTTTAAAGGGATCACAGTGATAAATGAACATCAATTGTACCTTAAATATTGAATCATGTGATTTTAAACTGAATTCTACCACATATACATATATGTACATCATTGTTGAACTTGAATTATTGTAGTTTGGCTAAGAATTTTGAATGTATTGTTTATTTATGTGGCAGTAAAAATCAAAATTAACTTAAACGGATAACTATCAACAAGCTTAGTCTTTAATATTTCAATATATCCTTTTGTATTATCATAGGTAGTCTCGTGTATTTCACGCGGAGATTTAGTTTTATTTATAAAATAAAAATTAATAACTATTGTAGCTCTTGTGATATCGATTAAAACTCTTATAAGCAATCAATAATAAAATTATATCCCTACATCTTTAGTGTTAGTCTCCAAATTTTTTTTATACAATTTAAATTTCTATTAAATAATATTTATATTATTAATAAACATATTACTGTCATGATTATTCTCTGAAAATTTAATTACGAAAATCGATTTACAAGAGAATTTAATGATTAATGCGTACGTGTTGTGATTGTTTATTATAAATAAGAAAAGAAGAGTAGAATACTTGGAAAATCCGGCCCTCGGGTTCAGGAGATCTCGTAGTCAAGCAGTCTCGAACAGAGACTTGTTAAGTGTGGTTTGTATACTGTAGAAGTTCGAGTTGTATGAGTTGTAGAGATATTTTGTTATTTTTATGCCCTGAGCTCATTGGAAATGGTAAATCAGGGTTTATACCTCGGTTTTGTTAAAAGTATATACCAGGCAGAAGGAGGCGTGGCAGACCACATAAAGTATATATATTCTTGATCAGGTAGACGAGAAAAGTCGATATAGCCCTGTCCGTCCGTATGTATGAACGTGTCGATTTCCGAAGATATATAGAGAGTTTTTATTTTTTGTGTTGGATTCGTATTTTGCACGCGCAGTACGAGTTTGTTTCAGAAATTCGATAGCTTTTATATTTCTAAAGTTATCGATAAAAAACTTTATCTGGAATCAGTTATAAATCTCGGTCATCTTTAGAGTTAGAGTCTCCAACATGTCATGAACATTTGATCACGATTGTCCGTCTAGAAACAAAACCCACGCGGTCCAGCAAGATAGGCAGCGAGGCAGCAAGCCGCCTGCAATGTTTACACACATAAAGGCGTACAAGCGTAGATCAGCGTGTGTGTGTGCTCGTGTTATTGCATGTATTGTATGAAAGGAAGTTTTATTCGTTCGAAGAAGGGCTCAGGGGATTTCGTAGTCGAGCAGTCTCCGCTACAGCTTTCTACTTATTTATCTATATATTTTTTGAAGTCTAAAACATGTAAACAAATTTATCTTTTGAAGGCTCTAGTCAGTCTACGTACATATGTCTACAATAAAAATATTATACAGACTTAAGCACGTATAGGAAAATAATTTTTGATATAGATTTGTTTGATGAGATTCAATTTGAATTTAAACTTTGTTCAACACAGAAAGTACTCCCTCCCTTTTGAAGATAGACTTTAAAATAGATTGGATCAACTTAGCTTGTCCTGCACGTCAAGAATATGTGTATATAATCCTGTTCCACCTAGTTATGCGCAAACTAGCATTTTTCTTGAAGTCAAAGTTTAACAAATTTTAGTAAATTCCGCAGCAATAATGGTGAGATGTGCTAATATTTTTATAATTAACTGATTTCTAAAATTTCTTAGTAATAAATGGAATGAGTATACATATATAGTAATTTGGTAATATAGTTATAATTATTTTCTTTTATTTTTGTTTATTTATATGTAGGACTGAATACCATGTGGAGAAAAATAGCTAATGTCTAATATGCATTTAAAAAATTATGCCCACACTGTGAAGAGAAAAAAATGTCTTTTACTTCAGTGGATATCAATAATAAGTTTTATTTGCCTGCTTCATCCTACATTTTCCACGGGCGATGCAGCCCGAACCAGCCTCTTTCATCGAAAGCCACTTTTGGATACAAAGCCAGACTTTAGGCACAAAATATATAATGTTACAATACCAGAAAACAGTCTTGGAAAAACATATGCTAAAGGAGTATTGCACGAGGACTCAGCCGGAATTACAGTTGATTCAAAATACGACATTAAATATAGAATAATAAGTGGCGATAAGGAAAAGCTATTTAAAGCCGAAGAAAGATTAGTTGGTAACTTTGCATTCTTAAGTATTCGAACGCGAACGAGTAATGTCGTTCTAAATAGAGAAAAAACGGATGAATATAATCTAAAAGTTCGGGCACACATTATTTATTCCCATGGTAAAAACAACTCAATCTATGAAACTGACACGACGATTCATGTAAAAGTACTAGATCGAAATGACTTAAGTCCATTATATTATCCAACTGAGTATGCGGTAACCGTTCCTGAGGACACTCCAAAACATTACAGCATTTTAAAAGTAATTGCTGACGATGCTGACCTAGGAATCAATGGCGAGATCTATTATAGTTTTTTAATAGAGAGTGAAAGCTTCGCTATTCACCCAACTACTGGAGATATAACCATCCTAAAGCAGCTCAACTACGCTGAAAATTCACACTACGAACTTATTGTTTTAGCCAATGACAGGGGTTCTGCTATCAATCAACAATCTTATCAATCCAGCAAAGCAAAAGTTTCAATAACTGTAAAACAGGTAATTAAAAAAGAATTATTAATTTTCACTTATATGAAGTTCAACAAAATGTTTTATCTTAAATACTTTGCAAATATAGGGCAATTAGATTAGACAAGCAATAAGAATTTAAAAAACTAATAAAACAATAGTATTCAAAAAAAAAAAAAAAAAAAAAAAAAAAAAAAAAAAAAACAAGGGAGAACGTTGCAGTTAGGCGCAACTAACTGTAAGATACTCTGTTCCCGTAGGTGCATTTTATTTATTTAATAAACGAAATATTTCGGCAATTAGCAAACGTACCTGGCAAGCAACAATCGATTTTCTATGCTTGCATACAAAGGCTGCATGCTATAGTATTCTAAGAATTGCGATTGAATTCTGAGTTTGTAGCAGTGAACTTATTTAGGTTTAACTAACGATTACACGTTATTTTAAAATGACCTGGGTTCGAATCCCACTGGAAACTCTTTGTTTATTAATCGAAAACATATAAATTTTTTTTTTTTTTAATTCATTAATATTTTTAATATTATGCAAAAATGCTTTCTGCCATTGCTAAGCTATTTTTATGCATGATTTATGCAGTTGGTCACAACAAACTTTTTTGCCGATTTGCCACACCCCCAGTTGGCGTAGACGCATAATTTTTGGCCAGTTCTTAGTGTCTACACTCAAAAAATACGAAAATTACACGGTATTTTTCGATATGCCGCGCCCCAAAGAGGCTGAAATAATTTTTTGGATCATCGATAGAGGAGGACATTAGTAACTGAACCATCCAATTTTGAAGGTTATAGCTCTAAAACTGTAGGAGATATAAACTTTTGCGGTTAGCCATGCCCCCTGTGGGCGTAGATATATCTACCATAGCTTATTGATATTGGGTTGTCAACCCGAGTATTCATGCCAAATTTCAAGTCTCTAGCTCATCATTTTGTATGATAACTTGCCTATGGGATTAAGAGTTTTCCGATTTGCCACGCCCCTAGTGGGCGGATCGGGACAATTTTTCACACTTTAAAATTCGAGAGCTTACATGGGTATATGCTCTAAAGTTTATGTCTCTAACTCTAATAGCGCCGAAAAATATTGCGTTCATACGGAAAGACGGACGGACAGCAAGGCGGACATTGCACAACACCCTTTTTCCTTTTTGGGAACAGAGTCTAAAAAGTAGAAACCTTAGTTACTTATATTTACACTTATTAATAATAATATTTCGTTTCTTAAAGGTCAATCTAAATGCACCCGAAATTTATGCAAAAACATTTTCAAGCGTAATACCGAACTCGGATTCTCTTATTTACGGGATATTAAAGGTACATGATAAGGATACTGGAAAAAATGGAGAGATACAAAGGTTGGAAATACTAGATGGAAATCCAGATGGTACTTTTCAACTAATTCCCGCAGAGACCAGAGACGAATATTATATTGAACTAAATAAATTCGCAAAGTTATCTGAACAAATTTTCACCTATAACTTAACACTTCGAGCTGAAGATTGTGGAAGACCCTCCAAATCAACATTTAAGACTGTGGCGATACAAATAATTCCGGAGATAAAAAATGTTCCCATATTTACACAAGAAATTTACGAAGTTTCCATTCCAGAAACAGCTCCGATTAACATGCCAGTTATTAGACTTAAAGTTAGCGACCCGACTTTAGGAAAATTTGCTTTGGTGTATTTGGAAGTGGTAGGTGGAAATGAAGGTGGAGAGTTCCGAATAAATCCTGATTCGGGAATGCTATATACACAAAAGCATCTTGATGCTGAAACAAAATCGAGTTACACATTAACCGTATCTGCCATTGATCAAGCGGATGTTGGGTCCCGAAAACAATCATCTGCCAAAGTAAAAATTACTATCGATGATATGAATGATAATGATCCAATATTTGAAAACATTGAAAGCATCATTAAAATAAATGAAAATGAATTAGCTGGCTCTTTTGTTGTAAAGCTCACAGCTAAAGACAAAGATTCTGGTGAAAATGCATACATATCTTATAGTATAGCAAATCTTAATGAAGTTCCATTTGAAATCGACCACTTTTCTGGAGTTATCAAGACAACCAACCTAATTGATTATGAAACAATGCAAAGAAACTATACACTGCTTGTGCGAGCGTCAGATTGGGGATTACCATACAGAAGACAAACTGAAATTGCCTTAAATATTATTGTACGAAATGTCAATGACAATAGGCCACAATTTGATCGTGTTAATTGTTACGGCAAAGTAACTAAATCAGCACCGATTGGCTCTGAAGTGTTTACCATTTCTGCAGTTGATCTTGATGTGGGCGATGTTATATCATATCGGTCAATATCTGGAAATGAAGATGGCTGCTTTAACTTAGATTCAAATACAGGAACTATATCAATTGGATGTAATTTAATGGATGTTGCTGTAAACGATAGAGTGTTAAAAGTATCAGCCACAGATGGCACTCATTTTTCCGATGAGCTAAGTATCAATATACATCTTGATGTTAATTACGGAAGAGATCTCAGCAATATGTTGCACGGCTACGGAACTTTTGAGTGTCGAGAAACTGGTGCAGCTAGAAGACTGACAGAAACATTAGCATTGGCCGAGAAAAACAATATGTGGAATGTGACACTATTTGAAGTTAACGATTTAGCACTAACGCCTAGTCGGTATGGCCAAAATATGCATAGACCTGAATTTGTAAATTTTCCTCAAGAACTTACCTTAAATGAAAGTATTCAATTGGGAACAACAGTAGCTGTAATAGAGGCTAGAGACCGAGACCTGGGCTATAATGGTAAACTCGTATTTGCAATCGCAGATGGTGATTACGATTCAGTTTTTCGTATCGACCCTGATAGTGGAGAACTACAAATTATTGGTTACCTGGATAGAGAGAGGTTAAGTGAATATATTTTAAACCTAACAGTCTATGATCTGGGACAGCCGACAAAGTCAGACTCAAAAATACTTCCCATAACAATAATTGATGCAAATGATAATCCCCCAATCTTACAAAAATCGTTAGCTACACTTCGTCTCGCAGAAAATGCTCCAATAGGTACTATTGTATATTGTGTGCATGCAACAGACGCCGATTTGGGTATCAATGCGGAAATCATGTACACCCTATATATCGAATTCAAGGAATTTGTTATTAACAAAACTAGTGGATGCATTGTTCTAAACGAATTTTTAGATAGAGAGCTGGTCGATAAATATGAACTACATATTATTGCTAAAGATTTAGGATATCCTGTATTATCAGCAGAAGCCGTGGTGTATATCTTAGTTGATGACGTTAATGACAATGCACCAATATTCGGAGTACAAGAGTATATTTTCAAAGTACGCGAAGATGTGCCCAGAGGAACTATTGTTGCTGTTATTGAAGCTTTTGACAAAGATTTGGGGAAAAATGCAGAAATACTTTTTTCACTCAAGGAGGATGGACAGGAACAGAAAATGTTCAAAATTGATAAGCACACCGGTGCTATACGCACGGAAGGTTATTTAAATTATGAAAATCGTCAAGTACATAACCTTGTTGTAAGCGCAATAGACTGTGGAGTCCCATCATTAACAGCTGACATGCCCGTCGTATTTGAGATAATTGATGTAAATGAAAATCGATATGCACCAGAGTTTGATGACTTCATTTATGAGGGAAAAATAAAAGAGAATATGCCAAAGGGTACTTTAGTCATGAATGTTACTGCTCGGGATATGGACTCAATGGATCTTAATTCTAAAATATCATATTCTATCACTGGCGGTGATGGGCTTGGCATTTTTTCTGTGAATAATCAAGGTAAGAAGTAACAATTCCTAGTTTAATTGAATAATTAAATTAATATATGTTTAGGCTCTATTCATTCTTTAATCCAACTGGATGCTGAATCTAAGAATTTTTACTGGTTGACACTATGCGCTCAAGACAATGCTATCGTGCCTTTAACTAATTGTGTTAAGGTAAGAATTAACATGTAATTTAATAATATATGTGGGTATAAACAAAAAATTTGATTTTGGTCTTATAGGTTTATATTGAAATTGAAAATGAAAATGATAACATTCCGTTGACAACCAAACCAGTCTATTATGTAAACGTTACAGAAGGGACTTCGGGAAAAAATGAAATTATTCAGCTCAAGGCAACAGATCCCGACAATGATCCCTTACAAATCACCTATAGTATTACTTCTGGAAATCTGATTGGATATTTCGACATAGAGCGACATACAGGTCAGCACAATAACCTATGATCAATTTAAGATAACTAAATTATATGCAATAATATACAATTCACATGTATTTAGGAGTTCTTCGAACGACAGAACGGAAACTTGACAGAGAGAATCAAGCTGAACATATTTTAGAGGTAAGTTAACCCGTGAATCCATATGAGAGCTGGAAGACTGACGAAAGCGTGTCCAAATAAGTGTGTATATAATTTTAATCCGTATCAGGATAACAAGCAAAAACAAGAATATAAAAAAAATTGAAAGCCAATCAATAAAATTTGTTCGCACATTCATGCAATAAATTAAAAGAAATTAGGTTATCTCAGCATATCCAGCCAATTTTACAAGCAAATCGCAAACCCAAATGCAAATAAAACAAACAAGTAAGAAGGTAAGAAGATATGAGCACGCTCTCTGGGTGTGGTTTGGGCTGAACTTTGGGCGCTCATAACTCCATTTCTAGATGCACGATCATATATTTTAGCCAAATTGCAAGTCTCTAATATTTGAAATGGTTCTTTTTTTTCAAATTGGTGGCGAAGGGACGTGGCATCCAAAGTCTGAATATAACAAAAATAGTTATTAAAAGACAATAAGTAGCTTAAATAAAATTCCGAAGAATATAAGAAAATCATTCTTCATCGACTAAGACAACACAATATATATGACTGTGACTGAGTCCTTTCGTTTTACATTTACTATTTTTTTATACCCTGAGACGTCGCAGACCCCACAATATATTTATGTATATTCTTGATCAGCACAAAAAAATAAGTTGATTGAACACTGTCAGTCTGTCCGTATGAGCGTCGAGAATCGCCTACTTCGACCAATTTCAAATACTAGAGACTTGCAAGTATATACATTTAGACACTCTTAATCTACTCTCAAAATTTCATGAAGATCGTGTATCTAGAAATGGAGTTATAAGCGTCTAAAGCTCAGCCCAACCCACCCCCAAGCCACGGCATCAACTGCGCTGTTAGCAGAGCGCGAATTACCACAATGTGCTTTCTCGTTACATATTTTAATAGTAAATGTATGTATGTATATATAAATATGGGAAAGAACATCTGGTTGGTTTGAGTGTTAAGTTCAGACTGATCTCAGTTTTTATTCTAGTCTCCTTGCCTCTGATGTAGCTGCTGCCGCTATTGCTGCTGCTACCGCTGCTTCTGTTCGTTTCTTCTTTATTTGTTTCTGCTGCTTCTGTTGTTCCTACTGTTGCCGTTTCTTCTGCAGGGCGTAGAGGAAGAGTAGGGTAGTATGTTGGTAACTCCTCCCTTCCCAAAGCGAAGCGAGGGTCATAACAACTGAAGTTGGTTTGATCTGAGCGTAGTTAGTAGTTCAACTACAATTTGTTTTTTTTTTTTTTTTTTTTTTTTTTTCAATGCTTAGTACGTAATGTTAATGTTACTAAAGCTACGGAAGTTTTATAATGACATTATTACTAGTTACAGGAGTTTTATTTACATACAGTGGCGAAAAGTAATAAACAGAAAAATTCGGAAAACCTAGGAAACCGAGCATTGCGAACCAAGAAAATTCCATAGTTTTGTATGACTTTGGTTGTTGTCTTTACAAGTCTAGAACATAAGAAAATATTTCACATTTTATAATTTAGGCAATGTTTTAATATTTGTTAAAGCAACTTATATAGTGTTTTTTTTTTTTTTTTTTTTTTTTTTTTTTTCTCTCTAAAAGTACTTAACAAGTTTTGCTTAGACTTTTAGCTGGCTAATTTCTGTTTATTTTATTTTAACATGCTTTTGTTTTTATTTTAATAACTCAGTTTTTTTTTTTTTTTTTTTTTTTTTTTTTTTTTTTTTTTTTTGAAATTATTATTTTTTTATACATATAAATACATAAAAAGTATTTTTAATGGTCTCAATGGTTAAAGAAAGCAGACTAAAACATTAACTCAACAGAAACAAGTAAAATATTTACAAAATTATAATAGAACAACTCCTATAGATATAGATATACATACATATATGTATACATATATATGCGGTAATGTAATGTATGTTTCATTTTATTTTGAATTTTTAATATTTTGCAACTTTTATTTAATGCATTTTTACTTTATTTTTTGTAATATGCGTGAAAAGATCGTATATATATAATATATATATATATATATGTATATATTCATTTCTTAGGTAAGCCGAAGAGGCTCATAAAATGTTTTATGGACTTTATAACGCTTATGCAATTTCTGTTGGGTATGGGGTATGCACATGCAAATTTTGAAAATTTATCAATCAATGTAAGATTGTAATTTTTATTAATTGTATAAATGTCCATATGTACTATATCCATTGGTTTACAAGGGGTTTCTGGTATTTGGAACGGTGGTTTTTTAATCAGTTAGGATATCGGTGGGGTTTAGAGATGTCGAGGCGTTGGTCATGGTGCTATTTGTGCGTGTCAAGGTAAGAGTGGAAATTGTACTTGGAAGTGATTCTGATACGTTGCCTGAGTCCATTAGTTTATTATTAATATTGGGTGTGTGACTATTTCTGTTGTATATTTCTTGTTAAACTTCTTGTTACAATGATAAAATTTGTTTCTGTTTTTGACATTCAGTAAATATATATAGATAAAATGTATTTAATATATTTTATTAAAATTTTTACTTTTATTTTTATTTATTTATTTTCTTATTTTAATTTTTTTTTTTTTTTTTTTTTTTTTTTTTTTTTTTTTTATTATTTATATTATTTATAATATATTTGTTAATTAATATTATCGTATAATTATCAACGTTGATTTTATAAGACTTTTCTACTCACATTATGTATGTTTTATTGGTCGAAAATTTTATATTTAGTTTCTATTCTTTTTCTCAACTTTATCTGTTGTTTATATGTACTTTATTATGCGTCGAAAATTAATAATAATATAAATTTAATTGTGATGTTTCTGCTAAATATTTGTTTTTAAATGAATAGATCATATAATTATCAACGTTGATTTATATAGACTTTCTACTCACATTATTATGTTGTTATTGGGTCAAATTTATATTTCGGTTTACTATTCTTTTCTCAAACTTAGTTGTGTATTTTCTTTTAATTATATTTGTGTTTTTTGTTTTTTTTAATAGTTAGTCGTTATATTATCAACGTTTGATTCCCATAGATCATAAAAGATGTTAAAGTTATAAATATTGTATACATATGATCTGACTATATACTAAACAATATACATACACATTGAGTGCATATTAAATATTCTGGTTAATAATGTTTGATAAAGAAATATCAGCGATGATTTTTCTCAAATCCCAACATATATGTCTACATATTTTTTATTTGTTTGTATGTTGTTAAATATGTTGTAGTTGTCTGTTTTTTTTTTTTTTTTTTTTTGTAAGCTTATGATTATCAACAGTATTCCACTACCGATGCTTTGTTTACCTTTTCTTTGAATGGAGTTACAGGTATCAGCGTTTGATTCCATAGGTTATACAAGATGTTCACATGTACATATGTATGTAATTATGTCGTACCTGTAGTGATTATCAGCGATTGATTCCACCCACAATGCTTGTCGTTTTTTTTTTTTTTTTTTTTTTTTTTTTTTTTTTTTTCTTTGCGTAGTTGCAGATCCCACCCGCTGCGCCCATTACCACAATGTGCTTTCTCGTTACATATTTTAATAGTGAAATGTATGTATGTATATATAAATATGTTTCAAAATAAGGGAAAGAACATCTGGTTGGTTTGAGTGTTAAGTTCAGACTGATCTCACTTTTTATTCTAGTCTCCTTGCCTCTGATGTAGCTGCTGCCGCTATTGCTGCTGCTACCGCTGCTTCTGTTCGTTTCTTCTTTCTTTGTTTCTGCTGCTTCTGTTGTTGTTCCTACTGTTGCCGTTTCTTCTGCAGGGCGTAGAGGAAGAGTGGGGTAGTATGTTGGTAACTCGCGCGCTCATAAGTGCGTAAAGAAGAAGAGTATCACTTTTTTTTGCAGGGTCCAGGGTATCTCGTAGTCGAGCCGTCTCAACCAGAGCCCTCTTAATTGTTTAAATTGTGTTATATTTTGAACACTATTGACAGTAGATACTTCAGATTTGTCATGTATACACTCTTTCTTCGAACGAATAATATTTCAAGAATTATTCGGTACGTTTCTGCAAGAGTAACAAACTATACACGCTTGCAGGCATTTATGTGTACGCATTACAGGCGTCTTGTTGTCTCGCATGCTTTGCCATGAGTTTTGCCGCGAGCATTTATTTGATTTATAAATCTATTTTTAGACGGACAATCGTAATCAAACTTTCAGATTATGATCATGACATTTATATCTACAGTGGCTCACAGCTTATTTCGTTTCCAACTCCAGAAGCTGCCACTCAAGCCCAAACCATGACACTGCCACCGCCATGTTTTATTGTTGGTTTTAGGTGCTTATTTTGGAGCTCGGTATATGGTTGATGCCAAACATATTGCATCCCATCCGAACCAAATATTATAAATTTCAACTCTTCCAGAAAGAAATGGGGAGAACAACTTGCTCCGTTGCAAATTTTAGTCTACATTTTTGCTTTTAATATTACTTTTAATATTTTATGAACATTTTTGGGCAATATTGGACATGACCAAAATAATGAAGTGTCTTAATAAATAATGAATGACTAATAAAAAAGACCACATTTAAATTTTTTTATATCTTTACTGGTTTGGCGGCAATACGTCTTTAAAATTTTACTATACCGCTGCACGAAATATAATCTCCAATACTTGAATTTGGGTGCGTGAGTGTTAATTGGGGCCCGGAATCCAAAATCTGCCAAAAATCTAAATTGTATTAAATTAGTATCTATATACATATGCTACTGTGCGTGCAATATAAGAACCTATCACAAAAAGAATAAACTCTCCAGTTCTTATATCTTCGGAAATCGATATGTATTTGACGCTTATAACTCCATCTCTAGACGGAAAAACTTCATGAAACAGAATATAATAATTGCAAAAAAATGTGTTTATTTGCCAAATCGCAAGTTTCTATTATTTTGATTGTGTTTTTTTCCCTCAAAGGGAAAAAGAGTATATTGGGTTTGTGCAATGTCCGTCTTGCTGTCCGTCCGTCTGTCCGTATGAACGCAATATTGTTCAGCGCTATTAGAGCTAGAGACTTGAAATTTTGAACACATATGAACATATGCTCCCGAATTATAAAGTCTAAAAATTTTCTCGATCCGCCCATTAGGGGCATGGCAAATCGGAAAGCTCTTTCGCCCATAGGCCAGTAATCATACTAGATGATGAGCTAGAGAGTTGCAATTTGGAATGTATACTCCGGATGACAATCCAAGATCAATAAGCCCCAGGGGGCGTGGCAAACCGCAAAAGTTTATATCTCCTACAGTTTTAGAGCTAGAACCTTTAAAACTGGATGGTTCTCTCTATCGATGACCCAAAAATAATTTTTCAGCCATTTTGGGGGCGTGGCATATCAAAAATACCCTGTAGTTTTCGTATTTTTTGAGTGTAAGCAAAAAATTTTTGCAGTTATGTTAGCCTCGACTCTTTCTCAGAACTGGCCAAAAATTTGAGTCTACGCCCATTGCACTATGGGCGCAAATGCCGATTTAGCGGCATAAACTCCAAATTTAAAGATATGGACCTGAAAATTTGCAAATATGCTTAGATTATTTTTTTAGAAATTTGGTTTTTCTTGTTTTGGAAATTTAAATTTTCGTGAAAAATCATATTTCAGTTGCCAGCAAGCTTTCCTTTTCATTCTTAAAGCGTTCAACATATCTGTTACTTTTAGCCAGCAGCTTTTTGACATGGGAAGCGATATTCTGTATATTCCTTTTAATTTCAATTTCAGAGCTCTTGGACAAATTTTGTTTATTAATTCTTTGGCACAACTAATCACAAGTGGCGCTAGCACTGTGTGTTTTTCCCAGCCACACTTCCAGCAAATTGCCACGGCGGACAGCGAATATTATGATTTTGCGCAAGTATGCGCAAAAGTTGTTAACTTATTTGAAATTAAAATACAATAACGCATACTTCCACATTTACGCTTTACGTAATCCGCCGTAATCTTATTAGTTCTGCTCCACGACACAGAACTATTTTCAGGTTAGGTTCGGTCAAAAATGTGATTTATTAAATCTGCTATATACAAAAACAACACAACAACGAAAACAATTTTCCATTTTAATCTAACATTCTACATACTTTGATTAATATTTTGCTTCCTTAACACCACAGTTAGACGATATATTTCGTAAACAAAAACAATTAAACATTGCACACGTGGTAAGCAATTTTTGGCAAACACAACTTAGCGTAACATCAGCTGACTTTACCGGCCTGCCAAAAAGCCTGTGATGCACGAAAAAAAAATTTTTAAACAGTTTTATAATGGTTAGACATTTCTACAATGGAACTAAGAAAAAAAAGAAGAAAATATAACAAAATAATTTTGGACTTTATGCCGCTAAATTGGCATTTGCGCCCATAGTGCATTGGGGCGTAGCAAATCGGAAAAAATGTTTGTTGTGGCCAACTGCATAATTCATGCATACGAACATTGCTAAGATGGCAGAAAGTATTTTAACATAAAAAAAATTTAAATGAATTTAAAAAATAACATTTTGAAAGTAACATGTAATCATTAGCTAGCCTAAATAAGTTCACTGCTATAGCAGCTTGTGACAAAACTTAAAATTCAATCGCCATTCTTGGAATATGTATACACACTTGGTGTATACACGTACAAACATCTGTATACACATACATACATACAATGGCTCACAGCTTATTTGACCCACCGTCAAATAAAAAATTCAAATGCTTATATTTATGAAACGAATAGAGATTAATTTATTCATTCTTAATGAAAAAACAATAACAAAGTTACAAAAACTAAAACATTTCAGCTTTTTAAGCTCACAGCTTATTAAACCACTCGAGATTATACACAGTATGTTTAAAATTACTGCTAGATTTAATATATTTAATATTTGGTATGGCCCCCATGTTGATCTATTACAGCTTTAAGTCTTTTAGGAATTGATTCCACCAATTTTTTTTGTGGTTTTGGACCCGATTTTCCCCCACTCCTCCATTAATGCAATTTTTAGGTCATTTTTGTTGGACCTGATATTGGCGTCTAAAATGGCCCATAAATTTTCAATCACATTGAGGTCTGGTGACTGTGCTGGCACTTTGAGGTTATGCGGGCAGTTCCATATCAGCCAAGACTGAACAATACCCGATGTGTGTTTTGGGTCATTGTCCTGATAAAAAGTGAAATAATTTCTTATGGCGAGATTTTCAGCACTTTGGATAAGATTTTCTTTTAAAATATTTAAGTACATATTTTTATCCATTGTACTTTCAATAAAAGACAGTCTACCGACTCCTGAGGCAGACATACAGGCCCAAACCATCGCAGATCCTCAACCATGCTTAACTGTGGGTTTTAGATGCTTGTCTTGCAGCTCGGTATTCGCTTTCCTCCAGACGTAAGGCCTTCCATCCGAGCCAAAAATGTTAAACTTAGACTCGTCAGCGAACTTTATCCCAATAGCTACTGTCCTTGTTAACATACTCTTTGGCGAATCGGAGCCGGTTTTCCTTATTTTTCTTATTGATAAATGGCTTCTTGCGAGCAATTCTACCATGTAAATCATGGTGGCGGAGAATACGACGAATGGTTTCTGCACTGCTTGACTTGCCCAGGTGTTGCTCAATCTGACTAGCTAGTTTTGGAGCAGACAAACTCGGGTTTTCTTTAATTTGGCGCACAATATGTCGCTCATCTGTTTCATTGAAATTTTTGTTCGGAGCATTTCTACCCTTATTTACCACTCTATTTTCAAAAACAAATCGGTTTACGATATTTTTTACTGTAGATTCCGGTAAATTAACAAATTGAGCTATTTTGCGCCGAGAAATTCCATTTTTGAAGTGGTTTAGCACCAACTCCCGTTGCTCTATGGTTGTGCGCTTTCCCATTATTGCAAACACGTCCTTCTCTCACAAAATTCAATTTAAAATTGTGAAACTGCTACAAATTATCTTTGCGAATGCAATGATCAAAACAAAAACCCAAAAAGAACCGCTACTTTCCATTCTAAACGATCGTAACGGCACATTAAACAGCTTGGGTCAAATAAGCTGTGAGCTTGAAATCATGAATTATTTTGGTTATTGTTATTTTGCTATTGATTTTGTTTAAAGAATGAATAAATGAATGAATTTTGTTTTTTATTTTTAAAAATACTTAAAAACAAATGTGCGTTTAAATTTTTTTTAAATCTCTATTCGTTTCATAGATATAAGCATTCGAAATTTTTATTTGACGGTGGGTCAAATAAGCTGTGAGCCACTGTATGTATGTACATATATGTATGCATTTATGCATGTATAGAAAAATTGCTTGCCCACGGCATCGTGGCAAATCGGAAAAGTAGTTTCTGGTGCTTAAATGCACACTTCATTTGCGCATTATCAATTGGCGGTGGCAGCAAGCATTTTATAATAAATATAATATAAAATACACATACATATATTGAAAAAATAATAATAATAAATAAGTTTTCTGCGGACTTTAGACTTAGGTACGTTAACTAAAACCAAAGAGGGCACTACTAGAGCGCCTTTTAACAAATTTAAAGTAACGATCGAAAAGTTCACAATTCATAGAAATTTTAGCATGCAAACTTTTGTATGCATGCATAGAAAATCGTTTGTATACACTGTGTACATACATACATATGTATGTATGTATGTATGTATGTATGTATAGGAAAAACTTTTGTTGCTTCCATGTACATTTGCTAATTGCAGAAATATTTCGTTTATTTAATATTTATTAAATAAATAAACACTTACGGGAACAGAGTACTTCGCAGTTCTTACTTGTTTTAAATTGGGGTCAAAGCGGGCATGGCATCAACAATCTGAAAATTGCAGAATCTATGCATTCATAATGTCTACATATGTACATATATAAATAACTTATTTACAACTTTGAAGCCTCTCGCTCAATGATGTAGAAGTTACGCTCAAAAAACGAAGAAAATTAAACGAATTTTTATTGATAATAAGGAAATGGGATGCGTTATCGAAAAAAAAAAAAATCTGTTCATTTCAGCTCTATAGCCATTGTAGTTACGAAATCTCTTTCTCGACGGATGGACGGACAGACTTACTTTATAGCGGTAATTAGGAAGCCTTGAGCCGTCTGTCCGTCCGTCCGTCCGTATGTGTGAATGCGTCGATTTCCGAAGATATAAGAATTAGAGACTTCATTCTTTTTGTGTTAGGATCGTATATTGCACGCGCAGTACGAGTTTGTTTCCGAAATTCGATCCAGAGTTATCGATTAAGGCATTTATCGAAAATCAATTATAAAATTATATCTCGTTCGTCTTTAATGTTGGAGTCTCCCAGACTTCTGCATATATATAGATACTAATTTATTACAATTTCGGTTTTTATCAGATTTTGGATTCCGGTCCCCAATTCACCCCCACACCACTAAATGTGTAAAAAATGTATTTCAAATACTAGAGCCATAGAGTTTGGTTTGGCATATAGATATAAATGTCGTTATCATAATTTGCAAGTTTGATTACGATTGTTCGTCTAGAAACAAAATTAAGTTTCTGCAACTTAACCCACGTCAGAGCAAGCGAGACAGCAAGACGCCTGCAATGTGTACCCAGTGTGTGTGTACTACACACATACATGCGTACAAGCGTATATCAGCGTGTCTGTGCGTGCGTGTTTGTAAATGTATAGTTTGTTACCCGTGCTCGCAACGAGCAGTCTCGACTAGAGCTTTCTTACATGTTATGTATAGGAATCATGAAGGATTATTTCCAAAAGCAAGAGGTATCTGCTTTAAAATTCTACCCGTCTATCAGAAGTATAATACTTGTAGGGTTAATTAAAAGGTGATCAGATTGCAAGACAGTTTTCGACCTTAGACCTGGAAGGGTAATTGTTGTATAATAAATTATTTTTTACAGAACTTAAGTATTGAAGATTTTTTATAAAAAATATGTATTTAAGTTGTGTATGTATAATGTACATGTGTAAGCTCCACTTTAGAAAAGCAGTTTAAACTACCACTTTTATTTATTTTATTTGTATACTTATAGATATCTATATCGGATAATGGAACACCCATATTGACATCAACTACACGAGTGGTGGTATCAGTCTTAGATATTAATGATAATAGCCCCGTATTTGATCAACGTGTTTATAAAGTGCAAGTTCCTTCGTCGACACATATAAACGAATCTATATTTCAAGTATGTATAAATACTAACTAAATATTATTTTATGGTTTGGCTACCCTAGTATTTGTTTATTATTTACTGTGTGGTATATGATTATATCTTTATCGGATCTCATTGATATGATTTAGGTTCACGCAATTGACAACGACGATGGGGAAAACAGTCGAATAACATATTCAATCAAATCTGGAAAGAAGAAAAATAAATTCCGTATTGATAGCTTTAGCGGACATATATTTTTTACAAAGTCCTTCGAGGCCGACTCTGAATTTGAAATTAATGTTAAAGCTGAAGACAATGGAATCCCAAAAAAAAGTCAAACAGCAATAGTGAAAATATTGGTACTTCCTATAACACAAAAATCGCCAAATTCTCTTGCAATCGCGAAGAAGTCAATAAACAATATTGTAGATCTGACGGAAAATGATAAACCTGGTTTCTTAGTAACACAGATTCAGGCAATCGATGAGGATAACGCCCAGTTATGGTATAATATTAGTGGTATGTTTTTTAAACTTGGTAATTTGAATTTTTTTCAAGCTGTATAATAATAAGAAGTAATTTATTTATATTTAAATTCTATTAAACCCCTTTCTTTAAAAAAAAAAAAAAAAAAAAAAAACACCTTTTTTTAACATACAAATGAAGAGCGATTTTAAATAGAATGAATTTAATTATTTAATATTAATTTAACGTAATAGTTTTGAGTTTTACTAGTCGACTATTTAAGCTCAATTACTGAAATAATATCATTTATAAATTAAGAATTTATATTTGATTTTTATTAGGAGGAAATGACGGGAATCACTTTTACATTGGAAGAGATACTGGAAATGTACTGCTTTCGAAGTATTTGGATTATGAAACACAAACCTATTACAATCTATCAATTAGTGTAACAGACGGCACAAATATAGCACACACTTGGCTATATATTCAAGTTGTTGATACGAACGATAATGCACCACAATTTACTAAAGAGATATATCATGTTAATATATCTGAAAATATTGAAGAAGAATCTGTTATTATGCAACTCCATGCAACTGATAGAGATGAGGATAAAAAGTTATTTTACCAACTACATGCTTCACAAGATCCATCATCTCTAACTTTATTTCGAATAGATTCCATAAGCGGAAATGTTATAGTCACCCAGAAACTTGATTTTGAAAAAACATCTCAACACATATTAATTGCGTTTGTAAAGGACCAAGGAACACCAGGAAAGAGGAATTACGCAAAGTTAATAGTAAATGTACATGATCATAATGATCATCCTCCCGAGTTCACAGCCAAAATTATTCAAAGTAAAGTTCCCGAGAGTGCTGGAATTGGCTCCAAAATTGTTCAAGTTATGGCTATTGATAGAGATAGTGGAAAAAATGCTGAAATTCGATACTCAATAATTTCTGGGAACGTAGGAAGCATGTTTGAAATTGATTCAACATTTGGTATTATATATTTAGCCGCATCTTTGGATATCAATAAAATGCAGGAATATATGCTTCAGGTTAAAGCTGTCGACCTTGGACAGCCTGCATTATCATCTCAGGTCCCTGTGCATATAATTGTTACCATGTCTGATAACGATCCTCCTAAGTTTTTCACCGATGTGATTTCCTTGGAAATGTTTGAAAATTTAAGTATAGGATCTTTTGTTACACAAGTTGAAGCTCGATCGTCATCATCAGTTTTCTTCAATATAATATCTGGAAACATCAATGAGAGCTTTCGAATTAACCCCTCTACAGGTGTTATTGTTATCAACACTAATGTCGATTATGAAATAAACAAGTAAATATGCATTATAACAGTTATAATAATAATAATTATATCATTTATATTTTGTTTCATTTTATGAATCGTTTTTTTCAGGATTTTCAATCTAACTATAAAAGGAACGAACATGGCTTCCCAATCTTCTTACCAAAACTTAATAATCCATGTTTTAGACATGAATGACAATATTCCGAAATTCCTACAAAGTGAATATATTGGAAGCGTTTCGGAATCCGCTGCTTTGGGTTCATATGTACATATGATTGACGATAAGAAGAAATGGTGAGAAAATTTTAGGTTTATATTAGCCAACCAGCTAACCCGGCAAGCTGAAGAAACATTTTTATTTTTTATTTTTGAGAAATTAAATTAACTAAGCTTTCACGAAAAAAATTATGAGCTCAATTGGTTTAATATTTTTACTTTTACAAACGCTGAAAAAGACAATATTCGGCAGATGAAATTTTACGCGCGAAATAACACATGTGTCGAACATATGTTAATAAAAAGTACCGTTAAAAACTTTTTTTTACAAACGCTTTGCCGATTATTCTTAACAGTCAAACATTTTTAAATGATAAAAGTTCTTGGTTATTTTTAAAAAATTAAAAATGTAATAAGAGTCTAGAGGCACTCTTACATCTTAGAGGGTTAATCTACTCTGAAAATTTCATAAGGATCGTCCATCTAGAAATGGAGTTATAAGCGTCCAAAGTTCAGCCCAACCCACCCCCAAGACGCGGCACCAACTGCGCGGTTAGCAGAGCACGTACTCATGCGTTTGTAAAGAAGAAGAGTATCACTTATTTGCAGAGTTCAGGGTATCTCGTAGTCGAGCCGTCTCTACTAGGGCCTTCTTAATTGTTATACTTAAAATTATTACAAATGATATTTACTTTCAGTCATTTAAAGCTAAATGTATCTGATGCTGACGTTGGCCAAAACGCAATGTTACAATTCAATATACTTGATGACTCGGCTAGACATATCTTTAAGATTGATTCCACAACAGGAGCCGTTGAAATTATACATAGCATAGATTATGAAAGAAAAACAAACTATTCGTTTTTTGTAACGGTAAGTTTAATTCAATCAGCTCAGCTATTATATATCAGCTATTAATTATAATTGTTATTTTTGTTCTATTTATTTTTTATCCTCCAATTCATAATTATTAGGTTAGTGACCGTGGTAAACCACAGTTACATTCCATTACAACAGCACACGTAATGATATTTGTGAGTAATGTGAATGATTGTCCACCGGTATTCAAAGATCGAGATCTGAATGTTACTTTGTTTGTACCAACTTTTGAAAATGTATTTGTGGCCCGTATAGCTGCATTTGACGCCGATAACGATGTAATTCGCTATGACGTTGTTGATGGAAACAACCATGAATGTTTTCAAATACATCCAGTTACAGGATTAATAACAACAAGGTAATTTAATACATAGTATTTAATTTATTGGAAAGAATGTAGGAATCTTGGTTCAACGATCTATAATTGATAACAAATAATTTTTTTTAAATGTTCAGAAGGGTTTTAAATAAAAAAAAAAAATGTAAGTGATGAACATAGACTATAGCATAAATTCAAAATACATCGATAATGTAGCAAAAGTGTTGAAAAATGCAACGAAAAATTTAAAATAAAATTGAAATCTCCTTGATTATTATTAAGCTAAAATTAGGTTTTTAAAAACAAAACAAGTAATTTTTATGTCCTGAGCCCATTGAAAACGGAAAATCACACTATAATGATTTTATTCATTTTATATGTAACTGGCAGGAGGTATGGCAGACTTCAAAAATACAAAAACAAAATGGACTCGTACTGCGTAACTAGCATACGAGTATTCATGTAAAATTTCTTTCTAGCTTTTGTAGTTTCCGAAATCTCGGCGTTTATACGGACGGATGGAAGGGCACATCCCCCTTGCTCTCAATTTGAGAAAACGCATTTCTAGAGACTTGTAATTTGGCAAATAGACACATTTAGGTGCTATTAATATATTCATAAAGTTTCATGAAAGCGTCTATCTAGAAATGGAGTTAAAGGCGTTCACAGTATAGTCCAACCCACCCCCAAGTCACGACAGCAACTGCGTAGTTAGCAGAGCATGCGCTCATACGTTCGTAAAAAGAAGAGTATTAGTTTTTGTTTGCAGCGTTCAGGGTATCTCGTAGTCGAGCCGTCTCGACTAGAGCCTACTTACTTGATTTGTACTGATCAAGTATATATATACTTTATAGAGTCTGCAACGTCTCCTTCTGTCTGTTACATACATTTTCTCAAAACCATTACACCCTAAATTCTCATTTTAAATGGGCTCAGGGTATAAATAGATTTTTTATCTTTTAATATTTATAAATTTCCAAATGTTAATTATTGGGCCAGTTATAAAATAAACTCAAATGATACCATCAATCCTGTTAGCTACTGACATGATAATTAAAAAAAAATATGTTTTTCTTTTTGATAAATTTAAATCGTTTTATTTGCAATTTTCTCCTTAGAAACAGCGAATTTGAAAGTAAAGAATACTTATTACAAGTGCGTGCCTCTGATGGCCTGTACTCCACCATACTGATAGTAAATATTAAAATTGAGACAATAGCTACCTCAAACTTCGTATTTCAAAAGAAAATATACGAGTTTTCGACATTTGAAAATACAACAAAAATTGCGACTATCGGATTAATTAATGTCATTGGAAATTCATTGGCTGAAAATGTTGAATACATTATACTTAATCCAACGGAAATGTTTGAAATCGGTGTTACATCTGGAGCCATAAAGACGACTGGAGTAATGTTTGATCGAGAAGTACAAGATGTGTATAAGCTCTTTGTTGAAGCAAAATCATCGACATCTGATAAGGGTAACACAAGTATTCGCAGAGCAATCACCTCAGTTTATGTCACTGTATTAGATATAAACGATAACTGTCCCATATTTGTGAACATGCCATATTATGCTTCAGTGTCTGTTGGCTTTACAAAGGGAACGATAATATTGAAGGTAAAAGCAATTGATCTTGACAGTGCTGAAAATGGAGAAGTTCGGTATGAACTGAAGAAAGGAAATGGTGAACTATTTAAAATCGATAGAAAAACTGGAGAGCTGTCAATTAAACAAATTATTGAAGGCCATAACCGAAAATACGACCTAATAGTTGCAGCATGTGATGGGGCTGTTATTTCATGCTGCACAGAAGTGCCAGTTCAAATAAAGGTACACTTAGTAAAGTATTTAACATTATAAACTAATACTAAACTTGAAAACTTTCCTGTTTTTGAATAGGTTATTGACCGTTCTATGCCAATTTTTGAAAAACAATTTTATTCTGTAAGCGTGAAAGAAGATGTTGAAATGTATACTGCTCTATTTGTATCGATCCAAGCTGAAAGCCCACTAAAGAGAAAGCTAATTTACACGATATCAGCTGATAATTCAGAACAATTCTTTGAAATTGATTATAGAACAGGTAAACTACGAAACGTTTAATCTAACTTAATCTTATCTTAATATAATAGACTTGTTTGTTGAATCCTACATACTTTTTCACTGTTTTTAGGATCTTTGTATGTGGTCAACGAGCTTGATTATGAAGAAAAAAATACGCATGAGATATCTATACGAGCTACTGATAGTATATCCGGAATTTATGCAGATGTCTTAGTGTCCATAACAGTAATTGACGTTAATGATTGTTATCCTGATATTGAAAACGACTATTATAATATTACCTTACCGGAAAATATTCCATTTGGATCACAAATATTGAAAATAAACGCAACTGATAGAGATTCTGGTGTGAATGGAAAACTGTCATATTTTATCGACACAATTGATGGTCGAAATAATTCTGATACTTTTTACATTGATGTTAGTGAAGGATATTTGTACTTAAAAACTTCGTTGGATTTCGAACTAAAAACCCACCATCACGTGGTTGTGCATGTTAAAGATCATGGGTCGCCACAATTATCTTCGAAATGCAATGTTTTTATTGTAGGTAAGTTAATGTTACCCACTAGGAAAAGACATGTTTGAATATGTATATATATATATATATATATATACAGTCGAGTCTCGATAATTCGTACCCCGCTAAACCGAAAACCCAATCCCTTGCCTCTTGTGAATCGTTTCGAAACCTCTCATAATTTGTAATTTCGTTTCGGAACCTCTAGTAATTCGTAATTCTTGATTTTGTTGGAAGTTAAACTACCGTTATGGTGCCTTTTTGTCGCTTCATATGCGAAATTTCGTTGTTCTCTCATTGGATTTACATGAGTTTGTTCATTTTATTTGAAGCGTGAAAACGATTTTTTCACATCATAATGTTCCGAATAATGCACTTGATAATTTAAAAAGCTTGGTAAACACAATAAAAAAAACAAGTAAGAACGTTGCAGTAAGGCGTAACTAACTGCGATATACTTTGTTCCCATAGGTGCATCTTATTTATTTAATAAACGA
Source organism: Drosophila borborema (assembly GCA_030914335.1). NCBI lineage: Eukaryota > Metazoa > Arthropoda > Insecta > Diptera > Drosophilidae > Drosophila > Drosophila borborema. The sequence goes on from JAUESP010000304.1 coordinate 8,261,910, forward strand.
AATATTTCGGCAATTAGAAAACCTACATGGCAAACAACAAACGTTTTTGCTACACATACATACAGATTTACACATGTACACACTATACGAGTATACACACAATTTTATATGTATGCATACAAAAATTTGCATGCCAGAATATTCTAATTGTGACTGAATTGTGAATTTTTCGATCGCTACTTTAGTTTTGTCAAAAGGCGCTCTAGCAATGCCTTATTTGGTTTTAGTTAACAAAGTCCAGGTCAGGGCAGTGGCGCTGGTGGTAAGCGCTATGCAAACTATACTTAGGTGAGTGGGTTCGAATCCCGGAGAAAACTTTTTTTCAAAAATTATTACTTTTTATATTAATTATTTCATTATTTTAAGCAAAAACTAAAAAGGCGATTTGCCATGCTGTGTGGCAAGCACTTTTTCTATGCATGCATTTATGTATGTGTACGTGTCAGTGTTGCCAATTTTTGTTGAGCAAAAAAAATCTGATTTTAGTGGGAACATACTGAAAAAAAGGTGAAATTTTGGGAAAAAATCGGACAAAAAAGCTGAAGTTTTTTTTGCCTTATTTTAAGTTTTTTTTTTTTTACGAAAAGTCCAGTTTTTCGTCTTATTTGTCACAATTATTATCTTTATCGCATTCTTCCATAGTGCCAATCATATTTTAATAAATTTCACATGAATACTCCTATGTTAGTTAAGCAGTACGAGTTTATTTTGTATTCTTTTTATTTTTTTTTTCGTTAGCTCATCCCATTCCCAAATTATTGATACAAAATTGAAAATTTGTTTACGTTACGTTTTTTTGAGCATAACTTCTACACGTTTCAGATAGAGACTTCAAATTTGTATATTTAGAAACATATTATGGATGCGCAGATTGCTACGCTCCTTCGCCTCAATTCGAATTAAAACGCATCTAGAAATGGAGTTATAAGCGTCCAAAATATAGACCAACCCACCTTGGCCATAACTGTGCAGTTAGCAGAGCACGCGCTTTTTCAAGCACAAATTGGTTATTTGATCAACTGGCAGCTATACTATATTTGCAATGACTGCAATATACAAATCTATTCTTGTCTTATCATTTAAGTCTTCACAGTCAGCATTTGAATTCTTAGCTGTTAAGTTAAACATCCTGGTATTTTTGTTTATGCTATTTGGCTTTAATTCTACTACAATGAACAACACTTCATTGTACATAAATTCTCTAAAATATGTTAAATTGCTAAGTATAAAAAAAAGCGAGAAAAATCAAAATATAGTTTTAAAAAAAGCCTGAATTCACGCTTCCCGCTGTTTTGGAATTTTTCCCGCAATATAATTTTTAAAAAAGCCAGATTTGACGGGAAAAAAACTGATTTGGCAACACTGGTACGTGTATACACATCCAAGTGTTTATACATATTGCAAGAATTACGATTGTATTGTTTTGTTTTGTCACAAGCTGCTGATCAGCTGATCAGCTGTGAATTTATTTAGGTTTAGCTAACGACTACATGTTGTTTTCAAAAGACCTAGGTTCGAATACCGCTGGAAACTTTTTATTTATTAATCGAAAACTTATACATTTTATTTTTTAAATTCATTAATATTATTATATTTATGCTAAAATGCTTTTTGCCATCTTAGCAAATGCTACTAAGCTATTATATGCATGAATTATGCAGTTGGCCACAACAAATTTCTTTGCCAATTTGCCACGCCCCCAGTGGGTGTAGACGCATAATTTTTTGCCAGTTCTTAGAAAAAGCCGAGGCTAACATGCCTGCAAAATTTGGTTGCTTACATTCCAAAAATACAGGGTATTTTTCGATATGCCACGCCTCCAAAGAGGCTGAAAAATTATTTTTGGGGGCATCGATTGAGGAGGACATTAGTAACTCGACCATCCAAATTTCAAGCATCTAGCTCTAAAACTGCAGGAGATATAAACTTTTGCGGTTAGCCACGCCCCCTGTGGGCGTAGATAGTATACATATACATGCAAAATTTCAAGTCTCTCGTGTCAATAGTGTTCAAAATATAGCACAATTTGAAAATGCACTATATTCAGGTCCGGTTTACCACGCCCCCAATGGGCGTAGACATAAAACTTTTTGATCGATCTTCTTAGAATCATAACATTAACTTACTTACAGCGTTCTAGCTTTAACGGTGTAGAGGATACGTATTTCCCGATTTGCCACGCTCCCAATGGGCGTAGATATATCCGCCATAGCCTTTTAAAATTGGGTTATCACCCCGAGTGTACATTCCAAATTGCAACTCTCTAGCTCATCATCTATTAGGTTGTTCACTTAGTAATTTCGTTTTTTTAGTGCAATTCAAACACGATATTTTTTTTTGATAAATATATAATAAATCTATTTTGATATTTTGGTAGATTTAAACTTTCTGCAATTACTCGAGTTGTTATTCGGCGATTCGACTTCATTTTTGCCTTCCAGGACGTGGTCCATCTTAAGGAAATTGCCGGCCCGAAATTTTGCAAACCAATTTTGGCATTGGCGTTCTGTCAATACATCTTGCCCGTATTTATCGCATTATTTTTGCCTTGCTTTGACTGAATTTTTGCCCTTTCGATAGTAAAACAGTAAAATATGCCGAAAATGTTGTTTTTATCTTCCATCTTCAAAAGGACACCAAATGAAAACCATTTCACAAAATCCAACAACATTTTTTAAAAATAAGGTTTACTATATCAATTATTGAAATATATAACGATAAAGCGCTTAAGCACAAAGTTTGCTGCGAAAAAATTCAATAAGGTCAGCTGATGTCAAAAACGAAATTACTTAGTGAACGACCCAATAGTATGATGACTTGACTATGGGCGGAAGAGTTTTCCGATTTGCCACGCCCCTAGTGGGCGGATCGGGAAAATTTTTACACTTTATAATTCGGGAGCACATATGAGTATATGCTTAAAATTTCAGGTCTCTAGCTCTAATAGCGCCGAAAAATATTGCGTTCATACGGACAGACGGACAGCAAGACGGACATTGCACAAACCCAATATACTCTTTTTCCCTTTTTAAGGGAACAGAGTATAAAAACCCCCTTCAATTCGTATTTTGATTTTTTAAACCCCGTTAAATGGAAGCCCCGGCAAATCGAAAACCGTTGTAATTTGTAAAAAAAATTCAGTTCCCTTGTTATTATGAATTATCGAGACTCGACTGTATATATATATATAAAAATATATATATATATATATCTATAAATTTATATATATTTATTTATTGCTTCTGTTTGCAGTGAAAGATCTCAATGATAACACTCCGAAATTTATCGAGCCATCTTTCAATACGAAATTGTCAGTAGCAGCGAAACGTGGTCAATTTGTTGCATTGCCAAGAGCGTTTGATAATGACGTATCTGACATTAATTTTTTGCAATACAAAATTGTCGATGGAAACGAATTACAAACCTACAGCATTGAAAAGCAAAACGGAATAATTTATCTTCAAAATATGTTAAATTTCACTGATAAACCAATCACTATATTAAATATTTCAATTTCCGATGGAGTTCACACAAGTTTTGCTCGATTAAAAATTACTTTAATTCCTGAAAACGTCCACAGTCCAGTATTTGAAAAACTATCATATGAAGCAAAAATTTCTGAAAACCTTCCACATGGACATAAAATAATCACGGTTCGTATATATTTATAGAATTTAATTTTTCTTAGCACTTTCTGATTCAAATTTATTCTAGGTGAAGGCGATTGATAATGATTTTGGTCAATACGCCAATGTTTATTATGAAATCACGTCTGATGAAATGAAAAAATATTTTAATATAGACCGAAACACTGGTTTAATTACATCAAAAGTTACATTTGACAGAGAAATTAAAGATGAGTACGTCGTACAGTTAAAGGCAATTGATGGTGGATGTAAATTTGGGTTTGCAACACTAAGAGTGTACATTGACGACATTAATGACAATAGTCCACAATTTTTTTTGAAAGAATACAAACTTGTTATAAGCTCTTTAATAAAGCCTACTGATACTATACTAACGGTAAGTAGTATAAGCAATATAAATATTGAAATGTAAGCAGAAGAAGGAGCAGGAACTCAAAAAATATCTTGAGCACTGCAGTTAAAAATTTATATCTACAGATTTTGAAGCTGAAAATATTATTTTTATTTATTCATTCTGTGCTTCAGGTAAAGGCTACGGATAAAGATATAGACGTCAATGGTATTATTCAATATACTATTGTTCCCAACTCTATGAAAAAAATGTTGGAAAAAACAATTCATTTGAATGAAAGTAATGGAAATATAGTTATTATTAGAGAACACGAACATCTTGAAAAGGGCGTTTTACAGTTTTTCATTCGTGCTTTTGACTGTGGAGAACCATCATTGCATAACGATATTCCAGTTTCTCTTGAAATAGTCGATGAGGACGTGATAATCCCAGCTTTTGAAAAAACTCACTTGAATCTTAAAATTATAGAATCTACATCACCAGGAACTGTTTTAACTAAATTTAATGTGTATGGAAATTACTCATTAAAATTTACTACTTCAGATGAAAGCTCAATCTTTACAGTATCTGAAAACGGGGAATTAATTCTAATGCAAACATTGGATCGGGAACAAAATGAATCACATTATCTAGTAATCGTTGCCGAAACTGCGACGTTCCCAGTTCTATATGTATATGCTGATGTTAATATTCATGTTACTGATGAAAACGACAATTACCCTAAATTTGATAATATAATTTATAATGCTGAAATCGCGGAGAATACTGATAAAGTAGCGTCAATACTAAAAGTAACGGCAACTGATGCAGATAGTGGATCAAATGGTGATGTTCGATACTACATTGACGATGAATCAAAGGACATACGAAGCATTTTTGACATCGACATTTACACTGGAATGATCACTCTATTGTCTTCCTTGGATAGAGAAGTTCAATCAGAGTTTAACTTTAATGTCATTGCCACAGATAACGGCCACCCAAAACATGATTCAAAGATACCAGTATCTATTAAGATTATTGATTATAATGATAACGGACCCCAATTCAAGTTGACTGAGGACCAGATATATGTTTTAGAAAGTGCACTGCCAGGAACAGTACTCAAAAATTTATTGCTTATAGATCCAGATAGCGAAAAGCAAGTAATGGAATATTATATTATTTCTGGAGATAATCAATCACAATTTCAAATTGGAAAAACTGGAGAGTTGTTTATATCAAGACCTCTTGATAGAGAACAAATATCATTCTACAATTTAAGCATCTTAGCCACAGACGGCAAGTTCACCGCCAAGTCGAATGTTCAAGTGCACATTAAAGACGTTAACGATAATATGCCATACTGCTTAAAGCCTCGTTACCGCATTGAAATAAATGAATCAATACCGATCGGGTCAACCATAGGTGAAGTAAACGCATTGGATTTTGACTCGAGTAATGATTTTAAATTACGTTATTACTTATCTGGGAGAAGTTCCGACGATTTTGTTATTTGTAAAGAAAGTGGAATTTTAAAAGTAGAGAAGCTTCTTGACCGAGAACGAGTTTCAAAATATAACATTTTCGCACATGTTCAGGATGGGAAAGAATTCATCAGAGAATGTGTTTCCGAAATAATAATTAATGTGAATGACATTAACGATAATGCCCCTATTTTTACCATGCGCAATTATAGAGTAAGCATACAAGAGGATGCTCAATTACAAACATTGATTACAAAAGTACATGCTACTGATAAGGATTTTGGAATAAACCGCAAAATTAACTACTCATTAATAGGAACTAATAGTGATTATTTTAGTATTTCAAAATCAACAGGAATAATAAAATTGGAAAAAAGCTTGGACCGCGAAACTATATCATTGTATAATTTAACACTCATCGCCGAAGATTTCGGGAAACCTAAGCTTTCTTCAATTGCAAACATTGTTATAAATATTTTGGATATAAACGACAACCCTCCAGAATTTACATTACGACAGTACTCATATAATATATACGAAAATGTCACACATGGATATGAAGTTTGTACAGTTTTTGCTACATCAAAAGATATTGGTGTTAATGCTGAAATATCATATTTTATAATAAGTGGTAATGAGCAGCGTAAATTCAATATTAATTCCAAGTCAGGTGTATTAGTTGTTAATGGATCATTGGACTTTGAAAAAACGAAGTTTTATTTTCTTACTGTTCAAGCTATTGATGGAGGCAGCCCGCCGCTTAGCAACATCGCATATGTTAATATATCTATAGATGATGTTAATGACAATATGCCAACGTTTACACAAAACATATTCCGTAGTAGTGTGAAGGAGGATAGTTTACTGAATGCTCCAATAATAGATATTAAAGCCACTGATGAGGACTCCAACTTGAATGGCATCATAAAATATCATATTGTGAAAGGTGATAGTTTAGGACAATTTCACATTAATAATAGCAATGGAACAATAAGCCTGGCAAGAACGCTCGATCGAGAAACTATTTCAGACTATATACTCGATGTGCAAGCCTGTGATTTGGGGATCCCGGTGCAATGCAATACTGTACAAGTCAATATTATAGTTTTAGACGCAAATGATAATGCACCAGCATTTTCGCATGCGAATTATAGCATTGTTTTACAAGAAAGTAGACCTCTGGGATATGTTTTTCTTACTTTTGACGTATCTGATGCTGACGAGGCACCCAATTCTGAACCTTACACATATGATATACGCTCTGGAAATGAAGGTGGACTCTTTCGACTGGAGCAAGATGGATCATTGAGTACAGCGTCACGGTTCAATCACAAGTTGCGAGACACATTTACAATACAAATCCGTGTCTTTGATAATGGAACGCCTCCACTCTACTCGGATACTTGGGTAACGATAAAAATAATTGAGGAAAGCCAATATCCTCCTATTTTAACTCCTTTAGAGATTAATGTGAATTCCTTTGAAGATGAATTTACTACTGCGTTTTTGGGAAAAGTGTATGCCACTGACCAAGATCAATATGATGAACTAACATTTTCTAAAGCTCTTACAATTGACGAAACTTATCAATCTTCCAAACTATTCAGAGTCACAGAAAAAACTGGAGAAATATTTTCATCATCCAACTTGGATATTGGCCTTTATAAACTAAATGTATCTGTCACTGATGGAAAATTTACAGTATACACCACTGTTAAAATTAATGTTGAGCTGATAACGATGGAAATGGTCAAAGAAGCAACAGTTATTAGATTTAGTAAAGTTTCTGCTTCAGATTTCTTACTAAGTCATAGGAAAGGTTTCATTCGATCTATACGGAACGTGATGAGATGTCGTCAAAAAGACGTGATTTTAATATCGTTTCAGGAGCAAGCTCGAAATTCTTTTGACAAAAGAGAGCAATACCCGACAGATTTGAACGTTGTATTTGCAGTTCACAAGCAACAAATTAATCCAAATTCAGATGCTTTCTTTAGTAGTGATGAGATTCGGTTATCTGTTATCAGCAAAGAAATTGAAATTGAGAACGAGTCAAACTTAATCATTGAAGAAATATTGCCAAGTTATTGCAAGAGCAAAAAGAATGTTTGTGTTAACGGAATCTGTAAACAATTGATTAATATCGAAGCTAAAAATATAACAACTATTTACACAGACGTGATTAGCTTTGCAGCGCCATCGTATAGTTTAATAAATAAATGTGTTTGCAAACCTGGTTTTGACGGAAAATACTGCAATGAAACAGTAAATGCATGCTCTTCTGATCCATGCCCTCCGCAGAGAAACTGTTTGCCATCAGAATCTTCAACTAAATATCAATGCGTCTGTCCAAAGGGATACTCGGGTTCATTCTGTGAAATCAAATCTTCCAGATGCGATAATGGTACATGCGATGATTTTTCATCAACAGCAGTATCATTTGGCGGTAAAAGTTATGCTCATTACAAAATTAATAAAGCCAAAGCGAAAAATATATTGGAAAATCAATTTGCATACTCCCTACAAATCAGGACAGTTCAACAAAGTGGGACACTGTTATATGCTAGCGGAAAAGTTGATTATAACGTATTAGAACTTGTCAATGGAGCTGTAAGATATAAATTTGACTTAGGATCTGGAGAAGGTGTTGTTAGCGTATCAAGCATTTATATTTCCGATGGCGCATGGCATACAATCACATTGGAACGAACGCTCAACAGTGCCAAATTAATTGTTGATAATAAGCATGTTTCGCAAGGTAGTGCTCCTGGAGTAAATGGTATATTAAATATTCAATCAAATGATATATTCGTTGGAGCTGAAGTTCGACCACACCCATCCATTATTGGCTATGAAGATATTCAACGTGGTTTTATCGGATGTATGGCGAACATTAAAATTGCTATGGAGCCCTTACCTTTATACATTTCAGGAGGTAGTACGATTGCTGCTCTAAAGAGATTCACAAATGTTGAGTTTAAGTGTGATCCAGCAAACGTTCTGGTCAGCTTAGGAGTTTGTGGTACGCAACCATGTCTGAATAGCGGAATTTGCAGGGATGTTGGGAATGATAATTTCAAATGTATTTGTCATGCGCGATTTTCTGGAGAATTATGTGAAATTGATTTGGATCCGTGTTCGTCAGCACCATGCTTATTTGGAGGACGCTGTGAAAACCAAGCAGTTAATAATTTCACTTGTATTTGTCCAATTCACTTATCTGGAAGAAGATGTGAATATGGAAAGTTTTGTACTCCAAATCCCTGCAAAAATGGCGGCATATGTGAAGAAGGTGACGGTGTGTCACATTGTATGTGCCGTGGATTTACAGGGCCAAATTGTGAAATTGACGTCAATGAATGTGAAAATCAGCCATGTGGAAATGGAGCCACTTGTATTAATGAAGCCGGTAGTTTTCGCTGCATTTGCCCGTCATTTCTTACAGGTGCAAGCTGCGGAGATCCTCTATATTCTAATTCCATTTCTACAAAACTAAAGAATTTTTCAATGGAACATATAAGTGGAATAATATCGGGAATAACTATAGTATTCATCATCATCATCATATTACTGGTCTGTCTAGCTTTTAAGAAAAACACATCTACAAAAGTCCGAAATCGAAACGAAAAAATAAAAAATAAACACTCTCTGAAGCAAGCGAATCTTAACTCACTTCTTGACAAGGAAAATCTTTGCAAGTCGAACGCTAAAATAAGCAATTTAGAAATCAGCCAACGACCAATAAGCTATTCGCCCCCAATAAATGATAGCCTATTTGTGAGCAATACAACATTTGTGAATAATTTAGATATTTTACGAAGTTATGGCTCTGCTGGTGATGAGCTCGAAAATATACCTTTCGAATATCAAAAAGTTAATCGAACTAATCAACATGTTAATATAAATCCAAGTAACCTAATCGACGGAGACAATGGTCATAAGCAAGAGTGGTGTGAGCAAATACACTTAAAAACGTTTAACGAGAATAAGCTGAATAACGGTGAGTGCAAATGCAGAGATATAAGATTATTACATTTTACCAATTATCAAATCAAATATTTCAGAACGCAGACTAGACTATGGATTTCCAGTAAACCGTCTCTCAACTGGAAAACTAATTCAAGTTGCACTGCCTAAAGTGTGTCACTCTACATCTAATGGCAACTTCGTTGATTCCCCTGGGAATGGGCAATACCACTGGGATTGCTCGGATTGGGTTCGGAAAAGCCATAATCCTCTTCCGGACATAACGGAAGTTCCTGGTGCAGAAGTCGCGGACTCTTCAAGCTTCCATAGTAATGACAGTAACGAGTCTAAATCAAAACGGAAATATTTAGTTCATGGTAAGTTGGCTAAAAAACTTTAAAAAATCAGTGAACTAATAAAAATTAAATAAAAATACATAAATACTTAACATTTGCAGTAGAAGGTATCGATCCAACTAGAGATATGGATGCTCTAAATGAAGATATGGTATTTGAATATGTGGATTCAGAGTTAGACAGCTGTATTCAACCATTTATGTTGCCGAATTTAAATAATGAATCCCGTTCAAGGCTGAGTTCATTTAATAAAAGCGAGAACGAAGACTACAAACTAAATACAGGTATGATTAATATTAGCTAATTTAAATCAAATTATAATAATTATGGAACGATCTTATTTCCATGCATTCAGTGCCTTTCCAATCTAAATCAAATCATTTGCGTAAGTTCAATATATATATATATATATATATATATGTATATATATATATATATATATATATATATATATATATATATATATATATATATATATATGTATATATATATACGAGTACTCATAGCAGAAAAGACAATCGACGTATATATTTGTATTTATTTAAGAATTTAATGGAAAATTTTTAATAGAAATCAGTAGAAATAAAATACTTTAGTCAAATTTTTAAAATTTTTAATGTTTTTAATTATTACCAGGCAAAGTATATTTGCGACATCCTGATTCGTATTTACCTACATTGCATACTCCAAGTGACACGGAGGCAGAAAGCTCCAATAATGAGACAGCTATGCTTAAAAAGGAGTTACCAAGTCGAAGAGCGATTAGCGGTAATGTATATATATTTAGAGGTAATTGTATGTATTTACAATTACCTATTGTTTGTATACACTGAACCCATTGAAATGAGAAACCAGGATATAATAGTGTTGTTAAAAGTATGTAACAAGCAGAAGAAGGCGTAGCAGACCCCATAAAGCGTAAATATATTCTTGATCTTGATACTGTCCGTCCGTCCGTATGTATGAATGCGTTGATCTCAGAAACTTTAAGAACTAGAGAGTTCATTCTTTTTTTGTTAGGTGTTGGGTTATCTCGTTCATCTTTAGAGCTAGAGTCTCCATGTCTTCTACTAATTTAATATAAATTCGATTTCTGTTGCATTTCTGATACCGTCCCCAAATTCGCACCTATCCCCCAATATTTGGAGAAACGTAATTCAAATACTAGAGACTTGCAATTTGGCAAATAGATACGTTTTAGTACTATTATTATATTCTGAAAGTTTCCTTGTGATCGTTCATTTAGAAATGGATTTATAAGCGTCCAAAGTATAGCCCAACCTACTCCCAATCCACGGCGACAACTGCGCGCGGACATACGTGCGTAAAAAAAGAGTATTAGCTTATATTTTGTGCAGGCTTCAGGGTATCTCGTAGTCGAGCAGTCTCGACTAGAGCCTTCTTACTTTTTTTTTATTTATATTTTTTTCCGGCTTTTAAGTAGGAAGGTTATTAATTAATAACAATACTTTCGGTTACAGGTAATTCTGAAGAAATATATCTGTTTCCAAATGCGGCTGGAAAATCTGGTTCAGACAGCAATATATCTGTTCAACTTTGCGAAATCGAAGACTCGGAATTAGAAGACTTTCTGCCGCTACAAGGAAAATATAGTAGTGAATGACATATTAATTGTAAAAAACAATAGATTTTAACTTTGGCCATGACTCCGTTACTTTTTCTACTAATTTTATATGAAATTAAACTGTACAACTATAATTATATTTTTAACAATACGGCATTTTTTTTTTTTTTGAATATATTTGAATATTTAACGAGTGAGTATAAAATGATATTTGGTAATCAACATCTTCACATTATTATTCATCAGTCATAGAAGAACAGTACAAATTTTAATAATCTAATATATACTCCGTCTGCGATCTGTTGATGAAATTTAATTTTTATTTGTTCCAGAAAATTTAGTCACTTTCGTCCGTTGTATTTACATATGTATGTGTAAATCGGATTATTATTTGCACAACGCGATTCCCATTTTATGCATTTATTATAATAAATTTTATCGTGAGTTCCGTGAACTCTTTATCCAGTTAATAAAATCGTTTCCTTCAGATCACTTTGGGGAAATCACTGATAATATGCCAGACCTGATAAAAATAAATTATAAATAAATAAAAAAAAAAAATAATAATTACTTAAAATAAAAAACCGCATTAAAAGACGCTGTTCGAAATGTATACATACATAAGTATATGTAGCCTTGCTTGTGTGCATAACAGAGACACAAATGTTTTTGATAGCGGAAAAAATTTGATAGCAGCAGATTTTGTAATTTGTGTCATTAATGTTAATTGCATAATTTGAAAAGTATATAGTAATGATGGTTGAGTAACGTTCTTGACATTCTAGATAGTCCTGATCTATATTATTTCAGACAACCTGGTACATTATTATACTCTGAGCCCATTGAAAATCGGAAATCAGCGTATAATGGCTTTGTTAAAAGTATGTAACAGGCAGAAGGAGGCGTGTCAGACCCCATAAAGTATATATATTCTTGATCAGGGTGACGAGAAAAGTCGATATAGCCCTGTACGCGTCGATTTCCGAAGATAGACAGTTCTTACTTTTTGTGTTAGACTGAAGTGAAATTCGATAACTCGTATATTTCCAAAGTTATCGATAAAACATTTATCGAGAATTAGTTATAAAACTATATCTCGTCATGATCATAATCTGAAGATTTAATTACGATTGTCCATCTAGAAACAGAATTATTAATCAAATAATTTATGGCAGCAAAATCCACGCGACACAGCAAGCGAGCTGCAGTCTCCAAGTCTTCTGCACATACATATATAGATATTATTTTAATATAATTTCGGTTTTGTTAGATTTCGGATACCGACCCAAAATTCGCGTCCATCCCGCAAAATTTGGATAAAACATAATTCAAATACTAGAGACTTTCAATTTGTCAAAGAGACACATTTCGATGCTATTAATATATTCTGAAAGTTTCATGAAGATCGTCCATCTAGGAATGAAGCTAAAAGCGTTTAAAGTATAGCCCAACCCACCCCAAGACAGTGGCGGTTATGAGTGCGTAAAGAAGAGTGTCATATGTATATATTTGCAGGGCTCAGAGTATCTTGTAGTCGAGCTGTCTCAACTAGAGCCTGCTTAATTGTTTTAAAATCATATTTATCATTCATTCATATTAGTTTAATCCACGACTGTTGGTCGACAGATGGGTGTAGATTAATAATATAATATTAGGAATGCTAAAATAAGTAATAATCGAATTTTAAGTTATAAAACATTGAAGCATAATTTAAAAATTTGCAACTCTGCCCATCATGGATATTAATTGGGGTGGGGTCCAGTGGAACTACAAGTTGAGGAAGGCTTACAACAATTTAGTAAGTATACATTTAATATGCAATGGTAATTCGTCCACCCATATATTTAAATATTATTTTACTTGAACACACACATAATATATCATGTATTTTAACGTGTGTGTTTGACGGTGTGAAAAGCGTACATTGATTTTTTTGTAATTCGCATTTTATTTAACAGAACTAAATCCTATTCTTCCTTTTAAGAATAATACAAAAATGATAAGGACTGTTAAACTGAGTGTTATCATAAATAAAATGGATATATTATTATTAGGGCCAATTTGGTCCGAAAAGTATTTATCATTATTCCAAGTTATTTTGGCAAGTTCAGTGTTTAAGTTCGCAATAATATTATTTTGACTTCCTGAAAGAAAGATATTGATTATTGATGAACATAGTAAAAATATATTAAAGAAATTACTTGTTACCTTCGATTAAATCTTCATCCAGTTGTATACTTTTGTTAATGGTGAACGTCGTTGCCACTATCCACTTTAGTATTTGGCATTGTAAAATAGGCTTTTTGAAATGTTTTTTTACTTTTGATAACTTTTCTAAATTACTACCGGGCATTCTGATAGGTAAAGCCGTTTCTTTCATTTCCTTAAACTCTGAAATTCGATTTAAATTTTCCAATAACATCGATTTATGAGAATTCATTGCAAAATCTAAAATGGTTGTTAAAAGCCAGAAGCATGCTTTCTCCATGTGCGAAGAATCTAAGCAATTGGAATCGCCATAGACAGCAATACGACCTTCTGTGAACGTATCACTTTTTTCATTAAATAAAATTCCATTTCTTAAAATTGTCTTATCAAATGTCATATCTGAATACTTAATGCTATCTTCAACTGGATAGTTCCTTCGATTTTTCGTTTTATTAAGGTGTCGATATTTAGAATTAGTTTGAAATAATCCCATTATAGGTAAAAAATGTTTCGAATCCATATTTTGTGATTTTCCATTTGTAATAATCTTAAATTAATGTGAAAAATTTTTTTTATTAATAAATACAATTTTCTAAGTTTAAGCTATTACCGATTCGCCCTGATCATTTAAGTTGGTACCAATAACCACGTCACCTCGATTATTTGGAAATGTTGTAAGCGTTGTTCCACTTGCGTAATACATGGAATGGTCTCCCAATTTGAAGTGCCCCTCACCAACGAAGTCACCGAACGATATATTAAAAGGTGTCAATAGATCATTTAAGGCTGGAATATTAGCTCCACCAGTATCAGGTATCCACCATTGTCTGCTATTTTCATCGAAGAATTTTATATGCCTCATTACCGATGTATTATACCAATCCGCAAAAATAATCACACTTAAACCCTTTTCGTAAACAAATTTTTCTAGACTAGAAATCTCTTCGTCATAAAATTCTTCTTCTGGATCTACGATCAATAATACCCCATATTCATGTGGGTTAAAACACGTAAATGGTTCTCTCAACACGTCGATATAATAACCAGAGTTTCTTAAATGAATATAAGTATCTCTGAAATTTGTATGAATGTGATCGGCTCTCCAATCGAGCGGATCTGTTTTAATCTTTAAATTATCTCTTGGCATATAACCCGGTGGATATCTTAGGCTATGAAATTGATCCCATAGAATTCTTTTGTGCCGGGGTGGCTTTGGTGTAATTTTTATTGTCAAGGGTAACTCTACTTCACTTCGTTGTGTCACATTTGAGCCAATTGGAAAACTATCTATCAATAATATTATACGTCCTTTAGATATACCTTCATAATTCTGTGCTTCACTATTGACAACTGGAATTAAAAAATATTGTTTTTTAGTAGCTTTTATTATGTAGACGCACATTCATTAATTATATATAATACACCATCGAGCAACAAAAGCGAATGATGTCTGATTTAAAAAATTAAATGTATATGAATGTCGCGTCTTTTAATATGGATCCAATTATATCTTCGAAACTATCTTTTGAATTGAAAACATTTAAATTTCTAATTCAGACATGCCCATCAATATGCATGATTAATAATATTCTATTCAATTAATAAAACTTGATTGAGTACTTAACATATCCAACACTTTCAAATATACGTCAGCTTAAAAGTCGTTAAATACCTGGGTCCTATAAAACTGTTCTATTATTAGAATGCATATAAGCACTCAAAGAGCGATGAGCTATGTAAATGAGCGTAATGTACAAAATTCATTTGTATTGTGTTACTCTCTTACCAATATAGATTGCCATCCATCCGGTCCAAGGCCAAAGCGTAATTGAAAATGATGTAGAAATGTTCAGGTAACGGCCGAAATTATGAGGATCTGGTACCCATTTTGGTTGACCTATAATTTTACCTGTCACAGATATCCCATTAAGAATTGTAACGTTTACAATCGCAGCAGTGCTTCCATAGAACAATGATTGACTACTGTATGGCCACATATAATTTGAAGTAAAATCGATAGAGGATGGGATAAGACTAACTTTTGGTTTGTACGATAGAAGTAATTGCATACTTTTTAATAAATTTAGTTTTCCTTGACCTTGCTCAAATATATTATAATTTGACAACCTTTCTGCACCTTCAACAAGCACTTGTTTCAATGATGACGGATTGACCAAATCTATTTTATGCGAAACGCCACTTCTGAGTAAAGCTGCGACTCCAGCAACAACTGGCGATGAGACTGAAGTTCCTGATAACCTTCTGCATCCCTTGCGTACGTCACTCCCCTCCACTTGACTACCATAGGTGACAATGTCTAACCCTATTCTACCATAACCTAGTGGAAGTTCCCAGGTTGTCATGCCTCTAGAACTAAATCTGGCGATTTGGTTATCATAATTAATACTACCTACGCCGATCACATCACTTTGGTCACCTGGATTATTTAGAGTGCCGTATATGGGACCGTCATTCCCGGCAGCCGATATCATAATTATATTATTTGCTGATAATTCTAGAACTTTATCCACGAATGGTGAATCCATAAAATCTGGCCCTCCAATGCTTAAATTGATAATGTTCACTTTTTTATAAATCGCATAATTGAAAGCATCTAAAAACCACGATGTATAGGATACCTTTAATTTAAAAGAAATCGACTGTTAGCGACAAATAATATGATTGAGCGTGACAACTGAATTAGATTATATTTTTCCAACATTTCTGACGTACTGAATCGAACGGGGTATTCCATTCTTTGGATACCCACCCAGCACGTTTAAAATCTTAGAACACTATAGTCTGATTCTTAGTTACTGTTTCTGTTAAATTTCTTGACATTTTTGTCAGCAAATGAGATTCGCGTGTTTACCTGGGAGTTTGTGAAAACTTTATATATATGCAACTCTGCATCTGGAGCCAATCCAAGACACTCCTTTGAGGAAGCTATCACACCTGCCACGAACGTCCCATGACTTACGCCGTCATCCAAAGATTTCTCATTAGTCCAGTTCGTTCGCTCCTTGACGTTTCGAAAATGGGGATGATTTTGAGTTAAGCCAGTGTCAAAAATAGCAACCTTAACACCCTTCCCTGTAATTCCAAGTTTCCAAAGAACGTCTGCATACAAGGAGGCAGCCACATGCTGCGGGTGCCCAGACTTCACATGTTTATCCCGTGCAACTCCTTGGGTATTGCGAATATAATATGTGGCATTGTAGTTGTTGTTCGATGATAGAAGTCTTTGGACATAATGATGACGAGAAACTCTTTTAACTGCGGGGTGAGCTTTTATAGCGTTGAGTGTTTGTTCTATTAAAGTGTAATTCGTATCCCATATATGCAGGATGTCGAAATCACTTGGATAATGACAAGCTAAATTATAACGGGATATAATTGACCATTTTGATACCTAAAATATATATTTTGTATTTTTCTAAACTCATTGATATATTATTTTGCAATACATACATTTCCTTTTATTAGCCTTTTTGAAATAAATGATTTCCTAACCTGCGAATAGTATTTTGAGTGATAGGTCACAATATACTCGTCAGGAACGTTCTTATCCTGAAATTTGATTAGTTTAGATGCCTCTATAAAAGAGGCAAGAACCGCATGTATGACAAGCACATATGTTAATGCATTCATTTATGAGAAATACTACAAGCAATAACAAACAATATTATTTGTGCCCAACGTTCCACGAACGGTCGTCTAGATAACGTCCTAAAGAAAATGTGTTTGTTTCGTGGAACATTGTAAAGGAACGTGTTTCAATATTTTTTAATCCAACGTTTTATCACAAGCCATACAACACATAGACTGGACAACTGGAACAAGTTAATGTGCACACTTATTTTTTGACATTAGAACCCCCTCAACTTCGTATTTGCTCGGGTTTTTACTTTTAGAGTCGGGGGAGAAAAATTGCGGATGGCAAAATCATTCCGCTTCGAGCGCTCGACGGTGACGGTCGATATTCTAAAAATACCTGACATGTGCCGCTCTTTCCCTTGCTCTCTTTCTCTTTCTGCTCTACGCTTTTTACTCTCTGCTCTCTTCTCACAAAAATATATGTATGTTGGCACAAACAGCAAGCAGCTTACAAAAATTGAAATTTCTTCTCGACTCGCGATCCCATTGGTTCCCTTCTGAGCGAAGAGTATACCGAATTCTTAAACTGCTTTGCCATGCTCATGCAAAATGTTAGCGTTTTTATGATTATTTGTGGAAAGGGTATGAAAGTGTTGATGTGCATAACGAATATTATTTCCCGATGACCATACACACACACATTTACACTTCGTCGCTATATGTGTAAGCATTTATGTGCTTGTGTGCGATAGATATTCTTGCTGCCTGTAGCACTATTAGAACCCCAGCAGTTGATGTTCGTTCGGTTGGGTAGCTGATGTGAGCTTGGATGCACACACACATTTACACTTCCCCGCTATATGTGTGGGCATTTATGTGCCTGTGTGCGATACACTTGCTGCATGTAGCAATTCTAATTTCCCAGTGATTGCTGTGGGTAGCTGATGTGAGCCTACACACACACATACATAAGTGTACGTCTGTGATGTGATAATCACAATCGCCGAGTATCACTTGTTTAGGCATTTGAATGAATGCTCTGCCTGGGGCATGTTTCGTGCATAGGTCTCGAATATTGGGCGTGTGCCTACCTCAACTTTGAATTAAGTAATCGATTTTGGGTAATTTTAGTAAAAGAAAATTGAAAACGATTCGTGAATAAGAAATTTAAATTAAAACATTTAACATAATACATGTATATTTTTGTTACTTAGTGGAAAATACGTCTACATAACGAATGCACATGTTTTGCATAAAAGGGTCAATTTTACCTGTATATCTAGGCATTTCTTTAAAAGGGTTATATGTGACCTGAACCTGACCAACTGCTGGGGGTTTTAATAGTGCTACAGGCAGCAAGAATATCTATAGCACACACAAGCACATAAATGCTTACACATATAGCGAGGAAGTGTAAATGTGTGTGTGTATGGTCATCGGGAAATAATATTCTTTATGCACATCAACACTTTCATACCCTTTCCACAAATAATCATAAAAACGCTAACATGTTGCATGAGCATGGCAAAGCAGTTTAAGAATTCGGTATAGTCTTCGCTCAGAAGGGAACCAATGGGATCGCGAGTCGAGAATAAATTTCAATTTTTGTAAGCTGCATGCTGTTTGTGCCAGCATACATATATTTTTGTGAGAAGAGAGCAGGGAGTAAAAAGCGTAGGGCAGAAAGAGAAAGAGAGCAAGGGAAAGAGCGGCACATGTCAGGTATTTTTAGAATATCGACCGTCACCGTCGAGCGCTCGAAGAGGAATGATTTTGCCATCAGCAATTCAACCCCCCCCCCCCCCCCGAGAGGGGGTTCTAATGTCAAAAAATAAGTGTGCAAATTAACTTGTTCCAGTTGTCCAGTCTATGTGTTGTATGGTTAGTGGTTTTATTTAAATGCATATCTGAAACTATATCTACTTTATTATTGCATTTTGTAACATATGTTTACAATATATAAAAGAATTTAATGATATCAAAATAATGAATTTATACAGAATTGATTCTAATACTGTTGTAATTGATTTAATTTAAATTGTATGCAGCGAAAAATAAATTGCAAACATAGTTCCACGGAAAATGTTATTTTATGTTTTTTAGTGTTTAGCCAATAACCATACAAAACATAGGCCAGACATGTAGAACAAATTTTTTCCACTTACCAAAATATGAGCGAATCGACCAGTCAAATTCGTATTTGTTCGGCTTGGGCGCTACTGGCTCGGGCAGTCAAAATATGATACAACGAATTTATTGCGCTGCAAGCGCTCACCGCTGTGGTCATATTTTCATATGAGTCGATGCTATGCGATATTTTTACTTTATTCTCCCTCTCTTTTCTCTCTCTCTCTCTCTCTCACACACACACACACACACACACACACACAATCCAGCAACCCATAAAAATTGAAATTTGTTCGCGAGTCGCGATTCGCAACGATTCCCGAAATCTTAAAAAGGTTTTCCATGATCATGCAAAATTTTAGTGTTTTCGTGATTACTGTTGGGAAAGGTATGAAAGCGCAGATGTGCTTAAGCAATACATTTTCGCGATTAGCATGCACACACACATACATACACATAATTTGTTGTACATGTTCGGTCTATGTGTTGTATGGTTAGTAGTTTAATCCACAATAATTCTCGTTACGCGGTCCTCTTTAATCAAGCGAAGAAATAGATTTTGATGTGGAATATGCTGACTTAATAAAATAAATACATATGAGTTTATAAAAAGGGTCGCATTTTAAATTATACATTTTTAAATATCAGTTAGATCTGAAAATTTGTTTAAAAAATATCGCGATCTACAAAATATTAATAGGCAAAAACATTTGGACTTTTTTAAATTTATAATTCACTTTCGTTAAGACGAAATTCTTAATGCATCTCTATGTATTTACATATGTATGTATGTATGCAGGTATCAATGATAACTCATGAATACTTTAACTTACTTAGTTATGACTATAAAAATAGTATAAGGGGTAGCGAACGCAGGATATTTTTATAGCCGACTACTGCTATATAACATTTAGAGTTTTTATTTTATTTTTTATTTTAGCCGTAGAGTCAACAATACAAGTCACTCGCCAAAGTTCTCTCTGAGCTTTAGAGGTGAAAGCATCTCAAAGTTGGGCGTGCGCAGAGCGAAATGAAAATGTTAAGGATAAATACAATTATACTTGTCAGCCAGAAACATTGGTCTATTTTATAACTGATAAAGATTCTTGTTTACTTAATATTAAGGATACTTAATAATTTGTTAAAAATCGCAGATAGAAAGTTTCTTGAATGGAATAAAAATCAGTTTGTGAAGAAAATATCAATATGGTAAGTCATAAGATAACAGTTACACATTTAGCTAGTTCTTACATGTATGTACATAAGTATGAGTGTGCGTATTAATGGCTTTTTAAAGGTTCTATGAAATTATGTATATATGTACATATGTACATACAACTAAATTTATTCATTCCCTAAAAATGTTGTCATTGACTCATGCTTCATTGCATTAAGTATTTACGTATATTAGGTATGCATGTATGTACATATGTGTATGTATAAATTCAAAGCAATATTTTCATAAGTAAATACATTTCTGTACATAATTTTATATGAATACATACATATATGTCCATATATATATATATATATATATATATATATATATATATATATATATATATATATATATATATATATATATATATATATGTATATATATATATATATTTATATATATATATATATATGTATATAATTTCGATGTGTTCGATGTGTATGTATGTACATACGTATGTATGTTTATATACTTTTTTTTATAACTATTCTGCTGTAATATAACTTCTCAAGCTCTTAATAATTATCAAGATGTTTATATTTATTTATAAGCAATAATCATTATTGGCAGCGATTTGATCAGAAATGTAGTATACATTACAGGGAGAACACCCACCTTGTAGGAGGTATGTGCATACATATGTATATGTATATATATATATATATATAATGTGGGAATAAATGCAGTGCTACGGAATTTACAGTTATATAAGTATACATACATATGTACACATATATGTATGTAGATACTTTACATAAATCTATACCATAAATGGAACCCTTCATAGATGAAATAAATACTTATGTACATATGTATGTATGTATGTATGTATGTATGTATAAACGTATACATATGTATATGTATGTAAATATATATATATATATATATATATATATATATATATATATATATAATATATGGATATATGGATAATTACACGACTAATTTAGAATTCGTTTTAATTAATCTAAAAATTTAAAAATTTATTATAATCGGTTTAGATTATATCCGTATATAATTGTACATTGTACATATGTATATATACGTATATGTATATTTAATTTAGAGTGCTTTTAGTGGCTTCAGTTTAAATAATGAAGTTCAAGTTGTATTCAAAATGAATCAAGTTAAATGTTTTACGTCAATAGACTCAGTTATTTCGAAAATTATAACTTAAACTATTATTTACTGTAACCTTTGTTCACACACCCTTTGTTCACATCAGTATAAATTGTATATAGTTCAGACATGAACATACAAATATACTATTATGTATAAGGGCCACAATGTGTACTTTATAAATAGACAGATGAACGCTGACCCTCACAATAATTTAATTTAAGAATGTAATAGACCAATGCTGAGCTTTACAAACTCAGCAATTACATATGTACACTAGATTGAAGAGATGAATTTACGCGGCTACGGTTTGGCCCGCTCTTTCTGTCTTTGGTATATTGATATTTGCATTAAATGTTGACATTGACATTATATGAGCTTGGCGATACAACTTGATCTATAAATTCTCTATAGGGTTGTGATCTGGGGATCGGACCAGCGTTCCCAAGAGTTTTGAGCAAATGCAAAGCAACCAGGATTTGACTCTGCAGGCTTTATGGTTAGGGTCATTGTCCTGGTTCAGCTTAAATGTGTCCACAATGCCCATTTTTTCAATCAACTGCCCCAAATTTTCTTTCAAAATGTTTTGAATAGTAATCTCGGGTCGTTTTGTCATCTATAAAACCCAGATTTTCTTCTTTCTTGGTGGAAATAAAGCCCCATATCATGACGGCCGTGTTTCACGGTTGCTTTTAAATATATATATATTTTTGTTCAGCTTCATATTCAGCTTTCGTCACAAAATAATATGTCATCCCACCAGGTCTGCTCCACTTTGGAGTAATCTGAGACTAATAATATCCTTTATTTCCGCATACGGTCAGAAAAAAATGAATTTTTCATCACAACTAGGCTATTGTACCCATGTCATTTTTCTGGTACACCAAATTTATCAATCTGTATCGAGTTTTCCATAATCGGCAATGAGTTCAGCTTTTAATTCTGGAGCCCTTCATCAAGGATTGTGTGTTACTTTCCTTACAATCTCGGTATATTCTCGGAGAGTTAGTTTTTAGGGTTGTATAGTTTGTTTAATTGAGGCGATCCTTCACTCATTTCTGAAACAACGGAGGATGTCACCCAAAGTATTTTAGCTAAAATCTGCCCTCCAAGTGCAAGTGGACCCCATGTTTTCGCTGGTCCAATGATGAATTTGGTCATTTTCAACTAAGGAATTCAGTTTTGCTCTACTATTGTTGTAAAATAATGTGCGATATATAATGCTTTTTATACCCTGAACCCATTGAAAATGGGAATTCAGGGTATAATGGTTTGTGAAAATGTATGTAACAGGCAGAAGGAGTAAAGTATATATATTCTTGATCAGCATAAAAAATAAGTTGATTGATTCCTGTCCGTCTGTCCGTCCGTATGAACGTCGAGATTTCGGAAACTACAAAAGCTAGAGAGAGTGTTCACATGAACACTCGTATGTAAGCTACGCAGTACGAGTTTATTTTGTTTTTTCGATAACTCATCCCATTTCCAAATTATCGATAAAAATTCGTTCGAAAATTCATTTCCATTTTTTAGGTTTTTTGGGTATAACTTCTACACCGTTTTATCTAGAGACTTCAGCTTTGTATATTTAGATAGATATTATGGATACGCAGATTTCGTAGTTTTCAGATTTTGGATGGCACGCCCCCTTCGTCCCCAATTTGAAAAAAAAAAACGCATTGCACGCATTTGCAATTTTGCAAATAGATAGATTTAGATACTCTTAATCTACTCTAAAAATTGCATGAAGATCGTCCATCTAGAAATGGAGTTATAAGCGTCCAAAGTTCAGCCCAACCCACCCCCAAGCCACGACAGCAACTGCGCAGTTAGCAGAGCTCGCGCTTATAAGGGCGTAAAGAAGAAGAGTATCACTTTTTTGCAGGGTTCAGGGTATCTCGTAGTCGAGCCGTCTCGACTAGTCTTTTTACTTGTTCGAGTTGCCGTAGTGCTTTCTTTTACAATATATTAATGTAACGCCCAATTTGATGTTTTTATACCCTGAGCCCATTGAAAATGGGAAATCAAGGTATAATGGTTTTGTTAAATGTATGTAACAGGCAGAAGGAGGCGTGGCAGACCCCATAAAATATATATATTCTTGATTAGGTCCGTCTGTCCGTCCGTCCGTATGTATGAAAGCTCAAGGGATTTCGTAGTAGAGCAGTCTCGACTACAGCTTTCTTACTTGTTTATAATACCTAATTAACTTTAATTTTTCAATCTATAACTTACGTTTGAACTTGAAAAATAAAAAAAAAAAAAACAAATATCATTGTGATGTAGTGAATATATACATATATGTATATTTTGCATTACCACAACTGGTAAATGTAAATATACAATGTCGGACGTTTAACTTAGTTTGAACAAGTAAAAAGGCTCTAGTCGAGAGTGCTCGACTACAAGATCCTTGAATCCTGCATAGTGATATTCTTCATCTTTACACACGTATAGGCGCGCACTCTGCTAACTGCGTAGTTGCTTTCGTGGCTTATTTATGCAATACTTGGGACGCTTATAACTTTCGGAACGTAATAATAAAATTTCAAGTCTTTAGTATTTGAAATGCACTTTTTCAAATTGAGGGGCGAAAGGAAATCTGCCAATTTTAGAATCTTTGTATACATAATATCTTTATATCTACGCTTAAAAAGCCAAGAAAACACGAATTTTCAAGCAAGAGTTTCGCACACAGGTACATAAATGTTTACACATATAGCGAGGGAGTTTCACGATCAACACTTTCATATTCTTTCCACAAATAATCATGAAAACACTAACATTTTTCATGAGCGTGTCGTTATGCCGTTAAAGAATTCAATATACTCTTCCCTTAAAAGGGAACTAATGGATCGTGTCGCGAAGAAATTTCAATTTTTAAGTGCTGCTTTTTGCGTGTGCTCGTGCCAGCATACATATACATACATACATACATCTATTTTTGAGAGAGAAGAGAGCAGAGAGCAAAAAGCGTAGGGCAGAGAAAGAGAGAGAGAGAGAGAGAGAGAGAGAGAGAGAGAGAGAGAGAGAGAGAGCAAGAAAAGAGTGGAGTGGAACATCCAGCATTTGTTTGAATATCGACTATCACAGCGCTCGAAGCGAAATTATCATTTCTTGTTATTGTTAATCATAATCTTGTTATCCCATTATCTTGTTATTTCACATTTTCGGTACGCGAAGCTGAAAGTAAGCTGCCGAGCAGTTTTCTGGCAGGTAACAACCAAAAACAATGGTGCAAAAACGTTTGATCTAGTTGTCTAGTCTATGCGTTGTATGTTTAGTGGTACTATACGGTCGAAAAATCTTGAGATTTTTATACGTTATATCGATTCCAATATATTAATACGTACTTAAAATTTAAGCGCCCTATGGCTATTAAAGTAACATGGACATGGCTATATCGATTCAGCTCGCCGGCTTTGGTCTACTACGCCTCCTTTTGCCTGTTACATATATTTTCACAAAAATGTTATACCGTAATTTGATATTTTCAATGGGCTCAGGATATAAAAGTTGATAGTTGCCTATGAATTTGAAAATATTAAATTTAATGTTAATATTATTAATATTATATTATTACTAATAATAATATTATTATTATTTATTCACGAGTATATTTTACTCATACATTAATTGAACTTTATTTTAAAACAAAATATATAACATTTCTTTTTCCAGATAACATACCTTTCCTTTGCAACCATGCAATTCTTCATTTATTTTTTGGCTTTAACGATTTCGTTTACAGGTAAGTTAAAAAAAAAAATAGATTGATTCAGAATTGGTTTCACTGCCCTTCGACTGCAATATGATCTGATGATATTCCTTGTCATTTTTACAAATTTAAATATGAAACGAAAAACAGATTTGACTAGAAATAATAAAAGTCAAATTACATATTTTTTTTGGATTCAGACAGTTGAAATATATTGTAACAAAATTAATCATTTCTAAGATGATATGCTGCATAGCATAACGTTTATTTATCTATTTATAGTGTAGGTTAATAAATACCACCTTTAAATAAAATCAAGATTTTAAAACCGGAGATAATATGATATTATAATGTCCACTGCTCTAGTGTGTGTATATATAATTTTTGGAATGTATAGGATATTTTTCTGGACTGTAATTGTCTACATAATTGTGTATTCTTATTTCCATCGAAAATGATAAATCATGCGTTCGTAATTAAGAAAAATCAGTTTTTTAAGGATTCAAGCGATCACTAGTGTAAAAAGTAAAGATAGAACAGAATTTTCTACAGAAATTTCTCGTATATACATACATACAATTGTTAGCTTAAAGATTAAAGATTAATCTAAAATAAGTTCCACACATTATTGAAACTAGTAATTAATTAAATAGCGTATATATTTGAATATAAGGAATGATATTTGAAAATTAATGCGTTTGTATGCATGCTTGCACATTTATAGGAAATATACGTACACTAGGTTTTACATGTCTGTCACATTGTCACTGCGGGGTTACTAATCCGATTAAAATAGAATTCAGCTTGAGAGGGTACTTATCAGAGAGAATCTGTGACAATTGAAACCAAATTAAATTGTTTTTAGTGAACTATTTACATTTTTTTTTCTTTCAGTATCAATTTCAGAGGGATCATTTATCCTACCAGAAAATGAAGCTCCTACAACAGCACCAAAATTTTTATCTAGGGGTCACCTTTATAAAGTTATAGTTGGCGAAACAATTGAATTGCCATGTAAAGTGCAAAATCTTGGTTCATACGTATTGCTATGGCGAAAAGGCTCTTCCGTTCTCACTGCTGGCCATTTAAAAATTTCAAGAGATCAGAGATTTAAGATTGGTGCAGACTATAACTTACAGATAAACGGCGTGAAAACCCAAGATGCGGGCGACTACATATGTCAGCTGGGGGACCAGGAGAATCGAGACCAGGTCCACACAGTTGAAATATTAGGTATTTTTCAAATATTACCTTTTTTTTTTTTTTACAAATTATTAACAAATTTCTTTCCCAGTTCCGCCAACGTTGAGAGCTCTTCCACATAATGGTCAAGTAACTGCGCGAAAGGGAAGCACAGTTACACTAGAGTGCAAGGCATCGGGCAATCCAGTCCCAACAATATACTGGTTTAAGAAAGACGTTTACTCAGGGCCAACGCATTTATCAGACAGTTCAACATTGATTCTAGAAAATGTCGATAGACATCACGCAGGGACATATCAATGTTCCGCCGATAATGGTGTTAAAGAGCGAGTATCAATGGATATACAACTAACAATTTTATGTAAGTAAACGATATATATTTTTGCAAAATGAAACTTTGTATTCTAGACTGTGAAGTTGGAATCTAGGTAAAACTTGAATAAATACGAAAATGGGTATAGAGCGATTATATTGTACACTGAGATCAAGAAACCTACAGTAGATTCTACTAACGCTACATTATAATTATGTATTTATATAATTATATAAAGGAATACAATGGTATTTATATTAATACATTTTTGTCGTTAAAGCCCCTCCGGAAATTACTGTAGAGAAAGCATGGGTACATGCTGCAGAAGGGTATGATATAGAACTAGTGTGCGTGGTTCATGGGGATGTAAATTCGGAAGTAAGTTAAGCTTACCCACTATAAAAGCAGAAAGTAAGAAAATATTAATATATTTCGCTGTAATAGATGTTGTGGTATCAGAACTCGTTTCTATTGGATCCAACTGACCGGCGTTCTATGTATCCTCATGATGATAGATACAGTCTCATTATACGAAATTTTCAACAAACTGATTTTGGAAATTATAGTTGCGTTGCCGATAATGCGCTGGGACGTACGAAGAAATACATTGAGGTCTCCGGAAGACCGGGTCCAGCGGATTTTATCTCACCAGCTTTGAGTGGTTTTCTAGATCATTATAACTTGACTTGGACTATAGAGTCGATACCTCCCTTAGATGAAATTAAGTTATTGTATCGAAGACTGCTAGTAAGTACTAAGAGAAATAGTAATCTTTATCTAAAATATGTTCTTAATCAAATATAATTAACAACTATAGATGAATGAAACATACCAGCATCCCGGTAAATGGCACGAATATCATATTAAGCCAATTCCGATTCGGACGGACGCTACACACTACATAATGTCATACGTTGTACGAAACTTGGAACATAATGCTGTCTATGAGGCGATAGTGCAAGCTAAAAATAAATATGGATGGAATGAGGTTAAGATTTACCTTTCTCTTTTATAGTTGATTATCAAAATAGTTATTCTATGGGCGGATAATTAATTGTATTACAGGAGTAGCCACTATGGTTTTCTTTGAAATAATTAAATTCTTATTAATATGTACATTTAATTCATATATTTTAGATCAGCGATATTCATCAGTTTTATACACGCAATCACGATCTTCTTCTCGACATAGATATGGAATACAAAATGGGCATTTCAAGCTGCAATCGATTAGCAATAGCCATGGATATATTTATTCTACCTTATGTTACTTTCATTTTATCGGGCAAGCTTATTTAAAAATGTTTACTCATTTGCAAATCTAAGTTCAATGGTGCCTTACTATGTATTTAGAATCTGTACATATTTATAAAATTTAGTAGATATTAATAATTATGTTGAGGTAAGAGATGAATACAGTAACACATTTCTAATTTAAGTTCTTATCAATAGTCAGAAATATCGAAAATAAAATTGAATATAAACGTATGTAAATACATATAGAAATTTAAATATATATAATTTAAATTATATAATTTGTTACTGAATCATAATTTTTTTTTTATATATAGTTATGATTCAAAAAGTAAGAATGCTTATTACAATGTTATTACATTTTCTAAACGTAAAAGCTTACTCGATCATTTTTAAAATATTATAATGCATGTGTAATAAACGTAGACGTACATATAAGTAAGAATGTTGCAGTCGGTGTCAATCGACTTTATTATATTCGTTCACTGTCCATCGATTAAAAATGCCATGCGACACACCTGTCGTTCGTACGCCGGATATTTAAGAAAAATAAATATACCCTTTGAAACTGTGTGAGCAAGTAGATTGTGTGTGTGAACGTAGATTGGATAAGGTAGAAAGGAATAATATACAAACTTCTGACATCCATTACGTTTCTTTTCGATTGATTATTTTCAAAATCAATGCCATTATAATTACAATTATATATATGGACAAACAGAAAATACTCTTCTTTTTGTAATGCAAAAAAACATTAATTTTTGTGAAGCTCATGTAAAATTTCACGTAGTAATAAGTTGATTTCCTTAGCTAAATAATTTTCCTATTTGAGGAGTTTTATTTCAAAGATTGAATATTTTAAAAACTCATTTATTCATAGCCGATACCCTTAAAAACCCTGTTCAACATTAAATTTTAAAAGAAGTTACCAATCACAATGACAAGTAGTTAAACGCCCACTTATATACAGTATTGGTATTGGTTTTATTATTTTCGATTTTCGAGATTACTCAACCAACTAATCCAACTATGTTTTCTAACAAGATTTTATATTGAGTTATTTATGCATCTATTAAGTTCATAAACACTCTGTACAAATCTGTCAGCATTCAGAAAATCTGTTATAATGGAATTACTAACATATATATGTATATAATATGTTTTTAACGTAAGTTATGAAGTTCTAGTACCGTAAGAACATTACTATATATTTGACGATATCAAATCTTATGTCATAACACAATACAATATAAGAGTTAAATAATCAAATTAGCATATTTAATGATTTACTGATAAGCTGAAATATATATAAGATAGATCTTAATGAATCCCGAAAGCTATTAGACTAAATATCTTATATTGGAATTACTACAGTATTCACTGTTTTTAATGTGTAATGATAAAAACAAGAAAGATTGTTTTTGAAAAGAGCTAAAAATAGCTTTATCATATTATTGATATAATTATATCCATTTCGACATAGGATCTCAGAGCCAATATCAGTAATTTAAATCATTTAAGACAGTCCAAATTATTACATAGCTATGAAGCATTCCCAATAAAAATATTTAAAAATAAACATTTTAAGAACGACAATTTTAGGGTTTGTAAATATATCTTAATTAGATCTGTGAACTAATATTAGTTTTCAGAAATCCATCAAAATTAGGGAAGCTCTGTAACCGAGGAAATTTTTATATCCTGTACCAAATGATACTTGGCATAATAGTTTTGTGAAAGTGTATGTAAGAAAGAGCCAGAACGAGGGGTCACAGATTTCGATGAACTGAGTTGATCTGTCCACGTTTGTCCGAGTCAATTCACATGAACTCAGCATATATTAAATAAAAAGTTATTTTAATTAATTTATTTTTATTTTTTAACCGTAGCGTACCTACATAAAAACAATTTACGCGTATGTTTAATGAACACATAAAACGTAGTCGCTGCATAGAATACGATGTAAGAAGAGTGCAGAGTATCCCCTCATTGGGTTGATTTCTATAGCATCGAGATCTTATAATATAAAATAGCAAAATTCTCATAGCCCGCAACGCATTCAAAATGGGAAACAGGGTAAAATGGTTTTGTTAAAAGTTAGAGGCAGAAGGAGGCGTGGCATACCCTACCATAAAGTACATATGTTGTTGAATCGGTTTAGTTTTGTCCGTCTGCCTGTTGTGTGCAACTGCAAACTGCGTACCTCAGAAACTGCATTTTTATACCCTGAACCCATTGAAAATGGGAATTCATGGTATAATGGTTTTGTGAAAATGTATGTAACAGGCAGAAGGAGACGTCGCTGACCCCATAAAGTATATATATTCTTGATCAGCATAAAAAAATAAGTTGATCTAGCCCTGTCCGTCCGTCCGTCCGTCTGTATGAACGTCGAGATTTCGGAAACTACAAAAGCTAGAGAGCTGAAATTTCACATGAGCACTCGTATGTTAGCTACGCAGTACGAGTTTATTTTGTTTTTTCGATAACTCATCCCATTTCCAAATTATCGATAAAAAATAGAAAATTCGTTTCCATTTTTTAGGTTTTTTGGGTATAACTTCTACACCGCTTTAGCTAGAGACTTCAGCTTTGTATATTTAGATAGATATTATGGATACGCAGATTTTGTAGTTTTCAGATTTTTGATGCCACGCCCCCTCCGCCCCCAATTTGAAAAAAACGCATTTCAAATACTAGAGACTTGCAATTTTGAAAATGGATAGATTTAGATACTCTTAATCTACTCTGAAAATGAAGATCGTCCATCTAGAAATGGAGTTATAAGCGTCCAAAGTTCAGCCCAACCCACCCCCCAGCCACGGCAGCAACTGCGCAGTTAGCAGAGCGCGTGCTTATAAGTGCGTAAAGAAGAGGAGTATCACTTTTTTGCAGGGTTCAGGGTATCTCGTAGTCGAGCCGTCTCAACTAGAGCCTTCTTACTTGTTTAAAATACAATTTGTGATTATCATATTCTGATAACAAGCAGAAGGTTGCGTACCAGAACCCATAAATTTATGATTACAACAACGAGCTGAGACAATCTAGGTAGATCGATTTGCCCTTCCGTCCGTCTGATTGTCTGTCCGTCCGTGTAAACCAAGAAATGTATACTCGTGTATTCAAATCGATTATTTTCCTTAATTTTTTAACCGCAACTTAAATATTGTAAAAATTACAGATTTTAGATTTACTGTGTTCGTGTAATGAGCACAAACAATGGCAAATACAAGTAAAAAATGTCATCATCAAATATCACTGCAAATTTGATCAATAAAAATCATGTAGAAAAAACTTATTCAATGCTTTAATGTACATATATATATATAAATATACATATATGACGTTTTATTACCAGATAAACGGTGTATGATATAATATAGTCTATACAATCATCTTAATTGGAGTTGAATTGGGGTTGGAAAATAAGTCTTATTTAAAAATTTATAGTATTTAAAAATAAAAAATTATATTTTTACAATAAATAAAGAGAAGTTATTAATTTGACGCCGTATAATTAAAGCACTCTGAACAAAATTTTTATATATATTATTTAAAAATTCGTTTAACAAAATTACTTTTATTGGTTTAAAAAAGTTGCAGTAATTTGATTTCCTTCATTTTTATATGTCCATAAATATGTTATTAAGTGATTTATTTATCCTGGATTTTAGTTTTTGTTTTCCAATCTTTAATGCTCAACTTATAGATACATATTTAGTAGACAATATTTAAACAAAAGAAGTAAAGTAAATGTAAAACAATAAATAAATAAATATATAAAAAAAAAAAAATAGTATTCCTGTTTCAATCCACAACTCAGATAAACAATTTTAAGCCAATATGACTATGGGCAACATGTATGTATATAAGAAAGCCTACTTTCAAAAACGTTCTTTATATATTTGGAACCAATTCTTATAATCTATATGAATAGTCAGATAAATATAGAGAGGATATAGAGAAATTTAATTCATAAAAGTATAGCTCATTGGTCTAAGAAAAAAATATTTGAAAAAATTAAGCACAGACTCTATCTTCATAATTCCATGGTATTTGTTACTTCTGTTTGATTATAGTCTGGTCTTCATCAAATTGTAAATTCTGCAGTAAAAAATTTATAAGAGTAATAAAATTAATTATATAAGATACCGTTTTCGCACTAGTGCTGATAACTGACAAATTATCAATAAAATTTATTTTTATTAAAATTGGCCGAATAGCTGTAAGTGAATAAAATAAACGATCCATTTGCATACAAATATATTTTAAACAATGTCTTATTAGTATCTAAAGATACTTCAGTTTTATTTTTAGTTTATATAAACTAAATAAGGCACATAAGATAAATAAATTTACTTACACTAGCTAATAAATAGCCAAAAACACATTTTTAAAAATTCATTAAATACAACTGCTAGATTAATTTCGATGTAAATGTTTGATAAATAAAGATCATATCATTTTAACAAGTAACTATAATTGTATACTCTTTTATTATATTGTGATATTTTTAAACGAGCGATCTCTAACAATTTTTGTACCCTGAGTCCATTGAAAATGGGAAATCAGGGTATAAGGGTTTTGTTAAAAATATGTAACGGACAGAAAGAGGCGTGGCAGACCCCATAAAGTATATATATTCTTAATCCGTCACCCTGAGCTGAGTCGACATTGCCATATCCGTCTGTCCGTCCGTCCGTATGTATGAACGCGTCGATAAGAAGGCTCTAGTCGAGACGGCTCGACTACGAGATACCCTGAACCCTGCAAAAGAAAAAGTGATACTCTTGAATGCGCGTTCTGCCAACCGCGCAGTTGCTGCCGTGTTGGGCTGAACTTTGGACGCTCATAACGTCATTTCTAGATGGACGATCTTCATGAAATTAAGAGCATCCAAATGTGTTTATTTGCTAAATTGCAAGTCTCTAGTATTTTATATGCGTTTTTTTGTTGTTTTTATACCCTGAACCCATTGAAAATGGGAATTCAGGGTATAATGGTTTTGTGAAAATGTATGTAACAGGCAGAAGGAGACGTCGCAGACCCCATAAAGTATATATATTCTTGATCAGCATAAAAAAATAAGTTGATCTAGCCCTGTCCGTCTGTCCGTCCGTCTGTCCGTCCGTCCGTCCGTCCGTCTGTCCGTCTGTCCGTCTGTCCGTCTGTCCGTCTGTATGAACGTCGAGATTTCGGAAACTACAAAAGCTAGAGAGCTGAAATTTCACATGAACACTCGTATGTTAGCTACGCAATACAAGTTTATTTTGTTTTTTCGATAACTCATCCCATTTTCAAATTATCGATAAAAAATCGAAAATTCGTTTACATTTTTTAGGTTTTTAGGGTATTACTTCTACACCATTTCAGCCAGAGACTTAAACTTTATATATTAAGATAGATATTATAAATACGCAGATTTTGTAGTTTTCAGATTTTTGATGCCACGCCCCCCTCGCCCACAATTTGCAAAAAACGCATTTCAAATACTAGAGACTTGCAATTTGGCACATAGATAGATTTATATATCCTTAATCTACTCTTAAAATTTCATGAAGATCGTCAATCTAGAAATCGAGTTATAAGCGTCCAAAGTTCAGCCCAACCCACCCCCAAGCCACGGCAGCAACTGCGCAGTTAGCAGAGCGCGCGCCTCTAAGTGCGTAAAGAAGAAGAGTATCACTTTTTTTGCAGGGTTCAGGGTATCTCGTAGTCGAGCCGTCTCGACTAGAGCCTTCTTACTTGTTAAATTGTGTGCGAGGGAGGCGAGGCATCCAAAATCTGCATAATTTGCGTATCCACATACGAGTATTCTTTTGAATTTCAGGCGTGTAGCTTTTGTAGTTTCCGACATATCATCGTTCATACGGACGGTTGAATTCCCATTTGCAATGGGTTCAGGGTATAGAAATTAAAATGCCTCCACCCGAAAATACACTCATATCAGCTAGTACAACACCAAAACAGGTTTTATTAGCCGAACCAATCGAATAATAACAAAAAAAGCCAAACTTAAAATTGCCATATCATCGATGATCAACACGAAAAACTGTTTGTCAGAACAATACTGCTCGAAGGAATGATTAAAATCCACGGTACGCAGCGAAGACGACGTATACGAAGCGACGTATCACGAAGGTGATACAAACCAAGGCATAACAGACAAAGCGTAAAAGGATGAAATTACCCATCAAGTTCTCTATGTTGCGACCTAGGACGTGCGCATCAAAGGAGGGAAGAGTTAACAACCGATCGAACCCACAAAAAGACATTGCACCGTCCCAAATATATCATGGCCTCAATACATGCGATTTCGACACGTGTGCTATGTCCGCACAAACTATAAGTGCGCCGAATCAGCATATCGATCGGCACCACCGTGTGATAAGACATCTTTCAGTAGCAACGGCAATGACCGCAGCGGCAGCGACGTCAATAGTAGCGGCAGCAGCTTACCTATAAATAATTCTTGTGCACTTATTGTTAAGTTTGTTCTAGTCCAAATGCGAATTCAAATTAATGTTTTTTTTTTTTGTAAAACAAACTTCATTTGAATTTTTAATTTATATATGTATATACTTTTAATATATTCTTGATCAGGGCGAAAAGCTTAGTCCGTCTGTCCGTCTACCAATCCGTAGAGAGCTGAAGTTTTACTTACACATACGGGCTAATTATATTATTTCGATAAAAATAAAAATGTAGCTATGTTTTTTAAGAAGAACATTAATTAATTTATTCTAGTCTAGTCAAGCCGTCTCGACTAGAGCACATTTACTTTCTATTTATTATATTATTGAACAATTCTCTTTCCACATACTAATTTATAATTATTCAATTTAATTATTTATTACTTCTTTTTTTGTTTTGCCATTTTTGCAGCCATGGCCGCGTTTCTCATCTTTTCGAATTTATTGGAGGAACCAAACCATTTTTTGAATTTATCCATTAGCTAAATTATATAATCAAGTAATAAGTATCGATAAAAAAAGGTTTTTTGTTGATATTGTATTAAAATATTTTCAAATATTTGTATAATTTTGTTATACTCTGAACCCATTGAAAATGGGAAATCAGGGTATAATTATTATGTTAAAAGTATGTAACAGATGGAATATTTTTGACCAGGGTGACGAGAATAGTCGATATAGCCCTGTCCGTCCGCCCGTCCCTCCGTATATATGAACGCGAAGGTTTCCGAAAATATATGTATAAGCTAGAGAGTTCATTCTTTTTATGTTAGATTCGTATATTACACGTGCAGCACGAGTTTGTTTCAGAATATATATATACATAATAGATACTAATTTCGGTTTTTGTGAGATTTTGGATTTCGGTCCCCAATTCACCCCCATACCTCCAAATGTGTACAGTTTGGTTTGGCATATAGATATGAAAATCATGATTATAATCTGAAAGTTTGATTACGATTGTTTGTATAGAAACGGTATTATTAATCAAATACCCACGTGGCAGAGCAAGCGAGAGAGCAAGACGCAATACTTACACACATACAGGCGAACAAGCGTAGATCTGCGTGTGTGTGCGGTGGGAATTGGAGACCGAAATAAAAAAATTAAAAAAAAAAACGAAACTGTAATAAATTAGTATATATATATATAATATATATAATATATATATATATATATATATATATATATATATATATATATATATATATATATATATATATATGCAGAAGACTTGGAGACTCTAACTCTAAAGACGAATTTTATAAAATTAATTTTATAACTGATTCCCGATAAAGTTTTTTTTTTCTGAAATTCGATAACTTTGAAATTTCCAAAGTTATCGAATTTCTGAAACAAACTCGTACTGTGCGTGCAATATACTGACCTAACACAAAAAGAATAAACTGCCTTGCTTTTATGTATATCTTCGGAAATCGACGCGATCAAACAGACGGACAGACGGACATGGACGGACCATTATACCCTGATTTCCCATTTTCAATGGGCTCAGGGTATAAAAAAAGTATAAATTGTGTTGGCATTATGTTAAATAAATTTTAAAATGTACTGAATATTCAACGAATTCTTCAGAATATTTCGAATATATATTACTAGTATTATTTTATTGTTGTTATTTATGCATACCTTATCCTCCGGTGGGAAGAGGGGTGGATCCGTTTCCGTCAGGAAGTATTCCAAGAAGTCCATTGGATTTAATGGTTCAGCCTTGAGGCGCATTTTCCGAGACACACTCAAGGTATTAGCTATGCTGTTAGAAACATCCCCAGAATTATATGCTTTCATAATTTTTGCCAATGCAGAATATGCATAGTTTTCTAAAGCCTCTGGCGCATTTTCGGTCATTAAATCCAGCCATAATAAAAAACAAGTACCATAATCGCATTTCGGAATAAGTAAAATTTTTTGGAAAGTTCTTTTAAGGGTCGGTTTGGCCAACCACGGTAAACTTGTTGTACCAAGAAGTACAATTTTATCACTCTTTTTAATTGGTTTTAAAATTTTTTTTTGGATATATGGAGCGAGTAGTGTGGGCAATATATCTTTTTCTTCCGGTGGAATCTTTTTATGAAATAGGCGATGAGCTTCATCAATAAATAATATTGTTGGCTGAAATTCCCGAGCTACTTTCATAACTATATGTAAAAACATTTCCATGTCTTGAGAGAAATTGCAGACTTTTTCAGGGCTGAGATTTATAAAAACAGCATCTGTGTATATAGTGTATATGGTGTATATGTATTATATAATATAATTATGTTTATGGTCAATAGTTCATACCCAACTCTGAGGCAATGATGTTGCAAAGCAATTTTTTTCCACTGTTGACTGGTCCAACGAGTAATATTGATTTTGGTTTTGCAATATCAAACTCGCTCATTCCAAGCATACTTTCCTGAACAACCATTTTAATGTCTCCTTTGGCAGCGCCAACAGTTCTGAAATTACATAAGTTGTGTTTGAAGTTAAAATAGCGATTCTTTTGTCCGATCCAGTCGAATAAATACGAAATTGACTGATCACTTCACACATATTTGGGTTTGTTCTACATGTCCGGCCTATGTGTTGTATGGTGTGTGCCCATATATTGCATATGCGTATATGGGTATATCTGTGTGTGTGTGCATGTATTGTTTGTTATGCATGCAAAAAAGAAGCGTAGAATTCTTGGAACATCATCTTCAAAGGGTTCATGGCATCTCGTAGTCGAGCAGTCTCGACTAGAGCTTTCTTACTTTTTAAACATATAATAAATAATAAATAAATAAATTCTTACGTCAAATTGTCTTCATCTCTAGTATCATCAGCTAAAAAATTAAAATCGGCGATGAATTCATTGAAGTCTCTATGAGAAATTTGCTCAATCACAGATGCGTCTTTAAGTTCGTGATACAATGAACTGAGAGTTCTATCTCCTGTCGGATCTACAACTTTTTTCTTCTTTCTGCCCTTCTTCTTCTTTTTGTTTTTCACCTTTCCTGGTTTATAGGGTAAGTCTTCATCTGCAGCTAAAGCACTCTTTAGCAGTTCATATTCAACGCTAAAATAATAATAAATCAATATGATTATTATATTATATTTTGAACTGCAATTGAATCCGGTAAACTTTATATTATCCGAACCTGATGTAAAAACAGCAAAAAGATTATATAATATAATTTCATATTTTATCCTTGAGAAACACTAAATTGCATTTTTATACCCTGTACGCATTGAAAATGGGAACTCAGGGTATAATGGTTTTGTGAAAATGCATGTAACAGGCAGGAGGAGACGTCGCAGACCCCATAAAGTATATATATTCTTGATCAGCATACAAAAATTAGTTGCTCTAGCCCTGTCTGTCCGTCTGTCCATCTATATGAACGTCGAGATTTCGGAAACTACAAAAGCTAGAGAAATTTTACATGAAAACTCGTATGTTAGTTACGCAGTACGAGTTTGTTTTGTTTTTTCGATAACTCATCCCATTTCCAAATTATCGATAAAAATCGAAAATTCGTCTACATTTTTTTTGTTTTCTTGGGATAACTTCTACACTGTTTGACCTAGAGACTTCAAATTTATATATTTAGATAGATATTATGAATACGCAGATTACGTAATTTTCAGATTTTACGCATTGTAAACGCATTTCAAATACTAGAGAATTGCAGTTTGGCAAATATATACATTTAGATATTCTTAATCTACTCTGAAAATTTCATAAGGATCGTCCATCTAGAAATGGAGTTATAAGCGTCCAATGTTCAGCCCAACCCACCCCCAAGCCACGGCAGCAATGGTATCTCGTTGTCGAGCCGTCTCGACTTCTTACTTGTTTAAGCTTGACAATCTTAAAATCTATTTATAATCAAATTTGTTAATTTCTTCTATCTATCAAGTGGTAAAAATCCCAGAACGAGAAATCCCATTTACGAGAAACGAAGTTTTAATTTTTAGATTGTAAAGCTAAAAAAAAGTGCAATATCGTGTTTCTTGAGGGTAAAATATGAAATTATATATATTATGTATTATATAATTTATTTATTATATAATTTATGTGCTCGAAAATAACAGTTCTCCGCGTTACTTCTATCATTCTACTCAGAAAGAAACAGCAAGAAAGCATACACACATTCTCTTAATCTGAGCAGGAGAATTTTTGTCCCATTTTTGTCGTCGTCTGATAGTTTTGCGCAAAAAGGCAATTCGCAGCACCTTCAAATTCACATATCAAGCGTACATACAAGAACACGTACGCTGTCGATGTGTAAACATATGCACGCATACGCACGCGTCGATATGTTTAGCGAAAACAACAATTGATAAATAATAAAACGTAATAGAAGTATCTAATGCAGATTGAATTTCAAAATTATTCAATGATTTGAAAACTAAGAAAATGTTAGATTACGGCAGGTTTTTATATTTACCGCATATATTCATCTACCAATTCTCGCAGTTCGTGATGTATTATATCCAACTGTTGTTCAGTGACCCAAGCTTTAATTGGATCATGATGCTTATTTAGATATTCATCAACGTTTCGCCAATCAATTGAAAATTGTTTCATTGTCTCTTCAATGTTCACTGATTAAAATAAATAGATTTAAATATATGTTAATTTAATGTGTTCTATGATCAACTTTAAAATACAATTAAATATAAATTAAACAGGCAAAGCTTCACTACCATCATATGAACATATATGGAGTGTTTCAAGCACCTGGCGTATATGACACCTTGTATTTAGTGCAATTGACATACCTATTGGCTTGCTTGACGATATTGCATAGGCAACATCAATTATTCCAGCATCCTTCAACTTCTTTCTCCGCTTTGCATCCTTCATTTTTTGGTTCTTAATTTTCTCTTTCATTTTCCTCTTTTCCGCTTTTTTCTTATCTTTTATTTTTTTCTTTTCTTCGTTTGACAAGGGTTTCTTAGTTAGACTCTCCTGAAATTCTCCTACGTTCATTGTTTCGTCAATAACAACCAATACAGTTCCGTTTTTAACTGGATCGGGATATGGGTGGAAGTTCCCAGTTGCCGTATAACTGTAATAAAAAAATTAGTATAATGATTTTGTTAAATGTATCTAATAAGCAGAAGGAGGATGACATATTCCATAAAGTATACATATATATACTTAATCAGGGCGACGAACTGAGTTGATTTAACCCAGTCCATATGTCCGTCTGTTCGTTTGTCCTTATGTGTGAATGCGTCGGTCTCCAAAACAATAGGATCTGGTCATTAAAAAGTACTTACAATTCTGCGAACCAACCGCGAATATGATCTGAAATATCTTCCATCATCCAGGGACTTCGCAATTGCAGCAAGCGCGTTCGTTCATCCATAATAAGTTGTTCAAATTCTTCATCAAGTTTTCTCCTTTTTTGCTCATTTCTATACATCTCAAGAACCGAATTAGAAAACTGGTTTGGTCTTTTTAGTGGTCTTATTTTTCGAATTCCCAACAATTCTCTTTTAAATTGTTTTTTTATTTTATAAATTTTTTTGGTTTTATACGCTCTCCACCAAGATTGAATAATACTCGCTGCGCGATTGCGAATTTCTCTCAAATCTTCTATATTATCATCTAAAATGCAAATATTATTACATTATGGGTGTTTAATTATAATTTACTTACATTTTTGATTGTAAATTTCCCATTGTAAATGGGTAACCCGTGTATAATATTTGGGTACAATTGTGTATGGTATAAATGAACAAGCTTTATTATGCTTGATTGAAAATGATGCAATTGAGCTCGCGTCAAGATATTTATGTCTTATGACTTTTCACTTTTAATCCCTGAACCCATTGCAAATAGGAAATAAAGGCATAAAACCCATTACACTCATTATAATTTTGATTTTTGTTAGATTTTGGAGCACAATTTTGTCCTATACCTATATGTAAAAATATATTTCAGTTAGTAGAGACATACGGATTGGTTTGACACGTCATGATCATAATCTGAGTTCCCATAACATATCAAATTGCAGTGTAAGCGAGATAGGCGCCGGCATATGCGCACTAGTTATGTGTGGGTGTATGCGGGTGCTTTACGTGCATGCGAATG
This sequence comes from Drosophila borborema, assembly GCA_030914335.1. NCBI lineage: Eukaryota > Metazoa > Arthropoda > Insecta > Diptera > Drosophilidae > Drosophila > Drosophila borborema. Next base: position 8,302,604 of record JAUESP010000304.1, read on the forward strand.
TGTGTGAGTGAGTGTCAAGTCAACAGATAGAATTCATTTCTTGGATTTAAAGACATTCCCAAAAGGAAATGGTTTTATTTGCGCAAGGACCATCTTGCTACATACATGTGTATCCTTATCTGTTAAAATACATATATGCCTACTCATATACCTACCTACACTTTGCACCTATATCGAAGCAATGACTATTAATTAGGAATATCTACAATTGTATCCAACAACCAGATATAAATATATAGAATACGAAATTGTGAGGTGTGGCGGTCGGCAAAGACTCTTGTCGTCCACAGAGAAGAGCCTCAAAATGTAGCTGGATGCTAGTATCAATATTCTTAAATAAATGTGGCATGCAGAATAAATCGCATCGATATAGGCTATTGATAAATCATGAGACAATTACCTTCCATGTAACCTCCTAAATTATCGATTTTATCTCTTAATTCCTTACAGGACTCGTCAGTCTTAATAAAGTCTGCCGTAAATATAGTTCTTTTCACTGGAATGCTCATTGCTTGGTTTGGCTTGAAGGTAAACCTATAGTTAACCTTTTTCCTCTGCTTTACTTCTAAGAATTTCTTCTTATCATAATTAATATTCGACTTGTAAACACGAGCACTTCGGGCCCGCTCATGGGCTTGTATAAGAGCTACCGCATCGCTTACTTTAGTCCAGTCCTTTGCATCACTTTGCTCTTTCTCTTGCTCATTCATGTAGAGCTTATTTTCTGTCAAAATGTTTGCTATATCCAGTGGACGACGATACAGAAATTGAGGAGATCTCCAAATCATCAAATCTACTGGAGTCAGTTTTCTTGCAATGAGCGCCTTGTCCATATAAGTATATTCGCTTAACTCCATTTCTTTGAGCTCGTCTTTGAGCAACATGAGCTGCTGTGTGGCATTTTCAACCAGCGTTCTGACCACATTTCTTTTTTGCACTTGAAATGTGTTATAGTAAATAAAAGTTAATTTATTGACAAGTTCAACATATAAGATATAAAGCTCGGAGAATATTTTAAATGACACCGATTTTTCTTCTGGTGGGTCAATTTTCTTTAATCGGTTTTGTTTTTTTATCAATTGACTGATTTCTTTTGAAGTTGAAATCCAGTACTTATGATTCAAATCAAAGGACATCTTGGAATTAGTCCTTTCAAAAATTATCGTTAAACTTAAAATTTAATTTCGATAAAAAATTGTTTGTACCTAATATATATTTTACAAACGATTGAATTGACACATTAATAATAATGTGTCAATTCATGTATAGCAGTCGGACGTAAAACTAGGGTACATTTCCTACAAAACAAAGTGGCATTATCATGTACATTTGTACAGCTGGAGTCTTAAAATTTTTAATTTCATATATATTTTATACAGTTTTGATTATCCTAAATTTCTAAACAAAACAAAAACTTATTTCAAATATTAAATATGCTTGGTTTAGTATACACATATGAATGTCATTATCATATTTTGAAAGTTTCTATCTAGAATAGTGTTTATTCAACAAATAAGTTCCCAAACATATTGCAGTTCATTCGCCGTTATGGGTGTATGGATACAGGAAAAAGCGTAGAATGCTTCAAATATCAGTTCTTTGAAGGGCTCAAAAAGGTTGCAAAAGCACGAACACATACACGTTGATCTACGCTTGTACGCCTGTATGTGTGTAAGCATTACAGGCTTGTACGCCTGTATGTGTGTAAGCATTGCAGGCGGCTTGCTGCCTCGCTGCCTCTCTTGCTGGGCCGCATGGGGTTTGCTGCCATAACTTAATTGATTAATAATTCTGTTTCTAACCTGATTTCCTATTTTCAATTGGCTCAGGGTATAAAAATCTGTCCAGGCTAAAATCAGAAGTAAAGTAAACTCCTTAACCGTTGTGAAATTAAAAATACAGAGGCATACAAATATAATATATACTTCCGATTTCTATACTCTATTAATTTGAAGAGTTTGAGTTTGATTTCATTAATTAAAATGTGAAATATTCAGAATTCGTTTATATCATACAATATTTATTATAATTTATACTTAGCATGAATCGTGATTTCCAACTCACGCAATATTATATCATATTCACTCAATCATTTCCAAAAATATTGCATTTAATCCACAGCAGAATCAGTTGAATGTATTAATTATTATATGTTTAACATAAAATTACATTTTAACACCATACATATTCCTTATTTATTTTTAAGGGATTTCAAACGGAACCACAACCGCTTCTCTATGATCGATTTGTATACCTAGTACACCAGCGAGGGATTTTTGTATAAATATTCGCATCTGCAAATATAAAAACAATTAATTTAATTCTATTTAATTGAAATTGGTTTAGAGAAAATGTATAAATGGTAATCGAATAAAAATGCATCCAAATTTTATACAAAATATTTACAATTATAAAATATGTACTAATGTGGACACGTAAGTACATTTTTTTGTGGGTTTTAATATTTAGACTACTTAAAACAAGTAAGATTTTTTTTTCTGGACTATACTATGTTCGACGTGAGCTTTTTTCAAATTCAATCTTTCACCTGTTGCTTTAAGACGAATACTGTAATTAACACAAATGTAGACTTTAACTTTCAATAACTCATTTCATTGATTTATTTGCTTTCTCATTTAACGCGTGTATGTGTGCGTGGGTATGTGCTGTTTGATATGTAGAAGCGTAGCAGGATTGGAATAGCTACTCTGTGTAAAGTTTAGTGTAAGCAATCTTACTTGATTTAATATAACCTGGGAGAAACGATAAATCACTAACCTGAGCAGTATCATCTGAATGAATAACTTTTGATAAATAAGAGTGATGGTTGGGAACATCCTTTAAGAGACCTAAAAATACAAAATAAAACAATAAAGTATTTGGCCAGTTAATCTATTAAGTCTACAAGTAAACCAATATGTACATATAGGTACGCTATAATAATCTATTTCTTTGCATGTAACAAAGATTGTATTTATATTGTATCTTTTGACCATTACTGGAAATCCAGGTAGAAAATCAAAATGCAAAATCTCTCAGGACAAATTAATACATATACATATATATATATATATATATATATATATATATATATATATATATGTGTGTGTAATCAATGAGTCGTTGATAAATGTCCATGAATGTAACAAAAAAGATGAGATAACTCTCTGTAGCTTACATCGACTAAGGTCAATATTAATATTTATATATTGAAAACGTCGATCATCGTTTGCTCTCATATAATTGTTGTATACATTCTTGTTATATCAAACCTTTTTGTACAAAACCAGGGTGTTGAATGTTGTTCCATTGCTGTTGAAGACGCTGTGAATATAATTTTATTCTATCTGTATACTCTTGATGTTCCAGGGTGTGAGAATCCAGCGCTCCTACATTGATCATGTTGCTAAAATACATATTAACAACATTAATAGTAAATAAAACATATACATAGATGATATAATAAAATATAGATGATATACATACATTGCAGTATTTTGCACCAATCTAGATAAGGCATTTTGGTCATCCTTCTTTGGCAGCGATTGAGAATAATCATTGCTTAAATCAACTGAGTTACTTCGCCGCAAAGCTGGACTTTGATTAACAGAATCAGATAGAAGATGCGTCCTCTCGCTGGGTTCAATGCCCTATCCAACACGTATTTAATTATAATAATAATGCACATAATCGTAGACTTACTTGACTGCCTAGGTCGTCTGTACAGTGCCAACAACTACAAATGGATGCTAAGCATTCCAATAGCGAACGAAGGTAGTCCATATTTACGTTTTTATTGTTGTTAAATATTTGGTGATGGAATAAGAATTCACCCTAATAGGGGCATTCCCAAATTGTAATAGAATGTGTCACTGTTGAAAAAGATAACATTTTTAACGTACTATGTACATACATATCTGTTATAAAACAGAAACATCTGTACCTTAAAATTGTTTTATTATGGATCACTGTAATATAATAAAGTTTAATATATATATATATAATTAGAGCTTGTTTTAAAAATCGACCTGTAAATTTATTAGAAGCGATTCTTGACGATACCATGACTTCTTAGTGACTGTGCGATATCGTCAAATTACATATCGATAAGATACTCACTCGATATAATACTCATTCAGACGGACAGGTAAAGGATTATTAAAAAAAATAGTATTGTCTTTTTCTTCGTTTAATGATTTTCAAACCATAGTTTGAATGTATTATCGTGTGCAAACATCGACTGACAAAAGACTGACTTCTAGTGCCATAGAGTGAAATAATGTTTCAACTCTATAACAAAGGACCATATCAGACGAGATGAATGGGATACATTTTTCTTAAAGTTTTGTACTACTGCTTTTATACAGATAGTTAGATCTCCACATGGGTCAGGGCCTTCTTCTTGACTGCTTTACCAAAAACATTTTAACGGTCCACTGCAAAGTTCTTATTTTTTTCACATTACAACTTACACCCAATTTGTGGGGGAGTGTGCCTAATATTATTCTGTAGTAACGATTGTAAAATATCGTATTTTTCATAAAAATATCGGACAATATCGAGTACTTGGGCCAAAGAAAATAGCATTTTAAAAAATCGATGTTTCTTTATAACCCAGAACAAAACGACACAATATGTGGGGGACAAATGCGAATAATTATTGTTTAGAATTCTAAAATCATCAAACTATTGCCTTATTGTTTACTGGAAACACAAAACTACATCGAGGAACGTTAAATTGACATTAAAAGAAAAACCATGGTGATAAGGCTGATGTAAGATTTTATAAATATTTGTAAAAAAAAAAATTTATTATTAAAATTCGGTTTGAAACAGATGCTGGTGCTTTATATTGCTGCTAGGTATCGTATCCACATTTTTGTTTTGTCTACGTCAGTGGATTCTACGCAAGAAAAAAAAACTACAATCCCAGTCAGATAATAAACTATACGTTGGCCTGTTTCACCCATATTGCAATGCTGGCGGTGGCGGCGAACGCGTTTTGTGGTGTGCTGTGAGGGCGTTGATGGTATATAATTTATATGAGAACATTGTCGGCTTATGTTAATAGAACTTCGTTTTGTTTTAGAACAAGTATGATAACATAAAAATAATCATTTACACAGGGGATATTGATTCGACGCCCAGCTCAATTTTGCAGAAGGCGAAAAACGTATTTAACATAGCACTCGAAACTGATGAAATTACGTTTGTATATCTTAAACAGCGACAATGGGTTGAGGCGAGAAAGTATCCGCACTTTACTTTGTTGGGACAAAGTTTGGGCTCAATTGTTTTAGGTTTAGAAGCTGTCTGTAAATTTCCACCAAATATCTTTGTTGATACCATGGGATATGCCTACACGTTTCCTGTCTTTCGCTACTTGGCTGGCAGTAGAATTGGATGCTATGTTCACTACCCTCTAATAAGTACTGATATGCTAAAAAAAGTACAATATCGACAATCATCTTTCAATAATAAAGCTTATGTTGCTCGGAATCCTTTTCTTACATGGATAAAGCTCACTTATTATCGCTTACTTTCTAAGGTAAGTAATACTACCTTTTCAGAATGACATGAGTAATGAATTAACACAAGAAATCGCTGGTATTTGAATTGGTATTAATACTACGTTATGATAACTTATATTGACATGTTTTATTCTTTGTAGACATATAAGTGGGTAAGCTGCTGCTCGGAAACTATTATGGTTAATTCGACGTGGACTGAAAACCATATTATTGACCTACTAAATATTCCATTAAAAACTCATCGAGTATATCCGCCATGTGAGATTGAGCACCTTAAGAAACTGGAACACACTGAAAATCCTGAGGAAATCCTAATAGTATCTGTGGGACAGTTTCGACCTGAAAAAAATCACCCATTACAATTACAAGTATTGTATGAGCTAAGGTCTTTGCTGGCCAATGACGAATCGCTCTGGAGTCGAATAAAACTGGTTATAGTTGGGTCTTGTCGGCATGAAGAAGATTACGAAAGGCTTAAAAATATGGAAGACCTCGCAAAGCATTTATCTCTTGAGAATTCAGTCGAGTTTAAAGTAAACGTTTCATATGATGACCTCTTAAATATATATAAACGAGCAACAGTTGGCATACACACTATGTGGAATGAACACTTCGGAATTGGAATAGTTGAATGCATGGCAGCTGGTATAATAATGATTGCACATAGGTCAGGTGGTCCATTATTTGACATTATTGAGACATCGGAAGGTTCCCAAAATGGATTTCTTGCAACCGATGCGGTTGAATATGCAGCTAACATATTAAATATTATAACTAATACATCTGAAACGAATAGGAATATTATAAATGCAGCACGGTAAGCACTTCTCTATTTATTATCGAAAACTACGGCTAATTTATTTTATATTATATTGCAGATCATCTGTTGAAAGGTTTTCCGAAAAAGAGTTCAACATCCAGTTTCTACGTGCTATTTCGCCAGTTTTTGTTAAATAATTGGACAACTGATGATGAATATCTATATCTATGCAAGTAGAAGACTATAAATTTGTTGCCAAAGTACGGATTTTTAATTGTTTTAGCTCTGCGATATGTATTTTTTATGTATTTGATTAACCTAAAATACCGATCTTCAGGAATGCTGAGTGGTCTTTCTATTATGAGGGAGTCTACCTTATTTAAAACTAATAGCATAGTCAATACCAAATACCTGTATTGCTTTCAACTTAAAAATACAAAAATAATACCACAATATTATTGTTTCAATAGCATCTTTAAATGGGGAAAACATTCTGTTCTTATTGTTATTAAAAGACAGTAAGTAGCTTGAATAAAATTCCGAAGAATATTAGAAAATCATTCTTCATCGACAAAGGCAACACAATATACATGACTGTGACTGGGTCCTTTCGTTTTATATTTACTATTTCTTATAGCCTGAACCCATTGAAAATAGGAATTTAGGGTATAATGGTTTTGTTAAAATGTATGTAACAGGCAGAAGGAGACGTCGCAAACCCCTCAAAGTATATATATTCTTGATCAGGGTGACGAGAAAAGTTGATATAGCCTTGACCGTCCGTATGAACGTTCAGATTTCGGTAACTACAAAAGCTAGAGAGCTAAAATTGTATATATATACTCGAACTACAGATTCCGTAATATGCAGATTTTAGATGCCACGGCCCCTTAGCCCCCCATTTGCAAAAAAACGCATTTAAAATAATGCAATTAATATAAAGTCGAGTCTCGGTAATTCTTAATGGGACGGGAGCCGAATTTACGAGTTACAGAGGTTTTCGATTTACCGGGGTTACCATTTAACAGGGTTTAAAAAATCAAAATACGAATTGAAGGGGTTTTTATATTTCACGTCGTTTCAACTATTTTTACTTATTAAAAATAAATAAAATTCACATTTAATTATGTACTATGTGTTTAAAAACAAAATTAAACATAAAAAAATCATATTAACGAAAAATTAAGATTAAAAAAAAAGCTTGTAATTTTGTATTGCTTCAAAATTATTATTTGTTTTTTATTGTGTTTACCAAGCTTATTAAATTATCTATTGCATTATTCGGAATTTTATGATGTAAAAAAAAAACGCTATTAGAACGTTTGCTTGACATTTTTACGAATCGTCTTCACGCTTCAAATAAAATGAGCAAACTGTAAAACAAAAATGTAAATCCAATGAGAACAACAAAATTTCGCATTTGAAGCGATATGAAGCGCCATGTATAATAGTCTGCAAGACCTAACGGTAGTTTAACTTCCAGCAAAATCAAGAATTACGAATTACAAGAGGTTACGAAACGAAATTACGAATTATAAGAGGTTTCGAAACGATTCATAAGAGGCATGGCCGAGTATGTAGAAAAATTACGAATTGACGAAGGGACCAAAATGTATGGGATTTTTACGAACTAACGTTTTTTCAAGGGACCAGCAGTTTCTTACGAACTATTGAGGTTTTCGATTTAGCGGTGTACGAGTTATGGAGACTCGACTGCATTCTGAAAGTTTCATGATGATGGTCCATCTAGAAATGGAGTTATAAGCGTCCAAAATTCAGTCCGTAATTCAGCCCAAGCCTGGTACTTACATGTGCGTAAATAAAAAGCGTATTAGTTTTTTTTTTCAGGGTTCAGGGTATCTCGTAGTCGAGCCGTCACGACTTGCTTAATATTACTATCAATCTATAGGGTTTCCTTAAATCCACAATCAAAATATCGTATTTAAATCTGAAATTGAATTACAATTTATTCATCCCCTGACATGTTACATTAAGAGTTACATTATCCAATGCTGGTTTATATAGGTAAGTTCTCTTTAGCCTTAAGATAAATACGAAAGTTCAGAAGTAAATAAATTCGATGTCTACAGTACACATTTTTACATCCTTTTAGTTACATTTTTATCAGATTAATAAAAGGAGATGTCTCAATTTCAACTTTCCGATTTCAGCGCTGTTTTTTCAAGGCCAACAATAAACTAAAAATATATGATACAATTACATAAAGATTAAAAAACCAAGCATCTTTTTTGTATTTTGTGCCGAAAAACTCACCTAATGTCCACTGTAGCTACTGCGCAATGGCTTCCGGTGTCTCAGATCATCAATATCAGGTTTTTTGCAGCAGTCAGTGAAAGTGATTATCTATGGGCAACACAAACAAATTATATTTTCTTAAATAAGGCTGTCGAATTAGATACACTGTACTTTTATTATTTTAGGTAACTAATAATAACCTATTAATAAGTTATAGAATTTTGACTCTATGTTTGGTTTCAGTTGCTTAACTCTTAATTATAATCAAGCCTCTTCATATAAAACAATTATTAATTATTTTACTGTCTGCAAATATAATAAGCTACTATATATATGGACCATTTTATACACTATGTTTACATATGCACATATAAACTTAAATTTTTAGCGAGATATATATACTTTCACGATAAGTGTTTTAAAAAAAGTATCACATTTTAAAATGTTGATTCTTAGAGTATACGAAAACGATTGTGAAAAGCGAAGCGCACACTTGGTGGTTAAACATGAAACACTGTTGAGGATTGAAAACGCAGCACAACAGTTACAACACTTGCTTTGAGAAGGTTAATCTTTTTAACTCCATCGATATTGAGTATGCTGGATAATATCTTAAGCAAGATCTTAATGCCCTTAAGATATAAATTTTAACAATCAAAAAAATATTGAGAATATTCCAAGCGTGTGTTGTTGCATCTGTCTTTCTTGAAATTAATTTTTCCATATTATTGTACTAAGAAAATGGAACCGAACACAAATCAATCAAATATACAAAAGTTTTTTAATAAATCGAACATATTTATAACGGGTGGAACCGGATTTTTGGGAAAGAGTAAGTAAAATGTTTATATGTAGTGGTTTAGATAATACTTGAAACACTTTTTTCTTCAAGTCTTAATAAACAAGCTGCTTACGTCATGTGCTGGTTTAAATACAATATATTTGCTTGTACGTAGTAAAAATAACGAAAGTGTAGATACTCGACTGGATGAAATGTTTTCCGACCCGGTAAATTTTATTGTTATTATTGAAATACATATCAAGTTAATTAAACTAATTTCAGGTGTTTGAAAGGCTTAAAGAAGTTTCTAAAAAATATACTTTTTACATAAAAGCCATTGCAGGCGATTGGTAAATGAAAAATTTATTCGAAGAAACAAAATTATATTTGAATGTTTTCCTTACAATTTACAGTCTGAAACCTGGATTGGGATTAAACATTAATGATCGTAAATTGTTAATAGATAATATCAACATTGTTTTTCATATGGCTGCGACCGTTCGATTTGATGAGAAACTAAAGAGAGCTATTAAAATAAATGTTCATGGTGCATATGATATAATGAAACTATGCGAGGAAATGAAGAACCTTAAAAGTGTTGTCCACATATCCACCGCATACACTCATTGTCCTCGAAAAACGATTGAAGAAAAGTTATATTCGACACAGAGTAATCCTAAAAGTCTAATGCTAATGGCTGATTATATTCCAGATAAGCTCTTGGATCATGTAACACCCATGTAATTATATTGCAAATTTTAAAGTGATTCTACCTTATAATATTTATATACAATATTATATATATATATATATATATATATAATCTTTCGTTGGAAATTGCAGTTTACTGGGAAAATGGCCGAATACTTACACTTTTACAAAAGCCGTAGCTGAGGATGTCATTCGAAATTACAGCGATCAGCTTCCTGTTGGCGTATTTCGTCCTGGTATTGGTATGCTTATTTATTTATTATTAATTAAACTGTGATAGTAAATTGACAGCTTATGATATGAATATTTTTCTAGTTATATCGACTTATCGAGAACCAGTGAGCGGTTGGATAGATAACTTTTATGGGCCTACTGGAGCAATAGCTGGAGCAGGCACTGGGGTAGATTTTCATATTGATCAATCATTTATTTTTAATAACATTCATAAGTAAGTGTAAAAATATTTCTTATAGTTGATACGCACATTGCGGTGCAACCCAAAAGCCATAGCGAACATGGTTCCAGTTGACTTTTGTGTAAACAGTATTATAGCTGCTTCCTGGGATATATATGCAAGACACAAGTAATGTAGAAGACTAAAATTATATATCTATGAATCTAAGAGTTTCTTACATTCAATAATTCCCATTGCAGAGCTAAAAAATCTTCAGCAGATATTCCTGTCTATAATTTTTGTACACCTAACGAGAATCAATTAACATGGGGCGAATTTACAAGAAAGACTTCTAAATATGGACTAATGTACCCAACATCAAAAGCAATTTGGTATCTATGCTACTCGAATACCACAAACAAAGTAACCTATATGCTGTCTATATGTTTTCTTCATTATTTGCCTGCGCTTTTCATTGATATTCCCTGTTTGTTCATTGGAAAAAAACCACGGTAAGTCAAAATATAGACGAACATTTATGTGGTTGACAACATATATGTATGTATTTATATAAGTCCGGCGTATAAACAATACTTATCGTATAAAATTAGGGGGCAGTTGTAATTATCTCTATATATAAAAACAAAAAAAAATCATTTTATATTGAATTATCTCCCGAAGAATATAATTTTGAACTTATTGAACGAATGCAATTGAACACTTTTTATTACAGGTTACTTAATACTTATAAAAAGATACATAAATTTATAAATGTAATTTCCTATTTCTCCACGCGGGATTGGGACTTTCATATTAATAAAATTCAAAGCCTATGGAGTCGAATGTCGAATGTGGATAAGGACGAATTTTATTTTGATATGCAACAATTAGATTGGGAGTTCTATCTTCAGCAATACTTTCGTGGGATACGCAAGTATTTGCTGAAAGATCCATTGGAAACCATACCAACAGCACTAGTCAAATGGAATCGGTAAAAGTGTTTTCTATTTACTTTGATAAGTTACCAAGAATCGATCCATATTTTTCTTGGCAGTTTGTATTGGCAGCATCAAATCCTTAAAGTTATCATTTACTTCATTCTGATGATTATTATTTGGGTTTTCTTGAGAAACTGATGAAAAAGTAAGTATATAGTAGGCATCGTAATAAGAAAATAACGAAATTCCCTTCTTTTTTAATAGCTCAGCTGATCGCACATTAAGATGTTTGGATATGAAACTCAACAATAACAATTTTTCATACACAATTTACATATTAACTTTTAGAGAGGTATTGGGGTTTTTAAATAATATAATATGCAGTGTTGCCAATTTTTGTTGAGCAAAAAAAGCAGTTTTTAGTGGGAACATACTTTAAAAAAAAAAAAAAAAAAAAAACTGAAATTTTGGGAAAAACATCAGACAAAAAAGCTGCCTTATTTTAAGGGTTTTTTTTTACGAATAGTCCTTTATCGCATTCTTCCATAGTGCCAATCAAATTTTAATAAATTTCACATGAATACTCGTATGTTAGTTACGCAGTACGGTTTACTTTGTATTTTTATACTTTGTTCCCGAAGGGGAAAAAGTATATTGGGTTTGTGCAATGTCCGTCTTGCTGTCCGTCCGTCTGTCCGTATGAACGCAATATTTTTTCGGCGCTATTAGAGCTAGAGACTTGAAATTTTAAACATATACTCATATATGTCCCCGAATTATAAAGTGTTAAAATTTTCCCGATCCGCCCACTAGGGGCGTGGCAAATCGGAAAACTCTTCCGCCCATAGTCAAGTTATCATACTAGATGATAAGCTAGAGAGTTGCAATTTGAAATGTATACTCGGGGTGACAACCCAAGTTCAAAAAGCTATGGCGGATATATCTACGCCCATTGGGGGCGTGGCAAATCGGGAAATACGTATCTTCTACACCGTTAAAGCTAGAACGCTGAAAGTTTGCATGTGAGTTAATGTTATGATTCTAAGAAGATCGATCAAAAAGTTTTATGTCTACGCCCATTGGGGGCGTGGCAAATCGGACCTGAATATATAGAGATTTTTCAAATTGTGCTATATTTTGAACACTATTGACACTAGAGACTTGAAATTTTGCATGTATACTCGGGTTGACAACCCAAGACTAATAAGCTATGGTGGATATATCTATGCCCACAGGGGGCGTGGCAAACCGCAAAAGTTTATATCTCCTACAGTTTTAGAGCTAGAAGCTTGAAATTTGGATGGTTCAGTTACTAATGTCCTCCTCTATCGATGACCCAAAAATAATTTTTCAGCCTCTTTGGGGGCGTGGCATATCGAAAAATACCCTGTACCCTGGAATGTAAGCAACCAAAAATGCAGTCATGTTAGCCACGGCCCTTTCTAAGAACTGGCAAAAAATTATGCGTCTACGCCCACTGGGGGCGTGGCAAATCGGCAAAGAAGTTTGTTGTGGCCAACTGCATAATTCATGCATATAATAGCTTAATAGCAATTGCTAAGATGACAGAAAGCATTTTAACATAAATATAATAATATTAATGAATTTAAAAAATAAAATTTATAAGTTTTTGATTAATAAATAAAAAGTTTCCAGCGGGATTCGAACCTAGGTCTTTTGAAAACAACATGTAATCGTTAGCTAAACCTAAATAAATTCACAGCTGATCAGCAGCTTGTGACAAAAGAAAACAATACAATCGCACTTCTTGCAATATGTTTACACACTTGGATGTGTATACACGTACACATACATACATACATATATGCATGCATAGAAAAACTGCCTGCCGCCACACAGCGTCGCAAATCGGAAAGCATAAAGCAGTTTTAGTTTTTACTTAAATGCACAATTCATATGCTTATGTTTATAAATGATTATCAATTGGCAGCAAGCATTTTATAATAAATATATATGTAAATATAAAAAAATAAAAAATAAATAATTTTTGAAAACATTTTTTCTGCGGGATTCGAACCCACGCACATAAGTATAGCTTGCATGGCGCTTACCACCAGCGCCACTGCCCTGACCTGGACTTTATTAACTAAAACCAAATAAGGCATTGCTAGAGCGCCTTTTGACAAAACTAAATTAACCATCGAAAAATTCCCAATTCAGTCACAATTCTTAGAATATTCTGGCATCCAAACTTTTGTATGTATACATAGAAAATAGTGTGTGTACTCGTATAGTGTGTACATGTAAAAATCTGTATGTATGTGTAGGAAAAACGTTTGTGGCTTGCTATGTACGTTTGCTAATTGCCGAAATATTTCGTTAATTAAATGTTTATTAAATAAATAAAATGCACCTATGGGAACAGAGTATATCGCTGTTAGTTTCGCCTAACTGCAACGTTCTTACTTGTTTTTTTTTTTTTTTAATTATTTATTTTTTATTTTTTTTGTTTTGTTAACTCAATTTGAAATTAATGATTAAAAATTGAAAATTCCTTTACGTTACGTTTCTGAGCATAACCTACACTGTTTCAGCTAGAGACTTCAAATTTGAATATTTAGATACATATTATGGATACGCAGATATGGATGTTAGCCCCCTTCGCCAACACTTTAAAAAAAAAAAAAAAACGCATCTAGAAATGGAGTTATAAGCGTCCAAAGTATAGCCCAACACACCCAAAAGTCGCTACATCAACTGCGCGGTTAGCAGAGCACGCGCGCATACGTTCGTAAAGAAGAAGAGTAAATACATATGTATTTAACATACATATTATATTATTTTCATATTATATTATTTTCATTTTAAGCAGTGAATACTGTAGCGTGCCGAATACGTACAATTTTTTTATTTTCTTGTCAAATTTTTAAGTAAATAGTGTAAATAAAAAACATTTTGACTGTTTTAAAAACATATTTTATTTCTTTGTATAGGTTTAAAATATTTAAAAAGTAAATTACTTAAAAGTAAACCCCGAATAATAATTTAGGTGTTATAAAACCATTGGTGACTTTTGACGGAAACACATTGATTTTTTTTTTTTATCATTTTTTTAAGAAATCATAACCATAATACGTGAGTGCGCACATATTCATTTAATACGTACTTTAAAATTACGGTTTTACAAATTTTTAATAATTTACACTAAACTAAATACATTTACAATAATTTAGTACTTATTGAAATAGATATTGTACCTAATTTTGTATTAAAATTTTTTATTTAAATACGAGTTGATTTTTTGTTACAGTGTAGTCTATCATTTTTTATCGTTGTCAAGTTTACTTTTATCCAGAGATGACGATACCATTCCGCCTCCGTTTGAAGGGTATAATTTTTCCAAATAATTAAGTGATTCATTGAGAAATGTCTGAAATTGAAATTATTTAACATGTGTCTTAAAGTAAATTTGCTACCAATAGTTGCCAATACCAATAGTTGGCTAATTTAAAATATTTAGTATTTGAAAAACTTTTTTTTGCGAATTTAGAGTGAAGGGCCGCGGTATACAAAATGAATTAAATTAAATCAATTCTTATCGATCAAAAAGAAATGATGAGTTATTGAAAAAATAAAATAAAGGCGTATTGCATTTTTATATATACAAGTAAAATTTCAGTTCTTTAGTTTTTTAAGTTTACGTTCTGTTTCCATACGGACGTACGGATAGTGCTGATCAAAAATATATATGTTTTATGGTGTCTGTAACGCCCCTCTTTTTGCCCGTTATATACACTTTCACAAAAAAAAAAAAAAAACTAGTATTTGAAATGAATTTTTTACACATTTGGGGGTGTGGGGGCGAATCGGGGACCGGAATCCAAAATCTGACAAAAACCGAAATTGTATTAAATTAGTATCTATATATATGCAGAAGACTTGGAGACTCTAACTCTAAAGATGAATTAGCTAGAATTTTATAACTGGTTCCCGATAATTTCGTTTATCGATAACTAAGCAAATATACAAGTTATCGAATTTCTGAAACAAACTCGTACTGCGCGCTCAATATACGGACCTAACACAAAAAGAATGAACTCTCTAGCTTTTGTATCTTCGGAAATCGACGCGTTCAAACATACGGACAGACGGACAGACGGACAGACGGACAGACGGACATGGCTATATCAACTTTTCTCGTCACCCTGATCAAGAATATATATACTTTATGGGGTCTGCCACGCCTCCTTCTGCCTGTTACATACTTTTAACAAAACCATTATACCCTGATTTCCCATTTTCAATGGGTTCAGGGTATAAAAAAAAAAAAAAACTGGTTTTCTATTATCAAAGAGTTCAGGGTATATAAATTTTAATTTTAAATTTAAATATGAATCTTAAATACACTTGTTTTTCAATTCTGGAAATAGATACCTGAAAAGCATGCAGCACGGCGATAATTGCAGGAGAACCAAATCCATGCGTTATTAGGGAAAAGTGTGTCAAATGCCGTTGCATAGAAGGCTCCAATAAATGTTGTGATCTCGTTCCAAAATGAGTGGTTCGATCCTGACTCAATATTTGCATCAATTCTTTTGTAATCTACAATATTAGAAAGATAGAAGATGGTAATCGAAAATGGCATTATATTCAAGTATACATAAGAAAGAATGCTCCAGTCGACATTTCCTGACAAGAAAGTTTGAACTTTTGAGTTCAAAACTATAAATCTATTTAAGACACAGTTCATTCATTGCCGCTTATGAATACATATATATTCGCCATATCTCAAAAAGATCAAAATCCAGTGTTATTAGTTCTTAGAACTATTTAGTCTGATCTGATTTATCACCCTCATCAAGTGAGTGGCGGATTCGCAAAATGTGTCACGTAAAAAGTTTTGGATGAATTTTTTACACATTTGGGGGTGTGGCGCTGAATTGGGACCGGAATCCAAAATCTGACAAAAGCCGAAACAGAATTATTAATCAGATAGTTCTCGCAACAAAACCCACGTGGCAGAGCAAGCGAGACAGCAGGACGACTGCAATTCATCTCTCTAGTTTTTGTAGTTTCCAAAATTCCGACGTTCATACGGACAGGCGGACAAGGCTCAATCAATTTATTTTTTTGAACTGATCAAGAATATATATACTTTATGGGGTCTACGACGTCTCCTTCTGCCTGTTACCCTGAATTCCCATTTTTCAATGGGTTCAGGCTATACAAAACTAAATGTAACTTTGTACGGTGATTAGTCTGGGCCAAATGTCACAAAAGCCAGCTAACAATCACATCAAAAAAATCCACGTTTGATCTTTACTGTCGACCCAATATTGAACTGCCCATTATGGCAACTTTCCCAAAAATTTCATAACGAAGTGTCATGAATCAACACATTCGCATATAAATGACCTGCCATAGTCATGTAATTTTGGATTTTATTTAATGTTTAATGTAATAAATATCCTAAGGGTTTTCTATTTCTTTGATTTTACCCCCAAATAAATTATGTCTTCGTATGTATGTATATGCTTTATATCATGTTTATAAATAAATATTTAAGTAGAAAAGACCCCATTCTTAGTCTAAACTCTTAAATTATTGTAAGATACCATTCACATAAAAATTCAATGCAATAAATTGAAATTGAAATTGAAACAAGTAAGAAGGCTCTAGTCGAGACGGCTCGACTACGAGATACCCTGAACCCTGTAAAGAAAATGATACTCTTCTTCTTTATGCACTTATAAGCGCACGCTCTGCTAACTGCGCAGTTGCTGCCGTGGCTTGGGGGTGGGTTGGGCTGAACTTTGGACGCTTATAACTCCATTTCTAGATGCATGATCTTCATGAAATTTTAAGAGTAGACTTAGAGTATCTATATCTATCTATTTGCTAAATTGCAAGTCTCTAGTATTTGAAATGCGTTTTTGCAAATTGTGCAAATTGTGGCATCAAAAATCTGACAGCTACAAAATCTGCGTATTCATAATATCTATCTAAATATATAAAGTTGATCTATCTAGTTGAAACGGTGTAGAAGTTATACCCAAAAAACCTAAAAAATGGAAACGAATTTTCGATTTTTTATCGATAATTTGGAAATGGGACGAGTTATCGAAAAAACAAAATAAACTCGTATTGCGTAGCTCACATACGAGTGTTCATGTGAAATTTTCTCTAGCTTTTGTAGTTTCCGAAATCTCGACGTTCATACAGACGGACAGACGGACGGACGGACGGACAGACAGACGGACGGACAGACGGACAGACGGACAGGGCTAGATCAACTTATTTTTTCATGCTGATCAAGAATATATATACTTTATGGGGTCTGCGACGTCTCCTTCTGCCTGTTACATACATTTTCACAGAACCATTATACCCTGAATTCCCATTTTCAATGGGTTCAGGGTATAAAAAAAAATTGATTACGATTGTCCGTCTGGAAAAGGAATTATTAATCAAATAAATGAGACAACGAGACGCCTGAAATTCTGACAGCGTATGGCTGCGTGCCTGTATGTGCATTTAAATTTTGTTACGTGTGCAGGACCGAATCGAATAATTTTTGGAATATTATTCGTTCCAAGAAGGGTTCTTGTAGTCGAGCAGTCTCGACAAGAGCTTTCTTACTTTTTATACCCTGAATCCATTGAAAATAGGAAATCAGGGTATAATGGTCTTGTGAAAATGTATGTAACAGACAGAAGGAGACATATATGTATATATCTTAATCAGTAGAAAAAAAAAAAACAAGTAAGAAAGCTGTAGTCGAGACTGCTCGACTACGAAACCCCCTGAGCCCTTCTTCGAACGAATAATATTCCAAGAATTATTCGATTCGTTTCTGCACGCATAAGAAACTGTACATACATGCAAAACCACGCACATAGACGCTGATCTACGCTTGTATGCATGTATGTGTGTATGCATGTGTGTAAGCATTGCAAGCGTCTTGGGGCCGGAATCCGAAATCTGACAAAAACCGAAATCAAACAAGTAAGAAGGCTCTAGTCGAGACGGCTCGACTACGAGATACCCTGAACCCTGCAAAAAAATGAATGCTCTTCTTCTTTACGCACTTATAAGCACGCGCTCTGCTAACTGCGCAGTTGCTGCTGTGGCTTGGGGGTGGGTTGGGCTGAACTTTGGACGCGTATAACTCCATTTCTAGATGGACGATCTTCATTTTCAGAGTAGATTAAGAGTATCTAAATCTATCCAAAGCTGAAGTCTCTAGCTAAAGCGGTGTAGAAGTTATACCCAAAAAACCTAAAAAATGGAAACGAATTTTCGATTTTTTATCGATAATTTGGAAATAAGACGAGTTATCCGAAAAACAAAATAAACTCGTATTGCGTAGCTCACATACGAGTGTTCATGTGAAATTTCAGAACTCTGAGTTCATATAACTAGAGAAAAATATTTTTCTAAAAAGCACACATCGGCGTGTATCCAATTACATACTTGTTGAGAGTGAAGTATAATTTCTTTTCGCCGATAGGAATCCTGGGGTTCTGTTTGATGTCGTACAATGTATTCAGCCAGCTGTCGGGCTGGAAACTCAGTTTCGCAAACAAAGTGAAAGTCTTTGGCCAAGTGTGTTGCCTCTCCCTCGACTAAAGATGTTAGCAGTGTTACGTTAGCAGCTTTTCGCCGTCCGGCCGGTAGGTTTAGACCGATCTTCTCAAGCTTTTCTCTTAAGAGGCGGCCTCCATTTTTGCTTTTTGCTCTTTATTGAAAATACATATATATTATTATAAATATAATATAAAAAAATATATATAATTTTAATTAAATATTTTTGTAAAAAAAACCCACCTTCTTAAAACACCACCAAGTAAAGATGCGTTTAAGCATTCGGGTGGTGACAGTCTGCGTTGGACTTCGGCAATCGTGACCTTATATTTTGATGTACTTGATAGAAGGCTAAGTCGACCCGGAACTGCACAAAACACCTCACTTGGCGATCCAGAACCTAGGTTTCCAGCTTCCTTCCCACTTTTCATGCCTGTTTCGAAACACATTGATATTTTAATACAAAAACATAAGTATGAATAGAATGCTGTAAAAATGTACATTGCGCATTGTAAAGGAAAAATAGTTTATTGTGTTAATGTTTTGCAATTGAAGTGTGAACTCAGCGTGTAGGGATCATTTTACAATAATCCGGCCAATTAGAGGAGCCAGCTTCTATTTCACCATACACACACATAATATATTTATTCAGTTTAGGGGTTGGTGGTCCTAGTTGTTTTGGAATGTTTGTGGCACCGCCCCATTCACTCCGCCTTTTTTATGAATGTACGGAAAGGCTCGTTCTCTTCTATATGAAATTCTACAACATATATGTATATACATATGTACATACCCACAACTAGCAAACACTATAACTTTTTATTTGAAGACTGTACTCATGTTTTGGCTCATGAATTCATATTTAGCAATGCATTTAATGCTAAATAATCAGAATCAGAATACTTATTCGTATAAGGATAGACAATAGAGTTTGTCTTAAAAATTATTAAAAATCCAACCCACTGGCTGATAATTTTTATACCCTGAGCCCATTGAAAATGGGAAATCAGGGTATAATGGTTTTGTTAAAAGTATGTAACAGGCAGAAGGAGGCATGGCAGACCTCATAAAGTATATATATTCTTGATCAGGGTGACGAGAAAAGTTGATATAGCTATGTCCGTCTGTCCGTCCGTCCGTCCGTCCGTATGTCCGTATGTTTGATCGATACAAAAGCTAGAGAGTTCATTCTTTTTGTGTTAGGTCCGTATATTGCACGCGCAGTACGAGTTTGTTTCAGAAATTCGATAACTTGTATATTTGCAAAGTTATCGATAAACGAAATAATCGGGAACCAGTTATAAAATTCTAGCTAATTCATCTTTAGAGTTAGAGTCTCCGAGTCTTCTGCATATATATAGATACTAATTTAATACAATTTCGGTTTCTGTCAGATTTTGGATTCTCCCCACCTCGCCCCACCACCCCCAAATGTGTAAAAAATGCATTTCAAATACTAGAAGTGCAGTTTGGTTTAGCATATAGATATGAATATCATAATCATAATCTGAAGAAATCAATACGATTGTCCATCTAGAAACAGAATTATTAATCATGAAAGTTTTCTCATCAAAACCCATGTGCCGCAGCAACAAAGGCACCGAGACAGCAAGCCGCCTGCATTGCTCACACACATATATGCTTACAAGTTCGAGGAAGGGCTCAGGGGATTTCGTAGTCGAGCAGTCTCGACTACAGCTTTCTTACTTGTTTAAAATTTGATTTTCCTTGTTCAACTTCAATTTGTTCGGCTTGAGTATCGATTATGTTTATACTCGAACTACTTTTTCGTTGATCTCAAAGTTCAAATTTTGTAAACAACCATGACTACTTCGTATATGAACTTACTTTTTATTAGAGGTAAGTCTGACATGAAAGCAACATTCTCATCCAGGGCAGGTGCTTGGACATCGTCAACGGCATTCTGCAACGCTTGATGTAAGGCCAAAGATTCATGTTCATGTCCGAGTCTGGTTCCATGTGCTGCTCCTGCTGATATTGCACTGCCATAATCGCTTCTTCGCTCCGTGTATGGAAAGCCGTGGGACAACTGAGTCTATAGAATTTTAATTAAAAGATAGTATTGCCACAATGCATATTAAAGAAGTTAATGCAAAATATTAAGTTTTATTGATTGGTTAAGTAGTTTAACGACGTAAACAAAATCATTTTTAAACTCTGAAACGTAAGCACTTTTTATATTGAAATAAAATCAATTAAAATTGTTGATCAAAATTTTGGGCAGAGCGTTCCCCTCAACGTGGCTAGGGTTGAAACAGCTTAATTCTGCGCCAATCCCAGTGTTTAGACAATCATGTATTCTGGCTTTTTATACGTGTATGCGCACAAGCTCTACGGGGAAACGCCTTTAGTTACAGCATCAACGTCAACATCAACATTGCAAATGCTCCGGCCGTGGTTGCAAAAGCCCAGTTCGGAGAAGTGTGCGAGTGTGAGAGTGCACCGCATACAAACCTACACACACACACATACATACTTACATAAATACGAGGGTATGGTATGTGTATTTATGTAAACCCTTTTTCTTTTGGGACTGGAATGTTCGTTGTTATTTTCAAGATGTTTCAGTGAAATCTTAAGAAAATTTTTTAAATACTTCATAGCATTTTTTTGCGTTATATTTCATAATACACTTGGATGGAATTCAAAATGCCATAACTCTGGCAATTTATGTAGATTGAGGAGAAGTATTTATTAAGCTCAAGAAAAACAATGCCAACAAACAAAAGAAGCTCATGAAACTAACTAAATGATGCCAAGCCAATAAATAACACGTCAATTATTTGAAATAGATTTGAATTATTATTATTATCCAATGATCAGCTGACTAGCTTTATAAATCAATGAAAGTTTTATTATGTGAAGCGCTACTCTATATTCCATCAAATAGGGATAAATAAATAAAACAGGTAAAAGGCAGACTAATGTCAACATTCGTGGACTTCTTGATATAATGTGATAATTATGTTAATACTTACAACATGTCCTTGCAAGTCTTCCCTATGAGTTCTATGAATACCCAGTTGATCTTGTGTCGATCTAAGGCCAGCCAACTGGTTGTAGTGATGTAGTGGGGCGTGGTGCAAGGAAGATAAGGGCTGTCCGTAAGGATCCGTGCCTAAGTACTCCAGCGGTCCGTGATTCTGTAAGTAGCCAGATATCTAAACTATTTTGGAAATGATACGTCCAACTGGTACGCCGCCCAATTTGGAGCACTTACCTGTTGCTGGGGAGGACTTTGAGCAGAGTGATGAAAAGGTGGTGGAAAATACGGGGGCTGAAAATCAGACTGCAGTGATTGGTGATGCATGGTGGCTGCCGACCCATGGGTACCACTATGTCCGCTGTGTCCGGTCGTGGGACCTCCTCGCCCAGAATGCCCACCTGAATGAGTTGTATACGCCGGGCTGCTACTAGAAAGGCCCAAGCTGCCATGGCCACTGAGGCGTTCCTGTTTTCCAAGTATACATTTAAAAAAATCAAGTTTAATATAGGTCACAAACAAATTAATTCATTCATATTTTTCCGCATGAAATCAAATTATATATACATTTTTTGTATATATTTACGTATCAATTAGAATATATATGCATTTGTTCAAAAAGAAATTTGAAACAAGTAAGAGGGCTCTGCTCGACTACGAGATTCCCTGAACTCTGCAAAAAAAAAAAAAAAAAAAAAAAAAAAACTAATACTCTTATTCTTTACGTACGTATAAGCGCGCGTTCTGCTAACCGCGCAGTTGATGTAGCGACTTTTGAGTGCGTTGGGCTATACTTTGGACGCTTATAACTCCATTTCTAGATGTACGATTTTCATGAAACTTTCAGAATAAAATGTGTCTATTTGCCAAATTGCGAGTCTCTAGTATTTGAATTAATTTTTGCCAAATTTTGGGAGATAAGGGCCGGTATCAAAAATCTGACAAAAACCGAAATTGTATTAAATTAGTATCTGTATATATGCAGAAGACTTAAAGACTCTAACTCTAAAGATGAACGAAATATAATTTTATAACTGATTCTTGATAAATGTTAAAATCGATTACTCTTAAACCTAACAAAAAGAATGAAGTCTCTAGCTCTTATAGTTCCGAGATCGACGCGTTCATACATAAGGACTAACGGACGGACAGGGCTATATCAACGTATTTTTAGTACTGATCAAGAATGTATATACTTTATGGGGTCTGTCACGCCTCCTTTTGCCTATTACATACTTTTAACAAATCCATTATACCCTGATTTCCCATTTTTAATGGGCTCAGGGTAGAGTCATGTTATCATATAGAAACACCAGCTCAATCACGGCGTTGAGTAGCTTTTGCTTTATTATTGATGCTAAGATTAATTTTTTTTTTTTTTTTTTTGGCATATCTCAGTGCTTTTTTTTTTTTTTTTTTTTTTTTTGTCAGATTAGAATTTACGTTAATAGAAATTAATGGTATTATTTATTTTCCTATTATATTAGTTAATTTCTTTTTCTTTTAGCAATTTCATTATTTGACTTCACTAAGTTATTAGTAAAATTCAATTTCTTCTCGCATATCTTGATAAAAATATTAAAAGCAATACATAAAATTAATTTTTACTATTCTGATCATATTTACATTCTGAGCAAGTTTTAATTATACAACCCTTGGACAAAAAGACACAGAGCGAGAGAAAGACATGACTGGGATCAGAAATACTTGTACTATTAAGTTTTTTTTTTATATACATATATTATATTTTTCTTACTTGAAATATTTTGAAATTTGAACCGCACAATATCACGCTTATTCGATAACGTGTGCCAATTTGTACATTAAGGATGAATTATCTGAACCAGCAACGTTTTCTTAGATATACGATTTTATAATTCATAACAAAATTTGTTGGTAATATTTCGGAATAAAAAAGTTAAACAACGGGAAACAATAGCAACTAACGAATGCAGATTGTTTACACTTTATAATTATATTTTATAATTATGTAATGGACAAGTCGAACAACATATTACTTTAATAATTCAGATAATAATTTTATAAATTTATATAGACAAAGAGAACCTCACAAAAGACTGTTGTGACTTACACATGATATTCTATTTTAATAGGATAAGTATTAAAAAAGAAATAAAATAAAATAAAAACGAATCGGTATATTAGCCGATATCTTCGTATAATTATTGTAAATTGTAGATTGATTATATATGAAAAATTAGAGTTATACCAAGAATTTAATAATATTGTATTACCAATGACTCATTGCGAAGAGAACACATAATAACGTATAATACCGCCGGTCATTCCGCAGATATTAAGCTTAGCGAAATTTGAGAGAAGTAAAGGTATTTAAAGCCTACTTACGATACGACTTTACGCTACTAACCTGAATTTCAATTACAGCCGGCATATCCACATAAGATAGAGTCATGTTGTCATATTGTAACGTGAAACTATGGATAAAGAGATCCGTTGAACATAGAAACCTCGAATTGATCACTTAATGAGCAAGTAAACACATTATTTAATCAATTGTCTACTCTAACCACATCTTCTATCAGAAGTTAATACCAAATTATGCACTTTGCTTATGTGTTCTGAAAATCACGAAATTTTGATAAGTTCACCTACGGGGAGACAGATTGAAAATCAAATCGAATTGACCCGACGGCGACGACGTCAGAAACGACGACCACAGCAGCTACAGCGACAGCGACAGCGGCAACGACAACAGTCCGTGAATGCCAAAAGCGAAATGAAAACTGGTCGCGACCGTGTGCCGAAAGGGCAGCAGCAGCGCAGTCAGAACAGTAGAAGAAACAACAACAAGAACCATAAGAGCGCGCGATGCCAGAGTTGAGTCGCGTCGTAATGCCCGTCATACTCCTCGGAAATTTTTTGCATTCGCCAGTCGGGGCCAAGCATAAGAAAATAAATATGGAAGCATGTATGCGTATGCGTGTACGTACGTTGTAACGTAAGTATATTACATTTGTATGCATGGATGTACATATAAGGAATGCATAGCCAAAAATTGTGAATGTTGATTTTTGGATAAATATTAGAAATGAATTAATGTAATTTAATTCTTTAATCTGAGTGCTAAGCATTTAAAATTTCATTTGCATATTTACAAATAATCTAAAACATTTACATACTTGTGTCTAGCTAGCTCAGGGGAATGAATAAACCAATTTTTGAATAGGCTACTAGTTACAAGTGTGTTCCACTTTCCATTTACTGTTAAATTGGTGTAAAAAGACTGAGACTACATATAACAGTATCTCCATACATACTTTCAACCCATTGCAAATGGGAACTGGATTGGTTTTATTAAAATGTTTGCAACAGTCAAAAGGGGGCCATAAATTTTTATTTTATGTATATAAATAAAACAAACAACAATTTTTTCATCAAAGAATCAGCTTAGTTCTCTATGAACGCAACAGATCTTTAAGAACTAGGTCCTTGAAATTTTATGGATAATTCATATTAAGAATAATTTATAGTTTTGCTTTTTTGCTTTTCTATGTTTTATGTCTGTTTTATACAAATTTTTATTTTCGCTATGTTTTGAATACTATCACCAAATTTTAAAAATTATCTACTAATTTGTCAATCATTTATAGAGGTTATTAAATAAAAGGTTAGTTCAATTTCATCAGCAGAAGCCGTACGCATTTTTCCTATGCATACATCTGCACATAAGTATGTACATTTGAATCTTCAAAAACTGCAACAGTCAAATTATTGTAAATTCATATCATAAGGGACTAGTATTTAGCACACACATGCACTCGTGAATATACACCTGCACGCAAATGTATACATATGAATGTGAATACAGCATATTGACTTTTGTGTGTTGCGAAAGATGTGAATGGCTTTTGATATGGTAAGCCATCGTAACATCCGGTTTGGCAAATCCTTAGAAAACGAAGGATGTTAAGAGATTCTAATAATACTATTTGTGTGTGTATGTGTGTGTGTGTGTGTGTGTGTGTGTGTGTGTGTGTGTGTGTGTGCTAGCCATAACACAAGTCAAATACAATGAACGCTGCTAATGTCTGGTTATTCATAACCCCCATTGTTGGCTTTCGCAAATTTATAAAATTCAATGGCCCCCGTTTAGTTATACATACAAAATATTTGTTCACGAAGTGAAAATAGAATATTTGTGTTTTGAACAGTTCGTCTGCCTCTGTACTTTCGCCGCTGTTCAATCTTTGGAAGATATACGTGTTGTATAATAATTCATGTTGATTAGGCAAGTACTAAATGTTCATTGAAACTTATATGATTTAAGACGTTATAGAAATTAGAGACTTTTCACAATGTACAATTATAACTCCTACAATGTCAATGCTAGACTGAAATATATGTTTACTTTAACGTTAAATAAAGTTATTTCGGAAATTTTCTGTTAAACTCAATTATTTTGATCTAAAGCTCTGATTATGTTTGTTCTCTTATTTACATGTTGTCACTAAGATGACTTATCGATTTCTGTCTGCCAGCGATTATGTATACAGACAGACATATATGAGGGTATACAAATATAATGTGAGGATCAGTAAATTTTAAATTTTAAATCACTACATTCATAGTAGTAATGCTTTTGTAATACTTTTGCCTTTCAAAAAATTATGACTTTCAGGCTTTAATTTTATACAGAATTCGCATAATCAAGGCATAAATTACTTTATATGCTTTAATATGTATATTTAAACATATTAATGAAGACAAACTATCTACAGGAGTTTAAAGATTCATCGTTTTCTGTTCTTGTAAGTCGTGTGTGTAAATAGAAGAATGTTACTATAAATAATTGGCATTCTAGAATTCTTAGGTGCATAACTAATATTTATACAATGTTTATTTATGTATATTCATCGTAGCGTTTTCAATGTGGACGGCTAGCGCGAACGTGGCAATTGCGATCTGGACACGAGTTTATTTTGGCTTTATAAATTAAAATAATTTTGATTGATTACTTTGGATTATCTTGTCATTTGCCAGCATCAAATAGAATATTTAACGATACAGATAAACCGGTTTGGGTTTGTTTTGTATGAATTTCGGCTTTTAGGTTTTTTGACTCAACACACTTCATGCAGACTCACTGAAAAATGTGCGTAAGACTCTGATCAAAAGCCAAAGACAGATTTCGGCCTAGTCTCCACTTCACTTCGTAATATTTACTACCAAGGGAGAAACATTTAAAACAGCTTTTGCTGCTACTACAGACAAGAAGCCAAGAAATTTATACATACAAATTACAGAGCTCTTACAAATTATGATTGAAAAAATATTCTTTGCAAAAATATATTGGGATTTAATAACTTTTCACAAATTTTCTGATTACTTAGAAAGATAATATTTCCACAAATATGGCGAATGATTTACGGTACGCAATGACTAAACTCCGCTATACGTCAGACTTAAATATTCTTAATCTAAGCTATTATTCCAATAGTGCAACATTTTATTTTTGGATGCTGTTGTCATATATGTATGTACATATGTATGTAGACAGATCTTGTCTAACAGGTATTGAAGGTACTTATTTAATTGACTGAAAAGTTTGTATAGAGGAATGTCTTCAATTTACATATTTATTTATTTATTTATATCAGTTCAATGTAAAGTATAATTTATACAAACACAAAATTAAACAATTTTGTTTACCTTTGCCTAGTACAGTTTATAACCAAAGTATATTAATATCAATTACAATTGAATTATAAATAATACACATTCTCGTGATATTTACTATTAAACTATATTGCTTTAAATCTTAACTGTTGCTAATATTGACTGATTGTATTATTATATTAAAAAAAGCATCGGTACTTCGCGGCGTATGTTGGTTATGTTTTTTTTTTTTATTGGTGTTATGGATTATGTTTTCAATCACATAAGTTTTTGAATTGTGCGCTATTGTCTGTCGTGAATATGCTGAAATTGGAAATTTTCACTGGTGGTCAATACTCCCATACCGTAATTCAAGATATAAATAAATAAATTATAAAGGTAGGAATGACGGACTGACTGGCTGGTTTGCGTGAAGGCACAGGTAGACAAGACAGTTGGAAGCTGTTGAACAGGTCGAAATAGTTTCACCTCCACCTCAAGTGTGTGTGCAGAACGAAGCATAAATACTCACATACACACACCCATACAAACACACATTCTCACACACATTTACAGACCAACAGAAATGCGCACTACACATTGTATTCTAATGAAATGCTATCCACTCGCCAATGATCAATTGTCATTAAAAGAGCTTTGACTTCAAATTCTGTCTTTTTTCTATTACACAGGCAAACCGCCAAAAAACTTTAACCTCTCATCCCCATACGTAAACCCTAATCAGTTTGCATATTTAAATTAATATTAGGGATAGCTACATTCTATGTTACATATTTCAATTTGAGCAAATATTAGTAACAATATATAATCTATTTCAAAGCTTTCCACATACATACATATATTTATCATAAATAACCAATCATACAAGCATTGATTCAAATTATGAAATTACAAATACTTATCACTACTCTCTGACTTCGGGTATGAAAACGTATTTAAGTCAATTGCTTTCGATATTTATGAGCATATCAATGTCGCACTACTGTGTTTGTATCTAAATGAAATATGCAGATTATACATATTTTGAGGCTTAACTCCTGATTAAATAGTAAGAGCTTTGATATCGGTCACTACCGACTGTTGAATACTCATTCACGATAAAAACACTATATATATTCAGTTTTAGAGCAAGTCATTTACAACAGATAAACCATTTGGGATATGGCAAATCAGAAAATATAGATAAATGATTACATTATTATACTTTGAAATCGGGCTACAATGTTTTTGCGAAAATTTATGTAACAGAGACTAGAGACTTGCACTTTTACATAGTTCCCGTGTATAAAGTATGCAGTAAGAGTTTATTTTATTTTTCGAGACTTTCACTTTCACTTTTAAGAATAAGTTGTACATCGTTTGATCTAGCTCAATTTCTTCGAATTGTATATAAAGTTAGGTAAAATGGATAAGTTTTGGATTGCCTTTGCCTTAAATTTGAAAAAAAATATTAATTTCGGAAATTTGAATTCCGGCATATATAGATGTCATTATTACGTTCAGAAATTGTTATAAATATAGACCAACTAGAAATGGATTTATACGTGTAAAATATAGCCCAAGTCGGTGCATCAACTACGCAGTTAGCTCAGCGCGCGCCTATGCGTGCATAAAGAAGAAGAACTTCAGTTCTTAGAAGGATTTAGGGGATCTCCTAGGTGAACAGTGTCGACTAGAGCACTCATACTTGTTTCTTTTTCTGGACGACTTTTAGATACTGATTTTAAAGGTAAAATATATGTTCAATGTTTTTTTTTTTTTATTTTCATTTTCATTTTTTTTTTTTAAGAACTAAAATTAACTTAACTTATGTAATATGATTGCAGTTCTAAATTTCAATTCTCTAGCACCTTTCATTTCGGGAATGAGCATAAACCAGAAGGCATGAACATGAAGATTGCTTTTTGGTACAAACGTATGTATGTGAAGCAGGCGCAGTATGACTGCAAATGAATGTGACATACATATATTCAATAATTGGCATTTATATTGTATTGTCATTAATGTTCCCTTAATAATTTTCATTATTTAATCCCATTGTTGCATACCTATTACATTGATTTATTACTTTAACTTAAGAATGATTTTAAATCACTTAACGTGTTGTTTCTTATTCTATTTTCACGAAATTTTGAAATACAAATTAAAGCGCCCTCTTTTGTAAAAATATTATTAAATTTCATGTAGCTCCCTCTAGCTATAATGTGCAAAGTTAGAACCTTCATAATAGCGTCATAAGCAATAGATGGCGCATTGTGACGCCAAATGTCGCA
Organism: Drosophila borborema; assembly: GCA_030914335.1. Taxonomy (NCBI): domain Eukaryota; kingdom Metazoa; phylum Arthropoda; class Insecta; order Diptera; family Drosophilidae; genus Drosophila; species Drosophila borborema. The sequence goes on from JAUESP010000304.1 coordinate 8,332,455, forward strand.
ATTAACTATCATACCTAAAACATATTAAATAAGCTCTGTCTTTAATTTTGAAATAAATAAATGATTGAAACAAATATTCTGAGTGGAACTAGTGTGTATTATATTGAATAGGAAATTCAAAATAAAAAAAATCTTCAAAGGAAATTATTCCAAGCAGTGCATATCAAGCAGTAAAATATACGTATAAAGCAGTGACACAGAATAGCATGTAATATGATTAAAACTCAAATTAAAATGATGTCAAGTACGAAGTCAAGAATAACATTAGAATGTGTTTTTATTCTATTCAAAAGTTTAATATCCGGCATTAAAATAAACTACAATTAAAGATATGTACATTCCTATGTTATCGCCGTCTTCATAAAATAGTCCTAATGGCGCATAATAGATGGAGCTGCAGTAGATTTTAGTGTAAGTGTGGGAGGATTGATTATGATCTAAAGAGTTCATGTTCACATATAATAATTTTTATATTTATGTACAAATACAAATACAAATACAAATACAAATACAAATACAAATACAAATACAAATACAAATACAAATACAAATACAAATACAAATACAAATACAAATACAAATACAAATACAAATACAAATACAAATACAAATACAAATACAAATACAAATACAAATACAAATACAAATACAAATACAAATACAAATACAAATACAAATACAAATACAAATACAAATACAAATACAAATACAAATACAAATACAAATACAAATACAAATACAAATACAAATACAAATACAAATACAAATACAAATACAAATACAAATACAAATACAAATACAAATACAAATACAAATACAAATACAAATACAAATACAAATACAAATACAAATACAAATACAATACAAATACAAATACAAATACAAATACAATACAAATACAAATACAAATACAAATACAAATACAAATACAAATAACCTGAACCCTGCAAAAAGAAAAACCAATGCTCTTCTTCTTTGCGTACGTATAAGCGCGCGCTGTGCTAACTGCGAAGTTGCTGCCGTGGCTTGGAGGTGGGTTGAGTTATATTTTGGACGCTTTTATCTCCATTTCTAGATGGACGATCTTCATGAAACTTTCGGAATAAAATAATAGCACTAAAATGTGTATATTTGTATTTGAATTACTTTTTTTTTTAATTTGGGGGGATGGTCGATATTTTGGGGCCGATATCCAAAATCTAACAGAAATCGAAATTGTATTAAATTATGATCTATATATATGCAAATGACACTGAGACTCTAACTCCATACATGAACGAGATATCATTTTATAAATGATTCTCGATAAATGTTAAAATCGATCTCTTAAACAGAAATAGTTATCGATTTTCTGAAATAAACTCGTATACGGCGTGCAGTGCACGGACCTAACAACAAAAATAATGAAGTCTCTAGCTATTATAGTTTCCGAGATCGACGCGTTCACACATACGGACGGACGGACGGATAGACGAACATGGCTATATCAACTTTTCTCGTCACCTTGATCAAGAATATAAATTTGTATGGGGTCTGCCACACCTCCTTCTGAGGTCTGCCACGCCTCCTTCTTTTTTGAGGTATTTGTCGATGAAATTATTGACCCTATAATTAATTGCGATATACTTGGAAAATTATTGAGCTTCACGATATAAACAAAAATGAGATTAGCGCCTCTACTAAAATATTTTGAAGATGAGTTATTTATTTTAAAGTAAGTGCGGGAGCAGTGATTATGGTGAAAAGAATTCATATACACATTCGTCGACAATTACATAACAATTTGGAGTAGTTAAACAGTAGCAGTGCCCCTAAATTGGCATCCGTCTGTTGCCGTTATTACCAAAATTACTGCATCAAATCGTTCCACTTATCTGAAACTGTTTGCAAGTCGCAACTGATTCGCTGACTCGCGGATGCCTTTTGACCAATTTTTGGACTGGTCAGGCCTATATTTTAAAACTGCCAATTAGGCGTGTGCACATTTCATATACATGGGTATTCTCTAATACTCTTAAATGTTTACTTTCGACCAAAATTTAGTATTTCCCAAAGTCATAAGCTGCGAAATGATGACAGCAATATTCAGACCTCAACAAGGCATTGCAATGTAAAAATATTTTACTATAATAGATAAGTGAAAATCCTGCTTCGCTCTGCTATGCTGCTATGCATTTGTAATTTTATGAATATTGATTCAAGTGTACATTGGGCTTATAAGAAAAGTCAGTTGAATCTTCTTTTTAAAAGAGTTGGGAAGCAGTCTGCAATAACATAACTGATTTTGGTGCTCTAGCTCAAAGACATCCAAGAAAAATATACAATAAACTATATATTAGAAAAATCAATAGAGGAAGCTAACAGTAAATTATTCGTGAAGTCTTGAGGTTGAAACTGCAAAACAATCGAAGACAAACTGTTCCCGATTTGGCACGCGCCCATTTGGCGTAGAATTTAAATTATTTAACTAAACTACACTTGTGAAAATTTCGATATTTGGAGATCGACCTGTATATATATATGCAATTTTTGTTTTTTGCGGAGACGTGTATACATATACAAATTTCTTTTCATATTTAAATTACATCCGAAGTCCAAGTCCAGAAACATAACTTCTGTGGACATACTGTTGTGCCGGATGTCCAGTCGATGCAAGCCGCTGGAGTTGAATTTACCGGATGGGCCAAAAGAGTTTTCGGCTGTAAATTAAATGAATTCAAGACGAACCGTTCAAACTCTAAATATTATATTCGTAACAACAATGAAAATACATGAAGAACGATAATCGATTTTTGTTTATTGCGCTCGCGTTTCTACTCTCGTTCCCTGTTCCTCTGTTGCCTGTTTCTCTGTTTCCCTGTTTCCCTGGCTACATTCGTACGCATACACTCCACATTCTACGGGCTCACTCCCACTGTCATGACGAGGCCGACATCTGCCTTTTAATGAAGTAGTAAAACTCATTCATAAATGTATTCAAGCGGGATATACGCACAACTTTGGATCAAGTGAAAATGGAGGGAGACAGTGCATGGAGTGTGAACTGTGTGTTGTACCTGGAGTTCTAGCAGGTTTATGACGAATAGCAGAGGAAGAACTTATTTGCCATTCCAACCAGCCAACAAGTTATCCAGGTAGGCCCAACCAGACGGCAGACCGGCTTAAATACCAACCAAGCTCGACAACAACAAAAAAAAGGAACTGCGATCTGCAGTTCAATCGCGCCAGTGCAAAGATGCATTCGCCTCTCCTCCCATTCTGCTTCGCCTGATCCTCCTCCCGATGCGGATGTTGCCGCTCAGGACTGGCGTATTCGCAAACAAGCCGATCTCCGCTTTGCCACGAGCCTAACACACGCCGCAGTTTCGACACTTGCTATCGTTCGCAGTTCGTATCCACGTTGCAGAAATTTACATTTATCTTGCGTTTCAATTTCATTCTGAGTGGACTTTTTAATTTCCTTTTTGCAAATGAAATCAATTTTGATGCCATGTAGGAACGGAGCACTTACATATTCATAATAATATCTACTCCTCTTTGTATACCATGTACATATATATAAATATACGTCGGAATCTGCATAAGCATTTCATTTTTCTTTTCTTTTCGTTTCTTTTTTCTTAACTAATTCCCATAAACTGTCACGTACAATCTAAATAATATGAGTAGATAATGCTCATATGACTATGAATAATATATTCTTATATTTGTATAACGGGTTAAGTTGAAAAGCGAATTTATTGCAAACTGTTCTACGGTGACAATTTCAGTACAATTATTACCAACTGTTTTGATTCAGTGAATTCATATAAATATTAAATAAAATAATATATATATATATATATATATATATATATATATATATATATATATATATATATATATATATATATATATATATATATATATATATATATATTTATTTATATACATCGAATCGAAATCAAATTCTGAAAAAGAAGACAATAAAATTTAACTCACTACTAAGTTACACACCAAAATTTGAATCGAACTTCTAAAACTTTGCTTTCTAAAACAACGCTTTCCCTCTAAAAGTTTCAAATTAAACATAAGGCATACGACATTGAAAATCTGGTATGAACTCGACGATCCCCTACAGTAAAATAGTGAACACATCAATTTTATAATTATGCACATTATTTTATAATACAAAAATCATTTAAACAATGGCATATACATTTATCCTGTTTGAAGGTTTGCATGCGAAATATACATACATATATGATTGAAATAGCAACTCATCCTATTCGGGAAATGCCGGATGCTTATGCTTATTTTTAATTAACTAGTAGGTTATATTCATAAAATGTTGTCCAATGCCAACTTAATTTTAAAATACTGGAGATTCAACTTACCTACATATGTATATATAAATAGCGTTTTACAGAAGATGTCAATATTTCAATAATCAATTTACTTGGTTAAAAAATAATTAAACAGAGAATGTTAAAATATATAGTCATTGATAATTCCATTGGTACTAACACAATTTTGTGCTACATTTAACAAGAAAAAATAAAACACATTGAAATATTTTCAATGTGGATATCCCACCAACTATCTAGCAAAGTAAATTGTTATGGGAACCAACTAAGAAACATATCTAAAAACTCGAACGATTATTTTTTTGTGTTAGTATTAGCATCAGTATTTTGGAGATATGAAAATCGCACGTAAATTGGGCGCTACGTTGATTTTGCTGTGCTTCAATCTTATAAATTATTTTGGCAACGCATCACGCGAGAAACTTATGGTATACCTGATTTAAGAGCAGTCAGTTTTCAGTATTCAGTCTTCAGAAAGACTAAGTGAGAGGCAGATAACGCTAACACAATCGGCATACCCATTTCAACGGCTATGCGAATTCATTTTTTGTGGGCGATTACTTTTGCACAGCCTCTTTGTTGTGTTTTTGTTTTGATCTTTGGCCCTCGCCCCGTCATTTTATCCTATATTTTTGAGCTGGGATCAAAAAGTTCCAGGAATGCCGATAAACCATATAATTTTACTAATTGAATGGGGGTGGATATACGTAGCCAATGCAAACTTTAGACGCACGAAAAACATTGTTATGATCCAAATCATGCTCTCCCCAACAGTCCAGATCAAAGCTCTAAGATACGCTGTTCCTAGTACATAACGATCATGGGCAGCAGGCGATATTTCTTGTGGAAAAATGCATTGAGGTCCTTAAAAACGAAGTTATGTTTATCTGTTTAAAAGCATATTTGTCTACATTATTCAGTACAATGTGCAAAAGTGCGTTTCATTACGCTTCTCATTATTTTCTTAAGTAAAATGAAATAATAAATCTACAAGTAGACTGTTAGACTGATTTCTGTCTTGACCAGGAGCATTTTAGCCAGTTTGAATCGGCTTTAATCAAAATATGTTATTGCAATTTTATAAAAAAGTGTATCTATTATTATTTTCTAATGGGATCGAAAAATTGTGCCATAAAATTAATTGTATAAATATCATTTCTACTCATAGCCATTCATTCTTGCATCCAATTCCGTAGTACACAAATGTTGTCAATTTGTTACAGTTGAATTAGAAATCATATAATTCAACTGTGACCTAGTGATTTTGACATTTGCACAGCCTGGAGCAAAGTTAGTTAAAGCCAACGTTATAAGAATCAATATGCAGACAGGGAAAGCTATTTCAATTTAGTTTGTCGATTGACTTCAGGAAGATTAAACATACAAAAGTTAATTTAGCGAATACAGGTTAATTAGATTCTTCAATACAACACATGTTTCGCTTGTATCTATGAACTATTATGGTTTTAACTAATCCTTTTGTTATACTAAAATGTATTATTTTAAATCAAAATGACTGTAATTTAAATTTTCTTGTTGTAAACTTTGACTTTAAATTTGAATGAGGAATTTCATTTTAACAGAGGCCACCTCCTTCAGAGGATACGAAATTCGAACCTTACATAAGTGCGCCCATTATTATCATAAATTTGGCTTTGCCTATGGTAATCAATCTGCTGAAATAGCAGACATCGAGTTTACTCCGAGTCGGAGTTGTATGGTAATTGCCCTAAGTGCTTGCGTGCATGAAATTTTAAATGTCAATCAGAGATCCCGCATCCCCAATTGGCTTCGAAATTCAATATAAGATTTGAGTGATAGTGATTCTAGCTGACACGTAATTGGTCAGTGAGTGCGCTTCTTCCTCTTCTTCGCAACTGATCGTACAACTGACAATTCAGGGTACACATGTACATATACGCATACTTATTTTATATGTACTTGTATTAATGTATATATGTAAAGATGGACGATTAAAATTTCACTCTTACCATCATAAATTTTTGATCCTCGAATTGATGGTCATTGGTCCGATGTAAGATATGCATTTTAGTTGTAAAATTTATTTTCTTGATTCCTAATGTTTACATAGAGTTTACATATATATAGCGTATACGCGTCGGAAAGCGTTTATCCAGTAGTTTGGCTTTAAAATTTTCAGTGGAACACTTTTCAGCACTTTTCACTTGTAGACGATTAGAATACAAAACAGGTACAATTACTAAGTAGATAGATCAATTTGGCACTGAATAAGGCAACTATAAGTCATTTGAGTACATCTTTATTATTAGGAAGCATTCAATTTAATGACACTGATTTGAGTATATGTATATGTAAATTTGTTTATAAGTACACCATTGAATTATTATATATATATATATTTATAAGTGTAACTTATCCGAGGTGAAAGTGTTGGCAAATATTGGAACACTTTGTTGTAAACGTGGGTGGATGCTTGCGATCGAGAAACGTAATTAGTATTTGAACTGTTTGCAATCTTAAGATATGTCGAAGACACAGCATAATATTATTTTTCCAGTTGGTTTTTTCGAAAAACCCGCAAATAAACTTTTGCCTTTGCGCAGCCACTGACGGTAGTTCTCGACTGAACTATATTTTCTGTTTGGACGTAAAAACCTTCAGGGGATGTATTGCGATGCTGGCGATGCTGCCGCTTGAATACAGACATGCTCACAAACACACACGGACGCGCGCACACTCTTACTTATTCACGCACACACACACACTAGTGCGCGTCAGTGTCCATACCACAATCACAGCACTATACATACGCGAATGTGTGCGTAAAAACCTATTAAAGCCCAAAGACTGTTCGCTCTGTGAGCCGCACACACTTTTCGAATCTCACACAGACACACCACACATAACACAAAGCCACACACACACACCTCACTACACTAAAGCGCTAACCCTCCCCGGAGCAGGTTTTTGATGGCACGATTCTACACTCTTACCTAAGAGACAAAACCAGAGACAGAATTCAAAGAGAATCAAACCCCTTTAAAGCAGATTTATCTTTGAGTTCTCTGTCATGTAAATTATTGCTAAAATCAGAGCAATTTAAAGTTAAGACATTCTTATATAGAATAAAATTCAAAATTTCTGTACTATTAACTGACTCCCAGTTTAAATAATAATAATATTAGGACTGGGTACAATTTGTACCATGAATTTAGCTTGAAGCTGAATTCGTATAAAAATCACTTATATTGAGTCTTATAATGGCAATTGAAAGAGAATTCACAACATAGCGTGATGCAGCGAAGAGTAAACGTTTATAAGAGAGCACAGACTGTAAAATCTTTTCAGTCGTCACCAATACTACTGGGAATATGTATATATGAGTGTGTATACGACCGTTTGCTGGCACTCGTGTTCAAGTTAAAACGCGCAACAGCATCAACTACAACCACAGCCATTTATATTTTCGGAAACCACGCCCCTCAAGCTGACTACTAGACAATGGGGCCGAACCCAGAGGCTGCGTCAGCGGCATTGCCGTGTTGCGTCGGCAGCGCAGCCTCTGCATATGTGCACACAAACACACAAACAGACGGACACACACATACATACACATAGATACATATGTACACGCTTATATCCATGCATATGTATAGAGATATCTACACACACATTTACTTCAAATGACTATGTGTATGCGTATGAATGCATACGGCTTATATTATTACTTGGGTATGGGTACTTCGTGTATTGTAAAAGTCCATGAGTATATAAGCACAGTGGTTGCAAAATGGATACACACTCACGCTCATAAATATATACATATACATATATGCGCATATATATATAACTGTGGAAAGCTGGGGTTGCTAGCACACTTTAGCCTTAGGGGTGTAACTTATGCTACTGGGAAAAACTCGGCATTGGACGCTTGGCAATGCGTTTCGCCAGTGGTGTGAGCCCTACCAATCTAGCCGAGGGCTTTATTTTACACAGCATCACAGCGTGATTATGTCAAAAATAATGGGAGTGAGGAAATATTCACATATACAGCTACGACTATAGTAACAGAAACAAATATAAATAAGTATATATATATATATATATATATATATATATATATATATATATATATGGATATCTATATATAATATATATATATATTTCAACGATTGCGGATTTTACAGGCACCAAGCTCATTTACTTAATCATTTAATTACTAATCAACAAATAACAAGGCGCAACTGGATAGTTTAATATGCTTAAATCATATATATATATAATATATTTAAGATTTGGACATATTGGTTTTTAAGCTGGTGCTGTTTTTTTTTTTTTTTTTTTTTTTTTGTAGGCTTTCAACTTACTTTTTTTTATACCCTGAGCCCATTGAAAATGGGAAATCAGGGTATAATGGTTTTGTTAAATGTATGTAACAGGCAGAAGGAGGCGTGGCAGACCCCATAAAGTATATATATTCTTGATCAGGGTGACGAGAAAAGTTGATATAGCCATGTCCGTCTGTCCGTCCGTCCGTCCGTCCGTCCGTCCGTCCGTCCGTCCGTCCGTCCGTATGTATGAACGCGTCGATTTCCGAAGATACAAAAGCTAGAGAGTTCATTCTTTTTGTGTTAGGTCCATATATTGCACGCGCAGTACGAGTTTGTTTCAGAAATTCGATAACTTGTATATTTGCAAAGATATCGATAAACGAAATTATCGGGAACCAGTTATAAAATTCTAGCTAACTCATCTTAAGAGTTAGAGTCTCCGAGTCTTCTGCATATATATAGATACTAATTTAATACAATTTCGGTTTTTGTCAGATTTTGGATTCCGGTCCCCATTTCGCCCCACCACCCCCAAATGTGAGAAAAAATGCATTTCAAATACTAGAGACATGCAGTTTGGTTTAGCATATAGATATGAATATCATAATCATAATCTGAAGAAATCAATGCGATTGTCCATCTAGAAACAGAATTATTAATCATCAAAGTTTTCTCATCAAAACCCATGTGGCGCAGCAACAAAGGCAGCGAGACAGCAAGCCGCCTGCAATGCTTACACTCATGCATACACACATACATTCATAAAAGCGTAGATCAGCGTCTATGCGTGCAGAAACGCATCGAATAATTCTTGGAATATGATTCGTTCGAAGAAGGGCTCAGGGGATTTCGTAGTCGAGCAGTCTCGACTACAGCTTTCTTACTTGTTTTTAATTTGACTAACGAATAATTAGAAGGAATATAAGATATAGCGTGATCTGCTTATGTATGTGTATGATTATGATTATGTGTGTATGTATACATGTAAGAAAGTATTTGCAGTTGTCAAATTTGCGCCGTACTGCAACCAGATAAAGAATTATTTGCAATCACTACCATAAACGACAGCAGCCACAACGGCAGTCATGAACATCCTGCGGCGTTCACGAGTTGGACCCGAGGCTTCGCATTTTAGCTTCATCCTAAATTGGATGCTCAGGCTCGCTAGGTGGAGCAGCCTACTCGCACAGTGGTTCAAATATCAGTTGAGTTCGTCTCTCTCTCTCTCTCTCTCTCTCTCTATATATATATAATATAATAATGCGATCAATTGGATCGTCTCGCACTGCTAGTCTGGCCAACATTATTAAATAGATATATAAAAATATATGCCGTGTGTCTATAAATGAGAGAACAATTGTATAGATATGTGGAGTCCACACGCATTTTCCGATTTCGGACCAGTGTGCAGTGCATCACGAGTTATGCGGTACGGCAGCAGAGACTAAAAATCAATATTGTTTCGATTTTTGAGCATGGATCTGGTATCGCGAATCCGAATCTTAACAAAAAAAATGGCGTCTTGATCATCGATCGTTCGCTTGCACTGAGGCCACAAATGAGCAGCCGCACTCATAAATCGTGCCGTTGCAATGAAGCCGCCTAAGTGGAGGAGTGTCGAACACGGCGGCAGCAGCGCTGCAATTGGATAATGCACCTGAGCACCCGTTTCGAGCCTCCTCAATTACTGCCGCTCTCTGCAACTGAGCAGGAATGCAGGGACACGTAAGCTTGTGTTAATGTATACCCATATATACTTATGCATACATGCATGTGCAAATGTGAGAACCGCAATTCCATAGTACACAATATGTAAAAACTCAATACAATTGTCAGTAGATGCAGGGCAGAGCAGGAATTAGCTAACATCTTGCCCCTTCACGACTTTTACAATTGCCGTTTTTAATACCTTTATTAAAGTTTTGTAATACCAAACTTATTTGCACTCCAATAATTTTGCCAGAAATACAATCTATCACTAATAACAAACCTTCTAAACACTCATGCATTTATTTGCATGTACTCACAAATCAAAAGTCGGAGGTTTTACAGAAAAGGTAAGAGTTAAAATAATAAATTGCATTACCTTACCGTATTAAAATATACTAAAGAAATTTTTTACATTTAAAAACTTTTAAACCTCGCATTCATCATAAAAACTAAAAAATTTGTATATGATCGAAGTTTTCATAGTGCCTAAATGCTTTCGGATAATACCCATAGACATACAGTAAAACGATATTACAAACTGCTCGACTAGGAGATCCCCTGAACCTTACACTGAATTGATATTCTTCTTCTTTACGCTCGCATAAGCTTGCGCACTGCTAACTTAAAGCTTTCACAACGTAATAATATCATTCAAATGTACATCAACTCCTTAGTATTTGAAATGCGTTCCTTACAAATTTAGGGCAAAGTGAAAGTGGAATTCAAAATCTGGAAATTACAAAATCTCCGCATTAAAAATATCAAAAATGAATATTGCTTTTGTAGCTTACGAAATCTCTTCATTCATACGAACGGACGGACGGGCATGGCAATATCGATTCAGAACGGGTATACAAACTTGTAATATTTACAGCAATTGTGTCCGAAATTTAATTTCTTTAGATCTCAAATATTTTTGATATATTCTTGATAAGACATTGTAATTGGTGAAAAAAATTATTATTAATATTTTTGTACAGAACAATAATATTAATTACATACATAACAGCCTCTAGTCGAGGCTGCTCGATCCCCTCGAGATCCCCTCAACCAATCGAAGACCCAATAATATTCGGTTCGTTCCTAAATTGCGGACAGGTATCCAAAATGGGACATAAATAATTTTTTTTTTCAAATATATATATATATATATATATATATATATATATATATATATATATATATATATATATATATATATATAAACTGGAAGACTCTAGCTCTAAAGATGAGCGAGATTTAATTTTTTATTTTATCGATAAATTTGAAATAATGTCTACTTTCTGGAACAAACTCGATATGCACATACAATATAAGGACCTATCACAAAAGGAATGAAGTCTCCAGCTCTTGTATCTTCTGACTATATACATATATACTCTATGGGGTCTGCCACGCCTCCTTCTGTCTGTTACATACATTTTCAAGAAAACATTATACCCTGATTTCACAGTACAAAAAGGCATACGAAACGAAACATTATAGCTAGGTTTGAAAATTTTTAAGCTGGTATCCAAAAGATATAATCTATCTAGCTCTTTCAGGTTCCGAAATCAAATAGGTCATCCAAACAGACCAGCGGGCACCAATATGCGAAGAATGCAATATTTTATAAAACTATTTTGAAATTAAAGCTCTCCTAATGATTGGCAAGAACTTATGTATCGGCTGCTCCTGATAACGCGTAAAACTGTAAAAACCCATATTTCTTACAGTTTTTCAGCGAATCTTAAAATCTGGATTCTTTTAAACTCCAAAGCTAAACTTTTAAATATAATTCGCTCATTGGAACAAAGCTAGTCAGGTAGTATATATTTTGTTTATTAAATTAAAATAATTTTGGATAATAAACGAAATAGCATTTTTTCGGTCTTATAAAACGTGTTAAATATTCCAAATGAGATCAACGTTATTATTTAATAAAAAATGTATTTCCTTGGACAACAATTATTATATGGTTTATAAGTTGTATTATTAGATACAAGCTAGTCGTTGTTAATAATAATGATAGCAATCCCAAATATAAAAGTCAATTTTATATATTCCGTGATAGACATTTTAAATAGTTACGATTGATATGGGTTTTCAACTTACTCGGTTAATCAAAATTTTAATGGTATATCTAACATCAATGCATTTTAAAACGAAAGATATATAGGTTATTATACTAAAACAAACACGTGGAATAACTACAATCGAAACATGTAAAAAGGCTTTGGTCGACACGGCTCGACTACGAGATACCCTTAACCCTGCAAAAAAACTAATTCTCTTCATCTTTACCGTGCGTAAAACGTATAAACGCGATCGGCCAACCGCACAGTTGCTGATTTGGCTTGGGACTATACTTTGGACGCTTATAACTACATTCCTAGATGGACGATCTTTATGAAATTTTCGGAATAGTTAATAGCATCTAAATGTATAAATTTGACAAATTGCGCTTTTTCCAAATTGGGGGCAAAGGGGGCGTGCGATCGAATTTCTGAAACAAACTGGTACTGCGCGTGTAATATACGAATCTAACACAAAAGAATGAGCGTCCATACATACAGACGGACGAACGGACAGACGGACAGGGATATATCGTCTTTACTCTTCAACCTGGTCAAGAATATATACATATACTTTATAGGGCCTGCGACGTCTCCTTCTACTTTATAGGCTGACTATAGAATATGCTTATCTTTCGAAACTATAAAATTTCATTGTAAGAATTTGTTCCTAAATTAGCTAAAATGTAGAACAATATGAAGTAAAGAGGGAAAATGATATTCTCGTGATTGACTATTTGAATATATAGCCACATCGGAAAAAAATTTCATACATTCCCCTCTAACAATATGCATCCACTTCATACACTCTACACAGTGTAGTAATATTTTCGAACGGCCCCGGGGCACTTCGTCCATATTCGTTAAGTCTTAAGTTGCAGACAGATTCAAATTTTTGGTAGATGCGTCCGACGCTCCTTGGCAATAGCAGAAGTCCCTTCAGCGACGGCAACGGCGATGGCGATGGCGATGGCGACGGCGATGGCAGCGGCAGCGGCAGCAGCAACAGCAACAGCAACAGCAACAGCAGCAGCAGCAGCAGCAGCAGCAGCAACGACTACAGCAACGGCCCACTAATCATGACCATGAGCCAAGCAATGCTGCAAAAAGGCTGCTGCAATGTTGCACGACGTCCAATTGCCGCAGGGAAAATGTGCGCGCTTGCTGTAGCTATAGCCAGTGCTAGTGTTGTAGAGATGTAGCCCCTTGTGCTGGCCATTGCTGTTTTCGTGGTATATACATAAGTCTGTATTTTCAGTTGCAGTTGCAGCAGGCGGATGTTTACAGCATATTTCCTACGGCTGTGCTCGTGTGCACCTTTAATCCGCTCTTCTTTATTTTTTTTATTATTTTCGTTTTTGCAAACCCAACAACTCGAAAGAGAAGAGCCAACAGCTAGCACCGGTCCATTTAAATATGACGCTGAGAGATAAAAAACATCTGCAGCTGTGTTTACTCGCAATGGATTACTGTTGGTACACATGTAAGTACCAAGTACCAAAAGATCCAATATGTATCTTATATAAGTCAATTCCCCCACTATTAATAATATTTACTGGTATTGACACAATAAAATATTCTCAAAAAATTTTAATGCAAATGAAATTAGTTTATGAACTATAAATAATTAAAATTATACAAATTAAATTTGTAATATATTTTTTTCAGATATAAAGCCGTGCAAGGTGAATCTGATATTTTCTTAAAGACCGGAGCTTTTTTTAAGGCAGCAAATAAGGTCAATGACACATCATAGAGTTGGGTATAAGCAAGACACTACTAACTGTTTGACCTCAGACCCTAAACATGTGTATATATATATATATATATATATATATATATATATATATATATATATATATATATATATATATATATGTCTCTCTCTCTATTGAATATATATATATATATATATATATATATATATAGAGAGAGAGAGAGAGAGAGACATGTGAACGACCCGTTGTCCTAATGGCTCTTTTTGTGACGAATGCGAGTCATGTTTTTCCATAAGGACTACTAACTAATAGCGCCGCTAGCTAGCACATACATATGAAGTATGATCAATAATAGTATATGTGATGGACTAGTGTGTCTGCCCGTTATAATAAAAGTTGTCGTACATTAACACAACTATTATGTTTACGTAAATGAGGGGCTGAGGACTATATTCGGATGAACTGAACTTAAAAATGGATTAGTTCATATGTAGCAGGTGGATTTATTTAGATTCATGTATGAATTGCATATATGCTATCTGAAGAATACCAATGTCAAATGTCTAGAGATCTTTGTCTATTGACGTGACTTCCTCTTTGCGGTCGTTCAGATTATAGCCCTGATCTCGTTGTAAAACTTGAATGCCGAATTGCGTGCGGCGCCTCTTTTAGTCGATAAAAGAAATGATTTCTATGTGAGAAAATTATCAATGCGTCGGAGTTGGAGTCCAATCAAATTACCATTATTAAAACGAGCTGCATCGTAACTGCAGCAGTCAACAGCCAGCAGTCGTCTGTCAGGAGTAGCGACGCGACGGCCTCTGAGAGTGCGTCGGTGTTTGGTCGCGAATGAGACGACTGGACTTCAGATTGGCAGTTGATGATCCCGAAAATTAAAAGCTACACGTACAAATAACAAAACACAAGCATGCCTGAGCGGTCGTTAAGAAATATAAATTGGACAATGAAATCATTAAAAGGGTAACTAATTCCTTAGCATTCTTTAAATGATCTACTCGGATTTTAGTATCAAAATTTTTATGACAGTGCACAAAAAGTCTCTCATACCTTAATACTGAAGCAGTCTTCACATTATATGCAATAGCATGTCCTGTCCTATTGAAACAATCACGATATACTTGAGCCAAATTCAATCTCTTTTAACTTCTAATCCCCATTTATTCCTATTAACACATACGATTCTTATACACCTTCAATTATAATCAAATTCATTTCATATTATCAAGTTTTGGATACCAGGAGAATTGTAAGATATTTATTCCATTATACAATTATGAGCAACTCCAATAAATCATTCAAAAGCTACATAGAACTGCATATCCCGAATGGACCTTTCATCCCACGTCGATCATTTTAATTTCATATAATATGCGTTGAGCAGAGCCTAAAATGATTTATGTATGGATCAATATTATCATTAGAAATTTATGGTGTGGTGTTACACAAAAATAACAGGTTTCTCTTCTTGATGAATATTTTACAGTGTAGAGAATTTCGCAAGGTTGCAAGCAAGCGATCGTGCTGAAAGTTTGCATGTTATTGAAACGAACTAACTCCACAATTTATATCACTTATCAAAGAAATAATATCCAACAAAAAAGAAGGCTCTTGTCAAGATGGCTCGACTACGAGGTACCCTGAACCCTACACAAACAAGTAAGAAGGCTCTAGTCGAGACGGCTCGACTACGAGATACCCTGAACCCTGCAAAAAAAAAAAATTTTTTTTTTCTTCTTCTTTACGCACGTGTAAGCGCCCTCTGCTAACTGCGCAGTTGCTGCCGTGGCTTGAGGGTGGTTTTGGCTATACTTTAGACGCTTATAACTCCATTCTTAGATAGATGATCTTTATGAAACATTCAAATATTTAATTTTAAAATTTCTGTAGTCTTTGAAATGCGTATTTTGCATATTGGTGGAGTGGGGGCCGTGGCATCAAAAATCTGCGTATTCATAATATCTATCTGAATATATAAATTTGAAGTCTATAGCTCAAACGGTGTAGAATTTATGCACAAAAAACGTAAAAAATGGAAACAAATTTTCGATTTTTATACCCAGAGCCCATTGAAAATGGGAAATCAGGGTATACTGGTTTTGTTAAATGTATGTAACAGGCAGAAGAAGGCGTGGCAGACCCCATAAAGTATATATATTCTTGATCAGGGTGATGAGAAAAGTCGATATAGCTATGTCCGTCTGTCCGTCCGTCCGAGATCGACGCGTTCATATATATGGACGGATGGAGTATCGACTTTTCTCGTCACCCTGATCAAGAATATATATTTCCCATTGACCACGGGCTCAGGATATAAAAACTTGCATAAACGTACATATATAAAATTCAATACATATTCAAACAATATGACTATTCCTAGAAAAAGCAATACTAGGAAAATTTTCTACACACATTGGAAACTTTATTGAATATTGAATATCTACATTGTTTATTCCCACATTAAATTGTATTTCTGTCAGCCACTGCTTAAATTTTTATACTCTGTTCCCTTAAAAAGGGAAAAAGAGTATATTGAGTTTGTGCAATGTCCGTCTTGCTGTCCGTCCGTCTGTCCGTATAAACGCAATATTTTTCGGCGCTATTAGAGCTAGAGACTTGAAATTTTAAACATATACTCATATATGTCCCCGAATTATAAAGTGTTAAAATTTTCCCGATCCGCCCACTAGGGGCGTGGCAAATCGGAAAACTCTTCCGCCCATAGTCAAGTTATCATACTAGATGATGAGCTAGAGAGTTGCAATTTGAAATGTATACTCGGGGTGACAACTCAAGTTCAAAAAGCTATGGCGGATATATCTACGCCCATTGGGGGCGTGGCAAATCGGGAAATACGTATCTTCTACACCGTTAAAGCTAGAACGCTGAAATTTTGCAGGTGAGTTAATGTTATGATTCTAAGAAGATCGATCAAAAAGTTTTATGTCTACGCCCATTGTGGGCGTGGCAAATCGGACCTGAATATATAGTGATTTTTAAAATTGTGCTATATTTTGAACACTATTGACACTAGAGACTTGAAATTTTGCATGTATACTCGGGTTGACAACCCAAGACTAATAAGCTATGGTGGATATATCTACGCCCACAGGGAGCGTGGCAAACCGCAAAAGTTTATATCTCCTACAGTTTTAGAGCTAGAAGCTTGAAATTTGGATTGTTCAGTTACTAATGTTCTCCTCTATCGATGCCCCAAAAATTTTCAGCCTCTTTGGGGGCGTGGCATATCGAAAAATACCCTGTAATTTTCGCATTTTTGGAATGTAAGCAACCAAATTTTGCAGTCATGTTAGCCTCGGCCCTTTCTAAGAACTGGCAAAAAATTATGCGTCTACGCCCACTGGGGGCGTGGCAAATCGGCAAAGAAGTTTTTTTGTGGCCAACTGCATAATTCATGCATATAATAGCTTAATAGCAATTGCTAAGATGGCAAAAAGCATTTTAACATAAATATAATAATATTAATGAATTTAAAAAATAAAATTTATAAGTTTTCGATTAATAAATAAAAAGTTTCCAGCGGGATTCGAACCTAGGTCTTTTGAAAACAACATGTAACATGTATATGCATGCATAGAAAAACTGCTTGCCACACAGCGTCGCAAATCGGAAAGCATAAAGCAGTTTTAGTTTTTACTTAAATGCACAATTCATATGCTTATGTTTATAAATGATTATCAATTGGCAGCAAGCATTTTATAATAAATATATAAATATAAATATAAAAAAATAAAAAATAAATAATTTTTGAAAAAAATTTTTCTGCGGGATTCGAACCCACGCACATAATTATAGCTTGCATGGCGCTTACCACCAGCGCCACTGCCCTGACCTGGACTTTGTTAACTAAAACCAAATAAGGCATTGCTAGAGCGCCTTTTGACAAAACTAAAGTAACCATCGAAAAATTCCCAATTCAGTCACAATTCTTAGAATATTCTGGCATCCAAAATTTTGTATGTATACATAGAAAATAGTGTGTGTACTCGTATAGTGTGTACATGTAAAAATCTGTATGTATGTGTAGGAAAAACGTTTGTTGCTTGCTATGTACGTTTGCTAATTGCCGAAATATTTCGTTAATTAAATGTTTATTAAATAAATAAAATGCACCTATGGGAACAGAGCATATCGCAGTTAGTTTCGCCTAACTGCAACGTTCTTACTTGTTTCATTTGTCATCAATGAAATTCGGTGGTGAATGCTAGTTCTGGTAGTCAGAGTTGAGGAGACTCGGCTTCGAATCTTGATCTTTTAGGCACATAAAAAAGAAGTTAATGGTATCTGAACAGATTTCGATTACGATTTTTCAACTCATATGAAATTATATTACTCAAATTTACTTAAATATGCTGACTTAAATAGATTCTTACAGTACACGATTGTTCAAGACTAATATACTCTGTTACACTTTTTGCATAGAGTATTACCACGAAACGCCTGAGGATGCGTTTCTAAATCAAGATTGTTGAAGAAGTGCGTAAAAATTGAAATTCAACAAAACCGTAACAGATGTTTAACAGTTGCGTAGTGCATCTTGTAGTTTTGGGTGGATGTTTATACTCGCTCACGATATGCAAAAAGTATATTATTTTTTGTCCAAAAAAAACCTTGCTGCGCTTTCGATTATTCGTCGCCCTACATGAACGCAAAAAATTCCTTTGCTATAGAAGCTATAGAAATATTTAATGTAAGCTTTTCTTTCCTTCTTAAAAACTATGAACATATTGTAACACATAACGCGCGAGGAATGTGAAAATTAGGAAAAACTAAAGCCTAAATATACATTGTACTACCATACTTTACTACGATAGGGTGGATGACAAATCGTCAAAGATTGTCTATTATTACAATTTAGGAGCTATAAACATAAACTAATAATTCAGCCATATATTGATACAGTAATGTATTTTCCAGAGTTTGAAATAAACTGAGCAAATGGGAAATCATAAATCCTGTAACATGTATTATGCAGTCGGTTGCTCCCGACTATACTATCTTACTTGTTTTCACCTGTATGGGAACACAACACAATCATTTCATACAATAGACCAGTTTTACCTATCCAAAGTTATTTGCCTACAGTCGTGCTGCCAGCGAATCATAAAAGAGATACGAAGACGGAAAGCGATCGCCATTCAAATGTGGCGAATAGTACTTAAACTCACATGCGTAATAGGCCATAATATGAAAATAAGCATGAATGCAGCTCTATATGGAGAGAGAGAGAGAGAGAGAGAGAGAGAGAGAGCAAAGACACATAGACTTCGAACTATTATTGGCTGATGAGCAGTTGGAAACTAATACAGTAAATTTATACATAGCTCAACTAACCGAACTTAATCGGAATACTAAATTAATTAAATTAAATTTCAAATAATTGTAGTGCCAGGGACTATCGTTCTGTTCTATTTTCCTAATTGAAATGAAATACGGAGAATGAAAATCATTATTTTATTTAATAATGTATTCTTAAAGCTTCCAACAAACTGGTTCTCGGTCAGTTTACTGAAATGATAATTGGGCGCATCTTCTTTTACATGATTTGTATATTTATAAACAAATTGAGCTTAAGTTCAGAAGTTTGACTGGGTTTTCAACTGTCGCTGCTGATAACTTCATCGCTGTTGGAGTTGGAGTTTGGGCTGGCGTTGGAATTGAGCGCGTGCCGACCCCCACTGACAAATTTGCTTGGCAGACTAACTGACACACTGAGTACGCGTGAAACATGATATGCCGCCATTAATATAAATCATTTAATAAGTTTAAGTCGCGACGCCGCTGGTGCGCTGTTGTGCAGTGCATTACGAAGTAAATACTCGGTGTCATAAAACATACACATAAAATAAAGCGAAGAAATACCTGTTTGGGTATGCTTAGGCCTGAGTAAGCCTTATATCATATATTTTTCGCATTCAACTTCACCACTATAGAATGTGAAAATACATAAATTAGGAATTTGTTAAGGTTCTTGTCTTTTTCTTGCGTTTTTCCAGCCATTCGTGTGCTTAAGTAATTAAACAGGAAATCTGATTTATTGTGTGTAAATTAGAATTCGAATTTAAATTATAGCTGCATTCAACAATCACATAAAATCTAAAATAAATACTTATATATATATATATTCTTCATAAAAACATATCCAATTATTTATAATAGCAGGTAAGCTTTCTGCCTAAACTGCTATTTATCGCTCCTATGAAAAAAAAAAAAAAAAAATGAATATATATATATATATATATATATATATATAATTTATATACCTGTGTTTGAGTCACTGTTTTTACACAATCTTACATATAAAGTTGAATGGTCATATTGGATGCGGCTTTTAGAACATATCATGTTCTGTTTGCTGACAAAAGACACTCGCACATGTTTATCCACTTCGCAGAGCTGTTTTTTGATAAATTTAATTAAAATGACTGCTTTCAGGTCACGTGACCGACCTTCGTAATGTATCCGTTATATTCGCATAGAATTTGGCAACACAAGCCGTGGGCAACTCATGGCCCCTTAATAATGGTTGCTGTTAATGTTGTTTTTGCTTTTGCTTTTGCTTTTGCCGTGCTGTTGATTTTCCGTTTCGCCCACTCAGGTGTGTGTGTGCCGACCTCCAACCGTAAAGCAACAAAGAAGGAAAAACATATGCGTGCCGCCTAAACGACGCTCGCTGCCACTCGCACTACTTGGCTTTTCACTTTTTAGCATGAAGTGCCCACTAATCACTTCACCCAAATTTCGAGCCCGCTCACTTATCGCAGGGCCCATGTAAAATGCTGCCAGCAGGACAAATCATAGGATTCAATGCTAGCTCGCAATGAAACTCGGGGATGAAACATTTTGAATAAACTAAGCAAAACATACATTGTTGTGTTGTGCTCTGTTGTATATTTCATGCCGTGTTGTGCTTTGTAGTGGCCGCAGAGTGTTTCATCACGTCTTCAAGCGCAAAAATAAGGCCACGTGTCCCACGTTGGTACTAAAGGGCATCATTTCGTTTTTTTTTTTTTTTTTTTTGCGGGAAGCTTGATTTTTGTTATCCAATACCCACGGCACTCAACTGACAAAGTGCCACATGATCTGCATTCTCTCTTGGCCACTAGCGTGTTTAATATTAACATATCGAATTATTAGCCAACCCGGAAAATAGGATAATGCGGATAAGGATTATGAACACGGTGCATTGAACTACAACCATGAAGTATGATATATAATAATTATCTCTTAAATGTCTTTATGTGTGTAATTGGCCTTCAAATACAATATTCATATCAGTATGGTAATTATATTATTTCCTTTTACAGGATTATTGCCACGATTCTCTTTATATAATAGATAGACCATGAAGTATAAACGCTAGAATTATTCTTATTATCTTAACAAAATGCATATACCCATTTTAACATATTTGGTCACGCTAAATTTCATTTTTTTTAACTCAAGGTATCATCGGGCGAAAAATGTATTTTACAGCTTAAACAAGTAAGAAGGCTCTAGTCGAGACGGCTCGACTACGAGATCCCGTGAACCCTGCCAAAAAGTGATACTCTTCTTATTTACGCACTTATGAGCGCGCGCTCTGCTAACTGCGCAGTTGCTGCCGTGGCTTGGGGGTGGGCTGCGCTGAACTTTGGACGCTTATAACTCCATTTCTAGAAGGACGATCTTCAGGAAACTTTCGGAATATATTAAGAGCATCTAAATCTACCTATTTGCCAAATTGTAAGTCTTTGAAATGCGTTTTTTCAAATTGAGGGCGAAGGGGGCGTGGCATTCAAAATCTGAAACTTACATAATCTGCGTATTATCTATCTAAATATATTAATTTATAGTCTCTAGCTAAAACGGTGTAGAAGTTACGCCCAAAAAAATATAACGCTGAAATATGGTATGTGAATTAATGCATTCATATATGTATATCTGCCAAATTGTAAGTTTCTGGTATTTGAATTGGTTTTTTTTTTTTCAATTGGTGGCGAAGGCGGGGCGTTGCATCCAAAATATGAACATTACAAAATCTGCGTATCCACAATATCTATCTAAATATAAAAATTTGAAGTCTCTAGCTAAAACAGTGTAGGTATAGATGTTTTATCGATAATTTGGAAATGAAATGAGTTATCCAAAAAAACAAAATAAACTCGTACTGGCATAACTAACATACGAATATTCATTTGAAATTTCAGCTTTCTAACTTTTGTAGTTTCCGAAAACTCGTCGTTCATGCCGACGGACAGACGTACAGAGCTATGTCAACTCTTTTTTTTGCTGATCAAGAATATATATGTTTTATAGGGTCTGCGACGCCTCCTTCTGCCTGTTACATACATTTTAACAAAACCATCATGCCCTGAATTCCCATTTTCAATGGGTTCAGGGTATAAAAAAAAAAGTTTTCGGCTGGGTTCGGCCCGTGCCATCCTAGCGCAACATCCATCACACTTACCACTAACTCATTGCCCTACTCATGGAATGCGTTAGCAACTAAAGAAAATACCTCAGCTTCTAGAGAACCATTTGACAAAACTTAAGCAATAGCTGAAAAATTGACAATTCAATAGAAATCCTTAAAACATGCTAGAATGCCGACTTTTGACTGTACAGACGTAATAAACACATATGCATAGACATATGTAAATAGATATGTGTAGAAAAACCGCTTGGTGCTTGCCATGTGCATTTGATAATTGCCCAAATATTTCGTTTATTATACCCTGAACCCATTGAAAATGGGAATTCGGGGTATTATTAGGTTCAGAAAGTTTGATTAAGATAGTCCATCTAAAAATGGATTTATATATACATATGTATAACACATAGTGCACCACAAGTCGCTGTCAACTACACAGCAGAGTGCGAACCTATGCGTATGTAAAGAAGAAGATTAACTTTCTTTGAAGAGATCAGGGGACATCATCGAACAGTCTCTACTCGAGCACGTGAGTTGGGGATCTCGTAGTCGAATTGTCTCGACTAAGCTTTCTTGTTATGAACCGTGTAGGTAAAAGTATAAGTCTAATTTGAAAACTTATATGGACAGGAAAAAACAATATATATGGACAAGAAATTTATAAATTTAAACTGGACTCTTAAAATTGTTTTACAGAAAGTTTCAACAATAATTTTTGTTTCATATATTTTATTTCACTTTTTCATAGAGGGTAATAATATGTTCATATTTCCAGAGTGTCTTTAAAGTTTTGCAAATGAAAATTTATTTTATTTCAAAAATTCAAGGCCTTCGTGGTCACGAGAACGAAATCCTAATCATTAGCCATGTTTAAACCGTAGATTAAGATTAAGAATTTTAGTCTTGGTAACCGAAAACACAAATAAACTCGGATATTAATATCACTTAAGTGAGGACTTTAATAGGCATATTTTGAAAGTACTTAAACATATTACGAACCTAATTCATTTTTGCATTAAACAAATTTGACGAATTGAAAAATTGAAATGATTTAATTTAAATATCACGTGTCTCGTGGCTCTTGTCTCACGCGCGACTACGGGATACTTTTTCTCATATGTCACGTTTCCGAATTGACGAAACGGAGGACAATTCCTGACATCAGGATTAATCTGATCCAAGGGAATCGATAAATTTGTTAAATAAAGTTATGACACTTAATATTAACTGCAACAATAATTAAAAGATAAATACTAAATATTTCTATATAAACTTTTAGTCTATACCGTTTCCCATAATTCATCTAGCTTGCATGAGATATTTTATGTTATCGTTCAAAGATAACTAAGAAGGACGTGGAAAGAATGAAAATAATATTTATGCGAATTGTCTTTGGTTGTATGAAGGCAAAAGAACCTTGATTACTTACGAAAAATGATTAAGAAATTGTAGCCTGGTCGACGTTGATGACCCTTTGCATGTGAGTCTAAGTCTTCATTTGCGTTACTTAAAGAGTAATCTGCTTCACCAACTGCTGTGGATTTGTCACCCCCAGTGAAGAGTGTTTGATGTATTATGCGCTTCATTTGGTCGACAGGTCTGGGCAAATAAATCTAAACCGTTCGAACCACCGTCAAGGAAAGTAATACACAATGGAATGAATGCTTGTGACAGTGCTAGCATCAAAATCCAATCGTCAACATATTAAACAAGGCACAGCTTTTGTCGGTGTGCCGCAGCTTAATCATTTTTCAGAAAAATTACTGTCATTTACTCCTACTCAAACTATATTACCTTGTGAATCTTCTGGGACGTCAATTTTTTTTCAATATATATTGGAAATGTATATATGTATGTATATTAATATATAATGGAAGATAAAGTTTATCAGCCGTGAAAATATTTAAGAGTTATAGTCTCTAACTTTTTGTGTTTTACGAGATCGCTTCCTTCATTCAGATGGACAGTAATTATAAATCTGTTGTTCTGATTAAGAATATAAAGTGGAATCCGGTTATAACGACTCTCAATAGATTGACAATTTTACGTCGCTATAACCAAGCGGAACAAAAATCATTTTTATACCCAGAACCCATTCAAAATGGGAATTCAGGGTATAATGGTTTTGTGAAAATGTATGTAACAGCGAGAAGGAGACGTCGCAGACTTCACAAAGTATTTATATTCTAGATCAGTACAAAACAAGTAAGAAGGCTCTAGTCGGGACGGCTCGACTACGAGATACCCTGAACCCTGCAAAAAAAGTGATACTCTTCTTCTTTACTTCTTCTTATAAGCGCGCGCTCTGCTAACCGCGCAGCTGCTGCCGTGGCTTGGGGGTGGGTTGGGCTGAACTTTGGACGCTTATAACTCCATTTCTAGATAGACGATCTTCATGAAATTTTCAGAGTAGATTACGAGTATCTAAATCTATCCATGCGCCAAATTGCAAGTCTCTAGTATTTGAAATGAGTTTTTTTCAAATTGGGGGCGGAGGGGGCGTGGCATCCAAAATCTGGAAACTACAAAATCTGCGTATCCACAATATCTATCTAAATATATAAAGCTGAAGTCTCTAGCTAAAACGGTGTAGAAGTTATACCCAAAAAACCTAAAAAATGGAAACAAATTTTCGATTTTTTATCGATAATTTGGAAATGGGACGAGTTATCGAAAAAACAAAATAAACTCGTATTGCGTAGGTAACATACGAGTGTTCATGTGATTTTTCTCTAGCTTTTGTAGTTTCAGCTCTCTAGCTTTTGTAGTTTCCGAAATCTCGACAATCTCGACGTTCATACGGACAGACGGACGGACGGACGGACAGACGGACAGGGCTAGATCAATTTATTTTTTTATGCTGATCAATAATATATATACTTTATGGGGTCTGCGACGTCTCCTTCTGCCTGTTGCATACATTTTCACAAAACCATTATACCCTGAATTCCCATTTTCAATGGGTTCAGGGTATAAAAAATAAGATGATGTCTGTCCGTCCGTATGAACGTCAAGATTTCGGAAACTATAAGAACTAGAAAGCTAAAATTTCTCATGAATACTCATATGTTAGTTTCGTCTGTCCGTCCATCCGTCTCTCCGTCTGTCCGTCCGTCCGTCCGTCCGTCTGTCCATATGTTTGAACGCGTCGATTTCCGAAGATACAAAAGCTAGAGTTCATTCTTTTTGTGTTAGGTCCGTATATTGCACGCGCAGTACAAGTTTGTTTCAGAAATCCGATAACTGGTATATTTGCAAAGTTATCGATAAACGAATCGAATAATTCTTGGAAGATGATTCGTTCGAAGAAGGGCTAAGGGGATTTCGTAGTCGAGCAGCCTCGACTACAGCTTTCTTGCTTGTTTTTTAGTTAGGTTCGTATATTGTACGCGGTATACGAGTTTGTTTCAGAAAATCGATAACTTGTATATTTACAGAGTTATTGATAAAACATATATCGAGAATCAGCTATAAAATTATATTGCGTTCATCTTTAGAGTTAGAGTCTCTAAGCCTTCTGCATATACATATATGTATATAGATACTAATTTAATATAATTTCTGTTTTGTCAGCTTTTAGATTCCGGTCCCCAATTCAAATGTGTAAAAAATGTATTTCAAATACTAGAGACCTACAGTTTATTTTTGCATATAGATATGAATGTCAAATTAATCAAAATCTGAAAGTTTGATTACGATAGTCCATCTAGAAACAGAATCTTTAATCAAAAAAGTTCTCGCAGTAAAACCCACGTGGCAAAGCAAGCGAGACAACAAGACGCTTGCAATACTTACACACACACAGGCGTACAAGCGTAGATCAGCGTGTGTGTGCGTGTTTTTGCATGTATGTATATTTTGTTACTCGTGCAGAACAAAACGAAGCATTCTTGGAATATTATTCATTCGAAGAAAGGTTCAGGGGATCTCGTAGTTGAGCAGTCTCGGTCTTGACTAGAGCTTCCTTACTTGTTTTTTATAAAATGTACATGAATTTTGATCAGTAAATGTTCAGTTATTAGACTCACTGCTACACATTTCATGATACTTTTTCCATTAATAATCGATTTTACACATTGTACCTCATAGGGGATGATTTTCTCAATTTACTTAACCACTAAACCGAAATAACAATATTACATAGAACTTTAAAAGAGAGACGGCCGACAATTGATTTTTTAATGGTTAATTTAACCAAGCAAGCATTTGAGCCTGTAATTACTTTTGTGTGCACATAGAAAGCACACAATATATTATGAGAAAACATATTCCAGTAAAAAGAGTAAACTTAACATTAGAAAAAGTTATTTTTTTTTTTTTTTCAATTTCCTCAACAATGAGAAAAAAACTTAAGTTAAGTTGCCATTTCCAGTAATTCATTTGCTATATTTCGTATAGCTTTTTATTGAAAGCACATTTTATTTACCCCCAGGGAAAAAGGCTCTAGTCGAGACTGCCCGACTACGAGATATCCTAAACTCTGCAAAAAACAAGTAAGAAGGCTCTAGTCGAGACGGCTCGACTACGAGATACCCTGAACCCTTCAAAAAAAGTGATACTCTTCTTCTTTACGCTCTTATAAGCGCACGCTCTGCTAACTGCGCAGTTGCTGTCGTGGCTTGGGGGTGGGTTGGGCTGAACTTTTGACGCTTATAACTCCATTTCTAGATGCATGATCTTTATGAAATTTTAAGAGTAGATTAAGAGTATCTATATCTATCTATTTGCCAAATTGCAAGTCTCTAGTATTTGAAATGTGTTTTTTGCAAATTGTGGGCGAGGGGGGCGTGGCATCAAAAATCTGAAAACTACAAAATCTGCGTATTTATAATATCTATCTAAATATATAAAGTTGAAGTCTCTGGCTGAAACAATGTAGAAGTTATACCATAAAAACCTAAAAAATGTAAACGAATTTTCGATTTTTTGATAATTTTCGATAATTTGGAAATGGGATGAGTTATCGAAAAAACAAAATAAACTTGTATTGCGTAGGTAACATACGAGTGTTCATGTGAAATTTCAGCTCTCTAGCTTTTGTAGTTTCCGAAATTTCGACGTTCATACAGACGGACAGACGGACAGACGGACGGACGGAGGGACGGACAGACGGACGGACAGACGACAGGGCTAGATCAACTTATTTTTTTATGCTGATCAAGAATATATATACTTTATGGGGTCTGCGACGTCTCCTTCTGCCTGTTACATACATTTTCACAAAACCATTATACCCTGAATTCCCATTTTCAATGGGTTCAGGGTATAAAAACTAATGCTTATCTTCTTTACGGACATGCAAGCGCGCGCTCTGCTAACTGAACTTAGGACGCTTATAACTCTATTTCTATACGGACGATCCTCATGAAACCTTCAGAATATAATAATATCACTAAAATGTGTCTATTTGCAAAATTGCAACGTTTTTCTCAAATTTTTGGGGAATAGGGACTAGTACTCAAAATCTAACAAAATCGAGAACAGCAGAAAACTTGGAGACTCTAACTCTAAACATGAACGAGATATCATTTTATAACTGATTCTCGATAAATGTTAAGATCGATGAGTCTGAAACGGAAATTTTCTGAAACACACTCGTATACCGCGTTCAATACAATATAGTTTCCGAGATCGACGCTTTCATATATACGAACGGACGGGCAGACGGACATGGCTATATCAACTTTATATATGTATACTTTAAATATACTTATATACTTTTGCATATGTCTATATGTATATATATACTTTGTGGTGTCTGCCACGCCTCCTTCTGATTGTTACATACTTTTACCAAAACCATTTACCTAAAACATTATACCCATTGTCAATTGGCTCGGGTATAAAAAGTAAGTGAGGTAGCTGTGATTTTTTATACACGATCATAATCTGAAAGTTTGATTAAGATTGTCCGTCTAGAAACATAATTATTAATCAAATAAGTTCTAGCAACGAAGCCCATGTGGCAGAGCAAGCGAGACAGTAAGACGCCTGCAATGCTTACACACATACAGGAGCATATCAGCGGTGGCAATGTATGTTCGAAGAAAGGTTCAGGAGATCACGTAGAGCTTTCTTAGTTGTTTTAAATTAAGCTATCAAAGACATGTTAGCAAATGAGAGCAGCATACATCTCTCTCTCGCTCTTTCTCTCTCTCTCTCTCTCTCTCTCTCTCTCTCTCTCTCTCTCTCTCTCTCTCTCTCTCTCTCTCTCTCTCTCTCTCTCTCTCTCTCTCTCTCTCTCTCTCTCTCTCTCTCTCTCTCTCTCTCTCTCCCTCTCTCTCTCTCTCGCTTTTGTTATATGAATTTAAGAATTTTATATTAATTTACATATGTATATCAACATTATATGTTGCTTATTAGGAAACAAATTATTTTACAACTTGACAACAGATCAGGGAAATGCTAATATATTCACCTGCCAGGCATTGGCATCTAAAGTAGCCAGAAATGACATGTCCAACTCCTACGGAAATTAAAGAAAAGTTTCTAATATAATTTCCCAATTGGCCAATGTTCTGCAGGACGTGTCACCTTCCGCCGAAAATTGCTTGTGAAATCCAGAATGAAAGCCTCTGTAAATCTGTGGCCAGCAAATGGGAAATTATGTAAATATCAGTGAATAACAATTCACAAATCACGTTGTCGTTTCCTTCGTCGCTGGCGTCGTTGTTACCATTACCGTTACCGTTGCCGTTACCGTCGGAACTTTTTAAAACATTGTTTTAGACAGTTTCTTAAATTGCACCGTATTGTTAATCTCAGCACAGAACTGAACCGAGCTAAAATAGGAAGTGGTAGTACCTGACTTCAGAGTAGTCAATTTCCGTTTCGAATCCCTACACTTCTGTATAATGTCTTTAATGCACTACTGAGCGACCACTGAAGTTCTGGATGTGGAAGTAAAGCGACGGGACCCACTACGTGTTTGCCGAACTGAATCAACTTCAACTTCCGTATCTCCTTTGTGGTTTTCGACCAAAAGATTTGGCCAGCTTACGTGCTCGATGCTTTTCGCCATACAACTGCTACCAGGAGTCAGCCTTTGGCTATGTACTACCCGGAGGTGTACTACATGCAGCTTCTGTTGGTCCGTTTCCATTTCGCCCAAGATAACGCAACTCTTCAAACATGCCTCTCCGGTACATATGCTAGCTATACGTGTTTGTGTGTATCCGTGTGGGTGTGCTGTACATGTATATGTATATGTATATGTATATGTATATGTATATGTATATGTATATGTATATGTATATGTATATGTATATGTATATGTATATGTATATGTATATGTATATGTATATGTAAATGTATATGTATATGTATATGTATATGTATACGTACATGTATATGTATATGTATATATAGGCAAGTATATGTACATATGTGACCCACCGCGCATTGACTCACACAGAGAGATTTCTGGGTATATACAGGTACATCTGTATGTATGAAATTCGGCTTTGAGAATGGTGGATTCAATCTTTTGCATGCCAGCATCACCCGAGGAAATATAGCGTATCTTTGGCCAGCCCTTACAGATGCTTTTGGACAATGTGTATCCATGAACATGCATGTAATGAAGAAGTTAATAAATAAATACATATAATTTGTTCATATATATGTAAATGTTTTAATTCAATGTAACTAGTTGTTTAAAAGCATATATATGTTAGTGTCACATTTATATGTCTGTATGTAAAGAAGATGTTAGACCTCTGATGTTCTAAGAATTGTCCCAAAACGATATGCAAATACAAATTTTGTATCGTGAGTATTGAGTGCATAGGTAAATCACGTCTGGCGTACGTTAAATCATATCCCGTGTACCAGCAACAAAAGCCCCAATGCCAAAATTTGCGCTGCGTATTTTTTGCCGGAATACATATTGCTGTTGGGGATGCAAACAGCGTTATATACTTGGTTCGCTCTATTCTATATATTATGTATATTTTCCCACCCTGCCAGCAACCAATCAGCTGTGCTCTTTTGTCGCTCTCTTAGTACGTATTTTTTCTCTTTTTTGGCAAAGAATTTTTCGATTTGTATTCGCTTCTATTCTCTTCAGCAATATTTTCCAAAAATTGTACAGCATATAAAGGAAAAAACTCCAATTCTAGCTTTTATTAATTATCATTTTCAAAATAGATAACTTTATTAAGTTTTTCATTTGCATTGAAATCAATAACCCATAGCAATGTAATAACATGAAAGACGTTTGCACACTTCCAATCTAACTGTTTATATTATTATTTTGAAACAGGTCATAAGCAGTTTAATTTGGGACGTTAGGGAAATAAATATATGAAACTAATCTGAAGAAATATATTTCTTATATTAATCATATCTGATTCATAAATCAAAAGTAATCGGGCGTTACCAGTATGCGTAAACATATAACCATAAGAGTCTATAGTGCAGTACATATTTTCGATTTTGTACATCCCCAATTTTATTTAAACAAAACACTTTTGGCAAATCAATAAGGAAGATCAACACGTCCACAGTATGCGTAAACATATAATATAAGAGTCTACAGTGCGTAAATTACGTAACGTAACTGTAAAATTTTCGAGGTACCCCTCAACTGTTTTTGGACCGTGAATGAGTATTCAGTAATCGGTAGAGCACGTTTATAACGTTCTTACTTGCTCAAGGCTTTCAAATTGCTCAGCAATCTATAAGGAACTCATATTTTTATGATAGAAAATAAATTTATTAAAATTATCTTAACCGAATTTCTTCGATGCAAATTGAGTGCAGCAGGAAACTAAAAAAAAAAATTAAAATATTTGTGTCCGTGTATGGAGAGACGAAATATATAAGAAAGCAAAGTAACTATTTATCATGAGAAATGATCTGATTTAAAATTGGGAATGTATTTGCGTCAAGCAAGGGCCACGACAACGGTAATCAACGTCATTAAGGGTATGCTCACCCATACAAGACAGAAAGAAATTGAGAATAGATTAGTATTTAATGAGTTTTTATATTTCTACAAAATCAAACCTAACGATTCGTTCATATTCAATTGCAGCGGCCTCACGGCCAAGACCGGAGGCCTCATCAGTGCCTGAAAATGCGTCAGGTTTGGATGGAGGCAGTCAGTTGGGCGCACGTGCGTTCCTGCTAAGGCTGTCGGTATAGTCAGACTCGAAACCGAAGAAGCACTTAGGCTATGGTAGATACCATAGTATTGCCTGGTACGGTAAGACTGTGTGGAATTTAAAAAATCATATACATATTTATATTTCCACTAATTCATTTTTAATAATTTGTTTGGCTCTGCGGACCGCTCTTCACGCCCCCCTCCCTCTCACTCTCTTGTCAGTTAATTATCGTATGCTCGTGGCTGAGAGAGAAGCTGATGGTCAGTCGCAGAGAGATAAACGACCTGGGCCCCGCATTCAACAGGAGTAGTTCGCCTTATAATATGTTCGCCGTCGTATAGATTTGGGGGTGAGATCGGTGGTTCTTAAACAATTTATTATGCTTTTCAAGTTTTATTTATTTTTTTTCTGTTTGGCCCGCTTAAGTAGCAAGTAAAAAACACAAATATACAAAGATAATGTGATCTTAATACTTATTGTCCCACTGAAAGACTATATAAGGAATAAGAGCATTGTTGCCCGCTTTAATGGAATCCTCAACTCAAGGCAACATATATGCATATAGTAGATATATATATATGCCTCTTGCCACAAATGAAAAATCGGGTAAAACTATTTCGCCCACACTTTGAGAGGTAGAATCAAAATTATTTTCGAGATTTTCTACAGATTGAGAAAAATGTCCGATTAATGCCACACCCCCAAAGAGGCTGTAAAATATTTAATGATCATAGGTAACTGTTACATGGTTATGGATACGCAGACTGTGTAGTTTTCATATTTTAGATGCCACGAATCCTTCGCCCCCAATATAAAAAATAAAAAAAAAGACGCACTTCAAATACTAGAGACCTGGAATTTGGCACATTTAGATGCTAGATCTAGGAATGTGGTTATAAGCGTCCAAATTATACACCAACCCATCCCCAAGCCACGACAGCAACTGCGCGGTTAGCAAAGCGCGTGTTTTTACGTGCGTAAAAAAGATGAGTATCTCTTTTATGGCAGGATTCAGAGTATCTCGTAGTCGAGCCGTTTCGACTAGAGCCTTCTTACCTTTTTATATAATAAAGCACATTGCATTCGCCCATCTTTTTACCATTTTCGTAGATATCGATACGTAGTGCACAATCAAAGTTAAGTGAGCTTGGTGTCTAAAGTTCAATGCAGAGGATCAATACGAGCTTCTGCCTGAAATGTGTGCCACTTCTACATGCTCACCAAAGAGAGGTACTTGCTATTGCCTCTCCAATGTTACTCCTCCTCTTTACTCCATAATCGGACTACAGTGTGCTACGGCCGTCATGATCTCAAAAAGGAGGAGTAGTGCACATAGCGCAAGGGTCCAGAATCCGGTACTAGCCTCAAGCAAAAAGT
Source organism: Drosophila borborema (assembly GCA_030914335.1). Classification (NCBI taxonomy): domain Eukaryota; kingdom Metazoa; phylum Arthropoda; class Insecta; order Diptera; family Drosophilidae; genus Drosophila; species Drosophila borborema. The sequence goes on from JAUESP010000304.1 coordinate 8,365,535, forward strand.
GGGAGTTGCAATAATTGTTTAATTATAGGATTTTGTTGGTTTGACTTTGCATTTTGCTCGCATAACATTTGCTTCATATTCTTATGTATTACACCTACACCGATTCGGGTATTTTGACGTGCTCATACACTTTGTTCATTGCTTAGTTCAATACGTGATATGCAAATATATTAAAGTGGTTCGAATCGATTGACTACCCAAGCATATAAGATCAGCTTTTTAAAAAATATCTCACACTATAGATAAAAACAGTATCATAAAATTACTTATCTTGTGAATATACCAAGAAATATAGAGTAAACATGTATCACCTATGAAAAATATTAAAAGCCTGCCCCGTCCTTTTTGGACTTGTTTTGGTTATGTTGCTTTTCGGGTTTCCTACTACCTTCTTATTCCTCTTCGCATTCGCTGTGTTGTCATCTCAGTCGAATCTGCAATCACTGCAACAGGCGGGCAGCAGTAAACAGGCAGCAAGGAACAGGCAGCAGGGAGCATACTACAAAGCTTCACATAGCTTGCGACTCAACTTAGGCGAAGGAGATGGAGCAGCCTGTTGGTTGGCAATCAGTCGGCAACCGTTACCGTGCTTGACTCCCTAATAAAAATTCACATTTTTTTTTTTTTTTATTTGGTGGGCCGTTATCGAGCCGTCTATGTGCTATGTCCGCCCATTGGTAGTGGCACGTGTTGTTTCACCTGATAAATATGTATTAATTTGTGCGTGCGTTCAGTATTATTCATTTGCCTTGTAAACCCAAATTAACATGTGTTTATTTATACTTATTCGCCAAACAATTCGATGAAACTGTTCGGAAAGTAGCCTAAGATAAGTTCAAATCCAATCACCAATTGCTCTCGCTACCGGTACCGCTCCCCCTGATTCCCCTTCCTTTTCCGCTTCCATTTCTGCCTTCGTGCGTTGAAAAATATGTGCATAAGCCCGTGCCAAACCCGATGCTCATACCTTCACATTCTCATTTAATGTCCGATGCCGCAGGCCGATCAGTTTGATCGCAAAAGAGTGTGCAGCCGTTTGCAAATGGGCTCCAGCCAGCGGTAGGAGGATGGGGAGGTCCAGGAAAGAGAGAATGATGGCCAAGCTGCGTAGTTTCTGCTTGAAGATATCAAAGCTTCTACTCCCTCTAATTACTGCGAAGCGTAATCTGTCTGCCAAAACACCCACAACGAGCCTCGCATCGCATCGCGACGCGTCGCCGTTCTCCGAATGCCCAAAGCAATTTTGTGCAGGTCATTCAGTTCAGTCTAATGTACATACACATCTACATACCATGTCTCCGGGAACAGGGCAGGGAATACTTCAGCCTGCCGGACAAGATAGGACTCACTGCTAAGCAGTCAAATTGGCGGGCACTTTGAACGATGCTTTATAAGCGTTAGACGTGACGAGAATAATTTGCGTGATAAGAATCTCAAGTGCCTTCTCTCGAATAAAGGGCATGCAAATTTTGAAGATTATGCTGTGATTACCAGCAGTTTAAGTGATTCTGAAGACACTATTGCATTCTGAAATATTTGATCAGCACATGCATTGATAGTAAGCATTTTAGTCTCCATATTAATATAAAAACTAGTGGAGATGGCTCGACTACGAGATACCCTGAACCCTGGAAAAAAGCGATACTCTTCTTCTTTGCGCACGTATAAGCGCGCGCTCTGCTAACCGCTTGGGGTTGGACTTAACTTTGGACGCTTATAACTCCATTTCTAGAAAGACGATCTTCATGAAATTTTCAAAAGATATTAAGAGCATCCAAATATTTACCAAATTGCAAGTCTTTAGTAACCAGAATTATCCATCTAGCGCAAAAACTGTAGGATATATAATCTTTTGCGGTTTGCCACGCTCCTGTGTTCGTAGATATATGTACCATAGCTTACCGATCTTGGTTTGTCAACTCGAATATATATGCCAAATTTCAGGTCTCTAGTGTCAATAGTGTCGAAAATATACCACAATTTAAAAAAAACACTATATATTCAGGTCCGTTATGCCACGCCGTCAATTGGCGTAGACATATAACTTTTTCATCGATCTTCATAGAATCATAATATTAACTCACATGCTAAATTTCAGCGTTCTAACTTTAAAGCTCTACAAGATACATTTTTCTTGCCCCCATTGGTATCGATATTTCCGCCATATCTTTTTATACCCTGAACCCATTGAAAATGGGAATTCAGGGTATAATGGTTTTGTGAAAATGTATGTAACAGGCAGAAGGAGACGTCGCAGACCCCATAAAGTATATATATTCTTGATCAGCATAAAAAAATAAGTTGATTGAGCCCTGTCCGTCTGTCCGTCCGTCCGTCCGTCCGTCCGTCCGTCCGTCCGTATGAACGTCGAGATTTCGGAAACTACAAAAGCTAGAGAGCTGAAATTTCACATGAACACTCGTGTGTTACCTACGCAATACGAGTTTATTTTGTTTTTTCGATAGCTCATCCCATTTCCAAATTATCGATAAAAATCGAAAATTCGTTTCAATTTTTTAGGTTTTTTGGGTATAACTACTACACCGTTTTAGCTAGAGACTTCAACTTTATATATTTAGTTAGATATTATGGATACGCAGATTTTGTAGTTTGCAGATTTTGGATGCCACGCCCCCTTCGCCCACAATTTGGAAAAAACGCATTTCAAATACTAGAGACTTGCAATTTGGCACATAGATAGATATATATACCCTTATTCTACTCTGATAATTTCATGAAGATCGTCTATCTAGAAATGGAGTTATAAGCGTCCAAAGTTCAGCCCAACCCACCCCCAAGCCACGGCAGCAACTGCGCGATTAGCAGAGCGCGCGCTTATAAGTGCGTAAAGAAGAAGAGTATCATTTTCCTTACAGGGTTCAGGGTATCTCGTAGTCGAGCCGTCTCGACTAGAGCCTTCTTACTTGTTTAACTTGTATACTCGCATTCGAAATTCAAAATCTCTAGCTCATCAACTAATATGATTACTGGGACTTCGGAAAATGCATTTTCCGATTTGCCACGCCCTTAGTGACACACATGAGCAGTGCCGAAAAATATAGTATTCATATATATTTTACTCGCCCGCATATCGGCTATGCTATGGGAACTTTATTTTTTGCAGAAGAACTTTCGTAATCAAACTTTCATTACGATCATGATCATAGGAGCCGGTATCCAAAATAAAAATTGTATTAGACTACAAATTATCAATATATGTACATATGTACATACATATATGTACATATGTACATACATATATGTAGCAGACCTAGAGACTCTAGCTCTAAAGAAGGGAGAATCACTTATAAAATTATATATTTAGAATTAGATTCTCCAAGTCTAATATATATAGACACTAATTTAATACGATTTCGGGTTTTCTCAGATTTTGGATTCCGGTCGCCAATTCACCCCCACACCCCCAAATGTGTAAAAAAGATATTTCAAATACTAGAGACCTACAGTTTGGTTTGGCATATACGTCGAGTCTTGGTAATTCATAATGGCAAGGGAAAAGATTTTTTAAGAATTACAGAGGTTTTCGATTTACCGGGCTTTCCATTTAACGGGGTTTAAAAAATCAAAATACAAATTGAAGGGGTTTTTATATTTCACGTCGTTTCAACAATTGCAACTTATTAAAAATAAATAAAATACACATTCAATTCAATATTATGTATTTAAACACAAAATTAAACTTAAACGAAATCATATTAACAGACAAGTTAGAACGTTGCAGTTAGGCGCAACTAACTGCGAGAGACTCTGTTCTCGTAGGTGCCGTTTATATATAAATAAATAAACTTTTAATAAACACAATATTTCGGCAATCAGAAACAGTACATAGCAAGCAACAAACGATTTTCTATGCTTACATACAAAAACAAGTAAAAAGGCTCTAGTCGAGACGGCTCGACTACGAGATACCCTGAACCCTACAAAGAAATTATACTCTACTTCTTTACGCACTCATGAGCGCGCGCTCTGCTAACCGCGCAGTTGCTGCCGTGGCTTGGAGGTGGGTTGGGTTGAACTTTGGACGCTCATAAGTCCATTTCTAGATGGACTATCTTTATGAAACTTTTACTTAAATGCATCTAAATGTATCTATTTGCCAAATTTCAAGTCTCTAGTATTTCAAATGCGTTTTTTGCAAATTGTGGGCGAGGGGGCACGGCATCCAAAATCTGAAAATTACAAAATCTGCGTATCCATAATATCTATCTACATATATACATTTGAAGTCTCTAGCTCGAAAGGTGTTATGCTCAAGAAACGTAAAAAACTGTAATGAATTTTCGATTTTTATCAATAATTTGGAAATACGATGAGTTATCGAAAAAAAAAAAAACAAAACAAACTCGTACTGCTAACTAACATACGAGTATTCATGTAAAATTTTTCATTTTAGCTTTTGTAGTTTCCGAAATCTCGACGTTCAAACGAACGGACGGACAGACGGACAGGGCTAGATCAACTTTTCTCGTCGCACTGATCAAGAATATATACTTTATGGGGTCTGCGACGTCTCCTTCTGCCTGTACATTTAACAAAACCATTATACCCTGATTTCCCATTTTCAATGGGTTCAGGGTATAAAAAGGCTGCATGCTATAGAATTCTAAGAATAACGATTGAATTGTGAGTTTGTAGCAGTGAACCTATTTAGGTTTAGCTAACGATTACATGTTATTTTATATGACCTGGGTGCAAATCCCGCTGGAAACTTTTTGTTTATTAATCCAAAACTTATAAATTTTTGTTTTTTAATTCATTATTTTTTTTATATTCATGTTAAAATGCATTCTGCTATCTTAGCAATTACTACTAAGCTGTTTGTATGCATGAACTATGCAGTTGGCTACAACAAACCTCTTTGCCGATTTGCCATGCCCCCTGTGGGCGGTCATATATCTATTGATCTTGGGTTGCCAACCAGTGTATACATGCCAAATTTCAAGTCTCTGTAAAAAGTGTTGAAAATATAGCACAATTTGAAAAATCACAATATATTGAAGTCCGATTTGCCACGCCCCCAAAGGACGTAGACATATAATCGATCTTCATAGAATCAAAACATTAACTCACTTGTCAAATTTCAGCGTTCTAACTTTAAAGCTGTAGAAGATACGTTTTTCCCGATTTTCCACGCCCGGGCACCGCGAGTATACATTCCAAATTGCAACTCTCTAGCTCATCATCTAGTATGATAACTTAACTATGGGCGGAAGTGTTTTCCGATTCGCCACGCCCCTAGTGGGCGGATCGGGAAAATTTTTACACTTTATAATTCGGGAACATATATGAGTATATGTTCCAAATTTCAAGTCTCTAGCTCTAATAGCGCCGAAAAATATTGCGTTCATACGGACAGACGACAGACGGACGGACAGCAAGACGCACATTGCACAAACCCAATAGACTCTTTTTCACTTTTTAGAAACAGAGTCTAAAAATGAAGATTTAAAAATAGCTTGTAACTTTTTATTGTTTGATGTTCTTCATAATTATTTTTATTCCATGTACCCATTGAAGATGGGAATTCAGGGTATAAAGGAAATTTATTTTCATTTACATGGTCATGTATGTATTAAGAAGTAGACCCGATTCATTGGATTAAAACAATCATGGATCAGCACGTCTACGTTGAACTGCAACCATAAACAAAGGATGAAATGCCATTAGTGTAGGTCTTCCAGGAGGACACGAGCAAAAAGGCTAAAAAGTGGTTGGCGGGAAACACCAGCAATGACATGGAATTTCCTCCACAGTCTCCAGACCACAATGCAATTGAGAATTTGTAAACTGATGTCAAAAAGGCAGTTCGCATACGCAATCCAACATCAAATGAAGCACTTTGGATGTTCAAGAAAGTTGGGAGAAGAATCCTATTTCTAGGTGCCAGTGTTCAAATATTAGAATACTAGTTAAGTATCATAGTTTTGAATTATAAGTATTTTTATACCCTGAACCCATTGAAAATGGGAATTCAGGGTATAATGGTTTTGTGAAAATGTATGTAACAGGCAGAAGGAGACGTCGAAGACTCCACCAAGTATATATGTATATGTGTTTATATACATATGTACAGATGTGCTGTAAATAAGCATGTCAAGTGAACAGATGGCGCCAATTCGCTGCACCGTTCTAAGCGGTTAAATAAACACATGAATGCCCGAGCATTCCAGTTTTATATTCATACAATCACAATTCAATTGAGGATTGACAGGTTCATGAATGGATATTGTTCGAGATGTTTGTATTTGAATTTCATGCCCAGCAACAATTGCTCTTTTGGTGTCCATACAAATACGACCTGGCTATTGGCAATTGCCAATTGGCTATTGGCAACTGAGCTGCAAAGGAGGATTACGCACTTGAGTAAATATTGCTATTCCATGGGAAAGCCAATAGCCGGTAAATAAATGCTTGAGCTGTGCGGTTCATTATTATTCGGCTAATCCTAGAACCAAATTACGTAGCAAGTGGGATGTTTGGCATCAGCAAGCACAGCTCAATTGCTCTATGGGTACCTAAATACTTTACTCAAACTTATCCTAATCCTCGGTTATAATGATATATAACAACACATATGGGAGTGTAATAAATAGCTATCTAGGTACCCTGATTATATATATATTAAGACAATTGCATTCCTGACTATTCATTTCTACAGTACAATAACTTTGAAATAATTTGAAACATTACCTTATTAATAAATATGCAACTATATTTTAAATTATTTAGAATGTCCCGTACTTTGAATAAAACCATAATTAGCGAGGTTCTAATAATTTTTTTACAAGTTCTACATAAGATAATATTTACATTATTTTTTTAATGTTTATAGCTTAGATATACGAAATACATACACATCAAATTCGATATGGCTACAAATTCAACCTCTTAAATTATTATGCAGCTATTTATCAATGTATCAAACCCCTTTTAAAGGAGAAGAGATATGTATATTAGAATAAAACAAGTCAGAAGGCCTGAACCCTGCAAAAACCTAATATTCTTATTCTTAACGAACGTTTGAGCGCGCACTCTGCTAAGCGCGGAGTTGCTGCCGTGGCTTGGGTGGGTATAAACGTCGAGATTTCGGAAAGTACAAAAGCTAGAGAGCTGAAATTTCACATGAAGACTCGTATGTTAGTTTTTTTTTTTTTTTTTTTTTTTTTTTTTTTTTTTTTTTTTGTCGATAACTCATCCCATTTTCAAATTATTGATAAAAAAAACGAAAACTCGTTTACTTTTTTACGTTTCTTGAGCAAACTTCTACACCGTTTGAGCTAGAGACTTTTTAGATGAATTTATATATTTAGACATATATTGTTATTTTCAAATTTTGGATGACACGCTCCCACGCCACCGATTAAAAAAAAAAAACGCATTTCAAATACTAGAAACTTGTAATATGTAAAGACATATATACATTTTGATACTCTTGAAATTTCATTTCTACTCTAAAAATTTCATGAAGATCGTCCATCTAGAAATGGAGTTCGAGGCTTCCAAAGTTCAGCCCAACCCACCCCAAGCCACTGAAACAACTGTGCGGTTAGCAGAGCGCGCGCTCATACGTTCATACGTACGTAAAGGAGAAGAATAGTATTGGTTTTTTCAGGGTTCAGGGTATCTCGCAGCCGAGCTGTCTCCACTAGAGCTTTCTTACTTTTTTTTATGCTATGCTATTTGTTTTAAAGGAAATTCCATTTTCCATCACTGCAAGGATTCGTGGAATAGGTTTTCGCATAAATTTCAATAAAATTTCAATCGAATTGTAAATGTATTTTAAGGACGAAGGAACTGATTGAATTTGAAATCAAGTTGAAGGAATTTCATGGAGTGTAGCCAGACCAACATATCGTATACAAATGATGTATATATTAACTGTATCGGCGCTAATTGGGATCTAAACGTTTCAAATACTATACCACCCTTCACGTTTGTTCTTTTGATGGCGAAAGGTAACACATTAGCGTTTACAATCACTTAGATATACCACCCTCATTCCGTGGTTGTATCGACTAGGCGGAGGGTATTTTTTAATGAGGGCCTTGGTCGAGTCGGTATGCCAACACTTGACAAGTGCACCAGGAAAGTAACGTACAAACACAGTCATAAGTATCGTATGTATGTACACAATTATCTCCGTCCACCTCGAATATTCCACATTGTTGCTCAAAGGATTAGCCTGTGGGGTAGAGAGTTTGAGGACTCCAGTACGCTGGCAGATTGCGTGGAATGACGTGAATTTTGACAGATGGTAATTTTCAATTTTTGTTTTTTGATCTGACAATTTGAGTTCAAATTTAAAAGTGTTTTGTTGTCCTTCACTACGCCTTATTTGACAAATAGCCAATTTTCATTTGTAATAAAACGAAAGAGTAACTGACAATGGCAATTTAAGGGATTTACAACTCTAAAGCCGTACTGCTGTTAATGTTGATAACCCACTCATGTCACAATATTTTGCATTTATCCGAAAAATCCTAGAGAAAACATCGTATACTGTATTATAACAAATAAGAAATGCATACATGCACGAGTATCTGTAGGACCTTTTTGGAAAATAATTAGTCTATAAACTTTAGAATGTGTTTAGATCTTTAAATATATGTATTGAAAAAGTCAAACTATATTCAAAAACGTGGAGAGCATCGTACTCGATCGTGAATATTTTAATTTTTTATATGTACTTATCCAATGGTTTTTAAATCATACGGCTGAATTTTTGATCATATAGTGTATTTCTACATATATTTATATCCAATGCCTTATTATTTAAAGACACCAATATCCAAATGAGGAATAAATATATTGATAACTCCCTTAGCGCAAATTATGGGTTACCACATGTTGGTACTATTTTCGGTTTGAACCTAAGCGACCACGAAGGGCAATTCACTTTTTTCACTGTCCGGGGGGTGCTAAAAAAAAGATGGGGAGATTCGCGGAACAACAAATTGTCACGTAGCCCTCACTTAGTGACACTGATAGGCAACACCATCGCGAGCGTTTTTTAGCACGCGCATGTTCACAAATGCGAAGGAGAACGCAAGGGCGGTGGCCGTGTAGGTGGATGTGGAGGTGAATGTGGAGGGGGATGTGGAAGTGGAGGTAGAAACGGGTACCACTGCATTCACTAGGTTGACGGTAAATTGTAATTACAATTTGATGTTGCAACCACTCAGCAGTTGGCACTTGGTACTCGGCATACAGCTTGCCCAATTCTGCTCTGGGGTGGCTGGCCAGTGGTTAAGCGAGCGTGTAATTCACAATTTGCTCTGGTTACCCATGCTCACAGCCGACAAATGTTTTAATTATGGTTTACTTTACATTTGTAATTTAAATGAAATAATAAAGAAAGCATCTAATTGTCTGTATGTCGTATAGCCAACGGCAAGTTCCGATTATAGCAATACGCATCTATTGTACCGAAGCTACCTTTAAATCAAAAGGCTTCATGTTCCTAAAAGAGGTTCCGGCATAATATATTCATTCGCGCAGATCAGATTTCAAATAACCAATATCCATTGTTTTTCAATAACCGTTTAAAAAAAATTATCAAACTAGTGCATTTAATTTTAAAAATAAAGATGGTCGGGATAATAAGGCGGGCATTGCACTCATTTCACTTCGTGAAAAAATAAAAACATGTTCTTTCTTTATAAATGTTTAACAATCTGTTTAACGAAAATTCCAAATTAGAGTAAACTTATTTAACTTGTAGTTCACAAAACTAGATATATATGAGCAATTAACGTAAACAGATTTATAGCAGGTATCGTTTCTGGTTAGCTAAAGGAGAGTTAGTAAATAATAAATAAATAAATAATAATATTATTGGTTACGAATAAGATTGAACATGTGGTAAGTTTTTAACATACATAAACTGAAGTATAATTAGAAAATATTCGAACAAGTACTTCAAGTATAACAGTGTGAAGTTTGGTTACTATATTTCCATTTATCACCACATTCCATCAACTAACTACAAATTTAATATAATATAACAGAAGGAATGCGTTGCACTGCTTTGTTAAATCGTGCAAGCAGTCAATTTAATAAAGAGCTGGTCACTCTTAAAACGCATCAAATGAAATATGTGTATTAAAGCACCATCTACTGGATATTTTTTCCATTTTGTATATCTAGTTTTATTAATTATAATCTAATGGCCAAATACTATTACTATTTTCATCTATACACCCACTCAAATTAACACTAACATATATTGAATATTCATTTGATCAATAGACTTAGACATGCACTTATAAATCTTGAAAAGACAGTCTGAGACATAATTCCTTCGATTTATTATTTCTTGTATACTTAGTAACGAACGATAAAAATGATTTCCACATTTTTAGTTGTAATATATAGTAGTGCTGGTTAACTTGTGTTAGCGATATGAGTGCTTAGACCACAATATCTTTATAACAATTATAAAGTATGAAGTCGAAGTAGTTCGTAAAGAAGTAAACTCAGCTTGATTTTCTATTTATTTCCCAATACCTAATTAACGAGCACTTCTTTTTTTTAACAGTTAACATCCAGAGACAATAAAAATAAATGTCGTTTATTTTGAAGCTTTTTACTTTTCAACCATGTTCAATATTTGATGTTTGTCTCATTACATATGTTGGTAATAGATAGATATTGTATATTGGGCAGCTCATATAGTAAGGTTGGTAATAATTTCTTAATATTATATAGTTTTTTAAATTATCAGAAAGTTTAAGCATTTAAACAAGCTAAGTTTTGTTATTCTGTTTAAGCAACGACTACACAATAAAATTGGATAAAGTTTAATTTAATTGAATGTATATTTATATTTTCATACCTTTCAGATTCATCTAATATTTGAATTTTTTCTGAGATGGAATTTAACTGCGACCCTCAAAATATTCTACTGAATTAGTTTCATTAATATATTTTATTAGTTTCTTTAGTATATATATTTACTCGTGATAATGTATTTTTGTATAACTTCTCACTGCAAGTTTTTAAAAACTACTAGGGATTCTTTTATAAATTTAATATTTTGTTTGTCAACCTTGATCTTTATTCTATTCATTTAGTTCATAAACTGCACTTTATTTTTCTTTTTCGTTTTCTTCTTAAGTGTTATAACAAACATATATGGCTGATGTATTTTAATCGTGAGTGCCAAAATAATAAGATTTATAATCGTTGTAAAATGAAAATATGTTTCACACATTAGTAATTATATAAAACAAATACCTAATAAATCGATTCATCAAAAAAATACGTTCAACAAATTTAATATGAATTTGACAATAATTTACAATATATAACTCAACAAAAATAAATGGTTATAAAATTGTGAATAACCTTAATACCTTTTTTCACTTTAAAACGTTGCATTTTCAAACTTTATTTTAATATTAAAAATTGATTTTAAATTAGTAAATTTTAATTTTGAGTTAAATTACTTTTCTCATTTGAATTTCATATATGAATATACGTAGGTATATATATATATATATTCTTTTTTTTTTTAACTGAAAAAGCATTTAAGAAGTTATATGCGTTACTATTTTTGTATTTCTATATGTATTAATAGAACAATATTCTTATCGCAAATCGGGATCCTCATCTGCGGCCTTTTTAATTCGTAGCAATATTGTTGTATACCATTGATCCAAGCGCGAGATGCTATCATAATCCTTTACTGCTTCTGTAAAACCCTCAATGTTCTGCTCCTCAAGGTGCTCGCATAACACCTACATGAAAGAAACGAATGTTATCCAACGAAAATGTTTTTGATAATCTTAGTTACCTTGATGAGCTTAAACTCTCGTGAATCCTGGAATGCCGGGTATTGTTGCGCATACTTTTCGATTGCGTGTTGCGCATTCAACAAATCAACGCTTAAATGACAAAGAGCGGCGCGAAAGAAATATTCTTTGGCGCTGTATTTTAGCAACGAGCTTTCGAGTGATGAGGCAGCCACCTGCTCATATATCGATATTGCTTTTTCATAATCCTCCAGTTGAGCTGCGTATTGGGCAACTTTTAACATACACTTGTTGGCCGAGCTAACCGACTCTTCGCCCTTAAAATAGTCAGCCGCCTGTTCATAGTGTTGAATAGCCTTGGCCTTCACGAAACCAGATCAATTACAAATATTTAATTTCGAGTCTGTATTCCAAATCTACATATATAATGTTGTCTTACCAAGGTAGTCGGATCGCTTTCATACATTTCAGCAATGCTCTGATGATGCTTGGCAGCCATTGTAAAGCGTCCCATATCCGTGTAAATATCAATGGATTTCATCAAACAGTTGACGGCGCTTTCCACATCCACCTTCTTGTAGCAGTTCGAAGCGTCCACGTAGCAAGTACCTGCATCGTGGCGGCTGCCAGCTCGGCCATGGAGAGTGGCAGCCTCACAGAAGCATTTACCAGCTTTACTCCAGTTCTTTGACATTTTGAACATATTGCCAGCTCGCTGATAGCACTCGATAGCATCTTCAATTTTATTCGAGCCACTGCAATTAATGCCTTTTTTTGTTATAACAGAAATTATGAAATATATTATATGCTACACTTTGACTAAATCTAGCCCCGTCATCATACGGATCAAATTTTTTATATTTTTTAGTTTCCCCAGTTTTTACATTACTGTTCAAAATCTTTGCAGAAATTTAATGGATTACAAATTACATAGATAAGCTGCAAACTAGAAACAATATTAAATACTTTACAATCATATTTTACACTATATTAACATATATATGAGAGTTAATACACATGGTTGGAAAATTAGTTACAGCTTTTCCGTCAAACAGAATGATTTCTATATGTATAGGCATATAAACACGTATATGTGCATATACGTTGTACATATTTAAAATAATCATGCTGAATAATACAAAAAAAAGGCATTATTTAATCCGAAATATATTATTTATTTTGTAGAAAATAATAATTATTAAGCCAATGTGTTAGTATTACTCACCCAAAAAGTGAGCCGAGAAAACCTTTTTGTTGTGTCAGCTTCTTTTCCGCCTCAGCCATAAGCTGAAGGGCCTTCTGCTCATTGTCTCCCATTATTATACTTTTGACCCTTTTTTTCACTAAATCGCATTTAGCATCGATTTGGTGGCTTTAAAGTTATTCTACACAAATTCTACTTGTCTCTGCTGAAAATAAAATCAATACGAAAATGCATAACAGTGTGGCCAAAGCACCAGCTAAAAAAAAAAATTTTCCCTTATATTTAAATATACTAAACAAAATATGATCGATTAGTATATTAGTACAGACATAATTTGCAAGGGAATAAAATATTTTGCACATATAAAATAATTTTCGAGTATTCGTACTCACTATTGAGTATTCTTACCAGCTGATAACATAGACATTTCAACAGTCAGTATTAAAAAACTATTGTAATTAGGTCCAAATGCCGATAACAATCGATTTACTAAATTAAACAATATATGAACTATTTATATTGATTTCTATAATTTAAAATCTTTATTACTTTGTATATTTATGATTTTAAAATTAGTAAAACACTATGTATATAAATGTATTTATTTTCTAGTGACATGTTACAAAAGCTAACAACTTAGCAAAAAAACTGAATTTATAACTTAATAAATAAACAAGAGGGTAATTTTAAACAGCAACGGGAATTTGGAAAGTATCGATTATCGAAAAAGTTGCTTTTTAGCATGGACGCTGTATGGAAAATAAATGTAGTCTGTTTAGCTACACATAAACGTAACGTAACGATAATGAATGAATGAATGATGTCAGCCGGCTGCACTAATTTCTTTTTATGCTCAAACAAACATTTTCTCGAGCATTTTTCTAAGCTTCTCATGAGCATAGCGTATCTTTTGATATAGATCCTTGGAAACTCCACTTTCTGCAATAGTCGAAAATCGATATGTGCGAAAGTTTTTCTCATGGTCCATGTATGTAATAGCACTCATACGGGGGCATAAAATTATTTTCATATGATCCGAAAAGTTAAGCTAAATAAGAATACAAAAATAATACATTTTGAATGTAGCAGATTTTAAGGAATTTGTAGCTTCTAATTAATACCTGTACAGAACCATTAGTTAGATGCATAACCACCGCACACGTCGTCCGAAACCAGGAATGGAGATGGGGCATTCGAGAAATTTGATCATTTTCATCAGGAACATTGTTGGCTCCTGCCTTTACCAGATGCTCAGTCATATAGCGTTTGAAATATGATAGAAGTTTCATTTTTTTATCCAGCGATTTGCAGTAATCAGTCGTAGTCATGTAGGACTCTTTACCGTCCTTATCAATGAAGTGCACATTTAGTTGATTAGGCAACAATATGAGCTTTGTGGTGTCATTGAACATAACTCCGATTCCCTCATCACACAGCTGATAGCCAAAGCCGTATTTATCGCTATAGTCGACCCACTTTGATATCCAAAATAACGGCTGGGCAGCGGGATCTGTATTCTCATCGCCAAGATTACCTTGCAATAAACGTGGCTTTAAAATGAAGAGTAATCGTATTTATATAACATTAAATGTTTAATATTTAGCCACATTTTGCATACCTTATCATTAATCAGTTTCGTCAGCTGCTGATGCAAACTTTCAATATCGCTACGATAGTCCTCGTTATGACGACATACCTGAGCCGACGCTGTAATAGCGTCGTGCAAATTATTCTTCAAGAATGTCGACTCTAAACGAGTGTCATCTCGCAGGCCATTGTATTCTTGCAGTGGCTTACGCTGAGTAGGATCTTCTATAGTATCATTGATACCGATACGTGGCGCCATTGTTAGGCAAGAGCTAGGCAAATACATCGGCACTTGTGAAGCCTTAAGAAACTCAAAATTCAAGAGTTGTCCTATTGTAGGACGACTTTCCGGATTAGGCTGCAGCATGGCAATGACCATATCTGCAGCGGGTTTCCTTAAGTAACTCGGAACACGGTACTCGCACTTTTTTATTTTTGAGTAAGTATCTTTCAATGTTTTTGTTTCGAAAGGCGGCTGACCCACCAACAATGTGTACATGACGCACCCAATCGACCAAATGTCTACTTCAAACGAATGACCCTTCTTGGTCAGAATTTCTGGTGCAATATAGTTAGGAGTGCCACAAAGTGTCTTTTTGCGTTCACCCTCGTACTCAATACGGGTGGCTAGTCCAAAATCTCCAATCTTCACATGCAACATATCATTTAGAAATAAATTGCCCAACTTTAGATCGCGATGAATGATGCGATTGTCGTGCAGATACTTGACACCCTGTATTATCTGGTATATGTAATAGCGGGTTTCAAACTCTGTGATACTTTTGCGGCGCTTGTGCAACTCCATCATTGACTAAAACGCATTGAATTGATTAAAAACAAACAAATTAATTATAAACGGGTATTTTAAAATTATTTAATCATCTGAATACTTACGCGTTTTTTGCACAGTTCCAGCACAATGTATATGTTCTGAACATCTTCAAAATAGCTGTGAAATTTTACAATATTAGGATGGTTTAGACTGCGGTGAATAGTAATTTCCTGAGCCGTCTTCTCCTTTTGGTTGTGCTTTATCATAAGCTTTTTGGACACAATCTTTCCGGCAAACACATCGTCGGTTTCTACATCAATTATTTCGTAACATTTTGCAAAGCCACCCTGAAAATATTATTATTAATTTGTTAGAAATGTTTTAAACTCATACATAGATTAAATGAATACATATGTATGAACATACACATATGTATGTACATACATAGTTCGCGCCAAAACAGCTAACTGGTTATTTTTAGTGTTTGACAACACTAGTCTGCGCGCTCAGTTATATACATATGCAGATTCATGCACACATATGTACATAAATGCATACATAACTGCATATAGCGAAAACAACTGGAATAAATGTCCAGGGCAGGCAATGCCATCGCCTGATACAAAAGATATGCACCGCGTGTTTTCCTTACAATTCAATACAAAATCAGTCTGACACAGAGCACTTACCTTACCAAAAAATCGCATACGCTTATAGGTTTTACGATGGTTAGAATCAAAGAGACGATCAGGTATATCCGTGCTCTTGTCCTCGGACTTTGCGGCCATTTTTTCAGATTTGTCTTGCTTGGACTGACTCGTTTATCTTATTTTATTTTTTTCTATCTGCTCGCCTTCTTTGCTCTATTAGGATTAAAAATTTTCCGCACAGCACGTAATTGTATACTCCAAAGTATATTAAAAAATAGGATAACAAATTCACACTAACAATAATCTAAACGCAAGATACCCAGGCCAACACGAAATACAGGCACAACGTGTAGAACGCGCCGAAACAGTTTATTTTATTTGAATGCCTGTTTGAGTAGTTCGTCAGCGTCACTAAATCACAAACGATAACACGTTTTGAACGGCACTGCGTGAACAGTGCTGGAAAATATTTACAAACCGCAAATGCTAACGTTAAAATTTGAATTGTTTGCATTCAAGAATTAGATAGAGTTATATAAGGTTTCTTTATTCAATTTTAATTTTGTGGAAGATACATTCAGCCATTATTAAGTTTATGTATTCTAATAGCGTAGTTCTTGTCTTTTATTAGTTTTTCAACAATAGGCGAAAAATACCAAGAATTGGAGCATGCGAACTCACACTAAAACAAATTAAGAGATCTGGCAACACTGGATGCAAAATTGCAATTAAAAATGAAACCTATTTTATTATCATGAACAAACAGATTTTCGATAAAAATAACATTTTCTTTACACCCTTCATAAAATTATTTCTTAGTTGAAATAATTTTGTATTAGATGTACTAATGGCAATAAATTAGGTTGACATTACCGCATTTAGCACCCATAAATTGTTAGATACATATCATTAGGTCTTTTCGGTTGATTCAACATTTTTGTTGTTCGTACCAAAAAAAATCTTTTAAATAAGAACTTGAATAAACAGGACCTACACGAATACATTGAAAATGAAGTGACAAATTGATCTCAATGTTTATTGGATTTTATGATCTCCGCCTAATTCTTCAAAAATTAAGCGATTGGGTTTTTTTTTTTTTTTCAACTACGATTGAATGAGTGACTATGCCTTTTACAAATATACTCGTATCGTATATTTTTTTTTGTATCTTGACTTTCGTCCAGGTTTTGGGTATTGCTACGCTGTTCTGATGATTTCATAGTTTGCTGTTTTAATCTGTTTTCTGTTACTAGTTTCAGTGATGCCTTAAAAGTAAAACTTTATGTAGATTGTTTTAAATGTTGTTTACAATTAAATTATTACATTAAGTATATATATATATATATATATATATATATATATATTTATATATAGTGAAGTTTTTTTTTCCAGTTTCACACAGTCTCAAGTGCATTGTGTTTCTTTCTTGGTGTACGTATGTATGTTTGTGTATGTCAGAGTTAGCGTGTGCAATGGAGGAGGACTTTGCAATATCGCATTTGTTTGCGTGTGTGTGTTTAACGCCGATCGTCTCATGATGATACTACAGAATTTCTAAAGTTTAACTAGAATTATCCGATCCAGGCACTCTCAACTGGATCCTGAACCACTAATGACTAACTCGCGTTGCAAACGCAGCCATTCCACAAATTCATCCAGCATTACGGGCCCTAAAATTCGAAATGACCAATATAATTTTGTATGTCAACCGCACGTATTAACTGTTACATACATGCTCCATCAATATCATAGTTTGACAAATCAATACAGATTGTGCGCGAAAACTCGAGTATGTTACACCATTGATCCTTATTAATAACCTTGTACTTGGATTGCTCTAGGAATTGCGCAAATTGTGGATACAGTGTCCAATGCTTGCCCAGAAGTAGTTGTAGCATCGCCTTAGCCGTCAGAATATCCATACTTCGCTGATCCGAATCCTGCATAAGAAAATTTATTGAATTCTTGTATGTATTGTGCTTGTAAGATTATTATTAAAATGCACAGAATTTACCTTGGCAAAGTCATACGCGTATCGATATATACTCTTGAAGGAATTGGGATCGTTGAGTATGCTGCGCAGATAGTCCAGTTTCACAACCATTTTTGCGGACGAATCACATTCGAGATCCGTGAGACCTTTTAACCACTCCTGCTGACTGAAGAACCCCATCTGTGTGGCACCCATTTTGTAGGCGAGCACAAGCATCACAATATTCTCGGGCTCAACGCCAATGTCTTCACAGAATTTTTCCATGCCATCTGGCCCTGTGAATTGTAGTGTTTATACTTTTAACTTTTAAGAACACCAATTTATTTTTACTTACCCAGTGTATCGGGATCATCAGGCGTAGTATATTCGTGGAACCAGGCGAGGCAGCGTTTCTGGCTAAAGCCGTCTTCAGCTCTGATATGGCGTCTGGATGAAAAAATGTTTCAAAAATATTCTTTATCTTATTTGTATTAATTTTATATAGCTTACTTAGCCATAAAACATTTAAACACATATATATATATATTTATATATATATATATATATATATATATATATATATATATATGTATATATCTGCTTTATTTAACTAATTAATTTGTGCTTGAGCACTCGGCACGCTGTTGGCGTATTATTCAATGTTTTTTATTTTCTTAGTGTTGCCAACTAAAAATAGCAATAGTAAACTTAAAGGGGATGCCAATGCAAACCAAAAGAGACCGAAAGATTTCAAAGTGAGCATTTGTACATTTGCAAAATGAAGGTCATTATAATTAAATATACATATGTTTGTATATATGTATGCATATGTATGTATATATGTATACCTTGGAGATTGAATCTTGTTATATTCGTTTAGAAATCACTTCCTGATTTTTCTATGAACTATTAACTGCTGAATCGCAAAACTATTGTAAAAAATAAATTAACAGATTGATTTTTCGTTGAATATACTCAAAAAAATAGTTCTGGGAAAAGTTTCATCATTTTGAACTTACAAAATAATGCTAATGCTCCGAAATTAAATATAAATATAATTCTACATATATATGTACATAGTACTATATAATATGCATAAGCGCTTTATGTACATGTCCTGCGAATGGTCTGCTTTATGTACTTTATGTACTTTTATAGTCAATTTTCAGAACGTTTTCAACACATCTCAATTCGGGTCAATGCCTAATCCTAGGGGATGAATTCTAAATGGAACATATTAAAAATCTTCAAGAAATTTTTAAAATTATAAATAAAAATGAAAATGTTTGTCCGTAATTATTAATTCTTTCAAGAAAATTTACAAGAGACCTGAATTTTTCTACAGTCAATATATGTATGTATGTTTCTACGGAGTATGTTCTTCCGCAATTCTGAAAAGATGAAATGTTTTCTTCTTTTTTTTAATTCTTTAATTTTGTTTAACACAAAGTTCAGGCGGCTGCGCGCTGGAATGTGAACTGAAAGCGAGAGTTGAATGAAATACGTATCAAAAATTGGCAGCTGAAGGAAAAGTCGTGAAATAGGAGCCGAAACGATTCTCATTGGATACGAATTCAAGGCGCAGTTGTGCACACGACTTCAAGCGAGACACACGTCGTTTCTATCGAATCAAGAATTCGCACGTTATAATACCCTTAAAACTAAAGTGTTAGTTGATAAATAGAGAAAAATGCAACAATTTCGCGCAAATAACCGTGCTTCGAAGTATGTCAAGGGATATGCATTCAACATAATCTGTGGCATACTTTTCGCGTTACTTGGTGAGTTGTTAAAACACCCCATTGCCTATGGAAAGGCATGGGGGTAGGAAAAAATCAATAGTACGGAGGCCACATCACAGTGCTGGCACAATAACTTAAGAAAAAGTAGCAAATTAGAATTAAATTCACATTTTTTCGTAGCGAACAGCGCTCAAAGCCTTCAGTTGAGCGCCTTCACAACGAAAACGCCGAGGGTTTCTAAATATACTACCAAATCACCATCGGTAAGGGATAAAAATCTTCGTCCACTTCAGATTTGGGTTTTATGTTGTGTCAAACACTGTTTCAGGCATCTTCAATGAATCATGATGCGACTACTTCGACTTATCGTTTTAATGCTACTAATGGCATCACCTGCATCCTGATGCAAGTAGATGGTTTAATAAGTATACGATATCGAAACAAGTTGAATGAGGATGTTGAGGCTGACTTATATATGCCTGATAATCCACTCTTGAGCGGTGAGTGTGATAATACAAACGTGGAAATATTGACTATGGATTTCAAGGGCTTTTCATTGTCCATGACATTTAAAAAGGTAAGGGACGGGACGGTTGTTTTTCCAATAAAATGAGCTAGCTTGTAAAGTTAATGTCAAAGGTTAACTTAAATTCATTTCTACTCCCCACACACTAATAGTCGTCAGGTGGCGAAGGCTGGTATATCAACCTTTTTGAGCTGACATACTCTTCATCCAATTCACTATTCGAACATCCCGACCGTCCCAATTTGAATGTGAAACTGACCTCCCCAGCACAAACGCCTATGTATTTTCCAACACCTGTGGGAAAGTCCTATCTTTGTGACAAGGAACAAACTGTGATTTTGTATGCACCACACGATTCTGGCGACCAGTCCGGTCATATTGCACGACTTTACTTGCGCGACTTGCATATGCAAAGCTTTATGTTCAAGGAGAGCGGCAAGTGGGGACCATCCTTCCACTGTAGTGCTACCGGTTCTTATCGCGACGAAACGGCACCTTTGGCCGTGGGCACAGCCCTGGCCATTGCGGTTCTGTTGACTATTTCGGGCTACGGTGGTTGGCGGTAAGTAATTCTACTATTGACTACTATAAGCTTATTGCAATACGAAAATTATAAAATACATGAGCGTTTAGAGATTTAATATTATATTATACCTACGTATAATAACTGTACTAATTCTACTTTTTACAGGTACTTCAAAGTCAAGAAGGTTCAGTACGGATCGATGGAGTAAACTAGCCGTCAAATTACTACAATTTATTTGTTCAATTGCTTTCGAGTCATATCTTTCTAATGTTATTTTTTGCATATCAGTATTGAAGTATCTAACTATATATTATCCTGTTCTTAAACCTAATCGAAATTATGGGTCGTCGGAACTACAAACACACACACACATATATAATATATATATATATATATATATATATATATATATATATATATATATATATATATATATATATATATATATATATATATATATATATATATATATATATATATATATATATATAAATATTATATAAATAAATGAAAATGTCTTCCATATAGTTAATATTATATGAAATGTTAATTATTATACATATATTATAATTACATTAATGTGCATTTTTAAATATATGCAAATATATATTTACACAAATAACCAAAAGCCATGGAAAAATATTCTCTATCATATGATAATTTGTAAAAATAAATTCTGTTTATTACATGCGAAATTGAAAAATTTAAAGAGTAACAACAAATAAATAACTACACACAATTATCAGATCGATTAATAATAGTTTCCTCGTTGTAACATCTAAGTTTATTGCTATTATATATTCAGTACATAACTATATACCCTGGTAATATCATAAACAGATAGACCTGCTATATACAATACCATAACCACCAATTTTGTGCCAAACCGCAATATATTATATACTGGAAAGTTCCAGTTTTCAAGCATACAGATCGACAGACAGACAAAGCATTTGGAAAAATTACTTATTCTATATTTTGCACTAAAATAAAGAAAAGTCATACTTATAGAAATTTTTAATGTTGGGTTCAAAAATCTTCTGCCAATAATAATACTTATATAAACACTTATTTTAATTTATATGCAAAGAATCATTTTAATCAAATATAATAAATTAACTCAATGAACAAATATAAATATACAGTTTTTATTAAATAAACAGT
Organism: Drosophila borborema; assembly: GCA_030914335.1. Taxonomy (NCBI): domain Eukaryota; kingdom Metazoa; phylum Arthropoda; class Insecta; order Diptera; family Drosophilidae; genus Drosophila; species Drosophila borborema. The sequence goes on from JAUESP010000304.1 coordinate 8,387,452, forward strand.
GTATTGTAAGGTAACCCTAGTAAATAATACTATTCTTGACTTCGGATAAGCAAAGTCGTAAAAAGGAAAAAAGGAATATTAAATACTTTTTAATTACTCATAATCACTAATGGACTTATTAAAATAATTTAATGAAAGCGGGAAAAAAACTGTGCATCAAAGGATGTGGACAGATTCAAATTGGAGTGTCTCTAGGTCACAAATAACCGGATAGCTTATGTTTTATTTGCGTTCTGCTAAATTTTCGGTTAATTGTATTAATCTTATACAGGTCGAATATGTTTGTACCAATCGACCATTATTAAATGTTGTTGTTTAATGTGATTTCTCCTTAAAGTAAGTCGAATAAAGCAGATCAACTGATAAACATTTTCGGACATCATTGCTTTAGTTTTGTTGACTACGATACGCTTATTGATATCTTTATTAAAAATAAAGAAAAAAGGGATAAACAATTTTTTTTTTAAGTGAGTCATAAAACAAGGTAAATCGATAATAGAAACATGCTTTCGATTTGGAATAAAATATTTTTTCGGTAACAGTATCAAGCTAACTCCATCTAGTCATGTATAAAAGCAAAGAAGAAAGTTATCTTTTTTATATTTCTATTAATTCCAAGATCAACGTATTCATAGATAAAGATGAACAATAAGGATAAACAGCCCAAAATCCTAACTTTACATAAACAATCCTTGTCCAAAGTACTGTAAAAATGGAACTACATAAATATTACAGCTTTAATCAGTCCGTCAATACAATCACTTCCTAGTAATTATCATCTTATTTATAAATTGTGATACTCACCTGCTGCTTTGTTGTGTTGATATACTTGTGTAGCTGGTGCGTGCTCTTTTCGATTGGCCATCCATATTGTCACCGATTTCTGGAGCTCTACGTTTACCTCGTGGCATGACTTGTGTGATCAGATTACAAAAGTTTACCTGTTTTACCAAAGTAAAAACGGCAAATTTTCGATTTGGCTTATATATATATTTATTACACGAATTTTCTGCTGTTGATCAAGGTTAATTAATATAAAATAATTGTTTAATATATAAGAATGTGTACTTACCACTGTCTCTCAGCGCAAGGCAGTTATTTAAACATTATATTACGGCAACATTGACATATATATGTAGCTGCAATACATAAAGTAAAGTTAAGAAACAGCAACGAATTTATTTGTTTTGAAACTTCGAACATTTAATTTTGCAGAGTCAACTTTGTTCGATCAATTTTGTATTTATGCCTGTCAATCTGTCAACAATAAAGGTGTGTCCTGAATAAAAATTGAGCAAAAGATCGAAAACTCGACAATTAATATGTCGTTGCCTATTACTGGAGTATTCTACAGCTGAGAAATCGGACATTTTAATTTTTCATTTATTTATATACTTATGTATATACACATAGATAAAAAATATAGGTAAGGAAAATAATGTGTAATTCCTTTTGTATGTATGTATATTTACACTATTCAGTAAAATTACGCATAATGTTTGATTGTTTGTCTTTTGCACTAAATAAGTGCATTTAAAAACGAATTTTCATATTTTGTTTATATTGAAAACACCGGCAGCACAATGGACGAGAACTTGGTATGGACTTGGTATCGGTATCGTGGATGTTTTCGCCATCTCAACCACACACTGAAGCAGCTGATACGCTAGCAGCAGACGGCTGCCTGCGCGTGCTTCCTTTTTTCTGTCGTCAAATGCAAACCAGATTGATTCTTACAAATTTAAGAGCGTTTTTAATTGTACTTTAATTTGTATATACAACTTAGCACTTTGTTGAAACCAAATGTGATCAAAAATTAAATATTTACCATTTATATTTTGATATAATTTATAATTTACGAACAGGTCTTAGCATCAGTGATATCGATATTTTGATGCCGATGCGGCGATGTTTTCGGTGTTTTTGTAGTAAGTTCCGCATAACATCGCATCGTCATTTTTATGGCACCCCTGAATTATTATATTTTGTGCTATCGATACGAATATTATCGTATAAATATCACCACGATTGAGTAACACTAGGTTAGCAAAGCTGTCTGTTAAATTAACAGTGAAACGTCACAGGGGGCAGTGCTGCCAGATTTTCAGAGGCCCTATAAGCTAGATTGAAGGAAAGTCTAAGCTAAAATAAGCTAAAAATTTAAAATAATAATCTAAAAAATAAGCTAACTATAAAAACACTGATGTACAACATTTAAAAGAAATTTTAATATTGTTGATATATTAAAAATTATATTATTGAAATTATTTAAATAATTTCATTATTTGTTTCCTCATATTTGTCAGATTTATTAATTAAACATAAGTACTTTAAAGGTACTTTATAATTAAAACAACAGTTTCCATGACGGCGTAATCCAAATCTGCAAAATTAAAATGAGTATACTAAGTATACACTAAATAACTAATCATTTCAAAAACCAACCCTATTCGTAATATTGCGTTCAAACCTTTAATATTGAATTTGTTTCGCAATTTAGTTTTGACGATGTTTATTGGCTGAATACGCGTTCAACAACAGCATTCGACCAAGGAAGCGATAGTATATGTATATCAAATAATGACAACTGCTGAAAGGTTTTATTTCCGCAGGCATTCATATAATTGAGGACCTCGGCCCAAAGCTGAGAAGTAATTTCTTTCTTTTCCCAATTATTAAATGGATTTTTCCGAATTGAGAAACAGTTTCTTCAACATTTGTATAATTAAGAAATTCCAACAAAGGAATTATATGGTCGGTTTTTTATTTGTACGTAGTATGTTTTCTACGGCAAGAACCTCCATTTTTTAAATTAGTCCACGATTCGCGAAAATTCTTTTTATAAATAACTTTTCATACAAATATGTAAAGCACTTAATAAAAAATACTATTTTGGTTTGATTTGCTTTGATCATAAAAATAGTTTACAATCTCTAAAAAAAATTGTTATATAGAAATTAGTTTAAAGCCAAAATAAGGTTTATGAAATTTGAAATAAGCTAGATTTCAAGCTATAAGCATTTTAACCACTTCCTAAGCTATTTCATTTTGAAATAAGCTAGATCTAGCTTAAAATATGCTAAAATGGCAACACTAACAGGGGGTCTGACGCGCTTAAGTTTATATGAAAATTAGTCAATTTTGGCACTGTTAACTATCTTAAAACCAGTAGACTAAATTAAGGCGAGTCAAGTGGCGAATCGTAAGTTCTATATAGATTCATTGCTGAAGGTAATTCGACTTACCGCTAATAATTTCAAATTATATAACTTAAACTTTATTTTAATAGGGTTTTTTCGCAAAACTAACTAGTATTAGTACGTACTAATCGTTTCCCATCAATCCACAATATTATTTCTATCATTCATTCATTCATCATATTAGGAATTTGTTGGCCAAGGATTGGGTGTAGCATTGTTAGCTTCTACCAATATCCATACTAACCATACCGATGCTATTCGCTATTTTTACTTTATTCTCCCTCTCTTTTTTTACTGGTTACTGGACCGAAATAAAATGTATGTATTTATTAAAAAACCCAAAAAGGACAGAGTATAAATAGTCAAACATAAAGAAACAGATAATTTGGCTGAAACAGTCATTAGAAATCTTGGTAGAAGCTAACAAGCTCTCATCCAATCTTTGGCCAACACATTTTTAATATGATGAATGAATATGATAGATATAATGATGTGGTTTGATGGGAAACGATATATGTTTATACTAGTTACTTTTGTGAAATAAAGTCATTTAAAATAATGTTTAAGTTATATAAGACGATGGTATTGGATGTTAATCGAATTACCTTCAGCAATAACTGCCTAGAAAACGGCTTAGAATACAAAATTTTCAAAGACCCTTATATTGTCAGATTCGTGAATCTATATAGAACTTAAAATTGACAACTTGAATCACCTTAATTAAGTCTACCAGTTTTAAGATAGTTAAAAGTGCCAAAATTTCCTAATTTTTATACAAACTTAGGCGCGGCCGACCCCGTGTGACGTTTCACTATTAACTTAACAGACCGCTTTGCATAACCTAGTGTTACTCAATCGTGGTTAGGGGCTCTGGCAGAAAATATGACGTCACACTATCAAGTTTACAAGCACCTCTTCGCATAACCCTGCATTGCTTGAACCACTAACGCAGTTTGTAAAACGATTGCTATGATATATATCGAAATATGAAATCGATAGTCTGAATAGTAATCTAGTCATCTCCAAATGTTAGCCGTTTGCGGTAGTGCTGGAGAAACATCGATGTTTGACGACATCGATGTTTCGATGTTTTGCAATAAAAAACATCGATGTATCGATGAAACATCGGACAAAACTTATTATAAACGTATTCAATGTTAACAAAATTAAATGGTATATTTGATTGAAATTTATTCATCATTTCACAAATTCAAAACTTAAAATTAAAAAAAAGAAAGAAAAACAAAATTAAATAATAAATAAAAAATATATCTTCATCAGTCTTAACCGTTTCTTTTTTTAAATTCTCTCATTTTTTAAGATCTGCAATAAAATTGTTATTAAATTCATTATTTTAATTTAATCTAAGTATGGATAGCTTCACCTTATTATATTCTAATGGATCTCATTTGAGATCCAATCGTTTTTGTTAATGAAGACTAGCATGTCAACATTTTTGATTGTAGCGAACATACTTAAAAAACCTGAAATTTTGGGGAAAAAATCTGGCAAAAAAGGTGAAGTTTTTTGCCTTTTTTAAGGCTTTTTTTTTACGAAAAGTCCAGTGTTTCGTCCTATTCGTGACAATTATTATGTTTATTGCATTATTCTATAGTGCCAATCATATTTTAATAGTCACGACAGCATTCCTTCTTAATGTATATAAGTTGATTCGTCAATCAGAATGGTATATTTTGTTTCGCCAATATCGAAATCAACATTTAGTTTTGTGAAACAGATCTATTACTAAAATATTTCAAGTACCAATTGGTTATGTGATCAACTGGCAGCTATACTAAATTTGCAATGACTGCAATATACGAATATATTCTGGTCTTATCATTTAAGTCTTTTCGCAGCCATCATTTGAATTCTTGGCTGTTACGTTACACATCCTGGCACTACAATGAACAACACTTCATTGTACATACATTCTCTAAAATATGTTAAAGTGCTAAGAAAAATAAGCGGAAAAAATTTAAATATTTTTTTAAAAAGCCAGAATTCCCGCTACCCGCTGTTATGGATAAATTTAGTGGATGGAACATTTTTACAAAACATCGACCATCGAACAAAAAACATCGATGTTTCTAATTTTTTAAAAACATCGATGTATCGATGTTACATCGATGTTGCGCCCAGCACTAGTTTGCGGTTTCTATTTTCAGAAATAATTTCCTTTCTGTCAAATATTAACAAAAAATTCCCATGCTAAACTATATCAATTTGGGCAGTTGGTTTGCCCTACATACATAGCTTAAAAAATTTAAGTGTAATATATTTAGTAATAACGGCATCCAATTGACCCCTGATTTAGCATTGAAATTTCTGTACAACTGTATAAAAGGCACAAATGGCATTGATCGAAGATACTCGTATATTAACCATTAAGAAAATGCTCCAGGGCATCTGACGTTTGTAAATCATTTTCCTCAAGAACAACTTCTTCTAAAGACAATTTCATTGCTTTCGACTCTATTTCTAAAAAGAAACGAAAAAAGTAAATTAATCATGATTTTCGTTTTTAAATGCATTAAAATAAAAAATATACTTTGAAGCTGTCCGCTCTGTTTATACTCTTCTAGATCCCCACGAAATGCATCATCGAATACAGCTTGACGTTCCTTCTGAAGCTGTCTCAAGTGCAGTTCGTGTTTTTTAATCTTTTGCTGATGCTGATCAGCAATCTGCTGTCTGTACTGCTCCATCTCGTTCAGTTTATTTTGCTTGTGTTTGGATAGCTGGAACTGCTGTTCTAGTACAAATTCTTGAAGTTCGCATTCCTCACACAGACTCTCCAAGTTTTCCAGCTCTTGTTCTAGTTGCCAGCCTAATTGCTCCAAAGATCCAATTATTTCTGTACACTCCTGTAATTTTACCACTAATGAAGGTAAAGCAGAGAGACAACTATTTAATTCATTTATCGTTGCACGTTTCTCGTTAGCACTCCGCAAGACGGCCGTAATTTGAAGAGCCACACTTTCTGCATTTTCAGCATTCTGATCGTTGGCTGCATGTATTTGCTGCCACCTGTCCTCATATTTGGATAACAAATTGCACCCCGCAGCCACGTTCAGATGTGTAGGAATACTGTCCGACAAATATACGCTGTTACGGCTACATACAAGGCTTTCGTTTAAGCTGAATTGTGATGAATCGAGGCCAATCGCTTTTGTAGCTGTCGCTTCACTTGACCGACTGCTGATGCTGCTGCTGCTGCCACCGACACGTAGGCGATACTGTTCCTGTAGGCTCTCTGAAATGATAATGCCCTCCTGGATTGCATTGCTTAGTTTCTTTTTTAAGCTACCAAGCATTATATTTATTGTTTTTTTTTTTTTTTTTTTTTTTTTTTTTTTTTTTTTTTTTTTTTTTTTAACTAATTTAGCTGCTGATTGGCGCTTTTGACGTAAAAAGAATCAGCTGGTCGCAAAGGGACAAGAGAGTGACATTTAATATAACACTAGTGAGAACGGGAGAAAGAGAGAAATCAATAATAGCGTCGAAACTGTTACTGCTAACAGTTATGAGTGCTTACTTTGAAAGTTGCTTTTCTTCCATTATCTAATAAGTTTTTGTATTTTAAATAAATAAAAGTAAGGATTGATCATTTTTATGGTTCGAATTCGTTGCAAAACAACTTATTTTGGATGCTTATGAGCATTTGGAGGATCTTTGCCCCAGTGCCCGCCAAGTATCAAATTGAATAACAGAGCCCACATAGGACCCTGTGACGTCACAGGGGGGTCTGTTAGTTAACATCAAAAGTAACGGAACTGCTCTTTGCGTAACCTACTGAGTCTTTTAACAGTGGGTTAGTGGCATAACCTAGTGTTACTCAATCGTGGGACCGTGTGACGTCACACAGGGTCTGTTAGTTAACATCAAAAGTAACGGAACTGCTCTTTGCATAACCTACAGAGTCTTTTAACAGTGATCACAAACTAATGTATGTTAACCAACGATAAGTTATCGGTCTGAAAATATATTTACTGTTATCAAGTGATTCAATAATACAGTGATATAGTGGTGGCAGACACCATAAATTATATATATTATTGATCAGGGAATATCAGACGAGCTGAGTCGATGTAGCCATGTCCGTCTGTATATTTTAACGCGTCTGAGAAGGTATAAAAGCTAGAGGCTTAATAATGTTTTGTGTGTATATTCCACTCGAGTTTGTTTCCGAAAACCGATAACTTTTCCCGTTGCGAAATTATCAATTTACGATGTTTATCGATAATCCCTTACAAAAATATTTCCCGTTCATCTTTAGAGCTAAAATCTCCGAGTTTCTGCATATGCGTATGTATGTACATACATATATAGTTAGTTTTGATTTTTGTTAGATTTTTGATACATACGGTTTGGGTTGGTATACATATATGTACATACATATCATGATAAGAATCTGAAAGTTTGGTGGGGAAAGCAAGTTCCCATGTATATGCGTATATTAGGGTGTATGTGTATGTATTGTTTGTTATTCATACATATGTATGTATGTATGTATGTACATTCTTGAAATACCAGTTCTAAGGGCTCAAGGGAATCTTATAGTTGAACAGTCGCGGTTAGAGTATTCTTGTTAAATATGTTATAATGTCCAAATCTCAAACTTGCTTAAGAAATAAGGCACATTTAAAATATTTTATACAAGTTTAATTCCCTGATTTTTAAATGTTTAGTATATACATATGTACATAATTATCATCTAATCTTCAGTCAAATCCACTATGGGAGCAATATCGGCTGTTTCTAACGATTTCGTAAGCGCCACAGAAAATAGGCTGCGGTTGTCTTTTGTCTCCAGATTACACTCAATTATTTCTAAATCACTTTCACTATCGACGAAAGTGAGATTTATGCATCTAGAGTTGTCCGAATCACTTTCGCCATCAGTGCGCTGACTGCCGACAGATTGTTCATCTTGGGAGCTCCCATCGATCGTGACAATTTCTGGAATTTCATAATTTAGAGACGCTGTAGATGTAGATAGTTCATTTAACTGAATATCCCGTTCCACCGTTTCATCATCCGACATCATCTCCCTAACAATTTCACTCGACAGCGAGACGGATGAAAGTGACCTATTAGGTGGTGATTGGCGCAGCGGACGACTATATGCCATAGCCACAGCCAGTGCTAAATTGTTTGAATGGACAAGATCAGATCTAGTAGTTGATAAATTTTTAACCTCGGAAGATTGAACTGGTTCACTACTTGGGCTTCTGCAGCGATGTAGTCGTGTAGAACTCTTTTTCGTTTTTCTGTGTTTCTTTTTGTAACGCCGGCTGCTACTTCGATATTCTCGGGATGAGCTTCTGCTAATGTGCCTTGGTTTTATTTTATCTCTGGAACGACCCTTGCGTTCCATGTTTCTATTGAATTCTTCTTTTAGGTATTGGTTGTAAAAGACATTTTGTTGACGCCTTTCATGTCTGTAATCTAATTCCTGAAGTTTTTGCTGACAGTTCGCCTGCGTTCGCTCAATTGCTCGTTTGTTATGCCGAAGCGCATTGTTTATAGTTCGCCCTAGAAACTTTTTGTTTGGTTTACCCAGTGGATTTATTTTTCGCTCTTGTTTAATATTACATGCGTTAGAATCTTGACCTGGCAATCCACACATCAGCTCTGCAATTGCTTGACTAGTACGAATTAGAAAAAGTTTGAAATAATTAAAAATTAATTAATTTTACCTTGTAAGAGCAGAGCCATCCATACTCCTTATTTACCATATGTATTTTGTTTCTTCATGCACAACAGATGTGGTTTCCTAAGCGATAACGTTCATCCATGGTCACCCAAATATTTTACATTTTCCCTAATGTTAATAACAGCATATGTTGACATGCCTCAGTTGATAATAGAGCATTGACCATTTCAATGTCACTTACTATTGGAATTAGTTTTTAAATATTTTTAATTTTTTTTATTTGGAGTAGTTGCAGGAAATCCACTTAATTTCCTGTTAATAATATAAGTATAACGAAGCTGAAAATGTGGCATCACAACTAGCTGTTTGCTTACATTAAAAGTAACAGCACTAACCATACAAGTTAGTGGTAACAGTCTTTTAGCAGCGTTTATATCTGTTCCGTTAACCAATAGCATACATTTTGAAAACAAATATGTTAATAGAGAAAAAGAAATATATATTGTGTTTATAAATATAATAAATCTATTTGAAATATAACTAGACGGTTTTATGCAAAAAATGTTAGTAAATATATTTTACCCAAAATGGTTAGTACTAATAATCACCGCTGAGATACAGTTTCTTCAAGACATTTTTTATTTAAGATATAAGATAGTTTGATATCACAGTTTTATCACATTTAGTTGACGATTGAGGTGACCATTTAACGGTTAAACCGGACTTCCAATTACATTTTTCATCCATTTCACATATTTGCTGACACGCGTATAAATGCCAGGTAGTCCTGGACGTGCACAGCCAATGCCCGTAGACACAACGCCGAGCAAATAATGCTCTTTCGACATCAGTGGGCCACCAGAGTCAGCCTGAGAAGTGTGCAACATAACATTTTGTGTTCTACTCTTAAGTTGCATACTCACCCAACATGAGTCAATTTGACCATTCTCATATCCTGCGCACATCTGAGTGTCGGTTATACTGTTGGATTTTCCGTGCGCTCGATATGAACGCTCACAGACCTCATTGTTCCATATTTTAACTGTTGCCTTGCGCAAGACATCGGCACGTTCGCCATCAGCCTGATTCTCTTGTGTCCATCCCCAGCCGGATACTGTGCCGTATTCTGGCAGCAAACTACGCTGCTCTTCTTCGGAACTAACACAGCTGGGCTGAATGTGGACCGAAAATTCAATGGGGTGTACGAGCTCTAGCAGAGCTAATCATGCAAATGTGTATTGAATTACTTTCTCAATTGAAATCAATTTTAGAATATTTACCAATATCATGCTGCACATTATTGCAATCATATTGGGGATGTGGTACAATGCTCTTAAAGTCTACGCGGAAGCCCTGGGGCCCGTCGCTGACAGCATTCAGATAATCCCGAATGCTATGGACACCTACAACGCCTTGAATCTGTGCGGGTTTCATGAACTTTTGCAGACCATTGCAAATACAATGACCAGCGGTGAGTATCCAGCGTTCATGTATAATGGTCCCCCCACAAAAGTGCCCACCACGACGCATGAGACTAACCATAAAGGGCATTTCGTTCCGTTCCGTTTCACTGCCGCCGACGATTTTAGGATTGCGAACTGTGCAGGGCAAGCCAGAAACTATTAATCAGAAATAGAAAACTGTTATTATTTAAAAAACATTATTAAACTCTTTTTTATATCATTGCTGCATGAATTGCGATGTCATGAAGACCGACACCGTTAGCAATTTAAAAGGATGTAAATTCCCATTAATTATTAAAACTGGTAGATAAATTCGATTTAAAAATAATGCACTTACAAGCGGTTTGAGCCTGCGCATAATTGACGATTTGTAAAAGTACCAAAAATTGCGCCAATTTACACATATCTTTGCTATTCAAAATCTGGCGGTTACACATTTGCAGCTGAAAACTAGTCAGCGAACTGCCACAAATATTCTGCGTGCGAATAAATTTATATAGGTCGACGGGCGGACTGGGCCAGTGACTTACTTGCTGCTGTTCTATACGGATTATTGCTCATTTGACAAGTTTTTTTTTTTTTTTTTTTTTTTTTTTTTTTTTTTTGATAACGAACGGAAGTTTCAACACCTATTACCGAGCTTTATGTTTTCTGAAAACGACGCAGCGCGAAGCGACGTTGACGTTGACTTCGACTGCAGCTCCGTATTACCCAGCATGTGCAGCACGTATTAGCACTTCATATGCCTTACCTGTCTATATCTCTCTTTCGCACTCTTTGTTTACCTCTCCCTTTCTGTTTCCTCTACACCCAAAACATACTGGGTGCTGCCGAATACAACGAAACGTGAAACGTAAACAAAAGCCAACATCGAATTTTGTTTCACAGTATGTGTTGCCTTTTTATGACCCAGAGAAGTTCATGACATTGAACAGTTAACAAAAAATTGAGCTAATATGAGTAAGTATATTAACTTCAGACGCACCAAATGTATAAGTGTAAAAATTAATGTTCATTATCCCATTATCCTTATTTAGTACTTAAAGAAACTATAAGAACTAGAGATTTCAATTGATCCGTGAATGGCACGCGCATATTGAGTCTGCTTCAGAAAGTGGATAGCTATACTGATTCAAAGTTGTCGATTAAAAACCTTATCGAAAGTCAGAGATAGAAATATATCTCGTTCATCTTTCTAGCTTGAGTTACTCATTCAACATGTCAAGCAAAAGTTATTCGAACTGTAAACTGTGAGATTTTTGCAATTAGCTCGCCTTTTAAGACCACGCAAAAAGTTTTGGGCAATTCGTCATGCATTGGGTATAGAATATTTCACATTCCTACTGTCTTGTGCGAACAGTAGTACATTAAAACTGACAGCAAGATGGACTCTGCCAGAGCAACATACTCTTTTCTATATGTGGACGAATATAATTTATTTGTGGACGAATAAAATGTAATCGGTTCAATTAACGATATTATATAAATTGTAATTTGCATGATACCAGCATTGTTGCTGTCAGCTGGTAGGTGGAAGCTATAACTAAATAAAACAATATCATTGTAAAACTATATGTATTGTAATGTAAATTATGACTTTGACATTAACATTGCCCTTAAGAAAAGTGGCGTGTGCAATGTCGGAGAGGTATTCAGACATGCAGGTGGCTCACATTGGGTACAATCAGGAATTGAAATTAAATTAGAAGAACGCAAGCTGTATATTGGTACCGGTTAGGCAACTAAGCAATATGATATTTTTATCTAGAGAATTGTTTCAAATGAAATCGAATTTGAGACCCAGAAGTATGTCGCACATCCAAAATAATAATTCCAGGTTCAATGATCGGGGACACTATTTAGCGTCGTTGTCGTGGTCTCGCCATATGTTAATTCATAGGAATCGGTTTGTTGACTGCCTAACCAAAATAAATAAATAATACATGACAACGAGATAGAGACTTGAGTAGTTCCCTAAAAAACAGGTTAGGTGCATTGACATCCATCAGCCGAAAACATTTAAATTTATTAGCTTACCTCTTAGACGCATTCAATGTGAAGGTCGTTTCTCGATATATTTTTTATTTATTTTTATTTTTTTTATTTTATTTTATTTTATTTTTTAGTAAAAGTTTATTGACTGAGTTTTTTGATAAATCATTCCAATGGAGGAAGTCTTAACTGTTTTCTGTTGCGGATGGATTATGAAACTTGATAATAATGCTTACAAAAAACTAAGAAATTTCTTCTGTATTAAGTACATTTATTCAGTTTAGATGCATTTTTATTGACTTAAATTTAATTAATTTATTAATATATTTCAACTTGTTGATTAACTTTAGGATTTTTAAATAAATCATACTGAAATTAAACAATCAAGTGTGCTCTAGTCAACACTGCTTCACTAGGAGATCTGATTCTAAAAAGAACTAATATTCTAATATTTTTTGTACCCTGAGCCCATTGAGTATAATGGTTTTGTTAAATGTATGTAACAGGCAGAAGGAGGCGCGGCAGACCCCATAAAGTATATGTGTTCTTGATCAGGGTGACGAGAAAAGTTGATATAGCCATGTCTGTCTGTCCCTTAACCCCAAATTTGCAAAAATTTAATTTCAAATACTATAGATCTGTACCTTGGTAAATACGCACATTCGAATCCTATTATTGACGAGTTGGGGACCGAAATCCAAAGTCTTTCAAAAACCGAGATCGATTTACATTAGTATCTATAGATATGCAGAAGACTTGGAGACTCTAACTCTAAAGAAGAACGAGATATAATTTTATAACTGGTTGTCGATAATTGTTTTTATCAATAACTCTGAAAATATACGAGTTATCAAATTTCTCGTATTGCGTAATAATACTCGCACGCGTGTAATATACGAATCTAACACAAAAAGAATGAGCTTTCTAGCTCTTCAGACGCGTTCATACATACGGACAGACGGATATGGCTATATGAACTTTTCTCGTCATCTGATCAAGAATATATACACTTGTTGGGGTCTGCCATGCCTCCTTCTTCCTGTTATATACTTTTAACAAAACCATTATACCCTGATTTTCCATTTTCATTGGGCTCAGGGTATAAAAATGAATCGAAATTTTCGACTATATCCGATAAAAATGAGATGAGTTTTCGAAAAATAAAGTAAACTTACAGCGTCAAGTCTCTAGTTTTAGTAGACGTTCATGGCTAAATTGATTGAATTATTTTATAAAGCCTACCACAGACAGACGGACAGGGCTGAATCAACTTATTTTTTGTGCTGATCAAGAATATATATACTTTTTGGGGTCTGCGACGTGTCCTTCTGCATGTTACATACATTTCCACAAAACCATTATACCCTAAATTCCCATTTTCAATGAGTTCAGGGTATAAAAACTTAGTTCGCGTTTCGCGGAAAACCTTTTTTTTATCGAAAATTTATAACTTTTTAATTTAATTTATATTTTTAAATTTGTTACAAAAGGCTTCATGCCATCTTAGTAATTACCAATAACCTATTTCTACGCATAGGTATATGAATTATGCAGTTAGTCGCTGCAAAAGTCGTTACTTATTTGACACGCCGTCAGTGGGCGTAGAGCCATTGCTTTTGGCCAGTTCCTAAAAGAAGCCGGGGGAAAAGTATTTGTGAAATTTGGATGCATCCAAAAATGCGAATATTTAAAATGTCGTAAACTACAAAGGCTAGAGAGCTGAAATTTGTATTAATCGTGTGTTAATACGCAGTACGGGTTTATTATATTTATTCGGTGTCTCATCCCATTTCGATAAAAAAAAAAAAAAAAAAAAAAAAACAAGTAAGAACGTTGCAGTTAGGCGAAACTAACAGCGATATACTCTGTTCCCATAGGTGCATTTTATTTATTTAATAAACATTTAATTAACGAAATATTTCGGCAATTAGCAAACGTACATAGCAAGCAACAAACGTTTTTCCTACACATACATACAGATTTTTACATGTACACACTATACGAGTACACACACTATTTTCTATGTATACATACAAAATTTTGGATGCCAGAATATTCTAAGAATTGTGACTGAATTGGGAATTTTTCGATGGTTACTTTAGTTTTGTCAAAAGGCGCTCTAGCAATGCCTTATTTGGTTTTAGTTAACAAAGTCCAGGTCAGGGCAGTGGCGCTGGTGGTAAGCGCCATGCAAGCTATAATTATGTGCGTGGGTTCGAATCCCGCAGAAAACATTTTTTCAAAAATTATTTATTTTTTATTTTTTTATATTTGTATATTTATTATAAAATGCTTGCTGCCAATTGATAATCATTTATAAACATAAGCATATGAATTGTGCATTTAAGTAAAAACTAAAACTGCTTTATGCTTTCCGATTTGCGACGCTGTGTGGCAAGCAGTTTTTCTATGCATGCATATATGTATGTTGTACATGTTGTTTTCAAAAGACCTAGGTTCGAATCCCGCTGGAAACTTTTTGTTTATTAATCGAAAACATAAATTTTATTTTTTAAATTCATTAATATTATTATATTTATGTTAAAATGCTTTTTGCCATCTTAGCAATTGCTATTAAGCTATTATATGCATGAATTATGCAGTTGGCCACAACGACGCATAATTTTTTGCTTGTTCTTAGAAATAGCCGAGGCTAACATGCCTGCAAATTTGGTTGCTTACATTCCAAAAATGCGAAAATTACAGGGTATTTTTCGATATGTCACGCCCCCAAAGAGGCTGAAAAATTATTTTTGGGGCATCGATAGAGGAGAACATTAGGAACTCAACCATCCAATTTTCATAAAATGGGAATTCAGGGTATAATGGTTTTGTGAAAATGTATGTAACAGGCAGAAGGAGACGTCGCAGACCCCACAAAGTATATATATTCTTGATCAGTATAAAAAAATAAGTTGATTGATCCCTGTCCATCCGTCCGTCCGAGTTTATTTTGTTTTTCCAAATTATCGTTAAAAAATCGAAAATTCGTTTACATTTTTTAGGTTTTTTGGGCATAGCTTCTACACTGTTTCAGCTACAGACTTCAAATTTGTTTATTTAGATAGATATTATGGATACGTAGAAAATATAATTTTCAGATTTTAGATGCCACGCCCCCTTCGCCCCCAATTTGAAACACATTTCAAATACTAGAGACTTGCAATTTGGCACATAGATAGATTTAGATGCTCTCAATCTACTTTATTTTTTTTTTTAATTTTTTTATATTTGTATATTCATTATAAAATGCTTGCTGCCAATTGAAAATAATTTATAAACATACGCATATGAATTGTGTATTTAAGCAAAAACTAAAACTATTTTTCCAATTTGCACCGCTGCGTGGCAAGCAGTTTTTCTATGCATGCATATATGTATGTATGTATGTACACAGATGTTTGTATTTGTGTATACACATCCAAGTGTGTATACATATTGCAAGAAGTGCGATTGTATTGTTTTGTTTTGTCACAAGCTGCTGATCAGCTGGTCAGCTGATCATCAACTATATGATTTCTCTCATAGCGAAAAATGATTTTTCCGATTTGCTTAAAGGGTGTATAAGTTTGTTAACATTATAATTCGTGGATAAACGCGAGTATGGGTTCTAAGATTCCAAGTCTCTAGCTTTATTAGCGTAAAAATTGCATTCAAACGGATAGACAAGAAGACGGACTGTGCACAAAACCAATATACTCATTTCTCTTTGTGAATAAGTATAAAAATATAAATATAGTTCAAACTAATACACCAAGTAAGAAGGCTCTAGTCGAGACTGCTCGACTATGAGATACCCTGAACCCTGCAAAAAAAACTAAAACTCTTCTTCTTTATGCACGCATAGGGGCGCGCTCTGCTAACTGTGTAGTTACTTGGAGGTCGTTATATAGCCATACTTTGGACACCTATAACTCTATTTCATCAAACTTTCGGAATATATTAAAAGCCCTCAAGTGTGTTTATTTGCCAAATTTGTTTTTCAAAGTGAGGGTGAAGGGGCGTAGGATCTAAAATCTTAAAATTACAGAATCTGCATATCAATAAAAGCTATCTAAATATACAAATTTTAAGTCTCTAGCTCTAACCATGCAGAAACTACGCTTAAAAAACGTAAAAATAAGTAAACGAATTCTTTAATAAGGAAATACTATGAATTATCGATAAAAAACCAAATAAACTCTACTGCGTAACAAACATTCGAGTGATCATGGGAAATTTTAGCTCTCTAGCTTTTGTAGTTTACGACGGCCGGAATGACAGACGGACATGGCTATATCAACTTATATTTTCGCGACGTTTTCTTCTGCCTGTTACATACATTTTCATAAAGCCTTATACCCTGAATTCCCATTTACAATAGGCTCAGGGTATAAACAAATAAGAAGGCTCTAGTCGAGACGGCTCGACTACGAGATACCCTGATCCCTTTGGAGTAGATTAAGAGTATCTAAATGTATCTAATTGTCAAATTGCAAGTCTCTATTATTTGAAATGCGTTTTTTTTTAATTGGACGTGGCATTCAAAATTTGAAAATTGCGTATCCATAATATCTTTCTAAATAGACAAATTTGAAGTCTCTAGCTGAAACGGTGTAGAAGTTATGCCCAAAAAAACCCTAAAAATGTAAATGAATTTTCGGGATGAGTTATCGAAAAAACAAAATAAACTCGTACTGCGTAACTAACATATGAGTATTCATATTCAATTTCAGCTCTCTAGCTTTTGTAGTTTCCGAAATCTCGACGTTCATACATACGGACGGAAAGACGGACAGGTCTGTATCAACATATTTTTTTATGATGTCCAAGAATATATATACTTAATGGGGTCTGCCACGCCTCTTTCTGCCTGTTACATACTTTTAAGAAAACCATTATACCCTGATTTCCCATTTTTAATGGGCTCAGCGTATAAAAATAGGGTTGGATTATTTAATAATTATGATTAATGATTTATACAAGTATATTTATTATTTTAGTATTACCTTACTGAGTAAATGAAATAATAATTATATGTTGATTTCTTGAAGCTTTTGATTAAAGCTATGACAATATGATAAATGATGAAAAATCAAACTATTAAACACAGTAGGAATTACTTTACAATTTCTGTGTTGAAATATAGTAAATGTTTTTAATATTAAAACTAAGTACATACCTACTTTCTAAAAGTACCAGCTCATTTTTGGTTTTAATGATGGCGGGATGCCTTATTTGGTTTCGATTATTACTCGAAAGCCAAGTTAAGTAAAATGGGGCTTTCTGAGCAACAATCAAAAGGATATAAGGGTCCATTTTAGTTTACGGATATAAATATTTTTAAAATACCTTAATTGCTTTTATACTTGTTCACTTTCAATATAATTCACTTTTTGCAATCGTTTGTTTTATGTTGTTGTGGAAAAGAAACACGTCAGCACGGTGTGAGTGCTGCACTGGAACTGCACTTCTGATGCGAATGCTGTAACGTTGTCTGCTGTGGCTCCAAGGCTGTGATCCTTGTAATATGTCATGCACAGACGCACGAGCCACAGCTATTTTACGAATGCCCCTTCGGAACGAAAAACGGCAGTAACAACAACAACCCTGTACGTGTGTTTGCCTTTTTGCCTTTCAGTTCTGTGTCCATGCGGCGTATACGTAATCACATTGCTCGGCTATTGCCACTGTCGGAGCCAACCAATGAGCGGCAAACCTTGATATCGTATTTCATGCATTTCTTCGATGATCTGCGCAAGCGTAAATTATATAGTTGTTGGTTGGGCCCACTCCTTACCTATTTTTGAATTCAGATATGTAACGCCCCCAATAGTGTGGAGTATCTGCATAAAATACTTGTAATTGTTTAAGTTCACAAATAATAATAATAGTGATAAATAAACGTACAATTTTACCAACGTATTTGGTTAATTAATGACAATTATGAACAGGACTTATATTAAAGACTTTTAAGTATCAAAACATTAATCGTTCTGCAAATAGAAATATGAAATATAAAGTTTGAAATTCAAAGTTAAAACAAGTAAGAAGGCTCTAGTCGAGACTGCTCGACTACGAGATACCCTGAACCCTGCAAATACGCACATATGAGCGCGCGCTCTGCTAACTGCGCAATTGCTGCCTTGGCTGGGGGTGGGTTGGGATGAACTTTGGACGCTTATAACTCCATTTCTAGATGGACGATCTTTATGAAATGTTCAGAGTAGATTAGGAGTAACTAAATCTATCTATGTGCCGAATTGCAAGTCTCTAGTATTTGAAATGCGTTTTTCTTTTAAATTGCGTGGCATCCAAAATCTGAAAATCCGTAATGTAATATGTAAAGTTGAAGTCTCAAGCTCTCTAGCATTTGTAGTTTCCTAAATCTCGACGTTCATACGGACGGACGGACGGACGGACGGACGGACGGATGGACGGACGGACGGACAGACGGACAGGCGGACGGATAGACAGACAGGGCTAGATCAACTTATTTTTTTATGCTGATCAAGAAAATATATACTTTATGGGGTCTGCGACGTCTCCTTCTGCCTGTTACATACATTTTCACAAAACCATTATACCCTGAATTCCCATTTTCAATGGGTTCAGGGTATAAAAAAACTTTACACGCAGGCGCGGCCAACTGCATAATGCTCGTTCGCGTCCAAAATCAGCTCAATTTATTTGAAAATCAATAGTGATCAATCGGTAATATAGTTTTATTTTTCTTCATTTCGGTGATAAATGTTTAAGTTTACTTTATAAATATAAGTTCATTGAAATTAACATCAGAAAGCGTTCGTTACTTCTTCTTCTGTAAGTTAAAGGGCAGTTATTGGCCATAAGCGATTTGTTTTGTGAAACTGTCTTTCTCTCTCTCTCTCTCTCTCTCTCTGTCTCTCTCTCTCTTTCTCTCTCTCACACACTCACACATACACACACACACGAGGATTGTGAAAAAGGCCAAAATACTTTAGAAATACTAATCACACACACGATTCACGTTCAACACATTAGAATCCAGCTCATTGATTGACAGAAACATTTTATTCGGTAAATTGTGATGGACAAGCTGTTGACACGCTTTTAAAGGGCCTCCCTGCATGTTCTTCTAATGCTGGTCTAATCCCTTCATTTCATATGAATTTTGCAATTAAACATTTATAAGAGGGGGCATATTATAAAAACTAAAACCCACACAAATGCCTAAATGCAATGTGAAATATTTACATTATTTATGAATAAAAGTTTCGTGAACGGCCAAAAGGTTTTAAGATGCTAATTACTTCTTCTCTGTCTTACATTTAGAAACAAGCAATACAATACAGTAATAACGATACTTGCAATAACTGACACCTACAGTTAATGATGTAGCTGTAACAGCATTTGACTGCAATTTCCCCAGCGACTTGAATGGGAAGCTAACAAATGCCAAAATCTATTGGAAGCGACATTTGGAGCAAACAAAAACAGATGAGAATCCTTATGTAAAGCGTATGATGGGAGCAGTGGACAAGCACATACCATGTACTAATAATACCTGACCTGCGTATAAGCTATATTATATGTAATACCTCACACATACCATTATATATAAAACCATAAAAAAAAACAATCGAATATCGATTGCTTATATAAATATATTTTATTTACTGCGCCTCGAACACAGTCATTGAGTTACAAACACCAATTCAAAGTATATATTGCCTTTTAAAAAATGTTCTTTTACGTGGTATTCGTGAATTGGGATAACAAACGAGCAAAACTGCGAGAAAGTTGGAAAATGTGTCTACAATTTGGATATGCCGGCTGGCAGTCGAAACATATCCCAAAATGGCAAGCAATTGAGCAAAGGCTGGAAAAGGCGTTATTCTTACACTTAACCAGCAGCTTCTCTCCACTTTTCCACTTCTCCACTCCCCACCACTACTAGTCGGCGTCAGTGCGCGTTGTTTTTGCGTGACAATTGGCCCAATTTATTATTCATTAGGTTAAAAAGTCAGAGCACAATACAACTGACAGCTAGTCAGTCAGTCAGCCAGTTACCCCACAGACATTATTAGTAATGTTTCGTCGGATCCTGTGGTGGCAGGAATTTTCAATTCTTTGATTAAGATTGCCCATTGAGCATTTTCAACACTAAACGAAAAACTTTGGAAATTTTCTAATTGATTTACAACGAAAGTTTTTTCGTACCTCTTTTTTTCCTTAAGCTTTCTGGCGAGCAGACACTAAAAGTAATTGTTAATTCTACTGTTTTTTCCCTATCTTTTCGCAAGCCATTATTAATTGTATTTAAAGGACACGGATTTGGCTGATTTAATTAATTTAATTATCAGCCATAATTTGTTGATCTCTCCATTAAGTTAGGTTAAGTTAGTATTCAAGTTTTCTCAGGATTCAGGATGTCTCCTAGGTCTTTACTCCCAACTAGAACACTCTTACAGGATAATTTGAAATTTTCAAATTAACGAAGGTGAGAATTCTCTGAAACCTTTTAAAGAAATTATATTCCTATTCATCATTCGTTGCTTTAATTTAAGCACTTAATTTATCAGCTGTCAATAAGCAATCGGAATAAAAATATAAATATATGATATTTTGTATAGAGCTCTCTTCCTTCGTTAATATTTGCATGTGAAGTCCTCTCTCAGTGGCTAATGGGCATAAATGGAAATTCTATTAAGAACGTACTTGCCACCACCTTTTTGACAGTCCGCCAAAAGCTCTCTACATGGCTCGTCACTTAAATCATGTAGATATGCTCGAGAGGAGAATATATCGAAAAGTATATACCCTGCATTCGAATTTATAAAAATCAATATCGTGTTCATACCCATTTTTATATACATTCTCGAAGTCAACCTAAAGAATAAGAGCATATTTTCAGTTTCATAGCCCAGTATATCTAAGCCCAAAGGAGTGTTTATATATCTAAAATGCTTGACCTAGAATCGGAGTCTAATTCTATCGATAATCTGAAATGAAATATATATATATATTAGCATGGGGGCGTGGAAATCTTCAAATGTTTTAGTGTTAGACGTATAAAGTTTAGCATTTAATCAAAAACAAAATAAATCAAGACATATGTTGCATATGGGCTATGTCTCTAGTATTTGAAATTCAAAATTTTACAATTTGAGGGTTGAGGGTGAATTGGGGCCGATATCCAAAATATAACTAAAATCAAGATTGTATTAAATTATTATCTATATATGCATATGCAAAATACTTGAAGTCTCTTGTTCTAGTTCTATGTATATGGGAATAGTCATCGATTTTCTGAAACAAACTCGATATGACTCTAGCTCTTATAGTTTATAAGATCGACGTGTTCACACACACAGGCAGACGGACAGACAGATACATGGCTAAATCAACTCAGCTCGACGGCCTGACATATACTTTACATATGTACATTTACATATGTACATTTATATTCTTATTTCCCATTTTCATTGGATTCAAGGCATAAAAACAAGATCGAAAAGCTTATAAATAAAGGGTATCCAAAATTAGGTCTCGATAGACAATGAGCTGGCTATGGTTTCCGACTCCTTCTATTGACTTTTAACCTTTTGGCTGTTTGGATTGCTTACGTAACAGCAAATCAGGTGTCACTTTGATGGTTAGAGTGTTGTGGGCCAATGGAGGCGATTGAAAGCCACCGCGAGTGGTATGCGGCTGTCCGATGCCAGGAAGCTGTCAAGAACAATAATGTTTGTTGAAACAAAAATTTTCACAGACATCAACACTAACACTCACGCACATGTTGGCCACAGGACAATTTTGTCAACGGTTAGTTATCCTACTATACATGTATACACACTCAAACATATATGTCTATATATTTTTTCCCCGTTTTGCCTACTTTTCTGCATATTTAATACGCAATTAAGCAATTTGAATAGCAGCTAACATGGAAAATGCATTTTCACGTTTTCACCTGCTGATGATGCTAAGGGGCTTGTCAGGTAGCGGAAGATATCGAAAAGTTCATTTGTACTCCTTCCCTTCGCCATACCCACTCTTTACCCGTCTCAATGCAATATGAAGCATATAATGAAAGTATTTTGCTTTTAATTGCTGTAAAATATTAACTAGATACCTTTTTATTTATAGATTTAAGCTCAGTTGGAATCCTATATACAATATTTGACATTTTACATAGCATTTGAAGAAATTTTAAGTACATTCTTTTTATACCCTGAGTCCATTGAAAATGGGAAATCAGGGTATAATGGTTTTGTTAAAAGTATGTAACAGGCAGAAGGAGGCGTGGCAGACCCCATAAAGTATATTTATTCTTGATCAGGACGAGAAAAGTTGATATAGCCATGTCCGTCCTTCCGTATGTATGAACGCGTCGATTTCCGAAGATACAAAAGCTAGAGAGTTCATTCTTTTTGTGTTAGGTCCGTATATTGCACGCTTCACGCTTCACGCACGTTTCAAAAATTCGATAACTTGTATATTTGCAAAGTTATCGATAAATGAATATATTGGGGACCAGTTATAAAATTCTAGCTAATTCATCTTTAGAGTTAGAGTCTCCAAGTCTTCTGCATATATATAGATACTAATTTAATACAATTTCTGTTTTTGTCAGATTTTTGATTCCGGTCTCCACTTTGCCCCACCACCCCCAAATGTGAAAAAATGCATTTCGAATACTAGAGATATGCAGTTTGGTTTAGCATATAGATATGAATATCATAATCATAATCTGAAGAAATCAATACGATTGTTCATCTAGAAACAGAATTATTAATCATCAAAGTTTTCTCATCAAAATCCATGCGACGCAGCAGCAAAGCAGCGAGACAGCAAGACGCTTGCAATGCTTACACACATACATGCTTACAAGCATAGATTAGCATGTGTGTGTGCTCGTGTTTTTGCATGTATAGTTTCTTACGCGTGGAGAATCGAAACGAAGCATTCTTGGAATATGATTCGTTCGAAGAAGGGCTCAGAGGATTTCGTAGTCGAGCAGTCTCGACTACAGCTTTCTTACTTGTTTTATGCTGATCAAGAATATATATACTTTATGGGGTCTGCGACGTCTCCTTCTGCCTGTTACATACATTTTCACAAAACCATTATACCTTGCATTCCCATTTTTAAATTGTTCAGGATATAAAAATAAGTTGATCTAGCCCTGTCCGTCTGTCCGTCCGTCTGTCAGACAGTGCTAGAGCGCCTTCTGTCAAAACTGAAGTAACGATCGCAAAATTCATAATTCAATCGCAATTCACAGAATATCATAGCATGTAGACTTTGTTATGCATGCATAAAAAATCGCTAAGTGCGCGCACGGCAGTGTGTATACTCGTTAGTGTGTACATTTGTAAATCTGTTTGTATGTATAGAGTATCACACTATAGGAGTATACAAATTGTGCGCGCAAAAGCTGAATGCTATAATATTCTGAGAATTGCGATTGAATTGTGAGTTTGCAGCAGTGAACAAATTTAGGTTTAGCTAACGTTTACATGTTATTTTAATATGACCTGGATTCGAAACTTTTTGTTTTTTGATCGAAAACTTATAAATTTTAGTTTTTTAATTCATTAATATTTTTATGTTTATGATAAAATTGTTTCTGCCATCTTAGCAATTACTACTGAGCATGAATTATGCAGTTGGCCACAACAAACTTCTTTGCCAATTTGCCACGCCCCCAGTGAGCGTAGATGCATTAGATAGAGCCGAGGGTAACATAACTGCACTAAATTTGGTTTCTTATACTCCAAAAATGCGAAAATTACAAGGTATTTTTCGATAAAAAAGGCTGACATTATTTTTGGGTCATCGATAGAGGTTGACATTTGTAACTGAACCATCCAATTTTGAAGCTTCTAGCTCTGAATCTCTGATCTTCAACATATAGAACAATTTGAAAAATCACAATATATTCATGTCCGATTTGTCACGCCTCCAACGGGCGTAGATATATCCGCCATAGCTTTTTGAACTTGGGTTGTCATCCCGAGTATACATTCCAAATTGCAACTCTCTATCTCATCAACTAGTATGATTACTGGCATACGGGCGCAAAAATTTTCCGATTTGCCACGCCCCTAGTGGATCGAGAAAATTTTTACAATTTATAATTCGTTAGCATATATGAGTATATGTTACAAATTTCTCTAGCTCTAATAGCGCCGAAATATTGCGTTCATACGGATAGACGGACAGTAAGACGGGCATTGCACAAAACCAATGGACTCTTTTCCCTTTTTGGGACAGAGTCTAAAAATGTTTTTCAAATACTAAAGACATCGTTTACTTTGGCATATACATATATGAATGTCATGATCACAAAAGAGTTTTTTAGATATTATAAAAAGTAATCGGTTAAGATTACTTCAGCTGTAGTACATATAATCTATCTTAGTTTTGCCATTTTGAATTAAACACTCCAGCGATTGGCTCTTTAGCTGACCAGCTGAGCTCGAGCGGACCAGTTGCAGTTATGCTTATTGGCTGACATCAACCCTTGTTTTATTGTTATTGTTATTCTTCCTCTCTGACCGTTTAAAAATGAAATAAGATAGATACATTCGATTGACCATTCGCCCTTTTCGGTTTATGTTAGCGTTGAGGGTGGTTAGATCACTCCTATATAGTTAGTTAGCTGTATTTGTTACGATCGAATGCAAGGGTCGAATTCCATGGCTCTAAAATGGAGTACGAAAACGGTTCTTGCATTTTGACAAATCATTTTAGAATATTTCAATTTCATTTTGGAATATAATAATTACTTTTATATTTTCTATTCCTATCCTTTATTTTCTTTCTTCATCTCTAATTATGCATTTTTTATTAATTTTTATTTTGAGAATTTTTATAAATTGTTAGGTTAGGTTATATTATACCTAAGATCCTATAATTTTAGTTTTTACGTTTTCAATTAACACATTATATTTTTCTTAGTTTCAATAGTATTACTGACCATTTTTGGCTGTGAATTGGGGCATAGCTGACCGGTCTGGCAAATAAAACACCTCCATCGGGTTGGTGACACTATTCTTATTTTAAATGTTTTGTACTTTTGTGTAGGCTTTATGTTTATATAATTTTAATTTTCTTAAGTTTGACTCAAGAATTGTCAACATATTAATAAATAAAATATAGTAATTGTACAAACTTGAATTTGGAATATACCCTAAATTTAAGAAGTATTTGGCAAATCGATACCTATTCTATCCTTGAAATAGGTTATACCTATGAATATGATCCGGGTGGCGAAAGCTATTTATTATACCCTGAACCCATTGAAAATGGGTATAATACCCTGAACCCATTGAAAATGGGCATTCAGGGTATAATGGGTTTGTGAAAATGTATGTAACAGGCAGAAGGAGACGTCGCAGACCCCATAAAGTATATATATTCTTGATCAGCATAAAAAATAAGTTGATCTAGCCGTGTCCGTCCATCTGTCCGTCCGCCCGTCTGTTTGTATGCACGTCGAGATTTCCGAAACTACAAAAGCTAGAGAGCTGAAATTGCACATGAACATTCGTATGTTAGTTACGCAGTACGAGTTTATTTTGTTTTTTTTTTTTCGATAACTCATCCCATTTCCAAAATATCGATAAAAATCGAAAATTCGTTTACATTTTTAAGGTTTTTTGGGCATAACTTCTACACCGTTTCAGCTAGAGCTTTCAATTTTTTTTATTTAGATGGATATTATGGATACGCAGATAACGTAATTTTGAGATTTTGGATTCCAGCCCCCTTCGCCACCAATTTGAAAGAGCGCATTTGCTTGCAATTTGGCACATAGATAGATTTAGATACTCTTAATCTCCTCTGAAAATTTCATGAAGATCGTTCATCTACAAATGGAGTTATAAGCGTCCAAGGTTCAGGCCAACCCACCCCCAAGCTACGGCAGCAACTGCGCAGTTAGCAGAGCGCGCGCTCATAAGTCCGTTAAGAAGAAGAGTATCTAGTCGAGCCGTCTCGACTAGAGCCTTCTTACTTGTTAAATTATTAAAATATTACATATAATAATTGTATCAATATTGTTGGAAATAGTTTGTATCGATACAATTGCAAAATCGAATATATAAATAATAACAATATTTTAAAAATATTTATATTAAATTAATAGAGGTTAAATTTCTGAAACCTGTGCTATCGATTATAAAATTTATAAATTCGTTGGAATTTTTATAATTTATATATGTTTAATGGTTTCAAATTCCAATTTTGATTCAAAAATGTTTCCCGCAATGTTTGAACTTGTACCTCATAATGAAATACAATTTTTTTTAAATAAAAGAGAAGTGATTTAGTCAAAACTCAACTATGAATTACTCTGATCGCTGTACAAAATTTAAGTTTAAATACAAATTTCACACAGGATCAATGAAAGTCAATACTTAAAATTATTAGTAAACCTTTTCGTATAACTAAGATTCTCATGAAAATAAGGAACTTAGGTAAATTAAATCAAATTTAAATAAATAAATATATATATCCTTATTTGAATTAAATACTTGAGTTTCTACTTTCATCAACATGGCGGTTTACGCAGGCAGATATAAATAAATGGGATATTTAAAGGAAAATACAAAGCTTTGTTGATACAGCTTTAAATGCTCAGGCCTAAAACTAATTTTAAGTAATCTTGTCATGATTTAAATGTTATCATTAAACATTATCTAGAATAATATTCTTACTTCCAATAATGTATCTAAAACAAAGATTTAGTCTTATCTTTATGGCTGATAGGATTTGATGGCTCAATTAATGTGATATATTTTTGTGTATACAAATTTAAAATATTTGATATCTTTCTTATTGTATCTTATTTAGATACGAAATTTTATTCAAGAAAAGTTAACTACAGGAGGGACACCAAAACGTTGTTTCAAACGGTCATTGGATTTATTTATCGAATTGAATCAATTTCAGTGTAAATTATTTATATTAGCTTGAACAAATTAAGCAGCAGCTAAATATGTGTGTTACTATGCTGCTCTCTCACATACGTGGCCATCTTTAATAAGTCTAACCAAACGCATATGCACACACACTAACACACATACACACACACTCGGGCAAAAAATATGTTGCGCATTTGCGTTAAATCTGAAATTTGTTAATTTTCATTATTGTATTTGGCCAATCTATGGAAAATTTGTGATTTCCGTTTGCTGAAAAGCTTACCAAAATCCACATGTTTTCAAAATAAGTTTTAAACCAATTATTGTGGAAATTCGAATTTTGTAGTGTGCTCTTTTTATGGATTTGTTGGTAAAACTTTTGTGCAGTTGGTTTCTATTTTTGTTTCTTTTGATTTTTATTAACAAGTTCAACATTTCTAGCATATAAACTAAATAAAAAATGTGGCAAAAATGTTTTGTCTGTTTTATATCCTCGTGTTTTTTTTATCGTTTTTTTTTTTTTTTTTTTTCTTTGCTTTTGTCGGCGTTTTTACTCTCCTGCTTGACGCTTGCTCTCTTTGGCAGTTTACATTTTAAAGTTTCAAATGCGCAAAATCCAATCCAATATAAATGAATGCGCACACCCCATCCCTTCGTAATCATCAGCCGGTATATATATGTTTATTAATTTTCTCATATTGTTTTTCGTTCAAAAATCACACAATCATTTAAATTAAAAATTTTCTTCTTTCTTGCACTTCAATTTTTGCTAAATCCGTTGCACGTCCATCCACGCACTTTCAACGACTAAAATCGACAAATGCGTTGAAAACTAAAAAAAAAAAAATAAAAAAAAAAACGATGCTGCGACGCGCGCGCAAAAAAATTGAACTTCGAAGCGATCCTGCCTCTTGCCTCTATTTCATTTGCACAAAGGGGTGAAACTCTGCTTGCTTTGTAGAACGGGAAAAGGGAACGCCATCCCCTTTGGCAACCCTAAAAAACGGGTTGCCAGCAAAACGCGACGTTTGCTCTGCTAGGTATTCGCTCTGCTGTGGTCCGCTCTCCCTATTATGTTTTAGCAGCGAACACATACAAAGTTGCACGTAATGATCATTATGATCTGTTCATAGTAATCATGACGTTGGCCTTGTGCAATATTCTTACAGGCTGCGCTGCCTGACTAAGATTCTTTTTGCGCCGCCGCTTTGTTGACACACCTTTTGCCTTCTATACTTACACACAGATATTCGTAGTTCTCGCATATAGGAATTGTGAAAATCTCTCGTTGCTTAGACCTCTTCATCATCTGCGCATTTTGATTGCCTCAATTTTTTTACTTGGCGCGCTTTTTGCAGACATTTCTCTCAACCTTATATATATTATTCATTTGTTTTCTCAGAATGATTTGAGTTTTTTTTTTTATTTATTTATATGAATTTATTATCCACAAAAGTATTTATTATAATTACAAATGTATATCAAATTTTAGTCAATAAATTATATTATTTTTTAATTTTTAAGTGTTTAATTTTAATATCTGTTAATCATATAAATGTTAATCGGCCATCGGGCTGTCTAAGGTGAATGAACTGGATACATAGGTAAGCGAAATCAGGTAAGAGATCACGCAATAAAGAAAAACATATTGTTCGTGTTGCGAAGCGAATCATAAAATCTAAAAGAAAAAGTGCCACAACTCGGTCTTACCCCAACCTCACTTCTGGATTTACAACCCCAAGGAATATGTGATTTCATCAAAACTCAAATGTATGATCAAAGATGAACTATATAAGCAATAAAATATGTCATATTCAAAGAAATTATCTACTAGTGTATAGCATTTAATTTCTAGTTCGCTTCATTGCATCACTATCCTTACCTCCTAGCTCTTTGCACGCTTAACCCAACCTTTTTTTATAATTAGAAAAAAAATTAGGGGTAAGTTCGATGGGCAACAGTAACAACACAATCACAAAAAAAAAGTAACGTTTTTTTTGGGCGAAAACATACAATGTTTGCACGCATATCCCAGCAATTATTTCCAGGTTTTTGCACATTTGTGGAAAGTCGGAAAGAGCTGGGACGGCAATGGTCTGTGAAAAATTCTGAAACTCTGAAACCAAATATTGCCACTCATATACATATGTATGCATGTAGATATGTATATGTTTGACTTGCCCGCAGCACAGCTTCTGAAGTACCAATAACCACCTGTGCCTAGTCGATTTGGAGCATCATCCAAAGATCGGATGTTGTCATGATCAACTTACACAAAAAAGGCAGCAGGAGTGCTCTGTTTGCTACTTGCCGACCACGAGATACTCTGAAATCTCCCCAGAATGAATATTTTAATTGATGCTAAGCTGTGGAAAGGGAAATATTAACTGACTCTGACATTCTAGATCAGATGTATGACATACACAATTTCAAGACTCTAGCTTTGTAGGTGACGAGATCACTGCGCTCGACGTCTTGATAAAGAATAAATATAATGGCTCTCACATACATTTTCACATACCACACAAATATCTTCTTTTCAATAGGTTCAGGGTATATAAAATATCAGGGTATATAGTCGACAGCAGAAGAGCCAAAGCAGCTGCACAACAAACAAAAAACTAGACATCATTTGCAAGTTTATAGTGATGCGTAACTATGAGATACCCTCGAATATCAGGAGATAATATTTACAATTTCATTTACTAATTTTTATTTAAATAAATAAGTTTGTATGTTCGATTTTAATATTGATTAATTTTATTAAGAACAAAAATGCAAAATTTTGTTTTATCAACTGAATTCAAGCATGCCCGAAATTTGGGAGTGTATAGAGTATTACACCACTGCAAGAGGCTGAAAAATCCCTGCATCGAATGAGGCAGACGAAACAAGAACAAAGCGCAATGCTAAATAATAAAAAAAAAAAGGGGAAATCCAATGCCGTGAAAAGGGTAGAAAGGGCGGTAAAGAGGCTGAGATAAGCCAACAACAACTCTGACAGCGGTAGCGACGGCAAGGCCCAAATAAATGGTATGGGAATCAGAATATGAGTAGGAATAAAATTGGGATGACCGACTGCTTCAGATGGAAAGTTCGTTATCCTCTTTGCCCAATCGCGTTTTTTTTTTTTCATTTATATTTTTAAGAACGAGGCAGTCGAGCAACTCTCTGTGCTCTATTATCATCATCATCATAATGATCATCAAAATCGTTGACGTTTGACAACAGCGCGCAACTGCTGAGGTGTTTATATAACTTGAGCATCTACATATAAAAAATCTCATAAATAATAAGATATATCTAAAAATGTCCAGCTAGATACAACTACTATTAAAAATTAATTCTTGTACAGAATAAAGCTAGTTGTATTTTATTGAAGGTTACCAAAAAGGAGTTATTTTAAACTAAATTAACAATATTGAAAACGATTTTTAAGCGAAGATGATGATTGATTTATAAATACTTATTCATATTAGAATGCAATATTAACCCTACACGATATCTTATATTCGGGTTCATTCTTTTACTCATTTTTAATCACAAGGGTTGCGTTCAGTTTGAAGCGTTTTTGAAAATTTATTTAAAAAACCATGATGATGCTGATAGTGACAATGCACTAATTGGGAAACACAAATTGGGGTACTCATACATAAATACTATTTCCGCTGGGAACATCTGTAAATTTAATTTTGGGTTCCGTTATATGTTGAAATAGAAAAAAATGTAGATTACTAGCTACGTAGGCAATATATATAATGCGAAGAAGACTAACTCTTCAGAAACGTCAACTAAAACTTCCAATATATTCGAAACTTCTTCGATACTTCGGATAAGCTACCCATTGAAAATTAGAAATCGTGCTTTTTAAATGTATGCGGCAAAGGGACTAATTCCTCTGCTGGAACTACTAGATGAACTAGCAACTAAGCAATAAAAACATTATGGTTACCCTGAAATATGAGAAGAAACATTAAACATCTTTATTGCCTGTTTCTGACTCACAACTCATAGAGGGCGCTAAGCAATCTATTGAACACACTAACTCAACGACAATATTCATTGGTTTATGTATTTGCTATGGTGAACACAATGTTTTTTGGTTTATGAACATGCTAAGTAATTAACTTAACGAAATATACATTGACAAAGAAACTTTGATGTAATTTTTGTGTTATTTGAAAATGTTAGATAATTATGTCGATGATTTAAAAAATTGATTTTGGTCGATGAAATGTAAATTTTCGCTTTATAATTTTAAGAAATAGTGATAAGCAGCGCCAAGTGCACGTATTGGCACAGTCATTCAAATGTATGCATTCTTTCCTATAGAATTATTCGCATTTCGGTTGAAATGTCGCTCATACTTTAGTATAAAAATAAAAAAAAAAATAGAGATGAATCACTACTTAAAAATCGAATAGTTTTGCTAAAGCGGCATCTAGCAAACGTAAACTCAAGTAGAAGTTGAAAACACAAACACAATTCAATCACGATTGTTGCAAGAATGCAAGAATGAATTATTACAGCTTATCAAGCTAAACTTCAAACAATCAACATTCATGACTGAATATCTGGAAATTTATTACGTCACTAGCGCTTTGGGTATTTGTGAATGAGTTTATATCACGCTTCAAAATACGTTCGTGAAGTGCGTATAATATCCAGTGCGTGTGGTAAACACCTGCCAAATAATACCTAGATAAGTCGACATGTATGACGAAGCGAAGGAACAGTTTAGAAGGTCACGACGAGTGACCAAAGAGGTCAGTGGCAGCAACCAAAGACTTCACACTTAAGTAAATTTACACACCCGCGCCAACACACTAGTAGTAATCTCTCTCCTCTCTCACTCTCTCACTCGCTCTCTCTCTCTCTCTCTCTCTCTTTTCTGCTTCTTTTATAATCACGCGGTCGTTACTGCTCCCAAGCGCTTTTGGTACTCTCAAGAGCAAACACGCTTATCGTAGATTTGCTTTCGCCCTCGACAACTCGACACTTCATAAGACACAGAACATTAAAGAAACTTTGATGTGAGACTCATTCGCATTTTTGTCATCGAGCGTTGCAGAATATTCCACAGACTAACAAGTGGTAGATGTCTACAAATAGAAAGTGAAAATTATGAAATAATTTGTGTGAATATATTCCAAATACTTTTTTCTCTCAAAACGGAACGCAAATACATACATACACATCGTCATGGCTAAAGAGACAAGTAAAATGGTAAGCAGACCAATATTATAAAGGAAGAAAATTATGTTTTTATATCTTTAAAATTCAAATAACACATTGAAATCACACGACCTTGAAGCGTTCTGTTGGGTCGTTAGGTAGGGCCAAGAGCTAAATACGGGTGGAACAAATAAATAATTAACGAATCAGTCAAGCAAGATTTGTACGTACATACATTTATATGTCGACACTCGCAAAAGTTATTAGCTAAACTTTTGGTTTTATTTATTTATTTATTTTTTTTTTTTGCTTTAATGCGAAGCCGAGTTAACCCGGTTAGAGTTATGTATTATCGATATTCATATCTATCTGCTCGTAAATTACACTTAACTTTCCGCTACGTCTCAACTTTCTCTCCATCGCTGTTAGTTATGTATATGTTTATTATACATATGTATACGGATCGCACACACTTACACACCTGTTGTTTAACGAAGAGAAATAGTTGTTAGGTTAACTTAAGGTTTCTTCTCAATCCAAATTATTTTATGAGAGAAAGAATTTGTATCATAATTCCTTTGACTGTTTGCAATCATGATTTCACTACTAAGTTTATCAGTTTCATATGAGCTTCTTTAATAAAGAAAATCCCAAGACTAAATGTTGGATTATCTAATTTTGAATTATTACGAAACTGTATATGATGACGTCGTTATTCTTAGCTCTATCTCAAATAACAATATGTTTCTTATCGCACAAATGTGGGTTGTGTTCCTTATCTATATATATTATGTCCGCGACCACCTGACCATAAAAGCCGTAATACCTTATGAGAAGTGAGCAGAAAAAATATTTTTGTAACACACATACATGTATAAACATGTATAAACAAGTAAGAACGTTGCAGTTGGGCGCAACCAAATGCGTGATACTCTGTTCCCGTAGGTGCATTTTACTTACAGTAGCTCACAGCTTATTTCGTGCAGCGGTATAGTAAAACTTTGAAGACGTATTCCCGCTAAACTAGTAAAGATATCCAAAAAATTTAAATGAGGTCTTATTTATTAGGTATTCATTATTTATTAAGGCACTTCATTGTTTTTCTATTCTAATAAAGTAACACTTAAATCTAACGAAAACTGAAAAAAGTGGCTTTTTCTATGTCACAGCTTATTTCGTGCAGTGCACTTAACACTCCAAATTATCAACAAATTCTTAAATTATTATTTTGTATGATCTTATTTATGTTTAATAACCTCTTACAAATGTGATTCCATCGGGTTTACCAATTTTTTGGTGACTTCGCTGGCGATTTTTGGCCATTATTCCAAAAAGGTCATTTTCAGGTAATTTTTATTCAATATTGACCTTTTCCGGATGCCCATGTCCAATATTGCCCACAAATTTTCAATAACGTTTATGTCGGGGCCCTGGGCCTGAAGTTTGACCACATGGGGACAGTTCCAGGTCAACCAGGACTGGGCAATACCCGATTTATGCTTTGGATGACTATTCTGATACAATCGGGATCCCCCTTCTAGACCCATTTTCCGGCACCTTGGAGCAAATTGTCCTTAAAAACGGGATAGGTACATATTATTGTCCATATTGCCTTCTATGAAAACTAAGTTTCCAACTCCCGAACCTGCCATACTGGCCCAAAACCATGACACTTCCACCGCCATGTTTTATGTTGGTTTTAGGTGATTATTTTGGACCCCGGTATTTGGCTGACGCCAAACATATTGCACCCCATCCGGACCAAATATATTAAATTTCGACTCTACTACATATATTACATGATTCCAGAAAGAAATGGGGCGACCAACTTGCTCCGTTGCAAATTTTAGTCCACATGTTTGGTTTTTGATATTAATAAACGGCTTCTTCCGTGCAATTCGGTCATGGTTTGGGCCTGTATCGCACCTAACTGTTATACTTGTTATACCCTGAACCCATTGAAAATGGGAATTCAGGGTATAATGGTTTTGTGAAAATGTATGTAACATGCACAAGGAGACGTCGCAGACCCCATAAAGTTTATATATTCTTGATCAGCATAAAACAAGTAAGAACGTTGCAGTTAGGCGCAACTAACAGCGATATACTTTGTTCCCATAGGTGCATCTTATTTATTTAATAAACATTTAATTAACGAAATATTTCGGCAATTAGAAAACGTACATGGCAAGCAACAAACGTTTTTCCCACTATGCGAGTATACACACAAATTTCTATGTATGCATACAAAAGTTTGCATGCCAGAATATTCTAGGAATTGTGACTGAATTGGGAATTTTTCGATCGTTACTTTAGTTTTATCAGAGACGCTCTAGCAATGCCTTATTTGGTTTTAGTTAACACAGCCCATATTAGGTCAGTGGCGCTGATGGTAAGCGCTATGCAAGCTATACTTGGGTGCGTGGGTTCGAATCCCGCAAAAAACTTTTTTTTCAAAAATTATTATTTTTTAATTTTTTTTATATTTGTATATTTATTATAAAATGCTTGCTGCCAATTGATAATAATTTATAAACATACGCATATAAATTGTGCATTTAAGCAAAAACTAAAACAACTTTTCCGATTTGCCACGCTTCTTGCTTGGCAAGCAGTTTTTCTATGCATGCATATATGTATGTATGTATGTACACAGATGTTTGTTTTGTGTAGACACATCCAAGTGTGTATACATATTGCAAGAAGTGCGATTGTATTGTTTTGTCACAAGCTGCTGATCAGCTGGTCAGCTGATCAGCTGTGAATTTATTTAGGTTTAGCTAACGATTACATGTTGTTTTCAAAAGACCTAGGTTCGAATCCCGCTGGAAACTTTTTATTTATTAATCGAAAACTTATAAATTTTATTTTTTAAATTCATTAATATTATTATATTTATGTTAAAATGCTTTCTGCCATCATAGCAATTGCTACTAAGCTATTATATGCATGAATTATGCAGTTGGCCACAACAAACTTCTTTGCCGATTTGCCACGCCCCCAGTGGGCGTAGACGCATAATTTTTTGCCAGTTCTTAGAAAGGGCCGAGGCTAACATGACTGCGATTTGGTTGCTTACATTCCAAAAATGCGAAAATTACAGGGTATTTTTCGATATGCCACGCCCCCAAAGAGGCTGAAAAATTATTTTTGGGGCATCGATAGAGGAGAACATTAGTAACTCAACCATCCAATTTTCAAGCTTCTAGCTCTAAAACTGTAGGAGATATAAACTTTTGCCGTTTGCCACGCCCCCTGTGGGCGTAGATATATCCACCATAGCTTATTTGTCTTGGGTTATCAACCCGAGTATACATGCAAAGACATTGCAAAAACTCTAGTGTCAATAGTGTTCAAAATATAGCACAATTTGAAAAATCACTATATATTCAGGTCCGATTTGCCACGCCCCCAATGGGCGTAGATATAAAACTTTTTGATCGATCTTAGAATCATAACATTAACTCACATGCAAAATTTCAGCGTTCTAGCTTTAACGGTGTAGAAGATACGTATTTCCCGATTTGCCACGCCCCCAATGGGCGTAGATATATCCGCCATAGCTTTTTGAACTTGGGTTGTCACCCCGAGTATACATTTCAAATTGCAACTCTCTAGCTCATCATCTAGTATGATAACTTGACTATGGGCGGAAGAGTTTTCCGATTTGCCACGCCCCTAGTGGGCGGATCGGGAAAATTTTAACACTTTATAATTCGGGGACATATATGAGTATATGTTTAAAATTTCAAGTCTCTAGCTCTAATAGCGCCGAAAAATATTGCGTTCATACGAACAGACGGATAGACGGACGGACAGCAAGACGGACATTGCACAAACCCAGTATACTTTTTCCCCTTCGGGAACAAAGTATAAAAATAAGTGGATCTAGCCCTGTCCGTCTGTCCGTCCGTCCGTCAGTCAGTCCGTCCGTCCGTCCGTCCGTATGAACGTCGTGATTTCGGAAACTACAAAAGCTAGAGAGCTAGAGAGAGAAATTGCGCATGAACACTCGTATGTTAGTTACGCAGTACGAGTTTATTTTGTTTTTTTCAATAACTCATTCCATTTCCAAATTATCGATAAAAAATCGAAAATTCGTTTACATTTTTAAGGTTTTTTTGGGATATCTCTTAATCTACTCTGATAATTTCATGAAGATCGTTTATCTAGAAATGGAGTTATAGGCGTCAAAAATTCAGCCCAACCCACCCCCAAGCCACGGCATCAACTGCGCGGTTAGCAGAACGCGCGCTCATAAGTGCATAAAGAAGAAGAGTATCACTTTTTTGCAGGGTTCAGGGTATCTCGTAGTCGATCCGTCTTGACTAGAGCCTTCTTACTTGTTTTTTTTTGCAGGGTTCAGGGTATCGCGTAGTCGAGCCATCTCGACTAGGGCCTTCTTACTTGTTTTCTTAACGACAATATATATATATATATATAGACATATTACTTTGGCTTTTTCTGCTTTCGTCAATTGTTTGGACTCTACAATTAATGCGTCATTGCACGTCACGTGAGAAAGTTATTTATATATACATACATATGTATATAGTATAAAAGAAAACAACTTTTGCTGATTAAAAATAGCACCGCTGGCTTGAGTTTCAATACAGATATTTTAGTTGCAAATTGAATGTAAATGTATTAAGTATTTTAAAATATAAGAATTAAATATGAAAATCGTTTGGGAAATCAATAAGGGGAACTACATAACTGCATTCGTTTTATTTATTATATCCTGAACCCATTGAAAATGGGAATTAAGGGTATAATGGTTTTGTGAAAATGTATGTATTCATGAAGGTCATCAATCTAGAAATGGAGTTATAAGCGTCCAAAGTTCAGCCCAACCCACCCCCAAGCCACGGCAGCAACTGCGCAGATAGCAGAGCGCGCGCTTATATTCAGGGTATCTCGTAGTCGAGCCGTCTCGACTAAAGCCTTCTTACTTGTTTTTTATAGCCTGAACAATTTAAAAATGGGAATTCAAGGTATAATGGTTTTGTAAAAATGTATGTAACAGGCAGAAGGTGACGTCGCAGACCCCACAAAGTATATATATTCTTGATCAGCATAAAAAAAAAAAGTTGATTGAGCCCTGTCCGTCTGTCTGTCCGTCCGTCCGTCCGTATGAACGTCGAGATTTCGGAAACTACAAAAGCTAGAGACGTATTTTTAGCATAACATCTACAGCGTTAGAGCTAAAGACTTCAAATTTGCATATTAAGATAGATATCATGGATACGCAGATTTTGTAATACTCAGATTTTGGATGCCACGCCAGCTTCGCCAACAATTTGAAAAAAAAAAATAAATAAATAAAAAACCATTATACCCTAATTTCCCATTTGTTGAAATCTAAAAATTACAAAATCTGTGTATCCATAATATCTGTCTAAATATATTAATTTGTAGTCTCTAGCTAAAACGGTGTAGAAGTTACGCCCAAAAAAACAAAAAATGTAAACGAATTTTCGATTTTTTTTTTTTGATAATTTGGAAATGAGATGAGTCATCAAAAAAAACAAAATAAACTCGTACTCGTCGTATTTCAGTTCTCTAGCTTTTGTAGTTTCCAAAATTTCGACGTTTATACGGACGGACGAACGGGCGGACAGGGCAGGGCTATATCAACTTATTTTTTTTTTTTGCTGATAAAGAATATATATGTACTTTATGAGGTCTGCGACGTCTCCTTCTGCCTGTTACATACATTTTCACAAAACCATTATTCCCGGTATTGCCACTTTCAATGGGTTCAGGGTATAAAATACGATTTTTTAGAGGAACTTGTTTACGTTCTTGCATGAGAATTTCCAAGTCGATGCACAAGACTCCCTATATTTGATTTCCTTACTTTATTGTTTCACTTATTAACAATCCAAAAAGTAAGTTTTAGTAAAAATATAAACTATAGTCATATATTTTTAGGGGGTATTTGTTTCAAATGCAATAAATACTTTAAAATTAAGTAAAGAAATGTATAAATAATAAAAATATAGCATAAATACAAAATGTTCGGAAAATATTGCAAGTGTTTTTCTGTAAATAACCTGTTGCACTTTCACCAAATTAGGTGTGCATTGTGACAATAGATAACAATGGCTTTTTCTTAGGTTTGCAGTTAGTGCGAAGCACAACTTAAACGATTTTACGCGCTATTTATCCTTTATGACAGTTATAAGCCCGGTATAGCATATGCTATTTTTTTCTTCATTGTACAAATATGCAGTTAATAAAATGTCCACAAATGCGCGTATGGTAAATGCAGTTTGTCCACATTTCTGGAGCAAACTGTATGCTGTTTTCCATTTGTGTCGCTTTATCGTTTTTCACGGATATTTTCCAATAACGTGTTTTCCGATACTGACACCATTTCTCCTTCAGCCTCAGATTCAGCATCAAGTTCTGGTTTTGTTTTATTCTTTTTCCTAACTTGTTTACAAGTGACTGCTCTAACTTGTTTACAAATATACACTCTCACAAATCTCTCCTCGTTAACCCCTTGGTTTTCTCTGTTGTAGTTGTGCTAGGTGCTTCTATGCTTCTTAGGGAGGGAAGCGTGATCATATATACGAGACAACTGAACTACTGCCATAAAGAAATCCTTTTCCCTTTCGTTTGAAAACTATGAAAAACTATAGCTCATTCATTATTAAAGCCAAACGATAAACCTTAAATTGAATACAAGTTTTCAACAAAAAACAAGAACGTTGCAGTTAGGCGCAACTAACTGCGATATACTCTGTTCCCATAGGTGCATCTTATTTATTTAATAAACATTTAATTAACGAAATATTTCGGCAATTAGAAAACGTACATGGCAAGCAACAAACGTTTTTCCCACTATGCGAGTATACACACGAATTTCTATGTATGCATACAAAAGTTTGCATGCCAGAATATTCTAGGAATTGTGACTGAATTGGGAATTTTTCGATCGTTACTTTAGTTTTGTCAGAGACGCTCTAGCAATGCCTTATTTGGTTTTAGTTAACAAAGATCATATTAGGTCAGTGGCGCTGATGGTAAGCGCTATGCAAGCTATACTTGGGTGCATGGGTTCGAATCCCGCAAAAAACTTTTTTTTTCAAAAATTATTATTTTTTAATTTTTTTTATATTTGTATATTTATTATAAAATGCTTGCTGCCAATTGATAATAATTTATAAACATACGCATATGAATTGTGCATTTAAGCAAAAACTAAAACAACTTTTCCGATTTGCCACGCTGCTTGCTTGGCAAGCAGTTTTTCTATGCATGCATATATGTATGTATGTATGTACACAGATGTTTGTTTTGTGTATACACATCCAAGTGTGTATACATATTGCAAGAAGTGCGATTGTATTGTTTTGTCACAAGCTGCTGATCAGCTGTGAATTTATTTAGGTTTAGCTAACGATTACATGTTGTTTTCAAAAGACCTAGGATCGAATTAAAATAAAAATTATTTTCGGGGCATCGATAGAGGAGAACATTAGTAACTCAACCATCCAATTTTCAAGCTTCTAGCTCTAAAACTGTAGGAGATATAAACTTTTGCGGTTTGCCACGCCCCCTGTGGGCGTAGATATATCCACCATAGCTTATTAGTCTTGGGTTGTCAACCCGAGTATACATGCAAAATTTCAAGTCTCTAGTGTCAATAGTGTTCAAAATATAGCACAATTTGAAAAATAGCTATATATTCAGGTCCGATTTGACACGCCCCCAATGGGCGTAGACATAAAACTTCGATCTTCTTAGAATCATAACCTTAACTCACATGCAAAATTTTAGCGTTCTAGCTTTAACGGTGTAGAAGATACGTGTTTCCCGATTTGCCACGCCCCCAATGGGCGTAGATATATCCGCCATAGCTTTTTGAACTTGGGTTGTCACCCCGAGTATACATTTCAAATTGCAACTCTCTAGCTCATCATCTAGTATGATAACTTGACTATGGGCGGAAGAGTTTTCCGATTTGCCACGCCCCTAGTGGGCGGATCGGGAAAATTTTAACACTTTATAATTCGGGAGCATATATGAGTATATGTTTAAAATTTCAAGTCTCTAGCTCTAATAGCGCCGAAAAATATTGCGTTCATACGAACAGACGGACAGACGGACGGACAGCAAGACGGACATTGCACAAACCCAATATACTTTTCCCCTTCGGGAACAAAGTATAACAAGTAAAAAGGCTCTAGTCGAGATGGGTTGACTCTGAACCCTGCAAAATAAGTGATACTCTTAAACTTTACTTACGCATGTGCGCGCTCTGCCGTTTATAACTACATTTCTAGAAAACGATTTTTCGATATATTGTCGATAATAAAGAATGGGATAGGTTATCGAAAAAAATCTCGTGCTGCGTAAGTAAGAACGAGTATTAATGTAAAATTCCAGCTTTCTACCTCTCGTAGTTTACGAAATCTCTGCGTTCATACGAACGAACGGACGGACCTATTTTTTATACCCTGAACCCATTGAAAATGGGAATTCAGGGTATAATGGTTTTATGAAAATGTATGTAACAGGCAGAAGGAGACGTCGCAGACCCCATAAAGTATATATATTCTTGATCAGCATAAAAAAATAAGTTGATCTAGCCCTGTCCGTCTGTCCGTCTGTCCGTCTGTCCGTCCGTCCGTCCGTCCGTCTGTCCGTTTGTCCGTCTGTCCGTCTGTATGAACGTCGAGATTTCGGAAACTACAAAAGCTAGAGAGCTGAAGTTTCACATGAACACTCGTATGTTAGCTACGCAATACGAGTTTATTTTGTTTTTTCGATAACTCATCCCATTTCCAAAAAAAATTTCGTTTACATTTTTTAGGTTTTTAGGGTATAACTTCTACACCGTTTCAGCTGGAGACTTCAACTTTATATATTTAGATAGATATTATGAATACGCTGATTTTATAGTTTTCAGATTTTTTATGACACGCCCCCCTCGCCCACAATTTGCAAAAAACGCATTTCAAATACTAAAGACTTGCAATTTGGCAAATAGATAAAAATAGATATAGATACTCTAAATGTACTCTTAAAATTTCATGAAGATCGTGCATCTAGAAATGGAGTTATAAGCGTCCAAAGTTCAGCCCAACCCACCCCCAAGCCGCGGCAGAAACTGCGCAGTTAGTGCGCGCTTATAAGTGCGTAAAGAAGAAGAGTATCACTTTTTTGCAGGGTTCAGGGTATCTCGTAGTCGAGCCGTCTCGACTAGAGCCTTCTTACTTGTTTTTTTTTTGTACTGATCAAAAATATATACATACATATACTTTATAGAGCCCGCGACGTCTCCTTCTGCCTGTAAACATTTATTTTCACAAAACCATTTTACCCTGAATTCCCATTTTGAATGGGTTTAGGGTATCAAAAATGCAGCACATATGAACTTAAGATATAATCGAAATAAATAGATAAATTCTACACTCACGATGTCATCTCTAAGCGTTAACATCTCTCGTTGAGACTCTCACATGTGCCAATCTTATGCAGTAAATTTCCCCCCACTCTTTTAACTTGTTGCGCTGCACAGTGAAAATATATTGTGACCCGTTGATTAATTTGTGTTAACATTGATATTCAATTACTTTAATAAATATAATAGTTCACAAGTGACAAACGAAAGAGATCATAGTATCTATCATATATATATATATATAAATATAATAGTTCACACTATATATATATATATTTAAAATAATTAATGAATTGGTTAATATCTAACATTTTCCGCCAATTAAAAAAAAAAAAAAAGTAATTAAGGAAACCTTTGGCAATTCTTTAGAGTTTACTTAATGTCAAACAACAATCGACCATTTTCAGTTTTAATCAAGAGCGTTCACTGTGCACAAACACTTAAATATGTGTACACAAACACACAGTTACATTACGTTTGTATTGTGCCGGCCTCAGTTAGAGACTCGCAAGTCCCTAGAGCCGATTCCATCGACCGATTTCTCGTGTGAGTTTAGTCGCGCATTGCATCGTAAGCGGGACAGGCGTGTTCTGGTTATCGTCTGCTCTCCTATCTGCTGTTCTCCTCGAGTTGCGGTTTCGTTTCTGTTAAAAAAACAAATTGTATACGGTTGAACACGCTGATCGTTCCAAAAAGTAAAATAAATGTTTACATATATAAATAAGTAATGTAACATTAGAATAAAAGCGACGAATACAAAAACCACATGACAAAAGACGCACTCAATATCTGTATACAACTATAAGTAATTTTGTAAAAGCAAATGTACATAATATTTGTTGGTGTTCATAAGATATTCTTATGTGTATTTTAACGGCGATAAAAATACCGCGCTGTGTTTATTTTCAATACGATACACGTTGTAGAACCGTGGCTACGTAAATACATACATGTATGTACATATGTGTGTATATTGTTTTCATTTTTCTCCAAATATCTGAAATTACGTGTAATCTTTTATCGAATGGAAAAAGGAACAGACCCTAACTTCGTAAATACGTATTTATGTGTGTATACATATATACATACATATACGTATGTGTGTATATATACATACATATACGTATGTATGTATGTATGTATATATGTACGTATATGTGAGTAGGTTTCACGATTTCTTTGTTTTCGGTGAACCGTTGCAAAGGTTTATTTTTATTTTTTTCCTAACTTCATCATGCATTGTCTTTCCCCTCTATGTTCAGCTAAGTTTATGTGTGTACAAGAAGACATGCATATGTTTTCCTTTAATTTGATTTCCCTTATATTTTGGTACTGCCGCCATCAACACACGCAGAAAAAAAATTAAAGCAATTTGAGTTGCCTGACACTTTTGTAGACTGGATTATTAATTACCCTGTCAGTATACTTATATGTATGTATGTATATGTACATATGTACATATATTATTGAGGTAAACTACAAATGTTTATGTACTTGTAAGAAAATCGCGACTCACGTGAATGTGTGTATATATACATATGTATGTATGTACGTAAGTACATGATGTGTTGATATTTAATTGTCGTTATAGTACTTGAATTTTCCACGATGTGTATAGTGGTGAAACAATCGAAAGAAATATTTTCCAAATATTAATAAAGTTAGCACAAAACTCGACGATATATGTAAACAATTTCTAAATAATATAACTGTCAAGTGTGCTAATAGTTAATTCATATTTGATTGCATAAAGCTATAGAACAGGTTCGTTAGAGGAAAAATTATCGGTGAGAATGAGAAACCATTTGCTCAAGCTATTGAATTGTAATTTTATATCAAGGCCAACTAGACAAGATATTTGAAGATCAGTTCAATTTAACTTCTGAAATAATATAAATCGCTGAAATGGAAAAAAAATTATTAATTAATTTAATTAGATTATTTATTGCATGTGATTCGATTGGAATATCTTATTTAATTCAATTTTGCATAATATTAATTTGATTCCTCATTTAATTCATTCACAAAAAA
Source organism: Drosophila borborema (assembly GCA_030914335.1). NCBI lineage: Eukaryota > Metazoa > Arthropoda > Insecta > Diptera > Drosophilidae > Drosophila > Drosophila borborema. Next base: position 8,431,281 of record JAUESP010000304.1, read on the forward strand.
AAAAGTATTTCATCAAAATCAAACTTATCAGTGAATTTAAATTCGTTTACAGATTTGTTGACATTTTCTGTCTATACCCGACATGTTAAGCATTAAAAATCGACTGTATCAGGCGATTTTTTGTATTTAAACAATTGTTTTTGCTTTTACCACTCGTGTACATTGCATCGCAAACAGCAATTATCAATTAAATTTACGCCTTTCGAGTTTTGGCCGAGTCATTGAACTTTCTGACGGTTCTGCTCATAGGATTTAGCACCTTTTACCAGCTGTGCGTTGGACTGCATCAATGCAATGCATTTCCTATATAGAAGTTATATTTATATGAATATTGTAGCTTCGATTCACAGCTGTGCTTGCATAAGATTTTGGTAGCAACAGAAATACAAATACTACAAATATATTATGTTTATACGAATACATAAATATTTAGAATAGGAATTGAGGTTACTGCCGATATGAATCAAATTTATTATAATTTGAATCAACGTAATATAAAATTATTCAGACACGATTGTTGATTGATCTGACTCATGATTGACATATTAAATAGTCAGTTTACTATTGCAGTCAGTACAATACTTATTGCCAATACAGTTGTATAATGTAAACATTTGTCGTGAATGACAATCCGAACAATTATGCATATTTCAACAAGGTCACATTTACCGAAATGATAGGAAAGCATCATTTTTGATTCAATTAGAATATATTAATATGTTAAATAAATATTTGCTAATTAATTATATATATATATATATATGTTTAATAAATAATGAACCAAATCTAATTAGCAACTCTTTTATATGAAGCAGATAACGTACTTTTGCGAATCAATTGATTCACATTCAATGAGCTCGCTAATTAATGTAGGCATCAGAAAATATATTGACGTCATCATCATATATGTAAGATCATCATATATTACCGATATGACCGCCCGACCGATCGATCAGATGATGAACACCACCGCAATTATTCAGAGTTCAATGTTGCAAATAAAATAAATATATGTATATGTATATAAAATTTTACATGTCTTACATAATCTTTCATGGAGGTTTATGACTTATGTATGTAATATATATATATATAAATGTATACATATATGTATGCATATTTTAATTTTGAATAGCTTACAAAAGTAAATTCAAATTTGAAAAATATCACGATTTGAGGTATTATTTGCTTTATACATTAAAAAATATACTCCCATCTATAGAAACTTAAATTGTTGATATGCATGTCACATTGTGTATTTTTATTTAGTACGCTGAAGATAAACTAGGAAATGTTCAATAAAGGTTAAATTCTAATTGCTTTGAGAAAGCAAACAAACAAAATAGAGAATGAAGGTCAATTACTCAATGTTTACCCAAATAGAATGCTGAATATAAATGGAAAAAAAACTTTTAAAAGGAAAATACAATCATTGACCGTAGATTTTAAAATATTTTAATTCAATGCAAAACTCATAGAGATTAATAATAATTAATGAATAGAATATTTGGAAAGAAATTGCAGCTAAACAAACATTTTATTACCACTGTACAATATTAATCTTTACATTCCATAATTTAAGTTTTGATTAGAAAATTTTTTCGTTTGTTTTATAGTGCATTATTATTATTTTATATGACCTGAATTCCAGCCTGTTGTCAAGAGCACCAACACCATAAGTGAACGACCACAATTTAAATTACAATATATAATTTATTCGTCTTATCAATAGGCAATCGATCTAAGGTGACTGTTCAGTTCAAGCTTGCCGGATTGAAAATGAGCACATTGTCTTATTTGAGGCATACAGGTACAGTTCAAAATTTAAATAATACTTTTTGCAACGAAAGATTTTCATTTGCCAACTACCTCCACCAAACATAATTTAACTTTTGTTTGTCTGTACTTTGAGTTTAATAATAGCCTTGTCACTGATTAAATATGTGTTAAAGGTCTAAAGTGCACAACAGCGGCAACAGTGTTTATTTATTTATTTTTTTATAGAGTCAATTAAACGAGAAGCACTCGATCTAGTCTAAATATGTATTGCTTATCAATAGTTGAGAATTACGGCACAACTTGTAGAATACACCGAAACATTAAAAGATTTTTGAAATGATATGGATGAAAATAAATTAGATGATACATACAGTGGCGAGCACGTGTGGATACATGTTGGCCAAGCTGACGTTAAAATGCCCGTAAAAACTTAAAAAATGCTCTAATCGATCCAAATTTTTGGATTTAGATTCATTAGATATATTTTAATAAGGAACTCAACAGGTTTTTTCAAATTTGCTTACAAACTAAAGTTTTTAAGCTGGATACATAAATCGAGCTATGTATCCACTTTTGCTCGTTTTTAACTTTCTTAAAATAACTGCTTAATTTAGTATTTTGTCCAAAGATCATTAGCTTTGATCACATTGGCAATGCTGCTAGACATACTCTCCACCAATTTTTCAATATGGGGGTGGGGAATTTTGCTCCAGTCCGCCTGAACCCGACACCAAGGATCACCCATCCCTGTCGGTGTTGTGTCATATTTTGGGAGTCGTTTTTTAAGCAAAACCTATACATTTTCTATAGGGTTTAGGTCTGGACTTTGTACAGACCACTCCATTATATAAAATTTTGGACTGCCGAGCCAAGTCTTGACAATTTTCGCTTTGTGCTTGTGGTCATTGTCCTGCTGAAAAATGACTTCTTCCTCGGGATACGCACTATTATCCACAAATTCTAATAGGATGGTCTTCTGAATACTTAGATAATCTTCCTTCTTCATAATTCCATCGATCTTAACCAGTGGGCCGAAGTTCCACCATGTGAAGCAGCCCCATACCATCAGTCCGCCCCCACCATGCTTCATGGTCATTTTGACCTGATGCTTTTCTTTTTTGCAATGCCAATAATATTGCTTTCCGTCAGACTGGTAATGGTTTATTTATGTCTAGACCCGACTGGAAGAGGGTTATTTGGTCAAATGAAAGCAAAATAAACCATTACCAGTCTGACGGAAAGCAATATTATTGGCATTGCAAAAAAGAAAAGCATCAGGTCAAAATGACCATGAAGCATGGTGGGGGCGGACTGATGGTATGGGGCTGCTTCACATGGTGGAACTTCGGCCCACTGGTTAAGATCGATGGAATTATGAAGAAGGAAGATTATCTAAGTATTCAGAAGACCATCCTATTAGAATTTGTGGATAATAGTGCGTATCCCGAGGAAGAAGTCATTTTTCAGCAGGACAATGACCACAAGCACAAAGCGAAAATTGTCAAGACTTGGCTCGGCAGTCCAAAATTTTATATAATGGAGTGGTCTGTACAAAGTCCAGACCTAAACCCTATAGAAAATGTATAGGTTTTGCTTAAAAAACGACTCCCAAAATATGACACAACACCGACAGGGATGGGTGATCCTTGGTGTCGGGTTCAGGCGGACTGGAGCAAAATTCCCCACCCCCATATTGAAAAATTGGTGGAGAGTATGTCTAGCAGCATTGCCAATGTGATCAAAGCTAATGATCTTTGGACAAAATACTAAATTAAGCAGTTATTTTAAGAAAGTTAAAAACGAGCAAAAGTGGATACATAGCTCGATTTATGTATCCAGCTTAAAAACTTTAGTTTGTAAGCAAATTTGAAAAAACCTGTTGAGTTCCTTATTAAAATATATCTAATGAATCTAAATCCAAAAATTTGGATCGATTAGAGCATTTTTTAAGTTTTTACGGGCATTTTAACGTCAGCTTGGCCAACATGTATCCACACGTGCTCGCCACTGTATGTAACTAAACAAGTAAGAAAGCTCTAGTACAGACTGCTCGACTAGAGATACCCTGAACCCTTCTTCGAACGAATAATATTCCAAGAATAATTCGCTTCAATTCTGCACGGGTCTATTCTATTTATGCAAAAACACGCACAAACACACGCTGATCTACGCTTGTACGCCTGTATGTGTGTAAGTATTACAGGCGTCTTGCAGTCTCGCTGTCTCGCTTGCTCTACCACGTGGGTTTTGCTGCGAGAACTTATTTGATAAATAATTATGTTTGTAGATGAACAATCGTAATCAGATTTTCAGAAGAAGAGTATAACTTTTTTTTTTAAAGGTGCAGGGTATCTTGCAGTCGAGCCGTCTCGACTAGAGCCTTCTTACTTATTTTTAAATGCAGTTGCCAATTTGCTGTGACCCCTCAGAAGACAAATTTCTTAAAGATCGGCGACGATCAGTCTTAACACTTTTGGCCAGTTGTCTTTTGTCGCGGGGTGTTATTGCTGATGTTCGGACTCTATTTGTTATGTTATTCTCAATATCCGCATGTTTATACCCTGAGCCCCTTAAAAATGGGAAATCAGGGTATAATGGTTTTGTTAAATGTATGTAACAGGCAGAAGGAGGCGTGGCAGACCCCATAAAGTATATATATTCTTGATCAGGGTGACAGGTTGATATAGCCATGTCCGTCTGTCCGTTCGTCCGTCCGTATGTATAAACGCGTCGATTTCCGAAGATACAAAAGCTAGAGAGTTCATTCTTTTTGTGTTAGGTCCGTATATTGAGCGCGCAGTACGAGTTTGTTTCAGAAATTCGATAACTTGTATATTTGCAAGGTTATCGATAACTGAAATTATCGGGAACCAGTTATAAAATTCTAGCTAATTCATCTTTAGAGTTAGAGTCTCCAAGTCTTCTGCATATATATAGATACCAATTTAATACAATTTCGGTTTTTGTCAGATTTTGGATTCCGGTCCCCAATTCGCCTCACCACCCCCAAATGTGTAAAAAATGCATTTCAAATACTAGAGACATAGAGTTTGGTTTGGCATAAAGATATGAATATCATAATCTCAATCTGAACATATCAATACGATTGTCCATCTAGAAACAGAATTATTAGGCTATAAAGTTTTCTCATCAAAACCCATGTGGCGCAGCAAGCAAGGCAGCGACAAAGCAAGACGCATTGCGGGCGCACATACATATATGTACATACATTCATACATACATATGTATGTATATATGTATGTATGTATGTATGTATATGTGTGCAAGCGTAGATCAGCGTGTGGCTGCAATCGTACAGACATATGTATGTACATATGTACATATTTGTGCATGTAAATCTAATTGTAAAAGAGTTATGATTTCTAAAAAAACGTAAAATGTTAAAATGAATATGTAGATCATATGCTGAAACTCTCATTACATTCCATTATATATTTTAAAAATTTTAAAACAATTAAAATAACAATGGAAATGCGAGCAACGTTGAGCAATGCAAATCAATTTTCGTATGCGTGTGCACATATACACACAAAAAATCTTGGGCCGTTTTCTATGTTGCTATGCGTGTATATTCTAAGAATCACAATTGTTTTTGAATTGCGTTAGAATTGTCTTTGAATTGTATTTGTATTTTCAGCCACTGCTTTAGTTTTTTTTCGTATATGGCGAATTTGATTCGTTTTCGCTACTGTGCCGTTCAAGTGAGCCGTGGTGTAGATGGTTAGGCAGAAGCAACAAATATTGGGATGTCGCAGGTTCTAGTCTAGTCTGTAGTCTCGCCTAAGCCCTTCATAATTTCTTATTTTTAATTTTTTTTTGTTTTTATTATTTCTTTCTTTTTTATTATTATTTATTCTTTTGTATTTGATACCTTTGAAAGTTAGTTGGTAGTTTAATTAATTGTGAATAAGTGCGTTTTTTTTTAATTTCTAATATTTAATAGCATCATTTCTGAAAGTGTTTTTGTTTCAATTATATTTTATTCCGTTAAGTCAACAGAAAATAATGAACAGAAAGTTTGCCCAAATAACAAAAGCACGTGACATCTGCGGTAAGAGTTTTCCTATATGTATGCACACATACATATGTACATATACACAAAACTAGCCTAGCATGGTCTAAGAATTTAAATTTGCTAGATGGCGCTTTAGCAGTGAACATATTTATTATGACTATTACAGCTTTGAGTGGCATTGATATATTTCTTTTACAATTATGAAGTGTCTGTGTTAATTAAGGTGATGCGTGTTAATCGAGGAACGTCTATTTGTTTTGTCTATTTTTAATGCTATTTAATACTATAACATTTTTCGCATTTCAACTAATATAAGCGCCATCTATTATTATTTTTTTGGCAATGCATACATATGTATATCATGTCCATATGTACATTTTGAACGTTACACGCATACATTCTTATCTACATATACTTTCTGATATATCCATATGGGTAATTCTCCAGAAAAGTCACGTTCGACACTTTGGTTTGTTGTAATTATCTTGAAACGGATTAATTTTAATACTAATCAAGAGCAATATATTGAACTATTTGTCAAAATTAAGAAGTTTTTTTTTGCCATTTTCAGCACTAAAATTGATGAATTTTCAAGATAATTACAAAAAACCAAACCACAGTACAGATTTTTATTTTATTTTATTAAAATTGGGTTCAGGGTATTATCTAGTCGAGCACTCTCGACTAGAGTTTTCTTACTTGTTTTTTTTTTCACCCCATGCACAGAAGATTTAGACAAATGCTAATCTCCGTAAGCGTCTTCCCAGATTTAAAATAATCTCTAATCAATACTTACATTTCGTTGCAAATAGGTTTACCACATACTATCGTTGCGAAGCTTGTACTAATCTGCAGCAATTTTTCAATATTTTGCATGCTGTATTGTGATATTGCATGCAGATTATAACTAGATAGTGGTTGCTTTTGTTTTGCTCTTCTTTTGACATAAAGGTAAGCAACGCAGCGTTCGAAATAATGAGGTAATTTTGTTCTTATCTCTTAAGTCTACCATTTGAATAAATTACTTATATTGTTGTTGGTGTTGAAAATAGAAAAACAAAGAGAACAAAATTCTCTTAAAGACAAAGTACATTGGTATGCGTTATCTTTAGTAATATTGATAATATAGTGTGTTGAACATTGCGCACTGCAAAAAAAAAACATGCTGTTCGAATTATTAGTAGCTCGTAGCAACTATTGCGATGTAATATATTTCATGACCCATTATATCAATTAGCTTGTAAAAACTTCGCTTATCGCACTCAGACAATGAATGCATAGGCGCTTTTACTATACTATCTTTCTACATCTGAATATCATTTCTGTAATTGAAAATTGAAAATTGTTAAAAATATATGTAACAGGCAGAAGGAGGTTTGGCAGACCACATAAGGTACAAGTATTCTTGAACAGGACGTTGAGTTGAGTCGATATTGCCATGTCCGACTGTCCAACTTCTGGCTTTTTAAAAAATAGAATGTTTTTTTTTCCGTTTTTTAGACTCTGTTCTCAAAAAGGGGAAAAGAGTCAATTGGTTTTGTGCAATGTCCGTCTTGCTGTCCGCTTGTCTGTCCGTATGAATGCAATATTTTTCGGCGTTATTAGAGCTGGAGACTTGAAATTTGGAACATACGTTCATGCATGTATGTACATATACTCATGTATGCTCCAGAATTATAAAGTGTAAAAATTTTCCCGATCCGTCCACTAGGAACGTGGCCGATCGGAAAATTCTTGTGCCCGTATTTGGGTTAATGTTATAATTTTATGAAGATCGTTAAAAAAGTTATATATCTATGCCCGTTGGAGGCATGGCAAATCGGACCTGAATATATCAGGATTTTTAAAATTATGCTATATTTTGAAAACTATTGACACTAGAGACTTGAAATTTGGCATGTATACTCGGGCTGACGACCCAAGATGGTAAGCTATGGTAGATATATCTACGGCCACTGGGGGCGTGGCAAATCGGTAAAGAAGTTTGTTATGGCCAACTGAATAATTCATGCATATAAACAGCTTAGTAGTAATTGCTAAGATGGCAGAAAGCATTTTATCATATACTTAAAAATATGAATGAAATAAAAAAATAAAATTTATAAGTTTAAGATTAATAAGATGAAGATTAAGTTTAAGATTAATAAACAAAAAGTTTCCAGCGGGGTTCCAACCCAGGTCATATTAAAATAACATGTAATCGTTAGCTAAACATAAATAAGTTCGCTGCTGCAAACTCACAATTCAATCGTTATTCATAGAATACTATAGCATATAGCCTTTGTTTGTAAGTATAGAAAAACGATTGCTGCTTGCCATGTAAGTTTGCAAATTGCTGAAATATTTCGTTTACTAATTACTTTTTGTGTTAGGTTCGTATATTACACGCGCAGAATATTTTATTACGCATACAGAAACGAAGCGTAGGATTCATTAGATATTATTGATTCTTCGAAAGGTTCAGGGGACCTCTTAGTATTGTGTATAATGCAGAGATATTTTATACCGAAATATAAGAACTTGTCTCAATTATTATACAATTTTTAATGAATTTCCTCAATGACTTTGTTTTCAACATTTTTGCAAATTTATGAATGAAATAAAAATTATAAGCAACTAAAATTGTTCAATTCAGCTTAATTTAAAAATACGATTGGAATTCGTCGAAACACAAGCAAATCAAAGGGGACTAATTAAATGCGAGCTCCATATACATACGTATGCCAAAGTTAAAATTGTATTTAAATTGTATTGTATAAAATTGCATTTTTTAGAAGCAGAAAAAAAATTTTAACAGCAAACAGCAAAACATTATTCTTGTCTGTAATTGTAATTGCTCTCTTATACTTGTGTTCGCTTCGTATATACAAGTGTACATATAAATCATACATATATAAGTTAATCGAATATATTTATTTAAGGATGCGGAGTGGGCATTCGAGAGGAGAACACATCCTACGGAGCTGATTCTATTCAGTTGTTCGTAGTGTGGGAGAGCTTAACTTTTATGAACATATATGTATATAAATATGTTTACACATCGAACTCTGTAAATAAGTAATAAAATTGTTCAACAGAAGAACTGGACTGTCCACATTCACTTACAATCTATTAATTACAGATATAAATAAATGATATGCATACCATGCATTTTTTATACATAGATTGTAGATAATAACAGAAAATACTGAAAAAAAAAGTAATGTTGAGTTTAAATTGATATACTGGGTACAATAGAATAGAGGCTCGTATCGTCGACAATTTATAGAATTTTTTAATTGGTCTGTTGACGTATGTGAATCGAATCTATCCTATTCTTTATGAGCTCGTCTTTGTCGGTTTCGCCTGCTCGCATTCTTACTTACAAGGTCTCTCCGTATCATCTTTATTATTTAACGAACAACGAGTTCTTTTAAATTGTAGAGTGAAATATGGTTCACAATTTCCTTATTGTGAAAAACAACTTGATTAACTTTTAGATAAATTGTATAAAGAAAGTACTATGGGCGTGGCAAATCGGAAAATGCCTTTTCCGGTATATCAGAAATAATATTAGTTGGAGATTTAGAGAGTTTCAATCTGGCAAACCGCAAAGGATTATATCCCTTTAAGTATTAGATCAAGAAACTTTTAAGTTTGACAGATGAGTTTTGCCGTATTGATGAAGTCGTTATCTTCCAAAATTGTTCCTTTACTTTAGACACCATTTAAGAATTAGCTAAAATAATCTCTACGCCCATTGGAGGCGTCACAAAAATTTGATGATGTGCATGAAAACAATGTATATATACCAATTGGGAGCGTGGCAAATCGAAAAATGTGTATGTTAGTGTTTAGGACGTGAATCAGTATTCCGTAGTCGGTTAAGTACGACTGCACCGTTTATACTTGTTATACCCGAACCCATTACAAATGGGGAATCAGGGTATATTTATTTTGTATGTAACAGGCACAAGGAGGCGTGACAGACCCTATAAAGTATAGTTGAACCACTAACCATACAACACATAGACTGGACAACTAGAACAAACTTTTTTCACGAACCAGATTTTGATTCCGCGTCCTAATCATCTTCGTATTTGCTCGGCTCTGTCATTTGCTGCTCGGGTAGCGAAAATATCGTAGTTGATATTCAGTTCGCTGCCAGCGCTCGAACGAAATGATTGTATTCTCAAATGAAGCATCACTGTATGCTATTCTTTCTTTATTCACTCTCTCACTCACTCTCTCTATGCTTCTCTATATATATGTATGCAGGCACAAGCCAGCAGCGCACAAAAATTGAAATTTGAATTTGTCCCTGCTGAGTAAGAGTATGCCGAACTCTTAAACGGCTTTGCCATGCTCATGCAAAATTTTGTGTTTTCGTGATTATTTTTGTGAAGGGTATGAAAGCGATATATTCGCGTCGCTCTCAGAAACTTTAAGAGCTAGTCTAGTCCGTATATTGCACACGCATATGAAGTTTGTTTCAGAAAATAGATAAATAATCACGAGCTTACACAATCATATGATATAATGCGATCTCAATATGCCGTCTCAGTAATCACAAACGTGTTTTCAGTTCAATGCGTTTGTGGCCCTCTATAGTAGTAATAGAGTACATCTGCCATATAATGAATGATTCAAAACTAAGTTAGAATGTATGGTTAGACTCTGTTCCCATAAGGAAAAAGAGTCGATTGGTTTTGTGTAAGGCCAGGCCAGTCTGTCCGTATGAACGCAATATATTTCGGAGACTTCAAATTTTGAACATATATTTATGTATGCTTCCGAAATCGGAAAATTCTTGCACCAGTAATCATACCATTTGATGAGCAATTTGGAATGTATACTCGCGGTGACAACCGAAGTTCTAAAGGCTATGGCGGATATATCTACGCCCATTGGGGGCGTGACAAATCGGGAAAAACGTATATTCTACACCGTTGATTCTATGAAAATCGATTAAAAAATTTATATGCCTACGCCCATTGGGGCAAATCGAACATGAATATATATAGTGAGTTTTAAAATTGTGCTATATTTTGAACACTACTGACACTAGAGACTTGAAATTTGGCAATCTCGGGTTGACAACCGAAGATCAAACGGCCATAGGGGGCGTGGCAAACCGCAAAACTTTATATCGCCTAGCTTTAGAGCTAGAAGCTTCAAAATTGAATGGTTCAGTTACTAATGCCCTCCTGTATCGATGACTCAAAAATAATATTTCAGCCTTTTTGGGTGCGTGGAAAATCGAAAAATACAGTGTAATTTTCGCATTTTTGGAGTGTAAGCCAAAACCAAATTTTGCAGTTATATTACCCTCGGCTCTTTCTAAGAGCTGGCCAAAAATTATGCGTCTAGGCGTGGCAAATCGGCAAAGAAGTTTGTTGTGCCCAGCTGCATATTTCATGCATACAAACAGCTTAGTAGTAATTGCTAAGATGACAGAATGCATACTATCATAAATATAAATTAATTAAATAAAAAAATAAGATTCATAAGTTTTCGACTAATAAACAAAAAGTTTCCAGCGGGATTCGAACTCAGGTCATTTTAAAATAGCATGTAATCGTTAGCTAAACCTAAATAAGTTCACTACTATAAACTCACAATTCAATTGAAATTCTTAGAATACTATAGCATGCAGCCTTTGTATGTATACATAGAAAATCGCTTAATTTGCGCGCACGCAGTGTGTATGAGCTGTCCGTTCGTCCGTATGTATGAGCTCGTCGATTTACGAAGATATAAGAGCTAGAGAGTGCATTCTTTTTGTGTTAGATTCGTATATTATACGCGCAGTACGAATTTGTTCCAGAAATTCGATAACTCGTATATTTCCAGCGTTATCGATCAAAATAATGATCGACATTTAGTTATAAAATTATATCTCGGTCATCTTTAGAGTTAGATTCTCCAAGTTTTCTGCATGTAGATACTAATTTAATTCAATTTCGTTTTCTGTCAGATTTTAAATTCCGGTACCCAATTCACCCCACACCCCCAAATGGTTAACAAATGTATTTCAAATACTAGAGACACAGTTTTATTTGGCATATATGATCATAATCTGAAATTTTGATTACGATTGTCCATCTAGAAACAGAATTATTAATCAAATAAGTTTTCGCAGCAAAACCCATTTGGAAGAGCAAGCGAGACAGCAAGACGCATGCAATGCCTACACACATACATGCCTACAAGCATAGATCAGCTGTGGTGTGTATGTGTGTGTGCGTGTGTGTGTGTGCGTGCTTGTACATGTATAGTTTGTTACGCGTGCAGAAACGAATCGAATAATTCCTTGAATATTAATTGATCGTAGAAGGGTTTCGGGGATCTCGTAGTCGAGCAGTCTCGACTATAGCTTTCTTACTTGTTTTATTGATGTATATGTATATACGATTTCATTACACAATTATAACAGCCTGAGATCATGTGCTAGACTAACGACAGTAGTAAAGCTAAGCTCGTGCTCAGCATACATGAAAATTGCAAATTTTCTCCTTTTTTTTTGCGACAATATTGAGTTTCTATATACCCAATTGAAATGCAATAGCTTTTGTACGTTATGAAAAAAAAAAAAAAAAAACAATTAAGAAGGCTCTAGTCGAAACGGCTCGACTACGAGATACCCTGAACCCTGCAAAACAACTAATACCCTTTTTCTTTGCGAACGTATGAACGCGCTCTCTGCTAACCGCGCAGTTGCTGCCGTGGCTTGGGAGTGGGTTGGCCTATACTTTGGACGCTTTTAACTCCATTTCTAGAGGGACTATCTTTATGAAAATTACAGAGTAAATTAAGAGTATTTATTTGCCAAATTCGAAATGTAGTAGGAAAGGGCGTATGGTACCAAAATCTTAAAATTATAAAATCTGCGTATCCATAATATCTACATATCAAAATATATAAACTGGAAATCTCTAGCTAAAACGGTGTAGAAGTTAAAAAACGTAAAATAAGTAAACGAATTTTCGATTTTTTAATCGATAATAAGGAAATGGGATGGGTTATCGAAAAAAAAAAAAAAAAAAAAAAAAACTAAACTCGTACTGCGTAACTAACATACGAGTATTAGAAATTTCAGCTCTCTAGCTTTTGTAGTTTCCGAAATCTCGGCGTTCATACGGACGGACGGATGGACAGACGAACGGGCGGACAGGGCTATATAAAGTTAATTTTTTGTGGTGATTGAGAATATATATACTTTGTGGGGTCGGCGAAGCATCCTTCTGTTTGTTACATACATTTTCACAAAACCATTATACACTGAATTCCCATATCTTTAGTGGACTGCCTTTTACCTTGTCGGTTATTATACGCTGAAGTGGGAAGGCAAGGTATACTGGTTTTCATACTCTGTTCCTATAAGGAAAAAGAGTATATTGGATTTGTGCAATGTCCGTCTGTCCGTCTGACCGTATGAATGCAATATTTTTCGGGGCTATTAGAGCTAGAGACTTGAAATTTGGAACATTATTATAAAGTGTAAAAATTACCCGATCCGCCCACTAGGGGCGTGGCAAATGGTGCCTATATGCCAGTAATCATACTAGTTGATAAGCTAGAAGGTTGCAATTTGGAATGTATACTCGCGGTGACAACCCAAGTTCAAAAAGCTATTTCAGATGTATCTACGCCCATTGGGGACGTGGCAAATCGGGATAAACGTGTCTTCTACACCGTTAAAGCTAGAATGCTGAAATTTGGCATGTGAGTTAATAAAGATCGATAAAAAAGTTATATGTCTACGCCCATTGGGAGCGTGGAAAATCGGACCTGAATATAGAGTGATTTTGAGACTTGAAATTTGGCATGTATACTCGGGTTGACAACTCAAGATCAATAAGCTATGGTAGATATATCTACGGCCACAGAAGGCGTGGCAAATCTCAAAAGTTTATATCTTCTACAGTCTTAGAGCTAGAAGCTTCAAAATTTGATGGTTCAGTTACTAATGCCATCCTGTATCGATGACCCAAAAATTATTTTTCAGTCCCTTTGGTGGCGTTGCATATCGAAAAATACCCTAAAATTTTTGCAGTGTAAGCAACCAAATTTTGTTATGTTAGCCTCGACTCTTTCTAAGAACTGGCCAAAAATTATGCGTCTACGCATAATACTATAAAGTATATTTATTCCTATAAAAGAATTGCTCTTTGACCAACTGAGGATTTTAACAGGTATGAGTGTATGTGTATGTGTGCGTGCATGTGTGTTAGTTATGCATGCAGAAAAGAAGATGTAGAACTCTTGAAATATGAAATTTTCTAAGGGTTCAGGAAATTTCGTAGTCGAGCAGCCCTTTAACGTTATGATTACGGTGAAATTTTGATAAAGATCCTTTCAAGAGTATTTACAAGCATAGAAGTATATAAAACATTGCACCTTAAGTCGATGCGTAAACTACACAGTTAGTACAGCGCCTGCAGTCTCGACTAGAGCTTTCTTATTATTTGTATTTATTTTACCGTGGTCAGGTCCATTTTTATACTCTGTTCCCTTAAAAAGGGAAAAAGAGTATATTGGGTTTGTGCAATGTCCGTCCGTCCGTCTGTCCGTCCGTCCGTCTGTTCGTCTGTCCGTATGAACGCAATATTTTTCGGCGCTATTAGAGCTAGAGACTTGAAATTTTAAACATATACTCATATATGTCCCCGAATTATAAAGTGTTAAAATTTTCCCGATCCGCCCACTAGGGGCGTGGCAAATCGGAAAACTCTTCCGCCCATAGTCAAGTTATCATACTAGATGATGAGCTAGAGAGTTGCAATTTGAAATGTATACTCGGGGTGACAACCGAAGTTCAAAAAGCTATGGCGGATATATCTATGCCCATTGGGGGCGTGGCAAATCGGGGAATACGTATCTTCTACACCGTTAAAGCTAGAACGCTGAAATTGCATGTGAGTTAATGCTATGATTCTAAGAAGATCGATCAAAAAGTCTTATGTCTACGCCCATTGGGGGCGTGTCAAATCGGACCTGAATATATAGTTATTTTTCAAATTGTGCTATATTTTGAACACTATTGACACTAGAGACTTGAAATTTTGCATGTATACTCGGGTTGACAACCCAAGACTAATAAGTTATGGTAGATATATCTACGCCCACAGGGGGCGTGGCAAACCGCAAAAGTTTATATCTCCTACAGTTTTAGAGCTAGAAGCTTGAAAATTGGATGGTAGAGTTACTAATGTTCTCCTCTATCGATGCCCCAAAAATCATTTTTCAGCTGACTGCAAAACTGCCTGCCACACAGCGCCGCAAATCGGAAAGCATAAAGCAGTTTTAGTTTTAGCTTAAATGCATATGTTTATAAATGATTATCAATTGGCAGCAAGGATTTTATAATAAATATACAAATATAAAAAAAAAATTAAAAAATAAATAATTTTTGAAATGTTTTCTGCGGGATTCGAACCCACGCACATAAGTATAGCTTGCATAGCGCTTACCACCAGCGCCACTGCCCTGAACTGGGCTATGTTAACTAAAACCAAATAAGGCATTGCTAGAGCGCCTTTTGACAAAACTAAAGTAACCATCGAAAAATTCCCAATTCAGTCACAATTCTTAGAATATTCTAGCATCCAAACTTTTGTATGTATACATAGAAAATAGTGTGTATACTCGTAGTGTGTACATGTGTAAATCTGTATGTATGTGTAGGAAAAACGTTTGTTGCTTGCCATGTACGTTTGCTAATTGCCGAAATATTTTGTTAATTAAATGTTTATTAAATAAATAAAATGCACCTATGGTAACAGAGTATATCGCAGTTAGTTTCGCCTAACTGCAACGTTCTTACTTGTTATACCCTGAACCCATTGAAAATGGGAATTCAGGGTATAATGGTTCTGTGAAAATGTATGTAACAGGCAGAAGGAGACGTCGCAGACCCCATAAAGTATATATATTCTTGATCAGCATAAAAAAATAAGTTGTTTGAGCCCTGTCCGTCTGTACATCCGTCCGTCCGTATGAACGTCGAGATTTCGGAAACTGCAAGAGCTATAGAGCTGAAATTTTACATGAACACTCGTATGTAAGCTACGCAGTTTATTTTGTTTTTTCGATAACTCGTCCCATTTCCAAATTATCGATAAAAATCGAAAATTCGTTTCCATTTTTAAGGTTTTTTTGGTATAACTTCTACAACGTTTTAGCTATTGTGGATGCCACGCCCCATCCGCCCCCAATTTGAAAAAACGCATTTCAAATACTAGAAACTTGAAATTTGGCACATAGATAGATTTAGATACTCTCAATCTACTCTGATAACTTCATGAAGATCGTCCATCTAGAAATGGAGTTAAAGGCGTCCAAAATTCAGCCCAACCCACTCCGAAGCCACGGCAGCAACTGCGCAGTTAGCAGAGAGCGCGCCTCTAAGTGCGTAAAGAAGAAGAGTATCACTTTTTTGCAGGGTTCAGGGTATCTCGTAGTCGAGCCGTCTCGACTAGAGCCTTTTTACTTGTTCTCTGTACTATAAGTGGGTGAAATTTTAACAAAGTATAAACGGTAAAAATTGATCATCTATTAGAATAGAATAGAAATGAAAACTGATTTTCATATACTTTAGTGGCCTAACTCAAATTATATTCGGTATATAATAATTTGTTTTCCTCTTTATTTACTTCTAGCTAAATCCAGAATTTAAAATGGAACTGTAAGTAGAAAATTTTGCTAAAGTACAAAACATAGTTTAAAGCGTTATACAATGTTTTACAGAGAAGCGGCCGAAACTGTAGAACCACACGCTCGTTGGGGATCTTTTTTCGCCAACCACTGGAAGGGATGTGTCGTATTCCTAATGCCTCTTTTGTGCCTCCCCATAATATTAATGAATAATATTCCGGTAAGAACATTAAAGTCAACTTCGACTTTATATACATTGAATAATGTGATTCCGCAATTATCGTTTCAGGAGTACCGATGTATGTACATATTATTGATAATGGCTGTGTTTTGGGTCACAGAAGCATTACCTTTATATGTCACATCAATGATACCAATCGTTGCATTTCCCACTATGGGCATTATGGTAAAAATTTCGCTTATCATTAATCATTATTTAAATAGTATTGCTAATCGATTTTTTTCAGGGATCTGAAGAAACGTGTATGACATACTTTAAGGATACGCTTGTCATGTTCATGGGTGGCATTATGGTTGCTCTGGCAGTGGAATACAGCGGTCTGCATAAGCGTCTAGCGCTGAGAGTTATTCAAATGGTCGGCTGCAGTCCCAGGAGGTTCGCATAAACTGTCATCTATTCTATAGTTCTGAAAAGTTCAGTACTATCAATAACTTATTTTCTAGACTACATTTCGGCTTAATTATGGTGACAATGTTCATATCCATGTGGATTTCCAATGCAGCCTGTACAGCTATGATGAGTCCAATTGTGCAGGCGGTTCTTGAGGAACTCCAAGCGGTCAGTCAAAAAATGTAATGGATAAATCAATAGAAGCTAGTGTATTAAATATATAATTTGTTACACAGCAAGGGGTCTGCAAAATCTACCATGAACCTGAGTATCAAATGGTTGGTGGAAAGAACAAAAAAAAGAATGAGGATGAGTATGTTGTATCCAGTTCTAATATATGCGATGATTATACATAGCCTGCTTTACAGTTTACCCTATCCAACAAAAGTGACACAGTGTTATTACTTGGGCATTGCATATGCGTCATCACTGGGCGGATGTGGCACTATAATTGGAACTGCAACAAATCTAACATTTAAGGGCATCTATGACACTGCTTTCCCCAATGCTACCGAAAAACTAGATTTCCCCACATTTATGTTCTATTCGGTTCCATCAATGTTAGTTTATACAGTGCTTACATACATTTTTCTACAATGGCATTTTATGGGTCTATGGCGACCAAAAAGCAAGGAGGCACAAGAGGTGCAGGTGGGCAAGGATAACGCGCATGTGGCCAAGAAAGTCATTGATCAACGCTACAAAGAGCTGGGTCCCATGAATATGCACGAAATTCAAGTAATGATACTTTTCATCGTAATGGTCTTCATGTACTTCACACGCAAGCCTGGTATCTTTACCGGATGGGCCGACTTGCTGCCCGCCAAGTAAGTATTTCTCTTGAATGGACAAATAATAGATGAACAATTTGTTCACTAATATATTATATATTTAGTATAATTATGGCATTTAAAATCTGAAAATTATAAAATCTGTAGAAGTTTTTTTTGATTTTGTATCGATAATTTGAAAATGGGATGAGTTATCGATGAAACAAATTAAACTCGTAATGCCTAACTAAACTACAAGTATTCATATATTCATGTATTCATTCAGTTCTCTAGCTTTTGTAGTTTCCGAAATCTCGACGTTCATACGTACAGACCAGACGGACGAACAGACAGACAGGGCTTAATTCATTTTTTTTTTTTGCTGATCAAGAATATATATACCTTGTGGGGTCTGCCTGTTGAATTCATTTTCACAAAACCATTATACCCTGAATTCCCATTTTCTATAAATTCGCTTAGGGTGATTAAAAACTCGATGCCAACTATATTTGTGGTGATCATGTGCTTCATGCTACCGGCAAATTATGCATTCCTACGATATTGCACACGTCGCGGACCGGTACCAACGTCGCCGACACCGTCACTCATCACCTGGAAGTTTATTCAGTCTAGGGTCCCTTGGGGACTGATCTTCCTGTTAGGAGGTGGTTTCGCTCTGGCTGCTGGCAGCAAGCAAAGCGGCATGGCAACATTGATTGGCAGTTCAATGAGTGGTCTGAAGGTACTTCCTAACGCAGCATTGCTATTGGTCGTCATTCTGGTAGCTGTATTTATGACCGCCTTCAGCTCAAATGTGGCTGTTGCCAATATTCTCATACCTGTGCTCAACGAAATGGTGCGTCAAAATGGTTATTAAAACTGTGGAACTACCCATTTATTATCTCTTTATATTGCAGTCTCTGGCTCTGAAGATACATCCGCTGTACCTAGTTTTTCCAGCAGGCCTTGCTTGCAGTATGGCCTTCCATTTGCCGGTAAGCACGCCGCCAAATGCTTTGGTTGCTGGCTATGCGCATATACGCAGCAAGGATATGGCGATAGCTGGTATTGGACCAACGATTATTACCATTATCGTTCTATTCATTTTCTGTCAAACATGGGCTTTGGTCATCTATCCAAACCTGGATACATTCCCGGAGTGGGCACAAATTGCAGCCGAGGAAGCAGCTAACAAGAGTCGCATGCTGGCCGAGCTAGCTTTCAATAAGACGCATATGTTGGAGGTTGCATCAAATGCGACTCGCCTATTGGCTAACAATACTGAACTCTTAACTGATCTTACCACAAGTAGTTCAAATTTGGTGGGCGGCCTGATTGCCAATAGCTCGCAGCCATTAGCTCACTTGGCCGTCAATGGCACACGATTGTTAACTGAAATTGCCTTAAACAAAACTCTCTAATTGGCTGTAGCAAACTATTTAGTTGTCTTGTCTAAAAGTGGTTACGCGCCCCACGAATAACGTCGCTAGGGGACATGTGCAAAGTAACACACAATTTTTAGTATTGGACTAAATATTTTTACGATCTACAACAGAATTAAGTAAAAAGTTAAAAACAATAAAAACAACTAATGAAAACAATTAAAAAACAACTTGAAACGAATTTACAAAGCTCAAACATTAAACTTTGAACTCATTAATTTTTACGGTTTTTGTGTGACACTACTAGACTAAAATGATGAGTTGAAAGTTAACACTAATTAGGGCTTAATAGATCCTTTCAGCAACCAAGCGCATTTACTAAAAGCCTTTATAGGTAAAAGCAAATTTTTTTAACGTTACATGTGTTAGTTAATAATTGCATTTAGCGAAAATAAAATGTTATATATTTATGTATATATATATATATATATATATATATATATATATATATATAAATATGTTTGTTTCAAACAAAAAGGCATTGAAATGTATTTTTATACTCTTTTTTAGTAACTAGACTGATGTGGTTTTGCAAATGTAAGTTTTATGGAATATAGTAGGAACTTTTGAAAACAATATTTTAATGAATATTTGAGCGCGTATGAAATCTGCCCACATATATATAAGAGTAAGTTTTAATAATTCATATGTTAATTCTATCAATTCATGTTTATATAGTTTTAAAATCAAATAAAAGATCGAAATGCAAAATACTCATTTTCTAAGTAATATTTTTATGAGTATATGTTTAAAATTTCAAGTCTCTAGCTCTAATATCGTCGAAAAATTTTGCGTTCATACGGACAGCAAGACGGACATTGCACAAACCCAATATACTCTTTTTCCCTTTGGGAACAGGGTATAAAAAGTTAACAAAAATAGTTCTTCCGCTTTTTTCAGGCACTTTGTAGGCGAATCTTCACGTATTGTTGAAATCGTTGATTTCTTTTTCTATGCTTTATCCATAATTCCGCAGTATTAACAAAAGATAATAATAATAATAATAACTGCTAAACTTTGATAGCGCAACTGCAGCATGGAACCGGGCTAAACGGAAAACTGTTGTTGGCTTCGAGTTGGTACCTTTACGACTATTAACAACGCTAATTGCATTCAGATAACATGGCACTTTAACACATGCCACTTCTTGCTTCTACAGGGATTCTTGATTAAGCATCAAGGCACTATAAGATCGCTTGTGATTTGCTTTTGATTCTGATTCGAATGTTGAGAAGATTAAACATAAGACTCTTGTTTTACATCAAAGGATTATTTTTATTACGAATCGTTACTAATATGTATTTTCTTTATTGCTAATTTTTACCATATTAAAACAAGGCACACGAATGGGGAGGGGTAATATTATTCAGTACCAGAAAAATGTATCCGCAACCAAAGAACTGATGGTTAGCTCAGCAGAGAGCTAGATTTAAAAAGCAAAAGCTGACCTCTGTGTAAAGGAAGTCAGGCATCTAGAATTTGGATGACTTGATCAGATTGAGCGCCTCAGTAAGCATGCGTCCGAAGTCAGCATGCACCAACGTAAAGTTTTTCACAGCTCGCTCTTGCAAGAACTGACTAGCGTTGCTCAAATTGTCGGCTATGTTCTGCACCAGACGTTTCTTAGCGCAATTGTCGAGGACATGCACCCAGAAATCAGTGACCTGACCATAATTATCCTCCGTATCACCGCTGCTGTACCGATAAACATCACCAGTCACCGGGCAGCAAGTAGACAGGGCACGAGCTCGTGGGCATTCCTGTGGACCATTGAAAGAATTCGGGAAATAGTTTGGTGCTCCATCCTGATTGTCGGTGGCATTCATAAAGCCATCACGTTGATAATTGTTAACCTTAACGCGATACGGACAATTGACTGGAATCTGTAAATAGTTAGGTCCCAAGCGATGACGATGCGTGTCAGAGTAAGAGAATAGACGGCCCTGCAACATCTTGTCAGGTGATGGTTCAATTCCAGGCACCAAATGCGCCGGGCTAAATGCAATTTGCTCCACTTCGGCAAAGTAGTTCTTTGGATTGCGATCTAGTACCATTTTTCCCACTGGTATCAATGGGTATTCCTTGTGGGGCCAAACCTTTGTCACATCAAACGGATTGTACTTAAACTTCTTGGCCTCTTCGAAGGTCATCACTTGTATATAAAATGTCCAACTGGGAAACTTGCAGGTTTTGATACGATTGTACAAGTCACGTATGCTATAGTCGGGGTCACTCGATGCCAGGTCAGAAGCGGTCTTTACGTCCAAGTTCTTAATGCCTTGATCTGTCTTAAAGTGAAACTTTGCGTAAATGGGTTCCCCCTTGGCATTAACCAATTTGAAAGTGTGCGAGCCATAGCCATGCATGTGGCAAAATCCGTCAGGTGTGCCACGATCACTAAACAGGAATGAAACCTGGTGAGTGGATTCAGGACGCAGGGTCAAGAAGTCCCAAAACATATCCGCATCCTTCAAGTGCGTCTGTGGATTACGCTTTTGCGTATGTATAAAACTGGGAAACAGTATAGGATCGCGTATAAAGAAGATGGGCGTGTTGTTGCCCACAAGGTCCCATATGCCATCATCCGTATAAAATTTAACAGCAAATCCACGAGGATCACGTGCCGTATCCGCCGAGCCACTTTCACCGCCCACCGTTGAGAATCGAACAGCTACCGGGGTGCGCTTCTTGATCTTCTCAAACATCTTGGCAGCGCAATACTTAGTGATATCATGAGTCACCTCAAAGTACCCAAAAGCCCCACCGCCCTTGGCATGTACCACTCGCTCTGGTATGCGTTCGCGGTCAAAGTGTGCCATTTCATCTAAGAAATTTACATCCTGCAACAAAATCGGGCCGCGAGGACCAACCGTTTGCGAAGCATCCTTAATTCCAATGGGTGCGCCACTGCCAGTAGTAATTACTCCTGCTGATTCCTGTAAGGGAAAATAAATATTAATTCACTAACGAATACAAATAAATAGGAATTTCCATAATTCTAAGTCACATAGACATATATACTATGTTTCGGTTTACAAGCCAGTTCTAAGTATTAGCTTTCTCAATTGATCTTAACTATTTCTTTAGCCTAAAACGTAATCGTACCAATATATGTTACTTACGTATAATGTGCGCATCGCACTTCATGGGCGGTAGCGATGGCAAAACAATCGTGCAACGCACATAGAAAAGCATACTATATATGCACGTATTCAGGAATATATTAGCAAAGATTATAATATACTTTAATACGCTGTCATTGCAAATAGATAGGATTCTTTGTTGCCAACCTGGGTGCAGCAGTCGCCGCTCCCCGGAATAATTTATCTGTTATTCCACGCGTCGAGGCGCATACATCGTCTGTTTACTAATGGTGTTTTAAGTATACAGCTCTGACTAATAATGAAAATTACTTAGTGATAAATTTAAGATCAAATTAAGTTAAAGGGGTGACAGGGCTTTTAATGTATTTATTTGTTAACTAATTGTATCTGGATTGAATAATATTCTACTTGAGATCCACAAAAATACTCTATAGTGAATGCAACTAACTAGCTAACAGATACAGGTTAGGTGTTTACTATCTGTGAATAATTTATCTACATACCTATTCTTATGCGGACTTTTCTTAAAGCCTCTAATTAAATTCGTATCAATTTCCATTGATTTTATCAAATAAATTAAGTGTTTTATCAATTTCTATCAGGAAACATGAAAATATTATCGATATTTCTGAATGAAATTTATATACATACATATGTATGTAGCTTAAAAGAGGACTCAAGCAGACAAATGACCATTGTCATACCGAAAATATATTTAAATAGTTACAGTTAATAAGGCAAATGGGACCAACTTCGTATTAACTTCCATATACAGAGATTTTGTATCATATACAGTGTAGATGGCATAGTGTTAAAAAAGTTTCTTATTTTTATTTTACTGATTTGCAATCGCAAACGTTTGCACTTTGAGTTAGAAATAAATTAATGTGGGGCCACTTGGGAGGGCGCAATTTGAAAGATAATAAATAGCAAACAATAGGTTTGTTGGGTGTGCGTGTCTAAAGAGCAAATTGATGATAAGACCATCGATCGATAGTACAAAAATGCAAAACATCGGAATTTATAATTGCCAGTTGTATTCTTAACAAGTAAGAAAGCTCTAGTCGAGACTGCTGAACTACGAGATACCCTGAACCCTTCTTCGAACGAATTTCAAGAATGGTTCGTTTCAATTGTGCACGAGTAACAAACTATACATGCAAAAACACGAGCACACACGCATTGCAGGCGTCTTGCAGTCTCGCTGTCTCGCTTGCTCTGCCACGTGGGTTTTGCTCCGGAAGCTTATTTGATTAATAATTCTGTTTCTAGACGGATAATCTTAATCAAATGTTCAGATTATGATCATATATGCCAAACCAAACTGCATTTCTCTAGTATTTGAAATACATATTTTACACATTATGGGGGTAAATTGGAGACCGGAATCCAAAATCTGTCAGAAAACGAAATTGTAATTATATTATGAAATAGAGATTCAAAGAAATGTACAAAAACTATAGTTGAAAGTATAAAATAAGTTTACAAGTATTCGATATATTGCAATGTACATATGTATTTATATATTTATACACGAATTTCGGGCATTCCTTTGAACAAAGAATTCATTGTATAGACGTATTTGAATAATGCCTGACAAAATGCAGTTTCTCGTTAGTTTCCATAAAAAGTCAGTCAAAAGCAGCAACAACAACACGAACAGTTTTATGGGTCAAAAGCTTTCAGTGCGAAATTTCGAAACATATTCTCACATATTTGGTCGAAGCCGAGTGCCAAATGGATTGCATAACCAAATGCTGCAGCTAATTGTTTTCTTGCTTTTTTAATTTATTACTTGCAATCGCTATAATTCTAATTCGTATCGTATTGAACTAGTTTGGTCGGGTTCAACGCCTTTATAATCATAAATGCTCTTTTTTTCGCTCTCTCTCTCTCTCTCTCTCTCTCTATGTCTCAGTTAAGTAGCAACTAGCAACCAGTTTTGTGCAACATCGAAGTGAATTGACTTGAGGCAAAAATAACCTTAGTGGTTGCAACTCCTCGAAGGCCCCGGTTCGAAAGTCTACGTGAATAATTTGAAATACAATCTAAAGTCAAACGGATTCAAGCTTGAAATATAAAATACCATTGCTTACACTTTATATATAATTTAATTTAATTTAATATTTTGCTACTTATTGAAATATCGGCCCCAAGGTGTTTGAAGAAATATGTACGTATTCCAAAATATAACATATATCACCAATACGTACATACATATATACTATAGAAATACTTTCCCGGTCTTTGGATTAAGTTCAATTGGAGCTATGTGTGTATATACACACAGATATGTACATATGTAGCTGCAGATAAGCGTTATCAAAGAATAAGCGATAAGATTAGGTATGGATTTATAAATAGTGAAGCGGTTCTTGTTTGTATAAGATTAAATGCTTTTTACTCTGAAGATGCATTCAACAATTTACACTTTTTACAAGATTTATGAAAAAAAAAAAAAAAAAAAAAAACAACAAGTAAAACGAATATAAAACAGAATATGCAAATATAATTTCTATTGCATTGAGTTCATGCAAAACAAAACAAAACAAAATTAAAAATAAATTAAATAAAACTATAATCACATACATACATATGTATGTAACTATTTGCAATATGCAATTTTCTGTTACTTTAAAAAGAGAGAGATAGTAAAACAGCAATGCATATCTTTGAACTTTGGCTCTGCCTGTATTATCTACTGCAAACTTAGCAGTATGCAGTATTTTGCTCTTTTAGTGTTTATTGGAGTAGAGATTTTATATTCACTAAGTTACCTTTTGGCAGTTCTTATAATCAAGCAATTGATTTGAAGCAGCATCACGCGTAGCCATTTTGATTGCCCTATTTATTTACTTTTAATAACCAAAAATTTTGAGTATACTTTAAACACTTAAAAGTTTTTTGCGTTGTTTCTGATATGCGGCTAATTTTGTTAACTAAAACGCGTAGAACTCAGAGCTCATTGCTTTTATAGGCGGTTTGTCATTTACAGTGTTCTGTGTGGCCGTATGATTTTATCGTCAAAATCTTATGTATGAACTACTTGTACTGCTCAAAGCGCGCACAAACTTAAAAACTAGTTCTGATTTCCATTAAAGAGTATTATCATTATTGATATTTTTAAACATTTACACAAAAAAAATTTGTTATTTTATATAATTTGTGAGCAGCTTTTTTAAACATGATATAGAAAGTAACAGAAATGTTATTTGAATTCATGTTAATTATGTGGTGGCTACCGATACAATATTCTATCGATATTTTGCCGATGTTTTTCTATAGTAAATTATATTTCCGTGAGTTGGCAGCTCATATTTATTGCGGAGGTTGGCAGTCTCCATATTTTTAGTCACTTTCTCAGTCATTCATTCTTCGTACGTTCGTTAGCCTTCGTCTCTCGATTTTTGAAGTAGTAGTGATTTCTTTTTATGATAGTCTCAAATTATACATAGTATATACTGCAAAAGCGAGTATATATATTTATACATATGTACATACACATAATAAATGTAGTGAAACCCATTAGTGTAAATTATAAGCATCAAATTTAAGTGCAATTACAATCAAAATTCAATGGCACTTTCGTAGTTTCTTTTTACGTAAAATACTCATAAAAAACGGCGCGTGTGAAAATTTTCAACAACGACGTAGCAGCAAAAGCAGTCTCAGTGTGTCTCTCCTCTACGTTTCTTTGCTGCAAAAGGAGAAGCTGAGCAACAACAACGATACAACAAAATTCCCCACACACAAAGTAGGCCAACAACAACAAAAAACAGCAAAGCAAGCAACAGCAGCAGCAACAACAACAGAGTGTGCGTGTGTGTGTGTAAAGTGTATTATAATAAAACTGAGAGCTTGTGTGCGTGTAAAATACGAAAAAGAAGTATAAAAAAAGTAGAAAACTCAGCGACCGACAATTTTGTAATTGTGTCAGCCTATTTGTACTTGTGTGTGCGTGTGTGTCTGTAAATAATTTAAATCAAATGTCTTAAAAATGTTTAATTTTGACATTCAAACTTAATGTGCGTATATTTAAAAATATATACATATATATGTATGAGATTAAATGTATATATGTATATATATTTCTATATATAAATATATATGTATGAGCTTAAATGTATATATGTATATATATATATATATATATATATATATATCAAGACAAGTAAAATTAACTTTGTTTCCTTTGCAAGAGGCCAGGCTTACATTATAGAAATAGGGTCTTTGCTAACGAAATATCGTTGCTCATACAGCGCACAGTGGCGCCGACTTCGACTTCAGTTTAACACTTTACCAATGTCTGTAGATGTTCTTACTGCCATGTTGCGCAGCTTTATTAGTGAGTGGCAAGGAACGTTGGCTAAACACAACCGCGAAATAAACTTTTTGGACAATTATATCAAACTGTGTTCAGCTGACGAAGATGTGTTTTTGTTGGTGACTTGCTGACTGCCTAATAATTGCAAACAAAATACACAGATTATTTGCAATATAAGAAAATTAAAAACAAAAAATAAAATTAATAATTGTTTATATTTCTCTACATAAATAAATGATTATATCGCTCTGTCGTTTTATATTATTCTTAATAGTTATGCGTAAGTGAAGTAAATATATATATATAAATATAAATATATATATATATATATATATATATATATATATATATATATATATATATATATATATATATATATATATATAAGGCGAACGGAGACGTTCAACGACGTCAATAGTGACGCTGCAGGACAGGTTTATCAGGGCAAACATAAAGATACTAAACTACCAATACAAATTCATTCACCCCGTCTTTTGCACAGCAAGTGCGTGTGTGAAAGAAACGATGTGTGCAACAATAAAAACAAAGGCAAACATCGCATCACTAGAAAGCAAAGTGAAATTTAATAAAGCAACAACAAAAACGCGCAATACCAACTTAAAACCGTTATTCAACAATTTCAAGAAATAAGTGAAAGAAGGCAACAAATACTGGTTTTCAAAAACATACACATATATATGTGTATGCATGTGTATATGCATAATTTATTTTAGAAAGAAACAACAATAAAAAGAGAGGAGCAACAACTAAACAGTTGCTGTGCGAGAAATTGGTACGTGTGTTATTAGCGTGTATATGTGTGGAACAAGCACATGTGTCTGTAGTCTGTGAACTATGCGAGAAATAGTTAAAAAACAATGTTAAAAGCAATGCTTAACTAATAACAACAGTATATGACAAAAAGTTGAAGTCTTTTAAAAACCTTTAAACTACACGTATGTTAGCGTCAGACCCAGCTACATATACCAGAGGAGCGAGAGCAACAGCAGCTGCTACATGCACCAAATAGGGGACGTGGTTACAAGAGACAAACAAGGGCCGGCTCTGCATTGTCACTTACAAATTGAAATTGATCGCATTTTTCACGGACTCCCACAAGCTTGCACCCTGATTTTCAATTTTCATAAGGTTAGTTTATTGACATGCATAGGCTTTTTTTTTTTTTTTTATAATTAATATGTAATATGCTCCTCAATTAAAAGTGTTTGTCTAACACTAGCGGAAAGTGGTAATTGATGATGATGAACAATTAATTGTGTAAAGTTGTTAGTGTTTATAATATACATACATGTTATCTTAAAATTTAAGATAGATAAAAATGAAATTCAATTCAATTTTTTAAAGTTTAATGAATTAAATGTTGCCAAGTTAGACGCTTTTAATTTGATACAGAACTTTACAGTTTAATCAGAGCAATTTATTTGCAAATCCTAAAGTAAAATACTTTTAAGTACGTACAAATATGATTTCAATCTCTGCTCTTTTCAAATATATTCAGGTAAAAAATGAATTATATTATTATACCCTGAGCCCATTGATAATGCGAAATCAGGGTATAATGTTTTTGTCGATATAGCCATGTCCGTCCGTCCGTCCGTATGTTTGAACGCGTCGATTTCCGAAGATATAAGGGTTAGAGAGTTCATTCTTTTCGTGTTAGGTTAGTATATTGCACGCGCAGTACTAGCTTGTTTCAGAAATTCGATAAGTTTTATATTTCCAAAGCTATCGATAAAAAGTTATCGAGAATCAGTTATAAAATTATATGTCGTTCATCTTTAGAGTTAGAAGTTTTCTGCATATATACAGATACTTATTTAACACAGTTTTGGTTTTTGTCAGATTTTACCGCAGCAAAACCCACGCGGCAGAGCAACCGCGGCAACGAGACAGCAAGACGCTTGAAATGCTTATACACATACAGGCGTACAAGCATAGATCAGCGTGTGTGTATGCTCGTGTTTTTGCATGTATTGTTTTTACGCGTGGAGAATCGAAACGAAAAATTCTTGGAATAGTATTCGTTCGAAGAAGGGCTTAGGGGATTTGGTAGTCGAGCAGTCTAGTCTAGAGCTTTCTTACTTGTTAGTATAATGAATTATGTTTATAGAATTAGTCGCTATACAAGTAATAAAAAAATTAGCTTCTAACAATATATGCAGAGCGATTTTAAACTTTTTGTTTGATGTTTGTTTCATTTTAAACCTTGACCCACTGAAAATTGGAAATCAGAATATAATGGTTTTGACATACGCTGTACGAGCTTATCATATTTTTTTTACAGCTCATTTATTATTTATTTTTATCGATAATAATCGCAAGTATGATTTTGTTTCGTTGCTTATACTCACTTAGAGCTCGTGATATACAATTTATTATGTAGGACCACGTAATGGACACGTAGATTTTGTAATTAAATTTTGTATACCACGCTCACAAAAATCCTGTTTAAAATACAAGAGTCTTGTAATTTGGCTAATACAGATATTTGAATGTTATCATTGCGTTTTGATAGATTAATGAAGATAATCGTTTTACAAGAGGATAAGTGTCCCTAATAGAACCCTTACTGCTGAACATGCGCTGTGCGTTGTGCGTTGTGCATGCATGTAATGTTTGTTATGTACGCATAAAAGTGAAATATCAGGGTTCAATTTTCACTAAAAGTATCATATTTTTTTTTTTTTTTTTTTTTTTTTTTTTTTTTTTTTCATCGGTAAACATTTACTATAACGATGTCAGCTATCACTGATAAATAATTGAGCAAAAATGTATATGTCAACCTATCTCCTTTAATCTTACCCGATAAGAGATGGGCTGGAGACTCATCTCATCATAAAAAATAATGACTAATATACTAAACATTAATTAATATTTTCAAGTTTTGTTAAATTTTAATTAAGTTATTTATAGTTATGATGCCAATATCACAGTTAAACCTGAGCAGTAACTTTATTTATGTAGTTAAATATAAGTAATTGCGTTATTTCATAGATAATCACTTATATATACATATGTACATCGGTGGAATAACGCAATTACCTATTACCTATATATGTATATTCATCTAAAATTCGAATCAGATAATAGATCTTTCGAAAACATGTATTTCTGTGTTTCTGATAAATTGTCTTTCTTATTGCGCTATATACATATAAACGCCTGAACGATAAGCTCTGAGTACCATTATAAACCGGTTTAATAACTTTAATAACTGAATAACTTTTTAATTTAATTTAAGTTATAATATGTCTTGTTTAATAAATAAATGCTACAAATTTATAAACTATTCCCATTTCAAAGTTATCGACCCAAAACCTTTAACTAGAATCAATTAGAAAATTATATCTCGTTCATCTTTAGAAATACAGTTTCCAAGTATATATAGATACTAATTTAATGCAATTTTTATTTTTGTTAGAATTTGGATACCGGCCTCCCTATTCATCTCCATCCCGCGAAATGTATTTAAAATACTAGATACGATCTGGTTTGGCATATATGTACACATGAACGTCATTATCATACTCTGAAAGTTGGATTACGAAATACCCTGGACCCATTGAAAAGCGGAATTCAGGGTATAATTGTTTTGTGAAAATGTATGTAACACGCAGAAGGAGACGTCGCAGACCCCATAAAGTATTCTTGATCAGCATAAAAAAATAAGTTGATCTAGCCCTGTCCGTGCGTCTGTCCGCCTGTATGAACGTCGAGATTTCGGAAACTACAAAAACTAGAGAGGTGAAATTTCACATGAACAGTCGTATGTTAGTTACGCAGTACGAGTTTATTTTGTTTTTTTTTTTTTTTTTCGATAACTCATCCCATTTCCAAATTATCGAAAATTCGCTTACATTTTTCAGGTTGTTTGAACATAACTTTTACACCGTTTTAGCTAGAGACGGGGGCGAAGGGGGCGTAGCATCAAAAATCTGAAAATTACACAATCTGCGTATCTATAATATCTGTCTAAATATATAAAGTCAACTTTATTTTTTATTTTATATTTGCAAAGTTCAGCCCAACCCACCCCCAGCCACGGCAGCAACTGCTTAACAGAGCGCTCGCTCATAAGTGCGTAAAGAAGAAGAGTATCACTTGTTTTTTTTTTGCAGGGCTCAGGTTATCTCGTAGTCGAGCCGTCTCGACTAGAGCCTTCTTACTTGTTTATATTGGATAACGTCTACAAAGCTCAATCAATGTTCAAAATAAGCTCAAGCAATATATAGTGTATGGAAATGAATTAAATACATTTTTATCTATTTGCAGATGCTGAATGTCGTCAATATATTAAAAAAAAAGAGTTCCAAATTAGTGGGACTGTAGGTCACAAAGGTGAATATCATTATTGACTTATACATATATTTATAATCAAAGATCAATATTTAATAAAAGATTTAAGATAGGGATGTCTCAATTCTAAAAGGATTTAATTGCTAAAAAGAACTAGCTCTTGCTTAGCATATTTTGATAAACAAACTAGATTGTTTTTATCGATCATATGAATTTTATGAAAGCGTAGTATCCTTCACTTATAATATCAACAAGCTAATCAGGCAGAGTTGAGAAACTAGAGGAATGAAATTCGATTTCCCTAGATCAATATCAATCAATATTTTGACACCACAGAATTAATCGAGTATTTTAAATAAATTTTAGTTGCATTATTCTCATTTATTATTTTAACATTCGTAAAAGGTTCTTTGCACTCTTATTAATAATGTTTTTCGTTTAAGTTAATTCCGTTTCATTCGCACAACGCTCTTTCCATCTGTGTACATACATACATACAAACACAAATATTCGCGCACACTTATTTATATTACTTGCAATACCAGCGGGCAAAAATGCGTCACAATTTATTTACATTTTCGCTAACGGCAAAGTGAGCACACACTCCGTCGCATGGACATATGTGCACTCATAGATGCATGAATTTTGTTTTTATGCGTGTATGTACATATTTTGGGCCTTGACCCCTACAATCGACAGACTGTTCGCAACTGCCGCAGTTTCTTCGTTGACTACGTCGGCTGCATTTTTGACGAAGTTGATTTCCGTTTCATTTCGTTTTGCTTTCTCTTCATATCAATTGATTGTTTACTTGCAGTAACACAACACAAGTAAGATTATTGCATTTTACTGATTCCGAGTTTTTAAACAGTTGAATCTTTTTTAGTGAAAGAATCGGGAATGTGTCTATGGTATAAAAATTCTCTACTCGAAATATGAATATAAGGGCTATAGAGTGCTGGATAGTTAATATATTCTAGGCATGAAGATGGCAACTAGAATTGTGTATTTAAAATAAGTTTTTCAGTTCGTGGAGAGGGCTCGAAGTTATTGAAAATAAAAAAATTCAAATTATTTGTATTCATTATATAAAGGTATGAACTCATTGCTTGTTATACGATGAGGTCTGAATTGAAGAATGTATATATACTTTATAATGTCTTCCAAAGCTGGTCGAACCGATCTGGTTTTATTTGCTTGTTAGCAACTAAATAACTCTTAAGTAGGAACGTCTCTTTTAGGAATATGGGGCTGTTTCTTAGGTATTGTTATTCTAACCTAGTTATAGAATCTAAAATGTCAGCAATTTATTTGATTACTGTACAAACTATATAGTTGTTTTTCTAAAGCTTTTTATAAAGATATAAATAACACTTTCCATTTAAGATGTATAATATTACTTTCATTCTTACTTCAGATACAATGGATCCAATCAGAAACAACGAATATCAAAAGCATCCGTCTCACCACCCCCAACAACTTCAACATGTAACTTCATATTCACAACATGTAGTTCGAAACTACATAACCCCGCAGCATCATAAGCCTCAGCAACAGCAACAACCACCTGCAGCAGCTCCCCAGCAACAACAACAAGAACCGCCACAACAACACCTACCACCACATCCTCATTACCAATTGGGTGGAAGCAGCTCACTCTACCCTAGTTCAATCAATTACCATAATACACAGCCAGCGGATGCGGAACATTCTCGATCCACCATCTATGTGATGAGCTCACGTAGTGCTGGTAGTTGTGGTGGTGGGGCAGTTGCAGCGTCATCGGTATTGCCGCCAACAGGTGCTGCTGCTACTGCATCTGGTGACGATCCTCATTTACAATACTATACCTCCAACCGAGAGTTAACCGTTGGCAAGAGGTTATCAGAAAGGACGTCTTATCCCGGTTGGCAGTACAAAACGACTGGAACTACTGGAATAGCGCCAGTACCACGAAACCACAATAGCAACATATGTAATGCGCCCTACTGGCTGCAGGACGAACAACAGCAGCAACAATTACATTCAGTACAGCAACAATCGCGTTTAAGTTATGGAAAATCTCAGACGGCTACACGACCAAGTGCAATCAGCTGCAGCAGCAGTAACAGCAGCATAGGAAGCAGAAATGGGGGTGAGAACCATTTTCGCTACTATGAAGACAACAGTAAATACTCGACTGTGGGATCGAGTACTAAGGTTAGCTATGCATCTGCGCCTACCTCTCGCTATGAAGTTCTGGAGCACGGAATAAATCCGAGTAATGAGTTGCTGGGCACGAGCGATCAGCAGCTCAGTCCCAATTATGCGCGCAAGTGTCCACAGCATTATGAGGCGCCAACGGAGCAGCGTAGCGCAAATCACAAAGTCATTTCTTCACAGCTTCCACATCAGCACCAGAGTCTCTACATGCCTTCAAACTTTCAAAATACCGTACATAATGCCATTGAGAAATATGTGCGAGAAACTGCCCCCGCACCCAATTTAGACTATACGAGAAAAAATGCTACATTTACACGACCATCAGCCAGTTACTATGGTCTGTCAGCTGTTGGAGGAAATGACAGTACCGGGAGCAGCAGCACATGTGTCAAATTGGAGCCAGAGTCACCAGCGCTGACCCGTTCTTCACTTTATCATAATCCTTACAGTCCGGCTACAGTCCCATCAGCAAGTCCTGCCAAAGAAAAGGAGGAGCTAGCACCGGTTGCTGTGGCAGCAAGTTCGCGTGATACATCGCCTGCATTGGCACATGCCTATCCCACCAAATATTGCAAAGTTTTGCCTCAATATGCTACGCCAACAACAACAAGGTCAGCTATTGTTGGTGAGCAGAGCCATAGTTCATTTAGCTCTATAAATAATTATACCGGCCATTATCATCATGGTACACCGTCCCCAGCATCTGATCAAGTGGCTTCACCCTTGCCAACCCAGCAACAGTATAATCACACGCCGCCTCCGACGGCAGGCATACATTCAAATGTGTCAAATTATTCTACGCTTCAAGTATATCCGCATGGGCCTGACATCTGCTGTCAGCCGTCAATGACTTTAAAATCAGCACCATCCCTGCCCTGTGGTCCAAAGAAAGCTCCACCCACGTCTAAGCCCAACTATCGGGCACTAATCAATGACATGTTGAAGCGGAACACAACTAGTGAAGAGGAACTCAATCTTCAAATTATTAAAAAAACGCTAAATATGGAATCGCCGGGGAGTCGATTACCAACGGTAGCCACCGGCACCCGCCAGTCGCCAGTCACCATAGCAGTTCATCCAATGTTGGCTCCGATTATTCAAGAACCGCAACAGCAGCTGAATCCACAACTACCGTCGCAGCCAGTATTGTTTCCCACTTTGCCTTCCGCCCAGTCACCTTTGGATTTGTCCATGCGCACGATTAAGCAAACCGCCGATTCCACAGAATATAAGTACCAGCGCATGGCTACGGATTCCTTGGACAGGGTCACAGGAACAGGCACAGGTTTGGGTCTTCCACGTTTTGATATAACCCCAAATTTTGCACGCACCAACAGGATAGTATCGAGCCCATTAGTTGCATCGCCAACGGCAGTAATACGACAAACGCCAGCCAATATAGCGTCACCAGTTGAAGCTACGTCCATGGTCATTAAGGCCGCACAGCAGTTACGGCCCAGCGTGTTGGAAACAAATCCATATGCCAAACGACCCCAACTACCGCCAGAGACAAGTGTTAAAGCGTTGCCAAAATTTGTGCCTAGTCCCAGCACAACCAGTATAAGCACATCCGTGAGCACGATAACGGTAGGTGCACACAAGAGTAGCAATCCGAACTACTTGGGCCGCAAGCGGCATCTACAAGAGTACAATCAAGCCACAGCAGCGGCGGCCGCAGCAGTAGAAGCAGCAACAGCAACAGCGAAACAGTCGCGTTTGGAAATACCTCAAAAAGAAGACATTGTTGACAGCTTAGTTCCAGTAATAGCTGTCAATGAGCACGCGCAGCTGGCAAAACGGGTAGAAGAACCTATAATACCCTCCAATAGCCGTGTAATTAT
This sequence comes from Drosophila borborema, assembly GCA_030914335.1. Taxonomy (NCBI): domain Eukaryota; kingdom Metazoa; phylum Arthropoda; class Insecta; order Diptera; family Drosophilidae; genus Drosophila; species Drosophila borborema. Next base: position 8,466,362 of record JAUESP010000304.1, read on the forward strand.
TTGCTCTCACCCTAAACATGAACAGTTGGCGATGCCAAAAACAGAGTCACGTATACGTACCAAGGCGGAGCTTAAAGGATTCACTTTTACGACACCAGTCCTGGTAATGGCCAATGCAACAACAACAGCATCAACAATACCAGAAGATATGCCAACGGATACTAGTACTGAAGCAAATAACAGTGTTCCACTAGATACGATTGCACCTGCACTGCAACCCAATAATAACATACAAATAAAGTTAGAGCCGGTACCCAGTCCGGAATTCAATGTGAAAGATGTGGAGGATGGCGACGCAGTACGTTTCAACAAAAACAGTCTCTTTGACTGGGGAAGTACGTGCAACAATCTCGTAAAGCAGCTGCTCAGTAAAGCGCTGCCCGCAAAAACAACAACCTCAGGTAATGAAAGCTTTGTCCCGATCAGCAAAATCAAGCTGGAGTTGAGCGAGGATGATCTACCCGTGGCGCGGATACTTAAAAGACAGCCGCTGGCAGCTGATGTCGAATCAGCGGCTACAACTACCACACAACTGACGAATACAACCACAACAAATGGGAATGCGTTAGGTGCTGCTCAAAAAAAGCTAAGCAAGACGGAGCGCGAAAAGAAGCGAATGATGCAGGAGCAGCGTATTGCTGCACGCTTGGCACCCACGGCTGGTCACAGTAGTAGTTCCGAGAGCGACACAACCGAGCTACGTAAGCGCAAGACAGCCAGGCAGAAGAAACCACTTATGCGTAAGAGTAAGGTTCGTCGTGCAGATAAAAAGGAGATGGAATTGAAGCACTGCGAGCAGCCAAGCAGCGATGAGGAACAAAATCAAGAACAAAAAAGAATAAAGAGCTCCAGCAAGACAAATATTTTAACGAATGTATCCAAAAGCAGAATTCCCACATTTAAGAAAAGTAAAGTGCAATACACTAGTGATAGGTGCAACAAAAATAATGTTGAAAAGCAACAAGGGAGAGTATTAGAACAAAAGCAGAACTTAGATAAGGACGCTGACCATAAAAGTAGCTCGAGTAGCGGCAACAGTGACTATGAAGAACCTCAGGATCAGCAGAATGAGGATGCTGAAGATGTTCATGATGGAGAAGAGAGTGGGAATGCTTTGGAAGACACCATTTGCAATCAAAGTAAGGGTAAAGCCAAACCCATTTTAAAGAATCGTATAGCACTTAACACGATGACACGATCCAAACGAAAAAAGGAACTCGAGCTGCAGATAGCCAACAGCAAAGTGCTACGCAATGACAAAATCATACGGAACTCGACGACAAAGATTAAGCGAAAATATGTACGTAAACTGGTGCCAGATGCTAAGAAAGATATTATGATGACACGATTGCGAAACAAACGTGATGAGCTCGTTGATAGGGCCAATTTATCGGGACGCAAGCTTAAGAACAATCCCAATAACAAGTCCGGCCGTCAAACCTGCTACAACCCTAAAAACAGTCCAACAAATACAACACCACAGCAACAGCTATTTCTGGAGGAATATAGGTATAAGTTGGCGCTTAAAATACCACAACGGTTGATTTCCATCAACAAGCTGAATAAGTTGCCTCACGTAGCGGCATCTTTACCGGATTTAGAGCGGGGTCATTATCTCACTCAGGAGATGGCTTCCTTTAAGACCACTCGCGGGCGCAAGCCGCGGTCTAAACAACTACAGCAGCTATCGCAACAACAGCAGAAGGCGACACCTAAATCTATTATCGATGTCCTACATCTTCGCGTTACCAGTAATGGAAGTCAACAACAGCAGACTAACACTAATCTAACCAACTCCTCCACAAGCCTGCATAATTATAGTGAAACCTCCCAGACCTCCGCCTCGAATTCTTTGTATGAGCATTTGCAAGAGGTGACGGAGCACAGTATGGAGGATAGCCTGGGCAAGCGGCACTTTAGCATTTTTGATACAAAGGTGCTGCAGAGTAAAACACGCACAGAGTCCAAATTGCAGCAGCGACGTGAGATCATACGCGAAATCTTTGTGGGCACGGAGCGGCCAGCGTCAGCACCGCCAGAGTGTGCACAGCATGATCAGCCCGGCGAGGAAAGTTCTGCGTTAAGCTATCAACAGTATGAGGACTTTCTAGACCAAATGAATCGTATTGTTAACGCCAATAATAACAAACTTTCCCGTCATAGTATTTGCGGCGAAGCAAAGCAAAAACCTGAAACAGTTCCCAGTCGACCTATAGGCTATAAGCGTAAGTATTTGCGTCGCAAACGGAGCTCTGGCTTTGACTATATACGTAAAAAAAAGCGACCCACAACACATCACCATCAGAGCACCAACAGCAACAACACGAGTAACATAAATACTGTATCCGGTGAGCACGCGGTAACAAACATCAGTGCTACTCACGTTGCAGCAGAAGCGGTGGCAGCCGATATTGTTCTTGCAACGACCACAAATGATGAGCGTCTTGATGATACCGACAGCACCATCGCAGGCAGCACATCCCATATGCCAATCATGATCAAGACCGAAATGGAGGTGTGTCGTGAAATACAGAAGTGGGTGCTTAACAAGGGCGTTGGTCAGAGTACAATGCACAAGGCGGCACGTCAGGGATTAATCGATGTGGTTGTGTACTGCTTGGATCGCATGGGTATGAATCCGGATCTGAAGGACAATGCTGGCTATACGCCGCTGCACGAAGCGTGCACCCATGGTTGGTTGGAAATAGCCAGGATTCTGTTGCAGTTCGGTGCTAATCACTCGGAGGCCGCCCAGTCAGGTATTCGACCTCTACATGGAGCTATAGAGAATGACCATGAGGAGGTGGTCCGATTATTATTATCCTATGGTGCTGATCCGTTGCTGGCAACATATTCAGGTATTAGAAAAGAAAAAAAAATTGTATTTTTATTTATTTATTTCTTTTTTTTTCCAAATTTGTAATGCATTTATAATTAATTTATCTTGAAGGTCAAACCCCACTCATGTTAGCTTCAAGCAAATTGATGTTTAGTGTATTGAGCAATCATCTCAGCGATGCACAAAGTGCGGCTGCTGACATAAAACCAATGCGATTTCAAGGACCCTGGGAGATATTTGGTAATAGTTACACAAGGACTTTTAATTCACTACAGTTCAATATAAAAATAAATTCTTTTGTGCTTATAGATGAAAAGGAATATGGTTTTAATATTTTCGATAATGTACCGAATACAACATGTGATATGAGCAGAGCTCAACCTAAAAGAAGAAGCAAGCAGGAACGCAGCGATGGCAACAACGACAATCCAGCGAAGCCCAAGCCCAACCGTAAAAGCAGCAATATAAATCAATTTCGCGAGAAGAGGGAGAACAAAGGAACAATTAAAGAGAACGGGGAGATAAATGCAAAGACTGCAAATGAAACAATAATTACATTAACAGCAATAGCAACAGAAACAGCAACAACAGTAACAAAAACAGATGCAACAACAGCAACAGTGAAAATAGAGTCTGATGCGGGCTTAGAGGATACAAACAACAACAATAATAATAGGAAAAAAAACGATATTAACATTGAGAAAAATGTAACGAGCGTTGTGAATGGCAAAAATGAGGTCAAACTGGAACCAGAAGATGTCGAGAATTTGAGCATAAATATTAATGTGAAAGGTAATGAAATAGTAGATGATCGCAACGATCATGTTGATATTGGTCACGAATACGATGACGACGACGGAGACACCTTCACGGATCAATTGAACGGTGATATTTTTAAATTCGAAGAAGCCGATATACCCTTGCCACCACTATACTTGCTCAAGGATGAGGGCAGTGATAAATGGGTACTCCTTAACGATTTGTGCAATTTACTTAAGGTTAAGTCGAAGGATACTCTGCTCAATAAGGTAAACGCAAACAAATAGCTCTATTACTGCAATCGAACTATAGTATTTGATTCTGTTCGTGTTTTAAATAGATTTGTCCAAATGGGAACAGCATAGCCAGCAACCAGAAGCAACTGCTTAGAGAGTTCAAAATTGACGACTTTCTGGAACAGGCGACTTGCCTGCAGCTCCTGTGCGCCGGCGAGAAGTTGAATATGTTTAGCTCCTCAAAGGTTGTGCTCATCAGATACAACGATAGTGTCAGAAATTTGTTGGGCGTTAAAACAATTGTAATGAAATTTTAGAACGAGTAAATTTTAAAACAATTTATAATAATATATATATGTATATTGGCTTATATATATATATATATATATATATATATATATATATATATATATATATATATATATATATATATATATATATATATATATATATATATATATATATATATATATATATATATATATTTTAGGGGTCGTCTGCAGAAGACAGTCTTCTACGACACAGTTAAAGCTAAGTGCAAAGTGATACAAAGGTGCTATACCCACACATTCAAAAAAAATTTAAAACTAAAGAAACAAATTAGCAAGAAATGAGCAACGCAAATCAGCGATTAATACTATTGATTGACACAGGGCACCCGATAAATAGATAAATCAGATAAGGTAATAGACCTCATTGTGTAATTAAATCTTTGGTTTTTGATCCACACATTGATTAAAATTAGATCATATTTAATGAGAATATATTGTAATAGCTTTGAAAATGAAAAAAAAAAATTAATAAATATATATATATATTTATGTGTAAAGTATTTTAAAATGAAATTAACAACAAAATGATATATGATTAAACTCCAGTGTACATAAGCTAATAAATATATTTAAGATATGATTTTAGAATATAGACTTATAATTTTTGGACGTAATATTAAATTAATCATAAAATAATATTAAATTGGACAAACACTTAGAAATTAATATATAGAACATACAAAATATATTAATATATATAATTGGTGTATTATATTTTGTAAATAAGAGAAAGCAACCATATTTATATAAAACATTGTGTAATTTTCAATAACAAAGATGAACGGAAATGCAAACTATTTTCTATCAATAAAATCTAAAGATTTTCATGTTTTGAAGATTGTAAATCAAATCTTTTAAAGTCATAACCGATCAGATTTCCCAGTTTTACTATTGATAAACTTAGGGTTAGTAAAGTGGCTTTTTTTTCTATTAATTTAATATGTGTAATCCATAATTATTGCAACCCAAATTCAAAATTATAGCCATCAACTTGTTACACTTATGGGGCGAACTGACAATACTTTCAAGATTAATCTTAATTCAAATATGTTAACTAGACGGACAATCGTATTCAAACGTTTATTTTATGATTATGATATTAATGCTTATGCTAAACAGAACTGCATGTCTCTAGTATTTGAAATGCATTTTTTACACATTTGGGGATATGTGGGGCGTACTGGGGACCGGAATTCAAAATCTGACGAAATTGTATTAAATTAGTATCTATATATACAGAAGACTTGGGGGCTCTAACTCTAAAGATGAATTAAATATAATTTTAAAACTGATTCTCGATATATTCGATTTAGTTTATCGATAACTCTGGAAATATACAAGGTATCGAACTTCTCAAACAAACTCGTACTGCGCGTGCAATATACGGACCCATTTTCAATGGGCTCAGGGTATAAAAAATGTAATGTGTGCTACACAAATCAAGAACAGATATAGACGTCTTGAAAGTTTGTTGTTAATAAGCGCTAATAGATGGCGCCTTTTAGTTTCCATTATATTCCGATAGTTGGCGTCTTTACTAAGCCATCAAGCACGAATACACAGTTGCTTTGATATATAAAAGCTTTAAGCACAAAGCTTGTGACGGTGCTTGCCATATGATGCCGTCCTTGTTCTTCAAATGCGCGTTTAAAGGCCAAGAATAATTTTAGTGCTGTCGCTGTTGGCTTGCTGCCATTTATACGTCCTTGGCCCCGCTCCACGTTTGATACGTCTATCTTTGCATACGTTTATGCTTGTGTGTGTGTGTGTCCCGTATGTATGTATGCGTATGTGCTTTCCTCTTCTTCTACCTACGCCAACAACTTCGATACTCTTACTGTGTTCCCGTTTGTGTTGGCCTACAGACCTAATTCTTGCGTGTTCTGTGTGCTGTGCAGTTTAAAAAGAAATAAAATAAAATCGAAATAAACAAATAGATAGAAAGTAAAAGGAACTAAATTCAAGCAGCGTGGCACGTGTCGACGACAGGAAAAATTGATTTTAAAATGGTGCGGGTATTGCAATTTCAAGAGCAGCAATAGCAACAAAAGCCACCAAAATTGAAACGCAAGATGAAAATGTGTATTAATATGCATAACCAGTGTCAGAAGTTGAAGCTAGTTTTAATAACGGCGGTGCAAGCTTTGTAAAATTATAACATACCTATGTGTATATATGTATATGCACACATTTATGAACTATACATATGTATGAACGTACATAGATAAATATTTTTTTCCGTCATAGAATTGGAGCAAAGCAGCTAAAATAACAAAATTGGAGCGCCCCCTGCCAGCCAACAGCAACAACACGTAAATGCGTGTATATGTGTAAAAATGCACATGTATGTGCACACTTTTCTCATGTGTTCGTTCGTTTGTGTGTAATAGGGAATTGCAATTTGTTGTTTTTGTAGGAAGAGCTTTTCGCTTGTTGCGCGTGCTCGCCTTTCCCTGCGCTTCGTTCTCATCGCCTCCGTTGTGCAAGAAGTTTTCGTCGTCTGGCTCGGCATAATTGCAATAAATTTGTTTTTTTTTTTTTTGTATATACACATACATAGAAAGAATCAGTAAATCCCGATGCTACTGTCGCCCCATGCAAAAACAAATTCCATGCGCGAAAGACAACAATAAGAGCGAATAACGAATAGGCAAAGTGAAAACGAAAGAAGCAACAGAAGTGGCGCAGCGCAAATAATAAGAACATACACTAGCAACGAAAACAACAAGAATTTTAAAAGTGAGCGCAACTGTGTTCGTGAGTGCGGCAAAAAATAAAAAATAAAAAAATGCTGAAAAAGCTCTCGACAGCGACTTCGCAGCTGCTGCCGGCGCAGGCGGAAACTGCATCAGTGCTGATCGTAGCGGAGAGATCGAAGCTACAGGGGCAGTATGAATCACGATAGTTCTTCTTTGTGCGAATACCGTGTGAAGTGTACAAACAAATAGAGAAGGTGACGGGGCGACACAAACAACGGCAAAATAGCACTTTTGCTTTCGGTCCCAACTGGTTTTAAGAACGGCAAAAGGAAACAACACAGTAAACTGTGCGCCCCATAAGACGCCGGGGCAGTATCATCGTTTTTGTTGTGAGCTGTGAGCTATGTATGTAGCGGCGCATGCGCTGCAGAGATACGTTGCTGTTGACGTCACAAAAATCAGTATATTTATTAAGCATGAATGGAAGGTTTGTCGCTAATATTTTTTGTATACTTTGCTTCTATATTGTTTGACCGACCGATCTTGTAGCTATTTAGAGTTATTAGTTTTGTGCAATGTCCGTTTTGTTGTCCATCTGTCTCTCTGTATGAATGTAATCCTCGTAGCCTCGCGGCTATTAATGCTGGAACTTGAAATTGGGATATATATGAATATATATATTCGTGGGTCCCCTCGTCAAATGGTGTTCAGATATTTGCGATACGTCCAATCAGCTCATGGCAAAACTGAAAATTCCAGTTCGTATATTATATTTTTTCGATAACTAATGTTATTTATATTTATCGATAATACTCAATAATTGGATTTTTGTTTGGTAATTTTTATACCCTGAACCCATTGAAAATGGGAATTCAGGGTATAATGGTTTTGTGAAATGTATGTAACAGGCAGAAGGAGACGTCGCAGACCCTATAAAGTATATATATTCTTGATCAGCATAAAAAAATAAGTTGATTGAGCCCTGTCCGTCTGTCCGTCCGTATGAACGTCGAGATTTCGGAAACTACAAAAGCTAGAGAGCTGAAATTTCACATGAACACTCGTATGTTACCTACGCAATACGAGTTTATTTTGTTTTTTCGATAACTCGTTCCATTTCCAAATTATCGATAAAAAATAGAAAATTCATTTCAATTTTTTAGGTTTTTTGGGTATAACTACTACACCGTTTTAGCTAGAGACTTTGACTTTATATATTTAGTTAGATATTATGGATACGCAGATTTTGTAGTTTTCAGATTTTGGATGCCACGCCCCCTTCGCCCACAATTTGGAAAAAACGCATTTCAAATACTAGAGACTTGCAATTTGGCACATCGATAGATATATACAGTGACGAACATAATTATTGGCACAGTATGCTTATAAAACAAAAAATTTTTGAAATAGATTAGAATATTTATTCAATGACACCAACAGAATTTTGTAAAAATCTTAAACGTAGAATTAACAAAAATTAAATAACTAAAAAAACACGTCAATTTCATTGAACAAAATTATTGGCACACTAAAAAAAAAACTTAAAGAAATATAAAAATATGATGAAAAACAATTACTAAAAATGATAATTAATATTTTGTACTTAAGCCTTGTGCTTTTATAACGGCTTGTAAGCGGTTTGGCATCGAATTAACTAATTTTTTAGTTACTTCTTCACCAATTTTTTGCCATTCCTCAGTTAAAGCTTGCTTTAATTCGGGTTTGTTTGTAATTGCGCGTTTGGTTATGCGCCTATCCAATTCTTCCCACAAGTGTTCAATTGGATTTAGGTCTGGAGATTGTGGTGGGTGCGGTAGCACATGGGCGGTGTTGTACGCAAGCCACATTTTGACAATATGGGCAGAATGCTTGGGGTCGTTGTCATGTTGAAATGTGAACGAGCTTGGTAATTTGAGCTTTTCGGCGCTTTTTTTTAAGTTATCCTTTAAAATATTTAAATATATATTTTTGTCCATTATACCGTCTATAAATACCAACTCGCCCACACCTGCAGCAGACATGCAACCCCAGACCATCACCCCACCACCACCATGTTTAACTGTTGGCGTAATGTTAAGTTTGTCGAATGCAGTATTCGGCTTTCTCCACACAGTTTGGCGCCCGTCCGATCGGAATATGTTGAATTTGCTCTCATCTGAGAACAATACTTGACTCCAGTAATCGGATGGCTTACTAATAAAGTTCTTAGCATAGTCCAAACGCTTATTTTTATTGCCGGTTGTGATATAGGGTTTTCGTCTAGCCACACGCGCTTTGTAATTCGCCTTGTGCAGTACCCTACGTACCGTAATCGGGTGAACCTCCTTTCCCATTTCATTTTTAACTTCAGCAGTGATCTGTGTTGATGATATTTTCGGATTCTTTTTCACCTTTCGAAGGATTTCCCTGCATTCACGGCTGTTCAGCAATTTTGGGCGGCCTGTGTGTTTTGAACTTTGCAGGTTACAGGCTTCCTTGAAGCGCTGCACGATGCTTCGAATTGTAAATCGGCTTCTATCCATTAGTTCTCCTATTTCTGCATAAGATTTACCTTGATCGTGTAAATGCAGTATTATTTTCCTCTGAGCTATCGATGTTTCTTTTTGTTTAGGTGCCATTTTTTAGAAAATTAAAAAAATAAGCTCAAATCTCACAAAATGTAATATTTTTTAATGCAAATGTGCTCAGTTTTAAATAACGGAATATAACAGATGGGGAATTTGCCAAAACGGTGTTGCCCAATCGGTCAAATTGTTCAAAAAATACAAAAGAACCCTAAGTGTGCCAATAATTTTGTTCAGCTAAATTGACTTCTTTTTGTCGTTATTTAATTTTAGTTAATTCTACGTTAACGATTTTTACAAAATTCTTTTGGTTTCATTTAACAAATACTCTAGTCTATTTAAATAATTTTTTGTTTTATAAAAAAATATTTTCAAAAGACTTGAAAAGTTGCTATGAAGCTTAAAAAGCATACTGTGCCAATAATTATGTTCGTCACTGTATACCCTTAATCTACCCTGAAAATGAAGATCATGCATCTAGAAATGGAGTTATAAGCGTCCAAAGTTCAGCCCAACCCACCCCCAAGCCGCGGCAGCAACTGCGCAGTTAGCAGAGAGCGCGCTCATAAGTAGAGCGTAAAGAGGAAGAGTATCACTTTTTTTTGCAGGGTTCAGGGTATCTCGTAGTCGAGCCGTCTCGACTAGAGCCTTCTTACTTGTTAGATTTTGTTTGCTATCTCCTTTTCCCTAAATTTGTAAAAACATTTTGCAAATACTAGAGACTTAAATTTTGAATAGACATATTTGAATACTAGATCTAGAAATGGATTTATAAGCGCCTGTATCTTGCATTATTATTTGTAGACGTAGAGACCTACATGGTTACACACCTCTTTTTGTATATAGATAGATACGAGTATTTATGAGCTTGTGTGCGAACTGTAGCTGCATGTAAAAACATAAGGCTTAAAGTTGCTAGATCTTGATTGTCTTGCGCGATTTGGTTTGGCAATGCTTACAATGCGTGATGCATTCTAACACCTGTAAATGAATTTCAGACCCACTTAAGTACATATTTTATACCTCACTAGAAAATTTTTAGTAAGTGCCTTGCAAGAATCTTTTCGATTTTAAATATTAATGGACTTCTAAAGTAATTATAGTCTTGTATTGATATTTGTAGATGTATGAATTTGCATGTAAATATGTGTGAAGTTTAAGTGAGATCGACTAACTAAAAGACTTTTATCTAGATTTTGGCACACTGGCTTCAAAATGGTTATATAAGTGAGCATGGTACTTTGCTATGTGTCCTTGTGTTCCTTTCGTGAAGAAGTATTTTATATCCTGAACCTGAAAATGGGAAATCAGGGACCAATGGTTTTGTTAAATTTAGGCAGACCCTATAAAGTATATATTTTCTTGATCAGGGTGACGAGCTTAGTCGATATAGCCATATCCGTCCGTATGTATGAACGTGTCGATCTCAGAAATTATTAGAGATTTCATTATTTTCTTGTTAGGTCAGGTATAGATTAAATCATTTATCGAGAATTAGTTAAAAAATTAGATCTCGTTCCTCTTTAGAGCTGGAGTCTCTAAGCCTTCGGCATATACATATATTTTAATTTAATACAAATTCTTTTTTAATTAGATTTTGAATACCGATCTCATATTCGTCCATCCCCTAAATTTGAAAAAAACGTAATTAAAATATTAGAAACTTGCAATTTGGCGATATACAGATTTTAGTGCTATTAATAATTATTCAGAAAGTTTTAAAAAGCGTCCAAAGTATTGCCCAACTGCACCCAAAGTCGCTGCATTAACTATACAATTAGCAGAGAGTTCGTAAAGTTCGTAAAGAAGAAGAGTATCATATTTTTTTGCAGGGCCCAGGGTATATCGTAGTCGAGCCGTCTCGACTAGAGCCTTCTTACTTGCTTTATAATGATTTTTATACTCTGTTCCCAAAGGGAAAAATTGTATATTGCTTTTATGCAATGTCTGTCTTGCTGTTCGTTCGTCTGTCCGTATGAATGCAATATTTTTCGATGCTATTGGAGCTAGAGACTTGAAATTTGGAATATATACTCGTGTATGCTCCCTAATTATAAAGTGTAGCTAGAGAGTTGCAATTTGGAATGCTTACTCGCGGTGCCAATGAGAAAACTTTGATGATTAATAATTCTGTTTCTAGATAGACAATCGTATTGATATCTTCAGATTATGATTATGATATTCATATCTATATGCTAAACGAAACTGCATGTCTCTAGTATTTGAAATGCATTTTTTTCACATTTAGGGGTGGTGGGGGTGAAGTGGGGACCGTAATCCAAAATCTGACAAAAACCGAAGTTGGAGACTTGGAGACTCTAACTCTAAAGATGAATTAGCTAGAATTTTATAACTGGTTCCCGATAAATTCGTTTATCGATAACTTTGAAAATATACAAGTTATCGAATTTCTGAAACAAACTCGTACTGCGCGTGCAATATACGGACCTAACACAAAAAGAATGATCTCTCTAGCTTTTGTATCTTCGGATATCGACGCGTTCAAACATACGGACAGGCGGACATGGCTATATAAACTTTTCTCGTCACCCTGATCAAAAATATATATATTTTATGGGTTCTGCCACGCCTCCTTCTGCCTGTTACATACATTTAACAAAACCATTATACTCTGGGACTCAGGGTATAAAAAGCTATGGCGGATATATCCACGCATACAGGAGCTTGGCAAACCGCAAGAGTGTATATCTCGTACAGTTCTAGAGCTACAAACTTACTAATGACCTCCTCTATCGATGACCCAAAAATAATTTTTCAGCCTCTTTAGAGGCGTGGCATATCGAAAAATATCCTGTAATTTTCGCAATGGAGTGTAAGCGACCAAACTTTTCAGTTGTGTTGCTCTCGGCTTTTTCTAAGAACTGGGCATAATTATGCGTCTACGCAGGGTATAATGGTTTTGTGAAAATGTATGTAACAGGCAGAAGGAGACGTCGCAGATCAGCATAAAGTATATATATTCTTGATCAGCATAAAAAAATAAGTTGATCTAGCCCTGTCCGTCTGTCCGTCCGTCTGTCCGTCTGTATGAACGTCGAGATTTCGGAAACTACAAAAGCTAGAGAGCCGAAATTTCACATGAACACTCGTATGTTAGCTACGCAATACGAGTTTATTTTGTTTTTTCGATAACTCATCCCATTTCCAAATTATCGATAAAAAATCGAAAATTCGATTACATTTTTTAGGTTTTTAGGGTATAACTTCTACACCGTTTTAGCTAGAGACTTCAACTTTATATATCTAGATAGATATTATGGATACGCAGATACAGTTTTCAGATTTTGAATGCCACGCCCCCTTCGCCCACAATTTGGAAAAAACGCATTTCAAATACTAGAGACTTGCAATTTGGCACAAAGATAGATTTATATATCCTTAATCTACTCTAAAAATTTCATGAAGATCGTCCATCTAGAAATGGAGTTAGAGGCGTCCAAAGTTCAGCCCAACCCACCCCCAAGCCACGGCAGCGACTGCGCAGTTAGCAGAGCGCGCGCCTCTAAGTGCGTAAGAAGAAGAGTATCACTTTTTTTGCAGGGTTCAGGGTATCTCGTAGTCGAGCCGTCTCGACTAGAGCCTTCTTACTTGTTTATACCCTGAACCCATTGAAAATGGGAATTCAGGGTATAATGGTTTTGTGAAAATGTATGTAACAGGCAAAAGGAGACGTCGCAGACCCTATAAAGTATATTCTTGATCAGCATAAAAAAATAAGTTGATTGAGCCCTGTCCGTCTGTCCGCTCGTCCGTCCGTAGATTTATATACCCGTATGAACGTCGAGATTTCGGAAACTACAAAAGCTAGAGAGCTGAAAATTCATATGAACACTCGTATGTTAGCTACGCAATACGAGTTTATTTTGTTTTTTCGATAACTCGTCCCATTTCCAAACTATCGATAAAAAATTGAAAATTCGTTTCAATTTTTTAGGTTTTTTTGGTATAACTTATACACCGTTTCAGCTAGAGACTTCAACTTTATATATTTAGATAGATATTATGGATACGCAGATTTCGTAGTTTTCAGATTTTGAATGCCACACCCCCATCGCCCACAATTCGGAAAAAACGCATTTCAAATACTGAGACTTGCAATTTAACACATAGATAAATTTATATACCCTTAATCTACTCTAAAAATTTCATGAAGATCGTCCATCCAGAAATGGAGTTATAAGTGTCCAAAGTTCAGCCAAACCCACCGCCAAGCCACGGCAGCAACTGCGCAGTTAGCAGAGCGCGCGCTTATAAGTGCGTAAAGAAGGAGAGTATCACTTTTTTGCAGGGTTCAGGGTATCTCGTAGTCGAGCCATCTCGACTAGAGCCTTCTTACTTGTTTTCGTTAGTTGTCAAACCTTAGCAAAAATCATTTGTAAAATTATAATGGGTACATCCCACTATGGAAAAAAAAAACATTTTTTTGGCAAAATATAATGCATATAATATATGTATATAGTTAATTGTTTATTGTTGTTTATAGTGCCAATTTAACAAATACTGCCATGTTTCGTGGAGTAATACTTGTGTAGAGCGTTCCACTAAAAACTGTGTATTCTACGTAAGAGTGTGTAGAAACTGATGTAAAAAGTTTTCCTTGCGCTTTTTGCTCCTTTCCGAATAAATTTAAAAAAAATCAAATTTTCATCAGCCCCATTAAAAAGAAGTAGCGAAAGTGATACTTTTAACAAAACCCTTATACCCAGTGCAGTTGATACTAATGTATGTAACACGCAGAAGGTGACGTCGCAGACCCCATAAAGAATATATATTCTTGATCAGCCTAAAAAAATGAGTTCATCAGCCCTGTCCGTCTGTCCGCCTGTCCGTCTTAGAGGTGGGCATGGGCCGAAATTTTGCACCCAACCCGACCCAGCCCATGGCCCGAAGAGCAAAATTTTACCCGCACCCGAAAGCTAAAAAAATTTTGCAACCCGAAACCAGCCCGCCCGCCCGAAAAATGTGTTTCTTCTATTTCTTTTTTCCTCCGAGGTCTTCTTTTTTTAGTGATCACAATTGTAATAGCTAGTGATGATAATTATAATTGAGATAATCAATAACAAACGTAATCGATAGTGTACACGAAGTTAAGAAAAGAAAATATTTGCAATCAAAATTGTAAATATTAAAATATTTCACAATCGCGTTCTCATATTTCCAAATTATTTTGGGTAAAGCGGGTTGAACGGCGTAACCCGAACCCGCCCGCACCCAACCCGAAACTCGATTTTCCAGCCCATACCCACGGGTACCCGAAAAAACCCAGCCCATGCCCATCTCAGTCCGTCTGTCCGTCTGTATGAACATCGAGATTTCAGAAACTGCAAAAGCTTGAGCACTCGTATGTTAGTTACGCAGTACGAGTTTATTTTATTTTTTCGACAACTCATCCCATTTCCAAAAAGTTTCGATAAAAAATCGAAAATTCGTGTACATCTTTTAGGTTTTTGGGGCATAATTTCTACACCATTTTAGCTAGAGACATCAACTTTATATATTTAGATAGATATTGTGGATACGCAGATTTTGGATGCCACGCCCCCTTCGCCCCCAATTCGAAGAACCACAAAGGAGAAGAGTATCACTTTTTTTGCTGGGTTCAGGGTATCTCATAGTCGAGCCGTCTCGACTAGAGCCTTCTTACATGTTATACCCTAAACTAGTGATGTAAATTTGAATGAAAACATCGATGTCGATGTCCATCTATGTGTTCAAAATCAAACATCGATGTTGGGTTGAAACATCGGATTGAAAATTCGATGCATCGATGTATGGCTGATGTTTTAAAACATTTCCGTTTGACAATAAAACGAATATTTTATGTTTTTTAAACTGCAAAATTTTGTTTGCAATTTTGTATAAATTGGGTTAGGTACTTTTCATACCTTCCCAAACACATAAAGGGTCACTTTCGAATGCGGTTAACTGCATTTGAAGATAAGCAGTTATTTCTAAATCCATGTCCACATTCGGATTATGACGTTGAGCAAGCTCATAATGGTGGTCCCAAAAAGATATGGAGCTCACTGTAGTCTGTGGTATGACTTCATTCATAAGGATTTAAGAAGGATCACTAAAATTTTAAAGTTTGCTGTTCACTTATCACAAAATGGCAATGTTATGTTATTATGAAATTAAACCATTGATGTTTTGCAAAACATCGATGCATCGCTCAACATCGGTATCAGCGAAAACATCGAAAAACATCGGAAAAATCAGTAAAAAAAAACATCGATGCTCGATGCATCAATGATTTTTTACATCACTACCCTAAACCCATTGGTTCTGTGAAAATGTATGTTTTGTGAAATGTATTTATTTATTTATTTTTATTTATTTATTTTTTTTTGAAAACTCATCCCATTTCCAAATTATCGATTTAAAAAAATGAAGGATACGAATATTCTGTAATTTTCAGATTTTAGATGCCCTCAATTGAAAAAAAAAAAACTCATTTCAAACACTTGAGACTTGCAAATCTAGAGACTTCAAATTTGACAAATGGACACATTTGAATGCTTATCATTATCTATTTCATGAAGATAGTCCATTTAGAAATGGAATCATAATATACCAAAATATGCATGCATTCGTGAAGTAGGAGAATATCAGTTCATTGCAGGTTTCTGGGGATATCGTAGTCGAGCATTCTCGATAGTCTTACTTGTTTATTTCTTTTTTGCTAATTCTATAATACTTTATTTTATTTCAGTTGGAGTGCAACTCTTATTATATTTATCTGCCAATCCGACTCAATTACATATAAGTAAAACTTTAAGAAAAATAACATTATAAAAACCAATGTATTAATATGGAAAATTTTAATGTACCTTTGCTGACCGAGAGCAGCAGCAGCAGTATCGTTAACTATGCAGCCAGCACTAACGATATTAACAATCAACATGGCCAGCACCTGCGTAACCAACAGCCGCAGCATCATCAGCAACAATCGCTTTCTCATCCTCACAAGGATCAAATGTTGGCCGCTGGAAGTACTCCGACTTTACCCTTTATTAACTATGCACAGTTGCAAAAGAACACTCATCCCAATTCCAATCCTCTGGTTGACACCTTTACTTCATTGCAATCTATCGACAGCAACCAATTGGATGTTGCTGTGTCTTTGAGTGGACTGTGCGATCGCATATTTGCCAGTCCAAATCCGCATAGCAACAGCACCACCACCACCACCACCAACAACAACGACCATGTCGATGATAAACTGTCAGCGACATCTAGTGGTAACAATGTACCACTTATATTAGAATCCGTCACTGTGTCATCGTTTGCCAATATACTGTTCAACAACCACAACAATACCAATAACAGCAATAATATTAATAATAATAATAACAATAATATTAATAATAATAATAACAATAATAATAATAATAATAATAATAATAATAATAATAATAATAATAATAATAATAATAATAACAATAATAATAATAATAATAGTAATAATAATAGTAATAATAATAATAATAATAATAATAATAGTAATAATAATAATAATAATAATAATAATAATAACCAACCCACGGCCAACATCGAAACTCTCAATAGCATTGACCCACTGTTGCTCCAAAAGTCGAACTCAGTAGAGTACCATCAGCTAAAGCCATTGAAGCATGGAGCAGGCTCAACGCGGGTTGTGTGTACATCTGGATTTTTAAGCTCTACAACAGCACAGCTGTTAGACTTTGAGGTGGTACCCAGCAGTAATACCAAGGATGCGGTTATTGTTGCTAGTAATGGAATGGCCGACACAACAACTGCAGTTTCGATATCAGCAAGTAGTGTCCACCGAAGATCGCTTCATAGCATCGAGGAGTTGGCGGCCAGTTCTTGTGACGCAACTAAAATCAACACCACAACAATTAAAACACAAGTGCAACAGCAAAATCCGCAGCAACAGCCGCAGCAACACCAACATCAAGCAGGAAATTTAAGTGGATCTAATATTAGCTCCGATGATGAGTCTATCTCAGAGGATGAATTTGGTCTAGAGATCGATGATCAAGCGGGTAAGTAACCCGACTTTAGTGATTAGTTCCGCAACTAGCATTAAATGTTGGCAATATTCTGAAAAAATAAAACCTAAAATAAAAAAATCAAACCGACAAATCCAAAAGGATTAAATCTAACTAATTTAAAGTAAATTTTAATCACCAATAAAATTAGTAATAAATTCACGAAAAGCGAGAAGTAAAACGTTAACTATCATTCAAAATAATAAAAAGTAATACAAAACTCTATAAAAGTGGAAATACAACCTAATTTATTTATTATTTTTTATTGTATTAAGAAATATAATATTATATATATGTATATATTATATATCAGAGTGTACTTAAAGATATATTGATGGAAGGTCACTGTATTTGAACAGCATTATTCTTAAAATAAACCTTCATAATAGTTCGGTGATGTTGGTATAAATAAACAAGTAAAAACGCTCTAGTCGAGACTGCTCGACTACGAGATACCCTGAACCCTGCAAAAAATGTAATACTCTTTACGCATGTATTAGCGCTCTTTTAACCACACGGTAGCTGTCATGTCTTGAAGGTGGGCTGGGCTATACTTTGAACGCTTATAACTCGATTTCTAGATGGACGATCTTTACAAAACTTTCGGAATACATTAATAGCACTCAAATGTGTCTATTTAGATAAACAAGTTTGAGTTTTTTTTTATACCCTGAACCCATTGAAAATGGGAATTCAGGGTATAATGGTTTTGTGAAAATGTATGTAACAGGCAGAAGGAGACGTCGCACACCCTATAAAGTATATATATTCTTGATCAGCATAAAAAAAGAAATTGATTGAGCCCTGTCTGTCTGTCCGTCCGTCCGTCCGTCTGTCCGTATGAACGTCGAGATTTCGGAAACTACAAAAGCTAGAGAGCTGAAATTTTACATGAACACGCGTATGTTAGCTACGCAATACGAGTTTTTTTTTTTTTGATTTTTCGATAACTTATCCCATTTCCAAATTATCGATAAAAAATCGAGTTTATTTTGTTTTTTCGATAACTCATCCCATATCCAAATTATCGATAAAAATCGAAAATTCGTTTTCATTTTTAAGGTTTTTTGGGTATCACTTCTACACCGTTTTAGCTAGAGACTTTATATATTTAGATAGATATTAGGGATACGCAGATTTTGTAGTTTTCAGGTTTTGGATGCCACGCCTCCTTCGCCCCCAATTTGAAAAAAACGCATTTCAAATACTAGAGACTTGAAATTTCGGAAATAGATAGAGTAAGATACTCTTTTCTACTCTGAAAATTGCATGAAGATCGTCCATCTAGAAATGGAGTTATAAGCTTCCAAAGTTCAGCCCAACCCACCCCCAAGCCACAGGGGCAACTGCGCAGTTAGCAGAGCGCGCGCTTATATGTGCGTAAAGAAGAAGAGTATCACTTTTTTTTGCAGGGTTCAGGGTATCTCGTAGTCGAGCCGTCTCGACTAGAGCCTTCTTACTTGTCTCAAATTGGAATTATTTATTAATTAGGAAATAGGTTGAGTTATTGAAAAAGAAAATAAACTCGTACTGCGTAATTAACATACGAGTATTCGAATCGATCGTAATTTTTTTGTTGTTTTAGATTCATTAGATATATTTTAATAAGGAACTCAAAAGGTTATTTCAAATTTGATTACAAACTAAAGCTTTTAAACTATATACATAAATCGAGCTATTTATCAAATTTTGCTCGTTTTTAACTTTTTTAAAATAATTGCTTTATTTAGAACTTTCTCCACAGAGAATTTTGATCACATTGGCAATGCGCCTAGGCATATTCTCCACCAATTTTCAGACTCTTTTCCTAAATGGGGAAAAAGAGTCTATTGGTTTTGTGCAATATCCGTCTTGCTGTCCGCCCGTCCGTCTGTCTGTCTTTACAGCTAGAACGCTGAAATTTGGCGAGTGAGTTAATGATATAATTCTATGAAGATCGATCAAAAAGTTCTATGTCTACGCCCATTGGGGGCGTAGCAAATCGGACCTGAATATATAGGTATTTTTCAAATTGTGCTTTTGTGCAAATTGAATTGGGTTGACAACCCAAGATCAATAAGCTATGGTAGATATGTATATCTACGCCCACCCGCAAAAGTTTATATCTCTTACAGTTTTAGAGCTAGAGCTTCAAAAAATTATTGCCAACAAGTAAGAACGTTGCAGTTAGGCGCAACTAACTGCGAAATACTCTGTTCCCATAGGTGCATTTTATTAATCTAATAAACATTTAATTAACGAAATATTTCGGCAATTAGCAAACGTACATGGCAAGCAACAAACGTTTTTCTACACATACATACAGATTTTCACATGTACACACTATACGAGTATACACACAATTTTCTATGTATGCATACAAAAGTTTGCATGCCAGACTATTCTAAGAATTGCGACTGAATGGGAATTTTTCAATCGTTACTTTAGTTTTGTCAGGCGTTCTAGCAATGGCTTATTTGGTTTTAGTTAGCGGTACTCAGTTGATGGCAGTGGCGCTGGTGGTAAGCACGAAGCAAGCTAGGTGCGTGGGTTCGAATCCCGCAGAAAACTTTTTTTCAAAAATTATTATTTTTTAATTTTTTTTATATTTGTATATTTATTATAAAATGCTTGCTGCCAATTGATTGCCAATTAATTTATAAACATACGCATATGAATTGTGCATTTAAGCAAAAACTAAAACTGCTTTATGCTTTCCGATTTGCCACGCTGTGTGGCAAGCAGTTTTTCTATGCATGCATATATGTATGTATGTAGGTGTACACAGATGTTTGTACGTGTATACACATCCAAGTGTGCATACATATTGCAAGAATTGCGATTGTATTGTTTTGTTTTGTCACAAGCTGCTGATCAGCTGGCCAGCTGTGAATTTATTTAGGGTTAGCTAACGATTACATGTTATTTTCAAAAGACCTAGGTTCAAATCCCGCTGGAAACTTTTTATTTATTAATCGAAATCTTATAAATTTGATTTTTTAAATTCATTAATATTAGTATATTTATGTTGAAATGCTTTCTGCCATCTTAGCAATTGCTACTAAGCTATTATATGCATGAATTATGCAGTTGGCCACAACAAACTTCTTTGCCGATTCGCCACGCCCCCAGTGGGCGTAGACGCATAATTTTTTGCCAGCTCTTAGAAAGAGCCGAGGCTAACATGCCTGCAAAATTTGGTTGCTTACATTCCAAAAATGCGAAAATTACAGGGTATTTTTCGATATGCCACGCCCCCAAAGAGGCTGAAAAATTATTTTTGGGGCATCGATAGAATTTCAAGATTCTAGCTCTAAAACTGTGGGAGATATAAACTTTTGCGGTTTGCCACGCCCCCTGTGGGCGTAGATATATCTTCTATAGCGTATTGGACTTGGGTTGTCAACCCGAGTATACATGCAAAATTTCAAGACTCTAGTGTCAATAGTGTTCAAAATATAGTACAATTTGAAAAATCACTATATATTCAGGTCCGATTTGACACGCCCCCAATGGGCGTAGACATATAACTTTTTGATCGATCTTCTTAGAATCATAACATTAACTCACATGCAAAATTTCAGCGTTCTAGCTTTAATGGTGTAGACAAGACGGACATTGCACAAACCCAATATACTCTTTTTCCGTCCGTATGAACGCAATATTTTTCGGCGCTATTAGAGCTAGAGACTTGAAATTTTAAACATATACTCATATATGCTCCCGAATCATAAAGTGTAAAAATTTTCCCGATCCGCCCACTAAGGGCGTGGCAAATCAGAAAACTCTTCCGCCCATAGTCAAGTTGTCATACTAGATGATGAGCTAGAGAGTTGCAATTTGAAATGTATACTCGGGGTGACAACCCAAGTTCAAAATGTATACTCGGGGTGACAAACCAAGTTCAAAAAGCTATGGCGGATATATCTACGCCCATTGGGGGCGTGGCAAATTGGGAAATACGTATCTTCTACACCGTTAAAGCTAGAATGCTGAAATTTTGCATGTGTTATGATTCTAAGAAGATCGATCAAAAAATTATATGTCTACGCCCATTGGGGGCGTGGCAAATCGGACCTGAATGTATAGTGATTTTTCAAATTGTGCTATATTTTGAAATTTTGCATGTATACTCGGGTTGACAACCCAAGATCAATAAGCTATGGCATATATATCTACGCCCACAGGGGGCGTGGCAAACCGCAAAAGTTTATATCTCTCAGTTTTCAAGCTAGAAGCTTTAAATTTGGATGGTTCAGTTACTAATGTCCTCCTCTATCGATGACCCAAAAATAATTTTTCAGCCTCTTTGGGGGCGTGGCATATCGAAAAATACCCTATAATATTCGCATTTTTGGAATGTAAGCAACCAAATTTTGCAGGCATGTTAGCCTCGGCTCTTTCTAAGAACTGGCAAAAAATTATGCGTCTGCGTCCACTGGGGGCGTGACAAATCGGCAAAGAAGTTTGTTGTGGCCAACTGCATAATTCATGCATATAATAGCTTAGTAGCAATTGCTAAGATGGCAAAAAGCATTTTAACATAAATAATATTAATGAATTTTAAAAATAAAATTTATAAGATTTCGATTAATAAATAAAAAGTTTCCAGCGGGATTTGAACCTAGGTCTTTTGAAAATAACATGTAATCGTTAGCTAACCCTAAATAAATTCACAGCTGGCCAGCTGATCAGCAGCTTGTGACAAAACAAAACAATACAATCGCAATTCTTGCAATATGTATGCACACTTGGATGTGTATACACGTACAAACATCTGTGTACACCTACATACATACATATATGCATGCATAGAAAAACTGCTTGCCACACAGCGTGGCAAATCGGAAAGCATAAAGCAGTTTTAGTTTTTGCTTAAATGCACAATTCATATGCGTATGTTTATAAATTAATTGGCAATCAATTGGCAGCAAGCATTTTATAATAAATATACAAATATAAAAAAAATTAAAAAATAATAATTTTTGAAAAAAAGTTTTCTGCGGGATTCGAACCCACGCACCTAAGTGTAGCTTGCATAGCGCTTACCACCAGCGCCACTGCCCTGACACGAGATGGTTTAACTAAAACCAAATAAGGCATTGCTAGAGCGCCTTTTGACAAAACTAAAGTAACGATCGAAAAAATCCACAATTCGTATAGTGTGTTCATGCGTAAATCTGTATGTATGTGTAGAAAAACGTTTGTATTTCGCAGTTAGTTTCGTCTAACGTTCTTACTTGTTTTTTTTTGCAGGGTTCAGGGTATCCGTAGTCGAGCCGTCTCGACTAGAGTCTTCTTAATTTAAATTTACAGATTATTAACTAATATTTTAATAACAATTTGGAAAAATATTTCAATATTTTGCTTATCATAAAAGTTATAACTAAATAACCATAAAAAAACGCGTTTTTGCCCGTTTCGATTTCCGAAGATATAAGAGCTAGAGAGTTCATTCTTTTGTGTTAGACTCGTATATGGCACGCGCAGTACGAGTTTGTTTCAGAAATTCGATAACTCGTATATTTCCAAAGCGATCGATAAAACACTTTATCGGGAATCAGTTATAGAATTATATCTCGTTCATCTTTAGAGTTAGAGTCTCCAAGTTTTCTGCATATATACCGATACTAATTTAATACAATTTCGAGTTTTGTCAGATTTTGGTTTCCGGTTCCCAATTCCCCCACTCCCCCAAATGTGTAAAAAATGCATTTCAAATACTAGAGACATACAGTTTGGTTTATAGATGAATACAATTTTCCGTCTAGAAACAAAATTATTAATCAATAAAGTTTGCGCAGCAAACAAGGCAGAGAGACAACAAGACGCTTGCAATGCTCACACACATAGATGCTTACAAACATAGATCGGCCTGTGTGAGCTCGTGTTTTTGCATGCATAGTTTCTTACGCGTGGAGAATCAGGGGATTTGTAGTCGAGCAGTCTCGACTACAGCTTTCTTACTTGTTGAAGTTGAGTTGTCACCGCAAGTATACATTCCAAAATGCAATTCTCTAGCTATATATAGAATTTCTGAAAATGCATTTTCCGATTTGCCACTGCCCTAGTGCGCGGATCGGGAAAATTGTTACACTTTATATTTACATAATATTATAATAATATTATTATTTATAATAATATATATAATAATAAAGTCCAAATTTCAAGTCTCAAGTTTTAATAGGGCCGAAAAATATTGCATTCAATGGACAGACGGTTAATATGACACCTGTGAACCAGGTGAGGCGCTATCTGATATGTAAATTAGTAAACTATATCGTCACGGGATTGTGTTAAGTTTTAGGTACACTGTACACATGACGACGTTGACGTAAAGATCCAAGAAAAATTCTCTATCGTACCAAACCGACTGCAAAACTGGCCCAAGAAAGCTGCTCTAAGCTTATTTCCTGTCGGTGACTTGCAAACCACCTTCATTATTGCATTTTGAATTTTTCAAATAAAACTGCCACACCTTATTTTGCGTTGGTGCCAATTTCTTTTATGATTCGATGGTATGTATATCTCGTTCATATGGTGTTTCTCCGTCAGCAGACGCTCGCAATTGTAACTTACAACAACATTAGAAATTCTTGATAGTTAGCTTGTGGCTGATATTCAATAATGTCAGGCGTCTCATCGCCCACTTTGCTTGCTTTCATATATATACATATGTATATATGCATATATACAGAAGCATTCGCAAACATACGTTGGTTTTTCCTTTGTAATATTCACGAGTGCAGGGGCGTCGTTGCTATCCTCGGAATAGTGGTCAACATGAAACAAGGTCGCTATACTTTAGAATTTGGGTCAAGCGCAAGTGCGTTCAAATACCCTACACTTATTAGAGTGTATAAGAGGTTCATGCGAGTTATTGAGGAAATGCCATAATATAAGTTTGAATAAACCAATTATATGGAAGTATTAAATTCTGCTAGTTATATATTTTACACTTATATAAAAACTAATAAGGATTACGAAATACCCTGGACCCTGCAAAAAACCCCGCAGTTGCTGCAGTGGCGTGGAGGTGGGTTGGGCTAAACTTTGGACGCTTATAGCTCCATTTATAGATGGATGGAGTAGATTAAGAGTATCTAAATGTATTTATTTGCCAAATTGCAAGGCTCTAGTATTTGAAATGCGTTTTTTTTTTTTTTCAAATTGGCGAAGGCGGCGTGGCATCCAAAATCTAAAAATTACAAAATCTGCGTATCCATAATATCCAAAAAACCTCAAAGAGTAAATTAATTTTCTGTTTTTATTGATAATAAGGAAATGAGATGAGTTATCGAAAAACGAAAAACCAACATATTCATGTGAAATTTCAGCTCTCTAGCCTTTGTAGTTTCCGAAATCTCGACGTTCATACGGACGGACCGGGCTATATCAACTTATTTGTTTATGGTGTTCAAGAATATACTATATACTTTGTATGATCTGCAACGTCTCCTTGTACCTGTTACATACATTTTCACAAAACCATAATACCCTGAATCCCCATTTTCAATGGGTTCAGGGTATAATAAACTATGCAGTATAGGGTATCTCAAACTCTTTCTTGAGGATCACACTTTTACTATTTGAGCTTTTTTGTAAAATGCTTTAGAGATTGGGCAAATGCAAATGAACACACATGCAGTGAAATTGCATTTCAACTGCCAGCGATATTTTAATGTGTGTGTTCTTGTGTGTTTTTGCGTATTTACTCTATACGTCTACTCTCTCTCTCTTTCTCTCTTAACCCGTTGAAAATGGTTTTGTGAAAATGTATGTAACGTGCAGAAGGAGACTTCACAAACCCAAAGTACATATATATATTCTTGAACACCATAAAAAAATAAGTTGATATAGCCCGGTCCGTCTGTCGAGATTTCGGAAACTACAAATTATCAATAAAAGTTGGAAAATTGTTTTTTTTTTACGTTTTTATACCCTGAACCCATTGAAAATGGGAATTCAGGGTATAATGGTTTTGTGAAATGTATGTAACAGACAGAAGGAGACGTCGCAGACCCTATAAAGTATATATATTCTTGATCAGCATAAAAAAATAAGTTGATTGAGCCCTGTCCGTCCGTCCGTCCGTCCGTCCGTATGAACGTCGAGATTTCGGAAACTACAAAAGCTAGAGAGCTGAAATTTCACATGAACACTCGTATGTTACCTACGCAATACGAGTTTGTTTTTTCGATAACTCGTCCCATTTCCAAATTATCGATAAAAAATCGAAAATTCGTTTACATTTTTTAGGTTTTTAGGGTATAACTTCTACACCGTTTTAGCTAGAGACTTCAACTTTATATATCTAGATAGATATTATGGATACGCAGATACAGTTTTCAGATTTTGAATGCCACGCCCCCTTCGCCCACAATTTGGAAAAAGCGCATTTCAAATACTAGAGACTTGCAATTTGGCACAAAGATAGATTTATATATCCTTAATCTACTCTAAAAATTTCATGAAGATCGTCCATCTAGAAATGGAGTTAGAGGCGTCCAAAGTTCAGCCCAACCCACCCCCAAGCCACGGCAGCAACTGCGCAGTTAGCAGAGCGCGCGCTTATAAGTGCGTAAAGAAGAAGAGTATCACTTTTTTGTAGGGTTCAGGGTATCTCGTAGTCGAGCCGTCTCGACTAGAGCCTTCTTACTTGTTTTTATTTGTGCATTTAGATAGAAATTATGAATACGCAGATTATATACTTGTCAGATTTTGGATGCCACGCCCTTTTCGCCCCCAATGTGAAAAAATGCATTTCAATTACTAGAGACTTGTAATTTGGTAAATAGACACATTTAGATGCTATTAATATATTCTGATAGTTTCATGAAGATCGTCCATCTAGAAATGGAGTTATAAGCGTCCAAGGTTCAGCCCAACCCGCCCAAGCCACGACAACAACTGAGCGGTTCGCAGAGCGCGCACTTATACATTCGTATGTATCGAACAATAGTATGTATCAGTTTTTTTTTTTTTTCAGGGCTCAGGGTATCTCGTAGTCGAGCCGTTTCGACTAGACCCTTCTTACTTGTTCTGTCTCTATTGGTCTATCTACATTTTGTGCTCTCTAGTTTTATGTTCTGCCTCAGTTAGTTTAACACCGCGTCGCCGCCCACTGCAACGCCGGCTGACATTGACACAGATTATTGCAATGTTTGCGAAGCCGCTGACGACGCTGACTGAGCTGTTCGATAATCGCTTTGCTGCGTCTATTGCTTACCTCAGAGGATTTAAATGGGTCAAAGTCAACCGCTTGTTGCTGTTTTTGCTGCACTTTGGAAATAGCTAACGAGGTCGCCGACGACGCAAATTGGGGCATGACATTGGTGTGAATAGTGCATAGTTGTAGTTGCTGCTGCTGTTCTGCTCAGTGTTCTAAATTCATTACAAGGTTCCCTGTCGTTGCGTCTGAAGTGGTGCGATAGAGACGTTGTCAAGGACATCGCTGTATGACCTTTCCTGTGCCGGACTTTCTGTTGTTGCTTGCTCTTTTTTGGGGCAAGGTCAAATGATGCAGATAAGTAGATGCCTGCAACATGTTTAAATGTAACCCTAAATTCTGTTATACTAAAACTAATTGAAGTCGGATAATATATATAAAACCAGGTATAGTGCTTAATGTCAATAGCGTCACTCAACTTATGAATATATGGTTAAGAATGGTCATTTACATCGGTTGTAGTTGATATTTAATATCAAGCCGCTGAAGTAAACCGTAATTTTTAATTGAAATAAAAATGGCTCTAGTCAAGCAGCAAGTCAGAAATATGATATATACAATCTCAAGGATACGACATTGAAGCGATTGAATATAAATATTATTTTTTTCTATATTTATTCAATATAATCGGAACCAATATGAATAATAATAAATGCACCAGAGGTGCATTCAAGCTGAAATTCAGGGTATAATGGTTTTGTAAAAACGTATGTAACAGGCAGGAGGAGACGTTGTAGACCCCACAAAGTAAATATATTCTTGATCAGCACAAAACAAGTAAGAAGGCTCTAGTCGAGACGGCTCGACTACGAGATACCCTGAACCCTGCAAAAAAATGATACTCTTCTTCTTTACGCATTTATGAACGCGCGCTCTGCTAACTGCGCAGTTGCAGCTGTGGCTTGGGGGTGGATTGGGCTATATTTGGACGCTTATAACTCCATTTCTAGATGGACGATCTTCGGAATATATTAAGAGCATCCAAATGTATCTATTTGCCAAATTGCAAGTCTCTAGTATTTGAAATACGTTTTTTTCAGATTGGAGGCGAGGGGGGCGTGGCATCCAAAATCTGAAAATTACGTAATCTGCGTATTCATAATATCTATCCAAATAAACAAATTTGAAGTCTCTAGATAAAACGGTGTAGAAGTTATGCCCAAAAAACCTTAAAAATGGAAACGAATTTTCGTTTATATCGATAATCTGGGAATCGGATAAGTTATCAAAAAAACAAAATAAACTCGTACTGCGTAACATACGAGTGTTCATGTGAAATTTCAGCTCTCTAGCTTTTGTAGTTTCCGAAATCTCGATGTTCATACAGACGGACGGACGGACAGACGGACAGGGCTCAATCAACTTATTTTTTTATGCTGATCAAGAATATATATACTTTATAGGGTCTGCGACGTCTCCTTCTGTCTGTTACATACATTTCACAAAACCATTATACCCTGAATTCCCATTTTCAATGGGTTCAGGGTTTAAAAACGTAAAAAAAAAAAACAATTTTCCAACTTTTATTGATAATTTGTAGTTTCCGAAATCTCGACGTTCATACGGACAGACGGACGGACGGACGGACGGACAGACGGACAGGGCTCAATCAACTTATTTTTTTATGCTGATCAAGAATATATATACTTTATAGGGTCTGCGACGTCTCTTTCTGCCTGTTACATACATTTCCCAAAACCATTATACCCTGAATTCCCATTTTCAATGGGTTCAGGGTATAAAAATACATATTTTATGCGATTTGCGAAATAAGTCTTGGCAGTACCCGAAAACCATTAAATATTGATTAGAAGATGAGTTTAAAGTAAAGGTATACTTTAGGTTTATATGCAAGTACATCTACTACTATCTATATGTATATAGTAAAATTTAATAATTGTTTGTATTTTCATGCGTAATTATGTGTGATTATGATATGCACATAAATGATTAATTACAACAGTTTAATGGCAGCCATAATCTAAATTTTCCAACTAATTACATATTGTGCAAATAATTCGTTTCAGCGAATAAGTTAGACGTTGTGTTTGACATCGCTTATCAACTAAGCAAACAAAATGAAACGTCTCAAAATTTTTATACATTTTTGCTTATATTTTTTGTTTTTTGTTTTAATGTTCGCTCTACCGTTCGAGTAGAGCGCTCTCTACGACAAAAACTTGGCCAAGTTCAGTAGGCCATGCAAATGGATAAGTAGGTCACCATCTATCTAAAGCTCACACGTATTTCATTATTCTGTGGCGACTCTCAGAATAACAACAATAACGTAAAATAATAGTCCGCAGATGTAGACGACACTAAGATACCATGTACCTGTACCTACATATATATTATCAAAATAAATATCTTAAGATCTTTATAATCGTATCAGAAGCCAGTTATGACAAAATAAATATAAGTATACTACATTCATCTATACGGATTTAAGTACATCGAAAATGGGAATTTAGGGTATATCGACGTTCATAAGGACGGACGGACAGATTCCCATTTTCAAGGGGTTCAGGGTAAAAAAACGATTAAGTCTCTAGCTCTTATAATTGCTGAGATCGACGCGTAAATACATACGGACTTTTCTCTATCGACGCCTCCTTCTGCGTATCACATACTTTTAACGAAAATATTATACCCAGATTTCTCATTTTCAATGGAATATTTTTGCAATATTATTCGTTCGAAGAAGGGTTCGGAAGATCTCGAGACTGCTCGACTAGGACAGTGACTGAATGGTTGCTAATAGGAGTCATAATTCATTTCAAGAAACACATTTTTAATCCATTATTTAAAATATAAGAATCTGATATACTTCACATACTGTCTTAAAATTGGGATGTCCAGTGCTTAAAGTATCGAAAGCTTAATTTTGCTAGCACGTCAGTTCTCCTCTCTACGCAGTGTGCTACACTAATAAACACATATATATATATATACATACATACATACATGTATACGTATATACATACATATATATGCAAGCATATGGTGAGCTTATGAGTGAAAGAGGTAGAGAGACATTTGTAAGTCTGTAGTTTTTTCGGTTTATTTTCGTTTTTGTTTTCATTATTTCGTTTTGGTTTTTTTTTTTTTTTTTTGTCGATTGCGTTGTTGAATATTTCCACTTTGTTTATATAATTTTAATCAAAAAAAAAAAAAAAAAAAAAAAAAAAACACAGCAATATACATGTACATACATACATATACGTTCATACATCTATTTGTTTGTGTGTGTAAAAAGCTTCAACGTTTTCAAAAAAGTGGGTTAGTGGGTCACCATATCTAACAACGGGGTAGCAACAACAACTATGCCAACGTCGACAGCGACGTCAGCGTAAGAGTCAGCGTTGTCGGCGGCCAGACGAAGCAAATTTTTCTTTATTGCTTTTTTATTTTTTTTTTTTTACACCCTGAGTCGATTTCCGAAGATACAAAAGCTAGAGAGTTCATTCTTTTTGTGTTAGGTTCGTATATTGCACGCGCAGTACGAGTTTGTTTCAGAAATTCGATAACTTGTATATTTGCAAAGTTATCGATAAACGAAAATATCGGGAACCAGTTATAAAATTCTAGTTAATTCATCTTTAGAGTTAGAGTCTCCGAGCTCTGCGTATATATAGATATTAATTTAATACAATTTTGGTTTTTGTCAGATTTGAGATTCCGGTCCCCACTTCGCCCGACCACCCCTAAATGTGAAAAAAAAAAATGCATTTCAAATACTAGAGACATGCAGTTTGGTTTAGCATATAGATATGAATATCATAATCATAATCTGAAGAAATTCTTGCTTGTTTTTACTTACATTATATTTGTTATTTATTTTTGATTTTGACTCAGTTGATTTTGCCATATTATCTTTTCTTTAGGAAAGTAGCTTGTGCTACTAGTCAGACATATGCCAAAATTATATAATTTGTATACTCATTTATAAAATTACTCTAGTCGAGACTGCTCAACTACGAGATACCCTAAACTCACCAAAAATAACTAATACTCTTCTTTTTGCGCACGTATAAGCGCGCGCTCTGGATGGAGGGTGAGTTGGGCTATACTTTGAACGCTTAAAACTCCATTACATTACAATACATGCATTTCTTATTTCCCTTCATGAATGACAGCATATGTACATATATATGTAAGGAGGATAAATATAAGTGCGTTTAATGTATTGTTAACTGGCATTTTCAGTTCAGTTAGTATACAATACAGAATATCGATTTCAACAATATTTCGTATTAAATTAAAATCATAATAGAATATATATAAGTATAAATAGACATGTAGTTGTGATTGTAGTGTTTTTTAACACAAAACTTTATATTTGGCCATACATTTAAAGAAATTGATTTTGACAGTTCTACTGGCCATTAGAGATTACTTATTCTTAAAACTTAAATCGATGAGTCTAAAATAGAAATGCAATATTTTTAATTACCGCTGCTTTCCACGAATCTTTTGTACCTCTCTACAAGGTATTATTTTGCTTGCCATACAATTCTTGTTTATTCCTTCTGAGAGCTAACACGGACACAATGGTCCACCCTCATAGCTACCCATCTACCCAACCGCCACACTGCAAATTTCCCCGCGTACTCGACGAACAAAAGCGCGTATTGCATTTTAAGCAGTCAACGTCGCCTCTCTTTTCCTGCAATATAGCCACAACGCCATCGCTGCTGCAATTGTTTTTGTGGCCTCCTGACCTAGTTTTATGCCTCGTCAACTGCATCGACGCTGCGTCACAGCGCTGCTTACGGCGACGCGGTGTTTCTTCTGCATCTATGCTGACGAGCGCGACAGACGCTTAAGTGAATTGCCGCAGTAGAGTTGTCTGTTTCTTGATATGCAAAGGTAAAGCTAATTTGTTATTAAATATTCAATACTCTTTGGAAGATTATAACCCCATTTATAGATGGACCATCTTCATGAAACTTTCAGAATATATTAACAGCATGCAAAAGTGTCTATTTACCAAAGCAAATCTCTAGTATTTGAAATGCTTTCTTTCAAGTTGATGGCGAAGGCGGCGTGTCATCAAAAATCTAAAAATTAAAAAATCTATCTAAATATACAATTCTGTAGCTAAAATGATGTTAAAAAACGTAAAAAAAGTAAAATAATTTTTCAATTTTGTATCGATAATTAGGAAATGGGTGGAGTTATCGAAAAAAAAAAAAATAAATAAATAAACTCGTACTGCATAACTAACATACGAGTATTCGTGTGAAATTTCAACTCCATAGCTTTTGTACTTTCTAAAATCTCGGCGGACAACATTTTTTTTGTGCTGATCAAGAATATATATACTTTGTAGGGTCTGCGACATCTAGTTCTGCCTGTTACATACATTTTCACAAAACCATTGTACCCTGAATTCCCATTTTCAATGGGTTCAGCATACAAAAAAAAAAAATGTTTTTGTAAGAAATATACGTAAATCATTTTTGACTTTGAACGAGTCCAGCGTGCGATCAGGAGTTAACTTTCATGTATCTCATTATAGCAAATGAAAATAAATATATAAATAAGTATTTTAAGTCAGTTGTAAAAAGAAACCCCTTCATCGAACGAATAATATTTCAAGAATTATTCGATTCGTTTCTGCAAGCGTGATAAAATATACATGTACACACACGCACACAGCCACACAGGCGTCTTGCTGTTTCGCTTGCTCTGCCCGTGGGTATGTCTCTAATATTAAAAATAAATTTTTTTACACATTTGGTGTGTGGGGGTGAACCGAGGACCGGAATCCAAAATATGACAAAGACAAAAAATGTTATTAAATTATAATCTATGTATATATATGCAGCACTAACTATATAGATGAACCAGACTTTATAACTGTTTCTCGATAAATGTTTTATCGATAACTCTGAAAATATACAAGCTATCGAATTTCTGAGCTCGTACTGCGTGTGCAATATACGAACCGAACACAAAAATAATTAAGTCTCTAGCTCTAGAAATCGACGCGTTCAAACATACGGACAGACAGACGGACGGACGGGCAAACGGACATGGCTATATCAACTTTTCTCGTAAAAAATAAAACAGCAACAGATAGCATTATGCTACATCGGTTGTCGATATTATATAGGTATGGTACACCTGTTGTCGATATGACGCAGAAATCATATTGACCTATCGATAATATATTGTAAATCTAAATATTTGTATATGTACATATATGTATGTACATATGTGCAAGTACATATTTAATTTTTGACTGTGCGTGCCCTTTCTTTGTATAGCTGACCCCAGTTGCAATGAGTATTTATAAATACACATATACATACATACATACAGTCAGCAAAACATTTATTCGTACACTCATATGTTTTTATTTAAAATGCTGTTTAAGGACAGAAATATTAAAAAAAAATTTTTTGTTTTGAATGCATTCCGTTAGGCAAACTAGTTTTAAATAAAATTATTGAAAAAACATTTTTGATGAGTCATTTTCCTTATTAAAAAACGAGTAATGTGCACTGTACGAATAAAAAAATTGTTATTATTTGATTAGTTTCTGAGATTTTTATGTTAATAATTTAATTCTTTTGTTTTTGTTATTAGAATTAGTTTTAAAAACAATAGGCGAATCATATTGAATTAAATGTTTTTTTGAAATCTAGTCTGATTTTTATTTATGAAGCAAAATGTTTTCAAATTTCAACTGTACGAATAAATGTTTTGCTGACTGTATATATAAACTAAACACATATGCATGATAATGAAATTTAATTATTATATAAATTGTATGCGTTAATTAATTTAATTAGCTAAAAAAATAAATTCGCTAGAGACTTAGGGCAGGCAGAGACAAAGGGGCCCTTGCAGTGAGATCAAATGCAGTTTTTACGCATCGTTCAGAGTGCACACATGTACACTCATACATATACGCAATTACACAAACGTACTCGTTAAACTGACCTCCTCGCAAAGGCAACAACAAAACCGTCCCTGGGCGAGTATCTCACTATATACATATGCATGTATGTGTGCGACGAGCGCACAAAAGTGTGTCAAGGTTTTTTGAATAATATGTTGTGCAGCGTTAACGTTTACGAACAGAAGCGACGCCAGCGTCGACAGCGCAACCAACAGCGCAGTTCTCACCTCCCCCCTCCCAACACAGTATATGTATTTTAAGCTTTTGATTTGTTGCTGTTGTAATCACATAGCTCGTGCTGTTAGGTACGCTCTCTTTTGTCCGATGCTTCAGCGCTCTTTGTGCTTGTGCGTGCCGTACGACTTATTTAAAGTCATGTCATCGCTTATTAAAATAAAATATGCATTGCTGAATTTAGGAATGAATAAAATACCCTGTAATAGAGTAGCAAAAATATCAAATTTCCAACTAAAAAATGATTGAAACTCACATAAAAATGAAAGAGAAAAATGCAGATTATTTAACAAAGCTATCTAAATTTGTATTTCTATTCAAGCATCAACATTCAACCACCTGCCTAAATATGTACTTTATTACTAATTAAAAAATTATAATTGTACTTTATTACTAAATTAAAAATTCTTCTCGGATCTAAAATTTCTCCTATTAACAGAGTATTCAGCAGTCAAATGTTGCCGACCTTTTTGCGTATGTTTTGTTTTCTATTTATAAACAAAAAAGAATCAAAGTACTCTGACATAATTTTCTTATTTTTAAAAATAGTTGCAAAACTTGATTTTAAGTTTAAAATTGTCAATGGTTTATCTAAGTGGGTTAAAGTGAGGTAGGTCGGAATCGTACAATGTAAATTTGTTTGTAGATGTCCGATTAGATGCATTCGATAACGTTTTTGTTCAGATTCATAACAACTGTTATAAGATGATATAGCCCTGTAAAAAAAAATGATATAGCACTGTAAATTCATTGGTAGAGGCAATAAAAATGAAAAAGAAACGGACAGAAAACATCTGGCGGCAACGTGTGAAGCCGATATCAATAAAGTAAAACATCAGACCTATCCTAAGGTTTTCTTTATTAGCCTGCCAGCCAACTTATGTACATACATATGTACATATGTATAACTTGAATATTTGATTGTCGTCAATTGTTAGTAACATGGCGACGCTGTTCTTTTCACATATAGCATAAACCGCTGTCATTACCACCTCTTCTCACTTCTGACTGTCACTCGTATTGGGCTAAGCTTAAAAGCGTAATAAAATGAAATCGAAATTAATATCTCTAACATAGACCTGAATAATATCTATATACATATTTAGGGGTACAACAGAAATGTAGGTCAATTGAGATAGCTAGCGCTAGCATGGGACAACGATGCCATAACCTCACACATGCACATAACACACACACTCATACTCATACACGCATATATTCATACTGAAACATACACGCAGCACTACACCTTTCACTTATTACATTATTAAATGATGCTAGGCGAGCGTCGGGCCTCAAAAAGCGCACCCTAGCGGCAGAGCAGTAAGAGCCGACCAACGAGCAACTGCTGCAGTGTGAGCGAGAGCGTTTGGCCTGTTGTTTTGTCTCTCGCCGCGCTCTATTTCCGACGACGAACGACGCCGAGGCATGTGGGCGAAAACTTGTTCGCGCGCTCTCATTTATTTCGCCACTCAGCTACTGCTGTCCACGTCGTCGTCGTCGTCGTCGACGTCTACGCCGTCGTTAGCGTCAACTTCGCTGTCGATTATTTCATATTGAAAGCAAAAGTGATCAACGTTGAACGTTGAGAGAGCATCCAAAACAACAAACGATTTGACGGTATTGCTATTGCTTGTATTTGTGTGTGAGTTTGTCTTGCTCACGCTTGCAATCGTTGCCGTTGCAGTGTCGCGTCAGTACATACATACATACATATATGTATGTATTTATACATATGTACAACCCCCGCTTTGTTACCAACGTATGTATGTAAACCGGCACGTCAATTAAGCTTGAGAAGCAGCGCAGCAGCACCGCAGCAACAGCGTCGCCAAGCTAGGAAAAAATGTTACAAGGTTTCGTTTCAGGTTAAGACGAGTTTTTGGTTTTTTAATGTTTTTGGGTTTTTTGTAGTCATTTGTTGCTGGTTGTTGTTGTTACTGTTTGTTTTGTGGTCGGAGTTTTGAGCACACTTGTATGTATACATATATGTGCGTATATTGTTTATGTATGTATGTGTGACTATATATGTATGTATGAAATATTTTGTGTTTTCTAAATTTGGCTGCCGCTTGTAATTGTGCGAGTGGTGGTTGTTGTACTTGTATACCCTATAACATTAAAACGGATTAAATAGGCAAGGCGACTTTGATCCTAAAAACTGAATTCTCCATTAATTTAAAATCGATCAAATTCGATTTTAAAATGAATTTCATGGCTTTAAAATCTTTATCTGTCATTTGAATTTTCGAAGAGTATACTCAATTTGTGAATATTTTTCTATTGCTGTGACTCTCTTATTAATGCACACTGGGCGCAATCACCAAAAAATTTGCATAAAGTCGAGAATATCAAACAATGTTTTTGCTAAAAATGCAACCCTTTCATAATAATCGAGCTTCAAAGTCAGGTGATTTGTCAGCTAATATTTGCGACAAAATTACCGAACCATTTTTATTCACTTTGATTGTTTGGAAAATTTAGGTATTGAAAGAATGTAGAATGAATAACCATAAAACATTATGTTTTAAAATTAGTTATATGTTATATATGGATACTGTTTAGTATTGTCCAAGAAGATAGAAAACCAATCCAATGTGTTCATTTTGTGTGGAGTAAAACTTTACCTTCTGCGCGTTTGTGAATTATGTAATATATATGAAAATGAAGTAGAAAGTGTGTGCTGAAAATTATTAATTATAATGCGGTATTTTGAATGTGTAGATGTAGAATAAATAAATTAAAGACTCTTATTGAGTATGAAATTAATCGAAATATATATTCTATTACTATCACTCTTGCATATGTATGTATGTACATATATCATATCACAGTACAAAGAAATTATCCTCCTATTAATATTTAAGTAGTTCATTTATATCTTTCACACTTTCTTTTGTGATCACGTATACGCGTCGTTGTCATATATAGGCTATTTTGGTAGGCGTGGTTACTTAAAATGACTTAAAATTATATATGACTTTAAATATATTTAGAGTCCCATATTTATCAAATATACCAGGTTTCAGCTCCATATCTGCGTTATTCGACTTTATGCCACTTATTTGGTAATTCCGCCCAGTGTGCCATGCCAATAATGCTGACCCCAATACTTGGAATATTGGTTCTTCGGGAATATTAATAATTCCAGGGTTCAGGGGATCTCGTAGTCGAGCAGTCTTGACTAGAGCTTTCTTACTTGTTTTATTTTGGTTTTGTAATTTATGTCTTTCGAGCCTGATCTTGGTCTTTGCCTTGGTCTTTTTCTTCATTTAGTTCCATTCGGTTGGTTAAGGAATTGAAACAATGAGTGAAAGTTTTGTTTTAACACTCCTTTTAACATCTACACTCACTTACATAATTGTAAATTTTGAAACCCAGTAAAACAGTAACGAAATGAATGATATTTTTATTTGTTGTGCAGATTGCAAATTAATTTTGAGGCATCTGTCTATTTTATTGAAGCTTACATGTATTCTATATATGTACATACATACATATGTATGTATGTATATATGTATACTTGAAACATTGAACTTTGAAGCATCTGACAATGATGGTATCCAAATTCAGACAAAAATCAAATTGTATTAAATTAGTATATACACATATGTATGTATATATATATGTATGTATGTATATGATAACTTGAAGACTATAGCTCTA
Source organism: Drosophila borborema (assembly GCA_030914335.1). NCBI lineage: Eukaryota > Metazoa > Arthropoda > Insecta > Diptera > Drosophilidae > Drosophila > Drosophila borborema. The sequence goes on from JAUESP010000304.1 coordinate 8,503,866, forward strand.
AAGATGAGCGAGATATAATTTTTGAAAATGTGTTTTATCAGTTACTTTGAAACAATAGAAGTGATCCATTTTCTGAAACAAAACGATATGCGCGTGCAATACATATGTATAATGCAGTTCAACCACACGGACAGGCAGATAGACGGACATGACTATATCGATTCAGCTCATTAACCTGATAAGAATATATATAATTTACATGGCAAGCAACAAACGTTTTTCCTATACGAGTGTACACACTATTGTGAGCGCACATAAAGCGATTTTCTATGCATACATGCAAAAGTCTGCATGCATATAATATTCTAACAATTACTATTGAATTTTTCGATCGTTACTATAGTTTTGTCATACGATGTCTTTGGTTTTAACTAACGAAACTCAGTCCATTGGCGCTGGTGCTATGCAAGCTGCAGTTAGGCGCGTCCGTTCGATTCATGCAGATAACTTTTCTATACCCTGAACCAATTGAAAATGGGAATTCAGGGTATAACCCACAAAGTATATACATTCTTGATCAGCACAAAAAAAAAAAAATTTGATATATCCTTGTCCATCTGTTCGTCCACCCGTCCGTATGAACGTCGAGATTTCGGAAACTACAAAAGCTAGAGAGCTGAAATTTCACATGAATACTCGTATGTTAGTTACGCGGTACAAGTTTATTCATTTGCATAATATCGATCAAAAATAGTTTTTTAAAACGTTTCTTTTGAGTATAACATCTACACCGTTTGAGCTAGAGACTTCTAATTTATATATTTAGATAGATATTATGGATACGCATTTTTGATACCACACTCCCTTCGGTCTCAATAAAAAAAACCATTTCAAATAATAAAGATTTTAACACATTTGAATGCTAATAATATATTTTCTATACATGCATACACAATTACATACAGATTTTTGTACGTGTATACACCATAATTCTTATTTTTATTTTTATACCCTGAAAATGGGAATTCATGGTATAATGGTTTTGTGAAAATGTATGTAACAGGCAAAAGGAGACGTCGCAGACCCTATAAAGTATATTCTTGATCAGCATACAAAAATAAGTTGATTGAGCCCTGTCCGTCTGTCCGTCCGTCCGTCCGTCCGTATGAACGTCGAGATTTCGGAAACTACAAAAGCTAGAGAGCTGAAATTTCACATGAACACTCGTATGTTAGCTATATCCTCTCCTATACGAACGTAAAGGCGCACGCTCTGCTAACGCAAAAATAAGACAATTACAAAATCTGCGTATACATAAAGTCTAGCTAAATATACAAACATGAAGTATCTAGCTAAAACGGTTACGTTCAAAAAAGTTACGCTCAAAAAACGTGAAAAAAAAGTACACGAATTTTCGATTTTTTATCGATAATTTGGAAATGGGATGAGTTATCGAGAAAAAGAAAATAAGCTCGTACTGCGTAACTAACATACGAGTGACTATTTATGTGGAATTTCAGCTCTCTAGCTATAGCTGTATAGCTGTAGTTATAACTGTAGTTTCGGACGGTCGGATGAGCGGACGGACGGCCAGACGGACAGGGCTCTATCAACTTGTTTTTTTTTATGATGATCAAGAATATATATACTTTATGGGGTCTCCTACGGACTGTTACATACATTTTCACAAAACCTTATACCCTGAATTACCATTTGCAATAGCTTCAGGGTATAAAACAAGAAAGAAGGCTTTAGTCGAGACTAAATGTAATGCTTGTTAGAGGAGAGGAGAAGAATATATATACTTTATGGGGTCTCCTACGGACTGTTACATACATTTTCACACAACCTTATACCCTGAATTACCATTTGCAATAGGTTCAGGGTATAAAAACAAGAAAGAAGGCTTTAGTCGAGACTAAATGTAATGTTTGTTAGAGGAGAGGGTCTGCCATGCCTCCTTCCTGTTATATACATTTTCACAATACCTAATTTCCCATTTTCAATGGGTTCGGGCAATAATAAACTAAAGCTAAGCTAAGTCATCGGCAATATGGAAATTGAAAAACTAAACTGCACCTCGCAATTGTGGCCAGTTGGAAAAGTGAAGTTAAAAGTCCAGTTAAGCAAAGCTTTGCGTTTTTATAATATTTGTAGCTTTTGCATTGCCTGTATGCGAAAGAATGAGCCCACGTTGTCCACAGTGGCCTAAAAGCTAAGTTAAAAAGTTTCACTTTCGCTTTCAGAGCAGTTTGAATTTAACGCAGTAGTATTAACAACAACACAAACAGCAACAGCAACAAAAATATAAAACACAATGCACAGAAAAAAGCAGTAAAAAGGGGGACACTAAGTCAAGCCAAGCGGAGCAAAGTAAGAGAGCATATTGAAATGAGAGCGCGAGCGAGCGTATTGAAAGTGAAACTGGCTCCCACTTGTGCACATACACAAGTATACACACAAGACACACACAAGTGGCGCATACGTAATATCACAATGTGAATGATGAGAGCGAGAGTAAATCGCTGCCTGCGCCAACTACGCTGTCGCTGTAGGCGTCAACTGAGCAGCAGAGGCAGCGGTGGCAACAGCAGCTTTTTAGTGTATGGCGAGTATCCTCGCCGTATGCTTGGGTTTAGTCAATCGAGATACGTTGTTGATGTTGGTCGTGTTTTTCGCATAGCAAAATAACCTTCATACAAACAAAATTATAATTCATATATATATATATACTATATATATATATATATATATATATATATATATATATATATATATATATATATAGTATAGTATAGTTTACATATGCTCTACAACAACAAGAAATGTGTGCGACTGTGTGTGTAGTCGACTGCAAGCAAGAAAATTATTGCGCTTCTATTTGACCTAATTACAGCACAACATTGAATCCAGCAAGTTTTCAACTTATCAATATATCAATAAAATAATAAATAAATAAAGAATATATAATAAAACGAAACAAAATATTGCGTTTCCTCCGTTACCTCTTTCTATGACATTCTCACCGACAGCAGGAACAGCCCAAGGATTATGTTCTCTCTGTTCTGGTGTGTTGTGTCCGGTTCGCTAAGAAAGCAAAGTAGCTGGAGAGAAAAATGCAAAAGTTTTGTTGTCTAACAAATGCTTTGCAAAAGTGAAGAAATCGCGTACAGAAATGGCTATAATGTCGTTTCCCAAGCAGCTTAGTGTTTATTGAAAAGCGAAGAAAAGATAAATAAAACGAATGTCGAGAAATCAACCAAATAAATGAAAAGCCCTACCTCTAATCCAGGAAAAAAAGTTATCCAATTTTATGAATTTGCGTTTATGTTTATGTATTTATATACATATGAATAATGAGATATATGTACATACATACATCGCCTCGTAACAGTACCTTTATGTGTGTGAAAATACATTAATTAAAATTAATTAATTAAATGAAATTTTAATTTCAAAAAATATAAATAAATGTCTTAAATAATTAAAAAGTGTGACAACTAGAAATTAAAATATTTATAAAAAATGTGAAAATATAATTTAGGTTTAGCTGAAAAGGATACATAATTGCTTAAAAAAAAAATTCTAAAATATTCCTTATAAAAATGAATCAAATGTTGAATGCAAGGCCTAGACCACCGAATGTTAACAACTACAAAAAAAATAATATTTTCAATATGCAAATAAAATACAAATAATACAAATCAAACTTAATATCGTGTATGATAATATGAAAAAAGCGATAGTGAATCAAGTGATCATAAAATAGCAAAATAGTTTTGTTATAGCCGTCCAAATAAACGTAATAAGCTGACAAGTTTGAGTAACTGCTCGGTCCATAACCAAAAATTTAATGAAATGTTATTAGAAATGGATCCCCAACAAGCGACAGTACAGTTTATATCGTCGCTGAATCTGTCACCGTTTAGCATGCAGCTTGATCAACAGCAGCCAGCGAGTCCCGCGCAGAGCAACACCAATAACAATAACAGCAGCAACAACAGCAACAGCAATAACAACAACAACAACAACAACAATAACAATAATAATAGCAATAACGATAACGATACAAATCCTTTAGGCAATTCCGATAATGATTACAATGCCTACACGCTACAGTTGGGAAATCATCATCAGCAGCAGCAACAGCCGCAGCAGCAGCAGCATCATAATGCGCATCATCAACAACAGCAACAACAACATTACCAACAGCAACAACAACAGAATATTGCCAGCAACAATGCGAATAGTGCAGCGAACCAATTCAATGCGTCTTCTTATTCGTATATATACAATTTCGATTCACAGTATATATTTCCGACAGGCTATCAGGAAACCAATTCGTCCCATTCGCAGCAAAGTGGTAACGGCGCCGGCGTAGCATCTGGCAGCTCTGGCCAGCTGCTAAATGGTGGTAGCAACAGCTCTGCCGGCAACGGTTATATGTTGCTGCCACCAGGTGGCACTTCAGCGGTGCACATGACCGGCAATGCGGGCAGCACCGGAGCAGCAGGTGGAGCTGGCAATGTCGCCTCCACAGGCGGTGGTGGCCATCATGGTGGAACCAGCGCCACCTCTGGCGGAGGCGAAGCCATCGACTTCAAGCACCTGTTCGAGGAACTGTGCCCTGTCTGTGGTGATAAGGTGAGCGGCTATCATTATGGGCTGCTCACCTGCGAGTCCTGTAAGGGCTTCTTCAAGCGAACCGTTCAAAATAAAAAGGTGTACACATGCGTTGCGGAACGCTCCTGCCACATCGACAAAACGCAGCGTAAACGTTGTCCATACTGCCGATTCCAAAAGTGCCTCGAAGTGGGCATGAAACTCGAAGGTAAGTGGAAATAAATCTGTTCCTATTAGACTCTCTCTTGTTTTCTATGGCCTTCTAAATTGAATATTGGACCTATATAAATTATGGTATATATGCGATAAAGCAAACATGAATGAAATGAGACGAGTAAAATTGATACAACATTTATTATTTACAAATGTTTCAAATTCCCGAATGCCGTCTCGAAATGATGCTGAGTCTAATATTTAATATGAGATATTTCCTTATCAATCAGTATTGAGGGGGCGAAATTTAATTAAAACATATAATATGCTGACTTGGAAAAATATCGGAACTTATTTCAGACACTATCAATCTATCTATAAATAATTTTATGCGTTCTTTAAGTATGTGATTGGGATGTTGTTAGCTCTAAAATTAGTCCAAGTGTTATGCATTGTAGTAAAATGTGGAATTTCGTCATATTTATTAACATTTCCATAGTTTAATTACAAAATAATTTAAACTTTATGGTTGTATACCTAGAATATATTAGGAATACATAAAACCTTTATAACAAATATAATGCAAAAACATTGATTTAGCAAAATGAAGCAATGAATTAATTTCTTAGTTTTAGTGTTTCAATGTCTTTATATCTCTATAGTTCCAAAATATTCATCTTATTTTTTATCACTTCAAATACGAAAAGTACACACTTTACATTAACATTAAAAAAAAAAAAAAAATTAGATGGGTGAAAAATATGAAAAAATTAACAATAATTGCGACAATTCACAACAAATATAGCCAAAATAATGCCTAACTATTAAACAAAATATGAGCATATAAAAAAGAAGGTGTAATTTATTATTTTAATTTAGGTTATTTAATCAATATATCAATTATATATATATATATATATATATATATATATATATATATAAATCAATAAATATATATATATATATATATTTATTGATTTATTGGAAAGACGAAGATCAATTTTTGTTTTTATTATTAGCTCTTCTATTTATTTTTGATACTATCAAGGTTAATCATTTAAATGTAATAGTCATAGAAAATGATTAATTTACGTAAACATTAATTTGATATACAAATTCCATATAAATTTAATAAATTCCCACAGTGATTTTATAATGTCAACAACCCTCAAAAGAGTCTAAGAGCATTTTTCTATTATTTAATTAATAATAGCAAGAAAATCAAAATAATATAGGTTTTTCATAAAATATGATTTGGTCAATTTTAGTCAATAATTGGCTTTGTTTTTAGTTTGCCCTCTCTGCTTTAAATCAAAAAGAGCGCGTGAGAAAACAAGTCAGAGAAAAAGGCGCGCTCGCTCGCCTCGCTCTCGTACATATAGCTTATAAGTTTATTTGTAGCGTGTATATGTATGTGTAGTTAGTTATATTGCCATCTCATTTGCGCTCTGGTGCGATTGGGTTATAGTGCCATCTCTTGCGCTCATGACCTAGATTCCGCAGCGAATATGTGTGTGTGTGCACGTGATATATATATAAACTCGTATTTGTGTTTGTGCAATCAATGCAACATGTAGAGAGCGCTGCGCTGCTCTGCGCTGCATTGTACTTGACGCTGACGTCGCAGCTGACGCTGCACACGTTTTCTGTTTCCATACTTATTCACAAAGTGTTGCTTTAGTGTAATGTTCGTATTGCTTTTCATCCGTCTGCCCGTCTGTCCGTACGAACAAAAACCATTCCAAAGCTATTGAAGAGACTGGAAAAAAGTCTATATCATGGATAACTTAGTTCCTGGTAACCTTCTTTAAAAAATAATATTGACGCTTTTTTAGGGCTCCTCCAATTTTACGATTGCGATACCACGGTCCCTTATGCATATTGGGGCGTGTCAAAGCTAGAAACTGAAAATGTAACGAATATTATTCAGTATAATACTTTGAAGACTTTATTGTTAGCTCCTTTTTAGTTGCTGGTGCTGCTGCCGACGCATGGATACATTTATGTCGACGTTGTTGTCGTAATGACGAATCTGTCGTAATCTCACGACGCTTTTGTCAACAGCAGTAGTGGTATCAAGCGCAACGCTTTTATAATTACTTTTGACCGCGTTTTATAGCTGGCAGCTTGCTTTGATTTTTTGCTTTGACTCCAGCCGGGCTTAGCTCAGTGATTCACATGTCTAAATACTTGCATTGCTTTGTTGTTGCTATTTTTGCTTAACTTTAGATTCGTGTACCTTATAACTTTTTGGGTCGGTTCAATATGCACTAGGGATGCATCATTAAAGAACATCAACTCATTTTAACCAAATTCAAAGAACTAGCATTTCCAAGCCCGATATTAATTTGTATGTATACTGTAGTAATAATCTGAAACCTAAAACTAGTCATGATACCCAGTACAAAAATCGTGTTTGTTGTGTATACGTTAAATTCTCGTTGCCTGTTGTAATCAATTGATAAAGAATCATTGATTTACCTACTTGGAAAAATTATATATTTTTATATTTTATCATCACATTGAAGCTTATGACACACGCCTCTTACGAGTTCGTTTAAAACTAGATGAAATACAATTGTCGCAAAGAAGTTCATATATTAAAATGTATAATTTTGTATATATTTACTATTATTCAAGAATAATACAAGTACAACTGTAGACACAGGGTAGGACACTATCGCAAGCAAATAAGCGAATTAATATACATATGTATGTACATATAAAACAAAAAAATGCAGTGCTGGTGTAATCTCAACATAAATTGGCTTACCCTAAGATGGGCCGGCCTTTGTAAACACGTGTCCACAAATAAAAAAATATAAGTTCACACATACATACACACACACACACACAGTAAACTAATCCAACGAGCAAAAGCAGTGATATAAGTGAGAGTCTTACATAGCGATAGGAAGAAAAGAGAGTGAGAGTTTCAATCGACAACGGCAACAACAACGCGCATGTTGCCCCAGTTTCACAAAACTGTCCTTGACCTACTCCATTCAACAAAATTGTCTATTGCGGTAGCAGCTTGAGTGTTAGTGGCCATGTCTGTGTATTTATATGTATATATGTGCGTGTGAAAGACTTGCTGAGTAAATGTCGTAATAGAAAGCTTTTTGAGTTGTCATGCCATGGCGGGCCTTAGCAGCCTATGAAAATATAATGAGTGAGAGCGCGCACAAAAGAGTACTCTCGCGCGTTCAATGTTTGTGGCCATGTGACGTTGTGCGCTCTGCTCTCTCTGTCTCTGTCTGTAACGCTAGCGTTGGCAGCGACGTCAAGCGTCAATTTGTTGTGCATTCGTTTTGTGCCTCAGCACACACATATAAAGAGATATATATTTATGTATATGCATACACATTTAAACAAATATATATATATTTGTTACGTATGCCCACGCGCGCTGATTATTTGTAAACAATACGCTTGACCTAAATTACAGTTACTTGTTTTGAGGAGAAACAAAAACTACTGCAATTTTGTTTTGCAGCACACCATTTGAAATGCATATTCTAGTTGGTATTCTAGTTAGTATGTGTGAGTTCGCGCATATGAGAAGGCTTTAATGAAACAAGAATCGGGTACTAAAATAAAGATTTCCAAAAGTTGTTCAAGTTCTTGTGAAAAGGCAGAGAATGATCTAATTTTTGGAATCTACCTTTTTTGGTCACCTGACTAAAACACTTAAATTGCTTAAAAACTTCCATAAAAACTTCTTGTAAAACCTATTGAATGCAATTGGTGTCCATATCCGAAGGTATTAGTTAGTACCTTAAAAAGTACATTTATAACTCTCATATTTCGGGGGCGAGATATATCAAAGCAACATTGTAAATGAGTCTTTTGCACTAGACTGCAATAATCATTCTTGTTTAGAGCAACGAAAGAGTAGTGGCGGTCGAATTTGTCCAAATTTAAACTCAGTTTCCATATTAGGTAAATTGTATTTTGAATTTTATAGGATAGTTCTAGAATTCAGATGATTGAGAACAGACCTAAGTCACATAGTTATTATTGTATCGTTATTTACAGCGGTTCGAGCAGATCGTATGCGTGGTGGCCGCAACAAATTTGGACCCATGTACAAAAGGGATCGGGCGCGAAAGCTACAGGTAATGCGACAACGACAGCTTGCTCTGCAGGCTCTGCGGAGTTCTATAGGTTCAGATATAAAACCAACACCGCTCTCCCCTGGCTATCAGCAAGCATATCCAAATATGAATATTAAGCAAGAAATTCAAATACCTCAGGTGAGCGAGAACAATATTGTGATTGTTGACAAAATATAATACGTCCATTGATATATATCCTAGGTATCCTCCCTCACCCAATCGCCGGATTCATCACCTAGTCCCATTGCCATTGCTTTAGGACAGGTGAATACTGGCGTTGGCGGTGTGATAGCCACGCCCCTTAATGTTGGCAATCTGAGTGGTGGCAGCTCGCTAGGCAATGGCAACAGCAACACAAATAACAACAGTACAGGAAGTGGCGGTGGCAACGGGGGTGACAATAACCCTGGCAGCGGAAGCGGTGCCAACAACAGCAACAACATCGCCGATGGCTTGCAACGTAACGGAAATAGTGGCAATAGCAACAGTAACAGCTGCCATGAAACCGGGAATGTATCTCTGCAGAACACAGCTGAATCGAAATTGTGGTATTTATTTAGTCTAAGCAACCCACATCCAATATACAATAATTCCATTGACAATAGTTGTCCAATATGATAAACTCAAAAACCGTTGCTTTAAAAAAGTTCAACGAATTAGTAAGAAGGCTCTAGTCGATACGGCTAATGCTCTTCTTTACGCACGTATAAGCGCGCACTCTGCTAACCGCGACGGACGATCTTCATGAAAGAAAAAGAGAATCTATTAATAACATCCACGTGTGTCTATTTGCCAAATTGCAAGTCTAGTATTAGAAATGCGGTATTTTCAAATTGGGGGCGAAGTGGGCATGGCATCCAAAATTTAAAAATTACTATATCTGTATATCCATAAATATACAAATTTGAAGTCTCTCAAACGGTGTAGAAGTTATGCTCTTTTTGCCTGTTACAAACAGTTTCAAAAAATCATTATACCCTGAATTCCCATTTTCAATGGGCTCAGGGTATAAAAAGATATGTGGATCAACACACACCATTAAACAATTTACTTGCTAATCAGAAAATTTACATTAAATGTTATTCGATCCTAAGATTGTCAAATTTAAATAATTTGAATTCCGTCATCAGTGAACTCTTTGCGTCGTTTAATTATTAGTATTTATTTAAATCCGTATTCTTAAAATACGTTAAATATCTAATTTTAAATGTTTTTGTAATAGCTAAGGAATCGAGGAAAGATAACAACTGTGAATCCTCCTGATATAACAATAACTCATATTTGTATTTCTAAAATTCTCTTTATTCTTAAATTAAGTTTCGATTCTGGCACACATCCATCGAGCACAGGGGACGCAGTGATTGAGCCCCTGAGGTGAGTGAGAAATATAACTTTTTTAGATGCCCTATTATTTGTTTGAATATTCTTGAATCTTTTCAGGGTCTCGCCAATGATACGCGAGTTCGTGCAATCGATCGATGATCGAGAATGGCAGACTCAGCTTTTTGCGCTTCTGCAAAAGCAGACATATAACCAGGTTGAAGTTGATCTCTTTGAGTTGATGTGCAAAGTGCTGGATCAAAATCTCTTCTCACAAGTTGATTGGGCAAGAAACACTGTCTTTTTTAAGGATTTAAAGGTACTTATCACAAAATATTCTCGGTTGTAAGTATATTTACTAGCATCCATAAAACGCCAGTCTCTCCAGTCTTTAATGGTCACAACCAGTTTTTAAGCTAGGGGCCAAGTCTGTTGAGTGTTATGTAAAACCAAAAAAACCGAATAAACAAAAAAAATAAATAAATAAAATAAAAAATAAAAATAAAATAAAAAAAAGACTACAGCGGCAGCGACAGCTCTGAGGCAGAAGCAGAGGCTGCGGCAGAGGCAGCGGCAGCGACCCAACTGCGACTACGATGTCGTGTACCTAAATCTGCATTGAATTTCGATTTCATTCGGCGTCTGACCTACTTAGTAACCAAAGCTGAACCAGTCAAAGACTCAACGTCTACGTTGCTTGTCGATGACGCAACTAAGCATTGCCACTCTCACACAACAGTACACAGCAGAGTGTGAGCGAATGAGAGGAAAAGAGAAAGCGAGAGCTGAAGAATTGAGCGCGTTTCGAAATCAAGTTTTGTTTGTGAAAAAAAAAAAGTTGTAATTCACCATATCACTGGTCCCAATAAGTATATATTCCTGATGAAAGGAGAGAATAGCTATCTGGGAATCTATTTTCGTGCCTCGATCTTTGACCACTCCTACTATAATTTACCCCATAAATTATATATATTCTTGATCAGAGCGACGACCCGTTTTGTTATTTTTTGACCCTCGTTTCCTATTTTAAATGGGTTCAGGGTAATTATGAAGGCATTTTACAGATTACATATTACATAACATAAACAATTATAGTTATATAAATGTATTATGATAACATGGATTTTGCTCAAAATTCACTGCTATTCAAATTGTCCAACTATTTGCAGGTTGACGATCAGATGAAGCTGCTTCAGCATTCTTGGTCGGATATGCTTGTGCTGGATCATCTCCATCATCGCATACACAACGGTTTGCCGGATGAGACACAGCTGAATAATGGGCAGGTGTTTAACTTAATGAGTCTTGGTCTATTGGGGGTGCCACAGTTGGGTGACTACTTTAATGAGTTGCAAAATAAGCTCCAGGACCTGAAGTTCGATATGGGCGACTATGTGTGCATGAAATTCCTAATACTTTTAAATCCAGGTGATCATTTATTACAAATCCCTGCTGTATGTAAGAAAATAAAATACAGCTGTATTAATTGCAGATGTTCGTGGAATAGTGAATAAAAAGACCGTTGTGGAGGGACACGAGAATGTTCAGGCAGCTTTGCTGGATTACACACTTACGTGTTACCCCTCAGTAAATGTGAGTAAATCAAAAAGATGAAGGACAATGTAAAAATGATTTGATTAATATAAATTAAGTGTCAATAATAATAATAATAAGTTAAATTATACTTGTTATTCACTCAATCTTCATTTTGCATACATTTTGTGTTAACTATTGTAGGACAAATTTAGGAGGCTTTTGAATATTCTACCGGAGATTCATGCCATGGCCGCGCGAGGTGAAGAACATCTATACTCAAAACATTGTGCAGGCAGTGCACCAACGCAGACGCTGCTCATGGAGATGCTGCATGCTAAACGAAAGGGGTGAACTCAAAGCAATCAGCATATACATGAATAACAGCAATAAATGTAAAAATATACCTAAATAACTTCTGAAAAAAAATGTGTATATAACATTAACAAATGCAAATAAGCGCAAAGTTAAAAAAGATCAAGAAAAAAGGAAGGTTAATATTGATTGCTATGCGAAAAAATGATCATCACTACCATCAACAACCAACTACCACATACACATATTTGTTGATTCAAAGTTAATTAATATTATTTTTATGGATAGCTTTAACCTTATTTTTAATAATTAATTAATGTCTTAATTTAAGTTGTGCTTATTTTTAGTCATGTATCTTAAATGAAGAAAAATCATCAGCAACATTGTGGAAGTGCAAATAATCCTTTCTTTAATAGGTAAAAGACGCATTACAAATGTTATATTATATGAATGTAAAATGCACACATATATATATTCTACATCCGTCTTTAAATGTTTTTCCTGTAATTGTTTCCTGTAAATGTTTTTCGCGCCAATTGTCTTACAAAGTATTTGCGTATATGTTAAAAAAATTAAAACAAAGAATGTAATAAAAACAAAATAAGTATATTTTTTCATAAGTTTAAAGTTTAAGAAACTATACAAACAACTACCTAGAACACAGGAAAAAGAAACAATCTGGAAAAAAACCAGAGCATGAACTCTCTTTAAAAAAATAACATTGATTAGATATTATATATAAATATAACATACTTAAAATTAGTCTATATAAAAATTTTAAAATAATTATAATTTTATTGTTTTAATGTTAAACGTTAAAAACTGCTTATAAATTTATTCAGAAGTCTTTTGTATTTTATTATTTTGGAGAAACAATAGAAGATCGTTAAATTACAAAAAGAAAAATACCAATTGCCTATGCGGTTTCACCGATAGACGATGTACACAAATATAAATATCCTTTGTATAAAATTATCCTGAATGCAAACCCTATTCAATTGGAGAAAACTATTGGCATCAGCAGTAATTGAAATTGTTTAAGTTTATGTTGAATCCATTGCAGGCCGTGATAAATTTTGGAACATTCTCAATCTAACGGTATTTGAAACTCTTGAAGGGATAAAAATGGTTAATAAATAATATAAATAAACTGCAAATTAATGTAAATAACTGTAAAGACGGTAGGCACAGCCAAAACCAGAAATTTCAGGCAGGTAGTTTCAAATTGAATTGCATAGAGAAGTAACAACTGTCAACAAAAGATATAAATATATACATACTAATTTTTTGGGGAATCGTCTTAAAATGTAACTTTTTTTAAATGCAAATATATGCTTAGGCAACATTCTTAATGGACTTATTTTTAAATATGTTATTTTCCTGTCTACTCCATTTTTACGAGGCCTGCCTTATGACTTCATATTGCGCTTAAACTAAATGTACCTTATAAAATTAAAAGTATACCCTGACACTAAAAGATGAATTGGAGTAAACTTAAAATTTTATATTCCTAGGGCAGCATGTCATTACAAATTGTTGAAATAATAACTTATATTCGCAGCTACAGAGGGAAAACGCTGGCAGAAAAAAAGTTCTGATTTGCTGCATAGATTCACACTCCATTTTAATAAACATTAACATTTTATAAGATGTCACATTTCTTTATTTATTGTGAAATCAGCAAATCTAGAATATAATAAGAAATGGAATAATTTGATATGTAACAGTAATTAAAAGGTCAGTTTGGTGTATACCGGGTTTAAATAGGGTTTTAGGATGGTTTTAGGACCATCAGTAAGGATAATGATGGTGATGACGTTTGTAAGTGACGGTAGCATGCTTTTTTAATTAAAGCATTAATTAATCAAATGAATATTATCTATGTATATTTAAAGTATGGGGTATATTATTTGGTTCTGCATGAAGTAAAAATGTATAATGTCATATTATTTAGGCAGTTGCATTAGGCATGTTTATTGTGAAATGAATTACGATGTGAACCTGTTATTGCAAATGAAAAGTGATTTTAATTTGTAAGATATATGAGAAGATAGAAATAAATATGAATTAATAAGAGGGTTTGGAGTATATATATATATATATATATATATATATATATATATATACAATGGAGAACTTAAAAAATACAACATATATAAATCTTTATAAGTGCATTAAAGCTTAATGAGTATATTGCAACTTCACACAGACCCACAGCTATTGTAAGTTTAATATCCGATGAAACTAGTAAGCAGCGTAAAGCAAATCATTCAACTAAACAGAAAAACAAAACTACCTAAACTGAAACTGTATGTATAATAATTATGTTAATTATTACAACGTTAATATTAAAATGTCATCTCAGAAATGTTTCGAAACGAGCAACCAACAACAAACAAAAGTGTAATAAAGCGTAAATATAAACAAAGATTAAATCCTCTTATGTAAAATGAACCATACTTTTTTGGGTGTACCGATTTTATTATTCATTATATACCTTTTAAGGTTTAATTTTTATTTATCATATTGCTGTTATATTAAACATAAAAGTGAGCAGCTTAGGACATGTTGAAATTTTGCGTAAAGTCATATTCAATAGTTGGTATGACGGTTTGCACAAATTTTAAAAAGATAATTAAATATAAATGCACCCCAAGTTGGCCACCGCCTTCCTCGACAGTCTGGATAATCTTCTTCATAATATCGGCGTGGCGACAAGGATGCACCGATGCCATGTTGGGTCCAGGTAAGTGGGGATGCGATTCCATTGTCACAGTCTTTTTAGCATGATCCTGGGAAACATCTTCGTACATTTGCTCGACGGTTAGTGGTTTACGCTGCTCATCGTAGCCGACCACCCATAGCCGTGGAGTTTGATAGTATTTATCGTATGTGATGTGTAGATCGTAAGTGCGTGTGTGTAAAACGGAATCACCGTTATTGGCTATCTGGTTTTCATCAACTGTAGAAGATAATTTGCTAGGATGTGTTTCGGCATCTAGTTTGCGAGTGGTAGTGGCTACAGCAGGATCGACAAGTTCTAGCATGCCGCTTTCCTCAAATGTATCCATATCAATAGCCTCATCGTCGTCCTCATTATCATCATCATTATTATCCACCTGCGTTAGTGGCGAAGTCTTACCATTTTCGGGTGAGTATATTTCGTCCTAAATGAGAAATGTGTTTGGTCAAGTTTTACTACTAGCCATATAATCAAACCTTGCTCTCATCCAGCGTCAGTTCGCATATTTTATCATCGAGCTGATTTGTGCCGTCATCGTTTAATTGATGTGTCTCTACCCAGCCACCGTCACCAGATTCTTCCTCAACCAGTGTCTCCTCACCCACATACTCCATTTGCTTGCAACGGCGGTAGCATGCCACATTGCGTGTAATCAGAAATTGTTTATCTGTATATTCATTAGAAGTAGTCATTTTAACAGATTTTAATACGCATTTTCAATTACCCACCTTTTGGCAAGTATGGTTTAGTTTTGCTTTCATCGCCCGCAGCCCACTGCCAAGTGGGACAATGGTGAACCAAGTGATCACCTGCAGCAACAAATTCCTCTGGAGTTAATACCCCAGTTTCTCGAAATTTTGACTCCTAAAGATGAACATGGTGAGATGAGATTTCTTGACAACAATCAATGTATTTATTGAGGTATAAAATCTTGACTTATGTATATTTATATCAAGTCTTAATGCATACATATAATTTAATATACATATATAATGTATTTAGTATGTATCTTACAACTCAAAGGCGCTTAAGTTAAATACCTGCCTTTAAGACTGGCGTCAAATATTCAGCCACATTTAGCGCTGTCCCTTTTACTGTGTTAAGTACGCTTTGCATTTTTTTATTTATGTATTTATTTTGTTTTTCAAACTTTTCTTAACTTGAATACGATGTACTTATTTATGAATAATTGCCTAATCGCCACTTTCGTTTCGGTTTTAATGCTTGCACACTGCGCAACACTGCAGCGTAATCGAAACAGATGTTGACAGTGATGGTAAACAATGCGATGTGACTATCGGTTTTTTAATTGTTGTTGGCAAGTCTTGACAAATAATTGAATCGATGAATTTTTACAGTGTTAATTACCATTCATTTCAGTTCCTATAATCAATAAAAAACGATAAGTCAAGATCTAATCAATTTAACTTATAGTTAATATATAAAAGTAGAAAGTTTGTTGCTTATAATAACAGGTATATTTTTATTATAATTTAACATCGGTACCCTACAGGTTTTTATTAAGCTTTTGAAATTTTTTAAAGGCACCTACGATATATGATATGGACTGCGACTTGGTAGTAACCAGTCGTTACCTCTAGATTCTATTGACTATCAATGCATGTATGCTGTGGAGCACGTGAACCGCAAATACTAAATGGAGTCGAAATTTCAATTGCCTTCACCGAATTTCAATAAAAAATTCAACAAATCAAACAAGTCTTATTTGCATTACTTAACACCTTCTGGTATGACGCTACTTCCACGTGAAAAACAGCCACCTCCTATGTACGGATGCCACGGTAGTACTGTGCCTCCAAAATACTTGAAAGTAGAGAAGCAGCAAGTAATGTAATTATTTATTTTCAATTAAAAAAAAACTTAGTTTAATTTATTAAAGAATATGAACGTCACAAAAATTGCATCAAATCGTTCTCCGCCACGGACTGAATATTGTGACAACTGCAACATGGAACTGGCTACGGCGCAAGATATGTGCCGTCATTTGAATCAACACCAATCGTGTCCTGCAGAGGAATGTAGTTTCACAGCTCTATCATTTGTTATGGAGCAACATATTGAAGCAAATCACATAACTGGCTTGTACAAAAGAGTAAGGAAAGCCTGGACACCTCAGAACATTGCTGCCTGGCGAGCAGAACGATGCAAGAGGTTTGTAGAGAAATTGAAATAAATTATAATCATTAAGACTTTAATATATTGTAGATTTCCAACGGTTGCTAGTGTAAAAATAGCCAAACAGGCTAAAGAGCAGCGCTTGAAACGTGGTGAACGCCTTGAGGCATCTATGAGGCGCTTTGGTGTATCAAATAATAGACAATTCATGCGTTCTCGGTTACACACAAGGAAACGTAAATCTCCAAAAGAAATTAAAAAAGGTAGAGACTTGAAAACTGTGATAGGAAAATCAGACCTTCACAGTGAGAAACTAATAGGGAGCACCATGCAAAATCCAAGCAATTCACAGTCTGGTCATGTGTCTATTTTTCGAGGAACCAGTAAAATGATTGATTACAAGCATGTAACGCTTAAAACAAAAAACAAACTTGATAATGCATTGAGCGAAATGTTACGAGTGTATGAAACAGACAGTGGAAGTGAAAATGAACCATCAGACGATAATATTGATGTGACAGCTGCTTTTGTAGATCACAAGATTACTATAGATGAGCAGAAAACCGATTTAGCTAAGACTGCACTACGATATGCAGTCGTGCCTTTGGTAGGCGATATAAACGAAGATGAGTCTACGAAAATACGTTCAAGTTCTTCCGACGAAGGACCCGATGACGTACCTTTTGAACGGAACAATAAACCGATTTTGACTGCAAAGCTGGATCTAATATGTCCAATATTCACCACGAAATTGAAACAAACTAATGGAAAAAATACAATGCAGACTTCTCCAAAGAAAAAAGATTCTGGTTTGAATTACACGCGTGCGTGTCAATTTAACAATCAGAATACAATGCTCTCCAAGCTCTTAGAGCGTGAAATACGCCACGAGCGAAATGTCCTTCTGCAGTGTGTGCGCTACGTGTGTGAAAATAACTTTTTTTATTTAAAATGAGATTTAATTTTAATCCATGTATAAAATATCCTTAAATTAATTTTTGTTTGCGATTAGTTAGAGGGCATACTACCACCAGCATCAGTTATGGTACCTACTCCACTAACATTAGCAGTATTGCCAATGCCTGCACCATTGCCTTCAGCAGATCCCGAACTTACAGCTGCTGCTGCCGCCTGTTGCTGTTGGTGAGCTGCGGCTGCTGCAGCCTGTTGTTGTTGTTGTGCGGCTGCGTGTTCTTGTTGACGTTTCTGTTGTTGCTGCCTAGCTGCATGAGAGTGCTTGGCCTTGGTCTCTTCTAGCTCGCGTACACGAGAGCGCGCATGTTGAATGCGATGCCAAGCCATTTGTAAGACCTTAGCGGAGGCATATCCAGATCCCTCGTGCGGTTGTCCGGTAGAAACTTGGGTGAGATAGTTGATTTGTTCAGAGAGCTTAGACTCCACGCTAGACAAACTCTTTAAAAATTGCTGAGACTGCGTCTCTGCACTTTTCTGCGAAGTCTTTTCCTTCCCCAGCTCCTGCAGCGCCTGACCTTTATTAGTTATTATTGTTGTGTTAGTTATTATTTTGTACTTCTGACATTCAAATATGAATATGAAGACATCAATAACGCTTACCTGCACTCTGCATGCAGAGTATGATATCTTTTTCAATCTCATCTAGAGCATGTATTTTGTCAAGTGGATTCATGTTATTTTGATCAGAATCACCGATTTAGTTTCTTAATTTTATTGGTTTTGTAAAAAAAGTAAGCAAGCTGGTTATTTCAGTTTCTGTGCTTGTGTTTTTGCCATTCACCAAAATTATTGAACATACGCTGATTGTTAGGTATCGCTTCAATTGTAATAACCGTTATCGAAAATATCGATATATTATGGGGGCTATTTACGGTTAAAATATTAAATCGATTATAAATATTTTTATAATTCGATTGACATTAATTAATTAATCGGTTACAAGATTAATGTTCAATGCCAAACCAAGGAAATTTGAAAAATTGTCTGGGCAAAGGCAGGCAATTTGTATATAATTCCGTTGATTCTTGCTCGAGATGTAACACCGAAAACCCAGCTCCACAATATATTTTTTTATGTAATGCATACTGTGAACGATCGGCAAAATGTGATTTGCACTGCAGACACTCAAATATGTGATTCTGTGAGTCAGTTTTTAAAAATATTGTAATGGTACTTGTGGCTCTCCAAACATTTTACTAATTACAATGACTTTTAAGCGCTTT
Organism: Drosophila borborema; assembly: GCA_030914335.1. Taxonomy (NCBI): domain Eukaryota; kingdom Metazoa; phylum Arthropoda; class Insecta; order Diptera; family Drosophilidae; genus Drosophila; species Drosophila borborema. Next base: position 8,522,945 of record JAUESP010000304.1, read on the forward strand.
ATAGCACATCCTTCCAGCGAACCGCCGTGATTCAACAGAGCAGAGCTGGTAATCTTTTCTAGCAACATGAAAGAATAGCATGTCCACCGTGTCCTTCATATCCAAATGATTGTCTATTACCACAGGAGTGCTCTCGTAATACATTCGCGTCAATATCACAGTCACATAAAACCTAATCGTCACCTTCAGCCGATTTGCCCCATAGTTCAGTAAATGGAGTAGCTGCGGTACCGCTTCGATACCGGCCTCTAATAAAAACTCATTGGTCCGACTCCGAGCGCTTCCATCACACAAGAATCCGTTTTAACTCGATGCGCTTGAGCAATTTCTTCTCTTCCAGGCTTAATTCAAAATGTTGATTATCTGATTCATCATGCCAGTGATGACTGTAGGGTTCACTTCCATCGACGAAACTGTGACACGTCTGGCTGTGACCACTAACCATACAACACATAGACTGGACAACTGGCACCGTTAAAAGACTCTGTAGGTTACGCAAAGAGCAGTTCCGTTACTTTTGATGTTAACTAACAGACCCCCTGTGACGTCACAGGGTGCTAAGTGTGCTCTGTTATTCAATTTGATACTTGGCGGGCACTGGGGCAAAGATCCTCCAAATGCTCATAAGCATCCAAAATAAGTTGTTTTGCAACGAATTCGGATAGGAAGAACCATAAAAATGATCAATCCTTACTTTTATTTACTTAAATTACGAAAACTTATTAGATAATGGAAGAAACTGTGAGGCCTTCTGGCAGCAGCAAAAGCACTTCCCAAATGGGTACTACGTCCGAAAAAATTACCAAAACGCATGATTTTTTTAATTTTCGCCATTAGTATTGTTCATAAATATCAATATAATTCAATATTCAAATAGAGTACATGTCGAAGTCATATCAGGTAAGCTGCTGCTCACACCTGCTTCCATGTCAAGAAAAAAAGCCCAAAGACCGAAATAAATATTAATTAAGAAACCCAAAAAGGACTGAGAGTATAAGTAGTCAAACATACAGAAATAGATAATCTGGCTGAAGAAGCCATCAGAAATCTTGGTAGAAGCTAACAATGCCGCACCCAATCTTTGGCCAACAAATTTCTAATATGATGAATGAATATGATAAATATAATGATGTGGATTGATGGGAAACGATTAGTATATGTTAATACTAGTTACTTTTGTAATAAAAAGTCATTTAAAATAAAGTTTAATTTATATAAGACGAAGATATTGGCGGTTAATCGAATTACTTTCAGCAATAACTGCCTAGAAAACGGCTTAGAATACAATATTTTCAAAAACCCTTATATTGTCAGATTCGTAAATCTATATAGAACTGAAAATTCGCAACTTGAATCGCCTTAGTTAAGTCTACTAGTTTTAAGATAGTTAACAGTGCCAAAATTGCCTAATTTTCCTACAAACTTAAGCGTGTCAGACCCCCTGTGACGTTTCACTGTTAACTTAACAGACCGCTTTGCATAACCACTAACCATACAACACATAGACTGGACAACTGGTACAAGTTAATGTTCACACTTATTTTTTGGTTTTAGAACCCCCGAACTTCGTATTTGCTCGGGTTTTTACTTTTAGGGTCGGGAGAGAAAAATTGCTGATGGCAAAATCATTCCGCTTCGAGCGCTCGACGGTGACGGTCGATTTTCCAAAAAGGCCTGGCATGTGCCGCTCATTCCCTTGCTCTCTTTCTCTTTCTGCCCCATGCTTTTTACTCTCTGCTCTCTTCTCACAAAAATATATGTATGCTGGCACAAACAGCAAGCAGCTCACAAAAATTGAAATTTCTTCTCAACTCGCGAGTCGCGATCCGATTGGTTCCCTTCTGAGCGAAGAGTATACCGAATTCTTAAACTGCTTTGCCATGCTCATGCAAAATGTTAGCGTTTTTATGATTATTTGTGGAAAGGGTATGAAAGTGTTGATGTGCATAACGAATATTATTTCCCTATGACCATACACACACACATTTACACTTCCTCGCTATATGTGTAGGCATTTATGTGCTTGTGTGCGATAGATATTCTTGCTGCCTGTAGCACTATTAAAACCCCCAGCAGTTGATATTCGTTCGGTTGGGTAATGATGTGAGCTTGCATACACACACACATTTACACTTCCTTGCTATATGTGTAGGCATTTATGTGCTTGTGTGCAATATTCTTGCTGCCGCCTGTAGAGCACTTTTAGAACCCCCAGCAGCAGTTGATGTTTCGTTCGCACACACATTCACATACACATTTACACTTCCTTGCTATATGTGTAAGCATTTATGTGCCAGTGTGCGATACACTTGCTGCATGTAGCAATTCTAATTTCCCAGCGATTGCTGTGTGGTAGCTGATGTGAGTCTACACACACACATACATATGTGTACGTCTGTGATGTGATAATCACAATCGCCGAGTATCACTTGTATAGGCATTTGAATGAATGCTGTGCCTGGGGCATTTGCATATTTCGTGCATGGGTCTCGAATATTGGGCGTGTGCCTACCTCAACTTTGAAATTAAGTGCCGAGCACTCAGATTGACTTAGTTACGGACGAGGAGATATTAGTAGCTCTCAGAGGTCTTAGACTTAACTCAGCCCCAGGGCCAGACGGGATCCCAAATCGTGCGCTAAAGCTAGTCCTCGCCTTGCACCCAAGCGCGTTCGCGGAATTATACAACGAATGTATAATTCATGAAACGTTCCCCGCAATATGGAAAATTCAGAACTTGGTATTGCTACCTAAGGCTGGCAAACCACCGGATGAGCCATCTTCATATAGACCTATCTGTCTCTTAGACACCATGGGAAAGGTGTTTGAGAAACTGATTTGCTCTAGGCTGGAGAGTGCCATTGATAGCGCCGGAGGCCTTTCACCTAACCAATTTGGTTTTCGGAAGGCCCGTTCAACAGCAGATGCGCTTGATAAAGTTGTCGGCCTGACAGCTTCCGCCATCCAAGGCACCAGATGGAAGCACGGGACGAAGCACTACTGCATCATTGCGACTCTTGATGTGAAGAATGCCTTCAACACAGCTAGTTGGGATATGATACTGGATGCGATGTCACAATATAATATCCCTAAATATCTAAAAGAAATAGTGAGGAGCTACTTCAGAGGAAGAACACTAATATACAATACGAGTGAGGGTCCCCAAACTCATATAGTGTCAGCTGGAGTCCCCCAAGATTCAGTGCTGGGGCCTCTCCTATGGAATATGATGTACGACGGCGTACTGCGCTTGGAACTACCAGCAGGTGCGCACACCATTGGCTTTGCTGATGATGTAGCAGTCGTCACCATAGGAAAGGAGCTTAAAGATACTGAGGATATGTGCAGCGCAAGTATCAATCGCATACGAAGCTGGTTGTCTGGAGCTGGACTAGAGCTAGCGGCGCACAAAACGGAAGTCGTCCTAGTCAGCAGTCGCAAGAGAGTGGAAACTGCCAATATAAAGATCGGCAACGTTACCATCGCATCTAAGAGGGCGATAAAGTATCTTGGCGTCATGATAGACACGAGATTAACTTTCCGCGAGCACTTAGAATATGTGCATAAAAAAGCAGCTGATTCTTGTAGAGCTCTCTCAAGAATTATGCTCAACACGCGGGGACCAAGGCAACAACAACGTCTCCTCCTAATGAGCGTCATTAGGTCCGTCATTCTCTATGCTGCACCGATATGGTCAAGTGCGATGGCAACGCCGAGCTACAGCCGAGGCATTTGTGCCACTTACAGACTGAGCGCAATCAGCTCATTTAGGACAGTCTCCGATGACGCGGCACTTGTTATTGCCGGTATGGTGCCTCTGGAGGACTTGGTTGCCGAAGCCGTGGAGCGGAACACACATGAGCCCGTACGACGCAACGTTATCAGGGCAAACAGCACTGCACGATGGCAAAGAAGGTGGAACCGCTCAACAAAAGGGCGATGGACCCACACGCTCATCCCGGAGCTTGATCCTTGGCTAAACCGTAAACACGGTGAGGTTAATTTTTATCTTTCGCAGATTCTCACGGGACATGGATGCTTTCGGAGCTATCTGAAGCGCTTTGGCCACGACGAAACTGACGAATGCCCATGGTGCGGACTAGGTCTGGTAGAAGATGCCAAACACGTTCTGTTTGAGTGTGGACGCTTCCAGGAGGAGAGGCGTTGCCTAGAAGAGGCAGTTGGCCGTTCCATTGGAACGGACAATATCGTCAACATCATGCTGGAATCGGAGGCAGCTTGGAATCGAACAAGCACCTTCGCAGCCACGGTCATGACGGAGCTCCGCAGAGTTGAGCGGATAAGAAGACGAGGTGTCCCAGCCTAAGATAGTGCAAAGCGCTTGCGAAGCAATGCTTTACGGCCGTCCCGCAAGCATCTTGCGCTATCACTAGTCGCTATCTCTAGTCGCCTCAGCTAAATAACTTAATGTAATAATATAATATAATTTTGTTAATAAACGAATACAAAAAAAAAAAAAAAAAAAAAAAAAAAAAAAAAAAATGCATACACATATAGCGAGGAAGTGTAAATGTGTGTGTGTATGGTCATAGGGAAATAATATTCGTTATGCACATCAACACTTTCATACCCTTTCCACAAATAATCATAAAAACGCTAACATTTTGCATGAGCATGGCAAAGCAGTTTAAGAATTCGGTATACTCTTCGCTCAGAAGGGAACCAATCGGATCGCGACTCGCGAGTCGAGAAGAAATTTCAATTTTTGTGAGCTGCTTGCTGTTTGTGCCAGCAGCATACATATATTTTTGTGGGAAGAGAGCAGAGAGTAAAAAGCATGGGGCAGAAAGAGAAAGAGAGCAAGGGAATGAGCGGCACATGCCAGGACTTTTTGGAAAATCGACCGTCACCGTCGAGCGCTCGAAGCGGAATGATTTTGCCATCAGCAATTTTTCTCCCCCGACCCTAAAAGTAGAAACCCGAGCAAATATGAAGTTAAGGGGGTTCTAAAGTAAAAAAATAAGTGTGAACATTAACTTGTACCAGTTGTCCAGTCTATGTGTTGTATGGTTAGTGCTGTGACAAAGTCTGATTACTAACGCAACGCTGGTGTCGAAAAGTACTTATATTTCCAACAGTTTCAAAAAAGTACCGTGATCTAATACAACGGGACATTATGAATACTTTATTTCAACTGTAATAGCATTGTAGTGGGAAATTGTTTATATAGAAATATAATGGTAATAAATAGCTATCGCTAGTATATTCAGAGCTACCTGCGTCACCACAAAATTCGATGGCCATGGAATGTTGCCGCTGCTTTAACTTGCTAACAAAGTATAGTTATCCATAAACATGAAGAAATTCTGCACATATACTACATACATACATACTTTTGACAAATTTTCGTCCTCCAATTTCCTTTTACTTTTTCTTACCTGATACAACTATACTATGTATAAAGTGATCTACCTGTGTTAAATGGACATGTATTAACATGCCATATACATAAATATATTTAAAATGGATAACCCTCGATAACCTTCGCGTTATCTGAAGCCCAGTTGTTGAGGTTTTCTTGAAATAAACCAAAAGCAGTTTTGTGAATGTAGGTGCAACACAGTAAGTTTATTTAACAAAATCAAATTATAAGTAACAAGTGCACAGATTTTAAGTACCGCGACGTCTTCAACTTAACTGACAAAGCCGACACATTCAAACTGACCTCACACACAAGACGACAGACTCGATGTGCAGCATGCTTTTATACTTGCTTCTTTTACATATGGAATGATCTGGATTTCTTATTCTAGAAAGTTTTCGAACAGCCAACGACTGTCGTTAAATGTTTACTTCTAAGAATATTATATTGATGATGAGTTTTTCGAGACCATTCTACAACACCCTCCCTAAACCTCAACATCTCTATAAAATTTTATTCTCTACTCTTAATTCCTAGCTTCTCTCTCTGCTCTCCTTTGACATTTTCTATCATTCATCTATGCTGCTATTGCTTCGAGCACGACATCCCCTTCTCTCCTTCCTCGACTTCGTTCGTTAATTTTAAGCGACTGTTGCCTTCCCGTCTGCCCTTCTTCTTTCGCTCCGATGCTTCGATTTCTTCTTGCTCTTCAATATCTTCTGCCGTTCACTTTAATTTGCTTCTTTATCTGCTTTGCCTACATGGCCGGGGATCCGGATGATTTTAAATTTTGGTTGGTATTTGGTGAGGATGTTTCGGATGAAGGATGAATAATAGGATGAGTTGTTGATATTTACTATTGCGTCTATGGATGAGAGGGAGTCGGTGTATATGGCATATTTGCCGGGCTTGTTTAAAAAAATTTTTAGGGCTTCTGTGATCGCGATGATTTGTTTAAATAATTTGTATATGAGAGGAGGAAGTTTTTAAATACTTTCTGAGGGAGGAATCCGTTAATAGAGTGTTTAGGTGCCATGGTGGGGTACGTATTATTGGGTTTCTGGGATAATGTTTGTGTGGGGTGTCGAAGACTTTGGCAGTGCTGATGATTCTATCTATTGTTGATTGGTATTTAACTTTCTTATTGTGATTATAGTTTTTTATTATGTTTTTGATTGGGGAGTTATGTGAGTTTATTAGTGATTTGCAGAGTTTAGCTGTGGCAATTTGATTTCGTATGTGTAATGGGGGTATCTGGGCTTCGTGAAGCATATTGTTGACAGAGGTGGTTCTGAAGGCGCCGAGTGATATTCTTATTGCAGAATTGGGGTCGGATGGAAGATTGAGGGGCAGGTCCGAACAGTGGGGGTCAATTTTTGATATTAATATTGATTTGGAAACGTTAATTAACGAGGAGGTGTGGCAGTTGAATTTGTGGTTTGATGGGCATTTTAAATTGTGGATCTTTCTTTCTAACGAAGCTTTTAGGGACTTTATGTGGTCGTGGAAGTTGTATTTGTTGTTGATGTGAATGCCTAAGAATTTCAAGCAGTTAACATTTGTTAACTGATAGTTAGTTGTAAGGATGTGGCATGAGCAGTTGTGTTTGCGACAGATGTGTAGGTGTTTGCATTTTGTAGGGGATAATTGCGCTCCAGAGTAAGCGCACCATTCTGGTATTTGGGAGAATAGTGTGGTTAGGTCTATGTTTTGGTTTTTGGTTTTTGGTGTTAGCGATATTTATGAAAAGATTAAAGTCGTCAGCATATGCGCTTACTTGGATGTTTTTGTGAAGGGATATGATTGAGTTGAGTTTGTTGAAAGCGATGGTGAAGAGGATAACTGAGAGGGGAGAGCCTTGTGGGATACCATTATATAAAGGGCGTACCATTGAATAGTTGTTTCCTATTTTTGTTATTATTTTTCTTTTTGTCATAAAGTTTTTTACGTAGCTGAAGATATTGGGTCCTATGTTCCATGTTTTGAGTAGTATGAGATGGTCTAGAAAAAGTAGACTATCTATAGTAGATTTGCCTTTTTTGAAACCGACTTGACTGTTGTGTATAAGTTTGCTGTTGTTGACAAACCACGACAGTCTTTTTGCAACAATTTTATCAAGGACTTTAGGCAAGCAGGGGTTTAATGAAATTGGGCGGTAGGAGTTTAATTCGGATTTTGGTGAGGATGGTTTAAGTATTGGGATAATTATGCTAGTCTTGTATGATTGTGGGATAAAATTTTTAAGGATTAAATTTTGAAGATGAATTATGCGGGTCTTAGTTTATTTGTCTATGTTTTTTATCATAGCATAGTTGATTCTGTCTTGGCCAGGTTTTTTGCCAGTTAAAGATTTGATTGCTGCGTTAAATTCTAATATTGAAATATCATTTTCTATGGCCAATGCTTTTTATACCCTGAACCCATTGAAAATGGGAATTCAGGGTATAATGGTTTTGTGAAAATGTATGTAACAGACAGAAGGAGACGTCGCAGACCCCATAAAGTATATATGTATATTATTGATCAGCATAAAAAATAAGTTGATCTAGCCCTGTCCGTCCGTCCGTCCGTCCGTCTGTCCGTCTGTCCGTCTGTATGAACGTCGAGATTTCGGAAACTACATAAGCTAGAGAGCTGAATTTCACATGAACACTCGTATGTTAGTTACGCAGTACGAGTTTATTTTGTTTTTTCGATAACTCATCCCATTTCCAGATTATCGATAAAAAATAGAAAATTCGTTTCCATTTTTAAGGTTTTTTGGGCATAACTTCTACACCGTTTTATCTAAAGACTTTAAATTGGTTTATTTAGATAGATATTATGAATACGCAGATTATGTAATTTTCAGATTTTGGATGCCACGCCCCCCTCGCCTTCAATTTGAAAAAAAACGCATTTCAAATACTAGAGACTTGCAATTTGACAAATAGGTACATTTGGCTCCTAATATATTCTAAAAGTTTCAAGAAGATCGTCCATCTAGAAATGGAGTTAAAGCGTCCAAATTATAGCTCAACCCACCCCCAAGCCACCGCAGCAACTGCGCAGTTAGCAGAGCGCGCGTTCATAAGTACGTAAAGAAGAAGAATATCACTTTTTTGCAGGGTTCAGGGTATCTCGTAGTCGAGCCGTCTCGACTAGAGCTTTCTTACTTGTTTGTTAACTGTGGGTGTGGGCTGTAATGCTAGTGTAGCGCGTTTAGCAGAAGAACAGGTTGTTGGGAAGTTGTCGTCGTTGGCTGCGTCTGACCAGTTTTTGCAAAAAATGTTTGCGATTTCCGATTTGTCGGTGGTGTGCTGGGATGAGATTGGGTTGAGGATGCAGTGGATGTTTTTGGTGGGATTGAGGCCGCAAAAGCGCCGAATGTTGTGCCATATTTTTATACCCTGAGTCCATTGAAAATGGGAAATCAGGGTATAATGGTTTTGTAAAAAGTATGTAACAGGCAGAAGGAGTCGTGGCAGACCCCATAAAGTATATATATTCTTGATCAGGGTGACGAGAAAAGTTGATATAGCCATGTCCGTCTGTCCGTCCGTCCGTCCGTATGTATGAACGCGTCGATTTCCGAAGATACAAAAGCTAGAGAGTTCATTCTTTTTGTGTTAGGTTCATATATTGCACGCGCAGTACGAGTTTGTTTCAGAAATTCGATAACTCGTATATTTACAAAGTTATCGATAAACGAAATTATCGGGAACCAGTTATAAAATTCTAGCTAATTCATCTTTAGAGTTAGAGTCTCCAAGTCTTCTGCATATATATAGATACTAATTTAATTTAATTTCGGTTTTTTGGATTTTGGATTCCGGTCCCCCCCTCGCCCCACCACCACCAAATGTGTAAAAAATGCATTTCAAATACTAGAGACATGCAGTTTGGTTTAGCATGTAGATATGAATACCATAATCATAATCTGAAGATATCAATACGATTGTCCATCTAGAAACAGAATTATTAATCATCAAAGTTTTCTCATCAAAACCCATGTGCCGCAGCAACAAAGACAGCGAGACAGCAAGCCGCCTGCATACATGCTTACAAGCGTGTGTGTGCTCGTGTTTTTGCATGTATAGTTTCTTAGGCTTGCAGAAACGAATCGAATAATTCTTGGAATATTATTCGTTCGAAGAAGGGCTCAGGGGATTTCGTAGTCGAGCAGTCTCGACTACAGCTTTCTTACTTGTTTGACGTGAATATTTTAATAATTATGGGCGCGTGGTCGCTGCTGTGGAGGTCTTCTGACACTTCCCAGCTGATTTCGAGCATTAGTTCGGTGGAGCAGAGGGTGAGGACTAGGTGGGTGAGTGAGTTGTGTGTACTGAGGTGTGTTGGGGTGCCGTCATTGAGAAGGATAAGGTTGGAGGAGGTTATAAAGTTGGCTAGTGTTTTGCCTCTTTTGTTGTTGGTTTTTGAACCCCACATTTGGTGCCAGCTGTTGAATTCACCAGTTATTATTTTTGGCTTATTTGTGTTTTGAAGGAAAAGTTCAAGTTGGGGTTTTGTAAATTTTGTTTGGGGCGGTATGTAACATGAAATTATTTTGAATGGGATTTTGGATAGGATTTCAACTTCGATAGAGTCAAAATCTTGATTAAGTGGGATTACATTGTGTTCTAGACTATTGTGAATAAGTAGAGCCACGCCTCCGGAAGCGATCGTGGATGAGTTCTTGGTGTAGATGGAGTAGTTGATTGGGGTAGGGATTGTTGAGGTGGTTTTAAAATGAGTTTCTTGAAGGCTTAATATTTGTGGGGAGAACTTTTTAATTACTAATTGTAACTGATCGTAGTTGTTAAGGTAGCCGTGACAGTTCCATTGTATTATCTTAATCATAGCTTAAGGGTAAGTTTTTTTTTTTCGTATTCTTTGTTTTGTTTGAGAGATCAGTATGGATATTTTTTGTAGTTTTTTTTTTTTGCTTTTTTGTTATTCTACGGTATCTTCAGTGATCATGTCGGAATCGTTATCTATACTGGTTGAATTGTGTATAGACTTAATGGTGATTGTTGTAGTTTTTTTTTTTTTGTTTTTTTTTTTTGGGTTTGAGTGTAGTTGCTAGTGTTGGATTATTGTTTTTTTTTTTTTAAATATTCTAATTCTAGATTCGTTGATTATTTGGGAACTCAATTGAGGTGATGTGTTTATTTTTGTGGCTTGAGTTTTTGTTGATGTTGAGGCGCTTAAGTTGACGTCTTCTTCGTATTGTACGAGTTTTCTTTGGGGTTGCTGCGCATGGTTTTGTTGAGGTGGTGATTTTGCTGTTGCGGCGTTTTGCTGAGGTGGTGATTTAGCTGTTGCGGCGTAGGATGATTGTGGGAATCTGTGTCATTCATTGTATATTTGTAGAGCTTCTTTAATTGTTGTCTTTTCAATTGTGCTTATGGCTTGAATTTCTTTATGCTGTGCTGATGGTTCTGCAGATTGCTCTCTTTACAGTTTATACAGGTTTTGCTATTGGTGCCTTTCTCTTCTTCAGTTTGCTTGTGATCGGTGGCTCTGCAGTCTAGGCACATTTTTTCGCTTTTACAAAATTTAGTTGGGTGTCCAATTCGACCGCAATTGCGGCATCGGCAGGGTAGTGGAATGTACGGGCGTATGCTGACTTTTTGATAACCAATTTTAATATCTGTTGGTAGGTCAATTGTGCCGAATGTAAGAATAATTAAACCGGTTTCAGCAGTTTATCTTGTTGTCGTTTGAGTATTTTTTATACCCTGAACCCATTGAAAATGGGAATTCAGGGTATAATGGTTTTGTGAAAATGTATGTAACAGGCAGAAGGAGACGTCGCAGACCCCATAAAGTATATATATTCTTGATCAGCATAAAAAAATAAGTTGATCTAGCCCTGTCCGTCTGTCCGTCCGTCTGTCCGTCCGTCCGTCCGTCTGTCCGTCTGTCCGTCTGTATGAACGTCGAGATTTCGGAAAATACAAAAGCTAGAGAGCTGAAATTTCACATGAACACTCGTATGTTACCTACGCAATACGAGTTTATTTTGTTTTTTTTCGATAACTCGTCCCATTTCTAAATTATCGATAAAAAATCGAAAATTCGTTTACATTTTTTAGGGTTTTAGGGTATAACTTCTACACCGTTTCAGCTAGAGACTTCAACTTTATATATTTAGATAGATATTATGAATACGCCATTAGTTGCTAGTGTTGGATTATTGTTTTTTTTTTTTTTAAATATTCTAATTCTAGATTCGTTGATTATTTGGGAACTCAATTGAGGTGATGTGTTTATTTTTGTGGCTTGAGTTTTTGTTGATGTTGAGGCGCTTAAGTTGACGTCTTCTTCGTATTGTACGAGTTTTCTTTGGGGTTGCTGCGCATGGTTTTGTTGAGGTGGGTGATTTTGCTGTTTGCGTTGCTGTTGCGCGGCGTTTTGCTGAGGTGGTTGTTTTACTTGTTGCGCTTAGGAATTATTGTGTGAATCTGTGTCATTCATTGTATATTTGTAGACTCTTTAATTGTTTCTTTTCATTGTTGCGTTATGGTTGAATTTCTTTATTCTGTGCTGATGTTCTGCAGATTGCTTCTCTTTAACAGTTTTATACAGGTTTGCTATTGGTGCCTTTCTCTTCTTTCAGTTTTGCTTGTGATCGCGGTGGCTCGCCGTTCAGACACTTCTAAATTTGTTGTATTGTCTAATGGGATGAGTTGTATGAGTTTCATAGCTTGTGACATTGATTTTGTTTTAATTTCGTACGATCCGTTTGCCAAGAGTTTGCATTCTTCCACTTCACCACTGCACAGGTTGTCTATAGTTTTTATACCCTGAACCCATTGAAAATGGGAATTCAGGGTATAATGGTTTTGTGAAATGTATGTAACAGGCAGAAGGAGACGTCGCAGACCCCATAAAGTATATATATTCTTGATCAGCATAAAAAAATAAGTTGATTGAGCCCTGCGCGTCTGTCCGTCCGTCCGTCCGTATGAACGTCGAGATTTCGGAAACTACAAAAGCTAGAGAGCTGAAATTTCACATGAACACTCGTATGTTAGTTACGCAGTACGAGTTTATTTTGTTTTTTTCGATAACTCGCCCCATTTCCATATTATCGATAAAAAATTCGTTTCCATTTTTTAGGTTTTTTGGGTATAACTTCTACACCGTTTTAGCTAGAGACTTCAACTTTATATATTTAGATAGATATTATGGATACGCAGATTTCGTAGTTTTCAGATTTTTTATGTCACGCCCCCTCCGCCCTCAATTTGAAAAACGCAATTACAATACTAGAGACTTGCAATAGGTAGATTTAAATACACATAGGTAGATTTAAATACCCTTAATCTAATCTGAATTTTATGAAGATCGTCCGTCATGGTTTTGTTGAGTTTATTTTGCTGTCCAAAGTTTCGCTGACCCACTGTTCGGCCACGGCAGCAAATCTGCTTCAGTTATCATTGTCAGCGCGCGCTTTAATGTGCTAAAGAAGAAGAGTATCACTGTATTTTTTTATGCTGTTGAAGCACCGTTCAGGGTTTTATCTCTTTAATGCGGTCGTGCTCAGTCTAGGCACCTTATTTGCATACTTTGTCCCCGAAGGGAAACACTAGTATTTGGGTTTCGTGCAATGTTGAATCCTGTTCTTGGATTTCTCCGATCGCGTCCTCTCCTGTAGTGAAGGTGCATATTTTGTCCCTGTTCGACGCCTATTAGAGCTAGAGACTTGAAATTTTAAACATATACTCATATATGCTCCCGAATTATAAAGTGTTAAAATTTTCCCGATCCGCCCACTAGGGGCGTGGCAAATCGGAAAACTCTTCCGCCCATAGTCAAGTTATCATACTAGATGATGAGCTAGAGAGTTGCAATTTGAAATGTATACTCGGGGTGACAACCCAAGTTCAAAAAGTTATGGCGGATATTTCTACGCCCATTGGGGGCGTGGCAAATCGGGAAATACGTATCTTCTACACCGTTAAAGCTAGAACGCTGAAATTTTGCATGTGAGTTAATGATATGATTCTAAGAAGATCGAAAAAGTTATATTTCTACGCCCATTGGGGGCGTGGCAAATCGGACCTGAATATATCGTGAATTTTCAAATTGTGCTATATTTTGCACACTATTGACATTAGAGACTTGAAATTTTGCATGTATACTCGGGTTAACAACCCAAGACTAATAAGCTATGGTGGATATATCTACGCCCACAGGGGGCGTGGCAAACCGCAAAAGTTTATATCTCCTACAGTTTTAGAGCTAGAAGCTTGAAAATTGGATGGTTGAGTTACTAATGTTCTCCTCTATCGATGACCCAAAAATAATTTTTCAGTCTCTTGGGGGGCGTGGCATATCGAAAAATACCCTGTAATTTTCGCATTTTTGGAATGTAAGCAACCAAATTTTGCAGGCATGTTAGCCTCGGCCCTTTCTACGCCCACTGGGGGCGTGGCAAATCGGCAAAGAAGTTTGTTGTGGCCAACTGCATAATTCATGCATATAATAGCTTAGTAGCATTTGCTAAGATGGCAGAAAGCATTTTATCATAAATATAATAATATTAATGAATTTAAAAAATAAAGTTTATAAGTTTTCGATTATTAAATAAAAAGTTTCCAGCGGGATTCGAACCTAGGTCTTTTGAAAACAACATGTAATCGTTAGCTAAACCTAAATAAATTCACAGCTGATCAGCTGATCAGCAGCTTGTGACAAAACAAAACAATACAATCGCACTTCTTGCAATATGTATACACACTTGGATGTGTATACACAAATACAATCATCTGTGTACATACATACATACATATATGCATGCATAGAAAAACTGCTTGCTACACAGCGTGGCAAATCGGAAAAGTTGTTTTAGTTTTAGCTTAAATGCACAATTCATATGCGTATGTTTATAAATTATTAAAAATTAAAAATAATAATTTTTGAAAAAAAAAGAAAAGTTTTTTGCGGGATTCGAACCCACGCACCCAAGTATAGTTTGCATAGCGCTTACCATCAGCGCCACTGACCTAATATGAGCAGTGTTAACTAAAACTAAATAAGGCATTGCTAGAGCGTCTCTGACAAAACTAAAGTAATGATCGAAAAATTCCCAATTCAGTCATAATTCTTAGAATATTCTGGCATGCAAACTTTTCTAGTTTCTAGTTAGTTCTTACTTGTTTTAATTTGAAAAGGAGAATAATTTGCAATTGTTTTGTCTTCGTCGGTGCGTTTCATTATTAAATATTTGGGGCCGGTACATGGATTAGTTAGAGTTTTTGTTTTGTCAATTCTGAATTGTAGGGTATTTGACCTGCTTTGCAGGTCTGGCGGTTCTCGCATGCTGCAGTTGTTGTTGTAATTTTAGTTAGGTTGTTGTTTATTCCGTTATAAAGTAAGATGTTAGGTTGTTGTTTTTTCCCGTTATACAGTAAGATGTTTCGCACAGTGATTTTGTTTTTGTAAGTTTTTTGTGTTTTGTTTTGATTTGTTCGTTTTACAAGTTAAGTAAGATAAGCGTGGACACGTCTGCTCTGCTTGACTGATTAAATCGAACTGATTTTTAAAATATATAATGGAATGTAGTGAGAGTTTCAGCATATGATCTACATATTCTATTTAACATTTTACGTTTTTTTAGATATCATAACTCATTTACAATTAGCTTTACATGCACAAATATGTATGTACGATCGCAGCCACACGCTGATATACGCTTGTACACATATACATAGGATGTATGTATGTGCGCCCTGAATGCGTCTTGCTGTGTCGCTGCCTTGCTTGCTGCGCCACATGGGTTTTGATGAGAAAACTTTATAGACTAATAATTCTGTTTCTAGATGGATAATCGTATTGATATGTTCAGATTATGATTATGATATTTATATCTATATGCCAAACCAAACTGTATGTCTCTAGTATTTGAAATGCATTTTTTACACATTTGGGGGTGTGGGGGCGAATTGGAGACCGGAAATCTGACAAAAACCGAAATTGTATTAAATTAGTATCTATATATATGCAGAAAATTTGGAGACTCTAACTCCAAAGATGAATTAGGTAGAATTTTATAACTGGTTCCCGATAAATTCGTTTATCGATAACTCTGCAAATATACAAGTAATCGAATTGCTGAAACAAACTCGTACTGCGCGTGCAATATACGGACCTAACACAAAAAGAATGAACTCTCTAGCTTTTAGCCTCTCTGTGCCTGCGTCCAGGTCATATTTCTTCCGCCGCAGAACATTTTTGGCGAAGTCACTGACTTTTTTCCAGGCATCTATGCTGCTGCACATTTTCTGTACTATTGTATCTACTTTGAACTGCCAAGGCGGTTCTCTCTTCTGACCACCTTTCGCAGTCAAAGAAAGTGTGTTCTGCGTCGTCCATTGCGTTTTCGCAGTAAATACAACTGGATTCGTCCGTTTTCCCTATCTTTTTTAGGTACTTTCGAAAGTATCCATGACCGGATAGCATTTGTATAAGATGAAAAGACGTTTCACCGTGTTTTCTACTTATCCACTGCTCTAGATCGGGGATTACTTTTGCAGTCCATCTTCCATATCTTTCGGATGACCATCTCGCCTGCCAGGAGGCTATGGTTTGCTGCCGTATGATCTTTGCTACCTGTTCAGAGAATTCTCCGTTCTGCCGGAGTTGCCATATTTTCTTGCGTTCTTGAGCAAGTAGGTCCACCGGTATGACTGCTGCTATCACGACTACTGCAGCTCCAGATACTGTGCGATACGCCGATGTTATCCGCAAGGCTGCTCTTCTCTGCACGGATAACATCGGTTTTCTCCTTACAGCTGCCTGTAGAGTATCTGCCCATACTTCTCTACCATAGAGTAGTGTAGCGTTCGTCGTTTCCATAAGAAGTCTCCGTTTTCCTTCCGTCGGACCGTCAACATTTGCCATCAGTCTACTGAGAGAGCCCGTTATTGCAGCTGCTTTTCGCGTGGCGTGCTTCAGCTGTTCTCCGAAAGTGAGTTTGCTATCTAATCTAACGCCTAGATAGTTCACTGTTCTCTGGGTCCTTATGATTGATTTCCGCTTACTCGCATCTCTATTTCGGTTGGAATCTGCTTTCCTGTAAAGAGAAGTAAGTCTGTTTTATGGGTGGGAAGTTCCAATCGTCGAGAGCTAAGCCATGTCTGCGTGCGGATCATGACTTGGGTCAGTCTCTTTTGGGTTTCTGCGGTGTTTCTGGCAATGATAACAGCCGCGATGTCGTCAGCGTATCCAATTAGAAATGTTTCTTCAGGCATTTCCAGTCTTAGAATGTCGTCGTAGATGATATTCCATGATATTCTGGTCCTAGGATCGACCCCTGTGCAGCCCCTCCAGTCACTCTATAGCGTTTTGTACCAGTCTGTGTGTCATACAGGAGAACTCGATCCTGCAAGTAGCTCCTCATCATATGCACTATGTACTCCGGTATTCTAAAACGTTTCTCCAGGGAAGCAAGCATATCGCTCCATCTAACACTATTGAAAGCATTTTTGACGTCGAGCGTTACTAATAGAACCACTGGGCGCGAGTATGCATTTCCTCTTTTCGTTGCTCTGGCTGCCTGTACAACTTCATCAATATCCCCCATTGTGGATTTTCCAGCCCTGAAACCATGCTGTCCTCCAGCGGCATCTATTGCAGCTAGTAGTCTTGGTTTCAGGAGCTTTTCTAACAGCTTGCCAGCTGTATTTAGCATACATAATGGACGGTATGCCGATGGGGTGTTGGGATCGCCTTTGCCTTTGCTGATGAGCACCAGTCTCTGCTCTTTCCATACTTCTGGGAATAATCTATCTTTGAGACATGCGTTTTACATTCTAAGGAGAAAAGTTGGTCGTCCTGTTGCTATCATCTTCAGTATCTCTGCCGGTATATTGCCTGGTCCCAAGGATTTTTTATTTTTCAGGGAGAGAGCCGCAATCTTGAGCTCTTCCTCCGTAAAATTAGGAGCCGAGCTATAAGTTTCTTCGGCTGCCCGCGCACTCGTTTCGTGAATGTGTGTTGGGAATAGTGTTTCCACTATGTGATCCATCGTTTCTTCATCCACGTTTGGCGTTGTTCCAGAGTTCCTCAATTTTTTCATGACTACTTTGTAGCCAAGTCCCCAGGGATCTCTGTTTACATCTTTGCAGAGCTCCTTCCATTTGTCTTGTTTGCTGCGAGCGATAGCAATCGACAGCTCCTTTCTCGCATTCTTCGCTGCAACCGCTTCTAGAATAAAATTTCCAGTGCGTCGTGCTCTTGTCAGTTTTCTTCTGCACTGTATACATACTTGTCTTTTTTCTGCGATATCGTGGTTCCACCAGTATGCCTGCCGCCTACTACCATGCTTGCCGTGCGTTCTTGGCATCGAAACGTTACACGCTTTTATCATGGCTGCAAGGCTTCCTTCGACAATTTGGTTCGTACTCAATGCCCCATCGAATTGTCGCTCACTTCTGTCTGGTTCGGTGAGTAATTTTCCCGTATCGATTTTATTTATGTCCCATCTGCACGGTTTTTTTATAGGACGCACGGGGGGTACTTGTCGTCTATTATTCTGGTAGGTGTATGAGATATGCTCATGATCACTACCAGTGAAGTCGGTTATGACCGGAATAGTGCCTTCGCATCCTGGTCCGGAATAGTGCCTTCGCATCCTGGTCTGTGGAAGGTGGGTCTGTTACCGCGGTTTGTAACATCAAGTCCCGTCCTAGCGGCCATATCCATGATTTTACGTCCTCTAGAGTTAGTAGAGGGCATACCCCAATCTACTGCTCGTGCGTTGAGATCGCCTGCCACAATAAAAGGCTTCCTTCGATCCATGAGCAGGTCCTCGATTGCGTCTACCTTAATTTGGAAAGTGTTTATGTCGTCGCTAGGTGTCAGGTAACAGCTAACTACTACGACATCCCTGAACCATGCGTAGACGTAACAATTTCCTAGCTTACTCTCTTGTAGCAGCTGTCCACTTGCACTGGGAATCCATATGGCCGCAGTCTTGGTTTCGTCCTCTAACCAAACTCCGTTTGTTTTCTGCTTGTATTGCTCACTAATGATCACAATGTCGATAGCGTATTCCGCTACGATCTGTGTCAGAAGGGCATCCGCAGTTTTGCTCCGGTGTAGGTTACCTTGGAGTATCTTTATCATGGTGCTATACGAGTACCTGGGCATTTGTGCGATCCTGGCATGTTCGGAGCAGTGACTTTTATTCGCAAGTCAACTGTTGTGTTGGCGAGTGCTTTATGCACTGCCTCAGCCACTTCGGACTCTACAGTGAGTGAGTCGAGATCTCTGATCTCTACTGTCGCTGTAGGCTTCAGCTCTGCTACCGTGGCTGTTTCCTTGATGGTAGCCTTTAGTTTTTCAACCAGCTGCGGTTGTATCTTTTCCCCTTTACCGAGTTCCACGAGGAGTGCCCCGGATCGGGTTTTCCTTATAGCTCTCACGTTTGCCTTTTCGTCCTGTTGGATTGTACTGCGTATGTTTCTAAGAACATCTACGTAGCTTTGTCCACCTTCAGGTTTTATGAGGACTGCTTCTGTTCGGAGAGCTTCTTTTTCTCTTTTTTTTTTGCGTTTTCGCTGCTACTTTTGGCTTCTCTCCGGTTGTCGAGGTAGCTTTTTCCGCTCTTTGGCGTTTGCCAAAGATTTTGTGGTCTTTCGCAGAGTTTTTTACCAGACTCTGACTCTAGGGGCTAGAGGCCTGTCTCTTTTGTATAGTAGGTGTTCCCGCTGGTTCAGAGCTTTTTGCCTCTCTCTCTATTAATGGCTGTTGCTTCTGCTTATTAGCTTCAGCCTCGATCTATTTCCAGGAGCTCCTGCAGTGTCCTAAGACATCGAGCAGTTCGTCCAGGTCCGATACCCCGCTTCTTACGTCCAGGCTAATGTTTTTTTGTTTAGCCACAGCGGTTTTTATACGCCGCAATGCCTGACGGAATTTCAGGATGGCATCATCCTCCTTGGCACGGAGTTTCATCATGTTCATCACCAGCCCTGCATTAGTGCTTGCGGTGCCTGCTTCCGTCGCGGTTATTTTCGGAGTTTCCTCCACGCTTTTTGGTGCAGAAACTACCGGGCTTCGCTGTGTTTTTGAGCTTTTAACGAAGCCCAATCTTGGGTCAGTGAAGCGAGAGTCACTTTCCATTTGTGGTGTTTCGTCGGTCTTCTTGTTGTTGTTGTGGTTGTTGTTCATTTTTTGTTTTTTGGGTCCCAACTCCAAGCCGCTATCTCAGCTCGGATGTACAGTCACTCAGACGATCCTCATGGTTGTCTGTGCAGAGCAGGGAGTCCATGCGAGGGTTGACGCTGGACCTTATGGGGGCCAGCGTTCAGAGCCAAGATCTTGTGCAGATTAAGGATATATATCAACTTTAACCTGTACCACCAAAAATTAAATTGGCGACGACCTTCGAACGTACTTGGAGGCCTGCCAGGGTTTTAACGGGACGGAGGCAGTAGCAGCATTGTCCTAGGAGTCATTTCTGCAAAATGTCACTCTTGCTTACTGAGGTCCTAGAATGCTACTCCTGTCAGCCCAGGTGCAAACATTTCAAAAATCGTATATTTTTTCCATAGTCCATGGTCAGTCAAAGATTTCATTTTAGTTCCATCTTTTTGTTTTTTTTTTTTCTGAAGTCGCTGCCCACATAGTTCATGATTGGTCGGCTGACCAATGTCCGAATGGCTGCAGCTAATTAATCTACAGACACCCTTGGAACATCAATTGAAAAAGTTTCAGAAAAGGAAAATGGGTATGAGTTATTAAAGCAGTCAACGAAAGAATAAGTTGATTGAAAAATTTCGCAAATAGATCAGAAAAGACCTGATCTTCACAAGATTTTTCCATACCAAAGAAAAAGGAGGTTGGCAAACCAGAAGATTTACGCTTCAAATTTACAAAAGGGTAAACTGGCGCTTAACGGAAATAAGATAATTCTCATAACAACGAGAATTAAAGAGATTAAAATTTGACTTGGCTATAAAATATTATTTTTTTTATTTTATTTGTAATATGTAGAGAATTCGTGAGTCAAACTAAAGAAAATTAAAATTGTATAAACATAAAGCCTAAACAGAAGTACACAACATTTAAAATAACAATAGTCACCCAGTCAACAGCGGAACAAGACCTTTTAAATTTATTAAAATACCTTGATATAATATTTCTTAAATTTAAAAGAGTCTTAGAAAACCAGGGCGGCTTATTCGAAACCGGCGAAATACTACAGAGTGGAACACATACATCAAGAATAGTGTCTAAAGTTGAGTAAAAAAGTGATAATGTGGCATTAACATCAACCGACTCATATAAATGGGACCAGTCAGCTGAACTAACTTACGATAGCAACGTCTTCGATTTGAAGGTAATTGTGAAAGTGTTGAGGGTTTATTAGTAGACAATGAAACCTCTAAAGTTGGATGATAACTATCCTCAGGTAAATAAAAAGGGATTGATCTCAATACATTTATGATGGAATCATCATTTATGAACACAAGATCAAGCGACCGATTCAGATGATTGGAAATAGAGTTCATCTGACACATAGAAAGGTTGAACAATTCATAAAAAAGATAGTGATCAATTGTCTGAATATTAAAATCACCTAAGACAAGAAACAATAACGAGAATGGAAAGAAGAATGAGCAAGTAAGATGACATTCGACCAATGTATACTGACTTCATGAAAGAGTACTTGGCTTTGGGTCATATGAGCCCAACCGACAATCGAATTCCGAGAGAGTCATATTATTTCATCCCTTATCCATGCGCGCTAAGCACAGCGCATCCACTAAACGACCAGTAGTGTTTGATGCTCCTAGCAAGTCCTCATCTCAATTGTCGCTCATGGGTCCGACCACCCAGCCGCAGTTATGGGAGACTTTACTAAGATTTCGTCTTTGTCCTTGGGCTGCTACAACAGATATCGCTAAAATGTACCGTCAAATTGAAATTGACGAGTCCCACCGCAACTTTCAACTTGTTGTGTGGAGGGAATCGCCCACTGTAACGGATACAAATCTTTCATTTGAATACAGTAACGTATGGGACAGCGACTACTCCATTCTTTGCAATTCGATTTTTAAAACATCTAAGCGATTTGCATGCATCCACTCATCCATCCAAGATTTTTATATTGATGACTCATTAACAGAAGCAGATAGCGTTAAGATATTATGTTTGTTGCACCGAGACTTGATAATAACTCTTCAAGCGTTTGGATTTCCTCTAACAAAATGGTCGTCAAAATATAGCACAATTTGAAAAATCACTATATATTCAGGTCCGATTTGCCACGCCCCCAATGGGCGTAGACATATAATAGACGATTCTTAGAATCATAACATTAAGTCACATGCAAAATTTCAGCGTTCTAGCTTTAACGGTGTAGAAGATACGTATTTCCCGATTTGCCACGCCCCCAATGGGCGTAGATATATTCGTCAGAGCTTTTTGAACTTGGGTTGTCACCGCGAGTATATATTCCAAATTGAAACTCTCTAGCTCATCATCTAGTATGATTACTGGCCTATGGGCGCAAGAGTTTTCCGGTTTGCTACGCTCCTAGTGGGTTGATCGGGAAATTTTTCACACTTTATAATTCGTTGAACCTAAATAAGTTGACTGCAATAGCGGCTTCTGACAAAACTCACAATTCAAACGTAATTCTTGGAATGTGTACACAGTTGGATGTATATACTCGTCAGTGTTGCCAATTTTTGTTGAGCAAAAAAAGATGCTCTTAGTAGGAACATACTAATGTACACCATGTAAGGGTGTATAGTGATTTCCAATTATGTTAATTTGGTAAGTAAATTAATTAAATACATTAAATTATTATATTTTATTCCATTAATTTGGGATAGAAAATCAAGTCTCGACACGATGTTGTATATTAATCACTGCCAGAGTACCCGATCAAGCTATTTATGGCCATTTGCGTTTTTTTGCTCCTGTTCCGTTGTGTCATAGTTACTATGTTTCTTGCAGCTAAAATAAGCTATAATACATCCAAACACTGGCCAAAATATGGAACAACAGCATGTAAGACTAACAATTAGCCAAATGCCCAAAACAAACCCCCCAGCTGCAATATTAGCTTGAAATGAAGATCTATCCAGAGCTTCCCCCAATTCCATTGATTTATTATTTATTAAAGTTTGATCGAGATGTTTTAGGAATACAAATTTGACGACTGAGGCAAATTTTAGGCTAAACTAAGCAAACGCTATAATATGCAGTATACATATATTAAATTATTCTATTTGTATACTCTGAACCCATTGAAAATGGGAATTTAAGGTATAATGATTGTTAGAGAGTCGAAATGAAAACACTCCACATTTACCGAATTCAAAAATTGAACTGTTTATTTCTTAAAATCCTAGTGCTTATATACCTTAAAAATACTTCCAGGCACTGGAAGGCTACAATTAATTCCATGCACACAAGTGCACAGATGTTTGTCAAGTGTCCATTTTCGATCGCTAAGCCGTTCTCACGTCTCACGTTACATTTTTATTACTCGCTGCGTTTGTCGCTGCAGCTAAGGGATGACATGTTTATTGTTTGGCTTCAGATAACGCGCAGGTTATCGACTATTGCCTATTTTTAATATGTTTATTTATGTGCCATGTTCATGCTTGAACATACGGCCAGGGGCCTAAAATTTGTGGCTGGGAAATTTTAATTTTTTGTTTGGCAACGCGCAGGTTATCCATTAATGTTTAATTTAACATATTTAACATGTGAAGCGGCTTCTGTGTGGTTGATGAGAGTCCTGTCATCTTCCCGAAGGTTCCTATCACCTTTGTCTTTCTTCATGCGGACCCTCCATTGCTAAAAATTCTCTTTTCTGAATCTGAGCAATTTTTATACCCTGAACCCATTGAAAATGGGAATTCAGGGTATAATGGTTTTGTGAAAATGTATGTAACAGGCAGAAGGAGACGTCGCAGACCCCATAAAGTATATATATTCTTGATCAGCATAAAAAAATAAGTTGATTGAGCCCTGTCCGTCCGTCCCTCCGTCCGTCCGTATGAACGTCGAGATTTCGGAAACTACAAAAGCTAGAGAGCTGAAATTTCACATGAACACTCGTATGTTAGCTACGCAATACGAATTTATTTTGTTTTTTCGATAACTCATCCCATTTCCAAATTATCGATAAGAAATCGAAAATTCGTTTCCATTTTGTAAGTTTTTTGGGGTATAACTTCTACACCGTTTTAGCTAGAGACTTCAACTTTATATATTTAGATAGATATTATGGAGACGCAGATTTTGAATGCCACGCCCCCTCCTCCCTCAATTCGGAAAAAACGCATTTCAAATACTACAGACTTGCAATTTTGCACATAGGTAGATTTATATACTCTCAAACTACTCTGAAAATTACATCAAGATCATCCATCTAGAAATGGAGTTATAAGCTAAGTTCAGCCCAACCCACCCCCAAGCCACCGCAGCAACTGCGCAGTTAGCAGAGCGCGCGCCTCTAAGCGCGTAAAGAAGAAGAGTATCACTTTTTTTTGCAGGGTTCAGGGTATCTCGTAGTCGAGCCGTCTCGACTAGAGCCTTCTTACTTGTTTTTTTTTTTAAGTTGTCCTATTTGGACTTTTTATATTTGTCCTCTTTGGACTTATAGTTGTCCTATTTGGACTTAAAGTTGTCCTCCTTCTACTTATTAAAGTTGTCCTCTTTGGACTTATAGTTGTCCTATTTATACCTTGAACCCATTGAAAATGGGAATGGTTTTGTGAAAATGTATGTAACAGGCAGAAGGAAATTTCACATGAACACTCGTATGTTAGCTACGCAATACCACTAACCATACAACACCTAGACTGGACAACTGGAACAAGCTAATGTGCACACTTATTTTTTTTACTTTAGAACCCCCTTAACTTCGTATTTGCTCGGGTTTTTACTTTTAGGGTCGGGAGAGAAAAATTGCTGATGGCAAAATCATTCCGCTTCGAGCGCTCGACGGTGACGGTCGATTTTCCAAAAAGTCCTGGCATGTGCCGCTCATTCCCTTGCTCTCTTTCTCTTTCTGCCCCATGCTTTTTACTCTTTGCTCTCTCCTCACAAAAATATATGTATGCTGCTGGCACAAACAGCAAGCAGCTCACAAAAATTGAAATTTCTTCTCGACTCGCGAGTCGCGATCCCATTAGTTCCCTTCTGAGCGAAGAGTATACCGAATTCTTAAACTGCTTTGCCATGCTCATGCAAAATGTTAGCGTTTTTATGACTATTTGTGGAAAGGGTATGAAAGTGTTGATGTGCATAACGAATATTATTTCCCTATGACCATACACACACACATTTACACTTCCTTGCTATATGTGTAGGCATTTATGTGCTTGTGTGCAATATTCTTGCTGCCGCCTGTAGAGCACTTTTAGAACTTAAAAAAAAAAACAAGTAAGAAGGCTCTAGTCGAGACGGCTCGACTAGAGCCTTCTTACTTGTTTTTTTTTTAAGTTGTCCTATTTGGACTTTTTATATTTGTCCTCTTTGGACTTATAGTTGTCCTATTTGGACTTAAAGTTGTCCTCCTTCTACTTATTAAAGTTGTCCTCTTTGGACTTATAGTTGTCCTATTTATACCTTGAACCCATTGAAAATGGGAATGGTTTTGTGAAAATGTATGTAACAGGCAGAAGGAAATTTCACATGAACACTCGTATGTTAGCTACGCAATACCACTAACCATACAACACCTAGACTGGACAACTGGAACAAGTTAATGTGCACACTTATTTTTTTTACTTTAGAACCCCCTTAACTTCGTATTTGCTCGGGTTTTTACTTTTAGGGTCGGGAGAGAAAAATTGCTGATGGCAAAATCATTCCGCTTCGAGCGCTCGACGGTGACGGTCGATTTTCCAAAAAGTCCTGGCATGTGCCGCTCATTCCCTTGCTCTCTTTCTCTTTCTGCCCCATGCTTTTTACTCTCTGCTCTCTCCTCACAAAAATATATGTATGCTGCTGGCACAAACAGCAAGCAGCTCACAAAAATTGAAATTTCTTCTCGACTCGCGAGTCGTGTTCCCATTGGTTCCCTTCTGAGCGAAGAGTATACCGAATTCTTAAACTGCTTTGCCATGCTCATGCAAAATGTTAGCGTTTTTATGATTATTTGTGGAAAGGGTATGAAAGTGTTGATGTGCATAACGAATATTATTTCCCTATGACCATACACACACACATTTACACTTCCTTGCTATATGTGTAGGCATTTATGTGCTTGTGTGCAATATTCTTGCTGCCGCCTGTAGAGCACTTTTAGAACCCCCAGCAGCAGTTGATGTTCGTTCGGTTAGGTAGCTGCTGTGAGCTAGCATACGCACACACATACCCATACACATTTACACTTCCTTGCTATATGTGTAAGCATTTATGTGCCAGTGTGCAATACACTTGCTGTATGTAGCAATTCTAAATTCGCAGCGATTACATACATATGTGTACGTCTGTGATGTGATAATCACAATCGCCGAGTATCACTTGTATAGGCATTTGAATGAATGCTCTGCCTGGGGCATTTGCATGTTTCGCGCATGGGTCTCGAATATTGGGCGTGTGCCTACCTCAACTTTGAAATTAAGTAAACGATTTTGGGTTCGAATTGCAGAAAAGGTCAATTTTTTTGTATTACCTGTTGATCTGTTATCATTTGTTCTTCAATATTTAGTACCGGATTTGACCCTATAGGCAAAAATGGGACATGTTATTCACATGCCTAGATATACAGGTAAAATAGCACTTTTATGCAAAAAATATGCATTCGTTATATAGTCATATTTTCCACTAAATAACAAAAATATACATGTATTATGTAAAATGTTTTATTTAATTTAAATTTCTTATTCAAAAATCATTTTCAGTTTTCTTTTACTTAAATTACCCAAAATCGTTTACTTAAATTCATTTATCATTTTTTAAAATTTGATTAATTAAAGTTTTCCTGCAATTCGAACCCAAAATCGTTTACTTAATTTCAAAGTTGAGGTAGGCACACGCCCAATATTCGAGACCCATGCACGAAACATGCAAATGCCCCAGGCAGAGCATTCATTCAAATGCCTATACAAGTGATACTCGGCGATTGTGATTATCACATCACAAACTTACACATATGTATGTATGTGTATGTGTAGACTCACAACAGCTACCACACAGCAATCGCTGGGAAATTAAAATTGCTACACGCAGCAAGTGTATCGCACACAGGCACATAAATGCTTACACATATAGCAAGGAAGTGTAAATGTGTGTGTGTATGGTCATAGGGAAATAATATTCGTTATGCACATCAACACTTTCATACCCTTTCCACAAATAATCATAAAAACGCTAACATTTTGCATGAGCATGGCAAAGCAGTTTAAGAATTCGGTATACTCTTCGCTCAGAAGGGAACCAATGGGATCGCGACTCGCGAGTCGAGAAGAAATTTCAATTTTTGTGAGCTGCTTGCTGTTTGTGCCAGCAGCATACATATATTTTTGTGAGGAGAGAGCAGAGAGTAAAAAGCATGGGGCAGAAAGAGAAAGAGAGCAAGGGAATGAGCGGCACATGCCAGGACTTTTTGGAAAATCGACCGTCACCGTCGAGCGCTCGAAGCGGAATGATTTTGCCATCAGCAATTTTTCTCTCCCGACCTTAAAAGTAAAAACCCGGGCAAATACGAAGTTAAGGGGGTTCTAAAGTAAAAAAAAATAAGTGTGCACATTAACTTGTTCCAGTTGTCCAGTCTATGTGTTGTATAGTTAGTGGCAATACGAATTTATTTTGTTTTTTCGATAACTCATCCCATTTCCAAATTATCGATAAGAAATCGAAAATTCGTTTACATTTTTTAGGTTTTTTTGGGTATAACTTCTACACCGTTTTAGCTAGAGACTTCAACTTTATATAATTAGATAGATATTATGGATACGCAGATTTTGAATGCCACGCCTCCTCCTCCCTCAATTCGGAAAAAAACGCATTTCAAATACTACAGACTTGCAATTGGCAATTATAATGGCACATAGATAGTGTTGGGCCCAGCAATCACCGCTTTATAAGAACTAAGAGCGGCAGTTCGCCAAAACTATTAGCATCTAAGAGAATTTTGTAAAGAGATTGCGCTCTCCTTGTGCATATTTACTGTCGCTTGTTAACAAGAAACGTTTTCTGTAACATACATATTTACATACATATGCATACTCGCATCTAATAAACAATTAAGACTTGCTAATCAAATTGTGTTTTTAATCTAAAGCTATACGAAAAATCTCGATAGCTCAACATTTGGTGACCCCGACGTGATCTCTCTATGCATATACATGTACTTACATACATATATGCATATCAACATAAACATATAAATATATATATATATATATAAGTTAAGGAGGAAGTCCAGGATACGTAGTAGGCTGGATTCTCCTATCAAACATGCGAGCTGAATACAACATACGGAGCGGATTCTATTCAGTTTATATTCGGACGAGACAGAGTTTACATCTATTGTTCCTAAATTATACAAAGTTATATTAAATATATTATTTCATCGAATCCAAGTGTATTTGTCTACGCGAGAATATAACTCAGTGCACATATCGCTACTCTCGTAGTGTGTGTGCGCTTAACTTATATATATATATATATACATATATATATATATATTTAAGTTTCGTAAATACATACTTATTGTCGTGCACATATGCCGTTTATATAGCAATTGCCTTTTTACCGCTACTTCTTGCAAAGTCGCCAGACACTCCTTCGTTTCGTTTTGCAATACAGTGGTGTCCGTAAAAACAGTGCGTATAAGCTTATTTCTACAGACATACATACATATGTGCTCATCAGTTGTAACTTATTGGTATACATACAAGTAACAAGTGACAAGTTAATAAACAATTAATAAAAACTAATTTCGGAACTGTGAGTTTCTATAACTTCGCACTGATACGTCGATTAAGCGTGCATAATCTCAGTGCTTGCCGTTAATTCTGTTGTTGTCATTGCACTAATTCGGTTCGGCTGCAATACTATCGCGTCCATAATAACGTTGCCAGTGCGCACTAATTCATACGCATGCAATAATTGGGTGAAATAATAGTGGCATATAATTGGCAATTAACTAAACTCTGCTGTGATCAGTAAAATACCTCTGAATCTGAGTTTTGCGCCCGTGCATATCAGCAACTGTGAACTCTATCGGTAATTCTCGTGTGTTTTACTCATCATGGCGAGCTTAAACGCTACTACAGTTGCGCCCGAAGAGCGAGTGAAATTTTATAAGCTCAAAGTCAAATCGGTGTTTGAACGCGTAAAAAGACTGTAAGCCAAGGTTGACTCTGATGCGCTTGCCGATCACAGTGACAGCACTTTAAACGTTCTTTTGGAGCATATTGGTAAGCTAAGCAATTCTTTTAGTGAAGCCCATGAAACTCTAGAGGAAGTTGACTTTACTGAGATGGGCAGCGATTTACGCGTTGACTTCGATGACTTAATAATGGTCATGCAGTCAACCATAATGTCCGAAATTCCAGGTCGTACCGCTCAAATGCCCCATAGTTCCACGTTTAGTAGACCGATTGTCCCTACTCAAGTTTCCGCCCCCAAGGTACATTCCGCACCTGCACTGCCGCCTTTAAAGCTGCCTACGTTCAGCGGTGGATATGCCAATTGGGCTGATTTCTACTCAATGTTTTCAACAATCATTGATAGCAGGCCAGAAATCAGCAACATGGAAAAGCTTCAGCATCTACGGTCTTGTCTGGATGGTGCAGTTCGATCTTTGGAACTATACGATGGCCATAAAGCTATTGAAACAAAGATATGATTACCGACGTTTAATTTTTCAAGCCCACATCGTAAAGATCTTAGGGCTGAAAAGGGGCCATAGCGAAGCTGCGAGAATTGTCCGACAGCTACCATGTACATATGCGTGCACTCAGTAGCCTGGGCACAACAGAACAGATAGCCAGTGCCATCATTGCTCAGGTGCTGTTACAGAAACTTGATGTGGCCTCACAACCTAAATGGGAAGAGAAATTGGAGGATTCGGAGATGGCGTCCCATATACCTGCATATGAAGAAGTGGCCTCTTTCCTTGAGCTTCGCTGCCGCACTTTGGAATCAATGGAATTCTCTCTAAATAACTATTCATCCAGTAAGCAGGTGAATTCTAGCAGTAAATTGGCCAACAGCCGGTCCACATTTCTTGTAACAGACCACAGTGCACACAGTTGCGTTTTTTGTAATGATCCTGAGCATACAATCCATAAATGCTTAAGATTCGCAAACTTATCGCCTACTCTTCGTCTGAATGAAGTCAAGAATGGGTTATGCTTAAATTGTTTGAAGGGCGGCCATCAGTCGCGACAATGTGGCTTGCGTAGTTGTCGGGTCTGTGGAGTCAAGCATCATACGCTTCTCCACCTTGGCAACTCCAGCACATTGCAGGCAGTAACTCCGTTCCATCAGCAATCCTCATCATCAGGGATGCAGATCACTCCTACTCAGCCCTCAGCTCCGTCCACTACTCTCCTGGCTCAAGATCTGAACAGCGATGTTGCGCTTCCTGCTACCGCAGTGGTTCTGGCCAAGAATCGGTTTGGCGAGCTTGTTCCTTGTCGTGCACTCTTAGATTCAGGCTCCCAGGTATATCTTGTTACAGGCAGGTTTGCCAATCTGCTACAACTTAAGAGAGCAAGGTCATATGCGTCTGTACGTGGCTTAGGCGACTCCAATTTTGCCACCGATGGAAGCACCATTTGCCTCACCTTGCAAGCTCACGCATCGGAGTATGCGACTAGCATAACGGCCATGGTAGCAGCAAATATAACTGGCAGGCAGCCCAGTTCTAATATAAATATAAGCAATTGGAGTATACCGCAGAATATACTCTTGGCAGATCCAGCTTTCGATAGGCCACAGCGAATAGATTTGCTTATCGGAGTCAGCCTTTTCTATGACTTGCTCTGTGTGGGTCAAATCAAGTTGGCGCCTGGGCTTCCACTGTGTAAGGCGGCTCATCGGATGAACCGCCTCACATTGATCAGCAGTATATATAAGAACTGGAATCAGCAGATAAGGCCTTTTAGTACGTAAGTGTCGCAGTGTATTTTTGTAGTATATAATATTAGTAGTATATATGAACTGGAATTAGTAGATAGGGCTTTTTAGTACGTAAGTGTCGTAGTGTTTTTTTGTAGTATGTAAGAATTTGCTCAGCGGATGAACCGCTTCACATTGATTGGTAGTATGTAAGAATTGGAATTAGTAGATAGGGGTTTTTTTGTACGTAAGTGTCGTAGTGTATTTTTGTAGTATGTAAGAATTTGCTCAGCGGATGAATCGCTTCACATTGATTGGTAGTATGTAAGAATTGGAATTAGTAGATAGGGTTTTTTTAGTACGTAAGTGTCGTAGTCTATTTTTGTAGTATGTAAGAATTTGTTTAGCGGATGAACCGCTTTACATTGATTATTGGTACGTAAGAGTTAGAAATTTAGAAGATAAGTTTTGCAAAGGAACCTAATATATTTCGTTTTTAACAATTGTTTAGAGGATAAGTCCAACATTTTTGAATTCACTAGATTAGCGCGCGCAGTGTCGAGGATCGGCAATGCAACCCTGGCGTGGTGGAAAGCTCTGCGACAGGGTCGCATTGCCGATAAAATGAAGAGCGGCACCCCGAAGGCCTGGCTCAAGAAAAGAGCCAGGCAGTCACTGGAAGCGCGCCGGGCTATAAGGACGTAACAACATAGGTAGCGACAAGTGTAAAAATTGAAAGAAAAGAAGCGAAGAAAAGAAACCGCCGAGAAAGGCGCGAAATAAAGAAATTGATTTAAAGGAAACACGTGAGTTATCTCTTCTAGTTAATGCAAGATAGATGATAGAAATTCATACCCCCTGTATAATGCGAACCACCTTTCCCGTAAGACTTACAACTAACCCGGCAGTTCGGGAACGTGGCCATTGCCCGTTCACCAGGCGGACAAATCCCTGGCCGTAAAAGGCGCAGTGCTTCGAGTGAACACCGGCGGCAACGCCTGGCTGTTCCTCGGCCGGCGCCTCTGCTCTAGCAGTGTGCGTTATTCGTAACTCTCCCCTTCCTCTTAACCTATGTCCTCAAACTAAATGAAATATTTTGTGAAGTAAGCCCTGGACAGTCTGAGCCTGCACCTCGGCGAAATTCGTTACTTTACAACTGCTGCAAAAGACTCGTCTAGGTTGGGTTGTTTTGGGGGGCAAAGCTAGCAGCCACAATTCCACACTAATAGTTTCTTCAGTATCTCTGCCGGTATATTGCCTGGTCCCAAGGATTTTTTATTTTTCAGGGAGAGAGCCGCAATCTTGAGCTCTTCCTCCGTAAAATTAGGAGCCGAGCTATAAGTTTCTTCGGCTGCCCGCGCACTCGTTTCGTGAATGTGTGTTGGGAATAGTGTTTCCACTATGTGATCCATCGTTTCTTCATCCACGTTTGGCGTTGTTCCAGAGTTCCTCAATTTTTTCATGACTACTTTGTAGCCAAGTCCCCAGGGATCTCTGTTTACATCTTTGCAGAGCTCCTTCCATTTGTCTTGTTTGCTGCGAGCGATAGCAATCGACAGCTCCTTTCTCGCATTCTTCGCTGCAACCGCTTCTAGAATAAAATTTCCAGTGCGTCGTGCTCTTGTCAGTTTTCTTCTGCACTGTATACATACTTGTCTTTTTTCTGCGATATCGTGGTTCCACCAGTATGCCTGCCGCCTACTACCATGCTTGCCGTGCGTTTTTGGCATCGAAACGTTACACGCTTTTATCATGGCTGCAAGGCTTCCTTCGACAATTTGGTTCGTACTCAATGCCCCATCGAATTGTCGCTCACTTCTGTCTGGTTCGGTGAGTAATTTTCCCGTATCGATTTTATTTATGTCCCATCTGCACGGTTTTTTTATAGGACGCACGGGGGGTACTTGTCGTCTATTATTCTGGTAGGTGTATGAGATATGCTCATGATCACTACCAGTGAAGTCGGTTATGACCGGAATAGTGCCTTCGCATCCTGGTCCGGAATAGTGCCTTCGCATCCTGGTCTGTGGAAGGTGGGTCTGTTACCGCGGTTTGTAACATCAAGTCCCGTCCTAGCGGCCATATCCATGATTTTACGTCCTCTAGAGTTAGTAGAGGGCATACCCCAATCTACTGCTCGTGCGTTGAGATCGCCTGCCACAATAAAAGGCTTCCTTCGATCCATGAGCAGGTCCTCGATTGCGTCTACCTTAATTTGGAAAGTGTTTATGTCGTCGCTAGGTGTCAGGTAACAGCTAACTACTACGACATCCCTGAACCATGCGTAGACGTAACAATTTCCTAGCTTACTCTCTTGTAGCAGCTGTCCACTTGCACTGGGAATCCATATGGCCGCAGTCTTGGTTTCGTCCTCTAACCAAACTCCGTTTGTTTTCTGCTTGTATTGCTCACTAATGATCACAATGTCGATAGCGTATTCCGCTACGATCTGTGTCAGAAGGGCATCCGCAGTTTTGCTCCGGTGTAGGTTACCTTGGAGTATCTTTATCATGGTGCTATACGAGTACCTGGGCATTTGTGCGATCCTGGCATGTTCGGAGCAGTGACTTTTATTCGCAAGTCAACTGTTGTGTTGGCGAGTGCTTTATGCACTGCCTCAGCCACTTCGGACTCTACAGTGAGTGAGTCGAGATCTCTGATCTCTACTGTCGCTGTAGGCTTCAGCTCTGCTACCGTGGCTGTTTCCTTGATGGTAGCCTTTAGTTTTTCAACCAGCTGCGGTTGTATCTTTTCCCCTTTACCGAGTTCCACGAGGAGTGCCCCGGATCGGGTTTTCCTTATAGCTCTCACGTTTGCCTTTTCGTCCTGTTGGATTGTACTGCGTATGTTTCTAAGAACATCTACGTAGCTTTGTCCACCTTCAGGTTTTATGAGGACTGCTTCTGTTCGGAGAGCTTCTTTTTCTCTTTTTTTTTTGCGTTTTCGCTGCTACTTTTGGCTTCTCTCCGGTTGTCGAGGTAGCTTTTTCCGCTCTTTGGCGTTTGCCAAAGATTTTGTGGTCTTTCGCAGAGTTTTTTACCAGACTCTGACTCTAGGGGCTAGAGGCCTGTCTCTTTTGTATAGTAGGTGTTCCCGCTGGTTCAGAGCTCTTTGCCTCTCTCTCTATTAATGGCTGTTGCTTCTGCTTATTAGCTTCAGCCTCGATCTATTTCCAGGAGCTCCTGCAGTGTCCTAAGACATCGAGCAGTTCGTCCAGGTCCGATACCCCGCTTCTTACGTCCAGGCTAATGTTTTTTTGTTTAGCCACAGCGGTTTTTATACGCCGCAATGCCTGACGGAATTTCAGGATGGCATCATCCTCCTTGGCACGGAGTTTCATCATGTTCATCACCAGCCCTGCATTAGTGCTTGCGGTGCCTGCTTCCGTCGCGGTTATTTTCGGAGTTTCCTCCACGCTTTTTGGTGCAGAAACTACCGGGCTTCGCTGTGTTTTTGAGCTTTTAACGAAGCCCAATCTTGGGTCAGTGAAGCGAGAGTCACTTTCCATTTGTGGTGTTTCGTCGGTCTTCTTGTTGTTGTTGTGGTTGTTGTTCATTTTTTGTTTTTTGGGTCCCAACTCCAAGCCGCTATCTCAGCTCGGATGTACAGTCACTCAGACGATCCTCATGGTTGTCTGTGCAGAGCAGGGAGTCCATGCGAGGGTTGACGCTGGACCTTATGGGGGCCAGCGTTCAGAGCCAAGATCTTGTGCAGATTAAGGATATATATCAACTTTAACCTGTACCACCAAAAATTAAATTGGCGACGACCTTCGAACGTACTTGGAGGCCTGCCAGGGTTTTAACGGGACGGAGGCAGTAGCAGCATTGTCCTAGGAGTCATTTCTGCAAAATGTCATTCTTGCTTACTGAGGTCCTAGAATGCTACTCCTGTCAGCCCAGGTGCAAACATTTCAAAAATCGTATATTTTTTCCATAGTCCATGGTCAGTCAAAGATTTCATTTTAGTTCCATCTTTTTGTTTTTTTTTTTCTGAAGTCGCTGCCCACATAGTTCATGATTGGTCGGCTGACCAATGTCCGAATGGCTGCAGCTAATGAATCTACAGACACCCTTGGAACATCAATTGAAAAAGTTTCAGAAAAGGAAAATGGGTATGAGTTATTAAAGCAGTCAACGGAAGAATAAGTTGATTGAAAGAATTTCGCAAATAGATCAGAAAAGACCTGATCTTCACAAGATTTTTCCATACCAAAGAAAAAGGAGGTTGGCAAACCAGAAGATTTACGCTTCAAATTTACAAAAGGGTAAACTGGCGCTTAACGGAAATAAGATAATTCTCATAACAACGAGAATTAAAGAGATTAAAATTTGACTTGGCTATAAAATATTATTTTTTTTATTTTATTTGTAATATGTAGAGAATTCGTGAGTCAAACTAAAGAAAATTAAAATTGTATAAACATAAAGCCTAAACAGAAGTACACAACATTTAAAATAACAATAGTCACCCAGTCAACAGCGGAACAAGACCTTTTAAATTTATTAAAATACCTTGATATAATATTTCTTAAATTTAAAAGAGTCTTAGAAAACCAGGGCGGCTTATTCGAAACCGGCGAAATACTACAGAGTGGAACACATACATCAAGAATAGTGTCTAAAGTTGAGTAAAAAAGTGATAATGTGGCATTAACATCAACCGACTCATATAAATGGGACCAGTCAGCTGAACTAACTTACGATAGCAACGTCTTCGATTTGAAGGTAATTGTGAAAGTGTTGAGGGTTTATTAGTAG
This sequence comes from Drosophila borborema, assembly GCA_030914335.1. NCBI lineage: Eukaryota > Metazoa > Arthropoda > Insecta > Diptera > Drosophilidae > Drosophila > Drosophila borborema. The sequence continues at coordinate 8,558,122 of JAUESP010000304.1, forward strand.
ACAATGAAACCTCTAAAGTTGGATGATAACTATCCTCAGGTAAATAAAAAGGGATTGATCTCAATACATTTATGATGGAATCATCATTTATGAACACAAGATCAAGCGACCGATTCAGATGATTGGAAATAGAGTTCATCTGACACATAGAAAGGTTGAACAATTCATAAAAAAGATAGTGATCAATTGTCTGAATATTAAAATCACCTAAGACAAGAAACAATAACGAGAATGGAAAGAAGAATGAGCAAGTAAGATGACATTCGACCAATGTATACTGACTTCATGAAAGAGTACTTGGCTTTGGGTCATATGAGCCCAACCGACAATCGAATTCCGAGAGAGTCATATTATTTCATCCCTTATCCATGCGCGCTAAGCACAGCGCATACACTAAACGACCAGTAGTGTTTGATGCTCCTAGCAAGTCCTCATCTCAATTGTCGCTCATGGGTCCGACCACCCAGCCGCAGTTATGGGAGACTTTACTAAGATTTCGTCTTTGTCCTTGGGCTGCTACAACAGATATCGCTAAAATGTACCGTCAAATTGAAATTGACGAGTCCCACCGCAACTTTCAACTTGTTGTGTGGAGGGAATCGCCCACTGTAACGGATACAAATCTTTCATTTGAATACAGTAACGTATGGGACAGCGACTACTCCATTCTTTGCAATTCGATTTTTAAAACATCTAAGCGATTTGCATGCATCCACTCATCCATCCAAGATTTTTATATTGATGACTCATTAACAGAAGCAGATAGCGTTAAGATATTATGTTTGTTGCACCGAGACTTGATAATAACTCTTCAAGCGTTTGGATTTCCTCTAACAAAATGGTCGTCAAAATATAGCACAATTTGAAAAATCACTATATATTCAGGTCCGATTTGCCACGCCCCCAATGGGCGTAGACATATAATAGACGATTCTTAGAATCATAACATTAAGTCACATGCAAAATTTCAGCGTTCTAGCTTTAACGGTGTAGAAGATACGTATTTCCCGATTTGCCACGCCCCCAATGGGCGTAGATATATTCGTCAGAGCTTTTTGAACTTGGGTTGTCACCGCGAGTATATATTCCAAATTGAAACTCTCTAGCTCATCATCTAGTATGATTACTGGCCTATGGGCGCAAGAGTTTTCCGGTTTGCTACGCTCCTAGTGGGTTGATCGGGAAATTTTTTACACTTTATAATTCGTTGAACCTAAATAAGTTGACTGCAATAGCGGCTTCTGACAAAACTCACAATTCAAACGTAATTCTTGGAATGTGTACACAGTTGGATGTATATACTCGTCAGTGTTGCCAATTTTTGTTGAGCAAAAAAAGATGCTCTTAGTAGGAACATACTAATGTACACCATGTAAGGGTGTATAGTGATTTCCAATTATGTTAATTTGGTAAGTAAATTAATTAAATACATTAAATTATTATATTTTATTCCATTAATTTGGGATAGAAAATCAAGTCTCGACACGATGTTGTATATTAATCACTGCCAGAGTACCCGATCAAGCTATTTATGGCCATTTGCGTTTTTTTGCTCCTGTTCCGTTGTGTCATAGTTACTATGTTTCTTGCAGCTAAAATAAGCTATAATACATCCAAACACTGGCCAAAATATGGAACAACAGCATGTAAGACTAACAATTAGCCAAATGCCCAAAACAAACCCCCCAGCTGCAATATTAGCTTGAAATGAAGATCTATCCAGAGCTTCCCCCAATTCCATTGATTTATTATTTATTAAAGTTTGATCGAGATGTTTTAGGAATACAAATTTGACGACTGAGGCAAATTTTAGGCTAAACTAAGCAAACGCTATAATATGCAGTATACATATATTAAATTATTCTATTTGTATACTCTGAACCCATTGAAAATGGGAATTTAAGGTATAATGATTGTTAGAGAGTCGAAATGAAAACACTCCACATTTACCGAATTCAAAAATTGAACTGTTTATTTCTTAAAATCCTAGTGCTTATATACCTTAAAAATACTTCCAGGCACTGGAAGGCTACAATTAATTCCATGCACACAAGTGCACAGATGTTTGTCAAGTGTCCATTTTCGATCGCTAAGCCGTTCTCACGTCTCACGTTACATTTTTATTACTCGCTGCGTTTGTCGCTGCAGCTAAGGGATGACATGTTTATTGTTTGGCTTCAGATAACGCGCAGGTTATCGACTATTGCCTATTTTTAATATGTTTATTTATGTGCCATGTTCATGCTTGAACATACGGCCAGGGGCCTAAAATTTGTGGCTGGGAAATTTTAATTTTTTGTTTGGCAACGCGCAGGTTATCCATTAATGTTTAATTTAACATATTTAACATGTGAAGCGGCTTCTGTGTGGTTGATGAGAGTCCTGTCATCTTCCCGAAGGTTCCTATCACCTTTGTCTTTCTTCATGCGGACCCTCCATTGCTAAAAATTCTCTTTTCTGAATCTGAGCAATTTTTATACCCTGAACCCATTGAAAATGGGAATTCAGGGTATAATGGTTTTGTGAAAATGTATGTAACAGGCAGAAGGAGACGTCGCAGACCCCATAAAGTATATATATTCTTGATCAGCATAAAAAAATAAGTTGATTGAGCCCTGTCCGTCCGTCCCTCCGTCCGTCCGTATGAACGTCGAGATTTCGGAAACTACAAAAGCTAGAGAGCTGAAATTTCACATGAACACTCGTATGTTAGCTACGCAATACGAATTTATTTTGTTTTTTCGATAACTCATCCCATTTCCAAATTATCGATAAGAAATCGAAAATTCGTTTCCATTTTGTAAGTTTTTTGGGGTATAACTTCTACACCGTTTTAGCTAGAGACTTCAACTTTATATATTTAGATAGATATTATGGAGACGCAGATTTTGAATGCCACGCCCCCTCCTCCCTCAATTCGGAAAAAACGCATTTCAAATACTACAGACTTGCAATTTTGCACATAGATAGATTTATATACTCTCAAACTACTCTGAAAATTACATCAAGATCATCCATCTAGAAATGGAGTTATAAGCTAAGTTCAGCCCAACCCACCCCCAAGCCACCGCAGCAACTGCGCAGTTAGCAGAGCGCGCGCCTCTAAGCGCGTAAAGAAGAAGAGTATCACTTTTTTTTGCAGGGTTCAGGGTATCTCGTAGTCGAGCCGTCTCGACTAGAGCCTTCTTACTTGTTTTTTTTTTTTTTAAGTTGTCCTATTTGGACTTTTTATATTTGTCCTCTTTGGACTTATAGTTGTCCTATTTGGACTTAAAGTTGTCCTCCTTCTACTTATTAAAGTTGTCCTCTTTGGACTTATAGTTGTCCTATTTATACCTTGAACCCATTGAAAATGGGAATGGTTTTGTGAAAATGTATGTAACAGGCAGAAGGAAATTTCACATGAACACTCGTATGTTAGCTACGCAATACCACTAACCATACAACACCTAGACTGGACAACTGGAACAAGTTAATGTGCACACTTATTTTTTTTACTTTAGAACCCCCTTAACTTCGTATTTGCTCGGGTTTTTACTTTTAGGGTCGGGAGAGAAAAATTGCTGATGGCAAAATCATTCCGCTTCGAGCGCTCGACGGTGACGGTCGATTTTCCAAAAAGTCCTGGCATGTACCGCTCATTCCCTTGCTCTCTTTCTCTTTCTGCCCCATGCTTTTTACTCTCTGCTCTCTCCTCACAAAAATATATGTATGCTGCTGGCACAAACAGCAAGCAGCTCACAAAAATTGAAATTTCTTCTCGACTCGCGAGTCGCGATCCCATTGGTTCCCTTCTGAGCGAAGAGTATACCGAATTCTTAAACTGCTTTGCCATGCTCATGCAAAATGTTAGCGTTTTTATGATTATTTGTGGAAAGGGTATGAAAGTGTTGATGTGCATAACGAATATTATTTCCCTATGACCATACACACACACATTTACACTTCCTTGCTATATGTGTAGGCATTTATGTGCTTGTGTGCAATATTCTTGCTGCCGCCTGTAGAGCACTTTTAGAACCCCCAGCAGCAGTTGATGTTCGTTCGGTTAGGTAGCTGCTGTGAGCTAGCATACGCACACACATACCCATACACATTTACACTTCCTTGCTATATGTGTAAGCATTTATGTGCCAGTGTGCGATACACTTGCTGCATGTAGCAATTCTAAATTCGCAGCGATTACATACATATGTGTACGTCTGTGATGTGATAATCACAATCGCCGAGTATCACTTGTATAGGCATTTGAATGAATGCTCTGCCTGGGGCATTTGCATGTTTCGCGCATGGGTCTCGAATATTGGGCGTGTGCCTACCTCAACTTTGAAATTAAGTAAACGATTTTGGGTTCGAATTGCAGAAAAGGTCAATTTTTTTGTATTACCTGTTGATCTGTTATCATTTGTTCTTCAATATTTAGTACCGGATTTGACCCTATAGGCAAAAATGGGACATGTTATTCACATGCCTAGATATACAGGTAAAATAGCACTTTTATGCAAAAAATATGCATTCGTTATATAGTCATATTTTCCACTAAATAACAAAAATATACATGTATTATGTAAAATGTTTTATTTAATTTAAATTTCTTATTCAAAAATCATTTTCAGTTTTCTTTTACTTAAATTACCCAAAATCGTTTACTTAAATTCATTTATCATTTTTTAAAATTTGATTAATTAAAGTTTTCCTGCAATTCGAACCCAAAATCGTTTACTTAATTTCAAAGTTGAGGTAGGCACACGCCCAATATTCGAGACCCATGCACGAAACATGCAAATGCCCCAGGCAGAGCATTCATTCAAATGCCTATACAAGTGATACTCGGCGATTGTGATTATCACATCACAAACTTACACATATGTATGTATGTGTATGTGTAGACTCACAACAGCTACCACACAGCAATCGCTGGGAAATTAAAATTGCTACACGCAGCAAGTGTATCGCACACAGGCACATAAATGCTTACACATATAGCAAGGAAGTGTAAATGTGTGTGTGTATGCAAGCTCACATCATTACCCAACCGAACGAATATCAACTGCTGGGGGTTTTAATAGTGCTACAGGCAGCAAGAATATCTATCCCACACAAGCACATAAATGCCTACACATATAGCGAGGAAGTGTAAATGTGTGTGTGTGTGGTCATAGGGAAATAATATTCGTTATGCACATCAACACTTTCATACCCTTTCCACAAATAATCATAAAAACGCTAACATTTTGCATGAGCATGGCAAAGCAGTTTAAGAATTCGGTATACTCTTCGCTCAGAAGGGAACCAATGGGATCGCGACTCGCGAGTCGAGAAGAAATTTCAATTTTTGTGAGCTGCTTGCTGTTTGTGCCAGCAGCATACATATATTTTTGTGAGGAGAGAGCAGAGAGTAAAAAGCAGGGGGCAGAAAGAGAAAGAGAGCAAGGGAATGAGCGGCACATGCCAGGACTTTTTGGAAAATCGACCGTCACCGTCGAGCGCTCGAAGCGGAATGATTTTGCCATCAGCAATTTTTCTCTCCCGACCTTAAAAGTAAAAACCCGAGCAAATACGAAGTTAAGGGGGTTCTAAAGTAAAAAAAAATAAGTGTGCACATTAACTTGTTCCAGTTGTCCAGTCTATGTGTTGTATAGTTAGTGGCAATACGAATTTATTTTGTTTTTTCGATAACTCATCCCATTTCCAAATTATCGATAAGAAATCGAAAATTCGTTTACATTTTTTAGGTTTTTTTGGGTATAACTTCTACACCGTTTTAGCTAGAGACTTCAACTTTATATAATTAGATAGATATTATGGATACGCAGATTTTGAATGCCACGCCTCCTCCTCCCTCAATTCGGAAAAAACGCATTTCAAATACTACAGACTTGCAATTGGCAATTATAATGGCACATAGATAGTGTTGGGCCCAGCAATCACCGCTTTATAAGAACTAAGAGCGGCAGTTCGCCAAAACTATTAGCATCTAAGAGAATTTTGTAAAGAGATTGCGCTCTCCTTGTGCATATTTACTGTCGCTTGTTAACAAGAAACGTTTTCTGTAACATACATATTTACATACATATGCATACTCGCATCTAATAAACAATTAAGACTTGCTAATCAAATTGTGTTTTTAATCTAAAGCTATACGAAAAATCTCGATAGCTCAACATTTGGTGACCCCGACGTGATCTCTCTATGCATATACATGTACTTAAGGAGGAATTCCAGGATACGTAGTAGGCTGGATTCTCCTATCAAACATGCGAGCTGAATACAACATACGGAGCGGATTCTATTCAGTTTATATTCGGACGAGACAGAGTTTACATCTATTGTTCCTAAATTATACAAAGTTATATTAAATATATTATTTCATCGAATCCAAGTGTATTTGTCTACGCGAGAATATAACTCAGTGCACATATCGCTACTCTCGTAGTGTGTGTGCGCTTAACTTATATATATATATATATACATATATATATATATTTAAGTTTCGTAAATACATACTTATTGTCGTGCACATATGCCGTTTATATAGCAATTGCCTTTTTACCGCTACTTCTTGCAAAGTCGCCAGACACTCCTTCGTTTCGTTTTGCAATACAGTGGTGTCCGTAAAAACAGTGCGTATAAGCTTATTTCTACAGACATACATACATATGTGCTCATCAGTTGTAACTTATTGGTATACATACAAGTAACAAGTGACAAGTTAATAAACAATTAATAAAAACTAATTTCGGAACTGTGAGTTTCTATAACTTCGCACTGATACGTCGATTAAGCGTGCATAATCTCAGTGCTTGCCGTTAATTCTGTTGTTGTCATTGCACTAATTCGGTTCGGCTGCAATACTATCGCGTCCATAATAACGTTGCCAGTGCGCACTAATTCATACGCATGCAATAATTGGGTGAAATAATAGTGGCATATAATTGGCAATTAACTAAACTCTGCTGTGATCAGTAAAATACCTCTGAATCTGAGTTTTGCGCCCGTGCATATCAGCAACTGTGAACTCTATCGGTAATTCTCGTGTGTTTTACTCATCATGGCGAGCTTAAACGCTACTACAGTTGCGCCCGAAGAGCGAGTGAAATTTTATAAGCTCAAAGTCAAATCGGTGTTTGAACGCGTAAAAAGACTGTAAGCCAAGGTTGACTCTGATGCGCTTGCCGATCACAGTGACAGCACTTTAAACGTTCTTTTGGAGCATATTGGTAAGCTAAGCAATTCTTTTAGTGAAGCCCATGAAACTCTAGAGGAAGTTGACTTTACTGAGATGGGCAGCGATTTACGCGTTGACTTCGATGACTTAATAATGGTCATGCAGTCAACCATAATGTCCGAAATTCCAGGTCGTACCGCTCAAATGCCCCATAGTTCCACGTTTAGTAGACCGATTGTCCCTACTCAAGTTTCCGCCCCCAAGGTACATTCCGCACCTGCACTGCCGCCTTTAAAGCTGCCTACGTTCAGCGGTGGATATGCCAATTGGGCTGATTTCTACTCAATGTTTTCAACAATCATTGATAGCAGGCCAGAAATCAGCAACATGGAAAAGCTTCAGCATCTACGGTCTTGTCTGGATGGTGCAGTTCGATCTTTGGAACTATACGATGGCCATAAAGCTATTGAAACAAAGATATGATTACCGACGTTTAATTTTTCAAGCCCACATCGTAAAGATCTTAGGGCTGAAAAGGGGCCATAGCGAAGCTGCGAGAATTGTCCGACAGCTACCATGTACATATGCGTGCACTCAGTAGCCTGGGCACAACAGAACAGATAGCCAGTGCCATCATTGCTCAGGTGCTGTTACAGAAACTTGATGTGGCCTCACAACCTAAATGGGAAGAGAAATTGGAGGATTCGGAGATGGCGTCCCATATACCTGCATATGAAGAAGTGGCCTCTTTCCTTGAGCTTCGCTGCCGCACTTTGGAATCAATGGAATTCTCTCTAAATAACTATTCATCCAGTAAGCAGGTGAATTCTAGCAGTAAATTGGCCAACAGCCGGTCCACATTTCTTGTAACAGACCACAGTGCACACAGTTGCGTTTTTTGTAATGATCCTGAGCATACAATCCATAAATGCTTAAGATTCGCAAACTTATCGCCTACTCTTCGTCTGAATGAAGTCAAGAATGGGTTATGCTTAAATTGTTTGAAGGGCGGCCATCAGTCGCGACAATGTGGCTTGCGTAGTTGTCGGGTCTGTGGAGTCAAGCATCATACGCTTCTCCACCTCGGCAACTCCAGCACATTGCAGGCAGTAACTCCGTTCCATCAGCAATCCTCATCATCAGGGATGCAGATCACTCCTACTCAGCCCTCAGCTCCGTCCACTACTCTCCTGGCTCAAGATCTGAACAGCGATGTTGCGCTTCCTGCTACCGCAGTGGTTCTGGCCAAGAATCGGTTTGGCGAGCTTGTTCCTTGTCGTGCACTCTTAGATTCAGGCTCCCAGGTATATCTTGTTACAGGCAGGTTTGCCAATCTGCTACAACTTAAGAGAGCAAGGTCATATGCGTCTGTACGTGGCTTAGGCGACTCCAATTTTGCCACCGATGGAAGCACCATTTGCCTCACCTTGCAAGCTCACGCATCGGAGTATGCGACTAGCATAACGGCCATGGTAGCAGCAAATATAACTGGCAGGCAGCCCAGTTCTAATATAAATATAAGCAATTGGAGTATACCGCAGAATATACTCTTGGCAGATCCAGCTTTCGATAGGCCACAGCGAATAGATTTGCTTATCGGAGTCAGCCTTTTCTATGACTTGCTCTGTGTGGGTCAAATCAAGTTGGCGCCTGGGCTTCCACTGTGTAAGGCGGCTCATCGGATGAACCGCCTCACATTGATCAGCAGTATATATAAGAACTGGAATCAGCAGATAAGGCCTTTTAGTACGTAAGTGTCGCAGTGTATTTTTGTAGTATATAATATTAGTAGTATATATGAACTGGAATTAGTAGATAGGGCTTTTTAGTACGTAAGTGTCGTAGTGTTTTTTTGTAGTATGTAAGAATTTGCTCAGCGGATGAACCGCTTCACATTGATTGGTAGTATGTAAGAATTGGAATTAGTAGATAGGGGTTTTTTTGTACGTAAGTGTCGTAGTGTATTTTTGTAGTATGTAAGAATTTGCTCAGCGGATGAATCGCTTCACATTGATTGGTAGTATGTAAGAATTGGAATTAGTAGATAGGGTTTTTTTAGTACGTAAGTGTCGTAGTCTATTTTTGTAGTATGTAAGAATTTGTTTAGCGGATGAACCGCTTTACATTGATTATTGGTACGTAAGAGTTAGAGATTTAGAAGATAAGTTTTGCAAAGGAACCTAATATATTTCGTTTTTAACAATTGTTTAGAGGATAAGTCCAACATTTTTGAATTTACTAGATTAGCGCGCGCAGTGTCGAGGATCGGCAATGCAACCCTGGCGTGGTGGAAAGCTCTGCGACAGGGTCGCATTGCCGATAAAATGAAGAGCGGCACCCCGAAGGCCTGGCTCAAGAAAATAGCCAGGCAGTCACTGGAAGCGCGCCGGGCTATAAGGACGTAACAACATAGGTAGCGACAAGTGTAAAAATTGAAAGAAAAGAAGCGAAGAAAAGAAACCGCCGAGAAAGGCGCGAAATAAAGAAATTGATTTAAAGGAAACACGTGAGTTATCTCTTCTAGTTAATGCAAGATAGATGATAGAAATTCATACCCCCTGTATAATGCGAACCACCTTTCCCGTAAGACTTACAACTAACCCGGCAGTTCGGGAACGTGGCCATTGCCCGTTCACCAGGCGGACAAATCCCTGGCCGTAAAAGGCGCAGTGCTTCGAGTGAACACCGGCGGCAACGCCTGGCTGTTCCTCGGCCGGCGCCTCTACTCTAGCAGTGTGCGTTATTCGTAACTCTCCCCTTCCTCTTAACCTATGTCCTCAAACTAAATGAAATATTTTGTGAAGTAAGCCCTGGACAGTCTGAGCCTGCACCTCGGCGAAATTCGTTACTTTACAACTGCTGCAAAAGACTCGTCTAGGTTGGGTTGTATCGGGGGGCAAAGCTAGCAGCCACAATTCCACACTAATAGTTTCAAAGACGCCTTCGAAACCAAGTCCAGACTCCGCTACTGATATCCAATTGGACAGTCTCGTTCGTCGTTTCTGGGAGTCTGAGAGCTGCAGCGACCCTGTCGTAAACATTAGCAAGAAGGAATCAGATTGCGAAGCGCATTTTGTGAGGCATTACAAACGATTGCCCAGTGGCCAATATTCAGTACGCTTGCCTGTTAAACTTAATTACGAGCTTCTTGGAGAGTCTTATCAGCAAGCGCTGCGGCGGTTTCTTAATTTGAAGAAGAAATTGAATCGCTTGCCTCATATAAAGTCTCAATATTCTGCGTTCTTGGATGAGTATTCTGAGCTGGGTCACGTGTCACGCGTTCCTCGCAGCTTATTTCATCAATGCAGATATTTTCTTCCTCATCACTGCGTTTTGAAAGAAGATAGCTCAACTACCAAATTTCGAGTCGTCTTTGATGGATCAGCAGCTACATCAACTGGTTATTCGCTGAACGACATTCTAATGTCAGGTCCTGTCATTCAGCCGAAAATGATCGACATATTGCTGCGTTTCCGGTTCTATCCAGTTGCACTCACCGGTGATATTTGCAAAATGTATCGTTGCGTGAAGGTGCCTGAGCCAGACAGCTATCTGCAATGCATTCTATGGAGGAATTCACCAGATGATGAGTTAGAAGTGTTCAAGCTTGATACGGTCACATATGACACAAAACCTGCGTCATTCTTGTCTGTGCGTGCCATGCATCAGTTCGCCATAGATGAAAGGGATACCTTCCCAGTCGGTTCCGAGGCATTACTTCGCGATTTCTATGTCGACGATTTGATCTCTGGAGGAAATTCAGTCGAAGAGGCAAGACGCGTCATGCAAGAAACTGCTGGAATATTGGCATGTGGCCAGTTCAAGTTGCGAAAGTGGTGTTCAAGCCATCCCATGGTGCTGGACGGCGTAACAGAGTTCGACAAGGAATCACTCATTAGGTTCAACGATGGCAGTGACATTACTAAGACACTTGGCCTCGCATGGGATCCATCATCTGATCAACTTTTGTTCTCATATTTAGCTATGGATTTAACCACTAAGCCATCCAGGCGTTCTGTCCTCTCGTCTATTGCTCGGTTTTACGATACCCTCGGACTGGGCGGCCCAATAATAACAAAGGCTAAAATTTTCTTGCAACAACTCTGGAGGCATAAACTTAATTGGGACGAGAGCCTTCCAGCAGCATTTCACACTGCATGGCTGGACATCTGCAGTAGCTTTGGCAACGGTCTGAGGAGTGTCTTTCCCAGGTTGGCATTGGTACCAGGAGAAAAGGTTGAGGTCCATGGATTCTGTGATGCCAGCATCGAGGCTTACGGAGCCTGCATCTATATTGTATCCAAAGGGCAGCATAGCACCAGCAGGTTACTTTGTTCAAAGTCTCGAGTTTCTCCCTTGAAAACGCTCACGATTCCCAAGTTGGAGCTATGTGGGGCAGAGTTTCTTGCACGTTTAATGGATGAAGTGGCTCGTTTAGGAATTTTCGAAGGGGAATTTCACTGTTGGTCCGACTCTACTGTAGCGCTATCTTGGATTAATGACAACCCCGGGCGATTTAACGATTTTGTTTCAAATCGCATCGCCACGATACAGGATCTCACATCAACAATGGAATGGCACTACGTACCTACTGTGCTGAATCCCGCAGATATGTTATCTCGAGGTTCATTGCCCGCTGAGTTGAGCACATCATTACTTTGGTTCAGCGGTCCTGATTTCATTTGTAAGCCCACCTCTCAATGGCCAGTCCTATCGCTTCCAGAAAGAACTTCACTTGAGCGTCGAAGGACCGTTCTACTTGTGAAAGGCCCACTCCGTGACGCCTCCATGGACTGCAAGTATGCGAATTCGTTTAGTCGATTGCAGCGTATTTTTGCATACGTATCAAAGTTTATCAAAAGAAGTCATGGTTCAGGAATAACTCTCGCAGAAATTCGGACTGAGTGCCAGTATATACTGTTGCGAATAATTCAACGAGCCCATCTCTCGGATGACATTGATGCACTTCGAACTAAGGGAATGGTTGCGCCATCCAGCGTTCTCGCCTCTCTTTCGCCATTTCTTGATGAAGTCGGACTGCTACGCTTAACTTTGATAGTCGCCATCCAATTATATTGCCCAGAAGTCATCCAGTAACTCGAGCCATTGTCATGCATTACCATCAGCGAAACTTGCACGCTGGGCCCCGAGCGGTACTAGCTCTGGTTCGTTCCCAATATTGGCCAATCGGTGGTAGAAAAACTGTATCCAGTGTGATACAGAGATACGTCATTTGCGTTCGCGCAAAACCTCGACTCTTTGAGCACATAATGGCAGATCTACCCAGGGATCGCGTCGAAGGCTGCCGTGTGTTTGGAGTGACTGGAGTCGATTTTTGGGGGCTGTTCTTTTATAAGCCTGAGACACGAAATAAGGCTCCTGTGAAATGCTACATCTCTGTATTCGTTTAGTTAAGGATTTAACTACCACGGCATTTTTGCATGCCCTCCAAAGGTTTATATGCACCAGAGGAAAACCAAGTCAAATTTGGTCTGACAATGCCACAAACTTTCTTGGCGCCCGCAACCAGCTTCAGGAGCTGAAGCGTCTATTCCTGTCTGACGCCCACCAGAATGCTGTGAAGGACTCCTGCCTGGCGGAATCAATCGAATGGCATTTCATCCCTCCACGATCTCCTCACTTTGGAGGCTTGTGGGGGGCTGCAGTGAAGACGGCGAAGCATCATTTCTATCGATCTGTTGGCCCTTCTGTCCTAACTTATGATGAGCTTCGCACACTGGTCTGCAACATTGCTGCTGTCATTAATTCACGCCCTTTAGTTTCAATTTCAGAGCACCCAGCAGACTTGGATGTACTGACGCCTGCGCATTTCCTGAACGGTGGTCCTCCTTCATCCTTCAGCGAGCCTAACCTCACGAGGCTCAATTTCAATCGCTTGGATGCCTGGCAGCGCGTAAGCTATCTCCAGCAGGTATTCTGGACACGTTGGCGAGACGAATACCTCAACTTACTACAACAGCGGGCTAAATGGAGAACTTCTAAGTCTGGTTTGGCGGTTGGCGACGTAGTTCTCGTAAAGGATGAGAATCTTCCGCCGCTTAAGTGGCCACTGGCCAGAATAATTGAACTTATCCCTGGAGGTGACGGCGTTGCACGGGTGGCCGTGCTCAAAACTGAAGTTGGCGAGACAAGAAGAGCTACAAACAAGCTGTGCTTGCTGCCCCTTAAGGATTCTGTTTAAGACTAAGTCTTCAACGGGGGGAGGATGTTGGGCCCAGCAATCAGCGCTTTATAAGAACTAAGAGCGGCAGTTCGCCAAACCTATTAGCATCTAAGAGAATTTTGTAAAGAGATTGCGCTCTTCTTTTTTAACGTTCATTCGTTCTCCCACGCAGCGGTCAGTCTGAGCAACCGGCTCGCGTAGATCGAATGTGTGCATATTTACTGTCGCTTGTTAACAAGAAACGTTTTCTGTAACATACATATTTACATACATATGCATACTCGCATCTAATAAACAATTAAGACTTGCTAATCAAATTGTGTTTTTAATCTAAAGCTAAACGAAAAATCTCGATAGCTCAACAGATAGATTTAGGTACTCTTAATCTACTCTGAAAATTTCATAAATATCATCCATCTAGAAATGGAGTTAAAAGCGTCCAAAGTTCTGCCCAACCCACCCCCAAGCCACGGCAGCAACTGCGCAATTAGCAGAGCGCGCGCTTATAAGTGCGTCAAGAAGAAGGGTATCACTTTTTTGCAGGGTTCAGGGTATCTCGTAGTCGAGCCGTCTCGCCTAGAGCCTTCTTACTTGTTATTTTTGGGATACGGACTTAACCAGCACTACAAATTCTCTTGTTTTAATTTGAGCAATACATTTATATATTATCTGCCTCTTACCTCTGGTGGGGGAGAACAGAAATATATTAAATGTTTTATCTTAAGCTGAGGTTTTTATAAAAACTCACAGCATTAAGACGCTGGTTCCTTCTCTGTGTCTCTTACCACTGGTGGGGGAAAACAACAGAGAAGGCTCGAAGGACCAAAATATTATCCTCCGAGTTGTATTTTTTTTTGAGCCCAAAAATGGAACCCTGAACTCTTTGACTTCAGATTGAAATTTGGTCCCTTTGGATTCCAAAATTAAACTCTTCTCTTTGAATTCAAGAATTGAACTTTACTCCGCGAGTCCAAAAATTGAACTCTACTGCGCGAGTCCAAAAATTGAACTCTACTGCGCGAGTCCGAAAATTGAACTGTTTATTTCTTAAAATCCTAGTGTCATATACTTCCAGGCACTGGAAGGCTACAATTAATTCCATGCACACAAGTGCACAGATGTTTGTCAAGTGTCCCTTTTCGATCGCTAAGCCGTTCTCACGTCTCGCGTTACATTTTTATTATTTGCTGCGTTTGTCGCTGCAGCTAAGGGATGACATGTTTATTACTTGGCTTCAGATAACGCGCAGGTTATCGACTATTGCCTATTTTTAATATGTTTGTATATAAGTGGCATGTTTATGCTTGAACAATGGCTTTGTGAAAACGTTCCCATTTTCAATGGGTTCAGGGTATAAAAAGGGAAAAGAGTAATGGGCCTAAATGACTACCCTGGGGAACACCTGACGTAACAAAGATCACTTTTGAAATTGAACTTCTCAGCAATGTCCGTATTCTATTCGAAAAACTATCATTGACTAGGGAAGGGAATTAAAATAAATTCGTAATGGTTGCTCGATTTTGAAAAAACCCATGCTCCGATGGATGAATAACAGAAAGTTTCGAAATGCCTCTATAATTGCAAGTATCAGATAGCGGAATGATAAAAGATTCTTTCCAACTTGAAGGAAAAACCGAAGTTTCCAAAGATAAATTAAACAGTTTTGGTAATGGTGACAAAAGAGAAGCAAACTTAATCACACTACTTGGAATCTTATCAGCTCCTGGAGAAAAGGATGATTTCAATGTCCGAATAGCTGCAGCCAATGAATCTACAGACACCCTTGGAACATCAATTGAAAAAGTTTCAGAAAAGGAAAATGGGTATGAGTTATTAAAGCAGTCAACGGAAGAATAGGTTGATTGAAAGAATTTTGCAAATAGATCAGAAAAGACCTGATGTTAGACAGTCGAAATGAAACACTCCACATTTACCGAATTCAAAAATTGAACTGTTTATTCCTTAAAATCCTAGTGCTTATATACCTTAAAAATACTTCCAGGCACTGGAAGGCTATAATTAATTCCATGCACACAAGTGCACAGATGTTTGTCAAGTGTCCCTTTTCGATCGCTAAGCCGTTCTCACGTCTCGCGTTACATTTTTATTACATGCTGCGTTGGTCGCTGCAGCTAAGGGATGACATGTTTATTACTTGGCTTCAGATAACGCGCAGGTTATCGACTATTGCCTATTTTTTAATATGTTTATATAAGTGGCATGTTTATGCTTGAACAATGGCTTTGTGAAAACGTTCCCATTTTCAATGGGTTCAGGGTATAAAAAGGGAAAAGAGTAATGGGCCTAAATGACTACCCTGGGGAACACCTGACGTAACAAAGATCACTTTTGAAATTGAACTTCTCAGCAATGTCCGTATTCTATTCGAAAAACTATCATTGAATAGGGAAGGGAATTAAAATAAATTCGTAATGGTTGCTCGATTTTGAAAAAACCCATCCTCCGATGGATGAATAACAGAAAGTTTCGAAATGCCTCTATAATTGCAAGTATCAGATAGCGGAATGATAAAAGATTCTTTCCAACTTGAAGGAAAAACCGAAGTTTCCAAAGATAAATTAAACAGTTTTGGTAATGGTGACAAAAGAGAAGCAAACTTAATCACACTACTTGGAATCTTATCAGCTCCTGGAGAAAAGGATGATTTCAATGTCCGAATAGCTGCAGCCAATGAATCTACAGACACCCTTGGAACATCAATTGAAAAAGTTTCAGAAAAGGAAAATGGGTATGAGTTATTAAAGCAGTCAACGGAAGAATAGGTTGATTGAAAGAATTTTGCAAATAGATCAGAAAAGACCTGATGTTAGACAGTCGAAATGAAACACTCCACATTTACCGAATTCAAAAATAGAACTGTTTATTCCTTAAAATCCTAGTGCTTATATACCTTAAAAATACTTCCAGGCACTGGAAGGCTATAATTAATTCCATGCACACAAGTGCACAGATGTTTGTCAAGTGTCCCTTTTCGATCGCTAAGCCGTTCTCACGTCTCGCGTTACATTTTTATTACATGCTGCGTTGGTCGCTGCAGCTAAGGGATGACATGTTTATTACTTGGCTTCAGATAACGCGCAGGTTATCGACTATTGCCTATTTTTTAATATGTTTATATAAGTGGCATGTTCATGCTTGAACACCTGATCTTCACAAGATTTTTCCATACCAAAGAAAAAGGAGGTTGGCAAACCAGAAGATTTACGCTTCAAATTTACAAAAGTGTAAAATTGCTTAGGATCACTAGTAATCTGGCGCTTAGCGCGAATAAGATAATTCTCATAACAACGAGAATTAAAGAGATTAAAATTTGACTTGGCTATAGAATATTTCACCCAGTCAACAGCCGAACAAGACCTTTTAAATTTCTTAAAATACCTTGATATAATATTTCTTAAATTGAAGAGAGTCTTAGAAACCCAGGGCGGCCTATTCGAAACCGGCGAAATACTACAGAGTGGAACACATACATCAAGAATAGTGTCTAAAGTTCAGTAAAAAAGTGATGATGCCACATTAACATCAACCGACTCATATAAATTGGTCTTCAAGAGGACACAAAATTCGGAATCCTATGGATGACATTTTTAGATACTCTACAGGTACAACCAACCAAACGGTCCGTTCTGCCGTTTGTGACACTGTTATAGGACCCCTTAGGTTTGTTAAATCCGATCGTAACTTGTGCGATGGTTCTTCTACAAGATATGTGGTTGCACAAACTTGGGTGAGATGACCAATTACCTATCCAAATGAGACAAGAATTTGAGGCAATAACTAGCTGTTTCTCAAATTCAGACTCGTTTCATATACCTCGTTAAGTTGGCACAGTCAAGTCAAAAGGATGTCAAACCCATTGTCCTATTAATCAAGACACATTTTGGTCAGACTCGGAGATTGTGCTTCATTGGCTGCGAATACATTCATGTAGCTAGAATACATTCGTTGCTAATTGCGTGGCAACCATCGAAGAGTTGACTACTAATGTATCTTGGCGTCATGTACCGATGAAGGACAACCCAGCACACATTGTGTCTCGGGGATGTTCCGTTGAGGAGCTTAAAACATCATTGTGGTTTTCTTCATATTCGAAATTAATCCGCATAGTTGCATATATGTTCTGCTTCAACAATGGAAAACAGGAAAGTCATACTTCACTGATTTCTACAGCTTCTAAATTTCGCTTTTCTTGCAGTCATATCCATAATTCAACACATTGAATTCATCGATGAAATAAAGAAGTTTAAGAAATCAATCGTTTTGCAACCGTCATTTCAGAAACTGACACCGTTTTTGCATCCACATCAGCATGGCAGGCGTGTGTTGTTGTTACGAATAGGAGGTCGGTTATTGAAAGCACATAATGCTAAGTTTCCCCTATTGCTTCCAAAAAAGTGTTGATTCGTAACGGTAACAGCCCCAACGACGGCGAAGTGCTCACGCCAACGCACTTCCTAATAGGGACAACGATCGCGTCGCTGCCACTCGCGTCAACAGAGCCAGTCGACGACGTCAAGCTGGCATGCTTAAAATGATGGCAGCTGATATCAAGCATCAAGCTTCAATTTTGCATCAAGCTGCTCAGCCTCCAGCAAAGGTCGAAGTGGACCAAGGAGAGGCAAAACGTGGAGGTTGGAACAGTTGTCCTCGTGGGAGAGGACAACGCTCTTCTTCAACAGTGGATGCTAGGCGTGGTGACCGAAGCCATAGCCGGCGGAGATGGTAGGGTGCGAGTGGTTATCATAAAGACCAAATCCGGCACCTGCAAAAGGGAAATCCAACGCATTACCCCACTGCCACTTAATTAATAAGCTAACTTAAAACAAGTATGAAGGCTCTAGTCGGGACGGCTCGACTACGAGATACCCTGAACCCTGCAAAAAAGTGATACTCTTCTTCTTTACGCACTTATGAGCGCGCGCTCTGCAAACTGCGCAGTTGCTGCCGTGGCTTGGGGGTGGGTTGGGCTATACTTTGGACGCTTATAACTCCATTTCTAGATGGACGATCTTCATGAAACTTTCGGAATATATTAAGAGCATTCAAATGTAACTATTTGCCAAATTGCAAGTCTGTAGTATTTGAAATGCGTTTTTTTTTTTTTCAAATTGTTGGCGAAGCGGGCGTAGCATCTAAAATCTGAAAATTACATAATCTGCATATCCATAATATCTATCTAAATATATAAATTTGAAGTTTCTAGTGGTGTAGAAGTTATGCCCAAAAAAAACCTAAAAAATTTAAACGAATGATCGATAATTTGAAAATGGGAACACGTACTGTGTAACTAACTGTAACGAGTTACATAGGGCAGACAGACGGATGAGAGTGTTGTATACTCGTGTGCAGAGCACGCGCTGGATCCGGCTCAGGATAGTCGGGAAGAGGGAGGGGTACAAAAAGGGAACTGCAACTCCAGGTGCTGCCACACATATTTATTTATTTATTAGAATAAAATCGCGTGCCTACTTTCGATGGTCACTGGTCGAATTAGATAGTAAGAAGGGAAGATAGAAAGAAAGAAAGAAACAAACGCACAAACAAACATAGTGCCAAGCTGGGTATCGGCCCTAGATATTTTAGGCGACCGATATTGCCCATCCCTACCATGATCGCTAGCTACCAGACATTAATTTTTAGCGATCCCATTCCAGCTTGAGGAACTAATAAACCTCTACCCAGTTGCGTCGCATGGCCCCAAAAAGATTAGACTTAACAAATATTCATTTTAGATTACAAGTTTAATTTAAGTAGCGTGTCGTTATAAATGAATCATCCAACGATGCCATTCGGAAACACAAGTTTTCTTCTGAGACTGTGTGGAGCGGTGGCGTGGCCGAAAAAAAAGTATTTGCATCTAGCAATACACAATAAGCCAAGCAGCCTTGGCTTATGTGTGTGTGATTTGCAGCGCAAGTTCAGCGGCCTTATGGGCCTGCCGATGTAAGCGTAGCGCATTTGCTGCTAGCACAAAAAGAAATTAAAACAAGTAAGAACGTTGCAGTTAGGCGAAACTAACTGCGAAATACTCTGTTCCCATAGGTGCATTTTATTTATTTAATAAACATTTAATTAACGAAATATTTCGGCAATTAGCAAACGCACATGGCAAGCAACAAAAGTTTTTCTACAATATGTACATACAGATTTTCACATGTACACACTATACGAGTATACACACAATTTTCTATGTATACATACAAAAGTTTGGATGCCCGAATATTCTAAGAATTGTGACTGAATTGGGAATTTTTCGATCATTACTTTAGTTTTGTCAAAAGGCGCTCTTTGTTTGGTTTTAGTTAACAAAGCCCAGGTCAGGGTAGTGGCGCTGGGGGTAGGCGCTATGCAAGCTATACTTAGGTGCGTGGGTTCGAATCCCGCAGAAAACTTTTTTTTTTAAATTATTATTTTTTTTTTTTTTTTATATTTGTATATTTATTATAAAATGCTTGTTGCCAATTGATAATAATTTATGAACATACGCATATGAATTGTGCTTTTAAGCAAAAACTAAAACTGATTTATGCTTTCCGATTTGCCATGCTGTGTGGCAAGCAGTTTTTCTATGCATGCATATATGTATGTATGTATGTGTACGTGTATACACATCCAAGTGTGTATACTGTAACGAGTTACGTAGGGCAGACAGAACGGAATAGAGCGTTGTATACTCTTGTGCAGGGCACGCGCTGGATCCGGCTCAGGATAGTCGGGAAGAGGGAGGGAAGAGAAGGGAACTGCAACTCCAGGTGCTGCCACACATTATTCATTAAAATAAACTCGCGTGCCTAATTTCGATGGTCACTGGTCAATTTAGATAGCACGAAGGGAAGAAAGGAAGAAAGAAAGAGACAAACGCACAAACAAACATACATAGCTGCCAAGCTGGGTATCGGCCCTAGATATTTTAGGCGACCGATATTGCCCTCCCTACCATAATCGCTAGTTACCATATATACATTTTGGCGATCCCATTCCAGCTTGAGAAACTAATACACCCTTACCCAGTTGCGTCGCATGGCCCCGAAAGGATTAGACTTAGCAAATGTTCATTTTAGCTTTAAAGTTTAATACAAAAAGAATTATAATATCGATACATTAGAATGATGGTAAAGAGAGGTAAAGATATTAGAGCTTTTTTTTAAGCTTTTAAGTAAGCTCTCAGCTGCTAGAAAGAATAAGCCAGCAAAGAAATGATAAACGTAGGATACTATAATAAGAGGAAAGAATGATAGGAAAGAAGAAATGATTAGTGCATTATTCTTTACAAAAGTAGCGTAGCAAAACAAACGCTGATAAACTAAATAAGAAGCACATCAAACTTAAATTTAATATTGTGCACTTATGGCAATATTCCGCGATGAAAGCGCTTCCATTTCGGTATGGCTGTAAGCTGCTATAAAAATTATGCTTTATGCAAAAATGAATAAAATAAAAATAATGCAAAAATTCAAAAAAATATATATAGGTATATAGAAAAAGAAGATGCTAAGTAAGGGAAAATATTCATATGGAGTGGATAGGATTAGATATACAAAATTTTATAATATATAAATTATAAACTATTTTAATTATACATTTTCATGATTAGGTTAGATTTTCTTTTTTTTTGTTTTTTTTTTCTCTAACAAATGACAAAATTTTTAGTTCGAATATGCAGGGTATCGTTATAAACGATTCATCCAACGATTCCAATTGGAAACACAAGTTCTCTTCAGAGACTGCGGAGAGTGGTGGCGTGGCCAAAAAAAAAAAGTATTTGCGTCTAGCAAAGGCTGCTCAGCTTTTGGCTTTTGGGAGATTTGCCAATTTTGCAGCGCAAGTTCTGCGGCCTTATGTGCTAGCCGATTTAGGCGTAGCGTATTTGTCGCCAGCACAAAAAAAAGTTATGATAAGGCTTGGTGGCAAACCTGCAAAGAGGCTTGTGCGAAATTACTTCATTTATTCAATAGAGGTTTTTTCTTATTTCTTTTCGTTACCAATCGAAATTAATGTTTTATGACACACCAATGATCGATTTGGCACTTGCACTAAAAAATTTTTAAATAAAAGAAATGAAATTCTTTTTTTTCTATTTTTTTTTTTTTTTTTTTTGTAAAATTTTCACAAATTAATTTGCACAGTTATACTTGGCACAGTAAAAATTTCGGTCTTGCCGTTTTGCGAGTCAAATTAGAAAAGAAAAGTATGGCCGATGCTGGAGCGGCAAGCCAGCGCTTGGGAACAGATATAACTTCCGAGCGAAAGTGACAATTACTCCTGTTATCTTATGGTCTCCTTTTGTTTGCCCTGGATAACAGCTGTCTTAAACGGCACACTGCTCTGCTGAGTGCATGCTTTTAGGCTATTCATAATATTACAATTCGTAAGCATATATTTATAAAAATGCTTGACTTTAGCTAGTCCAGCGCCACTACAATACATATTGCAAGAATTGCGATTGTATTGTTTTGTTTTGTCACAAGCTGATGATCAGCTGGTCAGCTGATCAGCTGTGAATTTATTTAGGTTTAGCTAACGATTACATGTGGTTTTCAAAAGACCTAGGTTCGAATCCCGCTGGAAACTTTTTATTTATTATTCGAAAACTTATAAATTTTTTTTTAAATCATTAATATTATTATATTTATGTTAAAATGCTTTCTGCCATCTTAGCAATTACTACTAAGCTATTATATGCATGAATTATGCAGTTGGCCACAACAAACTTCTTTGCCGATTTGCCACGCCCCCAGTGGGCGTAGACGCATAATTTTTTGCCAGTTCTTAGAAAGGGCCGACGTTAACATATAAATTTTTTTTTAAATCATTAATATTATTATATTTATGTTAAAATGCTTTCTGCCATCTTAGCAATTACTACTAAGCTATTATATGCATGAATTATGCAGTTGGCCACAACAAACTTCTTTGCCGATTTGCCACGCCCCCAGTGGGCGTAGACGCATAATTTTTTGCCAGTTCTTAGAAAGGGCCGACGTTAACATGACTGCAAAATTTGGTTGCTTACATTCCAAAAATGCGAAAATTACAGGGTATTTTTCGATATGCCACGCTCCCAAAAAGGCTGAAAAATTATTTTTGGGTCATCGATAGAGGAGAACATAAGTAACTCAATCATCCAATTTTCAAAAAGGAAAACACACTAAAACTGTAGGAGATATAAAATTTTGCGGTTTGCCACGCCCCCTGTGAGCGTAGATATATCCACCATAGCTTATTGATCTTGGGTTGTCAACCCGAGTATACATGCTAAATTTCAAGTCTCTAGTGTCAATAGTGTTCAAAATATAGCACAAAATGCGAAAAATCACTATATATTCAGGTCCGATTTGCCACGCCACCAATGGGCGTAGACATATAACTTTTTAATCGATCTTCGTAGAATCATATCATTAGCTCACATGCGAAATTTCAGCGTTCTAGCTTCAACGGTGTAGAAGATACGTGGGCGAAAGAGTTTTTCGATTTGCCACGCCCCTAGTGGGCGGATCGGGAAAATTTTTACACTTTATAATTCGGGAGCATATATGAGTATATGTTTAAAATTTCAAGTCTCTAGCTCTAATAATATTGCGTTCATACGGACAGACGGACGGACAGCAAGACGGACATTGCACAAACCCAATATACTCTTTTTCCCTTTTTAAGGGAACAGCATCTAAAATATGAAAATTACATAATCTGCATATCCATAATATCTATCTAAATATATAAATTTGAAGTTTCTAGCGGTGTAGAAGTTATGCCCAAAAAAACCTAAAAAATTTAAACGAATGATCGATAATTTGAAAATGGGAACACGTACGGTGTAACTAACTGTAACGAGTTACATAGGGCAGACAGACGGATGAGAGTGTTGTATACTCGTGTGCAGGGCACGCGCTGGATCCGGCTCAGGATAGTCGGGAAGAGGGAGGGGTACAAAAAGGGAACTGCAACTCCAGGTGCTGCCACACATATTTATTTATTTATTAGAATAAAATCGCGTGCCTACTTTCGATGGTCACTGGTCGAATTAGATAGTAAGAAGGGAAGATAGAAAGAAAGAAAGAAACAAACGCACAAGCAAACATAGTGCCAAGCTGGGTATCGGCCCTAGATATTTTAGGCGACCGATATTGCCCATCCCTACCATGATCGCTAGCTACCAGACATTAATTTTTAGCGATACCATTCCAGCTTGAGGAACTAATAAACCTCTACCCAGTTGCGTCGCATGGCCCAAAAAGATTAGACTTAACAAATATGCATTTTAGATTAAAAGTTTAATACAAATAGAAGTAATATTTCGATACATTGTTTTTGGGTCGGGAATGAAAATAAAGGGGGTGAAATAATAGAGCTTTTGTGAGCTTTTAACTATGCTGTCAGCTGTATTGTAGAATAAGCCAGCACAGAATTGATAGACTTGGGGTACTAGAATAAGAAAATAGAATGAAAGGTGAAATATTCATATGGAGTAGATAGGAGGGGATTATAAAATATTTCATAATATATAGATTATAAATTATTTTAATTATAATTTTTTCATGTTTAAGCTAGATTTTTTTCTTCTTCTTTTTCTCTTTTTTCTTCTTTAACATATAAGAAAATTTTATGTTGCAATTAAGTAGCGTGTCGTTACAAATGAATCATCCAACGATGCCATTTGGAAACACAAGTTTTCTTCTGAGACTGTGTGGAGCGGTGGCGTGGCCGAAAAAAAAAGTATTTGCATCTAGCAAAGGCTGCTTGGCTTATGTGAGTGTGATTTGCAGCGCAAGTTCAGCGGCCTTATGGGCCTGCCGATGTAAGCGTAGGGCATTTGCTGCTAGCACAAAAAGAAATTAAAACAAGTAAGAACGTTGCAGTTAGGCGAAACTAACTGCGAAATACTCTGTTCCCATAGGTGCATTTTATTTATTTAATAAACATTTAATTAACGAAATATTTCGGCAATTAGCAAACGCACATGGCATTCTTGAGTAGGCAGTACTGCACTGCGAACTCCAGTCGTCATGGATGAAGACGCACCCACTTTCTAAAAGTCACTCTCTATTGCCTGTGACAATGCCTCTGTTTGCCTTAACGAAAGCTGTGCTATCAACTCTGTTTGTCGAAGTGAAGCTGCAGCGATGGCATCTGCAATTATTATTGCCAAGTCTGCCACTGGAGGTGATGTTCCAGAAGGAACCACTACTGGTGACAAAATATCTACTTCAGGCATATTGGATATGGCAGAGGTTGCTATCCTTCTTGTCTGTGATTTAGTTTTAGTTGCCACATTCGATAATGATGGCTTATCCATTACATAACATACGAGTGTTCATGTGAAATTTCAGCTTTCTAGCTTTTGTAGTTTCCGAAATCTCGACTTTCATACGGTCGGATGGACGGACAGACGGACAGGGCTTAATAAACTTATTTGTTTGTGCTGATCAAGAATATATATACTTTGTGGGGTCTGCGACGTCCTTCTGCCTATTACATACATTTGCACAAAACCATTATACCCTGAATTTCCATTTTCAATGGGTTCAGGATATAAAAAGGCGCAAAGTGGTCTTGAGTTAGATGAACACTGACAAAAACGACTCAATCGACGAAAAATGTTGAAATTTGAACAGATTAATTATAACAGAGAGAAACTTAAAACACAAAACATACATGAAACACAAAGCAACACGGCGGTAACCCAGCTGGTTATAAGAGTATATGAGGAAGTAAAAATCTTACCGGGTAGAAGTTGCGACGAGACGCTTGTTGCGGTTAAGTCATTCCCAGAATTTTACGGGGTACAAGAATAATTGTGTCATGGCGCTAAACGGCAAAAGCTGCTTACAGGCTCTATAGCGTTTTAATCTTACGAAACAAAATCAGAGGTCAAACAGATCTCACGTTGTCTTCCTTTAACACAAAGCTAAACTTTGATGCTATCATAGAATGGTTAGATTTCAATCGTCCTGTGAACCTGGTCGAATAGGTAATGAGCACCTTAAGGAGGGCAATTTAACAATATTACATTTTTATGATGAGGTGGAAAAGAAGCTCACGCTTCTTACCAATAAGACTATTATGTCATATGACACGGCCATTGACAGCCATATGAATGAGAAACACAGATCGGACGCGCTCCTAATCCTTATCTCGGGTCTGAAGAAAAGCCTTACCGATGTACTATTCGCGGCTCAACCCAGCAGTTTGCCAGCTGCACTGGCACTGGCACAAGAGGTTGAAGCCAACCATGACAGGTACGCTTTTGCGTCAAATTATGCCAGAAGCCTGGAAGAAAGGGACAAAAGATATAGAGGTAATCAACAATACCAAAAACAGGGAGAATAAAAAGATAAAGTTATTAAAGGAAAAAACCCTTACTTCAAAAAAGAGCAGAGGGACAAGCCGCGGCAAGATCCCGTTGAGAAAATGGATGTTGACCCGTCATCGTCCGAATTTTGACATCCCACCAATTTCCAAAAAACAACAATAAGGCCAGTTAAACGGTTTCTCGCGGTCCGGTCAGAATGGGAACCAGCCTCACCACATTTACCGAATTCAAAAATTGAACTGTTTGTTT
This sequence comes from Drosophila borborema, assembly GCA_030914335.1. Taxonomy (NCBI): domain Eukaryota; kingdom Metazoa; phylum Arthropoda; class Insecta; order Diptera; family Drosophilidae; genus Drosophila; species Drosophila borborema. The sequence goes on from JAUESP010000304.1 coordinate 8,584,054, forward strand.
CTTAAAATCCTAGTGCTTATATACCTTAAAAATACTTCCAGGAACTGGAAGGCTACAATTAATTCCATGCACACAAGTGCACAGATGTTTGTCAAGTGTCAAACGTTACATTTTTATTACTCGCTGCGTTTGTCGCTGCAGCTAAGGGATGACATGTTTATTACTTGGCTTCAGATAACGCGCAGGTTATCGAAAATTGCCTATTTTTAATATATTTATTTATGTGCCATGTTCATGCTTGAACATACGGCCAGGGGCCTGCAATTTTAATTTTTTGTTTGTTTGGTAACGCGCAGGTTATCCAGTAATGTTTAATTGAACATATTTAACTTGTGGCTGTAAATTTAAAATTTTTATTATTTGAATTTTTGTTAATATGTTCCGATCCACTTTTTGGAAATACGCACAATAACACAAATCTGCTTTGATTTATGTCACATGTTCACGCTTGAACATACTGCCAGGGGGCCCAGAATTTGTGCGCGCTCTCCTGATGATGGTCCTGTTACCTTTGCCATCATTCAACCTATTGGTTTGGGTATGCGGCCATCTATTGCTACAATTTCTCTTTTGTGAATTTGAGCAATTTTTATTCGTTCTCCTTATTTGGAGATACGTTTTCCACTGGCGAAACAATTCTCCTCAGGAATTGATCGTCCGCCCCCTTTCTTTGGCGATGCGGATCTACCAGCCTTTACAAATTCTCTTATGGAATTTGTTTTTCCGCTCCTCTTTTTTTGGGAATACGGATTTATTAGCACTACAACTATTCTTTTTTTAAGTTGAGCACTTTTTTTGTTGTTGTCCTTTTTGGACTTATTAAATTTGTCCTCTTTGGACTTATTAAAGTTGTCCTCTCCCTTTTTATACCCTGAACCCATTGAAAATGGGAATTCAGGGTATAATGGTTTTGTGAAAATGTATGTAACAGGCAGAAGGAGACGTCGCAGACCCCATAAAGTATATATATTCTTGATCAGTATCGAAAAATAAGTTGATCTAGCCCTGTCCGTCTGTCCGTCTGTCTATCCGTCTGTCCGTCTGTCCGTCCGTCCGTCCGTATGAACGTCGAGATTTCGGAAACTACAAAAGCCTCTAGCTGAAATTTCACATGAACACTCGTATGTTACCTACGCAATACGAGTTTATTTTGTTTTTTCAATAACTCATCCCATTTCCAAATTATCGATAAAAAATCGAAAATTCGTTTCAATTTTTTAGGTTTTTTGTGATAACTACTACACCGTTTCACCTAGAGACTTTAACTTTATATATTTAGATAGATATTATGGATACACAGATTTTGTAGTTTTCAGATTTTGGATGCCACGCCCCCTCCGCCTCCAATTTGAAAAACGCATTTCAAATATTAGAGACTTGCAATTTGGCACATAGATATTTTAGATACTCTTAACCTACCCTGAAAATTTCATCAAGATCGGTAATCTAGAAATGGAGCTATAAGCGTCCAAAGTTCAGCCCAACCCACCCCCAAGCCACGGCAGCAACTGCGCAGTTAGCAGAGCGCGCGGCTCCAAGTGCGTAAAGAAGAAGAAGGGTTCAGGGTATCTCGTAGTCGAGCCGTCTCGACTAGAGCCTTCTTACTTGTTATTTTTGAGATATGGACTTAGTCGCACTACAAATTTTCTTTTTTAAATTTGAGCACTATTTTGTATATATACTCTGTCTCTTACCTCTGGTGGGAGAAAACAGAGCAATTTAACAAAATTTTGTTGTCTTTTACTGAGGTTTTTGTAATAACTCAAAGCACAAAGACGCTGGTTCTGTATTGAAAATACTCCCACTCATAGGTTCAGAGCAACCTTTACTATCACTCTGAAAACTTCTTATATTTATTTATTTGTTCGGAGCAACTGTAGCTGTCTGACTTGACTTAAGAATAAAACTTAAGACTAAAGCTTGCAAGTCGCGCTGGCGTTGATGGCAAGCTTAAGCGTGGCCTGACACTGCCGTTAGAAAGCTGCAGCATCGCCTGATGCTGCCGTTGCATTATGCTTAAAAGCTTCAGAATCAGGCGATACTGCAGTTGTACAGAAAGCTTTGAAGCTTGAGTTACATGAAGCTTTGAAGCTTCAGTTACAGGAAGCTTTGAAGCTTCAGTTACAGGAAGCTTTGAAGCTTCAGTTACAGTTCTTATGTTGTCTTATGTAGCTTATATATAACTAAGTACAGTGAGCATTTTATATATGAACATACTACATCTCCCACCTTTAGAGAAATAACGCTATTATATGGAGTTATTTCCTAAGTAAGTATTTTTTCATATATATATTTTTTTGTTTAATTAAATTTATTTTTACTTTTAGTTTAATTAAATTTGATGATGACTATAATATAAAAATTTTTGTTACTGTACTTTTGTATATGGTATTTAATTTATTCATGGTATTCAAGTCTAAGCATGCAGTGCTTAGTATAGTTATGCATTAATAGAAGTCCATGAGGTACTTAATTTAGGTATGGCCATACTTGGGTAAGAGAAATAATAATTGTAATAATAATTTGTTTATGAAATAAAAATTTCTAACCTATCCTTATGCACGATTTGTTTTTTATTTTTATACTTTGTTCCCGTAGGGGAAAAAGTATATTGGGTTTGTGCGCTGTCCGTCTTGCTGTTCGTCCGCCTCTCCGTATGAACGCAATATTTTTCGGCGCTATTAGAGCTAGAGACTTGAAATTTTAAACATATACTCATATATGTCCCCGAATCATAAAGTGTTAAAATTTTCCCGATCCGCCCACTAGGGGCGTGGCAAATCGGAAAACTCTTCCGCCCATAGTCAAATTATCATACTAGATGATGAGCTAGAGAGTTGCAATTTGAAATGTATACTCGGGGTGACAACCGAAGTTCAAAAAGCTATGGCGGATATATCTACGCCCATTGGGGGCGTGATAAATCGGGAAATACGTATCTTCTACACCGTTAAAGCTAGAACGCTGAAATTTCGCATGTGAGTTAATGTTATGACTCTAAGAAGATCTATCAAAAAGTTATATGTCTACGCCCATTGGCGGCGTGGTAAATCGGACCTGAATATATAGTGATTTTTCAAATTGTGCTATATTTTGAACACTATTGACACTAGAGACACTATTGACACACATTTTGCATGTATACTCGGGTTGACAACCCTATATCAATAAGCTATGGTAGATATATCTACGCCCACAGGGGGCATGGCAAACCGCAAAAGTTTATATCTCCTACAGTTTTAGAGCTAGAAGCTTGATATTTGGATGGTTGAGTTACTAATGTCCTCCCCTATCGATGACCCAAAAATAATTTTTCAGTCTCTTGGGGGGCGTGGCATATCGAAAAATACCCTGTAATTTTCGCATTTTTGGAATGTAAGCAACCAAATTTTGCAGTCATGTTGGCCTCGGCTCTTTCTAAGAACTGGCCAAAAATTATGCGTCTACGCAAGGCAAATCGGCAAAGAAGTTTGATGTGGCCAACTGCATAATTCATGCTTATAATAGCTTAGTAGCAATTGCTAAGATGGCAGAATAATATTTTTTTTTTATTCGGGTGAGGTAGGAAAAAATGCTTTATGCACCGTCAGTCAGGTCGTCACTCTGACCGGTGTGCCGGACTGCATGCCTGCTTACCGACTAAAAAATCCTCCTCTTCTGGGGCTCGAATCCACTTTGGAACCAGGAGTTATCCCGCAAGGTGGAGCTTCAAGGTGGAGCCCTATCGTGTGCTCTAAATGAGCGTTGCCCTCTGTGTGCCTGCGTCCAGGTCGTACTTCTTCCGCCGCAGAATCTTTTCGGCGAAGTCATAGACTTTTTTCCATGCATCTATGCTGCTGCACATTCGCTGAACTAATGTCTCTACTTTGACTTCACCGACCGTTTCTGCCAGGTCGATTCTTTCTTCCGACCACCTTTTGCAGTTGAAGAAGGTGTGTTCTGCATCGTCCATTGCATTTTCGCAGTAAATACAGCTGGGTTCGGCAGTTTTCCCCATCTTATTTAGGTACTTTCGAAAGTATCCATGTCCGGAGAGCAATTGTGTCAAATAAAACGACGTTTCACCGTGTTTTCTGTTTATCCACTTCTCTAGATCGGGGATTATTCTAGCGGTCCATCTTCATACCTTTCGCATGACCATCTCGCCTTCCACGAGACTCTGGTTTGCTGTCGTATGCTCTTTGCCGTCTGTTCTGAGAATTCCCCTCTTTGCCGAAGATTCCATATTCTTTGGCGCTCTTGGGCAAACAGGTCAACCTGCTGCTATCACAGTCACGGCAGCCCCAGAGATAACATCGGTTTTCTACTTACATTCGCCTTTAAGGTGTCAGCCCATACTTCACTACCATATAGTAGTATTGTGTTTGTCGCTTCCATGAGGAGCCTTCGTTTTCCTGCCGTCGGGCCGTCAACGTTTGCCATCAGTCTACTCAAAGACCCCGTTGCTATCGCTGTTTTTCGCGTGGCATGCTTCAGCTGATCCCAGAAGGTGAGTTTACTATCTAGTCTAACGCCTAGATAGTTCACTGTCCTCTGAGTCCGTATCAGGTTTCCGCTTACTCGCATCTCTATTTCGGTTGGGATCTGCTTCCCCGTGAACAGAAGTAACTCTGTTTTATGGGTGGCAAGTTCCAATCCTCGAGAGCTAAGCCATGTCTGCATGCGGATCATGACTTGGGTAAGTCTCTTTTGGGCTTCTATGGTGATTCTGGCGGTAATGACGGCTGCGATATCGTCGGCATATCCAATTAGGAAGGTGTCTTCAGGCATTTCCAGTCTTAGAATATCGTCATAGCTGATGTTCCACAGGTCTGGTCCCAGGATTAACCCCTGTGCAGCTCTTCTAGTCACTTTATACCGTTTCGTACCAGTCTGTGTGGAGTACAGGAGTATTGGATCCTGCAAATAGCTCCTGATTATACTCATGAGGTACTCCGGTATATGGAAGCGGTGCTCCAAGGAGGCGAGCATATCAGTCCATCTGACACTACTAAAGGCGTTTTTAATGTTCAGCGTTGCTAGCAGAACCACTGGATGCGAGTATGCATTTCTTCTTTGCGTAGCTCTGGCTGCCTGAACCACTTCATCGATAGCCCCATTGTAGATTTTCCAGCTCTGAACCCGTGTTGCCTGGGGCTAAGTCCTCTAGCGGCCTCTACTGCAGCGAGTAGTCTGGTTCTTAAGAGCTTTTCTAACAGCTTTCCAGCTGTGTTTAGCATACACAATGGGCCATAAGCCGAAGGTGAGCTGGGATCGCCTTTGCCTTTGCTAATGAGCACCAATCTCTGTTCTTTCCACGTTTCTGGGAATATCATATCTTTTAGACATGCGTTATACATCCTAAGTAGAAAAGAAGGCCGTCCTGATGCTATCACCTTCAGTATCTCCGCCGGTATATTATCTGGCCCGGCGCTTTTTTATTCTTCAGGGAGAGAGCGGCAATGTTAAGTTCCTCCTCGGTGAAAATTGGGACTGCACCATCGAGCTTAACGGGTACTCGCTCATGCTCCACTTGTCATGCTTACTGCGTTTGATAGCAACCGACAGTTCTTTTCTCGCAATCTTAGCTGCTAACGCTTCCATCATAAAATTTCCAGAGCGTCGTGCCCTTGTTAATCTTCTTCCACATTGTATGCACACTTTCCTTTTTTCTGCAATATCGTGGTTCCACCAGTACGCCTGTCGTCTACCTCCGTGTTTGCTGTGCGTTTTTTGCATTGAAACGTTACACGCTCTTTCCATAGCTGTTAGACTTCTTTCGACCAATTGCTTCGAGGTCAGTGTACCATCGAAATGTCGTTCTCGTCTATCTAATTCAGCTAGTAATTTGCCTGTATCCACCTTACTTATGTCCCATCTGTGGGAAGTCTTTCTTGGGCATGATGGGAAGTTTAGCTGACTGATATTCTGGAAGGCATATAAGATGTACTCGTGATCACTGCCCGTGAGGTCATCGAGTATCTTCCAGTACTTTATCCGATCCACGATGTGTTCGGATCCAAAGGTTACGTCAGGTATTGTGCCTTCACATCCCGGCCTATGGAAGGTAGCTCTGCTTCCGCGGTTTGCTACCACTAACCCGGACCTAGCGGCCATATCCATAATTTTTCGTCCTCTAGAGTTAGTAGAGGACCGCCTGCCACAATGAAGGGCGGCCGACGATCCACGAGCAGATCCTCGATTGCATCCAGTTTATTTTGGAAGGTGCATATGTCATCGCTAGGAGTCAGGTAGCAACTGACCACTGCTACCTCTCTGAAGCGTGCGTAGACGTAGCAGTTTCCCAACTTGCTTTCTAGTGGCCGCTGTCCACTACTACTGGGGATCCATATGACAGCAGTCTTAATGTCGTCCTCTAACCAAACTCCGGTTTCTTTTCGCTTGTATTGCTCACTGATGATCACTACATCTATAGCATGTTCTGCTACTATCTGTGTCAAAAGTGCGTCTGCCGTTTTGCTCCGGTGTAGATTACCTCGGAGAATTTTCAACATTTCGCTGTAGTTTGTCGTGTGCTTGGGCATTTCTGCGATCCCGGCATATGATCAACAGAAGTACGCCCAGCGTCCATGCAAATGCAGCAATTTGGTGATTTTTTGCAGTCTTTCATCTTGTGGCCTGCTTCACCGCATTTGATGCAGATGCCACCGCCGCTTCGATCCGGTCCTGTGCAGTTGGTCTGCAGGTGACCGACTCCGAAGCATCTGTAGCATCTGCGGATGGGTTGACAAATTCTGGGTCTAGCCCTGACAAAACCAATTTTAAGGTCTGTGCTTAGCAATGTCTCCGCTAATTGGCTTTCTAAAGTTACAAAAACCCTTACTTGCTCTCGACTGTTTGGGGCAGTGACTTTTATGCGTAGGTCCGCTGATGAGTTGTCAAGGACTTATCGCACTGCCTCAGCCACCTCGGATTCTGCGGTTAGTGAGTCGAGATCTCGGATCTCCACTGTCGCTGTAGGCTTTAACTCGGCTACCGTAACTGTTTTCTTAACGGTAGCCTTCAGTTTTTCAACCAGCTCCGGTTGTAACTTTTCCCCCTCAGTTCCACAAGAGTTCTCCGGATCGGGTTTTCCTTATGCCTCTCACATTTGTCTTTTCGTCCTGTTGGATTGTGCTGCGTATGTTTCTTAAAACATCTGTGTAGCTTTGTCCACTTTCGGTCTTTATGAGGACTGCTTCTGTGCGGAGTGGTTGTTTCTTCTCTTTTCTTATTGGTGCTGCTGCCACCTTCGGCCTCTCCGCGGGTGCCGAAGTAGTTTTATTCGCTCTTTGTTGCGAAGCCCATTTTCTGGTGACTTTTTGCCACAGATTCTGTTGTCTCTTGCAAAGTTTTTTGCCGGACTCAGACTCTAAAGGGCTAGGGGCCTGTCTCTTTTGAATGGTAGGTGTTGCCACAGTTTCCAAAATCCTTGCCTCTTTCTCTGCTGCTGGTTCTGATAGCTTCTGTTTAGTTGCTTCTGCCTCAGGTTTTTTTCAGGAGTTCCTGCAGTGTCCTAGAATATCTAATAGTTCGTCTATGTCGGATACCCCGCATTTAACATCCAGACTGATGTTTTTTTGCTTAGCGACAGCGGCTTTTATACGTCGCAGGGCCTGGCGGTATTTTAGGATGGCATCCTCTTCCTCGGCACTGAGTTTTGGCATGTATTCATGCCTTGGTGAGATTACCACCTCTGCAGCAGTGCTTGGAACACCTGATTCCGCGGTAGCGGCTTTTGGAGTTTCCTCCACACTTTTTGGCACCTGTGCTACAGGGCTCCGTTGCATTTTTGAGCTTTTGCCGAAGCCCAGTCTTGGGTCCGTGAAGCGGGCATCACTTTCTTCTTGTGGTGTTCTACTGTTTGTCTTCTTTGTTAATGGGGTTTTTCGTGATTCCATGTTTTTTTTTTTTTAAGGGTCCCGACTCCAAGCCGCTATCTTAGATCGGGTGTACAGTCACTCAAGCGATCCTCATGGATTTTCAGCACTAAAATTGATGCATTTTCAAGATAATTACAAAAAACCAAACCACAGTACAGATTATTATTTTATTTTATTAAAATTGGGTTCAGAGTATTATCTAGTCGAGCACTCTCGACTAGAGTTTTCTTACTTGTTTACCATGTTTCAGTAAGCATAGAGAATCTGTTATTCGCAAGGTCACTATTTTTCGTACCTCATCATTTACAATGACTTCGTATACGTTGGGCTGAGAATCATTTAAAGATTGCTTTCACAAATCTTCTTTTTCTTTTTCTTTTCCTGCGCAGGAATTTAACTGTTTACTTTGATTTCTGGTAGTGACTTTCAGAATTTTATTGTTTGTTTGAATGTTTTTTAAGTCCGTGAGTGTTATTCTCGATAGCGCATCGGCTACATAATTGTCTTTACCCTTTAGATATTCTACTGTAAGATTATATTCCTCTAATTCAAGTCTTATTCGTGTTAGTTTGGAACTGGGTTTACCATTGAAAATAAGTATGTTAGTTCTCAGTGATCTGTTTTGACGGTGAAATGTCTACCATAAATATATGGTCTGAAGTGTGTTATTGTCCAATGAATAGCTGCCAATTCTTGTTCTGTTGTAGTTTTGTTGCTTTCGGCTTTTGTAAATGATCTGAAAGCGTATGCAACTGAGAGTTGGAGTCCGTTTTTGTCCTGAGTTAGAACTGCTCCACATGCATGTTTAATAGTATCTGTTATAATGCAAAATTCTTTGCTGAAATCTAGATATTGTTCAAGAGTTGGATTCATCAGTGCCGATTTTAGATGTTCGAAAGATTTTTGGCAATTATTTGTCCATTCAAATTTTACATCTTTTTTACATAATCTTGTTATGTGACGAGAATAGTCGGCAACATTTTTTATGAATCTTCTGTAATAGTTGCAAAATACTATGAATCTTCTAGCGCTGTCCGCATCGTGCGGGACTGGATAATTTTGAATGACGTCGTATTTTTTGTCGTCGGGTAAGATTCCTTTGTCAGTGCATTTATGTCCTAGAAAAGTGACTTCATGCATGAAAAATAAACATTTTTCGGGATGTAACTTTAGGTTATGTTGTCTACATTTCTCAAAAACATCTGTTAAATTTTTTAGCATATGCTTTTCAGAACAACCTGTGACTATTAAGTCATCCATATAAAGGAATGCTTGTGAAGGTTCAAGTCCAGAGAATGCTATAGTCATCATTTTCTGAAATGAATTTGGCGCTATTTTTAAGCCAAATGGTAATCGCGTGAAGCGGTTGTTGTTAACCATTGTTGGTTAAAAAAGAAGTAAAATCTCTTGATTTTTCTTCAAGTTCAATTTGATGAAAACCTGACATTAAATCCAGGCATGAAAAGTACTTTGCTCTACCTAGTTGAACTAAGATATCATCAATTCTAGGTAGTGGAAATTTATCGGACAACAGCTTTTTATTAATTTGACGATAGTCAACTACTAATCGCCATTTTTATACTTTGTTCCCGAAGGGAAAAAAGTATATTGGGTTTGTGCAATGTCCGTCTTGCTGTCCGTCTGTCCGTATGAACGCAATATTTTTCGGCACTATTAGAGCTAGAGACTGAAATTTTAAACATATACTCATATATGTCCCCGAATCATAAAGTGTTAAAATTTTCCCGATCCGCCCACTAGGGGCGTGGCAAATCGGAAAACTCTTCCGCCCATAGTCAAATTATCATACTAGATGATGAGCTAGAGAGTTGCAATTTGAAATGTATACTCGGGGTGACAACCGAAGTTCAAAAAGCTATGGCGAATATTTCTACGTCCATTGAGGGCGTGGCAAATCGGGAAATACGTATCTTCTACACCGTTAAAGCTAGAACTGAAATTTCGCATGTGAGCTAATGTTATGATTCTAAGAAGATCGTTAAAAAAGTTGTATGTCTACGCCCATTGGGGGCGTGGCAAATCGGACCTGAATATATAGGGGTCCTTAAAAATGTGCTATATTTTGAACACTATTGACACTAGAGACTTGAAATTTTGCATGTATACTCGGGTTGACAACCCAAGACTAATAAGCTATGGTAGATATATCTACCCCCAAAAGGGGAATGGCAAACCGCAAAAGTTTATATCTCCTACAGTTTTAGAGCTAGAAGCTTGAAAATTGGATGATTGAGTTACTTATGTTCTCCTCTATCGATGACCCAAAAATAATTTTTCAGCCTCTTTGGGCGCGTGGCATATCGAAAAATACCCTGTAATTTTCGCATTTTTGGAATGTAAGCAACCAAATTTTGCAGTCATGTTGGCCTCGGCTCTTTCTAAGAACTATCCCGCAAGGTGGAGCTTCAAGGTGGAGCCCTATCGTGTGCTCTAAATGAGCGTTGCCCTCTGTGTGCCTGCGTCCAGGTCGTACTTCTTCCGCCGCAGAATCTTTTCGGCGAAGTCATAGACTTTTTTCCATGCATCTATGCTGCTGCACATTCGCTGAACTAATGTCTCTACTTTGACTTCACCGACCGTTTCTGCCAGGTCGATTCTTTCTTCCGACCACCTTTTGCAGTTGAAGAAGGTGTGTTCTGCATCGTCCATTGCATTTTCGCAGTAAATACAGCTGGGTTCGGCAGTTTTCCCCATCTTATTTAGGTACTTTCGAAAGTATCCATGTCCGGAGAGCAATTGTGTCAAATAAAACGACGTTTCACCGTGTTTTCTGTTTATCCACTTCTCTAGATCGGGGATTATTCTAGCGGTCCATCTTCCATACCTTTCGCATGACCATCTCGCCTTCCACGAGACTCTGGTTTGCTGTCGTATGCTCTTTGCCGTCTGTTCTGAGAATTCCCCTCTTTGCCGAAGATTCCATATTCTTTGGCGCTCTTGGGCAAACAGGTCAACCTGCTGCTATCACAGTCACGGCAGCCCCAGAGACTGTGCGGTACGCCGATGTTATCTTTAAGGCTGCTCTTCGTTGCACAGATAACATCGGTTTTCTCCTTACATTCGCCTTTAAGGTGTCAGCCCATACTTCACTACCATATAGTAGTATTGTGTTTGTCGCTTCCATGAGGAGCCTTCGTTTTCCTGCCGTCGGGCCGTCAACGTTTGCCATCAGTCTACTCAAAGACCCCGTTGCTATCGCTGTTTTTCGCGTGGCATGCTTCAGCTGATCCCAGAAGGTGAGTTTACTATCTAGTCTAACGCCTAGATAGTTCACTGTCCTCTGAGTCCGTATCAGGTTTCCGCTTACTCGCATCTCTATTTCGGTTGGGATCTGCTTCCCCGTGAACAGAAGTAACTCTGTTTTATGGGTGGCAAGTTCCAATCCTCGAGAGCTAAGCCATGTCTGCATGCGGATCATGACTTGGGTAAGTCTCTTTTGGGCTTCTATGGTGATTCTGACGGTAATGACGGCTGCGATATCGTCGGCATATCCAATTAGGAAGGTGTCTTCAGGCATTTCCAGTCTTAGAATATCGTCATAGCTGATGTTCCACAGGTCTGGTCCCAGGATTAACCCCTGTGCAGCTCTTCTAGTCACTTTATACCGTTTCGTACCAGTCTGTGTGGAGTACAGGAGTATTGGATCCTGCAAATAGCTCCTGATTATACTCATGAGGTACTCCGGTATATGGAAGCGGTGCTCCAAGGAGGCGAGCATATCAGTCCATCTGACACTACTAAAGGCGTTTTTAATGTTCAGCGTTGCTAGCAGAACCACTGGATGCGAGTATGCATTTCTTCTTTGCGTAGCTCTGGCTGCCTGAACCACTTCATCGATAGCCCCATTGTAGATTTTCCAGCTCTGAACCCGTGTTGCCTGGGGCTAAGTCCTCTAGCGGCCTCTACTGCAGCGAGTAGTCTGGTTCTTAAGAGCTTTTCTAACAGCTTTCCAGCTGTGTTTAGCATACACAATGGGCGATAAGCCGAAGGTGAGCTGGGATCGCCTTTGCCTTTGCTAATGAGCACCAATCTCTGTTCTTTCCACGTTTCTGGGAATATCATATCTTTTAGACATGCGTTATACATCCTAAGTAGAAAAGAAGGCCGTCCTGATGCTATCACCTTCAGTATCTCCGCCGGTATATTATCTGGCCCGGCGCTTTTTTATTCTTCAGGGAGAGAGCGGCAATGTTAAGTTCCTCCTCGGTGAAAATTGGGACTGCACCATCGAGCTCAACGGGTACTTGCTCATGCTCCACTTGTCATGCTTACTGCGTGTGATAGCAACCGACAGTTCTTTTCTCGCAATCTTAGCTGCTAACGCTTCCATCATAAAATTTCCAGAGCGTCGTGCCCTTGTTAATCTTCTTCCACATTGTATGCACACTTTCCATTTTTCTGCAATATCGTGGTTCCACCAGTACGCCTGTCGTCTACCTCCGTGTTTGCTGTGCGTTTTTGGCATTGAAACGTTACACGCTCTTTCCATAGCTGTTAGACTTCTTTCGACCACTTGCTTCGAGGTCAGTGTACCATCGAAATGTCGTTCTCGTCTATCTAATTCAGCTAGTAATTTGCCTGTTTCCACCTTACTTATGTCCCATCTGTGGGAAGTCTTTCTTGGGCATGATGGGAAGTTTAGCTGACTGATATTCTGGAAGGCATATAAGATGTACTCGTGATCACTGCCCGTGAGGTCATCGAGTATCTTCCAGTACTTTATCCGATCCACGATGTGTTCGGATCCAAAGGTTACGTCAGGTATTGTGCCTTCACATCCCGGCCTATGGAAGGTAGCTCTGCTTCCGCGGTTTGCTACCACTAACCCGGACCTAGCGGCCATATCCATAATTTTTCGTCCTCTAGAGTTAGTAGAGGACCGCCTGCCACAATGAAGGGCGACCGACGATCCACGAGCAGATCCTCGATTGCATCCAGTTTATTTTGGAAGGTGCTTATGTCATCGCTAGGAGTCAGGTAGCAACTGACCACTGCTACCTCTCTGAAGCGTGCGTAGACGTAGCAGTTTCCCAACTTGCTTTCTAGTGGCCGCTGTGCACTACTACTGGGGATCCATATGACAGCAGTCTTAATGTCGTCCTCTAACCAAACTCCGGTTTCTTTTCGCTTGTATTGCTCACTGATGATCACTACATCTATAGCATGTTCTGCTACTATCTGTGTCAAAAGTGCGTCTGCCGTTTTGCTCCGGTGTAGATTACCTCGGAGAATTTTCAACATTTCGCTGTAGTTTGTCGTGTGCTTGGGCATTTCTGCGATCCCGGCATATGATCAACAGAAGTACGCCCAGCGTCCATGCAAATGCAGCAATTTGGTGATTTTTTGCAGTCTTTCATCTTGTGGCCTGCTTCACCGCATTTGATGCAGATGCCACCGCCGCTTCGATCCGGTCCTGTGCAGTTGGTCTGCAGGTGACCGACTCCGAAGCATCTGTAGCATCTGCGGATGGGTTGACAAATTCTGGGTCTAGCCCTGACAAAACCAATTTTAAGGTCTGTGCTTAGCAATGTCTCCGCTAATTGGCTTTCTAAAGTTACAAAAACCCTTACTTGCTCTCGACTGTTTGGGGCAGTGACTTTTATGCGTAGGTCCGCTGATGAGTTGTCAAGGACTTATCGCACTGCCTCAGCCACCTCGGATTCTGCGGTTAGTGAGTCGAGATCTCGGATCTCCACTGTCGCTGTAGGCTTTAACTCGCCTTCAGTTTTTCAACCAGCTCCGGTTGTAACTTTTCCCCCTCAGTTCCACAAGAGTTCTCCGGATCGGGTTTTCCTTATGCCTCTCACATTTGTCTTTTCGTCCTGTTGGATTGTGCTGCGTATGTTTCTTAAAACATCTGTGTAGCTTTGTCCACTTTCGGTCTTTATGAGGACTGCTTCTGTGCGGAGTGGTTGTTTCTTCTCTTTTCTTATTGGTGCTGCTGCCACCTTCGGCCTCTCCGCGGGTGCCGAAGTAGTTTTATTCGCTCTTTGTTGCGAAGCCCATTTTCTGGTGACTTTTTGCCACAGATTCTGTTGTCTCTTGCAAAGTTTTTTGCCGGACTCAGACTCTAAAGGGCTAGGGGCCTGTCTCTTTTGAATGGTAGGTGTTGCCACAGTTTCCAAAATCCTTGCCTCTTTCTCTGCTGCTGGTTCTGATAGCTTCTGTTTAGTTGCTTCTGCCTCAGGTTTTTTTCAGGAGTTCCTGCAGTGTCCTAGAATATCTAATAGTTCGTCTATGTCGGATACCCCGCATTTAACATCCAGACTGATGTTTTTTTGCTTAGCGACAGCGGCTTTTATACGTCGCAGAGCCTGGCGGTATTTTAGGATGGCATCCTCTTCCTCGGCACCGAGTTTTGGCATGTATTCATGCCTTGGTGAGATTACCACCTCTGCAGCAGTGCTTGGAACACCTGATTCCGCGGTAGCGGCTTTTGGAGTTTCCTCCACACTTTTTGGCACCTGTGCTACAGGGCTCCGTTGCATTTTTGAGCTTTTGCCGAAGCCCAGTCTTGGGTCCGTGAAGCGGGCATCACTTTCTTCTTGTGGTGTTCCACTGTTTGTCTTCTTTGTTAATGGGGTTTTTCGTGATTCCATGTTTTTTTTTTAAGGGTCCCGACTCCAAGCCGCTATCTTAGATCGGGTGTACAGTCACTCAAGCGATCCTCATGGATTTTCAGCACTAAAATTGATGCATTTTCAAGATAATTACAAAAAACCAAACCACAGTACAGATTATTATTTTATTTTATTAAAATTGGGTTCAGAGTATTATCTAGTCGAGCACTCTCGAGTTTTCTTACTTGTTTACCATGTTTCAGTAAGCATAGAGAATCTGTTATTCGCAAGGTCACTATTTTTCGTACCTCATCATTTACAATGACTTCGTATACGTTGGGCTGAGAATCATTTAAAGATTGCTTTCACAAATCTTCTTTTTCTTTTTCTTTTCCTGCGCAGGAATTTAACTGTTTACTTTGATTTCTGGTAGTGACTTTCAGAATTTTATTGTTTGTTTGAATGTTTTTTAAGTCCGTGAGTGTTATTCTCGATAGCGCATCGGCTACATAATTGTCTTTACCCTTTAGATATTCTACTGTAAGATTATATTCCTCTAATTCAAGTCTTATTCGTGTTAGTTTGGAACTGGGTTTACCATTGAAAATAAGTATGTTAGTTCTCAGTGATCTGTTTTGACGGTGAAATGTCTACCATAAATATATGGTCTGAAGTGTGTTATTGTCCAATGAATAGCTGCCAATTCTTGTTCTGTTGTAGTTTTGTTGCTTTCGGCTTTTGTAAATGATCTGAAAGCGTATGCAACTGAGAGTTGGAGTCCGTTTTTGTCCTGAGTTAGAACTGCTCCACATGCATGTTTAATAGTATCTGTTATAATGCAAAATTCTTTGCTGAAATCTAGATATTGTTCAAGAGTTGGATTCATCAGTGCCGATTTTAGATGTTCGAAAGATTTTTGGCAATTATTTGTCCATTCAAATTTTACATCTTTTTTACATAATCTTGTTATGTGACGAGAATAGTCGGCAACATTTTTTATGAATCTTCTGTAATAGTTGCAAAATACTATGAATCTTCTAGCGCTGTCCGCATCGTGCGGGACTGGATAATTTTGAATGACGTCGTATTTTTTGTCGTCGGGTAAGATTCCTTTGTCAGTGCATTTATGTCCTAGAAAAGTGACTTCATGCATGAAAAATAACCATTTTTCGGGATGTAACTTTAGGTTATGTTGTCTACATTTCTCAAAAACATCTGTTAAATTTTTTAGCATATGCTTTTCAGAACAACCTGTGACTATTAAGTCATCCATATAAAGGAATGCTTGTGAAGGTTCAAGTCCAGAGAATGCTATAGTCATCATTTTCTGAAATGAATTTGGCGCTATTTTTAAGCCAAATGGTAATCGCGTGAAGCGGTTGTTGTTAACCATTGTTGGTTAAAAAAGAAGTAAAATCTCTTGATTTTTCTTCAAGTTCAATTTGATGAAAACCTGACATTAAATCCAGGCATGAAAAGTACTTTGCTCTACCTAGTTGAACTAAGATATCATCAATTCTAGGTAGTGGAAATTTATCGGACAACAGCTTTTTATTAATTTGACGATAGTCAACTACTAATCGCCATTTTTATACTTTGTTCCCGAAGGGAAAAAAGTATATTGGGTTTGTGCAATGTCCGTCTTGCTGTCCGTCAGTCTGTCCGTCTGTCCGTATGAACGCAATATTTTTCGGCACTATTAGAGCTAGAGACTGAAATTTTAAACATATACTCATATATGTCCCCGAATCATAAAGTGTTAAAATTTTCCCGATCCGCCCACTAGGGGCGTGGCAAATCGGAAAACTCTTCCGCCCATAGTCAAATTATCATACTAGATGATGAGCTAGAGAGTTGCAATTTGAAATGTATACTCGGGGTGACAACCGAAGTTCAAAAAGCTATGGCGAATATTTCTACGTCCATTGAGGGCGTGGCAAATCGGGAAATACGTATCTTCTACACCGTTAAAGCTAGAACTGAAATTTCGCATGTGAGCTAATGTTATGATTCTAAGAAGATCGTTAAAAAAGTTGTATGTCTACGCCCATTGGGGGCGTGGCAAATCGGACCTGAATATATAGGGGTCCTTAAAATGTGCTATATTTTGAACACTATTGACACTAGAGACTTGAAATTTTGCATGTATACTCGGGTTGACAACCCAAGACTAATAAGCTATGGTAGATATATCTACCCCCAAAAGGGGAATGGCAAACCGCAAAAGTTTATATCTCCTACAGTTTTAGAGCTAGAAGCTTGAAAATTGGATGATTGAGTTACTTATGTTCTCCTCTATCGATGACCCAAAAATAATTTTTCAGCCTCTTTGGGCGCGTGGCATATCGAAAAATACCCTGTAATTTTCGCATTTTTGGAATGTAATCAACCAAATTTTGCAGGCATGTTAGCCTCGGCCCTTTCTAAGAACTGGCAAAATATTATGCGTCTACGCCCACTGGGGGCGTGGCAAATCGGCAAAGAAGTTTATTGTGGCCAACTGCATAATTCATGCATATAATAGCTTAGTAGCAATTGCTAAGATGGCAGAAAGCATTTTAACATATATATAATAATATTAATGAATTTCAAAAATAAAATTGAATAAGTTTTCGATTGATAAATAAAGAGTTTCCAGCGGGGTTTGAACCCAGATGTTTTGAAAATAACATGTAATCGTTAGCTGAACCTAAATAAATTCACAGCTGATCAGCTGGTCAAAAAAAGTTTAGTTTTTGGTTAAATGCACAATTCATATGCGTATGTTTATAAATTATTATCAATTGGCAGCAAGCATTTTATAATAAATATACAAAAAATTAAAAAATATTAAAAAATAATAATTTTTGAAAAAAAAAAAGTTTTTTGCGGGATTCGAACCCACGCACCTAAGTATAGTTTGCATAGCGCTTAATACCAGCGCCACTGCCCTGATCTGAGTTTCGTTAACTAAAACCAAATAAGGCATTGCTAGAGCGCCTTTTGACAAAACTAAAGTAACGATCGAAAAATTCCCAATCCAGTCACAATTCTTAGAATATTCTGGCATGCAAACTTTTGTATGCATACATAGAAAATTGTGTGTATACTAGTATAGTGTGTACATGTGTAAATCTGTATATATGTATAGAAAAAACGTTTGTTGCTTGCTATGTACGTTTTCTAATTGCCGAAATATTTCGGTAATTAAATGTTTATTAAATAAATAAGATGCACCTAAGGGAACAAAGTATATCGCAGTTAGTTGCGCCTAACTGCAACGTTCTTACTTGTTTTTATATTTGTTTCAACTACATCGTAGTTTGATAGTGAGTGGTATTCAAAATTATTTATACTGACTACTTGATCTGTACTTGTTGTATTCAACAATATGAATGCATTTTGGGATGCTGCTATCGTATTTGCTATGTAAATACCATTTTGAATTTCTTGGTTTGGTATGAATACATTGTCCTCTACTGAGTTTAATTCAATTTTTCGGACAACTTGTGATCTTGCTGGCAGAATTATGGTATTGTTGCCAGAACTGTACGTTATTGGAACGTAGATCGGATATCTTAAATTATTTGTCTAATTATTAGCCAGTCTTCGGATGGATTGAAATCTAATTGACAGTTGTATTTTCTAATAAAATCGATTCCTATTATTCCGTCACAAGGGATAGCGAAGTTTTAATTGACAATATGAAAAGCGTGAGGAATTATATATTTTGAAGTTTGAATTTCTATAGAAGTAAGACCTTTTGATTTGGTTATTTCTTGGCTTATTCCCTGTATATTGATTGTTTGAATATATTGTAAAACATCTGAATTTTCTTTTAGTATTGATATTTCTGCTCCTGTGTCTATTAAAAAGACTAATTCTTTTCCAGTTGTTACATTTATGAAAGTTACGAATGTGTTTTGGCTGAGATTGATGGTGTGAACTTTACTTGTTTTTACTGTAGAGTATCTAAGGGTTGTTGGGAGTTTCCCGAAGCCGTTTGGGTTACTCTGACATTGCTGTTAGTTTGGGAATAGCCTCCATTTTATTGGATATTACCTCTATTTCCTCTATTATTTCTGTTGAGGTTTTTTCTCTTTTGATATAAATCAAAACGCAGTTTGTCAATGTAGGTGCACAAAAGTTTTTTTAATAAAATCAAATTATAAGTAGCAAGTACACAACGCGACGTTTTCAACTTAACTGAGCCGACACTTTCATAACTGATCTTGCACAACACAAAATGATACAATGATACAATACTCGATGTGCAGCATGTTTTTATATTTCCTTCTCTTACATATAGAATGTTCTAGATGTCTTCTTCCTATGCTACTTCTCTTACATATAGAATGTTCTGGATGTCTCTTTTCGTATGCTTACTTTTCTGTATGTATGTATGTATGTACACAAGCCAGAACATTCGTTTGCCTATTCTAGTGAAAATGCTCAAACAGCCAACTGATTTTACAGTTACATCAAATACTTATTTCTACAAAGATGATAATGATGATGAGTTTTGTTCGAGATCATTCTTCAACACCCTCCCTAAAACTCAACATCTCTATATATCTTTTATTGCGTTTCGTTGCCTGTTCCAGCGCCGTCTTGAGTATGCGATGAATTTCTTTGAGTTTCCAGTAGCTTATGTCGCGATTCCAGCGGATCTTCCATTGTCTTACGCTGTGTGTTCGCCTGCTCTATGGATTGTTTTTGCTTTTCCCTTTCATTCCATACGCCTTTCATGGAGCGACGCTTAGACTCCAGTTCCCGTAGTAAATCCGAGATGCGTTGATTCTTTGCCTGTAGCTCACTCCGGCACTTGTACACTATTTGCTTCTGCTTTTCATCTTGTTCAACCAACAGCCGCTGCATTTCCTCGTGCTCATCCAGTATTGCCTGCTTTAAAAATTCAACTTCTCTGCAATGCTGCAGATCGCGGCACACTAACTTATACTCGCGCTGCAGTTCTTCACGATCTCGCTTCTCATTGATCTCCCTGCACAGATCATCCAGCTTGCGTTGCTCTTCTTGTTTCACTTGTACCGTTTTCCAAACGCGCTGCTTTTCATGCACAGCCGCCTCACTAATTGCAATCGCATCTTGACCTTTACGCCTCACTTTGATCTCGCTCAGATGCTGATTCTTGCTCATCTGCAACTGGTTACGAGTCTCAGTCAGCATGATCTTGATCTCCATGGATTCATTATACAGCGCGGAGAACTGCAATTGCAAGCACTTATACTCTGTCGTCTCCGCGATGACCGATGCACGTAGCTGGCACATATCCATTTTAAGCTTCTCGACTTCCTTGAGAGTTTTACGATGCGTGGCATGCAGCTTATCAAGCTCCTGTGACCGATTGTTCGCCAATTCTCGATACACCACCAGCTCTTTCTGCAGCTCCTCCAGATGTTGACTACTCACATTCATCGGTGCAATACTACCACCGCTACTGGGCGTCTTTGCAGTGAGCGCATGCTGATTCTTCGTCGTGTGCGTATGTCATGATTTTTTCAAATTTAAATCTCCGCCACTAATGTTAAGATTTGCTTTTCCGTGCGCTTTGATAATTTTAGAATCACCTCCGCCTATCTTCGGGGACTCCGATTCTTTATATGCTGAATAGCAGCCTCGACGCCTTGACATGTGATCAGAAGCTCCTGAGTCGACCACCCGCACATTCTTTTCTATGTAGTCCTTGCTTGCAATCAATCCTTTCCTTGAGAATTCGCCTGATTCTCCTTGATTATTTTCAGCACTTCTCCTTTCGTTACAGTTGTTGCTCTTCTTCTTACATTTATAACACCTGTAGCAGTCTTTCTTTAGATGTCCAATCATACCACAATTATAACACTTCATAGTTTGCTTCTTATGTTCATATTCACTTTTATTTTTCCTGTTGCCTGCAATTAACGCTGTTGACTCTTTGAATACCACTTCTTGTTCTTTTGACCTTACTTCTTCTGTCATTAAACGAGTCGTCAAATTATTCAATGTTCTTTTACTGTCCTCGACCGAATCCCACGCATTATGAAAATAGTTAAACTTCTGAGGCAAAGATGATAGGATTCGCGACATTAACATTGTTTCAGGCACAGCACTTCCAAGATTTTTCATCTTGCTCCATAAAACTTCTAACTTTGAAATATTATAGTCCACACTTTCACTTTCAATCCATTTGAAATCAAAAAACTGTTTCTGAATAGCTGATAAATTTTCTTCTGATTTCATATCATACACTGTGTTTAATTTTACCCACATTTCTCTTGCTGTTTTGCAGCTCACAATCAATTCCATCGGTCTTCTCTCGATAGAATGAATTATTATTTTTCTTGCAGTCTTATCAGCCTTTAAAAACCTTTTCGAGTCTCTTTCATACGTTGCAGACTCCTCTGTCGGACACGTCAAAACACCTTCGCACACGGCAAGAACATCGTCGTCTTCTTCTAATAACGTGCGAATCATGAAACACCACAAATGCCAATTGTCTTTGTCGCGTAACCGTTCTATTTTCATATTTACCGGCTCCATTTTTACTGTCTTTATTTTATTACTTATTTGCCACTAATTCACTTTTGTACTTGCACTCGATTTCACACTACATTACAGATTTAGCACCGTCTGGGCCCATAACCTGTTGAGGTTTTTTCTCTTTTGATATAAATAAAAACGCAGTTTGTCAATGTAGGTGCACAAAAGTTTGTTTAATAAAATCAAATTATAAGTAGCAAGTACACAACGCGACGTTTTCAACTTAACTGAGCCGACACTTTCATAACTGATCTTGCACAACACAAAATGATACAATGATACAATACTCGATGTGCAGCATGCTTTTATATTTCCTTCTCTTACATGTATGTTCTAGATGTCTTCTTCCTATGCTATTTCTCTTACATATAGAATGTTCTAGATGTCTCTTTTCGTATGCTTACTTTTCTGTATGTATGTATGTATGTACACAAGCCAGAACATTCGTTTGCCTATTCTAGTGAAAATGCTCGAACAGCCAACGACTGATTTTACAGTTACATCAAATGCTTATTTCTACAAAGATGATAATGATGATGAGTTTTGTTCGAGATCATTCTTCAACAATTTCTATTGTTATTACTTCTATAATTATTATTTTGGTAATAGTTATTTCTATTATTGCGGTTGTTACTATTATAATTGTTATTATAATAACCGCGACCATTGCCGCTGCCGCGATAATTATTCTTGTTGTTATAATTACCACGGCCTCTTTGGGCGAAAAATATTGAATTGGGATTGCCTGTCATCTCAGTACTACATTGTATGTACTTAGCAATGGCTTCCTTCATTGTCTTGAAATTACCGGCTTCGGGGATTGTTTTTAGTTTGCCATGTTCGCAGTTTTTGACCATTGCGCTGATGGCTTCTTTTGTGCTAAACTTGTCAGCGTGTTCAGCAGTTAAACCTTCATCAATATACGAAGTCTCCAAAAGCATTCGTAAATTGTCAATTTCTGTCGTGAATTTTACGGCAGTTTTTCCCTTATGAATGGTTTTTGACAATTTAGCTTTTATTACGTCGGATGATTCACCAACTATAGTATCTTGCAATGTTTTGATTATTGCATTAATTGTCGTTTTATTTTGGACTTTATATAGTGTTGAGCCAATAATTTTGGATTTAATGACTTCAACAGCTATATCTTCGAATGTGCCTTTAGTCAAATTTACAAATCTTTGTTACAAATTTTTGAAGATGTATCTTTTGTCCGTTGAGCTCTGGAATGACATTCGATATATCTTTGATATATGCCCTTTGGGCGTTTGTGTCTGTCATACTGATTTTCTTTTTTTTTTTAATGTGAATGTACTAGAATTTAATTCCTCTTCCTGTCCTATTTCATTATCTTCGATAATGTGATTAGTGCAGGAATGGTAAGATCATTTAGATCGTCTTCTTTTATCTCAGTTTCTTCGTTAGATTCAGAATCTGAGTCGATTTTAACTATTTTTTGTTCGGTTATTTGACCTAGCGTCAATGGGGTATTTATAATGGTTGGTATAAGTATATCTAGTTTATACATTTCTTTAATATTAATTAGATTTGAATAAAACTTGATAAATAATTTTGATATTTTCTACCAGTTCGTTTTGTTTAATGACTCTCTATTCTCATGCACTAATATTCTTGCGTCATTAAAAGAATCAACAAGAATTTTTGCATGTTTATTTAGGGTATCTTTTTGAATTGCCCTATTTTGACTTACACATTTGTACGATTTGTCAAAGGTTTCTTTAATTGCAATAATGTGGAGTGTTAGTTGCTCCCATTCCATCATAAAGATTCAAATATAAAAACAATTTTTGTTAATTGGCATTATTTGTGCATAACTTTCAACACACTGATTCGTCCAAAATCTTCATCTTCGTCTATATCAGAGAATATTCTACATTATTTTTTTTTTTTTATTTAGAGTAGACAATACTAGTGCCTTTTGGGTGGCTGCGCAATGAGTTAATTGGGAAAATGGAAGGTCATACTTTTGCATATAATCGTATTCAGTATCATGTACTATCTGAGGCCCTGCTCTTTCTCTTAATATTGAAAGTACTCTATTCTCGAAGTCTGGTTCTTTTTCTATGGTCAATTTAATGCAGTTATTTGTATAATTTCTATTTCATTGTTCTTTTATTTATTTAATTATTATTTCATTAACAATAAATATATTTCTCTTATTCCCTTTTTTTTATTTGTTTTTAACTCTAGTTCGAGTAATTGTCGCTTTTGCGCATATATTTTCATTATTATATCATTGGCGTGGCTGAAGCCCCTTTTTGTTATACATTATATTTATCATCAAATTTAATTATACTGTTACTTATCATGTATTTATATACAAATTTTTTTGCTATCTTTTTTTTTTTTATCCAAATTATTTACTAACAAGTAAGAAGGCTCTAGTCGAGACGACTCGACTACGAGATACCCTGAACCCTGCAAAAAAAGTGATACTCTTCTTCTTTACGCACTTATAAGCGCGCGCTCTGCGCCCCGTGGCTTGGGGGTGGGTTGGGCTGAACTTTGGACGCTTATAACTCCATTTCTAGATGGACGATCTTCAGAGTAGATTAAGGAGATAAAAATTAATTTATGTACCAAATTGCAAGTCTCTAGTATTTGAAATGCGTTTTTCCAAATTGTGGGCGAAGGGGGCGTGGCATCCAAAATCTGAAAACTACAAAATCTGCGTATCCATAATATCTATCTAAATATATAAAGTTGAAGTCTCTAGTTAAAACGATGTAGTAGTTATACCCAAAAAACCTAAAAAATGGAAACGAATTTTCGATTTTTATCGATAATTTGGAAATGGGATGAGTTATCGAAAAAAACAAAATAAACTCGTACTGCGTAACTAACATACGAGTGTTCATGTGAAATTTCAGCTATCTAGCTTTTGTAGTTTCCGAAATCTCGACGTTCATACGGACGGACAGACGGACGAGCGGACAGACGGACAGGGCTCAATCAACTTATTTTTTTATGCTGATCAAGAATATATATACTTTATAGGGTCTGCGACGTCTCCTTCTGCCTATTATATACATTTTCACAAAACCATTATACCCTGAATTCCCATTTTCAATGGGTTCAGGGTATAACAAGTAAGAAAGCTGTAGTCGAGACTGCTCGACTACGAAATCCCCTGAGTCCTTCTTCGAACGAATCATATTCCAAGAATGCTTCGTTTCGATTCTCTATGCGTAAGAAACTTTACATGCAAAAACACGGTCCCACACACTATCTATGCTTGTATGTGTGTGTGCATGTGTGTAAGCATTGCAAGCGTCTTGCTGTCTCGCTGCTTTGCTGCTGCGACGCATGGGTTTTGATGAGAAAATTTTGATGATTAATAATTTTGTTTCTAGATGTACAATCGTATTGATATCTTCAGATTATGATTATGATATTCATATCTATATGCTAAACCAAACTGCATGTCTCTAGTATTTGAAATGCATTTTTTTCACATTTGGTGGTGGGGCGAAGTGGGGACCGGAATCCAAAATCTGACAAAAACCGAAATTGTATTAAATTAGTATCTATATATATGCAGAAGACTTGGAGACTCTAACTCTAAAGATGAATTTGCTACATACATTTAACAAAACCATTATACCCTGATTTCCCATTTTCAATGGGCTCAGGGTATAAAAAATAGTGTGTTGATTTTTACAGTTTTTCTACCTGATTTGGCGTGTGGCTTTCAGGCCACACTCTAATCTGACAACTTTTAAGTCGCTCAATTTCCCAATATTTTTTTTTAATAAATATCATATTTTATGCATTGCAGTGCATATTTCTTAAAATTACTTAAGTATTTTTGTTTGCATAATAGTTGTGCGCTCTTGGCAGCGCTGTCGGCTCCTTTGTCCTTGGCCTAACTTGACACGCTAGGCTTGGCCGGTGCTGGCTGCACAGACTTCCAGTTTCCTTTTGGGCCAGCAGGCTCCACACGGGCTGTTGGGGCGCTGATGGTTTTCTTCCAGCAGGTGTAGTTGCAGATCACCGATTCCAATGGCCCGGGGCAGTCAGCTGGGCACGTCCTCTCTGGCTTGGCGATTGATTTCTGTGTTGGCGGAGTTGTTATTGTGTGTTCTCTACACAAATTTAGAATGACAGGATAGGGTGTTATGGGTGGAGTGGTCGTGCGGCTTTTTCTTTCGGCTAGTTGGTTTCTTATGTATTATGTATTTTCACTGAGTCGTTCCAACCAGTGCCGTTATTGTTTTTTAATTTTAACCTGATTTCGAATCCGGTCCTGTCACGGTCGCCATGTATTGAAAATACTCCCACTCATAGGTTTTTGTTCTAGTTTTAAGGTTCAGAGCAACCTTTACTATCGCTCTGAACACTTCTTAGCCTGATGCTGCCGTTGCATTATGCTTAAAAGCTTCAGCATCAGGCGATACTGCAGTTGTACAGAAAGCTTTGAAGCTTGAGTTACATGAAGCTTTGAAGCTTCAGTTACAGGGTGTTTTTCTTATGTTGTCTTATGTAGCTTATATATAACTAAGTACAGTGAGCATTTTATATATGAACATACTACAGTTCCTTCTCTGTGTTTCTTACCATTGGTGGGGGAAAACAACAGACAACGTCGAAGGACCAAAATGTTATTTGACCCTACCATTTGAGCACAAAATTTGAGCTCTTAACTCTTTGAGTCCAAAAATTGAACTCTTCTCTTTGTGAGTCCAAAAATTTAACTCTACTCCGTGAGTCAAAAAGTTTAACTCTACTCCGCAAGTCCAAAAATTAAACTGTGATCCGGCTCGAAGGACCAAAATGTTAGAGAGTTAAAGTAAAAACACTCCACATTTGCCGAATTCACAAATTGAACTGTTTATTTCTTAAAATCCTAGTGCTTATATACCTTTAAAATACTTCCAGGCACAAAAGTGCACACCTGTTTGTCAAGTGTCCCTTTTCGATCGCTAAGCCGTTCTCACGTCTCCCGTTACATTTTTATTACTCGCTGCGTTTGTCGCTGCAGCTAAGGGATGACATGTCGAAGACGAACAGTACGAGAGGATACCGACAACGATATTTTTTAAGTTCCTAGTGGATACGGGGGCCTCGAAGAACTACTTGCGCCCCGGTAGCCTCGAGCATATTAGCACTACTCCCGTACATACTCCTTTCAGTGTCAAATCGATACATGGTATAGAAAACATAACTCGCAAATGTACCCTGTCCGTTTTTGGGATTGAGAGCCCATTTTTTATTTTACCAACTTTGTCCACATTTGACACCATAATTGTGTTGGACTTCCTAACCCAAGCTAGTGCCACTATCGATCTGAGAAATAAGGTTATAGAACACAAAAATGGAGTTGCAAAAAATCCAATTCCATAAATGTCACAATGTCGAGGTCCCTTTGACCACTAAAAAAGAGTTCACAATCATGATGTAGAAAAACATTGAGGCTTTTGCAAACCTAAGCGCGTCGGTCGTTGGAACAATCGGAACGCAAGAAGGTAGAACGCAAGTAGGCAAGAAAGGGGTCGACGAGTCAGGAGCAGAGAAAAAAGGTTGGTCATAGATTTTCGTAAACTTAACGAAAAAACAATTGCTGATAAGTACCCTATGCCTAGTATTAACATGATACTGGCAAACCTTGGTAAAGCCCATTATTTCACGACATTGGATCTGAAATCAGGCTACTACCAGATCAACCTAGCGGAGCAAGATCGGGAGAAAACATCAAGAACGCCGGAAGTATTTTCCAAGGAGCGATCAATGACGTGCTCCGTAAGCGCATTGGCAAGACTTGTTATGTCTATTTTTTTTCAAAAAACGAGAGCGACCATGTAAGTGATATGGACCAGAGTCGCCAAAGAAAAATCACACTTTGTCAAAAAAGAAGGCGAGTTTTTGAGCTTTGTGGTATCCAGCAGCGGTACAAAGACAAGTGAACAGACGGTGAAAGCGATTTACGCCATCAGCCCTTGACGTTCGCCATGTCGGATAGAAATTCAAATTCAAAAATTAAGCGCTGGAAAGTGTTCATCGATGAGCACGGGGCCAAAGTTTTTTAAAAACCTGGTAAAGAAAACCATGTGGCAGATCCCTTGTCCAGGCAAAAAATATAAACGCCATTGAAAACTTGCCACAGTCCGACAAAGGCACAATTCATAGTGAGCACTCTTTATCCTATACGATCGATGCCACTGAAAGGCTCGTAAACTGTTTAAGAAACCAGATCAAGAAGAGGCAGAACATCCGTGGCAACGCACATCAATACTCTTCAAGCAAAAAGTCCGACATGAAATCCATTTCAACGACTGGGACACGCTTATTGACATAGTCAAAGAGGCCGTTGCCTAAGAGGTAGTAAACGCTACTAAATTGCGAATTACCAATTTTAGCACGCGTACAACATGCGCTTGTCGAAGCTTTCCCTTCTACCAAATTCTGGTACTGCAAAAGCAGTGACAGACATTTTTTTTTTTTTTTTTTTTTTTTTTAACAAGGATGAATAGAAGGAAATAATCATAGCTGAGAACAATCGAGCTCACTGAGCAGCTCAAGAAAATGAAAAACATGTGCTTAGGAAATATTTTTTCCAAATATGAACAAAAACGCGGCGGAAGTCGTTGTAAATTGTAAGATTTGTGCTAAGGTCAAGTACGACAGGCACCCCAAAAAAATAAAAGCTCGGAAAACCCAGTCCCGTCCAACGTAGGCGAAATCATCCACACAGATATTTACGCTACTGCAGGAAATCATTTTCCGACAGCCATAGACAAATTCTCTAAGTTTGCTGTAGTTCAACACATTCGTGTGTAAGCCCTCAAAGTGTACATACGCGCTCTGCAAAAGTAAAGCGAAATTAAAGAAACTTAGTTATAAATAATCCACAAACCTCACAACAGTGTTGAAGTGCTGCTACAGTGTCTTCTCCAAGACACGGTGAACGTAGAAACGGCAGAAGTCGTCCAAACTACTTTTGTGCCAGCGTAATTGCAAAGTGGAGCCCCGGCCACAAACCGGTGGCCACGATCAAAACAGCTGAGAAATCAGCTGAGCAAATTAGTTGGACTCTCGCAAGGAAGCTCAACTGGTTTGTGTCTACGGTATCGTCATCACCCAATAAATAAAGCATACCTCTAGGGCGAAGTAAAATAAAAGAGCAATGTCCACTGACAGTCTAACAGCAGAATCCGAAAGGATTAAGGCAGCAATGCAGAGCAGACTCGATGCACGTATGGCCAAAATACGTGCTAGAAGTAACGATTCGTCCCTAAAGAGAATTGAATCCATTCAAGGACCAAAAACATCAAGCATAAAACGTAAGCAGCTAAGCTCTCCAGAAGCAGTTAGAAAAAAATGTTCTGTGCTCAATCAACCGAGCACTAGCAAAGCTGCGGCAGAGAGACAAAACTAATTTGCACTGCTCGATCAGGAGGACGAAGAAGACCGCGAAATGGAAGTGACCGCAAAAGCGGATGATCAGCAACCAGCCGAAAAACCCAAACCTCGTCCGCCCCCTATTTGGTGCCCGGACATTAGATCAGTTGTCAAATTACAACAGGTCATTGACGAAGTCATCGATCCCAAATCGTACGTCATCAAGCCAAAAAGGAACAATATCGGAGTCCTTACAAGCTGCAGTGACGAAATCCCAGCCAGCATCCCACAAGCCTGATCCAAGCATTATTGAGCTTCTTCAACAACAGCAGCGACAATTTGACATTATTAATGCTGAAATCAAAGCAATGCGAGAGCTGCAAGCCCAGCAGGCAAACGTCATGACCAGCCCTATGGCTCTCATAGCAAAACTCAGCTCCAAATAATGGCGCTTCGCGTGGGCATATGGAACGCTAATGGCCTGAACAGCAAAGCTCAAGAATTAGCCGTTTTCCTATCACGGAAAAACATCGATGTCATGCTAATTGCAGAAACACGTGAATGCCCCACGCTAAAAATCTTCGGATACGAACACTATCATGCTCATGGTGATGGAGCAAACAGCTTTGGAGGATCCTCGTTGCTTATCCGCTCAACTCTGGCACACACACCATCGACTCAATTTTCCGACGCCACACTTCAATTCTCTCATTAGCCTTCCAACATCAATTGGCGAGATTGAAATTGCATCGTTATACTGTCCGCCAATCGCAGACCTTCGCGTGCAAGACATCACACAGCTCATCAGCCGAAGAAAACAAAAAATGCTTTTTGGAGGCGACTGGAACGATTGTCCCCCATTTTGGGGTAGCGGCAGAGCGAACCAACGTGGAGAGATAATATTCGATGCAATTCAAAGCGCACAGTACTCCATCCTGGCCACAGGGACCCCACACGCTACCCTACAAATAGACACCATCCCTCTGCAATCGATTTCGCTATCTACAGAGGAATCGGTGACAGACTCTTGAGCATTGAAGAATGCCTCAATCTGTCTTCACCCACAACCTTTCCAATCAGACAACGCCTTCTTCCCGCTGGGTCGGATCTAGCAATCTTCAAGCTCACTTTACACTCCTCACTACACGCGGAAATAGAACTCCGCACTGCAGAAGACATTGAGTATGCAGCAAATAGAATGCAAGATGCTATAGTAGAGGCAGCGCTGCTAGCTGCACCGGCTGCTCACAATCAAAAGCACTCGCACTACAGCATTCCTCTCACCCCGCACGTTCAAAATCTGCTTGAGTACAAACGATGGACAAGGAGCCGTTGGATCAGAACACGTACAGCCAGCGACAAAAGCAGATATAACGAAGCCACCAGACAGCTCAAAGTTGCCCTGGCCCAGATGCAATGTACGCGTATGAGAGAGGCGCTTGAACGAGCAGATACTCCAGCTGGGGCGGAATTTCAGCTATGGCGATATACGCGTAACATTAAGAGGCAGCCTCTGCGTCGTCACCCCATCCTGAGCGCTACGGATGAGTGGCTCACCGGAGATGAAGTGCAGGCCGAAGCTATTGCTGATCACCTCTATGAGCAATTCTCGCCGCTGCTAACAACCGAGCTATCTGACCTTGAGAGCATCAGAAGAACTGTGAACTCTCCTATCCCAGAAGGTACCCCAATCAAAGCATGCACAAAGGCAGAGGCTCTCAAGCTGATAAAAGCTGTAAAAGCAAAAAAGGCGCCGGGACACGACCGAATAGATGGAAAAGTACAAAGGGCACTGCCTGAATCAACCATAGACTACTTTGTAGTACTATGCAACGCCATCCTTCGCATTCAGCACTTTCCGTCCTACTGGAAACGTGCTGAGATAAGCAAATTGAAACCTGGAAAACCCGAAAAGGAAATAGCTTCCTACAGACCCATCAGCTTGCTACCGGTACTCTCCAAAGTATTCGAAAGAATACTGCTGCGAATACCATACCAGAGCATCAATTCGGCTTCAGGAGACAGCACGGTACGCCAGAGCAAGTGCATCGAGCGGTAAACCATATTCTCGGCGCGTTCGAAAACAAGGAATACTGTTCCGCAGTCTTTCTCGATGCTAAGCAGGCATTCGACCGAGTGTGGCATCTGGGTCTCCTTAACAAGATCAGGAAATCCTTACCTGTATCCCACTTCAAGTAGCTGGCGTCCTATCTGTCAGGAAGAAGCTTCAAGGTTCTAAAAGGACAGGCAAAATCGTTGAGCTGACATGCCGTTTTCTCCCAGTAACAGCGGCATGCTTATAGCGACGTACGCATACTGAGTCGCAACAAGTCGCCTGAAGAAGCCTTTAGTCAAATGCAAGTATACTTGCAGGATCTCAATCGTGGCTAACTCGCTGGAGCATCGGAATCAATGCCCAAAAGTCCACGCACATCACATTTGCAACTAGAAGGGGAGTCTGCCCCGAAGTGACTCTAGGAGCTCCAATACCACGAGCAAACAAGGTGACGTACCTGGGAGATACTCTGGATAAGAGACTGACCTATGGCCCGCACATAAGTGAGACAATCAAAAAGTGCAATTTCAAATTTTAAAAACTTGACTGGATGCTAAGAAGCGATAGCCCCCTGTCACTATGCAGTAAGAGGCATATATACAACTCAATAGTGGCACCTGTGTTCACCTATTCAATGCCTTTATGGGGTTCTGCTGCAAGAACTCACATCAACAAAGTTCAAACCACACAAAACAAAGCACTAAGGACATGGACCGGAGCCGAATGGTTCATCAGAAATGAAACATTGCACTCTGACCTTGAGATGCCAACAATTGCTGAGCTCATTGGCCGACACAGCACAATGTACGCGGACAGATTGTCCGCCCACCCAAACCAACTTGCAGCCAATCTAACTAACAACACAATAAACAGAAGGCTGAAAAGATCACACCCCTTGGATTTCAGAACTGAACTAAATTAAATTTGACTTATAGCAATAAGAAACAAGTAAGAAGGCTCTAGTCGAGACGGCTCGACTACGAGATACACTGAACCCTGCAAAAAAGTGATACTCTTCTTCTTGACGCACTTATAAGCGCGCGCTCTGCTAACTGCGCAGTTGCTGCCGTGGCTTGGGGTGGGTTGGGCTGAACTTTGGACGCTTATAACTCCATTTCTAGATGGATGATATTCATGAAATTTTCAGAGTAGATTAAGAGTTTCTAAATCTATCTATGTGCCAAATTGCAAGTCTCTAGTATTTGAAAATTGAGGGTGGAGGGGGCGTGGCATCCAAAATCTGAAAACTACAAAACTCCGTATCCATAATATCTATCTAAATATATACAGTTGAAGTCTCTAGAAGTGTAGAAGTTATACCCAAAAAACCTAAGAAATGGAAACGAATTTTCGATTGTAGGGACCAACATTTGCAGTTTGTTCTCTTGCTACCTGCGCGATTCAGTAGTTTGTCTATTTTGTATGGTTTGAATTATAGAGTGACTGTCAAATGAGCCTTCACGGCTTGCAGTAGTCATTTTGGCAATAATGAGTACATGGTGTATTCTGACATTGTCAATACATATTAATTTCCAGATCCACTTAAATCGTTTAAAGCCCGTTCAAAAATGTTTTGGGGGCTATGTTACTAAATTAGTTATAGTAATTATACCCTGAACCCATTGAAAATGGGAATGGGCAGAAGGAGATGTCGCAGACCCCATAAAGTATATATATTCTTGATCAGCATAAAAAAATAAGTTGATCTAGCCCTGTCCGTCTGTCCGTCCGTCTGTCCGTCTGTCCGTCTGTCCGTCCGTCCGTCTGTCCGTCTGTCCGTCCATATGAACGTCGAGATTTCGGAAACTACAAAAGCTAGAGAGCTGAAATTTCACATGAACACTCGTGTGTTACCTACGCAATACGAGTTTATTTTGTTTTTTCGATAACTCGTCCCATTTCCAAATTATCGATAAAAAATCGAAAATTCGTTTCAATTTTTTAGGTTTTTTGGGTATAACTAACTACACCGTTTTAGCTAGAGACTTCAACTTTATATATTTTGTTAGATATTATGGATACGCAGATTTTGTAGTTTTCAGATTTTGGATGCCACGCCCCCTTCGCCCACAATTTGGAAAAAACGCATTTCAAATACTAGAGACTTGCAATTTGGCACATAGATAGATATATATACCCTTATTCTACTCTGAAAATTTCATGAAAATCATCCATCTAGAAATGGAGTTATAAGCGTCCAAAGTTCAGCCCAACCCACCCCCAAGCCACAGCAGCAACTGCGCAGTTAGCAGAGCGCGCGCCTCCAAGTGCGTAAAGAAGAAGAGTATCACTTTTTTTGCAGGGTTCAGGGTATCTCGTAGTCGAGCCGTCTCGACTAGAGCCTTCTTACTTGTTTTTATTTATTTTTTATTTATAACATTTATTTATAACATGTATAAAAAGAAATGCATATGTATGCATATAAACATACATGTCATATGTTTGGTGCAAGTAGATTTGACAGTCTACAAGGCCGAACAAATTTAAGACCATTCCCACAATTCTAAGGCCGAGGTCCACAAGAATAACAAACTCCAAATGTTGGTCCCTATAATTGCTACAGACAGCAAAAGTTTCGCACACAGTCACATAACTGCTCATACATGTAGCAAGACGCAGTAAATGTGTGTGTGCATGCTCATCGCGAAAAAGTAATGCGCTTTCATACCCTTCCCAAAAATTATTACGAAAGCACTAAAATTTTGCATGAGAATGGCAAAGCCGTTTAAGAGTTCGGCATACTCTTACTAAGAAGGGCAGATGGGATCGTCGCGAATAGCCACTCGCGAACAAATTTCAAGAGAAAACAAGTAGGAAGGCTCTAGTCGAGACGGCTCGACTACGAGATACCCTGAACCCTGCAAAAAAATTGATACTCTTCCTCTTTACGCACTTACAAGTGCGCGCACTGCTAACTGCGCAGTTGCTGCCGTAGCTTGGGGGTGGGTTGGGCTAAACTTTGGATGCTTATAACTCAATTTCTAGATGGACGATCTTCATAACATTTTCAGAGTATATTAAGAATATCTCAATCTATCTATATGCCAAATTGCAATTGCATCTCTAGTATTTGAAATGCGTTTTTTCCAAATTGATGGCGGAGGGGGAGTGGCATCCAAAATATGAAAACTACAAAATCTGCGTATCCATAATATCTATCTAAATATATAAAGTTGAAGTCTCTAGCTAAAACGGTGTAGAAGTTATACCCAAAAAACCTTGAAAATGAGAACGATTTTTCGATTTTTTATCGATAATTTGGAAATGGGAAAATTAAAATGGGAAATAAACTCGTATTGCGTAGCTAACATACGCGTGTTCATGTGAAATTTCAGCTCTCTAGCTTTTGTAGTTTCCGAAATCTCGACGTTCATACAGACGGACAGACGGACAGACGGACGGACGGACAGACGGACAGACGGACGGACAGACGGACAGGGCTAGATCAACTTATTTTTTTATGCTGATCAAGAATATATATACTTTATGGGGTCTGCGACATCTCCTTCTGCCTGTTACATACATTTTCACAAAACCATTACACCCTGAATTCCCATTTTCAATGGGTTCAGGGTATAAAAAGAGAGAAGGAGAGTAAAGAAAAATAGCACATAGAGCGTGCTCATATAAAAATATGACCATGCCGGTTGCGCGCTTGCAGCCCAATGAATTCGTCGGATCATATTTTGACTGCCCGAGCCTAAATTACCCAAACCGAAAAAATACGATGTTGAGTGGTCCCTAGGCTCATATGCTGGTGCGTGAAAAAAGTTTGTTCTAGTTGTCCAGTCTATGTGTTGTATGGTTAGTGGTAATAAGCTAAGCCCCTTGTATGAGGAGGAAAAAATAGAAGCAGATTTGGGAACGACAGTTCTTATAAAAGGAAGGTTGGTCCATAAGCAAGCTATATAAAAAAAAAAAAATAAATAAATAAAATAATAATATTAATAACAAGTAAGAACGTTGCAGTTTGGCTCAACTAACTGCGATATACTTTGTTCTCATAGGTGCATCTTCTTTATTTAATAAACATTTGATTAACGAAATATTTAGGCAATTAGAAAACGTACATGGCAAGCAACAAACGTCTTTCCTATACATACATATGACATACATACAGATTTACACATGTACACACTATACGAGTATACACACAATTTTCTATGTATACATACAAAAGTTTTCATGCCAGAATATTCTAAGAATTGCGACTGAATTGGGAATTTTTTGATCGTTACTTTAATTTTGTCCCTCTAGCAATGCCTT
This sequence comes from Drosophila borborema, assembly GCA_030914335.1. NCBI lineage: Eukaryota > Metazoa > Arthropoda > Insecta > Diptera > Drosophilidae > Drosophila > Drosophila borborema. The sequence goes on from JAUESP010000304.1 coordinate 8,618,694, forward strand.
ATTTGATTTTAGTTAACGAAACTCAGATCAGGGCAGTGGCGCTGGTATTAGGCGCTATGCAAGCTATACTTAGGTGCGTGGGTTTGAATCCCGCTAAAAACTTTTTTTTTCAAACATTATTATTTTTTAATTTTTTTTATTTGTATATTTATTATAAAATGCTTGCTGCCAATTGATAATAATTTATGAACATACGCATATGAATTGTGCATTTAACAAAAAACTAAACTTTTCCGATTTGCCACGCTGCTTGGCAAGCAGTTTTTCTGTGCATGCATACATGTATGTATGTGCACACAGATGTTTGTACGTGTATACACATCCAAGTGTGTATACATACAGTGTATATACAGCTAACGATTACATGTTGTTTTCAAAAGACCTAGGTTCGAATCCCGCTGGAAACTTTTTATTTATTAATCGAAAACTTATAAATTTTATTTTTTAAATTCATTAATATTATTATATTTATGTTAAAATGCTTTTTGCCATCTTAGCAATTACTACTAAGCTATTATATGCATGAATTATGCAGTTGGCCACAACAAACTTCTTTGCCGATTTAGACGCATAATTTTTGTCCAGTTCTTAAAAAGAGCTGATTCTAACATGAATGCAAACCCTGCAAAAAAGTGATACTCTTCTTCTTGACGCACTTATAAGCGCGCGCTCTGCTAACTGCGCAGTTGCTGCCGTGGCTTGGGGTGGGTCGGGCTGAACTTTGGACGCTTATAACTCCATTTCTAGATGGATGATATTCATGAAATTTTCAGAGTAGATTAAGAGTTTCTAAATCTATCTATGTGCCAAATCGCAAGTCTCTAGTATTTGAAAATTGAGGGTGGAGGGGGCGTGGCATCCAAAATCTGAAAACTACAAAACTGCGTATCCATAATATCTATCTAAATATATACAGTTGAAGTCTCTAGAAGTGTAGAAGTTATACCCAAAAAACCTAAGAAATGGAAACGAATTTTCGATTGTAGGGACCAACATTTGCAGTTTGTTCTCTTACTACCTGCGCGATTCAGTAGTTTGTCTATTTTGTATGGTTTGAATTATAGAGTGACTGTCAAATGAGCCTTCACGGCTTGCAGCAGTCATTTTGGCAATAATGAGTACATGGTGTATTCTGACATTGTCAATACATATTAATTTCCAGATCCACTTAAATCGTTTAAAGCCCGTTCAAAAATGTTTTGGGGGCTATGTTACTAAATTAGTTATAGTAATTATACCCTGAACCCATTGAAAATGGGAATTCAGGGTATAATGGTTTTGTGAAAATGTATGTAACAGGCAGAAGGAGATGTCGCAGACCCCATAAAGTATATATATTCTTGATCAGCATAAAAAAATAAGTTGATCTAGCCCTGTCCGTCTGTCCGTCCGTCTGTCCGTCTGTCCGTCCGTCCGTCTGTCCGTCTGTCCGTCCGTATGAACGTCGAGATTTCGGAAACTACAAAAGCTAGAGAGCTGAAATTTCACATGAACACTCGTGTGTTACCTACGCAATACGAGTTTATTTTGTTTTTTCGATAACTCGTCCCATTTCCAAATTATCGATAAAAAATCGAAAATTCGTTTCAATTTTTTAGGTTTTTTGGGTATAACTACTACACCGTTTTAGCTAGAGACTTCAACTTTATATATTTTGTTAGATATTATGGATACGCAGATTTTGTAGTTTTCAGATTTTGGATGCCACGCCCCCTTCGCCCACAATTTGGAAAAAACGCATTTCAAATACTAGAGACTTGCAATTTGGCACATAGATAGATATATATACCCTTATTCTACTCTGAAAATTTCATGAATATCATCCATCTAGAAATGGAGTTATAAGCGTCCAAAGTTCAGCCCAACCCACCCCCAAGCCACAGCAGCAACTGCGCAGTTAGCAGAGCGCGCGCCTCCAAGTGCGTAAAGAAGAAGAGTATCACTTTTTTTGCAGGGTTCAGGGTATCTCGTAGTCGAGCCGTCTCGACTAGAGCCTTCTTACTTGTTTTTATTTATTTTTTATTTATAACATTTATTTATAACATGTATAAAAAGAAATGCATATGTATGCATATAAACATACATGTCATATGTTTGGTGCAAGTAGATTTGACAGTCTACAAGGCCGAACAAATTTAAGACCATTCCCACAATTCTAAGGCCGAGGTCCACAAGAATAACAAACTCCAAATGTTGGTCCCTATAATTGCTACAGACAGCAAAAGTTTCGCACACAGTCACATAACTGCTCATACATGTAGCAAGACGCAGTAAATGTGTGTGTGCATGCTCATCGCGAAAAAGTAATGCGCTTTCATACCCTTCCCAAAAATTATTACGAAAGCACTAAAATTTTGCATGAGAATGGCAAAGCCGTTTAAGAGTTCGGCATACTCTTACTAAGAAGGGCAGATGGGATCGTCGCGAATAGCCACTCGCGAACAAATTTCAAGAGAAAACAAGTAGGAAGGCTCTAGTCGAGACGGCTCGACTACGAGATACCCTGAACCCTGCAAAAAAATTGATACTCTTCCTCTTTACGCACTTACAAGTGCGCGCACTGCTAACTGCGCAGTTGCTGCCGTAGCTTGGGGGTGGGTTGGGCTAAACTTTGGATGCTTATAACTCAATTTCTAGATGGACGATCTTCATAACATTTTCAGAGTATATTAAGAATATCTCAATCTATCTATATGCCAAATTGCAATTGCATCTCTAGTATTTGAAATGCGTTTTTTCCAAATTGATGGCGGAGGGGGAGTGGCATCCAAAATATGAAAACTACAAAATCTGCGTATCCATAATATCTATCTAAATATATAAAGTTGAAGTCTCTAGCTAAAACGGTGTAGAAGTTATACCCAAAAAACCTTGAAAATGAGAACGATTTTTCGATTTTTTATCGATAATTTGGAAATGGGAAAATTAAAATGGGAAATAAACTCGTATTGCGTAGCTAACATACGCGTGTTCATGTGAAATTTCAGCTCTCTAGCTTTTGTAGTTTCCGAAATCTCGACGTTCATACAGACGGACAGACGGACGGACGGACAGACGGACAGACGGACAGACGGACGGACAGACGGACAGGGCTAGATCAACTTATTTTTTTATGCTGATCAAGAATATATATACTTTATGGGGTCTACGACATCTCCTTCTGCCTGTTACATACATTTTCACAAAACCATTATACCCTGAATTCCCATTTTCAATGGGTTCAGGGTATAAAAAGAGAGAAGGAGAGTAAAGAAAAATAGCACATAGAGCGTGCTCATATAAAAATATGACCATGCCGGTTGCGCGCTTGCAGCCCAATGAATTCGTCGGATCATATGTTGACTGCCCGAGCCTAAATTACCCAAACCGAAAAAATACGATGTTGAGTGGTCCCTAGGCTCATATGCTGGTGCGTGAAAAAAGTTTGTTCTAGTTGTCCAGTCTATGTGTTGTATGGTTAGTGGTAATAAGCTAAGCCCCTTGTATGAGGAGGAAAAAATAGAAGCAGATTTGGGAACGACAGTTCTTATAAAAGGAAGGTTGGTCCATAAGCAAGCTATATAAAAAAAAAAATAAATAAATAAAATAATAATATTAATAACAAGTAAGAACGTTGCAGTTTGGCTCAACTAACTGCGATATACTTTGTTCTCATAGGTGCATCTTCTTTATTTAATAAACATTTGATTAACGAAATATTTAGGCAATTAGAAAACGTACATGGCAAGCAACAAACGTCTTTCCTATACATACATATGACATACATACAGATTTACACATGTACACACTATACGAGTATACACACAATTTTCTATGTATACATACAAAAGTTTTCATGCCAGAATATTCTAAGAATTGCGACTGAATTGGGAATTTTTTGATCGTTACTTTAATTTTGTCCCTCTAGCAATGCCTTATTTGGTTTTAGTTAACGAAACTCAGATCAGGGCAGTGGCGCTGGTATTAGGCGCTATGCAAGCTATACTTAGGTGCGTGGGTTTGAACCCCGCTAAAAACTTTTTTTTTTCAAACATTATTATTTTTTAATTTTTTTTATTTGTATATTTATTATAAAATGCTTGCTGCCAATTGATAATAATTTATGAACATACGCATATGAATTGTGCATTTAACAAAAAACTAAACTTTTCCGATTTGCCACGCTGCTTGGCAAGCAGTTTTTCTGTGCATGCATATATGTACAGTGACGAACATAATTATTGGCACAGTATGCTTTTTAAGCTTTATAGCAACTTTTCAAGTCTTTTGAAAATATTTTTTTATAAAACAAAAAATTTTTGAAATAGATTAGAATATTTATTGAATGAAACCAAAAGAATTTTGTAAAAATCTTAAACGTAGAATTAACTAAAATTAAATAACTAAAAAAACACGTCAATTTCATTGAACAAAATTATTGGCACACTAAAAAAAAAACTTAAAGAAATATAAAAATATGATGAAAAACAATAACTAAAAATTATAATTAATATTTTGTACTTAAGCCTTGTGCTTTTATAACGGCTTGTAAGCGGTTTGGCATCGAATTAAAAAATTTTTTAGTTACTTCTTCACCAATTTTTTGCCATTCCTCAGTTAAAGCTTGCTTTAATTCGGGTTTGTTTGTAATTGCGCGTTTGGTTATGCGCCTATCCAATTCTTCCCACAAGTGTTCAGTTGGATTTAGGTCTGGAGATTGTGGTGGGTGCGGTAGCACATGGGCGGTGTTGTACGCAAGCCACATTTTGACAATATGGGCAGAATGCTTGGGGTCGTTGTCATGTTGAAATGTGAACGAGCTTGGTAATTTGACCTTTTCGGCGCTTTTTTTAAAGTTATCCTTTAATATATTTAAATATATATTTTTGTCCATTATACCGTCTATAAATACCAACTCGCCCACACCTGCAGCAGACATGCAACACCAGACCATCACCCCACCACCACCATGTTTAACTGTTGGCGTAATGTTAAGTTTGTCGAATGCAGTATTCGGCTTTCTCCACACAGTTTTGCGCCCGTCCGATCGGAATATGTTGAATTTGCTCTCATCTGAGAACAATACTTGACTCCAGTAATCGGATGGCTTACTAATAAAGTTCTTAGCATATTCCAAACGCTTATTTTTATTGCCGGTTGTGATATAGGGTTTTCGTCTAGCCACACGCGCTTTGTAATTCGCTTTGTGCAGTACCCTACGTACCGTAATCGGGTGAACCTCCTTTCCCATTTCATTTTTAACTTCAGCAGTGATCTGTGTTGATGATATTTTCGGATTCTTTTTCACCTTTCGAAGGATTTCCCTGCATTCACGGCTGTTCAGCAATTTTGGGCGGCCCGTGTGTTTTGAACTTTGCAGGTTACAGGCTCCCTTGAAGCGCTGCACGATGCTTCGAATTGTAAATCGGCTTCTATCCATTAGTTCTCCTATTTCTGCATAAGATTTACCTTGATCGTGTACATGCAGGATTATTTTCCTCTGAGCTATCGATGTTTCTTTTTGTTTAGGTGCCATTTCTTAGAAAATTAAAAAAATAAGCTCAATTCTCACAAAATGTAATATTTTTTAATGCAAATGTGCTCAGTTTTAAATAACGGAATATAACAGATGGGGAATTTGCCAAAACGGTGTTGCCCAATCGGTCAAATTGTTCAAAAAATACAAAAGAACCCTAAGTGTGCCAATAATTTTGTTCAGCTAAATTGACTTATTTTTGTCGTTATTTAATTTTAGTTAATTCTACGTTGAAGATTTTTACAAAATTCTTTGGGTTTCATTTAACAAATACTCTAGTCTATTTAAATAATTTTTTGTTTTATAAAAAAATATTTTCAAAAGACTTGAAAAGTTGCTATAAAGCTTAAAAAGCATACTGTGCCAATAATTATGTTCGTCACTGTATGTATGTGCACACAGATGTTTGTACGTGTATACACATCCAAGTGTGTATAAATACAGTGTATATACAGCTAACGATTACATGTTGTTTTCAAAAGACCTAGGTTCGAATCCCGCTGGAAACTTTTTATTTATTAATCGAAAACTTATAAATTTTATTTTTTAAATTCATTAATATTATTATATTTATGTTAAAATGCTTTTTGCCATCTTAGCAATTACTACTAAGCTATTATATGCATGAATTATGCAGTTGGCCACAACAAACTTCTTTGCCGATTTAGACGCATAATTTTTGTCCAGTTCTTAAAAAGAGCTGATTCTAACATGAATGCAAAATTTGGTTGCTTACATTCCAAAAATTCGAAAATTACAGGGTATTTTTCGATATTCCACGCCCCCAAAGAAGCTGAAAATAATTTTTGGGTCATCAATAGAGGAGGACATTAGTAACTCAACCATCCAATATTCAAGCTCCAAAACTGTAGGAGATATAAACTTTTGCGGTTTGCCACGCCCCCTGTGGGCGTAGATATATCTACCATAGCTTATTATACCCTGAACCCATTGAAAATGGGAATTCAGGGTATAATGGTTTTGTGAAAATGTATGTAACAGGCAGAAGGAGACGTCGCAGACCCCATAAAGTATATATATTCTTGATCAGCATCGAAAAATAAGTTGATCTAGCCCTGTCCGTCTGTCCGTCCGTCTGTCCGTCCGTCTGTCCGTCTATCCGTCCGTCCGTCCGTCCGTATGAACGTCGAGATTTCGGAAACTACAAAAGCTAGAAGGCTGAAATTTCACATGAACACTCGTATGTTAGTTACGCAGTACGAGTTTATTTTGTTTTTTCGATAACTCATACCATTTCCAAAATATCGATAAAAAATCGAAAATTCGTTTACATTTTTAAAGTTTTTTCAGCATAACTTCTACACCGTTTTAGCTAAAGACTTCAAATTTATTTATTTAGATAGATATTATGAATACGCAGATTATGTAGTTTTCAGATTTTGGATGCCACGCCCCCTTCGCCCCTAATTTTGAAAAAACGCATTTCAAATACTAGAGACTTGCAATTTGGCACATATATTGATTTAGATACTCTTAATCTACTCTGAAATTTCATGAAGATCGTTTATCTAGAAATGGAGTTATAAGCGTCCAAAGTTCAGCCCAACCCACCCACAAGCTACGGCAGCAACTGCGCAGTTAGCAGAGCGCGCGCTTATAAGTGCGTAAAGAAGAAGAGTATCACTTTTTTTGCAGGGTTCAGGGTATCTCGTAGTCGAGCCGTCTCGACTAGAGCCTTCTTACTTGTTGATATTGGGTTGTCAACCCGAGTATACATGCCGAATTTCAAGTTTCTAGTGTCAATAGTGTTCAAAATATAGCACAATTTGAAAAATCACTATATATTCATGTCCCATTTGCCACGCCCCCAATGAGCGTAGACATTTATCTTTTTGATCGATCTTCATAAAATCATAACACATGCAAAATTTCAGCTTTCTAGCTTTAACGGTGTAGAAGATACGTATTTCCCGATTTGCCACGCCCCCAATGGGCGTAGAAATATCCGCCATAGCTTTTTGAACTTGGGTTGTCACCCCGAGTATACATTCCAAATTGCAACTCTCTAGCTCATTATATAGTATGATAGCTTGTCTATGGGTGGAAGAGTTTTCCAATTTGCCACGCCCCTAGTGGGAGGATCGGGAAAATTTTTACACTTTATAATTTGGAAGAATATATGAGTATATGTTTAAAATTTCAAGTCTCTGACTCTAATAGCGCTGAAAAAAAAAATAAAATTGAATATATAATACAGAATGTTAGCAGCAATAAGCAAAATACAATCTAGATAATCTAGTAGAGGTTACCCGCTAAAACTATAATTTTTTCAGGCATCTTCTATGGTTAATTTGGTGGACTACGCTTTCGACGGCCAAACTATAGACTATACCCCGGTTATCGACGGAGCCGTGGTAATATGGAACGAGACCAAATTATTGAGACACAGAACTAATTTGACGGAGTATGGCAGACTTGTACAGGACATGGTGGAAATGACGTAACTAACTATCAATGACAGTGACTTAAATGTGATGTTAGGCAAAGATTTCACAGAGGTTAGCGTAGCTCAAATTTTGAATGTCTCTAGCGTTAATGTCATTGCAAACGATAAAGAAATCCATTTCATAACCAAATTCCCTAAACCTAAGTTAATAAGTAAGAAGGTCATAGTTCTCCCCGTTGCTCATGCCGGAATATTACTGCAAATTCCTGAAAACATCGTAGCTGATTGCAATGGAAAAGTCATTGCATTACAATCATGCCGTGGATCTTCACACATGCCCTTCTGCAAAGAGTCAGCGGTTACCACGTGCGCTCAAGAACTGCACGCGGGAACCACGGCCCAATGCAATACGCAGCCAAGCCATCTAACCCCAAAATCGGTGATTGAAGAGGGAATCATCATAATCAATGACAGGCCAGCCCGAGTAAGCATCGACGACGGGGCAGAAGTCAAGATCGCTGGAACCTACGTTGTCATGCTCGAGCGTACCGCTTATCTCAATGAAACCAAGTTCACCAACTCCAACGGTGACATAAAAAAGATTCCCGGTTCCTCTGCATCACCAGTGTCCAACATCATCGAACCAGAACCAGAAGATATTGAACATGCCGTTCCTGCACCAGATGAGTGAAGACAACCTAAGGCACATCAATGAATTAAAGACTCAACTAAATGCGAGACCAGCTTCGTCCAGCCAAAACCAATCCAACTGTGGCTAAGTTAAATTGGGCATCCGGCATTGTTTGTGTTCTGACAATGCTGACGATGCACCGAGATCTTTGACCCCCTGTCCCACAATCATGAGATGCGACGCTTGCGCAATGTGCAAGGTCAGCGACGTTCAGCATAGCAACGAGTTAGGGCTAGCTTATAAGAATAAAATTGTCTTTACTTTTAATTTTTAATTTGATTTCATGCAGACGCGATCGCGCTGCTCAAATAAAGCTCAATATTTATTAAATCCAATAGTTTCATTTCGGTTCGATCTATAAGATTGGAATAACTTACATACTTGGATGTACAAACATCTGTATACACATACATGTATGCATGTATAGAAAACTTGCTTGCCCACGGCAACGTGACAAATCGGAAAAACAATTGCTTAAATACACAATTCATATGCGTATGTTTATAAACAGTGTTCGCAAAAACTACTCCGTAGCAGCAAGAGCAATGAAAATATGACTATGCTCTGGCTATCGCTACGCTACGGGTGAGTGGCTCACCGAAGATGAAGTGCAGGCCGAAGCTATTGCTGATCACCTCTATGAGCAATTCTCGCCGCTGCTAACAACCGAGCTATCTGACCTTGAGAGCATCAGAAGAACTGTGAACTCTCCTATCCCAGAAGGTACCCCAATCAAAGCATGCACAAAGGCAGAGGCTCTCAAGCTGATAAAAGCTGTAAAAGCAAACAAGTAAGAAGGCTCTAGTCGAGACGGCTCGACTACGAGATACCCTGAACCCTGCAAAATAAGTGATACTCTTCTTCTTTACGCATTTGTAAGCGCGCGCTCTGCTAACTGCGCAGTTGCTGCCGTGGCTTGGGGGTGGGTTGGACTGAACTTTGGACGCTGATAACTCCATTTCTAGATGCACGATCTTCATGAAATTTTCAGGGTAGATTAAGGGTATATATATCTATTTATGTGCCAAATTGTAAGTCTCTAGTATTTGAAATGCGTTTTTTCCAAATTGTGGGCGAAGGGGGCGTGGCATCCAAAATCTGAAAACTACAAAATCTGCGTATCCATAATATCTAACTAAATATATAAGGTCGAAGTCTCTAGCTAAAACGGTGTAGTAGTTATACCCAAAAAACCTAAAAAATTGAAATGAATTTTCGATTTTTTATCGATAATTTGGAAATGAAACGAGTTATCGAAAAAACAAAATAAACTCGTATTGCGTAGGTAACATACGAGTGTTCATGTGAAATTTCAGCTCTCTAGCTTTTGTAGTTTCCGAAATCTCGACGTTCATACGGACGGACGGACGGACGGACGGACGGACGGACGGACGGACGGACGGACGGACGGACGGACAGACGGACAGGGCTCAATCAACTTATTTTTTTATGCTGATCAAGAATATATATACTTTATAGGGTCTGCGACGTCTCCTTCTGCCTGTTACATACATTTCACAAAACCATTATACCCTGAATTCCCATTTTCAATGGGTTCAGGGTATAAAAAGGCGCCGGGACACGACCGAATAGATGGAAAAGTACAAAGGGCACTGCCTGAATCAACCATAGACTACTTTGTAGTACTATGCAACGCCATCCTTCGCATTCAGCACTTTCCGTCCTACTGGAAACGTGCTGAGATAAGCAAATTGAAACCTGGAAAACCCGAAAAGGAAATAGCTTCCTACAGACCCATCAGCTTGCTACCGGTACTCTCCAAAGTATTCGAAAGAATACTGCTGCGAATACCATACCAGAGCATCAATTCGGCTTCAGGAGACAGCACGGTACGCCAGAGCAAGTGCATCGAGCGGTAAACCATATTCTCGGCGCGTTCGAAAACAAGGAATACTGTTCCGCAGTCTTTCTCGATGCTAAGCAGGCATTCGACCGAGTGTGGCATCTGGGTCTCCTTAACAAGATCAGGAAATCCTTACCTGTATCCCACTTCAAGTAGCTGGCGTCCTATCTGTCAGGAAGAAGCTTCAAGGTTCTAAAAGGACAGGCAAAATCGTTGAGCTGACATGCCGTTTTCTCCCAGTAACAGCGGCATGCTTATAGCGACGTACGCATACTGAGTCGCAACAAGTCGCCTGAAGAAGCCTTTAGTCAAATGCAAGTATACTTGCAGGATCTCAATCGTGGCTAACTCGCTGGAGCATCGGAATCAATGCCCAAAAGTCCACGCACATCACATTTGCAACTAGAAGGGGAGTCTGCCCCGAAGTGACTCTAGGAGCTCCAATACCACGAGCAAACAAGGTGACGTACCTGGGGGATACTCTGGATAAGAGACTGACCTATGGCCCGCACATAAGTGAGACAATCAAAAAGTGCAATTTCAAATTTTAAAAACTTGACTGGATGCTAAGAAGCGATAGCCCCCTGTCACTATGCAGTAAGAGGCATATATACAACTCAATAGTGGCACCTGTGTTCACCTATTCAATGCCTTTATGGGGTTCTGCTGCAAGAACTCACATCAACAAAGTTCAAACCACACAAAACAAAGCACTAAGGACATGGACCGGAGCCGAATGGTTCATCAGAAATGAAACATTGCACTCTGACCTTGAGATGCCGACAATTGCTGAGCTCATTGGCCGACACAGCACAATGTACGCGGACAGATTGTCCGCCCACCCAAACCAACTTGCAGCCAATCTAACTAACAACACAATAAACAGAAGGCTGAAAAGATCACACCCCTTGGATTTCAGAACTGAACTAAATTAAATTTGACTTATAGCAATAAGAAACAAGTAAGAAGGCTCTAGTCGAGACGGCTCGACTACGAGATACACTGAACCCTGCAAAAAAGTGATACTCTTCTTCTTGACGCACTTATAAGCGCGCGCTCTGCTAACTGCGCAGTTGCTGCCGTGGCTTGGGGTGGGTTGGGCTGAACTTTGGACGCTTATAACTCCATTTCTAGATGGATGATATTCATGAAATTTTCAGAGTAGATTAAGAGTTTCTAAATCTATCTATGTGCCAAATTGCAAGTCTCTAGTATTTGAAAATTGAGGGTGGAGGGGGCGTGGCATCCAAAATCTGAAAACTACAAAACTGCGTATCCATAATATCTATCTAAATATATACAGTTGAAGTCTCTAGAAGTGTAGAAGTTATACCCAAAAAACCTAAGAAATGGAAACGAATTTTCGATTGTAGGGACCAACATTTGCAGTTTGTTCTCTTGCTACCTGCGCGATTCAGTAGTTTGTCTATTTTGTATGGTTTGAATTATAGAGTGACTGTCAAATGAGCCTTCACGGCTTGCAGCAGTCATTTTGGCAATAATGAGTACATGGTGTATTCTGACATTGTCAATACATATTAATTTCCAGATCCACTTAAATCGTTTAAAGCCCGTTCAAAAATGTTTTGGGGGCTATGTTACTAAATTAGTTATAGTAATTATACCCTGAACCCATTGAAAATGGGAATTCAGGGTATAATGGTTTTGTGAAAATGTATGTAACAGGCAGAAGGAGATGTCGCAGACCCCATAAAGTATATATATTCTTGATCAGCATAAAAAAATAAGTTGATCTAGCCCTGTCCGTCTGTCCGTCCGTCTGTCCGTCTGTCCGTCCGTCCGTCTGTCCGTCTGTCCGTCCGTATGAACGTCGAGATTTCGGAAACTACAAAAGCTAGAGAGCTGAAATTTCACATGAACACTCGTGTGTTACCTACGCAATACGAGTTTATTTTGTTTTTTCGATAACTCGTCCCATTTCCAAATTATCGATAAAAAATCGAAAATTCGTTTCAATTTTTTAGGTTTTTTGGGTATAACTACTACACCGTTTTAGCTAGAGACTTCAACTTTATATATTTTGTTAGATATTATGGATACGCAGATTTTGTAGTTTTCAGATTTTGGATGCCACGCCCCCTTCGCCCACAATTTGGAAAAAACGCATTTCAAATACTAGAGACTTGCAATTTGGCACATAGATAGATATATATACCCTTATTCTACTCTGAAAATTTCATGAATATCATCCATCTAGAAATGGAGTTATAAGCGTCCAAAGTTCAGCCCAACCCACCCCCAAGCCACAGCAGCAACTGCGCAGTTAGCAGAGCGCGCGCCTCCAAGTGCGTAAAGAAGAAGAGTATCACTTTTTTTGCAGGGTTCAGGGTATCTCGTAGTCGAGCCGTCTCGACTAGAGCCTTCTTACTTGTTTTTATTTATTTTTTATTTATAACATTTATTTATAACATGTATAAAAAGAAATGTATATGTATGCATATAAACATACATGTCATATGTTTGGTGCAAGTAGATTTGACAGTCTACAAGGCCGAACAAATTTAAGACCATTCCCACAATTCTAAGGCCGAGGTCCACAAGAATAACAAACTCCAAATGTTGGTCCCTATAATTGCTACAGACAGCAAAAGTTTCGCACACAGTCACATAACTGCTCATACATGTAGCAAGACGCAGTAAATGTGTGTGTGCATGCTCATCGCGAAAAAGTAATGCGCTTTCATACCCTTCCCAAAAATTATTACGAAAGCACTAAAATTTTGCATGAGAATGGCAAAGCCGTTTAAGAGTTCGGCATACTCTTACTAAGAAGGGCAGATGGGATCGTCGCGAATAGCCACTCGCGAACAAATTTCAAGAGAAAACAAGTAGGAAGGCTCTAGTCGAGACGGCTCGACTACGAGATACCCTGAACCCTGCAAAAAAATTGATACTCTTCCTCTTTACGCACTTACAAGTGCGCGCACTGCTAACTGCGCAGTTGCTGCCGTAGCTTGGGGGTGGGTTGGGCTAAACTTTGGATGCTTATAACTCAATTTCTAGATGGACGATCTTCATAACATTTTCAGAGTATATTAAGAATATCTCAATCTATCTATATGCCAAATTGCAATTGCATCTCTAGTATTTGAAATGCGTTTTTTCCAAATTGATGGCGGAGGGGGAGTGGCATCCAAAATATGAAAACTACAAAATCTGCGTATCCATAATATCTATCTAAATATATAAAGTTGAAGTCTCTAGCTAAAACGGTGTAGAAGTTATACCCAAAAAACCTTGAAAATGAGAACGATTTTTCGATTTTTTATCGATAATTTGGAAATGGGAAAATTAAAATGGGAAATAAACTCGTATTGCGTAGCTAACATACGCGTGTTCATGTGAAATTTCAGCTCTCTAGCTTTTGTAGTTTCCGAAATCTCGACGTTCATACAGACGGACAGACGGACAGACGGACGGACGGACAGGCGGACAGACGGACAGACGGACGGACAGACGGACAGGGCTAGATCAACTTATTTTTTTATGCTGATCAAGAATATATATACTTTATGGGGTCTGCGACATCTCCTTCTGCCTGTTACATACATTTTCAATGGGTTCAGGGTATAAAAAGAGAGAAGGAGAGTAAAGAAAAATAGCACATAGAGCGTGCTCATATAAAAATATGACCATGCCGGTTGCGCGCTTGCAGCCCAATGAATTCGTCGGATCATATTTTGACTGCCCGAGCCTAAATTACCCAAACCGAAAAAATACGATGTTGAGTGGTCCCTAGGCTCATATGCTGGTGCGTGAAAAAAGTTTGTTCTAGTTGTCCAGTCTATGTGTTGTATGGTTAGTGGTAATAAGCTAAGCCCCTTGTATGAGGAGGAAAAAATAGAAGCAGATTTGGGAACGACAATTCTTATAAAAGGAAGGTTGGTCCATAAGCAAGCTATATAAAAAAAAAAAATAAATAAATAAAATAATAATATTAATAACAAGTAGGAACGTTGCAGTTTGGCTCAACTAACTGCGATATACTTTGTTCTCATAGGTGCATCTTCTTTATTTAATAAACATTTGATTAACGAAATATTTAGGCAATTAGAAAACGTACATGGCAAGCAACAAACGTCTTTCCTATACATACATATGTACATACATACAGATTTACACATGTACACACTATACGAGTATACACACAATTTTCTATGTATACATACAAAAGTTTTCATGCCAGAATATTCTAAGAATTGCGACTGAATTGGGAATTTTTTGATCGTTACTTTAATTTTGTCCCTCTAGCAATGCCTTATTTGGTTTTAGTTAACGAAACTCAGATCAGGGCAGTGGCGCTGGTATTAGGCGCTATGCAAGCTATACTTAGGTGCGTGGGTTTGAATCCCGCTAAAAACTTTTTTTTTCAAACATTATTATTTTTTAATTTTTTTTATTTGTATATTTATTATAAAATGCTTGCTGCCAATTGATAATAATTTATAAACATACGCATATGAATTGTGCATTTAACCAAAAACTAAACTTTTCCGATTTGCCACGCTGCTTGGCAAGCAGTTTTTCTGTGCATGCATATATGTATGTATGTGCACACAGATGTTTGTACGTGTATACACATCCAAGTGTGTATACATACAGTGTATATATACAGCTAACGATTACATGTTGTTTTCAAAAGACCTAGGTTCGAATCCCGCTGGAAACTTTTTATTTATTAATCGAAAACTTATAAATTTTATTTTTTAAATTCATTAATATTATTATATTTATGTTAAAATGCTTTTTGCCATCTTAGCAATTACTACTAAGCTATTATATGCATGAATTATGCAGTTGGCCACAACAAACTTCTTTGCCGATTTAGACGCATAATTTTTGTCCAGTTCTTAAAAAGAGCTGATTCTAACATGAATGCAAAATTTGGTTGCTTACATTCCAAAAATTCGAAAATTACAGGGTATTTTTCGATATGCCACGCCCCCAAAGAAGCTGAAAATAATTTTTGGGTCATCAATAGAGGAGGACATTAGTAACTCAACCATCCAATATTCAAGCTCCAAAACTGTAGGAGATATAAACTTTTGCGGTTTGCCACGCCCCCTGTGGGCGTAGATATATCTACCATAGCTTATTGATATTGGGTTGTCAACCCGAGTATACATGCCGAATTTCAAGTCTCTAGTGTCAATAGTGTTCAAAATATAGCACAATTTGAAAAATCACTATATATTCATGTCCCATTTGCCACGCCCCCAATGAGCGTAGACATTTATCTTTTTGATCGATCTTCATAAAATCATAACACATGCAAAATTTCAGCTTTCTAGCTTTAACGGTGTAGAAGATACGTATTTCCCGATTTGCCACGCCCCCAATGGGCGTAGAAATATCCGCCATAGCTTTTTGAACTTGGGTTGTCACCCCGAGTATACATTCCAAATTGCAACTCTCTAGCTCATTATATAGTATGATAGCTTGTCTATGGGCGGAAGAGTTTTCCAATTTGCCACGCCCCTAGTGGGAGGATCGGGAAAATTTTTACACTTTATAATTTGGAAGAATATATGAGTATATGTTTAAAATTTCAAGTCTCTGGCTCTAATAGCGCTGAAAAAAAATAAAATTGAATATATAATACAGAATGTTAGCAGCAATAAGCAAAATACAATCTAGATAATCTAGTAGAGGTCACCCGCTAAAACTATAACTTTTTCAGGCATCTTCTATGGTTAATTTGGTGGACTACGCTTTCGACGGCCAAACTATAGACTATACCCCGGTTATCGACGGAGCCGTGGTAATATGGAACGAGACCAAATTATTGAGACACACAACTAATTTGACGGAGTATGGCAGACTTGTACAGGACATGGTGGAAATGACGTAACTAACTATCAATGACAGTGACTTAAATGTGATGTTAGGCAAAGATTTCACAGAGGTTAGCGTAGCTCAAATTTTGAATGTCTCTAGCGTTAATGTCATTGCAAACGATAAAGAAATCCATTTCATAACCAAATTCCCTAAACCTAAGTTAATAAGTAAGAAGGTCATAGTTCTCCCCGTTGCTCATGCCGGAATATTACTGCAAATTCCTGAAAACATCGTAGCTGATTGCAATGGAAAAGTCATTGCATTACAATCATGCCGTGGATCTTCACAAATGCCCTTCTGCAAAGAGTCAGCGGTTACCACGTGCGCTCAAGAACTGCACGCGGGAACCACGGCCCAATGCAATACGCAGCCAAGCCATCTAACCCCAAAATCGGTGATTGAAGAGGGAATCATCATAATCAATGACAGGCCAGCCCGAGTAAGCATCGACGACGGGGCAGAAGTCAAGATCGCTGGAACCTACGTTGTCATGCTCGAGCGTACCGCTTATCTCAATGAAACCAAGTTCACCAACTCCAACGGTGACAAAAAAGATTCCCGGTTCCTCTGCATCACCAGTGTCCAACATCATCGAACCAGAACCAGAAGATATTGAACATGCCGTTCCTGCACCAGATGAGTGAAGACAACCTAAGGCACATCAATGAATTAAAGACTCAACTAAATGCGAGACCAGCTTCGTCCAGCCAAAACCAATCCAACTGTGGCTAAGTTAAATTGGGCATCCGGCATTGTTTGTGTTCTGACAATGCTGACGATGCACCGAGATCTTTGACCCCCTGTCCCACAATCATGAGATGCGACGCTTGCGCAATGTGCAAGGTCAGCGACGTTCAGCATAGCAACGAGTTAGGGCTAGCTTATAAGAATAAAATTGTCTTTACTTTTAGTTTTTAATTTGATTTCATGCAGACGCGATCGCGCTGCTCAAATAAAGCTCAATATTTATTAAATCCAATAGTTTCATTTCGGTCCGATCTATAAGATTGGAATAACTTACATACTTGGATGTACAAACATCTGTATACACATACATGTATGCATGTATAGAAAAATTGCTTGCCCACGGCAACGTGACAAATCGGAAAAACAATTGCTTAAATACACAATTCATATGCGTATGTTTATAAACAGTGTTCGCAAAAACTACTCCGTAGCAGCAAGAGCAATGAAAATATGACTATGCTCTGGCTACCGCTCTCGTTTATGACGGGGGCCGTAGCAGAGCAGAACGAAAATACGTAAGAGCTCTGCTCTGCTCTAGGAGTTTGTTGTTGTAACGACTACGCTTCGGCAGAGCGGTAACCGAAAAACGAGAGCGAGATGAGAGCAGAGCAAACGCAATTGACTTTGTTGCAACGGCTCTTTGGGCCGATATTCTTATTGAAAATAAAATCAAAGTAATGTATTAAGAAATAGGAAAAAAAACTTATGCATGTAGATTTATATGCATATAGATATTAATTGTCGAATTCAGTTATTTATTTATTTGATTCCTACCTACGCACCTAAGTGCTTATCACTAACGCCACTGCTTTGCTCTTAAGTCCGTTAACGTTAACTAAATTCTGTGGGCTGGTTCAAAATGTGCTTTGCTGTAAAAGCTATCATCCCTCCAGGATGAAAAGTTAACATACAATCATTGGTCTTGTAGAGTAGCATATATTATCTTTATTCAAACCAAACTAAAACCGCTAATTGACTTATAGTATGTAAGTAAAAGTACCTAACCTGCATAAACACGTACGTAATCTATAATCATTGCACTGTTTTTTCCCCATGTGGATGCCCAAGTATCGCGATGTTGCCAAAACGAGAGAGCGGCTCTTGGCTGTTGATTTTTGTAAGGCTTTACATCATTCATTAGTATGCTATCATTGAAATTGAGAAACCCGCCAACAGTAACCCCAAAAATTATAAAACATTTTTCATTAAAAAATGGCACACCATCGTAGATCTCTCCGTAAATTTCGTCATCGACTAAAAGTTTTAGCTTGTCTCGTTTCCAGATCATTGTATATTTATGAAAATCATCACCATAGTGATTCGTATTTAGTCGATGCTTTAAAATTTGTACGGCACGTCCTTCATGCCAAACGATAATGCCGCCATATAACCGATGACCCGATATATCTTCTTGATGAGAGCTGAGTAAGTATGCATTTCCTCGAGCATACGCAATTCCTAAAAGAGATTAACTTTAATTTATTTATTTTGTGTAATACTTGCTTATTTAAAATGATGATAATAAAACAGAATATTAATAACCGATTATTAGGTTATTCGCTAAACTGACCAATGTTTGTAACAGGCAGAAATAGGCGTGCAGACCCCAAAAGTATATATATTCTTGATTAGGGCGACGAGCTGATACGAGTTAGCCTTGCCCGTCCATCTATATGTATGAACGCGTCGATCTCAGAAATTATTAGAGCTACAGCTCTAATTGTTATACTCTGTTCCCAAAGGAAAATGAGTATATTGGTTTTTGTTTAAACCTAGAGACTTCAAATTTGGACCACATACTCAATAATACTCACGAATTATAAAGTGTATTTTTTGTTTATTGTCCGTCCCGTCGACTAGGAGAGTGGCAAATCGAGAAATGCATTTTCCGAAATCATATTAGTTGATGAGCTAGAGAGTTGCAATTTGGAATGAATACACGCGATGAGCAACAAAAGATATGACGGATATATCTACACCCAATGGGGCTTTAAAGCTGAACTTTGGCATGTGAGTTTATGTTATGATTCTATGAAGATCGATGAAAAAGTTATATATCTACGCCCACTATAATATACAGCGATTTTTCAAGATGTGCTATATTTTGGACATTATTGGCACTAGAAACTTGAAAATTGGCATATATACCACTCAAAATCAAAAAGCTATGATAGAAATATTTACGTTCACACGCGGCTAGGCAAACATTAGTGTAGATTTCCTTAAGTTGTTGTTTTCTTTTCTACAAATATGCAATACTAAAGCATATATTAATATAAGTTTGCGTGCGCATAATCTTTTGTCCACCAATGTATAATTAAAGACAACATTTTCTTACTTACGAAGCTGGTTAGCATTGTGTGTTTCTGCATGGGTCGAGACTGGCTGTAACATCATATCTGTTAAGATACATTAATTATTTTTCAATTATAAGTAAAATTTTTAAAGTAGTTGAAACTATTTACATGGAAACAACCAATCGCCCTTTGGAAGCTTCGCACGCACCACAATTTTTCCATATTTAAAGTTGAAACTTTCACGTGTGTGCAACTGAGCCGAATATACAGGGGGCTTTATTTTAAAGAAACTACCTTTTGAAATGTTGCACTCCAACTGCCGGTTATCAATCGCCGTACACCGATCGCCTAGCTCGTAATCTCCCTCTGTTACCTCGCTGGCCACCTTCGGCACAATGTGTAGATGTCCCTCACGTACATATGAAATTTGCGGCGAATCATCGAAGGCAACCAGTTCCTCTTCCTCAAAATACATACGCTGACGAATGTCATACTTCCAAACGCTGGTATTCAATTGTGATTCACTAAAGTTATCTTCAAAGATAAGCTCTCCCTGACACGTACCTTGCCTAGTACTAAAGCTTCTCGTAATGCTATTCGTTGACTTGCAGTGCTTGAATGGTCTTTGTTCTGAAGGTAGATATAGGTGGCATTCACTTTCGTTGCTGCGATTGATGATCTTTGGATCGATATTGCTCTGCTGGGTGGTTAGAAAGCGTGCGTTGATTATCACCCGTGTTTCGCTCTTCTCGTAGATATGATCATTGTACTGCACCAAGAGTGAGACTTGCAGTTTATCGTTGTTTTGCAATCCAATGCGTTGTATGCTGGTCCAATTGCCATTACTGGATTCAGTAATGTAGTCCATTAACGCCGGACAGCTCTCATCCACTTGCGATATAACGAAGACACATTGAATGCCAACCTCATCTTTGCATTTATAATTATAATCAACATTCATATTGTAGTCAGTCACACCCACTTACCAGGAATTGAGATCTTAAATCCTTGGTCATTGAATAATTCTATTATAATGCTCGGTACTTTGTACCCCATATTTTGTTGGCCTAGCAGTACTAACAAGAGAGTCAGCTTGACATTTAGTAAAAACCGACAAGTCATAATGCTGTTGTAATTGTAATAAAAATAATTCTAATGATAATATTGCGCGATTTGTGAATCGTGTCTTATTCTGTAAAAAGTTGCGCGTATCTGTTACAAACCAGTTCAGATGCATTCAATGGAAAATTTAGCGCGTCAAAGCTCTCTAGTTGCTGATTCCAGGTAAGCTTTGATTTACAATTCCATAATTAAACAAGTAAAAACGTTGCAGTTAGGCGCAACTAACTGCGAGAGACTCTGTTTCCGTAGGCGCCGTTTATTTACTTAATAAATATTTATTTTATTTATTTATTTATTATTTAGGTTTAGCTAACGATTACATGCTATTTTAAATTACCTGGGTTCAAATTCCGCTGGAATGTGTATTAATCGAAAACTTATACATTTTATTTTTTTAATTCATTAATATTTGTATATTTATGTTAAAATGATTTGTCATCTTAGCAATGACTACTAAGCTATTAGAGGCATGAATTCTGTAGTTCGCAACAACAAACTTCTTTCCGATTTGCCACGCCCACAGTGGGCGTAGACGCATAACTTTTGGCCAGTTCTTAGAAAGAGCTGAGGCTAACATAATGTTCCAAATTTCAAGTCTCCAGCTCTAACAATGTCGAACAATATATTCATAAGGACAGACAAGCAGACGGACAGGCAGTCCGACAGACAGACAGACAACAAGACGGACATTGCACAAAATCAATAGACTCTTTTCCTTTTTGGGAACAGAGTTCAAAAATATATTTTATTAAAGCTTAAATCAAACGAAAATTTGCATCTACTTGAGAAAAAATATGTATATTTTTATTACTTACTATATAATACTATACAAAGAAGTATATAGGTATATACATATATACATATATATATTAGATTGTACCTTAGAAGCAATGAATGTCTTATTTTTCAATATTTCCCGCTTCTAAATATACAAATATAAGAACGCAGGTGCACGCACATATGTATGTACATACATATGTATGTATGTATGTATGTATGAACATACATATGTACATGTGCTCTCTTACGTGCAGTTTGACCAATGCACTGTGGACGGAAAGCCCGATTTTTTGGCATAAAGTTCAATTTTGAAGATAGAGAGTTGAAACTTGGTACAGGTGACACTAATAATATACATAGTAAGCCTTTGAAATTTGAAACGGATCCGACCACGCTCACTTAGGCCGCTCATTGCGAATGAGCTATTTTTATACCCTGAGCCCATTAAAAATGGGAAATTAGGGTATAATGGTTTTGTTAAATGTATGTAACAGGCAGAAGGAGGCGTGGTAGACCCTATAAAGTATATATATTCTTGATCAGTGTGACGAGAAAAGTTTATATAGTCATGTCCGTTTGTCCGTCTGCCCGTATGTTTGAACGCGTCGATTTCCGAAGATACAAAAGCTAGAGAGTTCATTCTTTTTGTGTTAGGTCCGTATATATCACGGCAAGCAGCAAGCGAGAGAGTTCTCAGTTGAGAGTAATTGACGTGTTTTTTTTTTGCGCTCCGCGATCATTTACTTGTTTTCATTGTTTTTAATATTTATTTTGATATGTTTTTAATATTTATTTTGATATTTATTTTATTTCGATTTACATTAAATTGCGGTTAATTATCAGCTGCGAAGATATTTGTTTGCGATCTTCATCAAGCTTTAATCCTTGGTTTACTGTGAGTTGTTTTATACTGCTTTGCAGTTTTGTTTAGTTGAAAAAGTTTTTTTTTTTTTGCATCTCTGTTTTGATCTTTCTATTTGCTTTTTGTGCTCTCTGAATTGTTTACATTTGTCTGTGTAAGTGTTTGCATAGTTTGCTCTCGCTTACTTGGGTAAGTTGTGTTCTCTCTTACGGTGATATTTTTTTTTTTTTTTTTTTTTGTGCTTTAGCTGCTGTTTGTTGTTGTGAATCGCTCACGCAATATTTTCAGTTTGTTTGTCTATCCATTTGATTTCTTAAAAACCCCAATTGCCAATATGAGTTGCTGCAAGAAGGTATGCACTTATAGACAGGCAGCTGACTCTGCACAGACACAAATTGCTGGCTGAAGATTATGCATGTTAAATGTGCTGGTCTTACCGGGCGGGACTACGATAAGGTCATGTCCACTGCCAAAATTGGTTGTGGTGGCTTACGTTGGTCTTGTCCGACTTGCTTGGAAAAACAATTTGATTTTTCCAAGATGTATAATGCGATGAGGGTTCAATTTTATAAATTAAGTAATGTTTCTAAGCAATTCGAGTGACTTGTTAGCTGCTGAAGAAATATTGAACAAATATAATTTTGACAGCTCTCAATCTCAATCTGAGATTCCCTCGTTGTTGGTACCTCCTCCTGTATTAACATTGTTTCCCAACTCGCTTGCTCCTCCCTCACCTTGTGTCTCTGTTTATACCCTGAACCCATTGAAAATGGGAATTCAGGGTATAATGGTTTTGTGAAATGTATGTAACAGGCAGAAGGAGACGTCGCAGACCCTATAAAGTATATATATTCTTGATCAGCATAAAAAAATAAGTTGATTGAGCCCTGTCCGTCTGTCCGTCCGTCCGTCCGTCCGTCCGTCCGTATGAACGTCGAGATTTCCGAAACTACAAAAGCTAGAGAGCTGAAATTTCACATGAGCACGCGTATGTTACTTACGCAATACGAGTTTATTTTGTTTTTTCGATAACTCGTCCCATTTCCAAATTATCGATAAAAAATCGAAGATTCGTTTCAATTTTTTAGGTTTTTTGGGTATAACTACTACACCGTTTTAGCTAGAGACTTCAACTTTATATATTTAGATAGATATTATGGATACGCAGATTTTGTAGTTTTCAGATTTTGGATGCCACGCCCCCTTCGCCCACAATTTGGAAAAAACGCATTTCAAATACTAGAGACTTGCAATTTGGCACAAAGAGAGATTCATATATCCTTAATCTACTCTGAAAATTTTATGAAGATCGTCTATCTAGAAATGGAGTTATAAGCGTCCAAAGTTCAGCCCAACCCACCCCCAAGCCACGGCAGCAACTGCGCAGTTAGCAGAGCGCGCGCCTCTAAGTGCGTAAAGAAGAAGAGTATCACTTTTTTTGCAGGGTTCAGGGTATCTCGTAGTCGAGCCGTCTCGACTAGAGCCTTCTTACTTGTTTGTCTTCATCTCTTAAATCGCTTCGTGTTCCATCGCCCTGCCCTGTGGCTACGTCCTTATCGGATGATGTGGCTATTGAATCTGTTGTCACTGATCAAAAATTGGTTAATCCTCCAATTGTTGTTCAAACAGAGAATACCAATATGTCAACTAATTCTTTATGTGCTGTCGCTCCTCGAAAGAAAGTTTTTTTATCTAGGCTTTCGTCGGATAGAACATGTGAAGCAATATCTGCATTTATTTCTTCTAAACTTTCTGTGAATGTTTCTATACCGAAGTTTAATTTTTCGACTCCTCGTGAAATTTCTTCGTTTAAGATAAATGTACCGGTTGAATATTTAACTAAATGTGACACTAAATTTTGGCACCACATATAGTTGTGCATGCATTTAAATCGAAGGATCGTAACAGATCAGCACCTGTCTCGCTGAATACTCCTTCGGGGCAATCTTCATCGAAAATTGTTCCAAAAAACTAATAAATAATCAATTTTCTCCTCGGATGTCCCTGATATATCAAAATGTACGGTTCATAAACTCCAAGCTTAATACTATATTTTTGAATAGTTTCAGTTTGGTATATGACATCATTGTTTTAACTGAAACGTGGTTAACTCAGAGTGTTCATAATAGTGAAATTATGTCAAATAATTTCATTATTTATAGACTTAAATCGTAGAGGAGGTGGAGTTATAATTGTTGTTAAATCCAGTATCCTCTCTGAACTGTTGTCATTTTCCTTTCTTCATGATGTGGAGATTATAGGTGTTAAAATTACTCTTCCATCGTGTTCATTATTTATAACATCTCATATATCTCACCTTCTTCTGATGTACAAGTTTATGCCCAACACAAAACATGTATCAAAGAAATTTATGGACATGCCAATGATATTGATTTGTTTCTTGTGTTAGGTGACTTTAATATTCCGAACACTTCTTGGTCCTTTTCTTGTAATGTAAATTACCTTATTCCGACAATTGATCACTATCTTTTTGATGAATTGTTTAATCTCCCTATGTTTCAAATGAACTCTATTTCCAATCATTTGAATCATTTATTCATAAATGATGATTCCAACGTAAATGTATTGAGATCAACCCCTTTTTGTTTACCTGAGGATAGTTATCATGCAACTTTAGAGATTTCATTGTCTATTAATAATCTTTCAAATGTATCACAATTACCTTCAAATCGAAAACGTTGCTATCGTAAATGCGATTTTCTGTTGCTGAACGAACTGATTAGTTCAGCTGACTGGTCCCATTTATATGAGTCGGTTGATGCTAATGAGGCATCATCACTTTTTTACTGAACTTTAGACACTATTCTTGATGTATGTGTTCCACTCTGTAGTATTTCGCCAGTTTCGAATGAGCCGCCCTGGTTTGCTAAGACTCTTTTAAATTTAAGAAATATTAAAGCAAGGTATTTTAAGAAATTTAAAAGATCTTGTTTGGCTGTTGACTGGGTGAAATATTCTATAGCCAAGTCAAATTTTAATCTCTTAAATTCTCGCTGTTATGAGAATTATCTTATTCGAGTTAAGCGCCAGTTTACTAGTGATCCTAAGCAATTTTACACTTTTGTAAATTCGAAGCGTAAATCTTTTGGCTTGCCAACCTCCTTTTTCTTTGGTATGGAAAAATCTTGTGAAGATCAGGTCTCTTCTGATCTATTTGCAAAATTCTTCCAATCACCTTATTCTTCCGTTGACTGCTTTAATAACTCATACCCATTTTCCTTCTCTGAAACTTTCTCAATTGATGTTCCGAGGGTGTCTGTAGACTCATTGGCTGCAGCCATTCGGACATTGAAATCAACCTTTTCTCTAGGAGCTGATAATATTCCAAGTTGTGTGATTAAAGAATGTTGTGCTTCTCTTCTGTCACCATTACTAAAGTTGTTTAACTTATCCTTGGATACTTCGGTTTTTCCTTCAAGTTGGAAAGAATATTTTATTATTCCGTTACATAAAAAAGGCGGAAAATCTGATATTTCCAATTATAGAGACATTGCGAAACTTTCTGTAATTCCGAAGTTATTTGAAAAAATAATAACATAATTGCATCACTTTTGTAAGGTAATTATTCATCCATCGCAGCATGGGTTTTTTCAAAATCGATCAACCACTACAATATTTTAGAATTCACTTCCCTAGTTAATGATAGTTTTTCGAATAGAATGTAGACTAATTTTATTTATACGGACTTCAGTAAAGCATTTGACTCAGTTCACCAACATTTGCTAATTTTAAAGCTGGGTCGCTTAGAATTTCCCCCTAAACTTTTATTGTGGATATCATCCTACTTAAAGGACAGAACACAGAGAATTTTGCTGAGAAATTCAATTTCAAAACTGATCTTTGTTACGTCAGGTGTTCCCCAGGTTAGTCATTTAGGCCCATTACTATTTTCCCTTTTTATTAATGACCTTTCTAGTTGTATTTCTCATTCAAAGATACTTATGTATGCAGATGATGTAAAACTGTGTTTTTCATATTTTAACTCAATTGAGCATGTACATCTTCAAGATGACCTTAATGCATTTCAAGGTTGGTGTGAGGCTAATCAATTACATTTAAATTGCTCCAAGTGTATGACAGTGACCTTCTGTCGTACTGTTCCCCACATGCTCGACTATAAAATAAATAATATATCCTTACAACGTATCTTCACTGTCAAAGACCTTGGCGTTCTCTTTAACACTAAACTTAATTATACCCTGAACCCATTGAAAATGGGAATTCAGGGTATAATGGTTTTGTGAAATGTATGTAACAGGCAGAAGGAGACGTCGCAGACCCTATAAAGTATATATATTCTTAATCAGCATAAAAAATAAGTTGATTGAGCCCTGTCCGTCTGTCCGTCCGTCCGTCCGTCCGTATGAACGTCGAGATTTCGGAAACTACAAAAGCTAGAGAGCTGAAATTTCACATGAACACTCGTATGTTACCTACGCAATACGAGTTTATTTTGTTTTTTCGATAACTCATCCCATTTCCAAATTATCGATAAAAAATTCGAGACGGCTCGACTACGAGATACCCTGAACCCTGCAAAAAAACTGATACTCTTCTTCTTTACGCACTTATAAGCGCGTGCTCTGCTAACTGCGCAGTTGCTGCCGTGGCTTGGGGGTGGGTTGGGCTGAACTTTGGACGCTTATAACTCCATTTCTAGATAGACGATCTTCATGAAAATTTTAGAGTAGATTAAGGATATATAAATCTATTTATGTGCCAAATTGCAAGTCTCTAGTATTTGAAATGCGTTTTTTTCCAAATTGTGGGCGAAGGGGGCGTGGCATCCAAAATCTGAAAACCACAAAATCTGCGTATCCATAATATCTATCTAAATATATAATGTCGAAGTCTCTAGCTAAAACGGTGTAGAAGTTATACCCAAAAAACCTAAAAAATGGAAACGAATTTTCGATTTTTTATCGATAATTTGGAAATGGGATGAGTTATCAAAAAACAAAATAAACTCGTATTGCGTAGCTAACATACGAGTGTTCATGTGAAATTTCAGCTCTCTAGCTTTTGTAGTTTCCGAAATCTCGACGTTCATACGGACGGACGGACGGACGGACGGACAGACGGACAGACGGACAGGGCTAGATCAACTTATTTTTTTATGCTGATCAAGAATATATATACTTTATGGGGTCTGCGACGTCTCCTTCTGCCTGTTACATACATTTTCACAAAGCCATTATACCCTGAATTCCCATTTTCAATGGGTTCAGGGTATAAAAATTGCACGCGCAGTACGAGTTTGTTTGAGAAATTCGATAATTTGCATATTTGCAAAGTTATCAATAAACGAATTTATCATCGTTAGAGTTAGAGTCTCCAAGTCTTCTGCATATATAGATACTAATTTACAATTTCGGTTTTTGTCAGATTTTGGATTCCGGTCCCCACTTCGCCCCACCACCCCCCAATGTG
Organism: Drosophila borborema; assembly: GCA_030914335.1. Taxonomy (NCBI): domain Eukaryota; kingdom Metazoa; phylum Arthropoda; class Insecta; order Diptera; family Drosophilidae; genus Drosophila; species Drosophila borborema. The sequence goes on from JAUESP010000304.1 coordinate 8,646,289, forward strand.
AAAAAAATTCATTTCAAATACTAGAGACATGCAGTTTGGTTTAGCATATATACATATGTATATGAATATCATAACCATAATCTGAAGATATCAATACGATTGTCCATCTAGAAACAGAATTATTAATCATCAAAGTTTTCTCATCAAAACCCATTCGACGCATAATAATCATAATTTGAAGATATCAATACGATTGCCCATCTAGAAACAGAATTATTAATCATCAAAGTTTTCTCATCAAAACCCATTCGACGCAGCAGCAAAGCAGCGACACAGCAAGACTTGCAATGCTTACACACATACATATGTACATGCCTTCAAGCGTAGATCAGCGTGTGTGTGTGCTCGTGTTTTTGCGAGGCATTCTTGGAATATGATTCGTTTGAAGAAGGGCTCAGGGGATTTCGTAATCGAGCAGTCTCGACTACAGCTTTCATAGTTGACTAAATCGTTAATATGATTTTGTTTATGTTTAATTTTATTTTTAAGTACATAATAATTATATATATGTATATACAGTCGAGTCTCGATAATTCGTAATGGCAAGAGAACCGATTTTTTTACGTATTACAGAGGTTTCCATTCGTCGGAGTTTAAAAAATCAAAATAAGAATTAAAGGGGCTTTTGTATTTTTGTTGTATGCTATGGTTAGTGGTTGTATGGTTAGTGATTAGATATAATTTTATAACTGATTGCCGATAAAGTGTTTTATCGATAACTTTGCAAATATACAAGTTATCGAATTTCTGAAACAAACTCGTACTTCGCGTGCAATATACAGACCTAACACAAAAAGCTTTTGTATCTTCGGAAATCAGAGCGTTCAAACGTACGGACAGACGAGCAGACAGACGGACGGATATGGCAATATCAACTTTTCTCGTCACCCTTACTTTATGGGGTCTGCCACGCCTCCTTCTGCCTGTTACATACATTTAACAAAACCATTATACCCTGATTTCCCATTTTCAATGGGCTCAGGGTGTAAAAAGCTTGTAATTATACTCTGTTCCCAAAGGGAAAAAGTATATTGGGTTTGTGCAATATCCGTCTCGCTGTCCGTCCGTCTGTCCGTATGAACGCAATATTTTTCGGCGCTATAGAGCTAGAGACTTGATTTTAAACATATACTCATATATTCTCCCGAATTTTAAAGTGTAAAAATTTTCCCGATCCGCCACTAGGGGCGTGGCAAATCGGAAAACTTGCGCCCATTGGCAAATAATCATACTAGATGATGAGCTAGAGAGTTGCAATTTGGAATGTATACTCGGCGTGACAACCTAAGTTCAAAAAGCTATGACGAATATATCTACGCCCATTGGGGGCGTGGCAAATCGGGAAAAACATATCTTCTACACCGTTAAAGCTAGAACGGTGAAATTTTGCATGTGTTATGATTTTATGAAGATCGATCAAAAAGATAAATGTCTACGCTCATTGGGGGCGTGGCAAATGGGACATGAATATATAGTGATTTTTCAAATTGTGCTATATTTTGAACACTATTGACACTAATAATAATAATAATAATTGGCAATAACACCCCTATCGGAGCACAGCCTGATGCACAATTTGCCTCCACGCTTCTCTGTCCTGTGCGCAACTTCTCCAGTTGGTAACACCATTCAGGATTGCCTCCATCTGGTCCTTCCAACGGGTTCGAGGTCTACCCCTTCTTCGTTCTCCTCTAACTACCGCATCAAAAACCGAACGAGCTGGAGTGTTTTCCTCCATACGAGCAATGTGACCCAACCAACGAAGACGCTGAATGTCAATTCGCTTGCCAATGTCAACATCGCCGTATAGCTCGTACAGCTCGTCGTTCCACCTGATACGATAGGTTTCGCCAACGCAAATTGGTCCAAAGATCTTGCGAAGAATCTTTCTCTCAAAGACACCAAGAGCAGCTGCATCTGACTGCGTCACGGTCCAGGCTTCCGCTCCATAAAGCAGCACTGGAATGATGAGTGTCTTGTAAAGGGTTACCTTTGTCTTTCGAGAGAGGGCTCTACTGTTCATTTGCCTACTGAGCCCAAAGTAACATTTGTTGGCAAGTGTAATTCTCCGCTTGATCTCCAGGCTGACATCATTTTTGTTGGTCACTGCAGTTCCCAAATAGACAAAGTCCTTGACAGTCCAGCAGTAAGGTAAGAGTCAAGACGCCGCGACTCCCTAGTACTGCACACCATAAACTTTGTTTTGCCCATGTTTACTGCAAGACCAACTTTAGCTGATTCCCTTTCGATAGCTCCAAAAGCCGCAGTTACATTACGCTTGGTACGACCAATGATATCAATATCATCAGCGTAACCAAGGAGCTGGACACTTTTGTATCCCAGTATTGTGCCCATCCGATGCACTCCAGCTTTCCTTATTATACTCTCCATAAGTAAATTGAAGAGCACACAAGACAGCGAGTCGCCTTGTCTGAGACCCCGCTTGGTATTGAAGGTTTCGGATTGGTCATTTCCTACCTTGACAGAGCTGATGGTGTTGCTCAATGTCATGCTACAAAGCCGTATTAGCTTTGCCGGAATACCAAGCTCAGACATGGTAGCGTACAGGCAGTCTCGCCGTGGGCTATCAAAAGCAGCTTTAAAATCGACGAACAGGTGGTATGTGTCGAATTGGTTCTCGTGTGTTTTCTCCAGGATTTGGCGCAATGTGAAGATCTGGTCAACTGTAGACTTGCCAGGACGGAAACCGCATTGATAAGGACCTATCAATGCTTCAGCATATGGTTTCAGTCTCTCACACATTACGCTCGTGAGAACCTTGTATGCGACGGGAAGAAGGCTGATGCCACGGTAGTTGGTGCGTTGTGTTGCATCACCCTTCTTCAGGATTGGGCAGATCATACTGAGGTTCCAATCATCGGGCATGCTTTCCGTTAGCCATACGCTGCTGATAAGTTGGTGCATGCACCCTACCAGCTCATCGCCTCCAGCCTTAAACAATTCAGCCGGTAAGCCATCTGCTCCCGCGGCTTTATTGTTTTTGAGACGCTGTATAGCTGTCTCGACTTCCGTATGGCTAGGGATGGGAACTTCAACACCATCATCTCTGATTGGGGTTAGTGGACCAACTTCGTCAAGCTCATTCTCACTGTTTCCAGCCAAAAGACTCTCAAAGTGATCCCGCCATAACCTCAGTACAATCTCCGCATCAGTAACCAGGTTTCCATCGTCACTCCTGCAGGCAAGCGATCCAGACTTATACCCTTGGGTCATGCGCTTGACCCTCCGGTAAAAGTCACGGGCATCGTTCTTGCTTCTGCTACTCTCCATCTTCTCACACTCAAGCCTTTCCATCTCCCGCTTCTTCCTCCTGAAAAGGCGCTTCTCGTCTCGTCTCCGCGACCTATAAATATCCACCACCGCTCGAGTAGCTCCTGCTTGCAGCGTTCTTCTGTAGGCGGCGTCTTTTGCTGCAGTCGCTTCCCGACACTCCTGGTCGTACCATGGATTCCGGTTGGGAGGGCGTTGGAACCCAAGTACTTCCACAGCAGAGGCGTTTATGGCATTGGACATGTACGCCCACATATCCGTTGTATTTATAGGCATTGGAGGGAGTTGGCCGAGTCGGCCCGAGAGTCGAGTGGAGAAGGCATCCTTATGTCGTTGTGATTGCAGCTTTTCGATGTCCAGCTTTCTTGGCATACCTTGACGTGAGACTTTTGCGACACACAGCCGTGCGCGTACCTTGGCTGCAACAAGGTAATGGTCAGAGTCGATGTTAGGACCCCGACAAGATCTCACATCAAGTATGCTAGATGCATGCCTTGCATCGATCACAACATGATCAATCTGATTTCGCGTCAGACGATCAGGCGACAGCCAGGATGCCTTGTGGATGTTGAGGTGACGAAAACCTGTACTACGTACAATCATATTGTGTGCGGGCCGCAAATCCTATTAGTCTAAGTCCATTGCTCGATGTGGACTCGTGCAGACTAAACGGGCCAACGGTTGCTCCAAAGATGCCCTCCCGCCCTATTTTGGCGTTAAAATCTCCTAGAAGGATTTTAACGTCATGTGACGGGCAACGGCCATATGCTCGGTCGAGCTCTGCATAGAAAGCATCCTTGGTAGCATCGTCTTTCTCTTCCGTCGGGGCATGCGCACAGATTAGGCTGATGTTGAAGAATTTGGCAGTTATTCGGATCGTCGCAATCCTCTCGCTAACTGGTGTGAAGTGCGAGGCTCGGTGCCGCAACTTGGGCCCTACGACGAAACCACAACCAAATTCACGCCTATCATTAAGACAACTGTAATAGATGTCACAGCTGCTTTTTCTTATGCGCCCCTGCCCTTTCCATCGCATTTCCTGGATGGCTGTGATGTCAGCCTTCAACTCATTGAGGGTATCCGCTAGTTGTTGAGCAGCACCGGGTCTGTACAATGTCCGTACGTTCCAGGTGCATACTCTCAAATCATTTTAATTTTTCCGCTTGCCGTGGTCGTCAACGTTTTCCGGGTTCCTTTCCGAGGCTCCTCTTGCTTCATTCACTGATGAGTCTTTTTTCTATGGGTGGATATCAAGTCCTACGCCAAAACCTAATTTAAGGATTAGGATCCCGCCGCGCACTTTGGTTTATAACTCAACGGGGGCTGAGTCATAATCCAGGAGGAACCACGTGGAGGTAGTGTGTCGACTTGAGAAGAGCAAGAACAAGGATCGCACTGGCACTCACCAAGTTGAGCACAATCAGAAACTTTGCCTTGCCTGCTCTCCCCCATCCACCCATTGACACTAGAGACTTGAAATTCGGCATGTATACTCGGGTTGACAACCCAATATCAATAAGCTATGGTAGATATATCTACGCCCACAGGGGGCGTGGCAAACCGCAAAAGTTTATATCTCCTACAGTTTTGGAGCTTGAATATTGGATGGTTGAGTTACTAATGTCCTCCTCTATTGATGACCCAAAAATTATTTTCAGCTTCTTTGGGGGCGTGGCATATCGAAAAATACCCTGTAATTTTCGAATTTTTGGAATGTAAGCAACCAAATTTTGCATTCATGTTAGAATCAGCTCTTTTTAAGAACTGGACAAAAATTATGCGTCTAAATCGGCAAAGAAGTTTGTTGTGGCCAACTGCATAATTCATGCATATAATAGCTTAGTAGTAATTGCTAAGATGGCAAAAAGCATTTTAACATAAATATAATAATATTAATGAATTTAAAAAATAAAATTTATAAGTTTTCGATTAATAAATAAAAAGTTTCCAGCGGGATTTGAACCCAGGTCTTTTGAAAATAACATGTAATCGTTAGCTAAACCTAAATAAGTTCACAGCAGCTTGTGACAAAACAAAACAATACAATCGCACTTCTTGCAATATGTGTGCACTTTTGGATGTGTATACACTTACAAACATCTGTGTACACATACATACATATATGCATGCGTAGAAAAACTGCTTGCCAAGCAGCGTTGCAAATCGGAAAAGTTGTTTTAGTTTTAGCTTAAATGCACAATTCATATGCGTATGTTCAAAAATTATTATCAATTGGCAAGCATTTTATAATAAATTTACAAATATAAAAAAAATTAACAAATAATAATTTTTGAAAAAAAAAAAGTTTTTTTGCGGGATTCGAAACCACGCACTCAAGTAGAGCTTTCATAGCGCTTACCACAAGCGCCACAGCCCTGACCTGACATTCGTTAACTAAAACCAAATAAGGCATTGCTAGACCGTCTCTGACAAAACTAAAGTAACGATCGAAAAATTCCCAATTCAGTCAAAATTCTTAGAATATTCTGGCATGCAAACTTTTGTATGCATACATAGAAAATTGTGTGTATACTCGTATAGTGTGTACATGTGTAAATCTGTATGTATGTACATATGTATAGGAAAGACGTTTGTTGCTTGTCATGTACGTTTTCTAATTGCCGAAATATTTCGTTAATTAAATGTTTATTAAATAAATAAGATGCACCTATGGGAACAAAGTATATCGCAGTTAGTTGCGCCTAACTGCAACGTTCTTACATGTTTTTATACCCTGAACCCATTGAAAATGGGAATTCAGGGTATAATGGTTTTGTGAAATGTATGTAACAAGCAGAAGGAGACGTCGCAGACCCTATAAAGTATATATATTCTTGATCAGCATAAAAAAAATAAGTTGATTGAGCCCTGTCCGTCTGTCCGTCCGTCCGTCCGTCCGTATGAACGTCGAGATTTCGGAAACTACAAAAGCTAGAGAGCTGAAATTTCACATGATCACTCGTATGTTACCTACGCAATACGAGTTTATTTTGTTTTTTCGATAACTCATCCCATTTCCAAATTATCGATAAAAAATCGAAAATTCGTTTCCATTTTTTAGGTTTTTTGTGTATACTACTACACCGTTTCACCTAGAGACATTAACTTAATATATTTAGATAGATATTATGGATACGCAGATTTTGTAGTTTTCAGATTTTGGATGCCACGCCCCCTTCGCCCACAATTTGGAAAAAACGCATTTCAAATACTGGAGACTTGCAATTTGGCACATAGATAGATATATATATCCTTAATGTACTCTGAAAATTTCATGAAGATCGTCTATCTAGAAATGGAGTTATAAGCATCCAAAGTTCAGCCCAACCCACCCCCAAACCACGGCAGCAACTGCGCAGTTAGCAGAGCGCGCGCTTATATGAGCGTAAAGAAGAAGAGTATCAGTTTTTTTGCAGGGTTCAGGGTATCTCGTAGTCGAGCCGTCTCGACTAGAGCCTTCTTACTTGTTTTCTTTTTTATTATAACAATTTCAAGGCATTGTCAATTATGTTATCATTTTCCTCTTCCCTTCCTCTTCCTCGTATGTCGCCATGGATCTAACTCGCGCCAAGCACTCTTCTGGCAAATTATAGCTAATACAACACAAGTTTTGCCTGGCGACAAGTTTGGGGACATTCCGGAGGCTTAAAGCATATCTTATTTTTTTGAGCAAAACACGATGCGTTTTGCATATGTTTTTTGTCGCCATTTGTGCGCGAATTTGGTCAATTTTACAATTTATACTGCATTTGCAGTATTTGCAGTACGCCTTATTATTGTCGTTCTCATCCCGGGCTATCCACGACTTGAAATCTAACTGCTGTAGCCAGCAATTCTGAAATTTTTGTTTATAGAACTCCTTGGGCATTTTATTACTGTTTTTAAATTAAATTTTAGATAAGAAACGATAACGATAATACATATAAACTTCCTACACTATCAATTTATCACTGTTATACCACTAACCATACATCACATAGACTGGACAAGTAGAACAAACTTTTTTCACGCACAAAAATATGAGCGAATTGCCGCACAAGTTCGTATTTTTTCGGTTTGGGTAATTCAGGCTCGGGCAGTCAAAATATGATCCGACGAATTCATTGGGCTACAAGCGCTCAACCGGCATGGTCATATTTTTATATGAGCACGCTCTATGTGCTATTTTTCTTTACTCTCCTTCTCTCTTTTTTTCTCTCTCACTCTATGCGACGATCCCATCTGCCCTTCTTAGTAAAAGTATGCCTAACTCTTAAACGGCTTTGCCATTCTCATGCTAAATTTTAGTGTTTTCGTAATAATTTTTGGGAAGGGTATGAAAGCGCTGATGTGCATAAGCATTACTTTTTCGCGATGAGCATGCACGTACACATTTACTGCGTCTTGCTACATGTATGAGCAGTTATGTGACTGTGTGCGAAACTTTCAGTGTCTGTAAAAATTGTAGGGACCAACATTTGCAGGGATATTGTTTGATATTTTTTCCGGACAAAGCGCTTAAAAACAGGACAGATCCGTCCGGAAAAAGGACAAATTGGCATTAAACTTGGGTAAATCTAGCTCATTGAGGTGAGCCAGCTCACTCGCTCTTTTTTGTGAAGTGAGCCAGCTCACTCATATGGCTCAGTGGCTCACTTGCTGATAGCTCAAGAGCCCATAATGATCGCAAGCAACTTGAAAAAACTGAAAAATACGTTACGCTTTAAAAATAAAGAGACATTTAAAATTTGTTCTTAAAAGTAATAGAACAAACTAATAAAAAATATATTTTGTAGCTTCCTTCATTGGGCATATAAAAAACTAAAATTAAAAATACAAAAAATACATCAACAAATAAAAAAAGGCATTCTTTGAGATCCGTTCATTGGGGTGTATTATAGTATATGTGTGTAGATGATATCTGGGCTATAAAAAAAAGGCAACGATTAGGTATACAGTTTGTGAATTTAAAACAATACAGTACATGCAACAACATCAGGCTTTCCACGTTCTTTGGTTTTATCAAAGACCTTCGTTTTCGCAGTGAAAACCTGCGCTGGAAAAAATGCGCTCACAAGTGAGCAAGTGAGGCAAAGTAAGCAAGTGAGTCAAAGTGAGCCAAAGCATTAACCATACAACACATAGACTGGACAACTGGAACAAGTTAATGTTCACACTTATTTTTTGACTTTAGAACCCCCTCATCTTCGTATTTGCTCGGGTTTTTACTTTTAGGGTCGGGGGAGAAAAATTGCTGATGGCCAAATCATTCCGTTTCGAGCGCTCGACGGTGACGGTCGATTTTCCAAAAAGGTCTGACATGTGCCGCTCTTTCCCTTGCTTTCTTTCTCTTTCTGCCCCATGCTTTTTACTCTCTACTCTCTTCTCACAAAAATATATGTATGTATGCTGGCACAAACAGCAAGCAGCTCACAAAAATTAAAATTTCTTCTCGACTCGCGATCCCATTGGTTCCCTTCTGAGCGAAGAGTATACCGAATTCTTAAACTGCTTTGCCATGCTCATGCAAAATGTTAGCGTTTTTATGATTATTTGTGGAAAGGGTATGAAAGTTTTGATGTGCATTACGAATATTATTTCCCTATGACCATACACACACACATTTACACTTCCTCGCTATATGTGTAAGCATTTATGTGCTTGTGTGCGATAGATATTCCTGCTACCTGTAGCACTATTAGAACCCCCAGCAGTTGATGTTCGTTCGGTTGGGTAGCGAAGTGAGTTTGCATACATACACACATTTACACTTCCTCGCTATATGTTTTTTTTTTTTTTTTTTTTTTTTTTTTTTTTTTTTTTTTTGTATTCGTTTATTAACAAAATTATATTATATTATTACATTAAGTTATTTAGCTGAGGCGACTAGAGATAGCGACTAGTGATAGCGCCAGATGCTTGCGGGACGGCCGTAAAGCATTGCTTCGCAAGCGCTTTGCACTATGTTAGGCTGGGACACCTCGTCTTCTTATCCGCTCAACTCTGCGGAGCTCCGTCATGACCGTGGCTGCGAAGGTGCTTGTTAGATTCCAAGCTGCCTCCGATTCCAGCATGATGTTGACGATATTGTCCGTTCCAATGGAACGGCCAACTGCCTCTTCTAGGCAACGCCTCTCCTCCTGGAAGCGTCCACACTCAAACAGAACGTGTTTGGCATCTTCTACCAGTCCTAGTCCGCACCATGGGCATTCGTCAGTTTCGTCGTGGCCAAAGCGCTTCAGATAGCTCCGAAAGCATCCATGTCCCGTGAGAATCTGCGAAAGATAAAAATTAACCTCACCGTGTTTACGGATTAGCCAAGGATCATCGCCCTTTTGTTGAGCGGTTCCACCTTCTTTGCCATCGTGCAGTGCTGTTTGCCCTCATAACGTTGCGTCGTACGGGCTCATGTGTGTTCCGCTCCACGGCTTCGGCAACCAAGTCCTCCAGTGGTACCATTCCGGCAATGACGAGCGCTGCGTCATCGGAAACTGTCCTGAAAGCGCAGCTGACTCTGATTGCGCTCAATCTGTAGATGGCGCAAATTCCTCGGCTGTAGCTCGGCATTGCCATCGCACTTGACCATATCGGTGCAGCATAGAGAATGACGGACCTAATGACGCTCATTAGGAGGAGACGTCGTTGTTGCCTTGGTCCCCGCGTGTTGAGCATAATTCTTGAGAGAGCTCTACAAGAATCAGCTGCTTTTTTATGCACATATTCTAAGTGCTCGCGGAAAGTTAATCTCGTGTCTATCATGACGCCAAGATACTTTATCGCCCTCTTAGATGCGATGGTAACGTTGCCGATCTTTATATTGGCAGTTTCCACTCTCTTGCGACTGCTGACTAGGACGACTTCCGTTTTGTGCGCCGCTAGCTCTAGTCCAGCTCCAGACAACCAGCTTCGTATGCGATTGATACTTGCGCTGCACATATCCTCAGTATCTTTAAGCTCCTTTCCTATGGTGACGACTGCTACATCATCAGCAAAGCCAATGGTGTGCGCACCTGCTGGTAGTTCCAAGCGCAGTACGCCGTCGTACATCATATTCCATAGGAGAGGCCCCAGCACTGAACCTTGGGGGACTCCAGCTGACACTATATGAGTTTGGGGACCCTCACTCGTATTGTATATTAGTGTTCTTCCTCTGAAGTAGCTCCTCACTATTTCTTTTAGATATTTAGGGATATTATATTGTGACATCGCATCCAGTATCATATCCCAACTAGCTGTGTTGAAGGCATTCTTCACATCAAGAGTCGCAATGATGCAGTAGTGCTTCGTCCCGTGCTTCCATCTGGTGCCTTGGATGGCGGAAGCTGCCAGGCCGACAACTTTATCAAGCGCATCTGCTGTTGAACGGGCCTTCCGAAAACCAAATTGGTTAGGTGAAAGGCCTCCGGCGCTATCAATGGCACTCTCCAGCCTAGAGCAAATCAGTTTCTCAAACACCTTTCCCATGGTGTCTAAGAGACAGATAGGTCTATATGCAGATGGCTCATCCGGTGGTTTGCCAGCCTTAGGTAGCAATACCAAGTTCTGAATTTTCCATATTGCGGGGAACGTCTCATGAATTATACATTCGTTGTATAATTCCGCGAACGCGCTTGGGTGCAAGGCGAGGGCTAGCTTTAGCGCACGATTTGGGATCCCGTCTGGCCCTGGGGCTGAGTTAGGTCTAAGACCTCTGAGAGCTACTAATATCTCCTCGTCCGTAACTAAGTCAATCTGAGTGCTCGTTGAGCCCTGCTCGGCAGACATGGTCTCAGGGGCATGAATGGAGCTTAGTCGTTCTGGAAAGAGTGTTTCCACAATCGATTTAAGCTCCAAACGATCCATAGGCTGCACCTGATTACCTGCGTATAGTCTTTTAACCACTATCTTATATGCCCTGCCCCAAGGGTCATATTCGGCTGAGTCGCACAATTCTAAGAAGCACTCTCTTTTGCTTGCCCGAATGGCCTTCTTCAACTGTTTTCTAGCCGCCTGGTATGCTATTTGCTTTTCTACATATGTGGTCCTACCACGGGCACGTTGGTAGCTTCTTCTCGCCTGGATGCATTTGCGTCGAATGTCACCTATTTGTGCATTCCACCAATACATAGGCGTTTGTTGTCGCATGAACCGCTTGCGGCGTAGCATGCTACTACTGCAGGCACTCTGAATTTGGGCTACCATTTGGCATGCTCTGGCCTCAGCATTGCCAGATGTGCCCAGCGACTGAATGGCCACTGAAAAGGCCAAGGGATTGAAAGTATCCAGCTGATACGATTCCCTCCACAAGTTTGGCGCCCTGGCAAGTGGCTCCCCTATTGTGAACAGAAGTGCCGTATGATCGCTGCCCGTATAACTATCGCAATGACTCCATGATGCTTCCCGAAAAAGGGATGAAGTGACAAAAGTAATGTCAATTACTGATCCGTATCCAGCCCTACTGAAGGTGTACTCTTGGCCAGTATTGAGCAGTGCAACATCTAATGTCGCGAAGATCTCCAGAAGGATACGGCCTCTGGTATTAGTTGTGTGGCTACCCCATTCTAACGCCCATGAATTGAAGTCGCCTGCTATAATGGCCTTCCGACCCCTAGCATCCACGGCAAGCTCATCGAGCGTCGCTGTGAAATCGCTGAGCTGCATGCTGGGGGCCAGGTAGCAACTGTATAGCCATAAGTTACCGTATCGGCCGCGTACGAATCCATTGGCTTAACATCTGAAAGCACATTCGTTGAACCGCCACATGCCCATAGCGCTGCTTTGCCAGTACTGTCTGTTGCCCACGTTCTGGGACAGCTGTTCTTACAGTGATGAGGTTCACTGAGAAAGGCTACATCTATAAATTTTTCTCTTACAGTCTGCTCTAGTAGATCTTGCGCAGCTATACAATGATTTAAGTTAAGTTGAAGAAACCTTAACATTTCATTTTACGCGCAGCTTCACGGTAGGATGGGCACTTGAAGCTGCCTGCTGAATGATCCGTCTGCTTTTCGCCTTTACGGACGCAGAGGCTACTTTTGGGCGGCTTGGTGCATGCTTTTGCACTATGACCCATCTCGCCACATTCTAAACAGGCACCCTTCAGATCACAGTCGCTAGCGCAGTTAGCGGCTATATGACCGTAATCGAGGCACTTGAAGCAGCGTTTAGGCTGGTCCACGGCTCGGATACGGCATACTACCCATCCTATCCTAATTTTGGACAACTCGAGCAGAGTTTTGGCTTTCCCAACTGGGAGGGCAACTGTAGCTCTTTGCTGTCCCCCGTAAGCTGACCGAAGCGATTTAATGACCGTAATGGGGAGTGAGCTATCTTTCAACTCCACCCTAATTGCCTCTATTATCTCCTCTTTGCTCGCTAGTTCATCAAGATCACGAATCTCAATGTGTGCCGTTTCGGTAAGTGTTTTAACTACCGCTCTGTCGCCCATGCCTTGCCTACAGCCTCGTGAAGAGCATCTGCACTATGCTCCGGCTTCCTGCTTAGTTGCAACAGGAGGTCCCTCTTAGCTGTCTTTCTGATCCCTTGAACATCGCCACTCAGATGTTTTAAATTTGGTTCGCTCTTAACTACGCGAAGCATGTCCGCATAGCTGCACCCGCCTACGCCAGAGATCGCAATTGCGTCAGTTCTGGGCCGCTTTTGTATGGGCTTGCGACCCTTGACGACCGTCCAGCTACTCTTGCTAGTCTGTGGATCTGCTTGATTGGCATTCCTAACTGCCGCACCTATTGCTATTGGTTCTACCGTTACGCTTCTGTTGGGCCTCGACTTTTTTGAAGGAGTTTTCCTCACTTCGGCGGCTACTTCCCTTGGCCGTTTGGGCGTATTGCTACTCTTTTGAGCACTAATGCTCGCTTTATGGACTTTCTCCACTGCTTTCTAGGGCATTTATATGCCGCTGACCACCAAATGAAGCAGACAAGCCCTCTAAGGTAACTCCTATTTGAGCTAACGCTTCCTTTAAGAACTTCGGTGCCTGGCAAACAGCCACGGTGCAGAGTACGGTCGGTGTTTTCGCGGTCCAGTATTCGATATTTTGTTTTCGCTGTAAAAGTGGAAATAATTAAAGACAACATGTATGCTGCGGATTATACTTACCCAGCTGTTCCAAAGACTGCGAGAAAAACACTTAAAACGTGTTGAACGCTTTGTGGCGGCGTCGCGAAGTATCCGCTTCGCCGAGTGTGGTGCAAGAGAGGGGGGGGGGGTGGGGGGGGGGGGGGGGGCCAGTAAGTAGTGTCATTTTTGGCTTTCCATCTCTTTTCCTCGACACAGGGCGGGAAAGCGTTGAACTTGTGCTTGTGTGCCACAATTGTCACACTTGCACAAATAATAACAATCAGGTGCACAGCTGTTAGTAGTGCTGGAAATCGCAGCGGACATTCTAACCTTTTTGAGTAACCTAACAATTTTGAGTAGTTTGGTCTTAGCAAAGACAACAACCTAACTTCTGAGGCGAAGTTACAGTAGCTAAAGTACTGAATACTTTTAGACGCAGTCTAAAGTAGTGCATACTTCCGGGCTCCTAGTGTCTCGAAGCTAAACTGTGTTTTAAATTAGTGGGGTCACTAAATTCAAATTTTAGTAGCCATTGCCCACTACAGGCTACACGCCGCGGTAGTCGGAGCAGGTATGGAGGCCATGATTTAGGATGAGCTGCAAGCTTTCGCGCGCCGCTCTTCGCTACAGCGGTCACCGCAGCAACAATTGAGGGCGTTGCCGCAGCCGGTAGCACCCAGTCAGTCCTCAGTGGCTGTTTGCCAGGCACCGAAGTCCTTAAAGGAAGCGTTAGCTCAAATAGGAGTTACCTTGGAGGGCTTGTCTGCTTTATTGGTGGTCAGCGGCATATAAATGCCCCTAATGAGAGAGGAGTTGACCAAACTGGTCAATCTTCACAAGGCGGCCAAAAAGTTCTGCGACCGCACAGTTAAAAACTGCGAGGTGCAGACCACGCCGCCCAAGAAAGCTGTGGAGAAAGTCCATAAAGCGAGCATTAGTGCTCAAAAGAGTAGCAATACGCCCAAACGGCCAAGGGAAGTAGCCGCCGAAGTGAAGAGAACTCCTTCAAAAAAGTCGAGGCCCAACAGAAGCGTAACGGTAGAACCAATAGCAATAGGTGCGGCAGTTAGGAATGCAAATCAAGCAGATCCACAGACTAGCAAGAGTAGCTGGACGGTCGTCAAGGGTCGCAAGCCCATACAAAAGCGGCCCAGAACTGACGCAATTGCGATCTCTGGCGTAGGCGGGTGCAGCTATGCGGGCATGCTTCGCGTAGTTAAGAGCGACCCAAATTTAAAACATCTGAGTGGCGATGTTCAAAGGTTCAGAAAGGTAGCTAAGGGGGACCTCCTGTTGCAACTAAGCAGGAAGCCGGAGCATAGTGCAGATGCTCTTCACGAGGCTGTAGGCAAGGCATTGGGCGACAGAGCGGTAGTTAAAACACTTACCGAAACGGCACACATTGAGATTCGTGATCTTGATGAACTAGCGAGCAAAGAGGAGATAATAGAGGCAATTAGGGTGGAGTTGAAAGATAGCTCACTCCCCATTACGGTCATTAAATCGCTTCGGTCAGCTTACGGGGGACAGCAAAGAGCTACAGTTGCCCCCCCAGTTGGGAAAGCCAAAACTCTGCTCGAGTTGTCCAAAATTAGGATAGGATGGGTAGTATGCCGTATCCGAGCCGTGGACCAGCCTAAACGCTGCTTCAAGTGCCTCGATTACGGTCATATAGCCGCTAACTGCGCTAGCGACTGTGATCTGAACGGTGCCTGTTACAGGTGTGGCGAGATGGGTCATAGTGCAAAAGCATGCACCAAGCCGCCCAAATGTAGCGTCTGCGTCCGTAAAGGCGAAAAGCAGACGGATCATTCAGCAGGCAGCTTCAAGTGCCCATCCTACCGTGAAGCTGCGCGTAAAATGAAATGTTAAGGTTTCTTCAACTTAACTTAAATCATTGTATAGCTGCGCAAGACCTACTAGAGCAGACTGTAAGAGAAAAATTTATAGATGTAGCCTTTCTCAGTGAACCTCATCACCGTAAGACCAGCTGTCCCAGAACGTTGGCAACAGACAGTACTGGCAAAGCAGCGCTATGGGCATGTGGCTGTTCAACGAATGAGCTTTCAGATGTTAAGCCATTCAATGGATTCGTACGCGGCCGATACGGTAACTTATGGCTATACAGTTGCTACCTGGCCCCCAGCATGCAGCTCAGCGATTTCACAGCGACGCTCGATGAGCTTGCCGTGGATGCTAGGGGTCGGAAGGCCATTATAGCAGGCGACTTCAATTCATGGGCGTTAGAATGGGGTAGCCACACAACTAATACCAGAGGCCGTATCCTTCTGGAGATCTTCGCGACATTAGATGTTGCACTGCTCAATACTGGCCAAGAGTACACCTTCAGTAGGGCTGGATACGGATCAGTAATTGACATTACTTTGTCACTTCATCCCTTTTTCGGGAAGCATCATGGAGTCATTGCGATAGTTATACGGGCAGCGATCATACGGCACTTCTGTTCACAATAGGGGAGCCACTTGCCAGGGCGCCAAACTTGTGGAGGGAATCGTATCAGCTGGATACTTTCAATCCCTTGGCCTTTTCAGTGGCCATTCAGTCGCTGGGCACATCTGGCAATGCTGAGGCCAGAGCATGCCAAATGGTAGCCCAAATTCAGAGTGCCTGCAGTAGTAGCATGCTACGCCGCAAGCGGTTCATGCGACAACAAACGCCTATGTATTGGTGGAATGCACAAATAGGTGACATTCGACGCAAATGCATCCAAGCGAGAAGAAGCTACCAACGTGCCCGTGGTAGGACCACATATGTAGAAAAGCAAATAGCATACCAGGCGGCTAGAAGACAGTTGAAGAAGGCCATTCGGGCAAGCAAAAGAGAGTGCTTCTTAGAATTGTGCGACTCAGCCGAATATGACCCTTGGGGCAGGGCATATAAGATAGTGGTTAAAAGACTATACGCAGGTAATCAGGTGCAGCCTATGGATCGTTCGGAGCTTAAATCGATGTGGAAACACTCCTTTCCAGAAAGACTTAAGCTCCATTCATGCCCCTGAGACCATGTCTGCCGAGCAGGGCTCAACGAGCACTCAGATTGACTTAGTTACGGACGAGGAGATATTAGTAGCTCTCAGAGGTCTTAGACATAACTTAGCTCCAGGGCCAGACGGGATCCCAAATCGTGCGCTAAAGCTAGCCCTCGCCTTGCACCCAAGCGCGTTCGCGGAATTATACAACGAATGTATAATTCATGAGACGTTCCCCGCAATATGGAAAATTCAGAACTTGGTATTGCTACCTAAGACTGGCAAACCACCGGATGTGCCATCTTCATATAGACCTATCTGTCTCTTAGACACCATGGGAAAGGTGTTTGAGAAACTGATTTGCTCTAGGCTGGAGAGTGCCATTGATAGCGCCGGAGGCCTTTCACCTAACCAATTTGGTTTTCGGAAGGCCCGTTCAACAGCAGATGCGCTTGATAAAGTTGTCGGCCTGGCAGCTTCCGCCATCCAAGGCACCAGATGGAAACACAGGACGAAGCACTACTGCATCTTGATGTGAAGAATGCCTTCAACACAGCTAGTTGGGGTATGATACTGGATGCGATGTCACAATATAATATCCCTAAATATCTAAAAGAAATAGTGAGGAGCTACTTCAGAGGAAGAACACTAATATACAATACGAGTGAGGGTCCCCAAACTCATATAGTGTCAGCTGGAGTCCCCCAAGGTTCAGTGCTTGGGCCTCTCCTATGGAATATGATGTACGACGGCGTACTGCGCTTGGAACTACCAGCAGGTGCGAACACCATTGGCTTTGCTGATGATGTAGCAGTCGTCACCATAAAGATACTGAGGATATGTGCAGCGCAAGTATCAATCGCATACGAAGCTGGTTGTCTGGAGCTGGACTAGAGCTAGCGGCGCACAAAACGGAAGTCGTCCTAGTCAGCAGTCGCAAGAGAGTGGAAACTGCCAATATAAAGATCGGCAACGTTACTATCGCATCTAAGAGGGCGATAAAGTATCTTGGCGTCATGATAGACACGAGATTAACTTTCCGCGAGCACTTAGAATATGTGCATAAAAAAGCAGCTGATTCTTGTAGAGCTCTCTCAAGAATTATGCTCAACACGCGGGGACCAAGGCAACAACGACGTCTCCTCCTAATGAGCGTCATTAGGTCCGTCATTCTCTATGCTGCACCGATATGGTCAAGTGCGATGGCAACGCCGAGCTACAGCCGAGGCATTTGCGCCATCTACAGATTGAGCGCAATCAGAGTCAGCTGCGCTTTCAGGACAGTTTCCGATGACGCAGCGCTCGTCATTGCCGGAATGGTACCACTGGAGGACTTGGTTGCCGAAGCCGTGGAGCGGAACACACATGAGCCCGTACGACGCAACGTTATCAGGGCAAACAGCACTGCACGATGGCAAAGAAGGTGGAACCGCTCAACAAAAGGGCGATGGACCCACACGCTCATCCCGGAGCTTGATCCTTGGCTAATCCGTAAACACGGTGAGGTTAATTTTTATCTTTCGCAGATTCTCACGGGACATGGATGCTTTCGGAGCTATCTGAAGCGCTTTGGCCACGACGAAACTGACGAATGCCCATGGTGCGGACTAGGACTGGTAGAAGATGCCAAACACGTTCTGTTTGAGTGTGGACGCTTCCAGGAGGAGAGGCGTTGCCTAGAAGAGGCAGTTGGCCGTTCCATTGGAACGGACAATATCGTCAACATCATGCTGGAATCGGAGGCAGCTTGGAATCTAACAAGCACCTTCGCAGCCACGGTCATGACGGAGCTCCGCAGAGTTGAGCGGATAAGAAGACGAGGTGTCCCAGCCTAAGATAGTGCAAAGCGCTTGCGAAGCAATGCTTTACGGCCGTCCCGCAAGCATCTTGCGCTATCACTAGTCGCTATCTCTAGTCGCCTCAGCTAAATAACTTAATGTAATAATATAATATAATTTTGTTAATAAACGAATACAAAAAAAAAAAAAAAAAAAAAAAAAAAAAAAAAAAAAAACATAGCGAGGAAGTGTAAATGTGTGTATGTATGCAAACTCACTTCGCTACCCAACCGAACGAACATCAACTGCTGGGGGTTCTAATAGTGCTACAGGTAGCAGGAATATCTATCGCACACAAGCACATAAATGCCTACACATATAGCGAGGAAGTGTAAATGTGTGTGTGTATGGTCATCGGGAAATAATATTCGTAATGCACATCAACACTTTTATACCCTTTCCACAAATAATAAAAACGCTAACATTTTGCATGAGCATGGCAAAGCAGTTTAAGAATTCGGTATACTCTTCGCTCAGAAGGGAACCAATGGGATCGCGAGTCGAGAAGAAATTTAAATTTTTGTGAGCTGCTTGCTGTTTGTGCCAGCAGCATACATATATTTTTGTGATAAGAGAGCAGAGAGTAAAAAGCATGGAGCAGAAAGATAGAGCAAGGGAAAGAGCGGCACATGTCAGGCATTTTTGGAAAATCGACCGTCACCGTCGAGCGCTCGAAGCGGAATGATTTTGCCATCAGCAATTTTTCTCCCCCGACCCTAAAAGTAAAAACCCGAGCAAATACGAAGTTGAGGGGGTTCTAAAGTCAAAAAATAAGTGTGCACATTAACTTGTTCCAGTTGTCCAGTCTATGTGTTGTATGGTTAGTGGTTTAGCTAACGATTACATGTTGTTTTCAAAAGACCTAGGTTCGAATCCCGCTGGAAACTTTTTATTTATTAATCGAAAACTTATAAATTTTATTTTTAAATTCTTTAATATTATTATATTTATGTTAAAATGATTTCTGCCATCTTAGCAATTGCTACTAAGCTACTATATGCATGAATTATGCAGTTGGCCACAACAAACTTCTTTGCCGATTTGCCACGCCCCCAGTGGGCGTAGAGGCATAGTTTTTTGCCAGTTCTTAGAAAGGGCCGACGTTAACATGACTGCAAAATTTGGTTGCTTACATTCCAAAAATGCGAAAATTACAGGGTATTTTTCGATATGACACGCCCCCAAAGAGGCTGAAAAATTATTTTTACGTCATCGATAGAGGAGAACATTAGTAACTCAACCATGCAATTTTCAAGCTTCTAGCTCTAAAACTGTAGGAGATATAAACTTTTGCGGTTTGCCACGCCCCCTGTGGGCGTAGATAAATATAGCACAATTTGAAAAATCACCATATATTCAGGTCCGATTTGCCACGCCCCGAATGGGCATAGACTAGAGCTGGGAAATCCATCGGGGGCTCCATCGATGGTATCGATGGAACTTGTGAACTACGATAGATCGATCGAAAATTTTCGATTTCGATATCGAACTTGTTGTGAGCGTGGTTATGTCAGTAAGAATAAATTGCAATCCTTTTTTATTAATTGCAATTTAACAATTTTCAACAGTTAAAAAGTAAGGTACATAATAGATAATAGCAATGAAAAAATTCTTACAGTCCTCCGTAAGTATTTTACACAGATATAATTGTAGGCCCTTGTGAATGTTAAAGTATACATATTTACATATGCATGTATTAGAAAATATTTATTGCAGCAAGCTCTGCTGAATCAGAAAGATCGTTTAGCATAGCAAGAGCGATTGCTTCGGGTCGAAGGTCAAGTTTAAAGCCACTATAGTCAGCAAATTGGTTTTTATGAACAAAAACCAATGACTAATAATAATTAATAGACTTAATTTGGAGATCTCCAAAATTGTTGTCATTTATAAATTTATTTTGTTTTTATTTATTACTTTTCTTACACAATAAGTGATTCTTTTTGACATTATTCAATATGTTAAGTTATCAAAAATAAGTTATTTTCTTTTAAGCACAAGTGATTCTCATAGATATACGTAGATATATTGAATTTATATCTTTTTATCTTTATTTTTGTTTGCGCGGAGATCCTTTGTTTTCTTTGAAAAGTTATAAAATTACTTTAAAATCTTAATTACCCATTTTGAATTTTATTCGTGGGGCTTAAACATCTTCAAAACAATGTTTAAAACCTTAAACTAGTTTTAAAAAGGCCTTTTAAATTACCGATGGAAACATCGATATATCGATGGTGTGGTCCATCGATGGATAAAAACTTAATATTCGATAGTATCGATGGTTTTTTCCATCGCTGCAAAATCCATCGAGTGGTGCCTCCATCGACGGATTCCCAGCTCTAGCATAGACATATAACTTTTTGATCGATCTTCTTAGAATCATACCATTAACTCACATGCAAAATTTCAGCGTTCTAGCTTTAACGGTGAGGAAGATACGTATTTCCCGATTTGCCACGCCCCCAATGGGCGTAGATATATCCGCCATAGCTTTTTGAACTTGGGTTGTCCCCCCCGAGTATACATATCAAATTGCAACTCTCTAGCTCATCTAGCATGATAACTTGACTATGGGCGGAAGAGTTTTCCGATTTGCCACGCCCCTAGTGGGCGGATCGGGAAAATTTTTACACTTTATAATTCGGGAGCATATATGAGTATATGTTTAAAATTTCAAGTCTCTAATAGCGCCGAAAAATATTGCGTTCATACGGACAGACGGGCGGACGGACAGCAAGACGGATATTGCACAAACCCAATATACTTTCTTCCCTTTGGGAACAAAGTATAAAAACGAAACTACGAATTATAAGAGGTTTCGAAACGATTCATAAGAGGCAGTATCATGGCCGAGTAGGTAGAAAATTACGAATTGACGAGGGGACCAAAATGTATGGAATTTTTACGAATTAACTTCTTTTTTTTTTCAATGGACCAAAAGTTTCTTACGAAATATTGAGGTTTTCGATTTAGCGGGGTACGAATTATCGAGACTCGACTGTACATTACTAGTTTTTTATACTCTGAACCCATTAAAAATGGGAATTCAGGGTATAATGGTTTTGTGAAAATGTATGTAACAGGCAGATGGAGACGTCGCAGACCCCATAAAGTATATATATTCTTGATCTGCATAAAAAAATAAGTTGATCTAGCCCTGTCCGTCCGTCCGTCTATCCGTCCGTCCATATGAACGTCGAGTTTTCGGAAACTACAAAGGCTAGAGAGCTAAAATTTCACATGAACACTCTTATGTTAGCTACGCAATACGAGTTTATTTTATTTTTTCGATAACTCATCCCATTTCCAAATTATCGATAAAAAATTCGTTTCCATTTTTTAAGTTTTTTTGGGTATAACTTCTACACCGTTTTAGCTAAAAACTTCAAATTTATTTATTTAGATAGATATTATGGATACGCAGATTATGTGATTTTAGATGCCACGCCCCCTTCGCCTCAATTTGTTAACGCATTTCAAATACTAGAGACTTGTAATTCGGCACATAGATTTAGTTACTCCTAATGTACTCTGAAAATTTCATGAAGATCGTCCATCTAGAAATGGAGTTATAAGCGTACAAAGTTCAGCCCAACCCACCCCCCAGCCAAGGCAACAACTGCGCAGTTAGCAGAGCGCTCGCTTATACTCATCACTTTTTTTTGGCAGGGTTCAGGGTATCTCGTAGTCGAGCCGTCTCGACTAGAGCCTTCTTACTTATTTAGTATTTGTACTTCCAGGACGTGAGTCAAACTTTACGGGTATATGTCGATTTTAGAGCTCTCAGCTTATTTGATACAGTCTGTTTTATGTACCTAAAATGGCCATATACAAAGCGTTATTTGTCTTTCGCGCAGTTTGCTATGTTTGGTTAATATAGAAGACAATTTTTTTTGCGATCTGCAATACCTTGACACACTAGGAAAAAAAATATTGTACAATGATT
The DNA here is from genome assembly GCA_030914335.1 of Drosophila borborema. Taxonomy (NCBI): domain Eukaryota; kingdom Metazoa; phylum Arthropoda; class Insecta; order Diptera; family Drosophilidae; genus Drosophila; species Drosophila borborema. The sequence continues at coordinate 8,668,388 of JAUESP010000304.1, forward strand.
TCAAACTACTAGTAGCTCGAAAGAAGCCGTTTTAAACAGAGAAGAATGATCTAAGCAGACTAGCCTTTCATAAGGAGCACATTTTGAAGGATTCATCGTTTTGGAACATTTTAATTTTCTCAGAGGAGTCAAAATTTAATATTTTTAGCTCCGGCAGAATGTTTTATGTGTGGAGAAATCCGAATACTGGCTCAACAAAGAAAACCTTAAAGCAACAGTGAAGCATGGCTGTGTCCACAGTATGGCTTGCGCTTATATGTCTGCAGTCTGAGTCGGTAGAGGGAAAGAAGACCCAAAGAGAACCTTACTGAAGGAGTAGCGGAAAAACCGCCAAGCTATACCCAAAACCTGCTATGATGAAAGCTAAGGAAATGCACACCAAACAGTAAATTAAAAGCTAACCTTCAATTTTAGCATTTTACTGACACTTTATCAAATAAGCTGTGAGGGAATTTTTGTGTAATATTTTGTTTTTTATTTAAATTTTTTTTTTTTTTTTTTGATGTTGAACAGCATTATTTTTAAATAAAATCTTTTGTTTTATAAAACAAGGAATTGCCCCCTTTAAAGTGACATTAAAAGTATTTCGATATCATTTATAGTTTTTGAATTACAGCAAGAGAAAATTTTAAAATTTAAGTGTATCAAATAAGCTGTGAGCCACTGTATACTGAAGTTGAAGAATCGAATAAATGTCGCGACTTTGCTAACGGCAACACTAATATAAATTAAAGGACGAAGCCAAAGTAAAATTATGACCACTTGCTTTATTGAATATTAGACTAAAAATTGTGTGTTATAAAATGTTTGTAACTTTCGCGTGATGCATGTTGCTGGCAACAAATGTTTACTCGTGTGATGCATGTTGCTTGAGCCGATTTTATGCTGATTATGCTTTATTTCAATCGATGCCAATCGATGGGGGAGAAGCGCCGTTTTGGCTGCTCTTTGTTTAAAATTACTGAGCTTGGGAATATTTATGTTAATGATTTGGCTATGGAAATAGCTTTTGGATATTGTGAACGTAATCAGTATGATTATGTCACTAAATATATGTATGTACATATGTGTACACAACACAAGCCAGCATCGCACAAAAATTGAAATTTGTTCGCTAGGCGATATTCGCGACGATCCCATCTTCCCTTCTGAGTAAGAGTATGTCGAAATCTTCAAAAGGTTTGCCAAGCCCATGCAAAATTTTAGTGTTTTCATGATTATTTTTTGGAAGGGTATGAAACCGTGCATGTGCTTGCTCATCGCGAAAAAGTATTGCTTAAGCACATCAGTGCTTTCATTTCATTCAACTAGCACATAACATCGGCTCATATGAAAATATGACCATATCGGTTGAGCGTTTGCAGCGCAATGAATTCGTTGTATCATATCTTGACTGACTGAGCCAGTAGAGCCAACGCCGAATAAATACGAAGTTGACTGGTGCGTTCGCACATATTTTGGTGCGTGGAAAAATTTTGTTTTGTTTCATAAAATATTTATATACAACTTTTAGTATCTTGTTCCGGTCACAATCACCAAAAACATTTAAAGAGCTGTCAAACACTATAAAGTATTTCATATAATCGAACCACTGAGTTAAATATAAGTTTGGGTATCTTAATCGTAATTTGAGGAGACGATGACAAAAAAGTATAGAAAATGCAAACTGTAAGAATAACTAGTTTTATATAGGTTGCTGAATTGCTAAAAAGTAATTATAAATTCCTATATTTGTGGCTATTGCCCATATGAAGAGACGCTTGCATATGTTGTATTCAGGGATGCCAAGTCCAAATTTGAGAAATACGTAGCCAGCCTCCAAAATCTACGTGTTTTTCTGTAGCACAATTTTGCTGAAATACGTAGATCTGCGTACTCTTTTTTAAAGCTTAAAAACAATTTACAAACTATACATATTAATTTATGTACACGTTTTACAAAAATGTATACATGTTTTGATTAAAATATCTTAGGTGTTTGTCAGAAGGCTCTAAGTTTTCCTTGAATCCACTTTTGGTGTGAAGCAATCCTTCTTAAAGTCTCCGTGTCTAATATGTTTCTGTTATTTGTCTTAATTAAATTAATCTCAACATTAGCAAAACAAGCAAATTTTGGGTTAACTCCGTCGAGATGGGAAACATGTGGGTTGAATTTCCCTGTCTTACGTTTGAAACGCCAAAAGTCGTCTGGCGGTACCGCTTCCTCCTCTTTGAAGGTATTTTGTAGTTGCCATAAACTTTCAATATATAATAGAAGGCAGGAGTTTTGAATGTCGATGATTTCATCCCGTTCCAGATTATGATTTTTTTTTGTCAACAAAACCGCAAAGTTTTTTTCGAAATACATATTTTTTAAGGGCAAGTGGTTGTCATCGTTGGCGAAATCAATCTTTAGTAATTCTTCATCAGGTAATAATAAAAACTCAGATTTTAGAAAGCACTCCACTATTGTCTTGTAAACTGCAAGAACATTTTCGCAGAACAAATACAATTTTCGACTGACTGCATTTCCTTGTTTAAATTGTTGAAATACGGCAGCACAAATTTCAGAAATTTCAGAAATTCCAAATACAGTTCTGTCGTCGAATCTAAGCACATTTGGAGAATCGGCTTTACAGATTTTAACTGGTCATTCAATGCAGCTCCTTGAAAGTAAAGTTTTAACGCAGGAAGTTGTTCTATAACAGCCTTTCAACTACCTTGTTTGTCCGATATGTAAAAGTTTGTGTGGTTTCACATTAACGAAATACTGAAACTCCTTATAGTCTCCGATACGTTTTGGGCTTTTTGATATAAAGTTATAGACATCTTTAGTGCTGCTAACCCAATATAAATCATATCTTTTTTATTTAATTCATAATATATTGATATTACCCAAAAATTTTAGTTTTTAGAGTATTTTGCAATATTTTTTAAAAGTACGTAGTTTTAGTCTCTTCACACGTAGATCTCTTTCAAAATACGGAGTTCCTCGTGAAAAGACGGAGGGTTGGCATACCTGGTTGTATTGTTTGAAAATACAGACTGTATGTTTTTATCGATAGTATCGAACTTTTCCCTTCTAAACATCGAAAATATCGAATGGCGCCACTATAGATAGTTTGCCAGTCTAGTTGTATGGTTAATGTTACGACTCTGCTCTCTGTTAAAAGTATCGGTATTTCTCACTGTTAAAAGACTGTTAATCGAATTACCTTCACCAATATCTGCCTAGAAAACGGATTTGAACACAAAAATATCCAAAACCCTTACATTTTCAGATTCGTGAACGAGCTGGAAAGAATGCAGTCATCTAAAATATCAATTATAGATAAGCTACTGGTGAAGCTGGTCCTGCTTCATAGTTCGATTGCCGGCATATGCTCTTATAAGGTGCCAACTGTTAAAGTGGATCCATTGTTAAACGGGTTTCGAGTGTCTATACCAGGTAATTAAATGTATCCTCTGAAGCTACACTTTCATCTCCAAATTGCTTTAAAGATGATCAAGACATTAAAAGCGTGGCTTTCCATATAAATCGTAATCGAAATTTTACGGGCTTTGAGGAAGGCGAGTTTAGCGCTCAAGTACGAGAGTCACAGGATGCACATTGGCAACATGATTTTGAGCGAGTACTTCTAAGGGCACATGATACGCTCTATATATGGACTAGCGTACAACATGGAAATGCCATATTTCGTGATCAGGGTCAAATGGTTCAGGTTTGTCAACTGTCTGGAATTCATTTACCTTCGAACTGTTTGAAGAAACATAATCTGAAAGGAGATACAACAGAAAAGAATAATGTAGATAACATGGAATCACCGGCAACGTCTTGCATATTGAAAAGCGAAACAATGATGTCACCTCCATCAATCCATCCGCTTTGCGCAGGTCAATTAATATTCGAGGAGGAATTCGACCAATTAAACGAGACTCGTTGGCTTCATGAAGTGCGGGCTCCACTTGACAGTAATGATGCTGAATTTGTGCTGTATGATGGAAAGGCACGCGTCCTTGATGGCCAACTGATTATCGAGACCAAACTGTGGTCCAGTTATCGACCGGACTTGCACATAACCAACTCTCAGTTAGATTTGTCTGATCGCTGCACAGGCACACATAATAAGCAAAAGGAATGCGTGCTGCAGACAAGTGGACCACTCATTATGCCCCCAGTGGTGGTTCCCCGCATAAGCACTAAGGAATCCTTTGCATTTAAATATGGTCGCATTGAAATACGCGCAAAGCTCCCTAAGGGCGATTGGTTGGTGCCGCTATTGCTGTTAGAACCGCTTATGGAGGCATATGGTCAATCTGCCTATGAATCTGGTGACCTGATTATGTTTATATATTTCTTGAATATTATTAATATTCAGTTTTATCAATTCTACGGTAGGGCAACTGCGTGTGGCCATGAATCGTGGCAATCAACAGCTACGTCTCCCACATGGTAAACTCATTGATGGACACACCATTTTCGCCGGAGCCGTACTTTCCACTGAAGCTGCTCAACGCGAAGATTTTATGGTCCAACAGCGACGCAGCGTACATTTTGGCGACGACTTTCACCTATACAGCCTCATTTGGAGCAGTCGAAGCTTGCGATTTTTCATTGATGCTCAGGAATACGGTGAACTTTTAACTGGTTTTGCGGAATCTAACCTAAATCCCAGTTGGCGTCGCGGAGGTCCCATGGCGCCTTTTGATCAAATGGCAAGTACTCTACATGAATCAAATCAAATAAGAAAAAAATCGGTAACTTATAAATTATTATATTATTATTATTATGAATTGGAAAGCCACTTCATTTATGGGATAAGATCGCCAAGATGTTACGGACTGTACGATAATCTAAAATTTTTAACGCACCAAAATTAAACTATTGTAGGCGTATCCATAATAAGGTTAAACCTGATATAGTTTTTACATATATTAAAATATTTTTTCGACAGCGGAAAACAAAATATAACGATGTATATGTCGCAGAGTCGTAAGTTTCCTAAAGCTGGTTTGCCAGTAAAGCGAATTCCAAACGGATCAATCCATGCTTCTTTTGCACACGCAATAGCACTATCGTTCCACGTTATAGCACAACAACTAACAGCAGTAATTATAATCGAATTCAAGAATGATTTCACAATATACCAAACTCATTATGCAGTTGCGTCTTGCAAGCACAGTGGTCAATCTATGTTCATAATGTGACAGATACGTACAATGGTCAAAATATGTTCATATTGTGACATAAATATTATAGAGACATTTCGAGACTCCGATAGTTGTACATAATATTACAATTTTTCATTTTTAATTTAGTTTTACATCACTCTGGGCCTCTCAGTTGGCGGCTTCGGCGACTTTGTTGACAAATTGCGGACTTCTAGCTTTGAAAAGCCTTGGATCAACAAACACCCACAAGCTAAACTTCATTTTTGGCAGAGCCAGGATCAATGGTTACCGACTTGGAAGCAACCGAAATTATTGGTCGATTATATTCGAGTATACGCCATATAAGAATAATAAAATTGCTCACTTATATATAAATAAAATTATACCTGTTATTATGCCCTGAGACCATTGAAAATGGGGAAATCAGGGTATAATGGTTTTGTTAAAAGTATGTAACAGGCAGAAGGAGGCATGACAGACCCCACAAAGTATATATATTCTTGATCAGGGTGACGAGCTGAGTCGATATAGCCATGTCCGTCAATCCGTATGTTTGAACGCGTTGATTTCCGAAGATATAAGAGCTGGAGACTTCATTCCTAAAATTCCATCGAACGAATTAATGTGGGTAGTAGATCTATTGAAAAGATTTGCTATTTTATAGACCTGGCGAAAATTATGCGTCTACGCCCACTGGGGGAGTGGAAAATCGGCAAATAAGTTTGTTGTGGCCAATTGCATAATTCATACTTATAATAGCTTAATAGTAATTGCTAAGATGGCAGAAAGCATTTTAACATAAATATACAAATATTAATGAATTTCAAAAATAAAATTTATAAGTTTTCGATTAATAAACAAAAAGTTTCCAGCGGGATTCGAATTTGAAAATAACATGTAATCGTTAGCTAAACCTAAATAAGTTCAATATTGATATTATAAAAAATATTGTAAATTTAATCTTAAGATAAATATTAATACACAACAATTTGAATAAAACTGAAGTCTCAGTTGTGTAAAGAATGGGAGTATAAACATTTAATTGTTGATTCTCCTATTTTAGGTTAGTAACCACGTGTCTTTGCATTGTAATAAAAGCTCTTATTTTAGACGAATCAAATGGTGTTGTTGCTCCTAGAGAGCCCCATCATCTTATATACATATAAAACGCAAATTCTAGCTTTCTTCGGAATGTGTTGTATAAACACGAACATAATCTATGACGAGCATGGGATGCTTCCACGTTTTGGTAATATTTAATAGTTTATCTTCGAATAATATTGGTCCTCTGGGCGAGTTTAAAAATGACAAATTTTCAGAATTAAAACTGTTTTCTGTGGGAAAATTCAGTGATCCTCCAGCAGTGAGACCCAGTACGATGTAATGCTGTAATAAATAGGTTAATTACCTACCATTATATACTTGAAAATCACTTACCTTATTTTTATTTATCTCAGCTAAAACAAACGGATTGTCAATTTCACCATAGATCTTATCATCTACTTTATATATAATTCGATCCCGGTGTCGTATCAATGTATAGCTATGAAAATGTTCTCCATAATGTGCCTCTCCCGTTTCGAGTTTACAGCTCTTTAGAGTTTCATGAGGATCGGTCACCTTGCTAAAGACGCTACCAAAAAGGATATTTCCGCCTAAAGCGTTGCTAGAGCTATCGAATATCTGAAGATTACCTCGCGAGTATGCGATCCGAATGTGGGGCACCAATTTATGTAACGATTCAAATTCAGCGTAGCTTGGATACAACAGTAAATCTAAAATATTAAAATTATTAGATAATTATTATTAATATTAAACAATTAATATATCTCTATTCGGGACTGCCAGACTTTATATTCAAAATGCACTTTTCTAAATGCACTTTCTCAATGAAATTAACGATGGCATCCAACAAAGTAAAAGTCTCCAGTAATTTAAGTTTGGTGGAAACTCATGTATATGTACATATACATATATATATAAATTTTTTGGTTGATTGAGAATATGTATATAGGGGTGTCACGCCTAATATTGCATGTTATACACATTTTCACAAAACCATTGTATTTTCAAACCAACAAACAATGGGTTAAGGCACTAATACAGCCACTAACCATACAACACATAGACGAGACATGGAACAAGATCTTTCCACGCACCAAAATATGAGCGAAGCGACCAGTCAACTTCATATTTGTTCGGTTTTGGCGCTACTAGCTCGAACAGTCAAAATATGATACAACGAATTCATTGCGCTGCAAGCGCTCAACCGGTATGCCCATATTTATACCCTGAACCCATTGAAAATGGGAATTCAGGGTATAATGGTTTTGTGAAAATGTATGTAACAGGCAGAAGGAGACGTCACAGACCCCATAAAGTATATATATTCTTGATCAGCATAAAAAAATAAGTTGATCTAGCCCTGTCCGTCCGTCTGTCCGTCCGTCCGTCTGTCCGTCTGTATGAACGTCGAGATTTCGGAAACTACAAAAGCTAGAGAGCTGAAACTTCACATGAACACTCGTATGTTAGCTACGCAATACGAGTTTATTTTGTTTTTTTTCGATAACTCATCCCATTTCTAAATTATCGATAAAAAATAGAAAATTCGTTTACATTTTTTAGGTATTTTAGGGTACACCGTTTCAGCTAGAGACTTCAACTTTATATATTTAGATAGATATTATGAATACGCAGATTTTATAGTTTTCAGATTTTTGATGCCACAACCCCCCCCCCCCCCTCCCCACCCAATTTGAAAAAAAATCATTTCAAATACTAGAGACTTGCAATTTGGCACATGGATAGATTTAGATACTCGTAATCTACTCTTAAAATTTCATGAAGATCATGCATCTAGAAATGGAGTTATAAGCGTCCAAAGTTCAGCCCAACCCACCCCCAAGCCACGGCAGCAACTGCGCAGTTAGCAGAGCGCGCGCTTATAAGTGCGTAAAGAAGAAGAGTATCATTTTCTTTACAGGGTTCAGGGTATCTCGTAGTCGAGCCGTCTCGACTAGAGCCTTCTTACTTGTTTCATATAAGCTGATGCTATGTCCTTTTTTTTCTTTATTCTCCCTCTATCTTTTCAGACTCTGTTTCCAAAAAAAGAAAGAGTCTATTGGTTTTGTAAAATTTCCGTCTTGCTGTCCGTCTGTCCGTATGAACGCAATATTTTTTGCTCATACATGTAGACACTGTAAATGTGTGTGTGCATACTCATAGCGAAAAAGTATTGCTTATGCACATCAGCGCTTTCATACCCCTACAAAAAAAAATCACGAAAGCACTAAAATTTTGCATGAGCTTCGTAAACCTTTTTAAGAGTTCAGCATACTCTTACTCAGAAGGGAAGATGGGATCATCGCGAGACGCGACTCGTGAACAAATTTCAATTTTTGTGCGATTCTGGCTTGCGCCTCTGTACACACACAAACATATATTTAGTGACATAATCATACTGATTACGTCCACAATATCCAAAAGCTGTTCCCATAGCCAAATCATTAACATAAATATTCCCAAGCTCAGTAATTATAAACAAAGAGCAGCCAAGACAACGCTTCTCCTCCATCGATCGGCATCGATTGAAATATATTAAAGTAAACACTCCCAAGCTTGGTAACTGTAAACAAAGAGCGGCAAATCCGGCGGTTCTCCCCCATCGAGCGAAATAAAGCCTAATCAGCATAAAATCGTCTTTAGCATGCCATCACCCACGAGTAAACATTTGTTGCCAACAACATGCATCACCCGAAAGAAACATTCTGATAGAGTTCATTTTATAATTCAATAGACACACAATTGTCAGTATTAAGCTAATATTCATAATTTCACTTTGACTTTAATTTTCTTTTAATTTATATTAGCGTTGCCGTTAGCAAAGTCGCGCCATTTATTCGACTCAATTTCAGTATATATATATGTATATATATGTAGCAGGCTGAAGGAGACGTAGCAGCAGTGATGCCAATTTGTCCTTTTTCCGGACAGATCTGTCCTGTTTTTAAGCCCTTTGTCCGGAAAAAATATCAAACATCCCCTATCCGGAAATCTGCCCTTTTTTTGTGAATGCGAATCGTGTTCATATCTTCCCAGTTGGTTGGTTGTTTTCCCAGTTGATCGGTTGTTGATGCAACAGAATTTTATTAAACAACATTGCAGAGCAGTTTAACAGAACTTTAGCATAAAATATACTAAATTGTGTACCGATATTTGGTTAAGAACAGCGCCAAAATGAGTATAACAGTGATAAATTGATAGTGTAGGAAGTTTATATGTATTATCGATATCGTTTCTTATCTAAAATTTAATTTGAAAACAGTGATAAAATCCAAGGAGATCTATAAACAAAAATTTCAGAATTGCTGGCTACAGCAGTTAGATTTCAAGTCGTGGATAGCCCGGGATGAGAACGACAATAATAAGGCGTACTGCAAATACTGCAAATGCAGTATAAATTGCAAAATTGACCAAATTCGCGCACAAATGGCGACAAAAAAACATATTCAAAACGCATCGTATTTTGCCTAAAAAAATAAAATATGCTTTAAGCCTCCGGAATGTCCCCAAACTTGTCGCCAGGCGCAACTTGTGTTGTATTAGCTATAAGTTGCCAGAAGAGTGCTTGGCGCGTGTTGGATCCATGCCGACATACGAGGCCAGGGAAGCGGAAAATGATAACATAATTGACAATGCCTTGAAATTGTTATAATAAAAAAGAAAAAAAAATACAAATTTAGAAAAAAAAAATGTTTTTGTCTTGTTTTCTATCCTTTTTTTTTTAGATTTTCTGCCTTTTTTTTCCGTATTTTACGGACAGTTTTGCTTAAAAAAAAAAAAAAATTGGCATCACTGCGTAGCAGACACCACAAAGTATATATATATTCTTGATCAGGGTCACGAGTTATCGATAAAAACTATTCGACAATCAGTTATAAAATTATATCTCGTTCATCATTAGAGTTAGAGCACTAACCATACAACACATAGACTGGACAACTAGAACAAACTCTTTTCTCGAACCAGATTTTGATTTCCCGTCCTAATCATCTTCGTTTTTGGTCGGCTTTGTAATTTACTGCTCGGGCAGCGAAAATATCGTAGTTGATATTCAGTTCACTGCCAGCGCTCGAACGAAATGATTCTTTATTCACTCTCTCTATGCCTCGGCAGCAACAGCGCGATTAGCAGAGCGCACGCTTACACGTTCGTAAAGAAGAAGAAATTAGTTTTTTTGGAGGGTTCAGGGTATCTCGTAGTCGAGCCGTCTCGACTAGAGCATTCTTACTTGTTTTTGCTAAAAGTGTCCGAACGCATTTTATAATCAATTTTAAAAATAAATGAAACAAGTAAGAAGGGACTAGTCGAGACGGCTCGACTACGAGTTACCCTGCACAAAATTGACACGTACGTACGTATAAGCGTGTACTCTGCTAAAAAAAAAAAGAGAGCGCGTGTTTATACGTGCGTAATGAGGAAAAGTATATACATATATACATACATATATATAATTCTTATCACTCCTGGTGTATTATATATATATATACATACTTACAGGGAAAGAGCCAATCACCGACAGGCATTTTAGCACGTATCTCGATCTTTACATATTTAAATAAGCTTGAACTCCTAGTGGTTATTGCTGCTGAGTGAACAGGTGGCAGAATCTTATTAAAGCTTAATCGATAAGGTCCACACAAAAATTGCTTGTTGTCCGCTTTCTCATACGTACATTCATTGTAATAAAATTCTTCTGATATATTACATTTTTTCGGCACAGTGGCTTTTAAATATAATTTATTCTTTTCTAGATAGCAGTTCTCTTTATGTTTCACAAAAGCCACAAACTCTTTATGTTGTGTATATACTCGTGAGTACTGGACGAAGTTCCAATTCGTTGACAAATTGTTGCCAAGGAAACTTTCCTGCAAAATTAGTTGACCACTGCACTGCTTATCATCCGAATCAGATTCCGCTAGTAAACAATTTAACTTATCATCATATTTGGGCTTATCACACGTTCCCATTTGATCCATATCTATAATGTGGTTCTTGCCATTGGCATCAATTTTAAAATTATTACTTGCTGCTAAAACTTGATCTTTGGTTTCAATGATTCTGAACATCCGTAAAGTAGCATTTTCGGTTGGGTTGTTATTACCTTCTAGCCTAATGCTAAATGCATTACTATTGTTGAAGTAAAAGTAGTCCGGTGCACATTCTTCCCCGATTTCGGTTGAAAATAACATGGATATTACATATGGATCATCTGCGATTTTCAATTTATAGTTTTGTGAATTTATCAATTATTATTAAACATTTCGTAGAATAGAACTAAATGTTTCTTCCATACCGGACACAGTGACCGTAACATCTCGTCCTTTTATTTCAACATTTATATCTTGATTATGTATATCTGTGGCAAGGCAATGAAGAATGATACCGCCCAAGAGAAGTAAACACTTGAAATTCATTTCACAAATATAAATCCGAAGACTCTATATACATATATTAGAGGCGCGAAAGAGCACTGACTGATGCCCAGCACGGCGTGACAACTGCCTTGATTTCACTAGAACGTAGACTGCTCTAACCACTGATTAAATATACACACAGTGTATATTTGATTCTTCTAGCTCTCTGTAACAGTCTGCTCTCTGTAGTCGATGGCATGTGAAGTGTTGTTGAATTAAAGTCGAAATATTACAAACATATTTTATAAAATGAAAATGAAATATGTGGTGTTCATCGCTTGCTTCCTCGGTACACTGGTTGCTGAAGGAAGAGAAGATATAACGGTGAAAGTAAAAGACAGTGCAATAACGATTACAGTACTAGGTATTGAATGTATTATATTATATGTGAAATCAAAAATTTACAGATTTACAATTTTCATTTCTTTCAAGGTAGATATGATATACAAAATTTGTTCTTTTCAATGGACATCGGCAAAAATTGCACTGCAGATTACACCTTTTTCCATAGTCAAGATAAAAATGGAACATTTATCTTTACAATAGATGTAAAAAAACAAATTCTTAGAGATGATTCGCTCCGAATTTTTGGAGTTTTCGAAACTGAAAATGAAATAACAATGGAGACGTACGACTTAATCATTGACAGCTATGGAAATGGAATCGAAAAAGAAACTTGTGGTTGTCTCAGTTCATATAATACTGTTCTTTCTAAATTGAAAGAGGATGCAGATGTTTTAATTTTCAAGGAAGATTTTGATCAGACTCTTTCAAATTGGACACACGAGAAAAGATCCCGGATTTATGATAAAGAAAATGACCGTGAATTCGTGGCATTTATAAATCATACAAATACTAATTACATAAAAGATGGTTATTTGCACATAATCGCAAAATGGGCTAATTACACGGACAATTTGCCATTTATTGTAGATGGGTGCACAACTATAAAGGATAATCCAAATCATATTAAGGATTGTGGGCCACAATACCCGCAACGTTATATGCTACCTCCTGTGCACTCAGCAAAACTGCATACTAGAGGAAAATTTCAATTTAAATATGGCCGTGTAGAAATACGTGCTAGGATGCCGATAGGCGATTGGTTATTTCCATGTGAGTATGAGTAGTGGCACTAACCATACAACCACTAACCATACAACACATAGACTGGACAACTGGTACAAGTTAATGTTCACACTTATTTTTTGACTTTAGAACCCCCTTAACTTCGTATTTGCTCGGGTTTTTACTTTTAGGGTCGGGAGAGAAAAATTGCTGATGGCAAAATCATTCCGCTTCGAGCGCTCGACGGTGACGGTCGATTTTCCAAAAATGCATGGCATGTGCCGCTCTTTCCCTTGCTCTCTTTCTCTTTCTGCCTCATGCTTTTTACTCTCTGCTCTCTTCTCACAAAAATATATGTATGCTGCTGGCACAAACAGCAAGCAGCTCACAAAAATTGAAATTTCTTCTCGACTCGCGAGTCGCGATCCCATTGGTTCCCTTCTGAAAGAAGAGTATACCGAATTCTTAAACTGCTTTGCCATGCTCATTCAAAATGCGTTTTTATGATTATTTGTGGAAAGGGTATGAAAGTGTTGATGTGCATAACGAATATTATTTACCTATGACCATACACACACACATTTACACTTCCTCGCTATATGTGTAGGCATTTATGTGCTTGTGTGCGATAGATATTCTTGCTGCCTGTAGCAGTATTACAACCCCCAGCAGTTCATATTCGTTCGGTTGGGTAGCGATGTGAGCTTGCATACACACACACTTACACTTCCTTGCTATATGTGTAGGCATTTATACGCTTGTGTGCAATATTCTTGCTGCCGCCTGTAGAGCACTTTTAGAACCCCCAGCAGCATTTGATGTTCGTTTGGTTTGGTAGCTGCTGTGAGCTAGCATACGCACACACATACACATTTACACTTCCTTGCTATATGTGTAAGCATTTATATGCTAGTGTGCGATACACTTTGTGATTATCACATCACAGACGTACACATATGTATGTGTGTGTGTAGACTCACAACAGCTACCACACAGCAATCGCTGGGAAATTAAAATTGCTACACGCAGCAAGTGTATCGCACACAGGCACATAAATGCTTACACATATAGCAAGGAAGTGTAAATGTGTGTGTGTATGCAAGCTCACATCATTACCCAACCGAACGAATATCAACTGCTGGGGGTTTTAATAGTGCTACAGGCAGCAAGAATATCTATCGCACACAAGCACATAAATGCCTACACATATAGCGAGGAAGTGTAAATGTGTGTGTGTATGGTCATAGGTAAATAATATTCGTTATGCAGATCAACACTTTCATACCCTTTCCACAAATAATCATAAAAACGCTAACATTTTGCATGAGCATGGCAAAGCAGTTTAAGAATTCGGTATACTCTTCGCTCAGAAGGGAACCAATCGGATCGCGACTCGCGAGTCGAGAAGAAATTTCAATTTTTGTGAGCTGCTTGCTGTTTGTGCCAGCAGCATACATATATTTTTGTGAGAAGAGAGCAGAGAGTAAAAAGCATGAGGCAGAAAGAGAAAGAGAGCAAGGGAAAGAGCGGCACATGCCATGCATTTTTGGAAAATCGACCGTCACCGTCGAGCGCTCGAAGCGGAATGATTTTGCCATCAGCAATTTTTCTCTCCCGACCCTAAAAGTAAAAACCCGAGCAAATACGAAGTTAAGGGGGTTCTAAAGTCAAAAAATAAGTGGGAGCATTAACTTGTTCCAGTTGTCCAGTCTATGTGTTGTATGGTTAGTGGTAGTGGCATATCATTTTATACCATCGACAAAGTTACTGGATCAGCATTTCTTGATTAATTTTTAGACTTAATTTTGCAACCGACGACCTATTTTGTTGAAGAAAACTATGTCAATCAATTACGTATAGCATATACTCGCAGCAACTCGCTGTTGCAAAATAAGAACTCAGTTCCTATCAGTGGAAGCCGACTATTTGGAAGCGCTGTTGTTTGGACGTCAGACAAATTCCTGGAATACGTGAATTTCAAAATTTACCCACAACACAAACAACTGAGTAATGATTTTCACAATTACACTTTGATTTGGCATAAGGATCGCATTATATATAAAGTGGATAATGTTACTTACGGCACAATAACCAATTCTACAGTCCTTAAAGAGTTCAATTCAAAAGAGGTAAACAAAAACAAGTAAGAAAGCTGTAGTCGAGACTGCTCGACTACGAAATCCCCTGAGCCTTTCTTCCGGACAATCGTTTCTAGACTATTCATCTCTTTAGATTATGAATATGACATTCATATCTATATGCTAAACCAAACTGCATGTCTCTAGTACTTGAAATGCATTTTTTACACATTTGGTGGTGTGGGGGAAGGGGGTTGGTGAATCGGGGACCGGAATGCTTAATCTGACAAAAATCGAAATTGTAATAAATTAGTATATATATATATGCAGAAGACTTAGAGACTCTAACTCAAAAGATGAATTAGATATAATTTTATAAGTGGTTCCCGATAAAGTTTTTTATACTTTGTTCCCAAAGGGAAAAAAGTATATTGGGTTTGTGCAATGTCCGTCTGTCCGTCCGTCCGTCTGTGCGTATGAACGCAATATTTTTCGGCGCTATTAGAGCTAGAGACTTGAAATTTTAAACATATACTCATATATTCTACCAAATTATAAAGTGTAAAAATTTTCCCGATCCGCCCACTAGGGGCGTGACAAATCGGAAAATTCTTCCGCCCATAGGCAAGTTATCATACTAGATAATGACCTAGAGAGTTGCAGTTTGGAATGTATACATACTGTATAAAGCTATGGCGGATATATCTACGCCCATTGGGGGCGTGACAAATCGGGAAATACGTATCTTCTACACCGTTAAAGCTAGAACGCTGAAATTTTGCATGTGTTATGATTCTAAGAAGATCGATCAAAAAGTTATATGTCTACGCCCATTGGCGGCGTGGTAAATTGGACCTGAATATATAGTAATTTTTCACATTGTGCTATATTTTGAACACTATTGACACTAGATATTTGAAATGAATGCATGTATACTCGGGTTGACAACCCAAGATCAATAAGCTATGGTAGATATATCTACGCCCACAGGGGGCGTGGCAAACCGCAAAAGTTTATATCTCCTACAGTTTTAGAGCTAGAAGCTTGAAATTTGGATGGTTCAGTTACTAATGTCTTCCTCTATTGATGACCCAAAAATAATTTTTCAGCCTCTTTGGGGGCGTGGCATATCGAAAAATACACTGTAGTTTTTGCATTTGCCCACTGGGGGCGTGGCAAATCGGCAAAGAAGTTTGTTGTGGCCAACTGCATAATTCATGCATATAATAGCTTAGTAGCAATTGCTAAGATGGCAGAAAGCATTTTAACATAAATATAATAATATTAATGAATTTAAAAAATAAAATTGATAAGTTTTCGATTAATAAATAAAGAGTTTCAAGCGGGGTTTGAACCCAGGTCTTTTGAAAATAACATGTAATCGTTAGCTGAACCTAAATAAATTCACAGCTGATCAGCTGGTCAAAAAAAAGTTTAGTTTTTGGTTAAATGCACAATTCATATGCGTATGTTTATAAATTATTATCAATTGGCAGCAAGCATTTCATAATAAATATACAAATATAAAAAAATTAAAATTTTTGAAAACAAAAAGTTTTCTGCGGGATTCGAACCCACGCAGCTAAGTACAGCTTGGATAGCGCTTACCCCCAGCGCCACTTCCAAAATCTACGTAACTAGCGAGTATTCGTGTGAAATTTCCGAAAGCTCGAGGTTCATACGGACGGACAATCAACTTATTTTTTTGTGCTGATCAGGAATATATATACTTTGTGGGGTCTGCGACGTCTCTTTCTGTCTGTTACATACATTATCAAAAAACCATTATACCCTGAATGCCCATTTCAATGGGTTCAGGGTATAAAAGCCCAATAATTGAAGAGGAAAGAAACATAGATATTGGAATCAATTATTATAAGAATTATTATTATTTTAAGAAAATTGTCATTTTTTGACTGAAGAATTACCTGAATAGTTTTTGACATGATTCATTTTAATCATTACTCTTAATTTCTTTTTCATCGTGAATTTTAGTGTTATATTGTGTTGGGTCTGTCTGCAGCCGGAAATGTTAACTTCCCAGATGAAACTGTGATGTCTAAACATAAGCCGTTTTTAAATACCGAACCTAGGGGCCCATATAAATTTGAGAATCTTACTAATAAAAAAACGTGGACACAACCCAATCTGCTGATTGATTACGTTTACGTATACACTACTCACAGAAATGAGGAATAAGCGATGTTTTTTTAAATGTATTGATTTATATTCATATATGATAACAAATGATAATAAATCTAAAAAAAAATCACGCTAGAAAGTTTTCCCATTATTCTTTTTCGAACCGTTGTTTCGTGAGTTCTGTGCTGACTTCTTTTTGCGCTTATCTGATGACCAGTCCGCGTCATCTTCGTCATCGGTACCACCTGTATTGCCACATGACTGTAGATATGTTGAAGATGAGGAAGAACTGGCACTAGTGCCCTCCTTAGTTGCCAACCGTCGACTAGCAATGCGGGAAGAGATGCGTCCCATGCCCATGCATTTCTCCAAGTGTGGTGCAAATCGGGCCGCCGCCACTAGCCTGTCACAATGTGGGCAGGTACAGTCCATTGGTTTTTTAGCGGTTGATATACCAAATATATCTAGGTTTGGCATCTCACAAATTCTGTAAGCAGACTCCGAATTTTCTTCCCCGACTCCGTCAAGAGCCGTCAAATTGCCCGTCTTGCGCAAATGATGAATTTCTATGAAAATTCCCGCTACTACATCATCTAGAAGCCCCTGAAACAAGTAGTTTGCAGCATCCTCTAATCCCTTTGGTTCCTTTATAAGTTCCCGAAAATTTAATGCAATAGCTGAGGTCGTCAAATGACCCTGAGTTTTTGAGGCCATTTGAGATGCACTTCCAGATGAACTAAGCTGCGTTTGGTTTGCGTTTGAAGTGGACATTTTATGTTTGAGCAATTATGTTTAATGTTTTAGTGTGTAAAGTCTATATCCATAAACTACATGATCGAACGTTATTTGTTATGTTCAGTTTATGACTTATTAAATAAAACACAGTTTGGATTATAAAATTAAGAGTACAAATCTCAAGTTCTGAGTAGGTTCATTGAGATGAGCGTGCATTATAAGTTATCGATATGACTGAGATGGCAATCGATAATTCATAATTATTTAGTTTAATCACTAACCATACAACACATAGACTGGACAACTGGTACAAGTTAATGTTCACACTTATTTATTGACTTTAGAACCCCCTTAACTTCGTATTTGCTCGGGTTTTTACTTTTAGGGTCGGGAGAGAAAAATTGCTGATGGCAAAATCATTCCGCTTCGAGCGCTCGACGGTGACGGTCGATTTTCCAAAAATGCCTGGCATGTGCCGCTCTTTCCCTTGCCCTCTTTCTCTTTCTGCCCCATGCTTTTTACTCTCTGCTCTCTTCTCATTCAAATACTCGGCGATTGTGATTATCACATCACAAACTTACACATATGTATGTATGTGTATGTGTAGACTCACAACAGCTACCACACAGCAATCGCTGGGAAATTAAAATTGCTACACGCAGCAAGTGTATCGCACACAGGCACATAAATGCTTACACATATAGCAAGGAAGTGTAAATGTGTGTGTGTATGCAAGCTCACATCATTACCCAACCGAACGAATATCAACTGCTGGGGGTTTTAATAGTGCTACAGGCAGCAAGAATATCTATCCCACACAAGCACATAAATGCCTACACATATAGCGAGGAAGTGTAAATGTGTGTGTGTATGGTCATCGGGAAATAATATTCGTTATGCAGATCAACACTTTCATACCCTTTCCACAAATAATCATGAAAACGCTAACATTTTGCATGAGCATGGCAAAGCCGTTTAAGAATTCGGTATACCCTTCGCTCAGAAGGGAACCAATGGGGTCTCGAGTCGAGAAGAAATTTCAATTTTGTGAGCTGCTTGCTGTTTGTGCCAGCATACATATATTTTTGTGAGAAGAGAGCAGAGAGTAAAAAGCATGGGGCAGAAAGAGAAAGAGGGCAAGGGAAAGAGCGGCACATGCCAGGCATTTTTAGAAAATCGACCGTCACCGTCGAGCGCTCGAAGCGGAATGATTTTGCCATCAGCAATTTTTCTCCCCCGACCCTAAAAGTAAAAACCCGAGCAAATACGAAGTTAAGGGGGTTCTAAAGTCAAAAAATAAGTGTGAACATTGACTTGTACCAGTTGTCCAGTCTATGTGTTGTATGGTTAGTGGTTTAATGTCAGTAGATAAGTCTTTGTTTGTAATATGACTTCATTTTCGCAGACAAAAATAAGTAATAATGAAAAAAAATTTTAGGTTACAACGTCAAATTGAATAGAACATTAATGTTTAACGTAAAAGCTAATAAAAATTTTTATTTTGTATTTAAAAAATATTTTATAAGAAACTTATAAAGAAATAATGTACACCCTAATTTATCGAAACAATCACACAATATCGAAACACGGACACGATATAACGATATCTATCGATGTTTCTGCAGCTCATCTCACTTCTTCAAAACACCTATTTTATATGATATATTAATAAATGACGCTTCACAAAAAAACGGATGCTTACAAAAATTTAACTGAGAAAATATTCGCTAAATGTCAGCAAATACAAGCGGAAAATGAACGAAGCATTATGAGGTAAGAATAATTGCTGATATATTTCTCAAAAACTAAAATACGACGATGGTCGTATTACTATGTAATGTTTTGCAGAGTAAATGAAATCAAAAAGTTACTACGTCGACGGAAATACGACGTGATGTTATTAAAGAATAAACTTGACAAGCATGGTGATAATTGGCGTTCAGTACCAGTGATGGTGCCACAGCCAAAAGGAAAACCCGAGCAAAAACGTCGTGGACCAAAACCTAAAAGTAAACAAATAGCATCAAATACAATAGCTGAAGCCCAAGATATTACACCTCGTAAGCCCAGAAAACGGCGTATGAAGACCCAATCGAATACACTTCAAATACAGACACCACAAATACCTACAAATAGTGCTTAACATTTTTTTCGAACCAAGCTGCTGCTATATTAATTACATCAATTTGGAATACTTATAAAATAAAAACAAATTTAAGGGTTACACTGACTTAAAGAGGGAATGAGATCCCAAACTACTCGGCTTGTCGCAAACGTGCTAGGCGCTGTGTTAGCTCATCCTGTTCCTGTGAGACTTGCGTAGAGGCGCCAATGGTAGAACTCTGCACACCGCTAGGCAGCTCCATATTAAGTTCGAGACCTGCTTCGTCGGCAACTTGCTGCAATAAATTATCAACATCTCCTTGTGGCACAGACGTGGTTACCGTATCGGACATAGTTCCCTCCATTACTGAGCTTTGAACATCTAAGTCTTCAAATTGTGATTCGAATTTTTCCATTAGGGATGAAATTTTTTCTAGATTCATGCCTTTCATGGCAGCATCCATAGCTTTAACCACACCAGCCATTGAGCCAGTAACTTTGCGTGTTGTCAACGCAGATTGCACGCGACTGGCGACAGCATCCACACGGGCGCTCATTCTTAGGTAATTCACGGCCTGATTCTTCTGTCGTATGGCATTTTCGGCGTGAATTCGAGCCACATCCATATTACCCTTTTGAATGGCTTTCTTAGCTTTTGCTTTTTCTAGCTTTTCTTCTTTTTCACATTTTTTCGAATTGCGCTCTAGGTCTTTCACAGCGAACTTTAAATTGAAAAGATGTTCTATAGAATTGATGGGTGTGGATTATTTTTTATAATTTAATGGCGTCATTACTATTAACTTACTTTCCATTGAAGATGTTGACATATCGTTACCCAGATTGAAGCCTTTAACGTTAATGCTAATAAAAAGATTGAATATCGTATGCTGTTTGATAACTCTTTATTTCTTAGAATAACTATATTCTTTATTTTTTTTTTTTTTTATATCAAATATTACTCGCTTTATGTGTATGATTCACTTTTCGCCAGACAGCTGCTTTTGCCAATACATATCGATATTAAATCACTTTTTACGAATTTCCAGAATGATATATATAATCGCCTTAAACGATTTTTTTAAATATGTACCACCACTAACTCTACAACACATAGACTGGACAATTAGAACAAACTTTTTTCACGAACCAGATTTTGATTTCGCGTCCCAATTATCTTCGTATTTGCTCGGCTCTGTCATTTGCTGCTCAGTCACTCTACAATTCAAACTATACAAAATAGACAAACTACTGAATAGCGCAGGTAGCAAGAACAACAAATGCCAATGTTGGGCCCTGCAAATGCTAGAGGCAGCAAAAGTTTCGCACACAGTCACATAAATGCTCATACATGAAGCAACACACAGTAATTGTGTGTGTGCATGCTCGTTGCGAAAAAGTAATGCTTATGTACATCACGCTTTCATACCCTTCCCAAAAATAATCACGAAAACACTAAAATTTTGCATGAGCATGGCAAAGCCGTTTAAGAGTTCGGCATACTCTTACTCAGCAGGGAAGATGGGATTGTTGCGAATCGCAACTCGCGGACAAATTTCAATTTTTGTGGAGAGAGAGGGAGAGTAAAGTAAAATATCGCATAGAAAATGCTCATATGAAAATATGACCACCCCAGTCGACCGCTGGCAGCGCAATGAATTTGTCGTTTCATATTTTGACTGCCCGAGCTCGAATCGCCCAAACCGAACAAATACGAAGTTGTGCGGCGATTCGCTCATATTTTTGTGCGTGAAAAAAGTTTGTTTTACTTGTCCAGTCTATGTGTTGTATGGTTAGTGATACAACACATAGACTAGACAACTGGAACAAGTTAATGCTCACACTTATTTTTTGACTTTAGAACCCCCTCAACTTCGTATTTGCTCGGGTTTTTAATTTTAGGGTCGGGGGAGAAAAATTGCTGATGGCAAAATCATTCCGCTTCGAGCGCTCGACGGTGACGGTCGATTTTCCAAAAATGCCTGGCATGTGCCGCTCTTTTCCTTGCTCTCTTTCTCTATCTGCCCCATGCTTTTTACTCTCTGCTCTCTTCTCACAAAAATATATGTATGCTGGCACAAACAGCAAGCAGCTCACAAAAATTGAAATTTCTTCTCGACTCGCGAGTCGCGATCCGATTGGTTCCCCTCTGAGCGAAGAGTATACCGAATTCTTAAACTGCTTTGCCATGCTCATGCAAAATGTTAGCGTTTTTATGATTATTTGTGGAAAGGGTATGAAAGTGTTGATGTGCATAACGAATATTATTTCCCTATGATCATACACACACACATTTACACTTCCTCCCTATATGTGTAGGCATTTATGTGCTTGTGTGGGATAGATATTCTTGCTGCCTGTAGCACTATTAAAACCCCCAGCAGTTGATGTTTGTTCGGTTGTGTAGCGATGTGAGCTTGCATACACACACACATTTACACTTCCTCGCTATATGTGTGGGCAGCAGTTGATGTTCGTTCGGTTGGGTAGCTGCTCTGAGCTTGCATACGCACACACATTCACATACACATTTACACTTCCATGGAGGGGAGAGAGTTGGGTGGAGTAGGAGGGGAGAGAGTTGGCATTGTCGCGGAGTACGGTCGGTTTTTTCGCGGTCCAGTATTCTATATTTTGTTTTCGCTGTAAAAGTGGAAATAATTAAAGACAACGTGTATGCTGCGGATTATACTTACGCAGCTGTTCCAAAGACTGCGAGAAAAACACTTAAAACGTGTTGAGCGCTTTGTGGCGGCGTCGCGAAGTATCCGCTTCGCCGAGTGTGGTGCAAGAGAGGGGGTGGGCGGTAGCGTCTTTTTGGTCTTCCATCTCTTTTTTCCTCGACACAGGGCGGGAAAGCGTTTTTACTTGTGCTTGTGTGTCACAATTGTCACACTTGCACAAATGATAACAATCAGGTGCACAGCTGTTAGTAGTGCTAGAAACCGCAGCGGACATTCTAACCTTTTTGAGTAACCTAACCATTTTGAGTAGTTTGGTCTTAGCAAAGACAACAACCTAACTTCTGCGGCGAAGTTACAGTAGCTAAAGTACTGCATACTTTTAGACGCAGTCTAAAGTAGTGCATACTTCCGGGCTCCTAGTGTCTCGTAGCTAAGCTGTGTTTTAAATTAGTGGGGTCACTAAATTAAAATTTTAGTACCCATTGCCCACTACAGGCTACACGCCGCGGTAGTCGGAGCAGGTATGGAGGCCATGATTTAGGATGAGCTGCAAGCTTTCGCGCGCCGCTCTTCGCTGCAGCGGTCACCGCAGCAACAATTGAGGGCGTTGCCGCAGCCGGTAGCACCGATTCAGTCCCCAGTGGCTGTTTGCCAGGCACCGAAGTCCTTAAAGGCAGCGTTAGCTCAAATAGGAGTTACCTTAGAGGGCTTGTCTGCTTTATTTGGTGGTCAGCGGCATATAAATGCCCTAATGAGAGAGGAGTTGACCAAACTGGTCAATCTTCACAAGGCGGCCGAAAAGTTCTGCGACCGCACAGTTAAAAACTGCGAGGTGCAGACCACGCCGCCCAAGAAAGCAGTGGAGAAAGTCCAAAAAGCGAGCATTAGTGCTCAAACTAGTGTCAATACGCCCAAACGGCCAAGGGAAGTAGCCGCCGAAGTGAGGAAAACTCCTCCAAGCAGACCCACAGACTAGCAAGAGTAGCTGGACGGTCGTCAAGGGTCGCAAGCCCATACAAAAGCGGCCCAGAACTGACGCAATTGCGATCTGTGGCGTAGGCTGGTGCAGCTATGCGGACATGCTTCGCGTAGTTAAGAGCGACCCAAATTTAAAACATCTGAGCGGCGATGTTCAAGGGATCAGAAAGACAGCTAAGGGGGACCTCCTGTTGCAGCTAAGCAGGAAGCCGGAGCATAGTGCAGATGCTCTTCACGAGGCTGTAGGCAAGGCATTGGGCGACAGAGCGGTAGTAAAAACACTTACCGAAACGGCACACATTGAGATTCGTGATGTTGTCGAACTAGCGAGCAAAGAGGAGATATTAGAGGCAATTAGGGTGCAGTTGAAAGATAGCTCACTCCCCATTTCGGTTATTAAATCGCTTCGGTCAGCTTATGGTGGACAGCAAAGAGCTACAGTTGCTCTCCCAGTTGGGAAAGCCAAAACTCTGCTCGAGCTGTCCAAAATTAGAATAGGATGGGTAGTATGCCGTATCCGAGCCGTGGACCAGCCTAAACGCTGCTTCAAGTGCCTCGACTACGGTCATATAGCCGCTAACTGCGCTAGCGACTGTGACCTGAAGGGTGCCTGTTTCAGGTGTGAGATGGGTGAAGCTGTGCGTAAAATTAAATGTTAAGATTTCTTCAACTTAACTTAAATCATTGT
This sequence comes from Drosophila borborema, assembly GCA_030914335.1. Taxonomy (NCBI): domain Eukaryota; kingdom Metazoa; phylum Arthropoda; class Insecta; order Diptera; family Drosophilidae; genus Drosophila; species Drosophila borborema. Next base: position 8,692,490 of record JAUESP010000304.1, read on the forward strand.
ATAGCTGCGCAAGATCTACTAGAGCAGACTGTAAGAGAAAAATTTATAGACGTAGCCTTTCTCAGTGAACCTCATCACTGTAAGACCAGCTGTCCCAGAACTTGGGCAAGAGACTGTACTGGCAAAGCAGCGCTATGGGCATGTGGCGGTTCAACGAATGAGCTTTCAGATGTTAAGCCATTCAATGGATTCGTACGCGGCCGATACGGTAACTTATGGCTATACAGTTGCTACCTGGCCCCCAGCATGCAGCTCAGCGATTTCACAGCGACGCTCGATGAGCTTGCCGGGGTCGGAAGGCCATTATAGCAGGCGACTTCAATTCATTGGCGTTAGTATGGGGTAGCCACACAACTAATACCAGAGGCCGTATCCTTCTGGAGATCTTCGCGACATTAGATGTTGCACTGCTCAATACTGGCCAAGAGTACACCTTCAGTAGGGCTGGATACGGATCTGTAATTGACATTACTTTTGTCACTTCATCCCTTTTTCGGGAAGCAACATGGAGTCATTGCGATAGTTATACGGGCAGCGATCATACGGCACTTCTGTTCACAATAGGGGAGCCACTTGCCAGGGCGCCAAACTTGTGGAGGGAATCGTATCAGCTGGATACTTTCAATCCCTTGGCCTTTTCAGTGGCCATTCAGTCGCTGGGCACATCTGGCAATGCTGAGGCCAGAGCATGCCGAATGGTAGCCCAAATTCAGAGTGCCTGTAGTAGTAGCATGCTTCGCCGTAAGCGGTTAATGCGACAACAAACGCCTATGTATTGGTGGAATGCACAAATAGGCGACGCAAATGCATCCAGGCGAGAAGAAGCTACCAACGCGCCCATGGTAGGACCACATATGTAGAAAAGCAAATAGCATACCAGGCGGCTAGAAGACAGTTGAAGAAGGCCATTCGGGCAAGCAAAAGAGAGTGCTTCTTAGAACTGTGCGACTCAGCCGAATATGACCCTTGGGGCAGGGCATATAAGATAGTGGTTAAAAGACTATACGCAGGTAATCAGGTGCAGCCTATGGATCGTTTGGAGCTTAAATCGATTGTGGAAACACTCTTTCCAGAAAGACTAAGCTCCGTTCATGCCCCTGAGACCATGTCTGCCGAGCAGGGCTCAACGAGCACTCAGATTGGCTTAGTTACGGACGAGGAGATATTAGTAGCTCTCAGAGGTCTTAGACTTAACTCAGCCCCAGGGCCAGACGGGACCCCAAATCGTGCGCTAAAGCTAGCCCTCGCCTTGCACCCAAGCGCGTTCGCGGAATTATACAACGAATGTATAATTCACGAGACGTTCCCCGCAATATGGAAAATTCAGAACTTGGTATTGCTACCTAAGGCTGGCAAACCACCGGATGAGCCATCTTCATATAGACCAATCTGTCTCTTAGACACCATGGGAAAGGTGTTTGAGAAACTGATTTGCTCTAGGCTGGAGAGTGCCATTGATAGCGCCGGAGTCCTTTCACCTAACCAATTTGGTTTCCGGAAGGCCCGTTCAACAGCAGATGCGCTTGAGAAAGTTGTCGGCCTGGCAGCTTCCGCCATCCAAGGCACCAGATGGAAGCACGGGACGAAGCACTACTGCATCATTGCGACTCTGGATGTGAAGAACACAGCTAGTTGGGGTATGATAATGGATGCGATGTCACAATATAAAATCCCTAAATATCTAAAAGAGATAGTGAGGAGCTACTTCAGAGGAAGAACACTAACATACAATACGAGTGAGGGTCCCCAAACTCATATAGTGTCAGCTGGAGTCCCCCAAAGTTCAGTGATGGGGCCTCTCCTATGGAATATGATGTACGACGGCGTACTGCGCTAGGAACTACCAGCAGGCGCGCACACGATTGGCTTTGCTGATGATGTAGCAGTCGTCACCATAGGAAAGGAGCTTAAAGATACTGAGGATATGTGCAGCGCAAGTATCAATCGCATACGAAGCTGGTTGGCTGGAGCTGGACTAGAGCTAGCGGCGCACAAAACGGAAGTCGTCCTAGTCAGCAGCCGCAAGAGAGTGGAAACTGCCAATATAAAGATCGGCAGCGTTACCATCGCATCTAAGAGGGCGATAAAGTATCTTGGCGTCATGATAGACACGAGATTAACTTTCCGCGAGCACTTAGAATATGTGCATAAAAAAGCAGCTGATTCTTGTAGAGCTCTCTCAAGAATTATGCTCAACACGCGGGGACCAAGGCAACAACGACGCCTCCTCCTAACGAGCGTCATTAGGTCCGTCGTTGCGATGGCAACGCCGAGCTATAGCCGAGACATTTGTGCCACTTACAGACTGAGCGCAATCAGAGTCAGCTGCGCCTTTAGGACAGTCTCCGATGACGCGGCACTTGTTATTGCCGGTATGGTGCCACTGGAGGAATTGGTCGCCGAAGCCGTGGAGCGGAACACGCACGAGCCTATACGGCGCGACGTTATCAGGGCGGACAGCATTGCGCGATGGCAAAGACGATGGAATACCTCAACAAAAGGGCGCTGACACACACGCTCATCCCTGAGCTTGCACCATGGATAAACCGCAAGCACGGTGAGGTTAATTTTTATCTTACGCAGATTCTCTCGGGACATGGATGCTTCCGGAGCTACTTGAAAAGCTTTGGCCACGAGGACACGGACGAATGCTCCTGGTGTGGACGAGGACTGGTGGAAGATGCCAAACACATCTGATTTGAATGCGGACGCTTCCAAGAGGAGAGGCGTTGTCTGGAAGAGGCTGTGGGCCGCTCTATTAGAGCGGACAATATAGTCAATGCCATGCTGGAATCGGAGGCAGCTTGGAATCTTACAAGCACCTTCGCGGCCACAATTATGACGGAGCTCCGCCGAGTTGAGCGGATAAGAAGTCGAGGTGTCCCAGCCTAAGATAGTGCAAAGCGCTTGCGAAGCAATCGTTTACTTAATTCAAAAATGAGGTAGGCACACGCCCAATATTCGAGACCCATGCACGAAACATGCAAATGCCCCGGGCACAGCATTCATTCAAATGCCTATACAAGTGATACTCGGCGATTGTGATTATCACATCATATGTATGTGTGTGTGTGTAGACTCACATCAGCTACCACACAGCAATCGCTGGGAAATTAGAATTGCTACATGCAGCAAGTGTATGGCACACTGGCACATTAATGCTTACACATATGTGTGTGCGTATGCAAGCTCAGAGCAGCTACCCAACCGAACGAACATCAACTGCTGCTGGGGGTTCTAAAAGTGCTCTACAGGCGGCAGCAAGAATATTGCACACAAGCACATAAATGCCCACACATATAGCGAGGAAGTGTAAATGTGTGTGTATGCAAGCTCACATCGCTACACAACCGAACGAACATCAACTGCTGGGGGTTCTAATAGTGCTACAGGTAGCATGAATATCTATCCCACACAAGCACATAAATGCTTACACATATAGCGAGCAAGTGTAAATGTGTGTGTGTGTATGGTCATCGGGAAATAATATTCGTTATGCACATCAACACTTTCATACCCTTTCCACAATAAAAAAAATAAAATAAAAACGCTAACATTTTGGATGAGCATGGCAAAGCCGTTTAAGAATTCGGTATACTCTTCGCTCAGAAGGGGACCAATGGGATCGCGAGTCGAGAAGAAATTTCAATTTTTGTGAGCTGCTTGCTGTTTGTGCCAGCATACATATATTTTTGTGAGAAGAGAGCAGAGAGTAAAAAGCATGGGGCAGATAGAGAAAGAGAGCAAGGAAAAGAGCGGCACGTGCCAGGCATTTTTGGAAAATCGACCGTCACCGTCGAGCGCTCGAAGCGGAATGATTTTGCCATCAGCAATTTTTCTCCCCCGACTCTAAAAGTAAAAACCCGAGCAAATACGAAGTTGAGGGGGTTCTAAAGTCAAAAAATAAGTGTGCACATTAACTTGTTCCAGTTGTCCAGTCTATGTGGCACTAACCATAACCAGTCTGTGTTGTATGATTAGTGCTGTAACCCTCTCTCATTATTGAACAAAAATTAAGTTATCGAAAAATAAAATAAACTATAATAAATATATAATATATATATTATTCATTATAGCCAAATTGAAATCGTAACTGCTCATATAAAAGGAACATGATAATTGTCTGTGGAATCATGCGCAATAGACTTGGCGTTATGCCACGAAATAGACCCCTGATGCCGAAGCGCATCATATACGTAATCTTTTCTGAGGTTGTAGTCAAATAACCCGCCGTTCTGTTCATTTGCATTGTTTTAACTATCTCAATGGGCTGAACCAAAGGAACACACAAAACGGCGGCAGTGAGGGAGCTTGTTATATGCAGGATCTTACTATCATCGTTCCACTCATAGTAATGCTTATACATCAATTTGCTCTGAAAATATAAGATACAGATACTAATAAAACAAATCCAAATAGTTGCTGACCTGATCATACATCGCATTTTGTCCAATATTAATAAGTGTAGCGCGAGTAAAAGAACAAAATCCTCCCGTGTAGAGCGCCCTAAAACCCTCATCACGCAATATTCTATACAGACCATCAAAGACGTTTCGATAGTTTCGCCTATGTTTCACTTTGAGCAATCGATCCACATGCATGCGTGTGTTAACCAGTTCGCAAGGTATTCCAACAACCCCCGCCACAAAGCCAGATATGCTCGCCACACAAACACTGTGTAGAAAATTATATTCATCGACGTATCGCTTTCCCACTTGGTAAAGATGGAATCGTAATGTCGTATAAGACAACTGTCGTAAAAGTTGTGCACTCAGACCGTCATAAAGCGATAAAAATCCTGAAATACAAATAATTACCATAAATTTGTCGAATAGGAAATTCATAATATTCTTGTGAAAATGTATTCAACAGGCATAAGGGGACGTGACACACCTCATAAAATATATATGTACATACATATATTTTAAATTAGGGCGACCGAGCTAAGTCGATCTTGTCATGTCCGTCTCTTCAACTGATTAACTATAGCTTCAAAGAATTTTAATTATTAAATCCTGTATACTGTAACAGTCAATATTGCTTATTTAAATGGATAATCCGATTCCCTTTATAAACGTAGTTTCATTACTTTTCCCGAAAAACTTTTGAATACTTTAAAATACTGGATATTGATTATTGTGGCAAACATACACTATATTTAATGATGAAAGTCCATCCGGAAGAAAATAATTCAGAAAGCTTGTTTACATGTAAACATATACATATGTAGGTATAAAAGCGGCGATATTTGAATATAAAGTTTTTGTTTTGGTCAAAGTTAGACCACTAAAGGCGTAATGTACTATTCGATTGCTGATAGATAGATAGATAGATAGTTCTTACCATGATTTTTGATTGCTATTTTAACATAGTCAACCATAGTTATGTCTTTCCTGAGAAACATCATTCGAGTCTCCAGTAAATCAAAGGGTGAAATTATACATTGGGTACACGCCCCAGATATTCCACCGCTCCACCAGCGCGGATACATTCTGTAATACATTATCGCCAGTTATCGCCGTAAACATAATAAAGCGTATACTACTCACTTTTTGTTGTCATCCGAGACCTTATGGTCTGCAAAGAAGTTTGTCAGCTTGATGTTCTCAGGTGACATTTTTCACTCTTTAAAAATTACGAAATGGTATGAAGCTACGTAATACTGAATAATCTACTCTATTCTCAACTTCCTGCCATTAGCGGGCACTATTGAATTAAATAAAAATAAGCAAAGGGATAGTCCTCAGACTGAGTAGTTAGCCTGTTTGGTAGTGCTCCAAAAGTTGGAGACAACAATCTCAATTTAGTCAAGTAATTTGGCATAATCTTTTACAACAGGATAATATTTTAACCGCGCCTTCTTCAACTCATATCAATTGAATAGCCAAGATTGTAATTAAAAAGAGAAAAGAAGGAAATCAGTAATGAATGCACATTTTACATAGCTAACTAAAATTTAGTTTGCCAATCTAATTTCAAAGCTATAATCATTTTTAAAAGTTATCATGACATTGATAGCAAATGTTTTTGTTCTAATAACAATCACTTACATTATGTTGTGAGGAGCAATATATGTACATAGGTAGGTATGCACTTAGGTATGTACATACATATGTATTTTCAGCGCTTACATATGTATATGCATATACGTGCATATATCAGACATCGGGCTATAGTCCGTCTCTGTCGTTCCTACATTTTCAGCAATGGGGTCGCATCGCTCGCATGTCGATCATCGATGACCGTTGGCCGAGGTACCGAGGGACCGAGGGTCTGGGTCAAGAAAGTAGTGGATGCTTTCTCTCGCATGCCAGTAGCGGTATTTCGGCCAATGAGATGCTGCCATTTTTACACATTTGGAGGTGTGGGGGAAATCGGGGACCGAAATTCAAAATCTGACAAAAACCGAGACTGTAATAAATTAGTATCTATGTATATACATATATGCAGAAGACTTGGAGGCTCTAATATAAGATGAAATAGATATAATTTTATAACTGGTTCCCGATAAAGTGTTTGTTGGAAGCTGCCAAGCTTTTTCGGCAACTCTGGCTCCAATCATTTACGAAGGCACAAAATAAAAAGCCAATACGATTTAATTTAGCTTATTATTTATTAATTTAATGCCGAGTCCGTGATATTTGTTTAGGCAAAGTTAATTGTATGCGAAAAGATAAGAGAGATGTTGCGCGCTTGCAGACAACTTTCGTACAGAATTAGAGAATTTAAAGAAACAAAGTTACAAGTATAAGCAAGTAAAAAGAAGCCGAAAATTACATATGTATGCGTGTTATGCTTTCTTATGTGCATGAGTGCACTAACAGCGAATGAAAATGATATAGAGAAAAGACTAATTTAAGAGAAACTTATTTAAGAGCTTTTATTAGCTGCTGCGCCGAACATCCTCCCCCCCGTTGAAAGACCAAGTCTTTCAACAGGATCATTAACCGGAAGGACGCACAGCTTATTGACAGCTCGACGTGTAGTTCCAGTGGGCGTACGTAGAACAGCAACTCTCACGACACCATTAGCTCCAGCAATGATCTCAACGACCCGGGCTAATGGCCATTTCAAGGGTGGCAAGTTTTCGTCTTTCACGCATACGACATCGTTGACTTTGATAGAAGACTGCGGGGTGCGTCATTTTCCACGCTGTTGGAGAATGGTGAGGTATTCATCACTCCAGCGTTTCCAAAACAACTGCTGTATGTACGTCATGCGTTGCCAGCGATCAAGGCGATTGTGGTCCAACCCAGTTACGCCTGGCTCGGGGAAACTGATGAGTGGTCGACCAATCAAGAAATGTCCCGGAGTGAGAACTCCAAGATCATCGGGATTTTCTATAATTGGAACAAGAGGACGAGAATTGATTATGGCCTGAATTTGGCATACCAAAGTTCGCAGTTCGTCGAAGCCAAGAAGTGCCGATCTCATAGAGAGATATAAATGTTTTTTAGCTGTCTTCACTGCTGCTTCCCATAGGCCGCCGAAATGTGGCGAACGAGGAGGTATGAACTTCCAATCGAAGCTGTTGTTGATGCAGTAGTTGTGGACTTCAATGCGATGTTCCTGGCTCAACAATAGGCGCCGCAAATCCGCCAACTCGTTCCGTGCACCCACAAAGTTAGTAGCATTGTCAGACCAAATGCATTTTGGAATGCCGCGCGTACCAATGAAACGCTTGAGGGCGCCCAAAAAAGCAGCTGTCGAAAGATCCTTTGCGAGTTGCAACCATACAGCCTTTGGTTGCGAAGCAAACGAACACGCAGATGTAGCACTTTACAGAGGCTTTGTTTCGTCCATCAGGCTTGTAGTAAAAAGGACCACAATAATCCACTCCAGTGACTGTAAATGCCGGTGAGCACTGTGCACGATCCTTGGGCAAGTCCGCCATTATATGCTCAACGAGACGAGGCCGAGATCTGCAGCAAATTATACATTTTCGCAATGCTCGGGCAACCGTTTTCATGCCACCTATGGGCCAGAATTGCTGTCGAATTATTCCAAGCAAAGCCTGCGGTCCTGCATGGTGATACTTCTGATGAAAATGCGAGATTATAGCGAAGGTTAGGGGATGCTCTTTGAGCAAGATAATTGGGTGGCGCGCATCGAAGCCGAGAGTAGAGTGTCGCAAACGACCACCGACTCTAAGTAGACCAAAATCATCCATAAATGGAGAAAGCGAAAGAATGGAGCTTAACGAATGTATATTCTTTCCATTCTGTAGGGCAGAGTATTCTGGCTGCAACTGAGTTCTTTGAAGAAGACGGCATAGTAGGAACGATCCCTGACGAAGATCGTCTGATGACAACTCAGCTACCTTTATTTTTCTGATAAATTTGTGAATGTAGCCAAAAATGCGCTTCATTATTCCGAATGAATTTATGTGTTTGAATGACAAAGAGATATCTACGTGCTCAGCTGAGAATAAAACCTTTTGGCGCATTTCAGGAAGACATGCTTCAGACAAGCAGTGCCTTGGCCAATAAGATTTCTCCTTTTGCAAGAAAGAAGGTCCATGCATCCATAATTTTGAGTGCAAAAGTTCCAATGGTGCTGCTCCCTTGGATAACATATCCGCCGGATTCATCTCGGTTGGCACGTAATGCCACTCCATGCCGATCGTGAGCTGCTGTATGGCACAAATCTTGTTAGCGACAAACACATTGAATTTGGATGGCTCTTCCTTTAACCAAGACAAGACCACGGCTGAATCTGACCAACAATGCATCTCACACTAGAACAAGTTCATTTTGTTTATTTCGCTTACCAAGTTCGCAAGCAGAAATGCAGCGCATAACTCAAGTTTAGGCACCGTAAGAGTCTTTAATGGGGCGACCCTGGCTTTGGAGCAGAGCAACTGAACTTGAACAGCATTCTTCGATGAGCGAACATAAACACAAGAGCCATAAGCCTGAAGACTAGCATCGCAGAAGGCATGCAGTTCGACCCTTGCTTTAAGTTGGAGTACATAACGAGGAAATACAGCATGGCTCACTTGCTGAAAGTCCTTACAAAACTCGCTCCAAGCCGTTTCCAATGGTTGCGGTAAGCTCTCATCCCATTGCAGCTTGTCTCTCCACATGCGTTGCAAGATGATTTTGGCCCTAGTTAAAGTTGGTCCGATCAAACCTAACGGATCGTAACATCGCGCGATGGTTGATAAAACCGAGCGTTTTGTGTGTGTGCCAGTACTAATTTTGGGCTCGAAAGTGAACACGAAGCTGTCCTTTCGAGGCTCCCAGATGAGTCCAAGTGTTTTTGTCACATCGCTGCCGTCGTCGAGTTTGAGAAAACTCTCCTGCTCAGTTTCTGGAACTCCGCGAAGTATATCAGTTGAGTTAGAGCACCATTTTTACTGATGCGGAGATTGTACTGAGGTTATGGCGGGATCACTTTGAGAGTCTTTTGGCTGGAAACAGTGAGAATGACCTTGACGAAGTTGGTCCACTAACCCCAATCAGAGATGATGGTGTTGAAGTTCCCATCCCTAGCCATACGGAAGTCGAGACAGCTATACAGCGTCTCAAAAACAATAAAGCCGCGGGAGCAGATGGCTTACCGGCTGAATTGTTTAAGGCTGGAGGCGATGAGTTGGTAGGGTGCATGCACCAACTTATCAGCAGCGTATGGCTAACGGAAAGCATGCCCGATGATTGGAACCTCAGTATGATCTGCCCAATCCTGAAGAAGGGTGATGCAACACAACGCACCAACTACCGTGGCATCAGCCTTCTTCCCGTCGCATACAAGGTTCTCACGAGCGTAATGTGTGAGAGACTGAAACCATATGCTGAAGCATTGATAGGTCCTTATCAATGCGGTTTCCGTCCTGGCAAGTCTACAGTTGACCAGATCTTCACATTGCGCCAAATCCTGGAGAAAACACACGAGAACCAATTCGACACATACCACCTGTTCGTCGATTTTAAAGCTGCTTTTGATAGCCCACGGCGAGACTGCCTGTACGCTACCATGTCTGAGCTTGGTATTCCTGCAAAGCTAATACGGCTTTGTAGCATGACATTGAGCAACACCATCAGCTCTGTCAAGGTAGGAAATGACCAATCCGAAACCTTCAATACCAAGCGGGGTCTCAGACAAGGCGACTCGCTGTCTTGTGTGCTCTTCAATTTACTTATGGAGAGTATAATAAGGAAAGCTGGAGTGCATCGGATGGGCACAATACTGGGATACAAAAGTGTCCAGCTCCTTGGTTACGCTGATGATATTGATATCATTGGTCGTACCAAGCGTGATGTAACTGCGGCTTTTGGAGCTATCGAAAGGGAATCAGCTAAAGTTGGTCTTGCAGTAAACATGGGCAAAACAAAGTTTATGGTGTGCAGTACTAGGGAGTCGCGGCGTCTTGACTCTTACCTTACTGCTGGAGACTATAACTTTGAGTCTGTCAAGGACTTTGTCTATTTGGGAACTGCAGTGACCAACAAAAATGATGTCAGCCTGGAGATCAAGCGGAGAATTACACTTGCCAACAAATGTTACTTTGGGCTCAGTAGGCAAATGAACAGTAGAGCCCTCTCTCGAAAGACAAAGGTAACCCTTTACAAGACACTCATCATTCCAGTGCTGCTTTATGGAGCGGAAGCCTGGACCGTGACGCAGTCAGATGCAGCTGCTCTTGGTGTCTTTGAGAGAAAGATTCTTCGCAAGATCTTTGGACCAATTTGCGTTGGCGAAACCTATCGTATCAGGTGGAACGACGAGCTGTACGAGCTATACGGCGATGTTGACATTGGCAAGCGAATTGACATTCAGCGTCTTCGTTGGTTGGGTCACATTGCTCGTATGGAGGAAAACACTCCAGCTCGTTCGGTTTTTGATGCGGTAGTTAGAGGAGAACGAAGAAGGGGTAGACCTCGAACCCGTTGGAAGGACCAGATGGAGGCAATCCTGAATGGTGTTACCAACTGGAGAAGTTGCGCACAGGACAGAGAAGCGTGGAGGCAAATTGTGCATCAGGCTGTGCTCCGATAGGGGTGTTATTGCCAATTATTATAGAGCACCATTTTCTCAATTTGAAATTTCCTCGGTCAAGAAGATTTGTAGTTTGTCGCATCATGTCTCGAACTTCTTCAACTGAATTGCCTCCTGATATCAAATCATCAACGTAGAAATCTCGCAAGACAGTTTTAGATCCTAATGGGTATGACGAAGACTCATCCATTGCTAGTTGATGCATTGCACGAATTGCCAAAAAGAAAGCGGGTTTGGTCCCATACGTGACGGTATTCAATTTGAAAACTTGAATATCATGGTCTGAAGAGTCTCGCCACTAAATGCACTGAAGCATAGAATCAGGCTCTGAGACTTTAACACACCTATACATTTTACCGATATCTCCTGTGAGTGCAATGGAAAATGTGCGAAAACGAACGAGCGTGCTAAACAATCGTTTAATGAGAGCCCAGAGGTGCTAACGGCTGAGCCGTCAAAGACAACTCTCAGCTTTGTTGTCGAACTCTCTTCTTTGTATACGCAATGATGGGGTAAGAAATATTTGCATTTATTGATATCTGCGCTGGGCACCAGTGACATATGTTTGAGGTCAATATATTCTTTTATAAATGCTGAATATTTCTCCTTGAGAATTTCATTTCGAGCGAATTTACGAGTCGACGCTTGGCCTGCAAATAAGAGTCGCCCAAAGATTCGACGCCTAGCTTTTTTGGCAAGCAAACTGAATATTCCCCTGATGACAATTAACGATAGTTTGCGATGAAATGCTGCTGACAATGGAGCTCCTCGGTTGTTACCTTGGCTATAGGCTCGAAGACGTGCTCCACTTTCCAAAATTGACGCACTAACTCATCAAGCCGAGTACTGTGATTAGTGTCATCCGAAGCTCTTTGGGTTGCGATGAACGATGAGAGTTTGGGGGCCGATTACCCGCCACCTGACACGATCCAGCCGAGTTGAGTTTTTTGCAAAATTGGTAAGCCAGGTGCCAACAGAATTTGACCAACACACAACAACTCGATGAAAAGACCAGCTCCGATGAGAAGATCAATCCGTTGTGACTTATGGAATAAGGGATCAGCCAGCTGTATGTTTGAGGCTATATTCCAACTATTAGTAGACATTGACATCCCAGGCTGATTGTCAGTAATCATTTGGGCAACGATTGCAGTGATAGTAGTAGAATAATCTGAAATCCGCGATTTCAAAACTAGATCGACTGAGTATCCTTCAGTTGAGAAGCTAGCATCTCCAACGCCAGAAACTGCAGTGAGCGATTTACTTTTTCGAAGCTGAAGCTGATTTGCGAAACGACTGGTGACGAAGTGAAGTTGAGATCCTGAATCCAAGAGTACACGACACGGAACGAATGTTCCAGCTCGATTCTTGACAAGGATTATAGCAGTAGCTAGAAACACAACATCAGACGAACTAGGCGATATGTGGGCTTGAGGCAGAGGTGACATTGCAACCATGGCAGTGGGGTGTATTGTATGCGCTTGTTGATCAGGTTTCAACACAGCGTTGGATGTGACTATCGAAGACTGGTTGTAATGCAATAGAGTATGGTGCTTCGATTGGCAAGTACGACAGGAGCTAGATTTACAATCCTTTAACTGATGACCTTTTCTCAAGCAATTAAGACAAAGCGCAAGTCTCTTGGCCTCCTTATGTCTTGCAATTGGCGACAATTTCTCAAAGCGCTTACATTGAAATATCATGTGACTTGTGTCTTCGCAGAATACACAACAACTAGGAATCTTGGAAGCAACAAATGATTTTCTTAAATGTGTACTCACGATCTTCCCCGACTTGCCAACCTGACCATCTTGCAAAACTTGATCAACATTTTCAAGCATTCGACATCGTCCTTGCAAGAAAGCTGACAATTTGGCCCACGATGGTAACTCATTAGCAGACGAGCTTTCCTCCCATTTGACCTGAGTTGACTTATCCAATTTCTGCAACACTGTTTGCACGATGATAATATCAGCAACTTCTTCCCTCGACGCTAAAGAATCCATAGCACGAAGGTGAGATGTCACTTTATCTGTTAATTGCCTCAGCCTACCTACAGATGCATCAGCCTTCTCAAGCCCAAATATCGCTCTGATGTGTGCCTGTAAGATAAAACGTTTATTATCAAAACGACGTTGAAGAATATCCAGAGCGACGATATAGTTAGCCTTGTTGATTTCCAACGAGCTGATGGAATCCAAAGCAGAACCGCTTAAGCAAGATCGAAGATGCTGGAACTTCTCAACAGGATTGAGATCAGGATCAGTATCTATGATCGTTTTGAACATAGAGTAAAAGTTTTCCCATTCAGTGTAGATTCCATTAAATTTTGGCAGCTCCAGCTGTGGCAAACGCGATCGATTAGACATGACGACCATTGGATGAGCATTTGTAAAACTTGTATTGAGCGTTGAAGAAAGCTGTGGATTCGGCCGACTTCCCAGTTCACGCTGAAGCAAGGCCTTAAACTTTAGTAGAGTTGATTCAAATTTCGCAGGTAAATCACTAGATATGGATTCAAAGTCTGATTCCTCTAAGCTAGTGTGAACCGCTTCAAAATTTGACTCTAACTTGGTGATCGAATCCAACAGCACACGTAGATCACACGAATCCATATGACTTAATTTATCCACGTCTAATTCGGCATATAACCTTTCAAGTCTGTCGAAAAGAGCTTTCGTTTTAAGTCTTTAATAAGTGACCTGAGATGCAGGCACTTGATCAGCATTAGATTCTGAATTATTCATTTTAATACGTCACAAATTCACTTAAGTTATGTTCAATTCAAACGTTCAATTCAATTCGATTCACAAGTTCAATTACAAAGTTAATGCACAAGCTAATAGACTCACTAATGCACTTCCAATTTAGCTGCACCTTTTATATGCAAGCTCACTGTGTGTGTATGTTTGTATGTGTGTGATCTAACACAGCTATTTTCGGATTAGCGGGCCTTCTATGCAGACGCTGCACAAAAGGCGCCAACGGCGACGAACGAAGCGAACGATTAAACGAGAATGAGAAAGGCAAAGATAATGCTCGCACAATTGCATACACAGAATTATGCACTTTGAACAAAATGATTTGTTCACAAATGCTAATGTTTTACACTGTTGTGTTAGGATGAAATTAATTGTTAATTTGAATGCACTATTTTGCACAAATGTTTATAAATTTCACGGTTGAGCGACGACGAAAGAGATTAATAACTTTTAGCGCACTAAACGAACATCACGAAGTGTATAATCACGTCGGGGTCACCAAAATGTTGGAAGCTGCCAATCTTTTTCGGCAACTCTGGCTCCAATCATTTACGAAGGCACAAAATAAAAAGCCAATACGATTTAATTTAGCTTATTATTTATTAATTTAATGCCGAGTCCGTGATATTTGTTTAGGCAAAGTTAATTGTATGCGAAAAGATAAGAGAGATGTTGCGCGCTTGCAGACAACTTTCGTACAGAATTAGAGAATTTAAAGAAACAAAGTTACAAGTATAAGCAAGTAAAAAGAAGCCGAAAATTACATATGTATGCGTGTTATGCTTTCTTATGTGCATGAGTGCACTAACAGCGAATGAAAATGATATAGAGAAAAGACTAATTTAAGAGAAACTTATTTAAGAGCTTTTATTAGCTGCTGCGCCAAACGGTGTTTTATCGATAACTTTGGAAATATACGAGTTATCGAATTTCTGAAACACATTCGTACTGCGCGTGCAATATACGAACCTAACACAAAAAGAATGAACTCTCTAGCTCTTATATCTTCGGAAATCGTTCGCCATGACGCGACAACTGTCGTCATGGGAAACGAGGACGATGAGCCGAATGTGGCGCGGCTATCTCTAGTATCCACCAGCGTTGCCACGCGGCTGCAACAGACAGAGCAAGGAGCATACAGAGCCACATCCATACCGCAGCCCGAACTAGGACACGAAGGCCAAGCGGCACAGAGGAAGAATGTCCAAAGGTGACCAAACATGTGAGGGGGTGGAACTTCCGCTTTGATGGCACCTCAAAGCCTTTGGAGTTCTTGAAGCAGGTGGAGTGTTCGGCATATACATATGACCTGGATCTGGACTTGATTCCGAGGCTCACGTTGATCTATTAGCGAAAGGTTCGCTTAAAGGTTCCGAGGAGTGGGCGTGGTGTGTGCGGCGCATATGTTTGGCGTACTGCAGGTGCTGTGAGGTGGACTTGAGCTGGAACGAAGATCAGGATTTCTTGGCAGGCATTGGCACCACATTGGAATGTGGCGGCTTGACACTGAGCCAAGGAAAAGCTGTCAGTGGCTGAAGCTTGTTCTATATGTATTATATCATAAATTAACAAGTAAGAAGGCTCTAGTCGAGACGGCTCGACTACGAGATACCCTGAACCCTGCAAAAAAAGTGATACTCTTCTTCTTTACGCACTTAGAGGCTCGCGCTCTGCTAACTGCGCAGTTGCTGCCGTGGCTTGGGGGTGGGTTGGGCTGAACTTTGGACGCCTTTAACTCCATTTCTAGATAAACGATCTTCATGAAATTTTCAGAGTAGATTAAGAGTATCTAAATCTATCTATGTGCCAAATTGCAATTCTCTAGTATTTGAAATGCGTTTTTTCGAAATTGGGGGCGAAGGGGGCGTGGCATCCAAAATCTGAAAACAACATAATCTGCGTATTCATAATATCTATCTAAATAAACAAATTTGAAGTCTTTAGCTAAAACGGTGTAGAAGTTATACTCAAAAAACCTTAAAAATGTAAACGAATTTTCGATTTTTTATCGATATTTTGGAAATGGGATGAGTTATCGAAAAAACAAAATAAGCTTGTACTGCGTAACTAACATACGAGTGTTCATGTGAAATTTCAGCTCTCTAGCTTTTGTAGTTTCCGAAATCTCGACGTTCATACAGACGGACAGACGGACAGACGGACAGACGGACGGACGGACAGACGGACGGACAGACGGACAGGGCTAGATCAACTTATTTTTTTATGCTGATCAAGAATATATATACTTTATGGGGTCTGCGACGTCTCCTTCTGCCTGTTACATACATTTTCACAAAACCATTATACCCTGAATTCCCATTTTCAATGGGTTCAGGGTATAAAAACAGTCATATTCGAATCTGACGTTTGGAGCCTTTATATGCCCATAGCTTGGTGATATTGAATTGTTAATTTATCATAGTAGGTATTTAGTTTTAAAAATTTTTATTTCGCTAGAGAACATTGTTATTTTAAACTTCTTTCTACGTTGGTGGAATGTCTCATTGGATCATAGGTATAGGCACATCACAAGGTACTGGCTGACGATCGCGAGTTGCGGCGACCACGATGGTGGTCTGGTGGAGTTGCATCCACCTGTGTAGCTTGTGTATTAGCACCTTTCGATCTAATCAAGACGCATATGCAAACACAGAGAATAAAGAAGAGTATGTTAAAAACAAGTCTCAAAGTTATACAATTAAGAGGTATTGAAAAACATATTTTATATTTATTTACGTTAAGATGCTGCCTAATTATTATCGTAGGATTTTTAGGTTTTTATGATGGTTTTACAGCGGCTGCCCTGCGTCAGATGACATGCACAAGTCTTCGTTTCTCTTTATATGAGAACGGCAAGCACTTAGAAATACTGAAAAACTCGAATTCTATACTTGACAAAATTTATATAGCCAGCTTTGCGGGCATAGTTGGATCATTAGTTGGTTTACCAATGGATGTGATAAACGTGCGGATGCAAAGCGATATGAAATACGCTGAGAACTTAAGACGAAAGTATATATTTGCTGTCCAAACTAAATACATATTTCCATTTTAATTTATCGAAACTATCTTAGTTATAAGAGCTTTATAGATGCATTGATCCGGATTCCCAAAGAGGAAGGATGGATGACCTTATACAGTGGTGGAATTGCTGCAGTTCTTAAAGCAGCCATTGGAAACAGTGCCCAGCTGGCAGTTTATGACCAAGTAAATATCCATTTTTTTTTACTGCATTATAGTATTTGTATAAATATCCTTCTTATTCTGGAGAGTAGGTTAAAAGTGAGCTTCACCATCGTTTTATGTTAAAAGACGACGTGCGTTTACATTTGAAGTGTTCATTAATAACGTCAATTATCGAGGCAATTATTTCGCAGCCCTTTGACGTGGTGAAGACTGTTATGATGAATGCACCACCCAGTCAGTTTCCTACTGTTTTCCATGCCATTAAATATGTTATGCGTTTTGGATATTTGGGCCCCTACCGTGGATTGGTGCCCACAATTGCTCGAAAGGCGCCAGCAACAATATCATTGTTTATCATTTATGAACAGTTGCGCCTTAATTTAGGTTATATTCCTCTCGATTCTAAATAATGTCAAAATTTTTAGTAATTTAGGAAATTAAAAAAATAATTAAATAAACTTGGCATCCCAAACTTTTATCAAATTCCTGAATCAAAATATACGCAGAGGATATTATCCCTGATTTTAATATTCTTTATGTAAGATAAAAACAAAGTGTAATAAAAATAAATAGGAATCCATCCTAATAAAAAGAGTTAAAATATCACATCACACCTATGTATATGTCGCATTACAAACGAATTTGGACCACTGTACGTGTCAGTCACATTATGAGTATAGTTTACCCACTGTGCTTGCAAGACGCAACTGCGTCATAAGTTTGGTATATTGTGAAATCATTCTTAGAATTTGACTACAGCGCAGAATATGACTGGCGCCAAAATACCGTACGAGTGAGGCGACGGCGTTTTCGCGCTGTCGTTGAGTGTAGTCCGGCCTGCGTGTGTAAAAAAAGCGTAGATCAATATGTAATCAAGAAGAAATGTAAAGTCAGTCGCATTCAGACAATTACACGCACCGGTTGGAACTCACTTCGCTCTAGAAAAGTTTGTGTTTGAGAATATGACGGACAAATCTCAGAAATATAACGACGCTGCGATATACATATATATATATATTATTAATTACTTTGCTACTGAAAGAAGTCAAATTGCTCTCTCGGAAAAGACTTATCAGGATAAAACAAAAATTGAGTAATAGTTGTTAAACATTTTTAGACTCATTCACGAAGTGAAATTTCTGCATATGTATATTGAGTGTAAGCAACCAAATTTTGCAGTTATGTTACCCTCGGTTTCCTAAGAACTGTCCAAAAATTATGGCAAATCGGCAAAGAATTTTTTTGTGCCAACTGCATAATTCATGCATACAAATAGCTTAGTAGTAATTGCTAAGATGGCAGAAATCATTTTAACATAAATATAATAATATCTAATAATATTTTAACATAAATATTATAATATAACAGGATGTGAACCCAGGTACAGTAGCTCACAGCTTATTTGATACACTTCAATTTTAAAATTTTCTCTTGCTGTAATTCAAAAACTATAAATGATATCGCAATAAAATAAATATCAGTTTAAAGAGGGCAATTCCTTGTTTTATAAAACAAAAGATTTTATTTAGAAATAATGCTGTTCAACAGCAAAAAAATAAAAAAACAAAATAATATACCAAAATTCCCTCACAGCTTGTTTGATACAGCGCCAGTAAAATACTAAAATATAAGGTTAGCCTTTAATTTAATGGTTGGTTTGCATTCCCTTAGCTTTTATCGTAGCTTGCAGCCTATTTGTCATTGAATCCAATAAATTTTGAATATAGCTTGGCGTTATTTTGAGCCAATCCTCTAGTAAGGTTCTCTTTGGGTCTTCTTTGTTACAATTCTTATGTTTTCTGACGCTGTTGACTAAAAGTGCCCACAGATTCTCGATGACATTTAATTCGGAAGACTGTGCCGGGGGATTCATGACGTAGGGACACTTCCAAATAAGCCATGTTTGAAAGAATCTAGCTTTGCCGATCGGGTCGTTGTCTTTTAGTAGAAACGGAGACCGTTGCCTACAGCCAGTTTTTTGGAACTTCGGATCAAACATTTTTTTTTTATTTGAAGGTACTGAATTTTCTACATAATTTTATCGATGAATACCAAAGTACCGACTCCGACTGCGGACATACAAACCCAAACCATACCGTGGTCACAGCAATGCTTCACTGTTGCTTTAAGGTTTTCTTTGTTGAGCTTAGTATTCGGCTTTCTCCACACATAAAACATCCTGGCGAAGCTCAAAATATTAAATTTTGACTCCTCCGAGAAAATCCCAATGTTCCAAAACGAGGAGTCCTTCAAAATGTGCTCCTTATGAAAGGCTAGTCTGCTTAGGTAGTTTCTTCTTTGTTTTAAACGGCTTCTTTCGAGCTACTAGTGCTTTGAAATCATGGTCGAGCAACACACGTCGGAAACTTGGAGGTAACTAGAATTTTTCGAGCTCTGTAGCACTAGTCGGACTCAGTGAAAATTTCATTGGTGCCTTTCTGCTCTTGTTTTTTAAAGAATTCCCTTTTTTTAAAGTCTATAATATGGTAGACGGTGGAGGAACTTAATTCCACTAGCTCTGTACTTTTGCAGCCACTTTATCCTTGTTTAAAGGGGCAAATGACCAGTTCACGCTTCTCAATTGTTGTTCGTGGGCTCATTATACAATATCTTTTTTTCCTAGTGTGTTAAGGTATTGCAGATCGCAAAAAAATTGTCTTCTATATTATTCAAACATAGCAAAATGCGCGAAAGACAAAAAACGCCTTGTATATGGCAATTTTATTTACATAAAACAGACTGTATCAAATAAGCTGAGTGCTCTAAATAGTGCATTTAAAACTTTTCGATATACCTTCTCCTTTCGATATTAAGGAACGGTAAAGTCGAAAAGTTGCACTGTATCAAATAAGCTGTGAGCCACTGTATTTTAAACAAGTGAGAAAGCTGTAGTCGAGACTGCTCGACTGCAAAATTCCATAAACCCTTCTTCGAATCATATCATATTCTACGAATTCTTCGTTTCGATTCTCCACGCGAACGAAACTATACATGCAAAAACACGAGCACACACATGCTGATCTATTCTTGTAGGCATGTATGGGTGTGAGCATTGCAAGCGTCTTGCTGTCTCTCTGCCTTGCTTGCTGCGCCACATGGGTTTGCTGCGAAAACTCTATTGATTAATAATTCTGTTTCTAGACGGACAATCGTATTCATCTCTTCAGATTATGAATATGATATTCATACATATATGTATATATGCTAAACCACACTGCATATCCCTAGTATTTGAAATGCATTTTTTACACATTTGGAGGTGTGGGGGCGATACCCTGAACCCTGCAAAAGAAGTGATACTCTTTTTATACCCTGAACCCATTGAAAATGGGAATTCAGGGTATAATGGTTTTGTGAAAATGTATGTAACAGGCAGAAGCAGACGTCGTAGACCCCATAAAGTATATATATTCTTGATCAGCATAAAAAATAAGTTGATCTAGCCCTGTCCGTCTGTCCGTCCGACCGTCCGTCCGTCCGTCTGTCCGTCTGTATGAACGTCGAGATTTCGGAAACTACAAAAGCTAGAGAGCTGAAATTTCACATGAACACTCGTATGTGAGCTACGCAATACAAGTTTATTTTGTTTTTTCGATAACTCGTCCCATTTCCAAATTATCGATAAAAAATCGAAAATTCGTTTACATTTTCTAGGTTTTTAGAGTGTAACTTCTACACTGTTTCAGCTAGAGACTTTAACTTTATATATTTAGATAGATATTATGAATACGCAGATTTTGTAGTTTTCAGATTTTTGATGCCACGCCCCCCTCGCCCACAATTTGCAAAAAACGCATTTTAAATACTAGAGACTTCCAATTTGGCAAATAGATAGATATAGATACTCTAAAGATATATATAGATATAGATATAGATACTCTACTCATGCATCTAGAAATGGAGTTATAAGCGTCCAAAGTTCAGCCCAACCCACCCCCAAGCCACGGCAGCAACTGCGCAGTTAGCAGAGCGCGCGCTTATAAGTGCCTAAAGGAGAAGAGTATCAGTTTTTTTGCAGAGTTCAGGGTAACTCGTAGTCGAGCCGTCTCGACTAGAGCCTAATTACTTGTTTGTTTTAATATTTGAGTACATAATACTGGTCATTATTAAAAAAATAGTTATTCTTATTATTTTTTTTTATACTTTATTCCCGAAGGGGAAAAAGTATATTGGGTTTGTGCAATGTCCGTCTTGCTGTCCGTCCGTCTGTCCGTATGAACGCAATATTTTTCGGCGCTATTAGAGCTAGAGACTTGATATTTTAAACATATACTCATATATGCTCCCGAATTATAAAATAAAAAAAATTTTCCCGATCCGCCCACTAGGGGCGTGGCAAATCGGAAAACTCTTCCGCCCATAGGCAAGTTATCATACTAGATAATGAGCTAGAGAGTTGCAATTTGAAATGTATACTCGGGGTGACAACCCAAGTTCAAAAAGCTATGGCGAATATTTCTACGTCCATTGAGGGCGTGGCAAATCGCGAAATACGTATCTTCTACACCGTTAAAGCTAGAACGCTGAAATTTAGCATGTGAGTTAATGTTATGATTCTAAGAAGATCGATCAAAAAGTTTTTTGTCTACGCCCATTGGGGGCGTGGCAAATCGGACCTGAATATATGATGATTTTTCAAATTGTGCTATATTTTGAACACTATTGACACTATTGACACAAAAGTTTATATCTCCTACAGTTTTAGAGCTAGAAGCTTGAAAATTGGTTGGTTGAGTTACTAATGTTCTCCTCTATCGATGCCCCAAAAATAATTTTTCAGCCTCTTTGGGGGCGTTGTATATCGAAAAATACCCTGTAATTTTCGCATTTTTTGAATGTAAGTAACCTAATTTTGCAGTCATGTTAGCCTCGGCCCTTTCTAAGAACTGGCAAAAAATTATGCGTCTACGCCCACTCGGGGGCGTGGCAAATCGGCAAAGAAGTTTGTTGTGGCCAACTGCATAATTCATGCATATAATAGCTTAGTATCAATTGCTAAGATGGCAGAAAGCATTTTAACATAAATATAATAATATTAATGAATTTAAAAAATAAAATTTATAAGTTTTCGATTGATAAATAAAAAGTTTCCAGCGGGATTCGAACCTAGGGTTTTTGAAAACAATATGTAATCGTTAGCACTAACCATACAACACATAGACTGGACAACTAGAACAAATTTTTTTCACGAACCAGATTTTGATTTCGCGTCCTAATCATCTTCGTATTTGCTCGGCTCTGTCATTTGCTGCTCGGGCAGCGAAAATATCGTAGTTGATATTCAGTTCGCTGCCAGCGCTCGAACGAAATGATTCTATTCTCATATCAAGCATCACTGTGTGCTATTCTTTCTTTATTCACTCTCTCACTCACTCTCTCTATACCTCTCATATATATATGTATGCAGCCACAAGCCAGCAGCGCGCAAAAATTGAAATTTGTCCGCGAGATGCGATTCGCAACGATCCCATCTTCCCTTCTGAGTAAGAGTATGCCGAACTCTTAAACGGCGTTGCCATGCTCATGCAAAATTTTAGTGTTTTCGTGATTATTTTTGGGAAGGGTATGAAAGCGTGATGTACATAAGCATTACTTTTTCGCGATGAGCATGCACACACACATTTACTGCGTCTTGCTACATGTATGAGCATTTATGTGACTGTGCGCGAAACTTTTGCTGCCTGTAGCATTTGCAGGGCCCAACATTGGCATTTTGTTGTTCTCGTAGACCTCGGCCTTAGAATTGTGGGAACGGTCTTAGATATGTTCGACCTTGTAGTCTGTCGAATCTACTTCCCCAATGCATATGGCATTTACGATTATATGCATACATATGCATTCATTCTTATACATGTTTAATAAATAAAAATAACTATAATTAATTTAGTAACAAACCATTTTTTAACGGGTTATAAACGATTTAAGTGGATCTGGAAATTCATATGTATTGACCAATAGAATACACAATGTACTCATTATTGCCAAAATGACTGCTGCAAGCCGTAAAGGCTCATTTGACAGTCACTCTACAATTCAAACTATACAAAATAGACAAACTACTGAATAGCGCAGGTAGCAAGAACAACAAATGCCAATGTTGGGCCCTGCAAATGCTACAGGCAGCAAAAGTTTCGCACACAGTCACATAAATGCTCATACATGTAGCAAGACGCAGTAAATGTGTGTGTGCATGCTCATCGCGAAAAAGTAATGCTTATGTACATCACGCTTTCATACCCTTCCCAAAAATAATCACGAAAACACTAAAATTTTGCATGAGCATGGCAAAGCCGTTTAAGAGTTCGGCATACTCTTACTCAGAAGGGAAGATGGGGTCGTTGCGAATCGCAACTCGCGGACAAATTAAAATTTTTGCGCGCTGCTGGCTTGTGGCTACATACATATATATATGAGTGAATAAAGAAAGAATATCACACAGTGATGCTTGATATGAGAATAGAATCATTTCGTTCGAGCGCTGGCAGCGAACTGAATATCAACTACGATATTTTCGCTGCCTGAGCAGCAAATGACAGAGCCGAGCAAATACGAAGATGATTAGGACGCGAAATCAAAGTCTGGTTCGTGAAAAAAGTTTGTTCTAGTTGTCCAGTCTATGTGTTGTATAGTTAGTGTCGTTAGCTAAACCTAAATAAATTCACAGCTGATCAGCTGACCAGCTGATCAGCAGCTTGTGACAAAACAAAACAATACAATCGCACTTCTTGCAATATGTATACACACTTGGATGTGTATACACAAATACAAACATCTGTGTACATACATACATACATATATGCATGCATAGAAAAACAGCTTGCCAAGCAAGCAGCGTGGCAAATAGGAAAAGTTGTTTAGCTTAAATGCACAATTCATATGCGTATGTTCATAAATTATTATCAATTGGCAGCAAGCATTTTATAATAAATATACAAATACATATAAAAATAAATTAAAAAATAATAATTTTTGAAAAAAAAAAAGTTTTTAGCGGGATTCGAACCCACGCACCCAAGTATAGCTTGCATAGCGTCACTAACCTAATATGAGCTGTGTTAACTAAAACCAAATAAGGCATTGCTAGAGCGTCTCTGACAAAACTAAAGTAACGATCGAAAAATTCCCAATTCAGTCACAATTCTTAGAATATTCTGGCATCCAAACTTTTGTATGCATACATAGAAAATTGTGTGTTTCACTCGTGTGAAAATCTGTATGTATGTGTAGAAAAACTTTTGTTGCTTGTCATGTACGTTTGCTAATTGCTGAACTATATAGCGTTAATTAAATGTTTATTAAATAAATAAGATGCACCTATGGGAACAAAGTATATCGCAGTTAGTTGCGCCCAACTGCAACGATCTTACTTGTTTTTTTTTTTTTGGTCGGTGTTAAGGCATTTGAAGACATGCTTTTTTGTATTTTTATACCCTGAACCCATTGAAAATGGGAATTCAGGGTATAATGTTTTTGTGAAAATGTATGTAACAGGCAGAAGGAGACGTCGCAGACCCCATAAAGTATATATATTCTTGATCAGCATAAAAAAATAAGTTGATTTAGCCCTGTCCGTTTGTCCGTCCGCCCGTCCGTCCGTCCGTCTGTCCGTCTGTCCATCTGTATGAACGTCGAGATTTCGGAAACTACAAAAGCTAGAGAGCTGAAATTTCACATGAACACTCGTATGTGAGCTACGCAATACGAGTTTATTGTTTTTTCGATGACTCATCCCATTTCCAAATTATCGATAAAATATCGCAAATTCGTTTCCATTTTTTAGGTTTTTTTGGTATAACTTTTACACCGTTTTAGCTAGAGACTTCAACTTTATATATTTAGATAGATACTGTGGATACGCAGATTTTGTAGTTTTCAGATTTTGGATGCCACGCCCCCCTCGCACACAATTTGAAAAAAAAAAAACGCATTTCAAATACTAAAGACTTGCAATTTGGCACATAGATAGATTGAGATACTCTTAATATACTCTGAAAATTTCATGAAGATCGTCCGTCTACAAATGGAGTTTAAAGCGTCCAAAGTTCAGCCCAACCCACCCCCAAGCTACGGCAGCAACTGCGCAGTTAGCAGAGCGCGCTTATAAGTGCGTAAAGAGGAAGAGTATCAAATTTTTTGCAGGGTTCAGGGTATCTCGTAGTCGAGCCGTCTCGACTAGAGCCTTCTTACTTGTTAAAACTGTGGAGATATAATATTGAATTGTAACAAATAAGATTGTAGCCAGTGTGCAGAGCAATTGAGATTGCTGTAAGAGCGAGCATAGGAGTTACGCCCCCCCTCTGCACGCACTTAGACGCACTCTCTAATGTGCAAGCTGCGTTTGCTGTTAGACAATAAATCAGTATGAATTGAAACACTGGTGCCTAAACACTAATTATTCTGAAGAGGCCGCAAGTTGCATTTTATCCTGGACCAATTGACGGACCAGGCAGACCCCTTATTGTAGGACATTTTTGGCGCCCCGGGTGGACTCTTCAGGATTGGAAGGTTGTTTTATGGATTTTATTAATAATCAGGGAAGTACCAGATAAACATAGTGCATGTAGATCACCAAGTAATGCAAGAGCAAATAAATAAATGCATTACTTGAGACATTAGAATATTATTATTAGCGTGTTGCAATTCTTGCTCATTTTTCGTCTCGCATTTCGCTTTGCGCTCTCGTTTTGCGCTCTCGCTTGCACTTATAGTTTCGCTCTCGCTTTGCGCTCATCACTTTGCGCTCATCACTTGCGCTCATCACTTTGCGCTCATCACTTGCGGTCATCACTTGCGCTCATCACTTGCGGTCATCACTTGCGCTCGCTTTACACTCATCATTTGTATGCTCGCTAGCAATATCGTTTGCACACTCGCTTGCACATACAGTAGTGCTCTAGCTTGGCGCTCATCATTTGCGCTCATCACTTGCGTTCATCGCTTGCGCTCATCACTTGCGCTCGTCACTTGCATGCATTAATTGTCGCTCGAAACTTGCACTCTCGCTCTCATCGTATGCGATCGTTTGCACTAATATCTTGCATTCTAGCTTGCACTATTGTTGCGTTTACACTTGCACATATCGGCGCGCTCTCGCTTGTGCATGTGAAAGTGGGAATGCATTGCACTCAATCGGTTAATCGTTCGCTTAGCAATTTCGCTCTCACTTTGCGCAGTAGCAAGTGTGCATGCGTTGCACTCAATTGCTTAACCGTTCGCTTAGCAATTTCGCTCGTTGGTGCTCACGCTCTCTCTTTGCGCAGTAGCAAGTGTGCATGCATTGCACTCGATCGCTCTACATAGTCAGTAGAGATCACTCAAAGTAATAGTCACTCAGCCACTCTGGTTGTTGTCTTCGCTATATCGCTAACAACTGTCTGTTACAGTCACTCAAGTATAGTTAAATACTGCCAGCGTAATATATTGATATTTATTACGATCGCGCGCATTTTTTAACTTCTTTGAGTTGTTCTGCGCTTGTTGTCATACATAAGTGAGCTTTTCTTTTGTTTTTATTGAATTTCGTTTCAACTGAGCTTCACTTATAGCATCATGACTGGCAAGCGAGGAAAGAATCAGTCTATGGACGAGTCATCATCAGAGCGTGTCGATGCTCTCTTGACCGTCTATAAGAACGTCACAAATGACATAACCCGCATAAATAAATCATTAAAAGATTTCACTACACCAGTAGAGCCATTCGAAATTGAATGTAGACTTGAGATACTGAACCGCTATATAGAAAAGGCCTTTAAAACACAACAAGAGTTGGACGACATTAATGCTGACTTAGTGTCTCGGTCCACGTTAGAGGACTTATGTGTGTCAACTAAGGCCCTTCTACTGAAGCGAGGTAGTGATAGCCAACCTAAAATTGAGAATCCCGCCAACTCTACAATGATTGGCTCCATGTCACACTCTAGAAATCTACCGAATATAAAATTGCCAAAGTTTAGTGGCGAATATTCGGAATATAAAAATTTCAATGGTCTGTTTGAAAGTTTAGTAGATAACGAGCCAGGGTTATCGAATATAGAAAAGTTCAATCACTTGTTGTCCTGTTTGGAAAAAGAAGCGTTAAGCACTGTCAAGGCTTATCAGGTGACAGATGCTAACTATCCAAAAGCGTTAGCTGCCTTAAAAAATGTGTACGACAATCAGTGTCTCATATTTTTTAACAGCATCGCTTAATTGTTTGATCCCCCACGCATGTCTGAACCCTCAGCATCATCTTTGCGCATGCTAGTGGATTCAGACGTGCTATATACGAATCGTTGTTATCGCTAGGATCTGATATACAGATTTCGAATGCCATGCTCATCCATTTGGTAATGATGAAAGCAGACGCTGGTACGCGTTCTAGGTGGGAAGAGAATCTTGACTACAACAAACTTCCACTGTGGCAAGATTGTGAAGCTGCCTTAAACAGACGATATCAACACTTAAGTGCTGAAGAATCATCTGGTTCAAGTCGTAAGGCAGTTCAGGACAATAGGAAAAGAATTGGGAAAACTTCGCTAGCTGTCGCTCAGCCAAGTTTGCATTTGCAAAGAGCTATCCGCTATGCATAAATTGTTTGCGAACAGGTCATTCAGTGGCTGCTTGTAAATCAGCCCACTGTCGAGTGTGCTCTAAGCCGCACCATACCATACTGCATAGATATAGCTCTGAGGCGACTCAAGGTAGCTCAGCAGTTGTATCGGCAGTCCCTCGAATCAATCCTTCACAGACTTCATCTGTAAATCACGCACGGATAGCCTCAGATAAAGTTCTCTTAGCAACCGCAGTTGTTAAGAGAAAAGATCAATCTGGATCTTACCACTTAGCTAGGGCGTTGTTAGATTCCGGCTCGCAAGTTAAATTCATGACTGAAGAACTTGCCAAACACCTAAAGTTGAGAAGGCAAAAATTTGGGATTCAGTTGTTGGGCATTGCTAACTGTCAGTCTTCTGTTCGTCACAGCGTTCAAACCGCCATAGCATCTCGAACGGACGATACAGAAATTAGAACAGACTTTGGTGTGTTACGTTCTATATCGTCGTATCAACTAGAGAAGCATACTGAAGAGATCAAGATACCTGATAATGTACAGATCAAGATACATGATAATATTGAGAGAGGGCATAATAAAGGGACCTCATAACAGTCCAACATTGCAATGACTGCCTTTGTTTGGATGGATTGTGTCTGGTCGCTGCCGAGCAGCTAATGCAGCTAATAATTCGTCGACTTTCGTTAGTGTCGTAAAGGACAACATAGATATAGATTCGATAGTTCGTAAATTCTGGGGGTTGGAAGAAAAACCAAATACAGCTGCTTCGAATTTGTATACCCCAGAACAACAACTGTGCGAGAAGTCTTTTGTAGAGACTATTTGCCAAACCATCTCAGGTCGGTTCAGAGTGTCATTGCCATTCAAATCAAGCCCACACAGTCTTGGTATGTCATATGACACAGCCAGGCAACGTTTTCTGGCTTTGGAAAGGAGAACGAGCAAACAAGATGACATTCGGCCAATGTATATCGACTTCATGAAAGAGTACTTGGCTTTGGGTCATGAGCCCAACCGATAATCAAATTCCGAGAGAGCCGCATTATTTCATACCTTATCAATGCGTGCTAAGACTGCACAGCGCATGCACTAAACTACGAGTAGTGTTTGATGCTTCTAGCAAGTCCTCATCTCAATTGTCGCTGAATGATCTACTCATGGTGGGTCCGACCATCCAGCCTCCGTTATGGGAAACTTTGTTAAGATTTCGACTTCGTCCTTGGGCTGCTACAGCAGATATCGCTAAAATGTACCGTCAAATTGAACTTGACGAGTCCCATCGCAACTTTCAACTTGTTGTGTGGAGGGAATCGCCCACTGATCCGTTACAAATCCTTCGTTTGAATACAGTAACGTATGGGACAGCGACTGCTCCATTCTTAGCAATTCGATGTTTAAAACATCTAAGCGACTAAGCTTCTACGCATCCAGCAGCTGCAAGATCGTTAGCCCAAGATTTTTATGTTGATGACTTGTTAACAGGAGCAGATAGCATTGAGGAATTATGTTTGTCGCATCGAGACTTGGAAATAATTCTTCAAGCATTTGGATTTCCTCTCACAAAATGGTCTTTCAACAGTAAGCAACTCGCAGCACAACCAGCAAGAAATGATATTATCATTGGTCATCAAGAGTACACAAAAACCTTAGGATTAATTTGGAATCCTATGGATGACATTTTTAGATACTCCATGAACTGCTTAACAGAGGTACAACCAACTAAGCGGTCCGTTCTGTCGTTTGTGGCACGATTATACGACCCCTTAGGTTTGTTAAGCCCGATCGTAACTCGTGCGACGGTCCTTCTACAAGAAATGTGGTTGCACAAACTTGGGTGGGATGACCAATTACCTGTCCAAATGGGACAAGAATTTGAGGCAATAACTAGCTGCTTCTCAAATTTAGACTTGTTGTATATACCTCGTTACGTTGGCACACTCAAGTCGAAAGGATGCCAACTCCATGGATTTGCCGACGCCTCAACGAGAGCTTACGGTTGTTGTTTATACGTAAGAATGCAAACATATGAGGGTATCACTACCAGGCTGTTGATCGCCAAATCAAAGGTAGCGCCTTTGAAAACAAAAAGAATTAGAGCTGTTAGAGAAGCGTAGAACTGCAATCACTCTGATCGCGGTCGATGAGGTACCAAATTCCATCGTACAGCTTATCGCAACTTCTTCATATTCTAAGTTAATTCGCATAGTTGCATATTCCTACAGCTTCTGAGTTAAGTTTTGCTTTTCTTGCAGTCATATCCGTAATTCAACACATTGAATTCGTCGATGAAATAAAGAAGCTAAAGAAATCAATCGTTTTGCAACCGGCATTGCAAAAACTGACACCGTTTTTGCATCCACATCAGCATGGCAGGCGTGTGTTGAGGTTGCTACGAGTAGGAGGTCGTTTATTGAAGGCCCTACTAGCACATAATGCCAAGTTCCCCCTATTACTTCCAAAAAATGTAGATTCGTAACGCTTTATTTGCAGCACTTGCATCGCTCTCATTGCCACGCCAATCCACTGGTATTAATGGGTCTGCTTCGTCAGCAGATCTGGCTGGTCAATGCTCGAGAAGCTTGCAGTGCAGTAGTTCGAAAGTGCGTACATTGCTTTCGCTATAACCCGAAACTTCTATCCCAAATAATGGGTAATCTTCCTGCTGACCGCTTACATGGAAATAGACCATTTGAGATCAGCGGAGTGGATTTTTGTGGTCCAATATTGGTTTCATTACGAATTCGTGGCAAATCGCCAGTTAAAATGTATATTGCCATATTTGTTTGTTTTACCTCGAAGGCTGTACATCTCGAATTAGTAACCGATTTAACAACCAATTAATTTTTATGTGTTTTTTTATCAGATTCATTGGTCGACGTGGCCTTGTACGGAAGCTGTACTGCGACAATGCCACCAACTTCGTGGGTGCTGCACGCACTCTGGACCTCATGGGCACGTTCCATGCCAACACAGCGGACATGGAAACGTTTGCTGCGGATCGGGGAATGGAATTTGTTTTCATTCCTCCTCGAGCGCCGCATTTCGGCGGTCTGTGGGAAGCGGCAGTGAAGTCTGCCAAGGGACTGCTACTCAAGGCAATGGGCAGCGCAGTCTTACGGCAGGACGAGTTGGCCACCGTGCTGGTGGCAGCTGATATCAAGCATCAAGCTTCGATTTTGGATAGACTGGTCAAGGGACTACCTGCTGAGCCTCCAGCAAAAGTCGAAGTGGACCAAGGAGAGGCAAAACGTGGGGGTCGGAACAGTCGTCCTCGTGGGGGAGGACAACGCTCCTCCTCAACAATGGATGTTAGGCGTGGTGACCGAAGCCATAGCCGGCGGAGATGGTAGGGTGCGAGTGGTTATCATAAAGACCAAATCCGGCACCTACATGAGGGCAATCCATCGCGTTGCCCCGCTTCCACTTAATTAATAAGTTAACTTAAAAAAAAATGAATATTGTATTGAAGCCCTACGGCCTTTCAACGCGGCCGATGTTAAGGCATTTGAAGACATGCTTTTTTGTATTTTTAAAACTGTATAGATATAATATTGAATTGTAACAAATAAGATTGTAACCAGTCACAATTTTTAGAATATTCTGGCATACATAGAAAATTGTGTGTATACTCGTATAGTGTGTACATGTGAAAATCTGTATGTATGTGTAGAAAAACGTTTGTTGCTTGCCATGTGCGTTTGCTAATTGCCGAAATATTTCGTTAATTAAATGTTTATTAAATAAATAAAATGCACCTATGGGAGCAGAGTATTTCGCAGTTAGTTTCGCCTAACTGCAACGTTCTTACTTGTTCTCTATTGTCCCTAAAGTCTGGTGATGGTATGCAGTAGACTTTATATTGTCTATTTTAAAATATTTGCACAAGTCATGCTGTTATTTCGATTTTAGGCATTTTAGACATATCTTATTGTACATTTTGATATGACGTGTCATATCTCTTTACTTTGGCCAATGTTTTATTTATGCCTGTATGACCTCCTTGAATACGATCATCATGGAATGTAAACAGTTTTGCTTCTTTTTCTTCATCATCTTGGATGAGGGTCACCGGCTTGAGTAGCGCTACTCTTAATAATTTTATTATTTTATTGCCCATTTTAAAAGTATCTATTGAACTAATTTAAAGATCTTTTTGCACGGTGCCACTTTGAGTTGGCTAATTTAGATACACCGGCTTGCCAATCAAGCCTTTGGAAAAACTGACCTAAGTCGTGAATTCCATTGGAGTATAAACCGCTAACTTCAATTCTTACTAAAACTTTTTCTTTTCATGTTTCATTAAACATGTAGAATCTGTTATTAGTAAGGTCACTACTTTTCGTATCTCGTCATTTGCAATGACTTCGTATACGTTTGGCTTAGAAGCTTTTTCAAGACTTTGCCTTGGCAATAGTTCTTGTTTATTTTCTGCGCAGAAAATTTTTTGTCTACTTTGGTTACTGGTAGTGACTTTCAGTATTTTTCCATTCATGTCAATTAGGTCGAATATTGTTATACTTGACAGGGCGTATGCCAAGAAATTATCTTTCCGATATTAGAATGCTTTTTCGCATTCCTCTGCCTATTCAAATGGAACATTTTTTTTACATAATCAGATTATGTGCCGGGAATATTCGGCGAAATTTTGTTTAAAGCGTCTATAATAATGCAAAATGTAATCAATCTCCTAGCGCTTCATTTTTTGTAGTTTAATACCCTATTCGATCAACGCAGTGATCTTCCTGGCTAATAGTTGTATGGCTTTACGGGCCATACGCTAGACCGCGCAACGCAATTATCGCTCAGTTTCACAATTTTGACTTATTAATAAGTTATGCATCGCAGTGCATTTTAAAGATTAATATAATTGATTAATAGTATGTTGTATGTTGTGTGTGTTCTTGGAAACGCTGCCGGTCCATGTTGCGTTCTCACTGTAGCACTGTCGGT
Organism: Drosophila borborema; assembly: GCA_030914335.1. Lineage (NCBI taxonomy): Eukaryota > Metazoa > Arthropoda > Insecta > Diptera > Drosophilidae > Drosophila > Drosophila borborema. The sequence continues at coordinate 8,724,935 of JAUESP010000304.1, forward strand.
TCCTTGGCACAGCTTGTTGCGCTGGCGGGGCCGGTGCTGGTCGCACAGGCTATTGGGTTCCTGTCCAGGTGTACTCACAGTGAACGGCTGCTCATGTTATTACTGTTGTTGTTGTTCTTGTTGATAGTATTACAGCTACAATAATGTTGTTGTTGTTGTTGTCGCTTTTGCTTTGTGGTTGTTTCAAATGCTTGTGGGTGGCGACAGCCTTCTTGATCATGTGGTATGTCGGGGATGTCGGGCTTAAGACCCACTGATTTCGTGATGCGGAGGATTTTCTTGCCATTCACAAAGCGAACCTGGGTTACACTATGAGAATCATGAAGGATGATACCGATTTTCGAAGGTGTCAGGCCTTTCTTGCCGAGCTTCTTGATATGCTCCTTAACATCCTCGGCGTTCAGCTTCAGCCATGATGCCACTGTGTAACATTATGGTGTACGAGCTCCTTGCGTGCAGTGGATGCATTCCTCGGGCCCACGGGCACGGCAATGTCGCACGGTCGCCATGTAATAATTTAAAAAAATTGTTCACGAGGCTAATTACATTATTTGTATATAAAGAGTTCTGCCGCTGAGTGCAGCGACAGAGCGGAAGAGCGTAGTATGCTTATATATGTATATATGTATGTATATGCATAGGGCATATACATACTGCATATACTATGGGCATGCGGCAAAATGCAGACGCGGCATATCTCACGCTGCCGGTCAGTCACATATAAGTGGCTGATCATATTTCAATTATTATGCTCGATATGTATATTTATGTATAGCGACAAAGTGTCACTATGTGTAGCTATGTATAGCTTATTAACAATTGCTAAGCTGACAGCAAGCATATAATAAATTTTCAAATATATATGTAATCAAACAGTTATAAATTTTCGATACGGGGTACGAACCCTCGCACCTAAGTGCAGCTTGCATAGCATTTACCAACAGTGCCACCTGATCTGATAAGATTAGGGCGGTAAAACTAAATAACTAGAGCGCCATCAGACAAAACTACTTCATGCAGACGCGATCGCGCTGCTCAAATAAAGCTCAACATTTATTGAATCCGATAGTTTAATTTTGGTCCGATCTATTAGATTGGAATAACTGGCGCCCAACTAAAAGTCGAACTCACACCGATTTAAGTGCAGTGCAAAATAAACTGTTAAAAAAAAATTATAATAATATATATATATCTATATATATATATGTGATATATGTATGGCATGTGTAGAAATAAATATATATATATATATATATATGTGGCATGTGTAGAAATAAATTCCATTTGTGTATTTGGTTTTGGTTATTATACGCAAAACGCAAATTCGTTTTATATGTTGCTTTTGAAAAAAAGCTCTTTTCACTATCAGGCCGTTTTAATCTTACGAAACAAAATCAGAGGTCAAGCAGATCTCACGTTGTCTTCCTTTAACACAAAGCCAAACTTTGATGCTATCATAGATAGGTTACATTTCACATATGCGGACAAGCGTCCTGTGCACCTGGTCGAACAGGAAATGAGCACCTTAAGTCCGGGCAATTTAACAACATTACAGTTTTATGATGAGGTGGAAAAGAAGCTCACGGTTCTTACCAATAAGACTATTATGTCATATGATACCGCCATTGCCAATCATATGAACGAGAAATACAGATCGGACGCGCTCCGAATCTTCATCTCGGGTCTGAAGAAAAGCCTTACTGATGTACTATTCGCGGCTCAACCCAGCAGTTTGCCAGCTGCACTGGCACTGGCACAAGAGGTTGAAGCCAACTATGACAGGTACGCTTTTGCGTCAAATTATGCCAGAAGCCTAGAATAAAGGGACAAAAGATATAGCGGCAATCAACAATACCAAAAGCAAGGTGAACAAAAAGATAAAGGTAGTAAAGGAAAACCCCATACTTAAAAAAAAAAAAAAAAACAGGGGAACAAGCCGCGGCAAGATCCCGTTGAGAAAATTGATGTTGACCCGTCATCGTCCAAGTTTCGACACCCCACCAATTTCCAAAAATAACAACAAGGCCAGTTTCTCGCGATCAGGTCAGAATTGGAGCCAGCCTCACCTCAAAAGGTCAAACACTTCTGAGAGGCACTCCGACCAGAGAAGACAGAGGGTGAATCACCTGTCCCAAGATGACTCACGTCAGCAAGACGAAGAGTACGAGCGGGCCGCCTCCACTGCCGTTGAGGAAATAGAGGATAACGAAGACGAATGTAGCACTGACAACGTTAATTTTGTCGTCCCTGCTTCCGTTCGTTAAGCGAACAGTAGCAGGGGTCACTCTCAAGTTCCTAGTGGATACGGGGGCCTCGTAGAACTACTTGCGCCCCGGTAGCCTCGAGCATATTAGCACTACTCCCGTACATACTCCTTTCAGTGTCAAATCGATACATGGTATAGAAAACATAACTCACAAATGTACCTTGTTCGTTATTGGGATTGAGAGCCCATTTTTTATATTACCAACTTTTTCCACATTCGATGGCATAATTGGGTTGGACTTCCTAGCCCAAGCTAGTGCCATTATCAACCTAAGAAATAAGGTTATAGAACACAAAAATGGAGTTGAAAAAAACAATGTTAATTTCACTAAGATTGAAGAAGTCGAGGTCTCTTTGTCTATTAAAAAGAGTTCACAATCATGGTGAAGAATAACATTAGGGCTTTTGCAGACCCAAACAAACAAGTCGGAACAATCCGAACGCAAGATAGTGAGTCAGTTTATTCGAAGCTTTACCCGTTTCCAATGGGCGCGGCCGACTTTGTCAATAAAGAAATTCAAGCTCTTCTCATGGGAACTGTATATTCAGCATATTTAGTAGTGACCAATCAGGAGCGATCAGGCCACTCTCTCGCTAAGATCTCGCCACTTTAGATATACATTTCTAGCTATATAAGATAAACAAATTTCCAATCATCAGTTCAGATTTAAGACCGCACTTACATCGCGTAAGAACATAAAATTGTACTCCGTTATCAGTAATTAATAAATAAAGATATATCAGCTGGTCAGCTGATCAGCTGTGAATTTATTTAGGTTTAGCTAACGATTACATATTGTTTTCAAAAGACATAGGTTCGAATCCCGCTGGAAGCTTTTTATTTATCAATCGAAAACTTATAAATTTTATTTTTTAAATTCATTAATATTACTGTATTTATGTTAAAATGCTTTCTGCCATCTTAGCAATTGATTCTAAGCTATTATATGCATGAATTGTGCAGTTGCCACGCCCCCAGTGGGCGTAGACGCATAATTTTTAGCCAGTTCTTAGAAAGGGCCGACGCTAACATGACTGCAAAATTTGGTTGCTTACATTCGAAAAATGCGAAAATTACAGGGTATTTTTCCCCAAAGAGGCTGAAAAATTATTTTTTTTTATATTTTTCGATATGCCACGCCCCAAAAGAGGCTGAAAAATTATTTTTGGGGCATCGATAGAGGAGAACATTAGTAACTCAACCAACCAATTTTCAAGCTTCTAGCTCTAAAACTGTAGGAGATATAAACTTTTGTGTCAATAGTGTCAATAGTGTTCAAAATATAGCACAATTTGAAAAATCATCATATATTCAGGTCCGATTTGCCACGCCCCCAATGGGCGTAGACAAAAAACTTTTTGATCGATCTTCTTAGAATCATAACATTAACTCACATGCTAAATTTCTAGCTTTAACGGTGTAGAAGATACGTATTTCGCGATTTGCCACGCCCCCAACGGGCGTTGATATATCCGCCATAGCTTTTTGAACTTGGGTTGTCACCCCGAGTATACATTTCAAATTGCAACTCTCTAGCTCATCATCTAGTATGATAACTTGACTATGGGCGAAAGAGTTTTCCGATTTGCCACGCCCCTAGTGGGCGGATCGGAAAATTTTAACACTTTATAATTCGGGGACATATATGGGTATATGTTTAACATTTCAAGTCTCTAGCTCTAATAGCGCCGAAAAATATTGCGTTCATACGGACAGACGGACGGACAGCAAGAGGGACATTGTACAAACCCAATATACTTTTTCCCCTTCGGGAACAATGTATAAAAAAAAAAAAAATTAATATATAATACAGAATGTTAGCAGCAATAAGCAAAATACAATCTTGATAATCTAGTAGAGGTCACCCGCTAAAACTATAATTTTTCAGTGATCTTCTATGGTTAATTTGGTGGGCTACGCTTTCGACGGCCAAACTGACGGAATACTCCCACGCAGACTATAGCCCGGTTATCGACGGAGCCGTGGTAATATGGAAAGAGACCAAATTATTGAGACACACAACTAATTTGACGGAGTACGGCAGACTTGTACAGGACACGGAGGAAATGACGTACCTTTTCCCCCAGTCGCACATGCGAATGATATTAGAGGCAGACGCAATCCACCTAACGACTTTGTTGGCACGAAAGGAGTTTAGGTAGGTAAGGCCTTCTTAGGTAGGCGCTGAAGGTAATTGCCGGAACGCCTGATGCTGACCACTTGAGGAGTATCCAATTGACACAGCACGAATTTGTTAGAGAAAATAATAGGCAAATCATTATACAAAATTTGACAGTCTACCAGGTCGAACAAATCTAAGACCGTTCCGTAGATGCGAGTTGCGAAAAAGTATTGCTTATACACATCAGCGCTTTGGTATCCTTAAAAAAATAATCACGAAAACTCTAAAATTTTGCATGAGCCTGGCAAATCTTTTTAAGAATTCGGCATGCTCTAACTCAGAAGGGAAGACGGGATCGTCGCGAAGCGCTACTCGCGGACAAATTTCAATTTTTGTGCGCTGCTGGCTTGTGCCTGCATACATATACAGTCGAGTCTCGATAATTCGTAATAGCAAGGGAAACGAATTTTTTACGAATTACAGAGGTTTTCGATTTACCGGGGTTTCCATTTGACGGGGTGTAAGAAATCAAAATACGAATTGAAAGGGTTTTTATGTATCATGTCATTTCAACAATTTTAACTTATTAATAAAAATTCAATTCAATATTATGTATGTAATTAAAAACAAAATTAAACATAAACAAAATGCATAATAGGCTGCGAGACCTAACCGTAGCTTAACTTCCAGCAAAATCAAGAATTACGAATCACAAGAGGTTACGAAACGAAATTACGAATTATAAGAGGTTTCGAAAAGAATCATAAGAGGCAAGATCATGGCAGAGTAGGCAGAAAAATTACGAATTAACGAGGGGACCAAAATGTATGGGATTTTTACGAATTAACGAAGTTTTTTCAAGGGACCAGCAGTTTCTTACGAATTATTGAGGGTTTCGATTTAGCGGGGTACGAATTATCGAGACTCGACTGTATATACATATATGAGACGCATAGAGAGAGTGAGTGAGAAAGTGAGAAAAGAAAGAATAGCACACAGTGATGAGAATAGAATCATTTTGGTCAAGCGCTGGCAGCGAACTGAATATCAACTACGACATTTTCGCTGCCCGAGCAGTAAATTACAGAGCCGGGCAAATACAAAGATGATTAGGACGGGAAATCAAAATCTGGTTCGTGAAAAAAGTTTCTTCTAGTTGTCCAGTCTATGTGTTGTATGGTTAGTGATAATAGTCTACAAGACCTAACGGTAGTTTAACCAGCAAAATCAAGAATTACGAATTTCAAGAGGATTCGAAACGAAATTACGAAATTAGTAAGAGCAATTAGCAAGATCATCGCCGAGTAGGCAGAAAAACTACGAATTAATGAGGGGACCAAAATATATGGGGTTTTTACGAATTAACGAAGTTTTTTCAAGGGACCAGCAGTTTCTTACGAAATATTGAGGTTTTCGATTAAGCGGGGGACTAATTATCGAGAACCGACTATATATTCGTGAACAGGAGGACAAGAAAAATCAATTTAGCCATGTACGCACAGTACGAGTTTGTTTTAGGCATTCGATACATTTCATATTTTCAGATTTATCGGTAAAACATTTATTGAGAAATGTGAAGAAATGTTTTTACAATACTGCAGACATATAGATAAAAACATCATGATCATAACCTGAAAGCTTGATTGCGATTCGTTCTCGTAACACAAGTTGTGCTGCCAACATTTTGTTGCATGAAAACGCTAGATCAGTCTTTGAAAAAAGCTAGAAATATTTCTTTATAACTAAAAAAAAAAAAAATTTAGAATATATATATATATATATATTTGTTTGCCGGTTTATTTCAATATATTATAAGATTTCATCAATGACTTCATCTTCATCCTTATGGTTCATGTAGCTTTCATTGGTGCCTATCTTTCTCAAACATGCTGCTGGTAATTTGTAATCGTGGCAGCATTTTTTTTGGACACGTAGTCCGTATCTACAAATATGATATTTACAAATTTGATCATTTTATAAAATATTACACAGCAATCCCAAATGGTCCACATGTTTGATTGAACAATGTATAATAATACAATCACAGTCCCGCTTCTTGCACGCAAGTTCTCAATGAGATTAAAGAAACAAATTGAATTTTATTAGGCTGTGCAAAAGCCGCTGAAGTTGACCTGTGATTGTGCGTGCAAATCTGAAAGTTTAGCATTAATGCTAGATTTGCAGTATTTGCAATAACATTTGCTCTCATCAGCAGCATCTACACTCAACCAATCTTTAAATGCAGGATCTTGCATCCATACTGTACGCGGTTTTTGTTTATAAGTTTTTAACATTATTAAAACTTGTAAGTTACGCTTTAAAACTTGTGAAATACCCTCTTGGCGATGGCATAAAACACGATTCGGTAGACTTCACAGACATCGATAAGATTGAATGCTCGTCTGGCTTATCGATGTTTGTTGTCATTTATATGAAAAATAATATTCGTATGAAAATGTGGCATCATAGAGCAGAGAGCACAGAGAAAATACACCAAGTTACCATATGTTGCAAAAATATGAAGTAAAGCTAATTTTTCTTGAAAAATAGCTATAATTCCCGCTAGCCGCTATTTCACAATTTATCCCGCATTTCCTTGTTGCAACCCACTAAATCTAGTGGGAAAATAGCTAAATTGGCAGCAGTGAACACAACGCGCGTGACAGAGCGAGTGAGACAGCAAAACACCTGCAATGCGTATAGACACACATGCGTACAAGCGTATATTAGCGAGTGGCTGCGTGCGTGTATAGTTTGTTAGGCGTGCAGAAACGAATCGAATAATTCTTGGAAAATTATTGGTTCTTCGGTGGGTTCAGGGGATCTCGCAGTCGAGCAGTCTCTAAATACATAAGTAAGAATTGATAAGTTTTATGGTTCATACTATTCGAATTCGTTACAAAACAACGTATTTTGGCTTCTTATGAGCAGTAGGAGGATCTCAGCATCAGTGCCCGCCAAGTATCCAATTGGATAACAGAGTGCACTTTGGACCTTGTGACGTCACACGACCACTGTTAGTTAACATCCAAAGTAACGGAACTGCACTGTTAAAAGACTCAGTAGGTTACGCACCACTGTTAAAAGACTCTGTAGGCAGTGTTGCCATTTTAGCATATTTTAAGCTAGATCTAGCTTATTTCAAAATGAAATAGCTTAGAAAGTGGTTAAAATGCTTATAGCTTGAGATCTAGCTTATTTCAAATTTCATAAAGCTTATTTTGGCTTTAAACTAATTTCTATATAACAATTTTTTTAGAGATTGTAAACTATTTTTATGATCAAAGCAAATCAAATCAAAATAGTATTTTTTATTAAGTGCTTTACATATTTGTATGACAAAAGTTATTTATAAAAAGAATTTTCGCGAATCGTGGACTAATTTAAAAAATGGAGGTTCTTGTCGTAGAAAACATATTACGTACAAATAAAAAACCGACCATATAATTCCTTTGTTGGAATTTCTTAATTATGCAAATGTTGAAGAAATTGTTTCTCAATTCGGAAAAATCCATTTAATAAATTGGGAATAGAAAGAAATTACTTCTCAGTTTTGGGCCGAGGTCCTCAATTATATGGATGCCTGCGGAAATAAAACCTTTCAGCAGTTGTCATTATTTGATATACACATACTATCGCTTCCTTGGCCGAATGCTGTTGTTGAACGCGTATTCAGCCAATAAACATCGTCAAAACTAAATTGCGTAACCAATTCAATATTAAAGGTTTGAACGCAATATTACGAATAGGGTAGGTTTTTGAAATGATTAGTTATTTAGTGTATACTTAGTATACTCATTTTAATTTTGCAGATTTGGGTTACGCCGTCATGGCAACGGTTGTTTTAATTATAAAGTACCTTTAAAGTACTTATGTTTAATTAAAAAATCTGACAAATATGAGGAAACAGATAATGAAATTTTTTAAATAATTTCATTAATAAATTTTTTAATATATCAACAATATTAAAATTTCTTTTAAAGGTTGTACATTAGTGTTTTTATAGTAAGCTTATTTTTTAGATTATTATTTTAAATTTTTAGCTTATTTTAGCTTAGATTTTCCTTCAATCTAGCTTATGGAGCCTCTGAAAATCTGGCAACACTGTCTGTAGGTTCGCAAAGAGCAGTTCCGTTACTTTTGATGTTAACTAACAGACCCCCTGTGACGTCACAGGGTCCTAAGTGTGCTCTGTTATTCAATTTGATACTTGGCGGGCACTGGGGCAAAGATCCTCCAAATGCTCATAAGCAACCAAAATAAGTTGTTTTGCAACGAATTCGGATAGGAAGAACCATAAAAATGATCAATCCTTACTTTTATTTACTTAAATTACGAAAACTTATTAGATAATGGAAGAAACTGTGAGGCCTTCTGGCAGCAGCAAAAGCACTTCCCAAATGGGTAATACGTCCGAAAAAATGACCAAAACGCATGATTTTTTTAATTTTCGCCATTAGTATTGTTCATAAATATCAATATAATTTAATATTCAAATAGAGTACATGTCGAAGTCATATCAGGTAAGCTGCTGCTCACACCTGCTTCCATGTCAAGAAAAAAAGCCCAAAGACCGAAATAAAATGTATGTATTAATTAAGAAACCCAAAAAGGACTGAGAGTATAAGTAGTCAAACATACAGAAATAGATAATCTGGCTGAACAAGCCATCAGAAATCTTGGTAGAAGCTAACAAGGCCGCACCCAATCATTAGCCAACAGATTTATAATATGATGAATGAATATGATAGATATAATGATGTGGATTGATGGGAAACGATTAGTATATGTTAATACTAGTTACTTTTGTAATAAAAAGTCAGTTAAAATAAAGTTAAATTTATATAAGACGAAGATATTGGCGGTTAATAGAATTACTTTCAGCAATAACTGCCTAGAAAACGGCTTAGAATACAATATTTTCAAAAACCCTTATATTGTCAGATTCGTAAATCTATATAGAACTGAATTCGCAACTTGAATCGCCTTAGTTAACTCTACTAGTTTTAAGATAGTTAACAGTTCCGAAATTGACTAATTTTCATACAAACTTAAGCGCGGCAGACCCCGTGTGACGTTTCACTGTTAACTTAACAGACCGCTTTGCATAACCTAGTGTTACTCAATCGTGGTTACGCACACTGTTAAAAGACTCAGTAGGTTACGCCACTAACCATACAACACATAGACTGGACAACTGGAACAAATTAATGTTCACACTTATTTTTTGATTTTAGAACCCCCTAACTTCGTATTTGCTCGGGTTTTTACTTTTAGACTCGGGAGAGAAAAATTGCTGATGGCAAAATCATTCCGCTTCGAGCGCTCGACGGTGACGGTCGATATTCCAAAAAGGACTGACATGTGCCGCTCTTTCCCTTGCTCTCTTTCTCTTTCTGCCCCATGCTTTTTACTCTCTGCTCTCTTCCCACAAAAATATGTATGCTGCTGGCACAAACAGCAAGCAGCTCACAAAAATTGAAATTTCTTCTCGACTCGCGAGTCGCGATCCGATTGGTTCCCTTCTGAGCGAAGAGTATACCGAATTCTTAAACTGCTTTGCCATGTTCATGCAAAATGTTAGCGTTTTTATGAATATTTGTGGAAAGGGTATGAAAGTGTTGATGTGCATAACGAATATTATTTCCCTATTACCATACACACAAACATTTACACTTCCTCGCTATATGTGTAGGCATTAATGTGCTTGTGTGCGATAGATATTCTTGCTGCCTGTAGCACTATTAAAACCCCCAGCAGTTGATATTCGTTCGGTTGGGTAGCGATGTGAGCTTGCATACACACCCACATTTACACTTCCTTGCTATATGTGTAGGCATTTATGTGCTTGTGTGCAATATTTTTGCTGCCGCCTGTAGAGCACTTTTAGAACCCCCAGCAGCAGTTGATGTTCGTTCGGTTAGGTAGCTGCTGTGAGCAGCATACGCACACACATTCACATACACATTTACACTTCCTTGCTATATGTGTAAGCATTTATGTGCCTGTGTGCGATACACTTGCTGCATGTAGCAATTTTAATTTCCCAGCGATTGATGTGTGGTAGCTGATGTGAGTCTACACACACACATACATATGTGTACGTCTGTGATGTGATAATCACAATCGCCGAGTATTACTTGTATAGGCATCTGAATGAATGCTCTGGCTGGGGCAGTTGCATGTTTCGTGCATGGGTCTCGAATATTGGGCGTGTGCCTACCTCAACTTTGAAATTAAGTAAACGATTTTGGGTAATTTAAGTAAAAGAAAACTGAAAATGATTTTTGAATAAGAAAAAGAAATTTAAAAAGAAATTTAACATAATACATGTATATTTTTGTTATTTAGTGGAAAATATTACTATATAACGAATGCATATTTTTTGCATAAAAGTGCCATTTTACCTGTATACCTAGGCATGTGAATACTACCAAGATTTCTGATGGCTTGTTCAGCCAGATTATCTATTTCTGTATGTTTGACTACTTATACTCTCAGTCCTTTTTGGGTTTCTTAATTAATACATACATTTCGGTCTTTGGGCTTTTTTTCTTGACATGGAAGCAGGTGTGAGCAGCAGCTTACCTGATATGACTTCGACATGTACTCTATTTGAATATTGAATTATATTGATATTTATGAACAATACTAATGGCGAAAATTAAAAAAATCATGCGTTTTGGTCATTTTTTCGGACGTATTACCCATTTGGGAAGTGCTTTTGCTGCTGCCAGAAGGCCTCACAGTTTCTTCCATTATCTAATAAGTTTTCGTAATTTAAGTAAATAAAAGTAAGGATTGATCATTTTTATGGTTCTTCCTATCCGAATTCGTTGCAAAACAACTTATTTTGGTTGCTTATGAGCATTTGGAGGATCTTTGCCCCAGTGCCCGCCAAGTATCAAATTGAATAACAGAGCACACTTAGGACCCTGTGACGTCACAGGGGGTCTGTTAGTTAACATCAAAAGTAACGGAACTGCTCTTTGCGTAACCTACAGAGTCTTTTAACAGTGCGTCCGACCCCCTGTGACGTTTCACTGTTAACTTAACAGACCGCTTTGCATAACCTAGTGTTACTCAATCGTGACGGAACTGCACTTTGCATAACCTACAGAGTCTTTTAACAGTGTGTGTGGTGATTCTCACTGGTTCCAGTTAATGGAACCCTTATTAAATGCAGCCCTGCTTTTCCCCAAAAAATTCCGTCTATGTCGATGTTTCGTTAAAAATTGTCTGCTCACTGCTCTGAACGGCTGTCTAGTTATTTGTAAAAACGGTAAAATTATTAGAATATATAAATAAACGAGGTGAAAAATGATATAATTGACTATGTATAACACAAAATAGTATTGCAATGCATACATTACATGTTTGTTGGACGCGCTTGGGTTTGTGCTGTTTGCGTGTATACCTAAACTAAAAAGATGCATTTTACTAAAACCGAAGAATGAATAAATGTTTCTCGTGTTTCCAGGTCAGACAATAAATACATTCACTGCACTATAACAAAATACATTCACTACACAAGGAAATGGATATATTGGACATAGATGAAGCATTAAAAGATGATTCATACATGTATGTAGTAACATTTATGTTTGCATCTGCGATTGGTTCACATTCCAAAACACTTACGCCCGCCTTTCTTAAAAAATTTAGTTTTCTGGCAGATAAAACGCACGACGACATTTCAAATATTCTTCACCAATGGAAAACTAATAATCAACAGCAGTTGCAACTACATTTGCAGCCGAGAAATGAAGAAGGTACGTTCAAATGTATGTACATATGTACATATGTGTGAATGAATGTCATGGATCATATGGTGTAGGTGGACAGCGTGTTTACTGGTTTAATTTTATTGATCATATTCAGTCAGTGTTATTGTAAGCAATAACTAATTAAAACACAGTTAAAAAATGCAATTTACCAACGGTTTTACAATATCTGCGACTCAAAGTGAAATTAAGCACCTAAGTTGAATCGGGTCAGTCTTTACGTGGTGTGCTAATACACATTTGCATCGCCCACTGCATAAATTGCGGACTTGCTAATGTAAATGTGTTAAATTAATTATAGCAAATTAAAAATAGCCGAAATTAGTCTACTTCATTTAATAACTAAGTTTTATTATAAACACCACTTGCTTAAGTAGACGTTCAGAATGACAAAGTGTAAAACAAAGCTTGTCAAATTTATGTTTTCTAATGGGGTTTGAATAACAAAAATGTTTCAATGCTATTAAATAATAAAATAAACAAACAATCTAGCGAATAGCTGTTTAATCGATCCGATAGTAATCATTATGTTGTATATACTTCTATCAGTGTTGCCAAATCAGCTTTTTTCTTGGAAAAATTCCAAAACATCAAGCATGGGGAATCCGGTCTTAAAAAAATATTTTGTTTTTTTCCTCTAATTTTTTAACTTAGCAATTTAACATATTTTAGAGAATGTATGTACAATGAAGTGTTGTTCATTGCAGTTGAATTAAAACCAAATAGTTCAGTATAAAAAAAAATGCCAGGATATGTAACTCAACAGCTAAGAATTCAAATGGTTGCTGCGAAACGACTTAAATTAAAGAAACGAATAAATATATTGCAGTCATTGCAAATGTAGTATAGTTGCCAGTTGACCACATAACCAATTTGTGCTTGAAATATTTTAGTATAAGAGTTGGGAGTTCAGTGAAGTTTCAGGAAAAAAATGTTCAATCATTATTAGAGACGTTTTTTGTATAACCTTGCTTTCGATATTGTCGTTAGAAAATATAGCATATATATATATATGAAAATATGATTGGCACTATGATAATATATAATAATAATAAGGATAATAATTGTCACGAATAGGACGAAACACTGGACTATTCATAAAAGAAACCTTAAACCTTTTTTCAAAAATTTCAGCTTTTTTTTAAAGTATGCTCCTACTTAAAACAGCTTTTTTTGTTCAAGAAAAATTGGCAACACTGACTTATATATTGTCGACATAATGTAAACCCAAAGGCAATGCAACTTGCGTTACAGTAGCTATGATCAAGACGCTGCTTATTATCGCGTTTTTATTCTGAAATTAATGTTAAATTTAAATTCTCTCCTCATTTAGCCTAATTTATCAAACTCATATGTTTGATTAGGAAAACTCATATGCTGCTTCCACACTTTAAAAGTTGTTTGGACACAGACATGCACAATTATCTATTTTATTGAAGTATCAATCACTAATTTTTGTATTTATTTGCATATATACTTGAAACCAAGCTTACAAACATAATTCTAAAACATTCACGAGGCCCAAACGCAAATCACAGGTGGAAGAAAATCTGGAGACACAATTTGTAAGTAAAAAATAATTTAAAATGTTTAATTGATCTTATCCTTAGAATACCATTTTATTTTTAATGAAAAAAAAACCTAATAATATACAATTTGGTTATAGAGTTAGAAAGCTCTATGGAGATTACGCGAACCCTTCTTCATGTATATACACATACTCACTCACTCACATACACATGTACGTATGTGCAATGCTATCTCGCTTGCATTGCATATAAAAAACTTATTTGGTGAATAAATCTTCTTTTAGATAGATTTTGTAATCAAACTTTCAGATTATTATCATAAATAATATTATAAATACATTTTTGTACCAATTTGGAGGGATGTGAGTGAATTTTCACAAAATTATTATACCCTGGTTTTATATTCTCAATGGGTTCGAAGTATAAAAACTAAACGTATTCTCATATAATGTATTTGTCACGATGTAAGTAACGGACAGCAGGAGGCGTGGCATACCCCATAAAGGTTACAATTTTTGAATAGGGTGATATGCTGAGTCGATGCAGCCATGTTCGTGCGTCGGTCCGTTTATATGAACGCCGAAATCTCGTAATACACAATAACTGGAGACTCGAAATTTTGACCCTCTAACTCTCAAGAGTTTCTTCAGACATTTATTTTATTATTTAATAAAAACAAGTAAGAAAGTTGCAGTTAAGCGCAACTAACTGCGAGAGAGTCTGTTCCCGTAGGTGCCGTTTATTTATTTAATAAACATTTAATAATCGAAATATTTCGGCAATTAGCAAATGTAAACAAGCAACAAACGTTTTTCCTATACACTAGCGACATACAAATGCTTTATGCTACAGTATTCCAATAATTGCGATTGAATTGTGAGTTTGTAGCAGTGAACTTTTTAGCTTTTTATACCCTGAGTCCATTGGAAATGGGAAATCAGGGTATAATGGTTTTGTTAAAAGTATGTAACAGGCCGAAGGAGGCGTGGCAGACCCCATAAAGTATATATATTCTTGATCAGGGTGACGAGAAAAGTTGATATAGCCATGTCCGTCTGTCCGTCCGTCCGTCCGTCCGTGTATGTATGAACGCGTCGATTTCCGAAGATACAAAAGCTAGAGAGTTCATTCTTTTTGTGTTAGGTCCGTATATTGCACGCGCAGTACGAGTTTGTTTCAAAAATTCGATAACTTGTATATTTGCAAAGTTATCGATAAACGAAATTATCGGGAACCAGTTAAAAAATTCTAGCTAATTGATCTTAAGAGTTAGAGTCTCCGAGTCTTCTGCATATATATAGATACTAATTTAATACAATTTCGGTTTTTGTCAGATTTTGGATTCCGGTCCCCATTTCGCCCCACCACCCCCAAATGTGAAATAAAAATGCATTTCAAATACTAGAGACATGCAGTTTGGTTTAGCATATAGATATGAATATCATAATCATAATCTGAAGAAATCAATACGATTGTCCATCTAGAAACAGAATTATTAATCATCAAAGTTTTCTCATCAAAACCCATGTGGCGCAGCAACAAAGGCAGCGAGACAGCAAGCCGCCTGCATTGCTCACACACATACATGCTTACAAGCGTGTGTGTGTTCGTGTTTTTGCATGTATAGTTTCTTACGCGTAGAGAATCGAAACGAAACATTCTTGGAATATGATTCGTTCGAAGAAGGGCTCAGGGGATTTCGTAGTCGAGCAGTCTCGACTACAGCTTTCTTACTTGTTTATACCCTGAGTCCATTGAAAATGGGAAATCAGGGTATAATGGTTTTGTTAAAAGTATGTAACAGGCCGAAGGAGGCGTGGCAGACCCCATAAAGTATATATATTCTTTATCAGGGTGACGAGAAAAGTTGATATAGCCATGTCCGTCTGTCCGTCCGTCCGTATGTATGAATGCGTCGATTTCCGAAGATACAAAAGCTAGAGAGTTCATTCTTTTTGTGTTAGGTCCGTATATTGCACGCGCAGTACGAGTTTGTTTCAAAAATTCGATAACTTGTATATTTGCAAAGTTATCGATAAACGAAAATATCGGGAACCAGTTATAAAATTCTAGTTAATTCATCTTTAGAGTTAGAGTCTCCAAGTCTTTCGCGTATATATAGATACTAATTTAATACAATTTTGGTTTTTGTCAGATTTGAGATTCCGGTCCCCACTTCGCCCCACCACCCCCAAATGTGAAAAAAATGCATTTCAAATACTAGAGACATACAGTTTGGTTTAGCATATAGATATGAATATCATAATCATAATCTGAAGAAATCAATACGATTGTCCATCTAGAAACAAAATTATTAATCTTCAAAGTTTTCTCATCAAAACCCATGTGGCGCAGCAACAAAGGCAGAGAGACAGCAAGACGCTTGAAATGCTTACACACATGCATACACACATACAGGCGTACAAGCATAGATCAGCGTGTGTGTGTGTTCGTGTTTTTGCATGTATAGTTTCTTACGCGTGGAGAATCGAAACGAATCAGGGGATTTCGTAGTCGAGCAGTCTCAACTACAGCTTTCTTACTTGTTATTTTAAAAGGACTTGGGTTCGAATCTCGCTAAATCTTTTTGTTTATGAATCGAAAACTTATAAATTTTATTTTTGTAATTCATTAATAATTTTATATATATGCTAAAATGCTTTCTGCCATCTTAGCAATTACTACTAAGCTATTATAAGCATGAATTATGCAGGAAATTTTATTTTATAATAGAAGCGTTAGCAGCGAAGAATGCGAGAAAGGAGTTGTCGATTGCTATTGTTCGCAGCAAACAAGACAAGTGGCTACAAAGTAGTCATGAAAAAATTGAGGAACTCTGGAGCAACGCCAATCGTGGATGATAAAACGATGGATCACATAGTGGAAAAACTATTCCCAACACACATTCACGAAACGAATGAGCGGGCTGCTGAAGAAACTCATAGCTCAGCTCCTAATTTTACGGAGGAAGATCTAAAAATGCGGCACTCTCCCTGAAAATAAAAAATCCCCGGGACCAGACAATATACCGGCAGAGATACTGAAGATGATAGCAACAGGACGACCAACTTTTCTCCTTAGAATGTATAACGCATATCTAAAAGAAAGATTATGGGAAGAGCAGAGACTTGTGCTCATCAGCAAAGGCAAAGGCGATCCCAACACCCCATCGGCATACCGTCCATTGTGTATGCTAAATACAGCTGGCAAGCTGTTAGAAAAGCTCCTGAAACCAAGGCTACTAGCTGCAATAGATGCCGCTGGAGGACTCAGCCCCAGACAGCATGGTTTCAGGGCTAGAAAATCCACAATGGGAGATATTGATGAAGTTGTTCAGGGAACGAAAAGAGGAAATTATCTATTAGTAACGCTCGACGTCAAAAATGCTTTCAATAGTGTTAGATGGAGCGATATGCTTGCTTCCCTGGAGTAACGTTTTCGAATACCGGAGTACTTAGCGCATATGATGAAGAGCTACTTGCAGGATTGAGTACTCCTGTATGACACACAGACTGGTACAAAACTCTATAGAGTGACTGGAGGGGCTGCACAAGGGTCGATCCTAGGACCAGACCTGTGGAATATCAGCTACGACGACATTCTAGGACTGGAAATGCCTGAAGAAACATTTCTAATCGGATACGCTGATGACATCGCGGCCGTTATCACTGTCAGAACCACCACAGAAGCCCAAAAGAGACTGACCCAAGTCATGATTCGCAAGCATATGTGGCTAAGCTCTCGAGGTCTGGAACTTGCTACCCAGAAAACAGAGCTACTTCTGTTTACAGGAAAGCAGATTCCAACCGAAATAAAGGTGCGAGTAAGCGGAAATCAAATAAGGACCCAGAGGACAGTGAACTATTTAGGCGTTATACTAGATAGCAAACTCACTTTCGGGGAACAGCTGAAGCACGCCACGTGAAAAGCAGCTGCAATAACGGGCTCTCTGAGTAGACTGATGGCAAACGTTGACGGTCCGACGGAAGGGAAACGAAGACTTCTTATGGAAACGACGAACGCTACACTACTCTATGGTAGCGAAGTATGGGCGGAACCTCTACAGGCAGCTGTAAGGCGAAACCCGATGTTATCCGTGCAGGGAAAAGCATCCGTTATCCGTGCGGATAACATCGGCGTATCGTACAGTATCTGGAGCTGCAGTTGTCGTGATAGCAACAGTCATACCGGTGGACCTACTTGTTCAAGAACGCAAGAATATATGGCAACTCCGGCAGAGCGGAGAATTCTCTGAACAGGCAGCAAAAATCATACGGCAGCAAACCATAGCCTCCTGGCAGGCGAGATGGTCATCCGAAAGATATGGAAGATGGACTGCAAAAATAATTCCTGATCTAGAGCAGTGGATAAATAGAAAGCACGGTGAAACGTCTTTTTATCTTACACAAATGCTCTCCGGTCATGGATACTTTCGAAAGTACCTAAATAAGATGAGGAAAACTGACGAATCCAGCTGTATTTACTGCGAAAATACAATGGACGACGCAGAACACACTTTCTTTGACTGCGAAAGGTGGTCAGAAGAGAGAACCGCCTTGGCAGGCTCTGTCGGCGAAGTCAAAGTAGACACAATAGTACAGAAAATGTGCAGCAGCCTAGATGTCTGGAGAAAAGTCTGTGACTTCGCCAAAAATGTTCTGCGGCGGAAGAAGAGGCAGGCACAGAGAGGGAAACGCTTTTTCAAATTCTGCTATATTTTGAACAGTATTGGCACTAGAGACTTGAATTTTGCATGTATACTCGGGTTGACAACCCAAGATCAATAAGCTATGGTATATATATCTACGCCCACAGGGGGCGTGGCAAACCGCTAAAGTTTATATCTCCTACAGTTTTAGAGCTAGAAGTTTGAAAATTGGATGGTTCAGTTACTAATGTACTCCTCTATCGATGACCCAAAAATGATTTTTCAGCCTTATGTGGGTGCTTAACCAAGAGAACCTCATATCTCCTAACCAATATGCATAAAAGCAAAACAGGTCGACCATGGACCCCTTACTTATAATTGATTACTTTATTTGTAACAGCTTAGCCACAAAAATCCACATATCGGTCCTTTCAATCGACATGGAAAAAGCCTTTGACAGGGTGGGAGCACATTGTATCATACAGCAACTGTATGATTGGAAATTTGGTTAAAAAATCATCAATTACATTCGAACCTACCTTAACAACCGTAGAATACGCGTAAAAGCCAATAACACCTTATCTAATGAAATGGGCTTAAAAAACGGCATCCCACAAGGTTCCCCACTTTCAGTCACGCTTTTTCTCATTGCTTATAATAAATTAAATCACTTGATAAACCAAAATTCATTTTTCAAACACACTATGTACGCAAACGACCTTTGCCTCTTTTTCAATCCAGCTATAACACCAAAAAACCTAATTTATTTTCTAAAATTCACAAAAATAAAAATAATAAATAAAATAAATGTAAACATACCACAAACACAACACCTCAAAATTCTAGGTTTAACATTCGACAATAAATACAACTGGAGGGAGAATATCAAAGCTCTGACAAACTCACTAAATAATAGATTAAATATAATTAAATGTTTAAGTAGCAATAAGTTAAAAAGCAATACCTCATCTATAATTAATATAACTAAATCAATAATACTTGCCAATATTGATTACGGTCTTGTAATATACGGAAATACAAACAAAACAAATCTCGCAAAACTCTCCACTCTCCATCATTCCTCCATCAGATTATCATTAGGCGCCTTCCGTACTACTCCGATAAAAAACATGTTGGCAGAATCAGGACTCCCCGATTCAGTCACTAGATTCCAATGGAGCATTAGACGACATATAAAAAACATCACAAATACACATGGCTCCTCTTTACAAAACACACTCCTCAAACAACTTAAACGGAGAAGAGAAATCAAAAAGCCATCAAACCTTGAAATGATCATTAAAGAGGCTGCAGCCCTTAACATACTCTTCTCACCTTGGACAAGAAACAGACACGCTATACTCTTAGAGCTCTCGGAATTTAAAAAAGACAATACACCAGACGTAGTCTACAGAAAAAGTATCAACAAAATCAGAAATGAATCCAAGGCATGGCGTCTACACGGACGCTTCTAAACTGAACCACATAACTGCTTTCAGTGTTGTCACAGAAGACAATAAAATATTAAAATCAGCTGTCACACCTTGGCACTCTTCAATTTATATAGCCGAAGCGGAAGCGATCCTCTGTGTGGTGGAATTCGCTCAAAAGGACAAAAAAATTTAAATTTGTTATCTGCACAGACTCTCTCTCCACCTTACTAGCTGTCAAAAACCCAAACACCTATCAACCCACAATTGCAAAAGTTCGGGACAAACTCAATTCAAATCAAAAAAGGATCAAACTACTCTGGACACCTGGACACGTTAAGATAAAAGGAAATGAGCTAGCAGACACAGCAGCTAAAATGGCCACACTTTCACCATTACTCCTACACAACATCAACAAAAAAAAAAAAAAACATTTAAAACAATCTGGAACAACTACACACACTTCTACAAAACGATCAACCCTGCAAGAGAATCTACACAAGATTCAGACTAGGACACACAAAATCAACTCACGAATTCATTTTCAATAAAACACCTGCTCCTATTTGCCCATTCTGCAAAAGCGACACCTTGACAACAAAACACCTACAACTACAATGCCAACATGTAATGAATATCTGCAAATCCCTCAATTCCCCCACACTCAACATCCTTATCTTAAAACCTAATAAAGCAAATATAGAAAACTTTATAAAAATAATCAACAAACTAAATATAGAACTATAATGTATATAATGTAAATAATGTATACGATATTTGCCTGAAGGCCTCTGTCGCTCTGGCTTTAAAATTAAATAGTTATTTAGAATTAATTCTTAGCAACAAAAAAAAATAAATAAATAAATAATAGCTTAGTAGTAATTGCTAAGATGACAGAAAGCATTTTAACATAAATATAAAAATATTAATGTAATAATGAATTTAAGAATAAAAAATAAAAAAGTTTTCGATTAATAAATAAAAAGTTTCCAGCTGGATTCGAACCCAGGTCTTAACATGTAATCGTTAGCTAAACCTAAATACAAAGCTCACTTCCATATCACCTGGATGTGTATACATGTAGAAACATCTGTCTACACATACATGCATACATATATGTACATATACATACATATATATGCATACATATACGTGTATAGAAAAATTGCGTGCCCACGGCAGCGTGGCAAATTGGAAAAGCAGTTTCTAGTGCTTAAATGCACATTTCATATGCGTATGTTTATAAATGATTATCAATTGGCAGCAATCATTTTATAATAAATATACAAATATAAAAAAAAAAAAATTAAAAAATAATAATTTTTGAAAAATAAAGTTTTCTGCGGGATTAAAACCCACGCACCTAAGTGTAGCATACATAACGCTTACCACCAGCGCCACTGCCCTGATCTGAACTTTGCTAACTAAAACAAAATAAGGCGTTGCTAGAGCGCCTTTTGACAAAACTAAAGTAACGATCAAAAATTCACAATTCTTTGAATATTCGGACATGCAAACTTTTGTATGCATACATAGAAAATTGCTTGTATACTCATATAGTGTGTACATGTGTAAATCTGTATGTATGTATATGAAAAACGTTTGTTGCTTGCCATGTACGTTTGCTAATTGCCGAAATATTTCGTTAATTAAATGTTTATTAAATAAAAAAAATTCACCTATGGGAACAAAGTATTTTGCAGTTAGTTGCGCCTAACTGCAACGTTCTTACTTGTTTTATGTAGGAAGGTATGTATATTTACATTTAAAATTCGTTTACTAAAATAAAAATATGTAAAAACTTTAAAAACGTATAAGTGTCTTGAGACACTTTTAGGGCTCCAGGCATCTTTTTTTGTCAGCAGCTATTTGACATCTGCTTGCAATTTTGTGTCTATGGATTTTCTCACTAGAAACTGACATTAAGACAATTAGGGCAATAAGTATATGTGCATACAAAAATGTGTCATACGTCAGTTCAATATTTATTAACAAACATTTTATTAATCAACTAATGAGTTTCTTCCTTATGAAATTTTCATTTTTATGAATGTTGAAACTTTTTAAAATTTTTAGTAATTAATACTTTTTCCATTCACCTCTAAGAGTTTTCTCATCCTGGAAGATAGGATACCCCAAAGGTTCTCAATCGGGTTTAAATCAGGACTAACCGCCGGCCACTCAAGTACTGGTATTTTTCTCGATGAAAAATAAGCTTTATGTGGCCTTTGAAACGTGAAATAGAGCGTTGTCCTGCTGAAAAATCGGAATAAAGCATAGGCGAGACTTTCCTCTATATCCGAAACCCGCCCAAATCATAATCGATCCTCCGCCGTGATTTCGCTTATGTCAAGTTTCTCTTGGCTGTCTTGTGTCACGCCAATACTTGTGGCAGCCATCAGGACCATCTAAGTTGAACTTTTTTTTCATCTGGAAAAATAACTTTGCGGAACCCGTCCGTCCAAAATTTATATTTCTCAGCAAATGCCTTACAAGCCTTACGGTGGCGAGGCAGTTGCATGTGTGCAGCCACCCGGGAAGTACGTTTAACATTACAATTATCTGTTAAAATTTGGTGAATCCGTCTTCAACCAATATTGAGATGTAAATGTAGCTTGATCCCGGTACAAGACATTTGATTATTTGTAGCTAGGCGCTTAATTAAAGTGTTGCACCTTTCGTTGATGTTGCTCGGTCTGCCACTGCGTTGGTTCTGACCATAGGAACTTGGATTTCTTAAGAAATTCGCAATTGCACTTCTGTGTCGAGATACTCTAGAAGCTATTTCTGTAATGGTAAGCCCGCATTCATTCAATCCTTATCCGTCCGCAACTGATAAGTGCGTGCCACGCCGCATTCTTAATAAAAACTAAATTTTTTTGTTTCTTTTTTCGCCAATAACAAATCAATTCAATATAAATTTATTATTTTTTTCGTTTTACTGCGCAAAACACTTTAAATTTGTTGAACGCGGACAAAGAAATTCGTAATAAATGGTTTTTGCACATATACTTATTTCCTAAGAAAGTCAAATCTCGCTAACCAATGTGTGATAAAACGAAGGATGATCAAAGAAAAATTTTTCAAACGAATTCTAAAAATAGATGACAGTAACGGACTTTTGCTTACTCAGAACATATGTACCGTTACTATTAAGGAAGAGGCAAACGAAAACATATTTGCACATATACTTATCGCCCTGAGGTACATATAAAGATGGCAAGCCGGGATCGATTCAAATTATTCGATTTCCGATGGAGAACTGTTCTACATTGAGAGAAGTGACGACGAAAAATATGATTTAAATGTGGTAGAAACTTTTATTGCTGCTGTAGAGGATGCTATATATCATTTGCTTGCAATGTCCGTATAAAGATCACTATCGCCACTACAAATAATCGCAACATGTTGATATTGATTGCTCGCAAATTATTTGGGAATATAACGCACATATGGGCCGCGTCGATCTCATGGATGGTACGGCAGCAACAATTACTTATATTCTTTATAGGCGAATACAAAAACCAAACCTAGACCAGTGACAAATTGACTTCCTGATTCTCGCGAGTTATTTGGTGAGGGATTTGTGGCGTTTATAAGCAAAAACCAGGTAGGTCGTCCAATTTTCATCCTATCTGTACAGGGCCAGAAACAGTCCTCATCTTTACGAACAGACCTTTTTCGCAAACAAAACAATGAATGCAGTCTCCTTGGGCTTAAGCTTGGAAAAAATTTACATCTAATACACAGTGGATCCGCTTGTATGGAGACGCCATAATCAGAAATTTCAAAATATATCATAAATATAATGAATACATCCTAAATCTCCCATAGCGTGAAATAAAATGTTCTCTCTGAGGAATCCGTAAAATCAAGTTTTGGAAACCCGCAACGAATTTTCATTACAATAACCGGACGGGCACAGTAAGCGAAGTCGTTGTAAACGGATTCCACTTTACAGACAGTGGTCGGTCCCGGCTCCTTCTGCCTGTTACACACATTTAACAAATCCATTGTACCCTGGGTTCTAGTCGAGACTGCTCGACTATGAAATACCCTGAACCCTGCAAAAAAAAAATACTCTTTTTCTTTAAGCATGTTTAGGCACGCACTCTGTTAACTGGGTAGTTGCTGTCGTGGCTTGGGGTCGGTTGGGCTGCATTTTGCACGTCTATAACTCCATTTCTTGAAGGAAGATCTTTATGAAACAATACATTTATAGCACTGAAATGTGTCTATTTGCCAAACTGCAAGTCCCTAGTATTTGAAATGCTTTTTTTTTTCAAATTGTGAGAAAAGGAGGGTAGCTCTCTAGCTCAAACGGTGTAAAAGTTATGTTTAAACAATTAAAAACGTTGCAGTACTTTTTGTTTATTAATCGAAAACATATAAATTTTACTTTTTAATTTATTAATATTTGTACTACTTTTACTATTACTGTTAAGCTGTTTGTATGCATGAATTATGCAGTTGGCCACAACAAACTTCTTTGCCGATTTGCCACGCCCCCAGTGGGCGTAGACGCATAATTTTGGCCAGTTAGAAAGAGCCGAGGCTAACGTGACTGCAAAATTTGGTTGCTTACATTCCAAAAATGCGAAAACTACAGGGTATTTTTCGATATGCCATGTCCCCAAGAGGCTGAAAAATGGGTCATTTTTAATGGGTCATCGGTAGAGGAGGACATTAGTAACTGAACCATCCAATTTTCAAGCTTCTAGCTCTAAAACTGTAGGGGGTATATAGTGGGCAAAAAAAGTTTAAGTAAAAGAAGGTTTCTTGACAAAATTTGATGAAATAGTGGCTAAAACAAAAGAAAATGTAATGAAATGAAAATGGATGTGCTAATATATAATTTATTTAATATTTGGCAACATAAAAGTCTTGAGGTTAATCCATTTCAACATACAAAAATATAAAAAAAAACGCAAATTTATAAAATTCAAATTAAGTAAACTCATAAAAAGCTTAGCTTAATGCATATTAGTATTTAGTTGGCCCTCCTTTTGCAGCAATTACTGCCAGCAGACGACGATGCATACTCCGTACTAACGGTTTGGTGTCATTTTCGACAATTTTATCCCACTCTGAACGCAAAACCGAAGTAAGGGTAGCTTTGGACGATATTTGATGCTTCCGGATCCTCTTATCCATCAAATTCCAGACATGCTCAATAGGATTGAGGTGCTATTGCTTGGTGCTGTAAAGCAACTATTCCTTCACAAGATATGACGTGTGTTTGGGGTCATTATCTTGCTGGAAATAATATGCACCCTCGCTTAGCTGGAGCTGAGTCGCGCTCTCCTTGAGGTTGGCCTTCAAAATTCCCAGATAATGATGCTTGTCCATTTTAATATCTATAAATACGAGTTTTCTAGCACCACTCGAGGCGATACATCCCCAAACCATGACATTTCTGCCTCCATGCTTCACACTTGGAGTCAAATTTTTCAGCCGTAAAGTAGTATTTGGTTTTCGCCACACTTTTTTAGCTCCATCCGGCCCAAAAATGTCAAATTTGGACTCATCACTCCAAATAACAGAGTCCCAAAAAGAATCCGGCTCGTTTAGATACTTTTGAGCGAATTCTAGTCGTTTTTGATTATTGACCTCTGTAATCAACGGCTTCCTACGAGGAGTTCGTGCGTTGTACCCTTCCTTGTGGAGCACATTTCGCACAGTTTCCGGATGAACGCTAACTCCAGAGGTGAGAAATAGTTCCTCTATTATTTTGGGTGTCGACATTTTTGGAACGCTCTTTACTGTGCTGAGAATTTGTCGCTTATCTCTGGCACTTAATTTTGAAGGCCGGCCTGATCTGGGCTGAACCTCAAGGCTAGCTGTTTCCCCATACGATTAGTGGATGGTCAGCCAATCAATCTGCCTATTTCGGATACACCTTTATCCTCTAAGTACAGCCTTATAATTAATTTTCGCGTTTCTAATGGGATTTGCTTGCCACGACCCATTATGACCCATTTACGCACACAAAACTGACACAAATGAAATTTCATTGCATAATATTTCAAGAATTTGAAGTGAAGTAAAGGAAAAATAAAGATTAAACATGACAGGCGAAACATACTTAAACGTTTTTGGCATGCTTTTCGTCATCTATGCTTGCACGCCTTTATAGTGTGTAAGCATTGCAAGCGTCTTGCTGTCCCGCTGCTTTGCTGCTGCGTCGCATGGGTTTTGATGAGAAAACTTTGATGATTAACAATTCTGTTTCTAGATGGACAATCGTATTCATATCTTCAGATTATGATTATGATATTCATATCTACATGCTAAACCAAACTGCATGTCTCTAGTATTTGAAATGCATTTTTTACAGATTTGGTGGTGTGGGGGGGAATCGGGGACCGGAATCCAAAATCTGACAAAAACCGAAATTGCAATGAATTAGTATGTATATATATGCAGAAGACTTGGAGACTCTAACTCCAAAGATGAATTAGATCGATAAATTGGTTTATCGATAACTTTGCAAATATACAAGTTATCGAATTTCGGAAACAAACTATTGCGCGTGCAATAACGGACCTAACACAAAAAGAATGAACTCTAGCTTTTGTATCTTCGGAAATCGAGGCGTTCAAACATACGGACAGACGGACATGGATATATCAACTTAATTTTGTATGCTGCTCAAGAATATATGTACTTTATGGGGTCTGCCACGCCTCCATCTGCCTGTTACACACTTTTAACAAAACTATTATACCCTGATTTACCAATTTCAATGGGCTCAGGGTATACAAATTATACATCTTTCATTATGACTTTTTGACCAATTCACTAAAAATTCTTTATACAGACACAAACGAAGAATGTAACATCAACAGCAAATTCAGTGTCGCCTATGCTAAGTCTGGAAATTGGAGGACTTGTGACAAATATGCATAAATCTTTTCTGCAGGACACGTCGCCCCCCTCGTCTATATGTGCATCAATAAACAACGGATGCATGAATAGTTCGCTTATCAGCTCCGCTGACTTTACAAATCTCAACTTTTTACAATCTATCCATTGTTTGGAACAAGGTAATACGAATGCAACAAGAGATCACAACATGTCAACAATGACAGCGCTAATCAATGACGTGGGCTATACCATGAACGACATGATTAGGGATCGCAGAGTTCTCGAATCACTCAGCATATCCGGTGATGGCACACTAATTAAGGATTTGCATATTGGCCAAATAGATGATATATCACTAATGCCACTAAGTAAACCCGCATCAGGTTGCAGCACCATGGATAATAGCACTGACAGTGTCTCCACACCAAATGAAATGCAGTTAAAGCAACAATCACACACCAATTTCGATGATCAGGCTCAAGCTCAGTTGTGTGCAACGACGGTGTTGAGTGAAGAGTTGATTGGTGATACTACATTCAATCTGATAGATAGTTTGACTTCACGTACAACAACTACAGAATCACAAAGCGAAGGGGAGGTTAATATCACGTTCAAACGGCCTATTGAAGTACTAAACGAAACGCAGCTGCTTGCGGGGCGACAAGTGAACAGTACTTTTACAGAAGGATGCCTTACGCCCGAAGCAGCTCGTTGCGATACACCTGAGAATATTGAGACAAAGTTGTCTTTAATTCAGATGCAATCTACGCCACTGACGACTACAAACAACCGCGCTCAGTACAACTATAACAACAACAACAATAACAATAAAAATAATAACAATAGTAGCAACACTAAGGCTTCTAACTATACGCCGTCACTGAGAACCCGAAACGAAATAGTTAATATATCTCCCATTGTAAGCAGTACAACGCCCCATAAAAGCTACAGCAGTCGGCAACAGTTAAACCATACTTATGAACCACCAACGGCAATACTAAAGGATCTTCAACTTAGAGTTGCGCCTGATAGTTTTGATGGCCAAAAGTTTGTGCATGATACGATGTACTTGCTGGAAAAAATCGAACAACCAGACATGGATGCAACCTATGACAAATCTGATGAATATTTCCAGATGCAGTGCGTCTTGGATTTAGCCGAAGCAGAAGTAGAGCTGCTTGCTCAGCAAGGTGATGAAGAGCAGTTTGAACATATGCTTGCAGAGCTTGGAAAAGTAAATACTCCCAATGCAGAACAGCAAAAAATTAAAAAATCCTTGGACAGTATTAAGCGTCGCTTTCAGAAAGATGAGGAACATTACTCCCAATCTGAGCAGCAGCTACCGATAGTAGATTCGGGGACTGTTTCGCCCTCATCGTCAAAGTCACATTTAATTAAAAGTCAAAATCATAGTCATAGCCAATCATCAAACAGCAGTGAACGTTTACTTAACCGGCGTAGTCGCCTCTATGATGATGTTAAGTTGAATGCAATGCACGACAGCGATGCTAGTACCAGCAGTTGCAATTCCACCTCTTTTATAGTTCATCGACGGGAGGAAGAGCCAACCAATATTGCGAGTTCTGAGACTGAGAAGCACGTGGCGGACATGGAACCGGAAATCGTCCAGATGACCATAGACTCTGAATCACTTAATTATAAGATGGCTGAGCGCCGTACACGAGATCGCGAGCGTTTTAAGACCATTAAAATAACTAACGCAATGCGCGCTACTGACGAGAAGCAATCATATATTGTTGTACCAAGTATCGATGATGAAAATCTCCAGTCTCATTCATTGAATCCAGCTAAAATAGAAGATCAACAACAATCGCCACAAAAACGGCTTTCGCGGCTCGAAAAAAAATGTCTTGGAAACATAAACGGTTCAGATACCAATATCATTGGTGGCAAAAATTATTTGACTTATAAAAAGCCAAAAGAGAAGAACTTGCTACTTCAAAAAGAACACCAAACGCATTCATTCATGGCAACCGAATGTGCACAGAATGCGCGATCGCTATCTCGGCCACGCTACATTAGTGGCTTGCAAAAGCTCAGTACTGTGAATAAAGCAACATCTGCTGGTAATGGTCTGAATACTGTACCATCTGCAACCTTAAGAGCAACAACTAGAGAAACAGCTCCAAAAGCTGTTGATGGAGGGCTAAAAAGTCCAATGGGCATGAAATCAAAGTCGTTTCATAACTTGTCCTCAAACATTGTTGCTTCTGGAACTGTAGAGGGGTTGCCACCACGTCAGAGTTTAGGTGGTGCCTTGAAAATACCCAGCAAATTGGGTATATCAAATGTCTGTCAAACAACGCAAAAAAACGAGGTGTGTAACAAAAAAAAAATTATAATTAATGTTATTTCTCTAGGCAAGACAAGTAAAATATGAAATGTATTCCATAGGATGAAACTTCCGTATTTAAAGTACCCAAGTTAGTCGGCGGCTTACGTATGCCGACTACTACTGGAGGTCTAAATAAGTGGGTTGGAGCAAATGGCTTGGCCCGCCCCTCTTCCGGCTACTATAGTTTAAGTATGAAAGGAGTGGGAGATTCTGAAACACCTGAGGTGAATTAAATTTTAAAACTTTAATAAATATATAATGTTATTATAAATAATACTTTACAGAGCCTCTCTTCCACATCTTCGCGCGGCAGTTTATTTGAAAAGGATGCAAAACAAACTGATGCGTTTGAAACACTGACATTGGCACAAGTGACATCCGGTGCAACGGGCATTCCGAAGCCGTCAGGTCTCCGGCAACCTACACAACTGAAACGCAGTGGATTACCCCGGCCCTCTAACGTGTTAAGGCGTTGACCCAAAAAAAGGAAAAGAAAAATCCGAGATTCCGAAAAACTTGTTCGAACAAAAAGAAAATCACTATAGAACTCTATTTATATAAAGTTAATTATGTTATCAGCTATAATTTTGGTGCTGTTTGTCTGACTCTGTCCATATACAAATTTTTGTACTGCCTCTTCATTTATAGGATTGATATAAAATATTTTTAACTTAGTTGAAAATACAGAAACAGTAAATCTAAAAAAAATAAAGCACCAAAATTAAAAACTCACTATGCCTTAAACAAGAAACGGAGTCATCTCCATACGAATTATAGTAATGAAACTGAAGTAATGAAAAGAGTATTACGATATATTTTTGTAAAAGTTGCATATATATATATAGATATATATATAAAGCCAATATATAATATATATGTATATATATATATGAAAATCGAATAAGAAATCGAAAAATACAAAAATTATATATGTATATAATTTTATATTAATATGTCTACGAACCATTGTTAGCGTCTAGACTTAAAATAAATTGTTATAAAGTCTTATTATTAACTAAAAAAAAAGCAATTAAGAACGTTGCTGTTAGGTACAATCAAATAAGTGAAACTATGTTCCCGTAGGTGCATTTTATTTATTTAATACTCGAATTTTTTTTAGAAATCTGTCCAAGGCAGTGGCGCTGGTGCTAAGTGCTATCCAAGCTGCACTTAGGTGCGTGGGTCGATTTAAAATTTTTAATTTTATTTACATTTGAATATTTATTATAAAATGGTTGCTGCCAGCTCAGCAATTCATCATACGCTGTTTATAAATAACACGCATATGAATTGTTCATTTAAGAACTAGAAACTGTGTTTCCGATTTTCCGCGCTGCCAGTGGGCGTAGATATATCCCCCATAGCTTTTTGAATTTGGGTTGTCACCGCGCTTGTCACTCATCAACTAGTATGGCATACAGACGCAAGAATTTTCCGATTTGCCACGCCCCTAGTGGGCGGATCGGGAAAATTTTTACACTTTATAATTCGGGGGCATACATGATGTCTCTAAATGTCTCTAGCTCTAATAGCGCCGAAAAATATTGCTTTTACACGGACGGACACTGCACAAAACAGAGTTTAAAAACATTTCAAAAAGTTTCATGAAGATCGTCCATCTAGAAATGCAGGTATAATCCAACCCACCCCCAAGCCACAGCAGCAACTACGCAGTTAGCGGAACGCGAACAAGGAAGCCACACTAGAATGAATGATCAGAAAAATATTTTTGATTTCATACTATTTCGTGATGAACTGAAGTGTTTACTATGACGAAATACATGTGTTTATACTTTTATACGTTATAATCTTGATAATTTATAAGAGCTGAGTTCATTTAGCCCTGCCCATCTGTCCGAATATGTTAACACGTTGACCTCCGAAATTATAAAAGCTACAATTTTTATAAAATTTATTTGTTTAGTTTAATTTTGTTTATTCGCATGATCATCAATTTATATTTGTTAAATTATTTATTTATGTTATGGAGAGACAGTGCTGTAATCAACAGTAAATTTGTTGAATGAAATATATATATATATATATATATATATATATATATATATATATATATATATATATATATATATATATATATATATATATATATATATATATATATATATATATATATATATATATATATTTTTTTTTTTTTTTTTTTAATCTAATGCAGTATATGCGATATTGGAATGATTAGTTTAATGTTTTTCATTTTGTAGTTGGACTTTCTGCTGTTGATTCGTGGTCTGCTCATGCTGCAGCTTGTCTTTTTGCTGTGAAGGTGCCTCACTATTGTTCTGTTGCAGCAAGGTCTGTTGTTGGTATTGAGGAGGCACTTGCTCCCGATGAACATCATGTTGCACGTGCTGGTAAGTGGGCTGTTGCTGCTGGGGGCTAGGTTGATGATAGATGAGTGGCTGCGGCTGCGGATTTTGATAAGCTGGAAGTGGCTGCGATTGGCCAGATTGTTGGGCGTATTGTTGCTGTTGATGATGATATTGTTGCTGCTGCTGCGCAAGTAATTGGTTTGGTTGCTGGTAGTGCAATTGAGCATCTTGCACAGGCACCTGATATGCTGCTGGCGGTGGCACTGCATAGTAGCCTTGCGGCATATTGGGATGTGGGGGTAGTTGGCCTTGAGCGATCATGTGCTGTACTTCTTCCTGGCGTCGTCGCTCAAACTCCAAATACTCCTCATGAGAAAACTGCGGCTGTTGATCAATAGTCTTCCACTCAGGGTCTTTTTGAAACTCTTCCTTTGCGGTCTGTTGCATGAATTCTTCTATACTGATGAGTCCGTCATGATTAGTGTCAGTTTCCTAATTTTTTTGTATCGGAAATACGTTAAACATAAATAGACATTATATATATTGTACATGTATTTTTTTAAAGAAATATAATTACCTGAAAGTAATGTTCGCGCATGCGTTCCATTTCTTCGGCGCGTTCGCGCATGTCATCTTCTGGTAAATTGCTTTGGTATACTTTATCCAATTCCTTTACGAAAAGTGCCTTTACTTCAGCTTCATCCCAAAATCCATTACTGTCAATGTCGTGAATGGAAAAGAAGGTTTTCGGATTGAAATCGTCCTTGTCCATATGATCCTGTTTCTCCCAGACTTCTTCTAATTGCGCTTTGTTACCTGGATGGTGGACTTTTTCGTGCTGCTTGTGTTTTTCATCCTTTTTTTTTATCTCTGCATCGAACTTTTTCCTAGACTCCTCATCCATTACTTTCTTTTGTGCTTCCCGTTCGAACTCCTTTTGCATTTCGTACTCCTTAAACTCACCTCGTCGTTTACGATCGGCCTCAGCCAAATCGTCAGAGGTTTTTTTGATGAGCTTACGCAAATCTTCGATTTCGAAAGTATGCTCATTGCCGTGATCCAAATGTTGTGGTATTTTCAAGTGGTCGCGATCAATGTCATTACTTAGCTCGAACTCCTTAGTGGCCAGTTCACGCAAACGCTCCAACTCACGACGTTTTATCTCATCTAGTTTTGTTCGTACATGATGATTAACATAATCCAACTCTTGTGCAATTTTCCCACTCTAAATAGTGCACAAGATTATTTTCGGCTATGATATGCAACTTATGTATATATATGCCCTAACTTACACGTATATCGGCCTCAGGTGCTTTGTCCAGCTTCTTCCTAAACTCTGGGTCAGCTTCTAGGGCCTCCACGACTTCTCGCAAATAGCGTTCATACTCCAATGCAGCCTCAACGTCAGCTGTGGCAGATGCGCTACTTGGCTCCTTGCCATTTTCCACCTTTTTATTTTGGGTTACAGGCAATGCCACAACTAAAGAAATAGCTAGATAAACCGCCAGTAAAACATTCGCAAAGATACATTTCATGGTAAAACGTATTACTTCTGGTTAACGGAGAAACACTGTATAAATAACAAATCTGAATATATTCTGACGTGTCCCTTTATCTTGATTGTTGTCTTGGTTATTGTTTTGTTAAAGTGTTACCAGCTGTTTTTTAGTCATGACCGTACTTTCAGTTTTCGATAAAAGTGCCCATATTCAAAACATTCAAAGCAATCGCACTCTTATACAGCTAAACTTAAAGTTAGCCATATATGTATATATAAACTGAAGGTATCAAAATTAGTAAGCAACTCAATTATTTTTGATGATTATATCAATAAAACACGCCGCGAAGCCGTGAGAAAAGTATCGATTGCATTTCGATATATGTAACTATCTCTGTCTGAATGTTAAAAATTATAGCTTTTCAATTTTAAGCAGTAGCTAAAGTACTGCATACTTTTAGACGCAATATTAGTAGTGCATACTTTCGGGCTTCTATTGTCTCGTAGCTAAGCTGTGTTATAAATTAGTGGGGTCACTAAACTCAAATTTTAGTAGCCATTACCCACTACAGGCTACACGCCGCGGTAGTCGGAGCAGGTATGGAGGTATGGAGGCACATCGATCTTCGCTGCAGTGGTCACCGCAGCAACAGCTAGGGCGTTGCCGCAGCCGGTAGCACTGAGTCAGCCCCCGGTGGCTGTTTGCCAGGCACCGAAGTCCTTAAAGGAAGCGTTAGCTCAAATAGGAGTTACCTTAGAGGGCTTGTCTGCTTTATTTGGTGGTCAGCGGCATATAAATGCCCTAATGAGAGAGGAGTTGACCAAACTGGTATATCCTCACAAGGCGGCCGAAAAGTTCTGCGACCGCACAGTTAAAAACTGCGAGGTGCAGACCACGCCGCCCAAGAAAGCAGTGGAGAAAGTCCAAAAAGCGAGCATTAGTGCTCAAACGAGTAGCAATACGCCCAAACGGCCAAGGGAAGTAGCCACCGAAGTGAGGAAAACTCCTTCAAAAAAGTCGAGACCCAACAGAAGCGTAACGGTAGAACCCATAGCAATAGGTGCGGCAGTTAGGAATGCAAATCAAGCAGACCCACAGACTAGCAAGAGTAGCTGGATGGTCGTCAAGGGTCGCAAGCCCATACAAAAGCGGCCCAGAACTGACGCAATTGCGATCTCTGGCGTAGGCGGGTGCAGATATGCGGACATGCTTCGTGTAGTTAAGAGCGACCCAAATTTAAAACATCTGAGCGGCGATGTTCAAGGGATCAGAAAGACAGCTAAGGGGGACCTACTGTTGCAACTAAGCAGGAAGCCGGAGCATAGTGCAGAGGCTCTTCACGAGGCTGTAGGCAAGGCATTGGGCGACAGAGCGGTAGTTAAAACAGTTACCGAAACGGCATACATTGAGATTCGTGATCTTGACGAACTAGCGAGCAAAGAGGAGATATTAGAGGCAATTGGGGTGGAGTTGAAAGATAGTGTAGTATGTTTAATAACATAATAATAATACCCGACGCAATGTAGAGTATTCTACATATAAATGCGTCATATGCTCAGTGCATGATAGTGTATACTACATGCGCACATAGTGACACTTTGTCGCTATGCATAAATATACATATCGAGCATAATAATTGAAATACGATCAGCCACTTATATGTGACTGACCGGCAGCGCGAGATATGCCGCGTCTGCATTTTGCCGCATGCCTAAAGTACATGCCGTATGTATATGCCCTATGCATATACATACATATATACATATATAAGCATTCTACGCTCTCCCGCTCTGTCGCTGCGCTCAGCGGCAGAACTTCTTATAAACAAATATTGTACTTAGCCTAAGACGAAATATTCAAAGAAATGAAGATTATTATTGAATCAACCTTAAAGCCGAGCGGAAGCTCCTGTTATTATTTCATGTAACATCATTCGTTACTCACACTACTTGGCGACGTTTCTACGCACACCACATGACTAAAAGGTGAAGTAAATTAAATTAAAAAAAAAAAAAAAAAACAGAAGAACAACTCCTCGGGCACGGCGACTGGAGCGCCTCGCGTTGCCGCTACCGTGCCCGAGGGCTAGATCCACTGGCTACAATCCCCGTCATGATACTTAGTTGCACAACGCTAACAAGCAATGGCGCTGCTGCCACAGCAACAGCAGCGACAACAGTTGCTGCCGCATCAGCAACAGCAGCAACAAATGGCAGCAATAACGTGCAGCCTTTACGCACGGCCACGCCCACATGTTTATTAAGTGGACGCCAGACGCCATCAGGGCTATCGATGCTCTCCTTGCAGGAGTCCAATACATTGCACAGACAACAGCAGCAACAGCAACCAACAATTTTTGTGCCCAATAAACTGAGCAACACGGACCGGCAGCGTTTCCAAGAACGCACAACACACTTTTAATTAGACTTAAAAATGCACTGCGATGCATAACTTATATTTTAAAAGTGCACTGCGTTGCATAACTTATTAATAAGACAAAATTGTGAAACTGAGCGATAATTGCCTTGCCCGGTCTAGCGTATGGCCCGTAAAGCCATACAACTATTAGCCAGGAAGATCACTACGTTGCACTATGGGTAAAAAGCCCAATTTTTTGGCATAAATTGTCCCTGAAGAGACAGAAGCTTGAAATTTGGCATACATATTAGTATGAGTATTTTATAATTTCGGATTTTTTTTCCAAAATTGAACCACGCCCACACCCCCTCCCCCTACATTCACTTACTTTTTTTACGTTTTTTTGGCATAACTTCTACACCGTTTTAGCTAAAGACTTCAAACTTATATATTTAGATAGATATTATGGTAACACAGATTTTGTAATTTTCAGTTTTTAATGCCACACCCCCTTCGCCCCCAATTTGAAAAAAAAAACGCATTTCAAATACTAGGGACTTGCAATTTGGCACATAGATAGATTTAGATACTCTTAATCTACTTTGAAAATTTCATGAAGATCGTCTTTCTAGAAATGGAGTTATCAGCGTCCAAAGTATAGCCCAACCCACCCCCAACCACAGCAGCAACTTCGCTGTTAGCAGATCGCGTGGTCATACGTTCGTAAAGAGGAAGAGTATTTTTTTGCTCAATTAATTAATTAATAATAATAAGTTTATCTTCCGATTTGTTGTCTTCGCTTATTTTGTTTGACCATATAATCATTTATTGCACTATATTGTCGCTTGTTGCTGTTCCACACTTCCAGCAGAATGGAATTGCTGTACTCATTTGTAGCTGCAACATGTCGATTATTTCATAAAGGGGCAAAAACGGGCAAGATGTCTTTTTAATATTGGATTTAGCAAACATTAGTACACAATTTGTGATTTCAACATTTCAAATGCATTTGACTGGTCAAATTTTCTGCGTTTCTGCAAATATAAATATTAATTTTGATCTTAAAAATGCACGCAGCAACATGTTGCACAATTGGCTAATAAATCACAGAACAACAAAATAAATTGTAAGGATCTCATTTAAATACCCCCCTGATATTTTTCCATAACAAAACTTTTTCATTATTGCAACCTACAAAGATATATTCACGTTGAAAGTCGAGAATGATATCAAGCGCTTTTTTTTCGATTTACCAAGCAACTCTGAATCAGCTAACTTTGACGAAGCTCAAAACATTAATAGATGCCTTGAAAATTTTATAAAAATTGTTTTAATGTCTACTGGAGTATTATAAATGAGAAAAATAAACCAGTTGGCGGATACTAAACAAAAAAAAATTTGCATTAATGCCAAAATTTCGGGATTTTTACCCATAGTGCGCTGGAGAAATTTGTTTATGAGTAGTTGCTAGGGTGTTTTGTTTATGTTAAATGATGAAGGGGTCGTGGCTTCTAGGTTTAAGTGTTGGTGGGTGCTTATGGATATATTACTATATATATATGTACATATGTATACATATTTGTCTCGCCACCTTCCCTGACTTCCTCCCATAGATTATATAACACTTCAAATGCTTGGAAATATTTTATTTATTTAGTTTTAGGAAGATTATTTTTTTTTATCGAATCTGCAGATAAGTTGCATCTTAAATCTGTTATTATTAGCTTAAGAGCAGAAAATGCTCTTTCCACCGAAATCTGTGTGGCAGGTACAGCATGCAGTATCTTTGCAAGACGGTACAGACGTGGATATGTGAATTTTTTGTCCCCGCAATACTTCATTATGTCCACGTTTAAATCTATGGGCTTTGGCGAGTATTCGTAAATTTCCGTTATTGCCAATATTAGCTCCGGTTCGTCTTCTTCCTCAGACTCTTCACACTCTGATGCAACCTCAATTGAGTTCAGGTATGCATTCAAAAATGAGCATGTGCGGACAGGGCTAGATCAACTTTTCTCGTCACCCTGATCAAGAATATATACTTTAAGGGGTCTGCCATGCCTCCTTCTGCCTGTTACATACAATTAACAAAACCATTATACCCTGATTTCCCATTTTCAATGGGCTTAGGGTATAACAAGTAAGAAGGCTGTAGTCGAGACGGCTCGACTACGAGATACCCTGAACCCTGCAAAAAAAAGTGATACTCTTCTTCTTTACGCACTTATAAGCGCGCGCTCTGCTAATTGCGCAGTTGCTGCCGTGGCTGGGGGGTGGGTTGGGCTGAACTTTGGACGCCTATAACTCCATTTCTAGATGGACGATCTTTATGAAATTTTTAGAGTAGATTAAGAGTATCTAAATCTATCTATGTGCCAAATTGCTCTAGTATTTGAAATGCGTTTTTTTTTCAAATTGGGGGCGAAGGGGGCGTGGCATCCATAATCTGAAAACTACAAAATCCATAATATCCATCTAAATATATAAAGTTGAAATCTCTAGCTAAAACGATGTAGTTATACCCAAAAAACCTAAAAAATTTAACCGAATTTTCGTTTTTTTATCCCATTTCCCATTTCCAAATTATCGAAAAAACAAAATAAACTATTTTTGCGTAGCTAACATACGAGTGTTCATGTGAAATTTCAGCTCTCTAGCTTCTGTAGTTTCCGAAATCTCGACGTTCATACGGACGGACGGACGGACGGACAGACGGACAGACGGACAGGGCTAGATCAACTTATTTTTTTATGCTGATCAAGAATATATATACTTTATGCGACGTCTCCTTCTGCCTGTTACATACATTTTCACAAAACCATTATACCCTGAATTTCCATTTTCAATGGGTTCAGGGTATAAAAAGTGCAGGTTTTGCAGAACAGAGTACTACGGCAGATAACAAACTGTCCCTGGTACATACGCTGGATAGAGATCTGAAGCTGCGTACTGTCGAAGAACAGATAAATAAACATAGATATTCAGATATTCTGAAAGATTGCTACGACATCAAAGCCTACTCGCAAGAGGTTTTGCACCTGCCAGACCCCTAAGACGACTTAAACGGCAAGGCTTTGCCAAAACAATGGCTACACACTATATGTTAGAGAGTCGAAATGAAACACTCCACATTTACCGAATTCAAAGATTGAACTGTTTATTCCTTAAAATCTTAGTGCTTATATACCTTAAAAATACTTCCAGGCACTGGAAGGCTATAATTAATTCCATGCACACAAGTGCACAGATGTTTGTCAAGTGTCCCTTTTCGATCGCTAAGCCGTTCTCACGTCTCGCGTCACATTTTTATTACTTGCTGCGTTGGTCGCTGCAGCTAAGGGATGACATGTTTATTGTTTGGCTTCAGATAACGCGCAGGTTATCGACTATTGCCTATTTTTAATATGTTTGTATATAAGTGGCATGTTCATGCTTGAACATACTGCCCGGGGCCTAAAATTTGTGGCTGGGAAATTTTAATTTTTTAGTATTTTAATTTTTGTCGCATGTTCATGTTTGAACATACTGCCAGGGGGCCCAAAATTTGTGTGTGCTCAGAACTGCCCTCCTGATGATTGTCCACCTTTCTCTGAAGTGGCTTCTGTGTGGTTGATGAGAGTCCTGTCATCTTCCCGAAGGTTCCTATCTTCTTTGTCTTCCTTCATGCGGACCCTCCATTGCTACAAATTCTCATTTCTGAATTTGAGCAATTTATTTTTTTTTAAGTTGTCCTCTTTGGACTTAAAGTTGTCCGTTCCCTTTTAATTTTTGGGAATACGGATTTACTGGCACAATAGCACAAATCTGCTTTTGATTTGTGCCACATGTTCACGCTTGAACATACTGCCAGGGGGCCCAGAATTTGTGCGCGCTCTCCTGATGATGGTCTAGTCATCTCTGAAGCGGCTTCTGCGTAGTTGATGAGAGTCGTCGTCTTCCCGAAGGCTCCTGTCATCTTTGCCATCCTTCAACCTATTGGTTTGCGGATGAAGGCCCTCTATTGCTACAAATCCTCTTTTGTGAATTTGAGCAATTTTTGTTCGTTCCCCTTATTTGGGGATACGTTTCCACTGGCGATACAATTCTCTTCAGGAATTGATCGTCCGCCCCCCTTCTTTGGAGATACGGATCTACCAGCTTTTACAAATTCTCTTATGGAATTTGTTTTTCCGTTCCTCTTTTTTGGGAATACGGATTTAACCAGCACTACAAATTCTCTTGTTTGAATTTGAGCAATACATTTATATATTCTCTGCCTCTTACCTCTGGTGGGGGAGAACAGAAATATATTAAATGTTTTATCTTAAGCTGAGGTTTTTATAAAAACTCACAGCATTAAGACGCTGGTTCCTTCTCTGTGTCTCTTACCACTGGTGGGGGAAAACAACAGAGAAGGCTCGAAGGACCAAAATGTTATTTGGCTGAGTCTTCTTGAGCCCGAAAATGGAACCCTGAACTCTTTGAGTTCAGATTGAACTCTGGTCCCTTTGGATTCCAAAATTGAACTCTTCTCTTTGTGAGAACAAAAATTGAACTGTTTATTCCTTAAAATCTTAGTGCTTATATACCTTAAAAATACTTCCAGGCACTGGAAGGCTATAATTAATTCCATGCACACAAGTGCACAGATGTTTGTCAAGTGTCCCTTTTCGATCGCTAAGCCGTTCTCACGTCTCGCGTCACATTTTTATTACTTGCTGCGTTGGTCGCTGCAGCTAAGGGATGACATGTTTATTGTTTGGCTTCAGATAACGCGCAGGTTATCGACTATTGCCTATTTTTAATATGTTTGTATATAAGTGGCATGTTCATGCTTGAACATACTGCCCGGGGCCTAAAATTTGTGGCTGGGAAATTTTAATTTTTTAGTATTTTAATTTTTGTCGCATGTTCATGTTTGAACATACTGCCAGGGGGCCCAAAATTTGTGTGTGCTCAGAACTGCCCTCCTGATGATTGTCCACCTTTCTCTGAAGTGGCTTCTGTGTGGTTGATGAGAGTCCTGTCATCTTCCCGAAGGTTCCTATCTTCTTTGTCTTCCTTCATGCGGACCCTCCATTGCTACAAATTCTCATTTCTGAATTTGAGCAATTTATTTTTTTTTAAGTTGTCCTCTTTGGACTTAAAGTTGTCCGTTCCCTTTTAATTTTTGGGAATACGGATTTACTGGCACAATAGCACAAATCTGCTTTTGATTTGTGCCACATGTTCACGCTTGAACATACTGCCAGGGGGCCCAGAATTTGTGCGCGCTCTCCTGATGATGGTCTAGTCATCTCTGAAGCGGCTTCTGCGTAGTTGATGAGAGTCGTCGTCTTCCCGAAGGCTCCTGTCATCTTTGCCATCCTTCAACCTATTGGTTTGCGGATGAAGGCCCTCTATTGCTACAAATCCTCTTTTGTGAATTTGAGCAATTTTTGTTCGTTCCCCTTATTTGGGGATACGTTTCCACTGGCGATACAATTCTCTTCAGGAATTGATCGTCCGCTCCCCTTCTTTGGAGATACGGATCTACCAGCTTTTACAAATTCTCTTATGGAATTTGTTTTTCCGTTCCTCTTTTTTGGGAATACGGATTTAACCAGCACTACAAATTCTCTTGTTTGAATTTGAGCAATATTCTCTGCCTCTTACCTCTGGTGGGGGAGAACAGAAATATATTAAATGTTTTATCTTAAGCTGAGGTTTTTATAAAAACTCACAGCATTAAGACGCTGGTTCCTTCTCTGTGTCTCTTACCACTGGTGGGGGAAAACAACAGAGAAGGCTCGAAGGACCAAAATGTTATTTGGCTGAGTCTTCTTGAGCCCGAAAATGGAACCCTGAACTCTTTGAGTTCAGATTGAACTCTGGTCCCTTTGGATTCCAAAATTGAACTCTTCTCTTTGTGAGAACAAAAATTGAACTGTTTATTCCTTAAAATCTTAGTGCTTATATACCTTAAAAATACTTCCAGGCACTGGAAGGCTATAATTAATTCCATGCACACAAGTGCACAGATGTTTGTCAAGTGTCCCTTTTCGATCGCTAAGCCGTTCTCACGTCTCGCGTTACATTTTTATTACTTGCTGCGTTGGTCGCTGCAGCTAAGGGATGACATGTTTATTGTTTGGCTTCAGATAACGCGCAGGTTATCGACTATTGCCTATTTTTAATATGTTTGTATATAAGTGGCATGTTCATGCTTGAACACTATATTATTAGTATTATTATTATTTTTTTTTTTTCAATCCTCACAAATTGATTGAGGTTTGGTCCTAATTTTATGTACATAAATGTGTTGTTAAAGTACTAAATCTGACTGTACCGCTTCTTCACTTGAATAACCAATTAAACATATTGTTATTGTTAAAAAAAAAAAAAATAGTATCACCAACCCGATGGAGGTGTTTTATTTGCCAGCTATGCCCCAATTCACAGCCATGAATGGTTAGTGAGTGATTCTATTAAAAGTATGACAAAATAGAAAGTGTAATTTGAAAAACTTAAATATGAATATTAAAGGGTTTTGGGACTGATTATGAGCTAACAATTTAAACAAGTAAGAACGTTGTAGTTAACTAACTAGTAACTAACCGCGAGAGACTCTGTTCCAGTAGGTGCCGTTTATTTATTTAATAATAATAATTGGCAATAACACCCCTATCGGAGCACAGCCTGATGCACAATTTGCCTCCACGCTTCTCTGTCCTGTGCGCAACTTCTCCAGTTGGTAACACCATTCAGGATTGCCTCCATCTGGTCCTTCCAACGGGTTCGAGGTCTACCCCTTCTTCGTTCTCCTCTAACTACCGCATCAAAAACCGAACGAGCTGGAGTGTTTTCCTCCATACGAGCAATGTGACCCAACCAACGAAGACGCTGAATGTCAATTCGCTTGCCAATGTCAACATCGCCGTATAGCTCGTACAGCTCGTCGTTCCACCTGATACGATAGGTTTCGCCAACGCAAATTGGTCCAAAGATCTTGCGAAGAATCTTTCTCTCAAAGACACCAAGAGCAGCTGCATCTGACTGCGTCACGGTCCAGGCTTCCGCTCCATAAAGCAGCACTGGAATGATGAGTGTCTTGTAAAGGGTTACCTTTGTCTTTCGAGAGAGGGCTCTACTGTTCATTTGCCTACTGAGCCCAAAGTAACATTTGTTGGCAAGTGTAATTCTCCGCTTGATCTCCAGGCTGACATCATTTTTGTTGGTCACTGCAGTTCCCAAATAGACAAAGTCCTTGACAGTCCAGCAGTAAGGTAAGAGTCAAGACGCCGCGACTCCCTAGTACTGCACACCATAAACTTTGTTTTGCCCATGTTTACTGCAAGACCAACTTTAGCTGATTCCCTTTCGATAGCTCCAAAAGCCGCAGTTACATCATGCTTGGTACGACCAATGATATCAATATCATCAGCGTAACCAAGGAGCTGGACACTTTTGTATCCCAGTATTGTGCCCATCCGATGCACTCCAGCTTTCCTTATTATACTCTCCATAAGTAAATTGAAGAGCACACAAGACAGCGAGTCGCCTTGTCTGAGACCCCGCTTGGTATTGAAGGTTTCGGATTGGTCATTTCCTACCTTGACAGAGCTGATGGTGTTGCTCAATGTCATGCTACAAAGCCGTATTAGCTTTGCAGGAATACCAAGCTCAGACATGGTAGCGTACAGGCAGTCTCGCCGTGGG
Source organism: Drosophila borborema (assembly GCA_030914335.1). Lineage (NCBI taxonomy): Eukaryota > Metazoa > Arthropoda > Insecta > Diptera > Drosophilidae > Drosophila > Drosophila borborema. The sequence continues at coordinate 8,767,801 of JAUESP010000304.1, forward strand.
CTATCAAAAGCAGCTTTAAAATCGACGAACAGGTGGTATGTGTCGAATTGGTTCTCGTGTGTTTTCTCCAGGATTTGGCGCAATGTGAAGATCTGGTCAACTGTAGACTTGCCAGGACGGAAACCGCATTGATAAGGACCTATCAATGCTTCAGCATATGGTTTCAGTCTCTCACACATTACGCTCGTGAGAACCTTGTGTGCGACGGGAAGAAGGCTGATGCCACGGTAGTTGGTGCGTTGTGTTGCATCACCCTTCTTCAGGATTGGGCAGATCATACTGAGGTTCCAATCATCGGGCATGCTTTCCGTTAGCCATACGCTGCTGATAAGTTGGTGCATGCACCCTACCAGCTCATCGCCTCCAGCCTTAAACAATTCAGCCGGTAAGCCATCTGCTCCCGCGGCTTTATTGTTTTTGAGACGCTGTATAGCTGTCTCGACTTCCGTATGGCTAGGGATGGGAACTTCAACACCATCATCTCTGATTGGGGTTAGTGGACCAACTTCGTCAAGCTCATTCTCACTGTTTCCAGCCAAAAGACTCTCAAAGTGATCCCGCCATAACCTCAGTACAATCTCCGCATCAGTAACCAGGTTTCCATCGTCACTCCTGCAGGCAAGCGATCCAGACTTATACCCTTGGGTCATGCGCTTGACCCTCCGGTAAAAGTCACGGGCATCGTTCTTGCTTCTGCTACTCTCCATCTTCTCACACTCAAGCCTTTCCATCTCCCGCTTCTTCCTCCTGAAAAGGCGCTTCTCGTCTCGTCTCCGCGACCTATAAATATCCACCACCGCTCGAGTAGCTCCTGCTTGCAGCGTTCTTCTGTAGGCGGCGTCTTTTGCTGCAGTCGCTTCCCGACACTCCTGGTCGTACCATGGATTCCGGTTGGGAGGGCGTTGGAACCCAAGTACTTCCACAGCAGAGGCGTTTATGGCATTGGACATGTACGCCCACATATCCGTTGTATTTATAGGCATTGGAGGGAGTTGGCCGAGTCGGCCCGAGAGTCGAGTGGAGAAGGCATCCTTATGTCGTTGTGATTGCAGCTTTTCGATGTCCAGCTTTCTTGGCATACCTTGACGTGAGACTTTTGCGACACACAGCCGTGCGCGTACCTTGGCTGCAACAAGGTAATGGTCAGAGTCGATGTTAGGACCCCGACAAGATCTCACATCAAGTATGCTAGATGCATGCCTTGCATCGATCACAACATGATCAATCTGATTTCGCGTCAGACGATCAGGCGACAGCCAGGATGCCTTGTGGATGTTGAGGTGACGAAAACCTGTACTACGTACAATCATATTGTGTGCGGCCGCAAATCCTATTAGTCTAAGTCCATTGCTCGATGTGGACTCGTGCAGACTAAACGGGCCAACGGTTGCTCCAAAGATGCCCTCCCGCCCTATTTTGGCGTTAAAATCTCCTAGAAGGATTTTAACGTCATGTGACGGGCAACGGCCATATGCTCGGTCGAGCTCTGCATAGAAAGCATCCTTGGTAGCATCGTCTTTCTCTTCCGTCGGGGCATGCGCACAGATTAGGCTGATGTTGAAGAATTTGGCAGTTATTCGGATCGTCGCAATCCTCTCGCTAACTGGTGTGAAGTGCGAGGCTCGGTGCCGCAACTTGGGCCCTACGACGAAACCACAACCAAATTCACGCCTATCATTAAGACAACTGTAATAGATGTCACAGCTGCTTTTTCTTATGCGCCCCTGCCCTTTCCATCGCATTTCCTGGATGGCTGTGATGTCAGCCTTCAACTCATTGAGGGTATCCGCTAGTTGTTGAGCAGCACCGGGTCTGTACAATGTCCGTACGTTCCAGGTGCATACTCTCAAATCATTTTCCTTTTTCCGTTTGCCGTGGTCGTCAACGTTTTCCGGGTTCCTTTCCGAGGCTCCTCTTGCTTCATTCACTGATGAGTCTCTTTTCTATGGGTGGATATCAAGTCCTACGCCAAAACCTAATTTAAGGATTAGGATCCCGCCGCGCACTTTGGTTTATAACTCAACGGGGGCTGAGTCATAATCCAGGAGGAACCACGTGGAGGTAGTGTGTCGACTTGAGAAGACCAAGAACAAGGATCGCACTGGCACTCACCAAGTTGAGCACAATCAGAAACTTTGCCTTGCCTGCTCTCCCCCATCCCCCCCGTTTATTTATTTAATAAACGAAATATTTCGGCAATTAGCAAACGTAAATGGCAACCAACAAACATTTCCCTATACATAAATACATACATACATAAAGATTTACAGATGTATGTATGTACACACTATACGAAGGGGTTTACACACTATACGATTTTCTATGCATGCATACAAAAGTTTGCATATAGATACTAATTTATTACAATTTCGGTTTTTGTCAGATTTTGCCTTCCGGTCCCCGATTCATGCCTACATGCCTACAAGCATAGCTCAGCGTGTGTGTGATCATATTTTTGCATGTATAGTTTCTTACGCGTGGAGAATCGAAACGAAGCATTCTTGGAATATGATTCGTTCGAAGAAGGACTCAGGGGATTTCGTAGTTGAGCAGTCTCGACTACAGCTTTCTTACTTGTTTACCAATAGCCTTCCCATTTCTGTTCTAAACTGAAGTGCTTGTTGCTGGTTTTTGTGGTGGTGGTTTTTGGGTCGTTTTTATACTCTATACCCGTCCGTCCGTCCGTCTAGAGATGGCTCTAGTCGAGACGGCTCAACTACGAGATACCCTGAACCCTGCAAAAAAAGTGATACTCTTCTTCTTTACGCACTTATAAGCGCGCGCTCTGCTAACTCCGCAGTTGCTGCCTTGGCTGGGGTGGGTGGGTTGGGCTGAACTTTGGACGCTGATAACTCCATTTCTAGAAGAACGATCTTCATGAAATTTTCAGAGTAGATTAAGAGTATCTAAATCTATCTATGTGCCATTGCAAGTCTCTAGTATTTGAAATGCGTTTTTGTCAAATTGGGGGCGGAGGGGCCGTGGAATAAAAAATCCAAAAAGCTAAAACGGTGTAGAGCTTATACCCACCTAAAAAATTGACCCGAATTTTCGATTTTTTTTATCGATAATTTGGAAATGGAACGAGTTTTCGAAAAAACAAAATAAACTCGTACTGCGTAGCTAACATACGAGTATTCATGTGAAATTCAGCTCTCTCGCTTTTTTAGTTTCCGAAATCTCGACGTTCATACGGACGGGCGGACGAACAGACAGACGGACAGGGCCCAATAAACTTATTTTTTATGCTGATCAAGAATATATATACTTTATGGGGTCTGCGACGTCTCCTTCTGCCTGTTACATACATTTTCACAAAACCATTATACCCTGAATTCCCATTTTTCCATTGAAAATAGTTTTTCCATTGAAAATGGGAATTCAGGGTATACAAATAAGAATATCCTAATTGGCGATTACGAACCAATAGGAACTGGAGTGGGGCTTATGCTATTAACAGCGCATAATACTGTTAATAACATACATAGCATGACGATGTAAGGGAGAAGCAGTTCTTGTTAATGGAATCTGACATTAACAATAACCAAAAACAATTGTGCAATTTTCTTGTTTTTTCGAAAAGTTTGAATATGTTGAAAGTTCGAAAAGTTCGAATAGTTCGCATAATTCGAATAGTTGGAATAGGTCGAATAGGTTTAAATTTAAAATTTCTTTAACCTTCTTGGTCGATTAAAAATAGTTTATCTTCTCTGTTAACGTTTATGAATTGATTTTGTAACTTTCTAAATACGAGTTCACACGGACAATATTCATGCGTTACTGATGGTGTTGTGTTGAAACAGTACGTGAAATATTGTATCCAAACGTTACAATCATTTTTTTTTTTTCGCAGATATGTATGAACGAATATATTCATTGAATGTACTATGACCTCGTTCTATTGTCCCTAAAGTCTGGAGATGGTGTGCAGTAGACGTTATATTGCCTATTTTTAAATATTTGCACAAATCTGTCATTATTTGGGTTTTAGACTCTGTTCCCTAAAAGGGAAAAAGAGTATTGGGTTTGTGCAATGTCCGTCTTGCTGTCCGTCCGTCCATCTGTCCGTATGAACGCAATATTTTTCGGCGCTATTAGCGTTATAAGTCGGGATTTCGGAAACTACAAAAGCTAGAGCGCTGAAATTTCACATGAACACTCGTATGTTAGTTACGCAGTACGAGTTTATTTTGTTTTTTCGATAGCTCATCCCATTTCCAAATTATCGATAAAAAATTCGGTTACTTTTTTTAGGTCCGCTGGAAAAGATTAGATCTTCTAGGACGCGTCATTTTTATACCCTGAACCCATTGAAAATGGGAATTCAGGGTATAATGGTTTTGTGAAAATGTATGTAACAGGCAGAAGGAGACGTCGCAGACCCCATAAAGTATATATATTCTTGATCAGCATAAAAAAATAAGTTGATCTAGCCCTGTCCGTCTGTCCGTCCGTCCGTCCGTCCGTCCGTCTGTCCGTCTGTCCGTCCGTCCGTCTGTCCGTCTGTATGATCGTCGAGATTTCGGAAACTACAAAAGCTAGAGAGCTGAAATTTCACATGAACACTCGTATGTTAGCTACGCAATACTTAGTTTACTTTGTTTTTTTGATAACTCATCCCATTTCCAAATTATCGATAAAAAATCGAAAATTCGTTTACATTTTTTAGGTTTTTAGGGTATAACTTCTACACCGTTTCAGCTAGAGACTTCAACTTTATATATTAAGATAGATATTATGAATACGCAGATTTGATAGTTTTCAGATTTTTGATGCCACGCCCCCCTCGTCCACAATTTGCAAAAAACGCATTTCAAATACTAAAGACTTGCAATTTGGCAAATAGATAGATATAGATACTCTAAATCTACTCTTAAAATTTCATTAAGATCATGCATCTAGAAATGGAGTTATAAGCGTCCAAAGTTCAGCCCAACCCACCCTTAAGCCACAGCAGCAACTGCGCAGTTAGCAGAGCGCGCGCCTTTAAGTGCGTAAGGAAGAAGAGTATCACTTTTTTTGCAGGGTTCAGGGTATCTCGTAGTCGAGCCGTCTCGACTAGAGCCTTCTTACTTGTTTTTAATAGTAATGCTTATTTATTTTGCACAAAATAAATTTCTGAACGCACACATAAATAATTGTTACAGTATTGAACTGTTAGGAAACGAATAACTTTAACCTCAATTTCCCAATTTCACAGTGAACACACTGAAGTAAACGTCACTATTTTAAAGATATATTCAGCTACTCGGGGCGGAGACAAATCCAACAAATCAAAAACCATGAAACTTGGTCCAGCAGATCTCAAGTTATAAGTCCTGTAACAAACCCGACTTTGTTTTATATATATAAATATAGATATAGATATAGATTTTAGGTATGGACTGTACCGACAAAACAAATGTTGTTTTAATTATCAACTACCACCCAGTTGTCTAATTTCAATGAACAGAGAGAATATTATCCGAGCGATAAGGAAGATATTGACAATATAGTGTTATTGGATAATACATTAATTTTTCGCCGGGGATTCAGCTTTTTTTAGCTGTTTTCTTGAGTCGATTTAGCTGTTTTGGCATTACACACTGTCTGTGTATGGCAGTGTTGCCAACTTGACCTTTTTCCGGACAGATCTGTCCTTTTTGAAATTACAACTGCCGCAAAAATTTAGAAACAGCCCCTGTCCGGAAAAAATTCCTTTTTATTTTATTTTGACCTTTTTTCATCCTTTTTTAATTGTTAAAGGTTGTTTATAAAATTTGTCAAAAAAGCCGATATCATCGCTTTAATATTGCTTTATTGCAACATATTATACGATGTATCCCTGTTTCAAACGCTGTAGTCCTGTAGTCGAAAATATATTTACCGATCGATCATTAACGTTTTTTTTTAATTTAGGGTGTCGCGGTCAAACGATCCATTAAAAAATAAATGGATTAGCCGCGTTCCCAATTATATTGATAAGGCATTTTGCAAATGCTGCAAGTGCAGTTTTAATACAAAACTTGTAGAATGGAGAGATAAAGAAAGTATCGTATCTTTCTGGACTGAACCTCAGAACCACACAGACTCAGCAGGAAACAAACATTTTTCGGACCTGGGTGCATTTGTTATCACTTTGCTGTCGTTGCCGTGGTCAAATGCTGAGGAAAGGGCGTTCAGCCAAGTCAATTTGGTTAAAACCAAATTAAGGAACAAGCTGCATATTGATACGTTAAATTCTATTTTGGCAATTAGGTTAGTTTTACTAGTTAACAATTACATACAATTAAATATAATATCTCTGGATTAGGTTGGTTTACTAGTTAATATCTTTGGATTAGGTTTGGACTACATCGGACGGCAAATGTTGCCAAAACTATAAGCTACATGTAAATTGTGTAAATTGGCGCAAAAAATACATACAACAAAGAAAATGTCAATTTTGATAAGGTGCTACACCTTTTAAAGGTAAATTAAAATCAAATTCCATTTTTAAGTGTAGAAAAAAATGTTATCCGTTTTTTTGACCTTTTCAAAAATATTTTGTCCCTTTTTTGTCCTCTTTTTTGCGTCAACTGTCCTGTTTTTTCGGCGAAAAGATGGCAACACTGCACTGTGGACGGAAAGCCCGATTTTTTGGCATAAAATCGAAAAAGTTATGGAAAGATATGGTGCCGATTGTTATTTATTTAGAAACTAGATACTCTAAGCACAATATATTGATGATCTATCAGTTAATTGTTGCAGCCCTGCATGAGAACCAGGGCCACAAAGTCAATCATATGATCAGAGCTTTGTTTACATTTGCAAGCTTTACAAATTTGTTCAACTTTGAGGTGACTTATTTTAGTGAAAGTAATCATTAATAATTTAACGAACTATGGAAAATACAGAGCCAGGTATGCTTAATATAAATTCCAATTTAGAATTGTGTAGTATGTGTTCAATATTGTACATGTGTCATATGTTGTAGTATATGTTTTTCTTGAAAACTAAACCCGAGTCCACGTGAATTATGGAGTAGAACTAATGAACGGCCACTCCAGGCCAAAAAGTAAATATGTGGAGTGATAAATAAAAGTACATAATTTTGCAAGGTAATAACTTTATTTGCGTCTTCTTGCATCCCTCTTTGCAAATAACACATATTGCAGCCACTTTTGAATTCAGCAATGCACAGTTGCTTGATGTATGGCGCAACAACACGAACAAAAAAGAATCAATTTATGATTGGATTGTTGATCATATAGGTAGCAATAATATAGATGATCAACAAAAAGATTCGTTAAATAAAAAAGCTGCTACTATACACGACTTTATTCGAAAAAATTGGTCGAAATGTCATCGAAGTGTGGCAAATTTAAAAAAAAAAAAAAACATTCCGATTGGCTATTAATAACATCCTCAGTCAATAAGAACCCCTACAAATCACCTACATTCCAAAAAAGAAGAGGCCGACCAAATATGGACTATGAGGAAGCTGGATCAAGACTGAAAAGAAAATTGGCTGGCAACATGACAACAGAATACAATTCAACAAGCCTTATAGTGCACGCCACAGCACTTTCAGCAAAGAAGTCCAATGAAAAGGACACTTCATATGTATTAAAAGAGTGTATGAACGACAGCAGCCCCAGCATTATAAAGAAGAAGATTCTCATGTCAGATCCAGTTCCGCTTACACCTCAGAAGGCTCTAGCATTTTTACTAGAAAATTCTTTTACTAAAAAGCTGTACAATAGTATAAGAGAAATAGGAAAGAACCACTCTTGTGATATATTTCCTTCCTACGAGGTCGTGCAGAATGCAAAATTGCAATGTAGGCCCAAAGAAATAACAGTGACGGAAACCAAAGCTGAAGTTACTTTGCAAAACTTATTAAATCACACTGTCAACCGAATTTTAAATATGCAAGTAGAAGTGATTGAGCGGTACAAAAGCATCAATAGCGCCAAATTAATTTGTAGTTATGGATTCGACGGATCAACAGGTCAGAGTGCATACAAGCAACGATTCGAAGAGGAACCCATTTGTAATGACCATTCACTATTCGTGACTACCATCATATCCCTTAAGTTGACAGGAAATTGCGGAGAAATCTTATGGATAAATCGTTCACCTCAGTCAATCAGATTTTGCAGACCTTTAAAAATGGAGTTCACTAAGGAAACCAAAGACCACATTCTCACAGAAAAATTAAATTTGGACTCACAAATCCAGAAGTTGTCCGATTTTGTGTACACAATTTCGAATATACAAATTAGTGTGAGCTATGAATTGTACATGACTCTAATAGACGGCAAAATCTTAAATATACTAACTTCTACAAAGTCATGTCAATTATGTCCAATTTGTGGAGCTAGCCCGAAAGATTTTATGAGTATTACCAATCCATTCTCATTAAAGTATAAGCCTAAACCTATGTCTGCAATTTGGAATAAGTCCACTCCATGCATCGATAAGGGTCTTCGAGTTTGTGTTAAAATTATCCTATAGAATGGGTTTTAAAAAATGGCAAATACGAGACGACAAGGACAAATTAGAAATGTTAAAGAAAAAAGAGTATATACAAAAGAGACTTCGTTCAGAGATGGGGCTACTTGTAGATCAGCCAAAACAAAATGGATATGGCAATACGACCGACGGTAATACTGCGAGAACCGCATTTTCAAATTCAATGTTATTGGCCTTAGTTTTGGATATTGAGTTTGATATAATTGATAGACTCCACACTATTCTGATAGCAATTTCCAGTGAATTACCAATTAATTTACAAAACTTTAAAGACTTTTGCGAAGAAACGTTTTCGTTATATATTAATAAGTATCCATGGTTTCCAATGTCCCCCACAGTACATAAAATATTAGTACATGGATTTCAAATAATGGAAGCCTCTATTTTGCCAGTAGGATGCCTGGGTGAAAATGCGTCAGAAGCGCGAAATAAATAAAATATTACAAGCGCGATAGGCTCTTTCATGTTCGGCAGAATACTCGAAAAAACAATTTGATGGATGTTTTTAACAGAGCAATCGATACATCGGATCCTCTGCTGTCGAGCATATTTTTGAACAAAAGATCGCAACACAACAAAACGAAAATATTACCTCCAGCAGTTATTAATCTCTTAGAAAACCCCTCATTTAATTGTAGTGAAACCATTGACGGTTCAAAATATCATTCTAGTGATGACGAGTCGGACTCAAATTAAAATACATGATTAAGATTTCTAAAAATTAACATATTTAAATAATATTGTTATTTTATTTATTGTTTTTGTTTTTTTGTTATTAATATGTTTTCTTTTTTTTTTATAAATTTTGTAGTATACTAAGAGAAGCACGTAATTAAAATTAAAAAATAGATATTTGGCAAGATTACTTATATGGGCGGTCTGAGTGGGCGTGGTCGGATCCGTTTCAAATTTTAAAGGCTTACTATGTATAATATTAGTGTCACGTGTGCCAAGTTTCAACTCTCTATCTTCAAAATTGGAATTTATGCCAAAAAATCGGGCTTTCCGTCCACAGTGCACTGGTGTATTGTATGGTTAGTGGCTAGATCTAGCCTGAATTATGGTAAGCTGGCAACACTGGTTCAATCTACTTATGTATGTGTGTTGTATGGTACCACTAACCATACACACTAACCATACAACACATAGACTGGACAACTGGTACAAGTTAATGTTCACACTTATTTTTTGGTTTTAGAACCCCCGAACTTCGTATTTGCTCGGGTTTTTACTTTTGGGGTCGGGAGAGAAAAATTGCTGATGGCAAAATCATTCCGCTTCGAGCGCTTGACGGTGACGGTGACAAAAATATATGTATACTGGCACAAACAGCAAGCAGCTCACAAAAATTGAAATTTCTTCAACATGTGAACAACATGTCCCATTTTTGCATATATGGTCAAATCAGGTACTAAATATTGAAGAACAATTGATAACTGATCGACAGGTAATAAAAAATAATTGACCTTTCCTGCAATTCGAACCCAAAATCGTTTACTTAATTTCAAAGTTGAGGTAGGCACACGCCCAATATTCAAGACCCATGCACGAAACATGCAAATGCCCCGGCACAGCATTCATTCAAATGCCTATACAAGTGATACTCGGCGATTGTGATTATCACATCACAGACGTACACATATGTATGTATGTGTGTGTGTAGACTCACATCAGCTACCACACAGCAATCGCTGGGAAATTAAAATTGCTACATGCAGCAAGTGTATCGCACACAGGCACATAAATGCTTACACATATAGCAAGGAAGTGTAAATGTGTATGTGAATGTGTGTGCGTATGCTAGCTCAAAGCAGCTACCCAACCGAACGAACATCAACTGCTGCTGGGGGTTTTAAAAATGCTCTACAGGCGGCAGCAAGAATATTGCACACAAGCACATAAATGCCTACACATATATCAAGGAAGTGTAAATGTGTGTGTGTATGCAAGCTCACATCGCTACCCAACCGAACGAATATCAATTGCTGAGGGTTTTAATAGTGCTACAAGCAGCAAGAATATCTATCGCACACAATCACATAAATGCTTACACATATAGCGAGGAAGTGTAAATGTGTGTGTGCATGGTCATCGGGAAATAATATTCGTTATGAACATCAACACTTTCATACCCTTTTCACAAATAATCATAAAAACGCAAACATTTTGCATGAGCATGGCAAAGCAGTTTGAGAATTCGGTATACCCTTCGCTCAGAAGGGAACCAATGGGATCGCGAGTCGAGAAGAAATTTCAATTTTTGTGAGCTGCTTGCTGTTTGTGCCAGTATACATATATTTTTGTGAGAAGAGAGCAGAGAGTAAAAAGCATGAGGCAGAAAGAGAAAGAGAGCAAGGGAAAGAGCGGCACATGTTAGGCATTTTTGGAAAATCGACCGTCACCGTCAAGCGCTCGAAGCGGAATGATTTTGCCATCAGCAATTTTTCCCTCCCGACCCCAAAAGTAAAAACCCGAGCAAATACGAAGTTCGGGGGTTCTAAAACCAAAAAATAAGTGTGAACATTAACTTGTACCAGTTGTCCAGTCTATGTGTTGTATGGTTAGTGCCATACAACACATAGACTGGACAACTAGAACAAACTTTTTCCACGGACCAGAATATGAGCCAAGCGACCACTCAACTTCGTATTTGTTCGGTTTGGGCAATTCAGGGTTGGGAAACCAAAATATGAAACGACGAATTCATTGCGCTGCTAGCGCTCAACCAGGATGGTCATATTTTCCTATGAGCGCTTTATATGCGCTATTTTGCTTTACCCTCCTCTCTCTTTTTTCTCTCTCTATCTCACTCTATGCAAGCACAAGCCCGCAGCCCAAAAAATTGAAATTTGTTCGCGAGTGGCGATTCGCGACGATCCCATCTGCCTTTCTTAGTAAGAGTATGCCGAACTCTTAAACGGCTTTGCCATGGTCATGCAAAATTTTAGTGCTTTCGTAAAGATTTTTGGGAAGGGTATGAAAGCGCTGATGTGCATAAGCATTACTTTTTCGCGATGAGCATGCACACACACATTTACTGTAGCAATTGTAGGGACCAACATTTGCTTGTGCTTGCATAGAGTAAGATAGAGAGAGAAAAAAGAGAGAGGGGGAGTAAAGCAAAATAGCGCATATAAAGCGCTCATATGAAAATATGACCATTCCGGTTGACCGCTAGCAGCGCAATGAATTCGTCGTTTCATATTTTGACTGCCCAACCCTGAATTGCCCAAACCGAACAAATATGAAGTTGAGTGGCCACTTGGCTCTGGTCCGTGGAAAAAGTTTATTCTAGTTGCCCAGTAGAGCTGGCAAACTATCGATGGCACTATCGATATATCGAATTTTCTCATTTTTGCGCCACCATCGATATTTTTATCCACTATCGATAGGGATCCAAATAACGCGCGCATTTTTGACACAACACTCGTTTTGGCGATTTGGTTATACCACTAACCATACAACACATAGACTGGACAACTGGAACAAGTTAATGTTCACACTTATTTTTTGATTTTAGAACCCCCTCAACTTCGTATTTTCTCGGGTTTTTGTTTTAGGGTCGAGAGAGAAAAATTGCTGATGGCAAAATCATTCCGCTTCGAGCTCTCGATGGTGACGGGTCGATTTTCCAAAAAGGTCTGACATGTGCCGCTCTTTCCCTTGCTCTCTTTCTCTTTCTGCCCCGTGCTTTTTACTCTCTGCTCTCTTCTCACAAAATTATATGTATGCTGGCACAAACAGCAAGCAGCTCACAAAAATTGAAATTTTTCTCGACTCGCGAGTTGCGATTCCATTGGTTCCCTTCTGAGCGAAGAGTATACCGAATTCTTAAACGGCTTTGCCATGCTCATGCAAAATGTTAGCGTTTTTATGATTATTTGGGGAAAGGGTATGAAAGTGTTGATGTGCATAACGAATATTATTTCCCTATGACCATACACACACACATTTACACTTCCTCGCTATATGTGTAAGCATTTATGTGCTTGTGTGCGATAGATATACTTATATATATACATATATATATTATATTGTGACATCGCATCCAGTATCATATCCCAACTGGCTGTGTTGAAGGCATTCTTCACATCAAGAGTCGCAATGATGCAGTAGTGCTTCGTCCCGTGCTTCCATCTGGTACCTTGGATGGCAGAAGCTGCCAGGCCATCTGGTACCAGCCGACAACAACGACCAAACTGGTTAGGTGAAAGGCCTCCGGCGCTATCCATGGCACTCTCCAGCCTAGAGCAAATCAGTTTCTCAAACACCTTTCCCATGGTGTCTAAGAGACAGATTGGTCTATATGAAGATGGCTCATCCGGTGGTTTGCCAGCCTTAGGTAGCAATACCAAGTTCTGAATTTTCCATATTGCGGGGAACGTCTCATGAATTATACAAGGCGAGGGCTAGCTTTAGCGCACGATTTGGGATCCCGTCTGGCCCAGGGGCTGAGTTAAGTCTAAGACCTCTGAGAGCTACTAATATCTCCTCGTCCGTAACTAAGTCAATCTGAGTGCTCGTTGAGCCCTGCTCGGCAGACATGGTCTCAGGGGCATGAATGGACTCACAAATCCAGAAGTTGTCCGATTTTGTGTACACAATTTCGAATATACAAATTAGTGTGAGCTATGAATTGTACATGACTCTAATAGACGGCAAAATCTTAAATATACTAACTTCTACAAAGTCATGTCAATTATGTCCAATTTGTGGAGCTAGTCCGAAAGATTTTATGAGTATTACCAATCCATTCTCATTAAAGTATAAGCCTAAACCTATGTCTGCAATTTGGAATAAGTCCACTCCATGCATCGATAAGGGTCTTCGAGTTTGTGTTAAAATTATCCTATAGAATGGGTTTTAAAAAATGGCAAATACGAGACGACAAGGACAAATTAGAAATGTTAAAGAAAAAAGAGTATATACAAAAGAGACTTCGTTCAGAGATGGGGCTACTTGTAGATCAGCCAAAACAAAATGGATATGGCAATACGACCGACGGTAATACTGCGAGAACCGCATTTTCAAATTCAATGTTATTGGCCTTAGTTTTGGATATTGAGTTTGATATAATTGATAGACTCCACACTATTCTGATAGCAATTTCCAGTGAATTACCAATTAATTTACAAAACTTTAAAGACTTTTGCGAAGAAACGTTTTCGTTATATATTAATAAGTATCCATGGTTTCCAATGTCCCCCACAGTACATAAAATATTAGTACATGGATTTCAAATAATGGAAGCCTCTATTTTGCCAGTAGGATGCCTGGGTGAAAATGCGTCAGAAGCGCGAAATAAATAAAATATTACAAGCGCGATAGGCTCTTTCATGTTCGGCAGAATACTCGAAAAAACAATTTGATGGATGTTTTTAACAGAGCAATCGATACATCGGATCCTCTGCTGTCGAGCATATTTTTGAACAAAAGATCGCAACACAACAAAACGAAAATATTACCTCCAGCAGTTATTAATCTCTTAGAAAACCCCTCATTTAATTGTAGTGAAACCATTGACGGTTCAAAATATCATTCTAGTGATGACGAGTCGGACTCAAATTAAAATACATGATTAAGATTTCTAAAAATTAACATATTTAAATAATATTGTTATTTTATTTATTGTTTTTGTTTTTTTGTTATTAATATGTTTTCTTTTTTTTTATAAATTTTGTAGTATACTAAGAGAAGCACGTAATTAAAATTAAAAAATAGATATTTGGCAAGATTACTTATATGGGCGGTCTGAGTGGGCGTGGTCGGATCCGTTTCAAATTTTAAAGGCTTACTATGTATAATATTAGTGTCACGTGTGCCAAGTTTCAACTCTCTATCTTCAAAATTGGAATTTATGCCAAAAAATCGGGCTTTCCGTCCACAGTGCACTGGTGTATTGTATGGTTAGTGGCTAGATCTAGCCTGAATTATGGTAAGCTGGCAACACTGGTTCAATCTACTTATGTATGTGTGTTGTATGGTACCACTAACCATACAACACATAGACTGGACAACTAGAACAAACTTTTTCCACGGACCAGAATATGAGCCAAGCGACCACTCAACTTCGTATTTGTTCGGTTTGGGCAATTCAGGGTTGGGAAACCAAAATATGAAACGACGAATTCATTGCGCTGCTAGCGCTCAACCAGGATGGTCATATTTTCCTATGAGCGCTTTATATGCGCTATTTTGCTTTACCCTCCTCTCTCTTTTTTCTCTCTCTATCTCACTCTATGCAAGCACAAGCCAGCAGCCCAAAAAATTGAAATTTGTTCGCGAGTGGCGATTCGCGACGATCCCATCTGCCTTTCTTAGTAAGAGTATGCCGAACTCTTAAACGGCTTTGCCATGGTCATGCAAAATTTTAGTGCTTTCGTAAAGATTTTTGGGAAGGGTATGAAAGCGCTGATGTGCATAAGCATTACTTTTTCGCGATGAGCATGCACACACACATTTACTGTAGCAATTGTAGGGACCAACATTTGCTTGTGCTTGCATAGAGTAAGATAGAGAGAGAAAAAAGAGAGAGGGGGAGTAAAGCAAAATAGCGCATATAAAGCGCTCATATGAAAATATGACCATTCCGGTTGACCGCTAGCAGCGCAATGAATTCGTCGTTTCATATTTTGACTGCCCAACCCTGAATTGCCCAAACCGAACAAATATGAAGTTGAGTGGCCACTTGGCTCTGGTCCGTGGAAAAAGTTTATTCTAGTTGCCCAGTAGAGCTGGCAAACTATCGATGGCACTATCGATATATCGAATTTTCTCATTTTTGCGCCACCATCGATATTTTTATCCACTATCGATAGGGATCCAAATAACGCGCGCATTTTTGACACAACACTCGTTTTGGCGATTTGGTTATACCACTAACCATACAACACATAGACTGGACAACTGGAACAAGTTAATGTTCACACTTATTTTTTGATTTTAGAACCCCCTCAACTTCGTATTTGCTCGGGTTTTTGTTTTAGGGTCGAGAGAGAAAAATTGCTGATGGCAAAATCATTCCGCTTCGAGCTCTCGATGGTGACGGGTCGATTTTCCAAAAAGGTCTGACATGTGCCGCTCTTTCCCTTGCTCTCTTTCTCTTTCTGCCCCGTGCTTTTTACTCTCTGCTCTCTTCTCACAAAATTATATGTATGCTGGCACAAACAGCAAGCAGCTCACAAAAATTGAAATTTTTCTCGACTCGCGAGTTGCGATTCCATTGGTTCCCTTCTGAGCGAAGAGTATACCGAATTCTTAAACGGCTTTGCCATGCTCATGCAAAATGTTAGCGTTTTTATGATTATTTGGGGAAAGGGTATGAAAGTGTTGATGTGCATAACGAATATTATTTCCCTATGACCATACACACACACATTTACACTTCCTCGCTATATGTGTAAGCATTTATGTGCTTGTGTGCGATAGATATACTTATATATATACATATATATATTATATTGTGACATCGCATCCAGTATCATATCCCAACTGGCTGTGTTGAAGGCATTCTTCACATCAAGAGTCGCAATGATGCAGTAGTGCTTCGTCCCGTGCTTCCATCTGGTACCTTGGATGGCAGAAGCTGCCAGGCCATCTGGTACCAGCCGACAACAACGACCAAACTGGTTAGGTGAAAGGCCTCCGGCGCTATCCATGGCACTCTCCAGCCTAGAGCAAATCAGTTTCTCAAACACCTTTCCCATGGTGTCTAAGAGACAGATTGGTCTATATGAAGATGGCTCATCCGGTGGTTTGCCAGCCTTAGGTAGCAATACCAAGTTCTGAATTTTCCATATTGCGGGGAACGTCTCATGAATTATACAAGGCGAGGGCTAGCTTTAGCGCACGATTTGGGATCCCGTCTGGCCCAGGGGCTGAGTTAAGTCTAAGACCTCTGAGAGCTACTAATATCTCCTCGTCCGTAACTAAGTCAATCTGAGTGCTCGTTGAGCCCTGCTCGGCAGACATGGTCTCAGGGGCATGAATGGAGCTTAGTCTTTCTGGAAAGAGTGTTTCCACAATCGATTTAAGCTCCAAATGATCGATTTAAGCTCCAAACGATGTAAATGTGTATTTGAATGTGTGTGCGTATGCTAGCTCACAGCAGTTACCCAACCAAACGAACATCAAATGCTGCTGGGGGTTCTAAAAGTGCTCTACAGGCGGCAGCAAGAATATTGCACACAAGCACATAAGTGCCTACACATATAGCGAGGAAGTGTAAATGTGTGTGTGTATGCTAGCTCACATCGCTACCCAACCGAATGAACATCAACTGCTGGGGGTTTTAATAGTGCTACAGGCAGCAAGAATATCTCTACACATATAGCGAGGAAGTGTAAATGTGTGTGTGTATGGTCATAGGGAAATAATATTCGTTATGCACATCAACACTTGTATACCCTTTCCACAAATAATCATAAAAACGCTAACATTTTGCATGAGCATGGCAAAGCCGTTTAAGAATTCGGTATACTCTTCGCTCAGAAGGGAACCAATGGGGTCGCGACTCGCGAGTCGAGAAGAAATTTCAATTTTTGTGAGCTGCTTGCTGTTTGTGCCAGCATACATATAATTTTGTGAGAAGAGAGCAGAGAGTAAAAAGCATGGGGCAGAAAGAGAAAGAGAGCAAGGGAAAGAGCGGCACATGCCAGGCCTTTATGGAAAATCGACCGTCACCGTCGAGCGCTCGAAGCGAAGAAATAAAAACGCGATGGAACTCCATATTTATTATGCTTGAAAGTATTTGTGAGCAAGAAATCAAATTGTTATTGGTTTCAAAAAATGAGGTAAATCGTATAGCCAATATTGATTTTCCTTTAATTGAAAACTTAATTACATTTTTAAAACCATTTAAAGATTGTTCAGATAAATTATCGTCTGAGAAAGAGCCAACAATGCACATATATGTATTATGGTATGAAAAGCTGAAAAAACATTGTAAAGTAGAAATATTTGATTCCAATGTTATAGAACAACTAAAACAAAAAACTTTAATTTCATTGGAAATGCGCTTTCAGCCAACCTCAGTGCATTTTGTTGGGTTATTTTTAAACCCTTCATTTAAAGAATTAGGGTTTTTGCCTGAAGAAAAAAAAAAAACATGTTTTGGAGACCGTCAAAAGCAGGATGGTTGAAATATATGAAATATCAAGTGACAAAGCTGACGACTCCAAAATTGAAAACTCGTCGCCAAATACGAACTGTGAATTCCAAGAATATTTTGATACAAGTCAACCAAAAAAAATTTAACTGGAAAAAAATGCGATCGATTTAGAAATAGAAAAATATTATGCCACAACTACTTGTGCAAATATGGGAATTTTAGATTTTTTGAAGCAGGCAACGAACTTAAAATTATTACAAGTGGTGGCAAAACATATTTTATGTATCCCTGTGAGCTCTGCTACAAGCGAGAGAGTTTTTTCGTCATCGGGTAAAATATTGATTGAAAGGCGTACAAGATTATCAAGCGCGAATCTCGATAAGTTACTTTTTTTGCATAAAAATATGTAATTTAAGTGCTACTTTTTTTAATTTCTTTTATTACTTAGTAAATATAAGCATAAGATCATAAAAACTGTATTTTTCATTAAAATAAAAAAAAAAAAATTTCGGGCGGGCGGGTTGTTTACGGGTTGCGAATTTTTTTTTTAGCTTTCGGGTACGGGTAAAATTTTGCTCTTCGGCCCATGGGCTGGGTCGGGTTGGGTGCTAAAATTTCGGCCCATGCCCACCTCTACTCCCGACCCTAAAAGTAAAAACCCGAGCAAATACGAAGTTTAGGGGGTTCTAAAGTCAAAAAATAAGTGTGAACATTAACTTGTTCCAGTTGTCCAGTCTATGTGTTATATGGTTAGTGGTTATACGAAATTTGTTAAAATATAATCCGGTATAAGCTTTTTGGTTAGTGGTATAGACGGTGGTATTGGCATGGACAAATTTTTGATCGATAATAACAATATTTTCCATTTCATTGTTAGTACAGTAAAACTAATTTAATATGTATTAACATAGATGGCGAAATTTGCAATGTGGATCTTGAAAACGCGGTGTCCAAAAAACCGCGCATTGGCAAATCTAAAGTTTGGCAATTCTTTACAAGAGTTAATGATGGTAAATTGGCAAACATGTACATCCAACACTGCAAATAAATGAATTGCCAATTGTTAACAAAATCGAGAGCTACGTAAGCGCAACACATGATTCTTCAAACAAGCGTAAAAAGGAGCTTGATATAGCACTTATGGAGTATATCTCATCAGACATGCGACCATTTTCCGTTGTTGAAAATGAAAATGAAGTAAAACTGATTGTTTTTTTTAAGTTAATATAATTTTTGTTATTTTTTAATTTAATATAATTTTTGTTATTTTGCATATTAAGTTTTCTTGTTATAATTTGTTATTTTTCGTAATTTTTAAATTTAAATGAAAATAAAGACGGTTTTAGCACTAACCATACAACACATAGACTGGACAACTGGTACAAGTTAATGTTCACACTTATTTTTTGACTTTAGAACCCCCTTAACTTCGTATTTGCTCGGGTTTTTACTTTTAGGGTCGGGAGAGAAAAATTGCTGATGGCAAAATCATTCCGCTTCGAGCGCTCGACGGTGACGGTCGATTTTCCAAAAATGCATGGCATGTGCCGCTCTTTCCCTTGCTCTCTTTCTCTTTCTGCCCCATGCTTTTTACTCTCTGCTCTCTTCTCACAAAAATATATGTATGCTGGCACAAACAGCAAGCAGCTCACAAAATTGAAATTTCTTCTCGACTCGCGATCCCATTGGTTCCCTTCTGAGCGAAGAGTATACCGAATTCTTAAACTGCTTTGCCATGCTCATGCAAAATGTTAGCGTTTTTATGATTATTTGTGGAAAGGGTATGAAAGTGTTGATGTGCATAACGAATATTATTTCCCTATGACCATACACACACACATTTACACTTCCTCGCTATATGTGTAGGCATTTATGTGCTTGTGTGCGATAGATATTCTTGCTGCCTGTAGCACTATTAAAACCCACAGCAGTTGATATTCGTTCGGTTGGGTAATGATGTGAGCTTGCATACACACACACATTTACACTTCCTTGCTATATGTGTAGGCATTTATGCGCTTGTGTACAATATTCTTGCTGCCGCCTGTAGAGCACTTTTAGAACCCCCAGCAGCAGTTGATGTTCGTTTGGTTTGGTAGCTGCTGTGAGCTAGCATACGCATACACAGTCACATACACATTTACACTTCCTTGCTATATGTGTAAGCATTTATGTGCCTGTGTGCGATACACTTGCTGCATGTAGCAATTTTAATTTCCCAGCGATTGCTGTGTGGTAGCTGATGTGAGCCTACACACACATACAGACATATGTGTACGTCTGTGATGTGATAATCACAATCGCCGAGTATCACTTGTATAGGCATTTGAATGAATGCTGTGCCTGGGGCATTTGCATGTTTCGTGCATGGGTCTCGAATATTGGGCGTGTGCCTACCTCAACTTTGAAATTAAGTAAACGATTTTGGGTCATTTAAGTAAAAGAAAACTGAAAATGATTCGTAAATAAGAAATTTAAATTAAATAAAACATAAAACATATTTTTGTTATTTAGTGGAAAATAAGAGGGTCCTTTTACCTGTATATCTAGGCATTTCTTTAAAAGGGTTATATGTGACCTGAATTTGCGCAAGCATTTGAACAACTTGTCCCTTTTTTGCATATAGGGTCAAATCAGGTACAAAATATTAAAGAAAAAATGATAACTGATCAACATGTAATAAAAAATAATTTACCTTTCCTGCAATTCGAACCCAAAATCGTTTACTTAATTTCAAAGTTGAGGTAGGCACACGCCCAATATTCGAGACCCATGCACGAAACATGCAAATGCCGCAGGCAGAGCATTCATTCAAATGCCTATACAAGTGATACTCGGCGATTGTGATTATCACATCACAGACGTACACATATGTCTGTATGTGTGTGTAGGCTCACATCAGCTACCACACAGCAATCGCTGGGAAATTAAAATTGCTACATGCAGCAAGTGTATCGCACACAGGCACATAAATGCTTACACATATAGCAAGGAAGTGTAAATGTGTATGTGACTGTGTATGCGTATGCTAGCTCACAGCAGCTACCAAACCAAACGAACATCAACTGCTGCTGGGGGTTCTAAAAGTGCTCTACAGGCGGCAGCAAGAATATTGTACACAAGCGCATAAATGCCTACACATATAGCAAGGAAGTGTAAATGTGTGTGTGTATGCAAGCTCACATCATTACCCAACCGAACGAATATCAACTGCTGTGGGTTTTAATAGTGCTACAGGCAGCAAGAATATCTATCGCACACAAGCACATAAATGCCTACACATATAGCGAGGAAGTGTAAATGTGTGTGTGTATGGTCATAGGGAAATAATATTCGTTATGCACATCAACACTTTCATACCCTTTTCACAAATAATCATAAAAACGCAAACATTTTGCATGAGCATGGCAAAGCAGTTTAAGAATTCGGTATACCCTTCGCTCAGAAGGGAACCAATGGGATCGCGACTCGCGAGTCGAGAAGAAATTTCAATTTTTGTGAGCTGCTTGCTGTTTGTGCCAGCAGCATACATATATTTTTGTGGGAAGAGAGCAGAGAGTAAAAAGCATGGGGCAGAAAGAGAAAGAGAGCAAGGGAATGAGCGGCACATACCATGCCTTTTTTGAAAATCGACCGTCACCGTCGAGCGCTCGAAGCGGAATGATTTTGCCATCAGCAATTTTTCTCTCCCGACCCTAAAAGTAAAAACCCGAGCAAATACGAAGTTAAGGGGGTTCTAAAGTCAAAAAATAAGTGTGAACATTAACTTGTACCAGTTGTCCAGTCTATGTGTTGTATGGTTAGTGGTTTTAGCGATAGTATCGATAGTATCGAACTTTTTCTTGAAAATATCGAATGGCGCCACTATCGATAGTTTGCCAGCTCTATTGTCCAGTCTATGTGTTGTATGGGGTTAGTGATGGTACTAACTACTAGGAATAAGTGAATAAATTAACCAGTTCAGCTTAATAAACACTAATGATGAAAATCCTCATGTCAAGAGTGGTTCCATCAGCTGAACAGAATTATAAGAAAAATCTAAGTATGAAATTTGCAGTATGGCACAGAGTGGAAAAGAATCAGAAAAAAACAAGTCTATTAAAAAAAGAAAAAAAATATTGACTAATGTAGAATTTGCAGAAATTTGTCAGTATATTGATGAATTCTGCTGCGGTGGTTTGCCCATCGACTGCGAATTAAAAATAGTAAATCGTATTTTCACTGACATTGAACCATTAGCCCTGGTTTGCATATTACAATCACAACTATTTAACAAGATGCGCGGCCAGCATTTACGCCACGAGAACCGTATCAAAAAGTTATTGAAAACGTAAGTTTAAATGTAAGGTATACATTGATGGCTTTTTGAATGAAAGATTTGACACTTTTTTTTAGCTACGACGATCAGTGCCACTTGTATAATGATGATGATCTTCTAATGCGCATGGCCTGTACGGAATCAATTAATCCCATATCGTTATGCCGGCTTCTTTTACAATATAAATATGAGTTGAAGCACAGACCTGTTGTTTCCCAATTGCTAAAATACCCCCACTTGATTAACGATGCACGTCTGGCCGCCAATGTAGAGCAATGTTTATATAGCGACAATCAGGAGGGACCTATTACAGATCTTAGGCGAAGAATGATTGGAGAAGAATATGAGTTAAAACTTAAAAGGTTAGCTAATGAAGCTGGCATTTTTTTCTATGATGAGCGGGATTTGCGTCGTATGGGATATGACAAGACACCAGACATCAAGGTTATATTGCCGTTCCTTTACAAAGGTGTCGTAGTAAACTGGATAGAGAGCAAGGCTAATTTCGGAGACCCCAAAAGCCATAAATGCAATATTCAGCAGCAATTATTGAGCTATTGCAATCGGTAACTTTCATCTTTGAAATTTAAATTACAGAATTCTATTCTATCTTATATACATAGCTTTGGACCTGGTATTATTATCTATTGGTTTGGATATCATGAAAAAACGCCGCAGTTACCAGAAAATAATATTGGAATCACCATTTTAGCAGATTTTCCTGATCGCGAACATTTGGATTTAATGCAGATGCAAGATTTATCGGTCGTGTGAACCTTTAAATGTTATATTTACCTTAATATATGACCTTACCTCAATATATATGTAAGTTATAACAGCGTACTTAAAGATGCATGCACATCATTTATATATATGAAGGTGTACAGAACCAATTGCCCTAAATCCCCGAATGTATTTAATGGTTATTGTGACAGAAATTTAAGCATTTATTATATAAGCAAATCAAATGTGTGATTTCTAAATATAAGTTTGCATTTAACTTTAAATTATTGATTGTTTCAAATATTATTGTTGTAATTCACATCATTTTATAATTCACATCATTTATATATATGAAGGTGTACAGAACCAATTGCCCTAAATCCCCGAATGTATTTAATGGTTATTGTGACAGAAATTTAAGCATTTATTATATAAGCAAATCAAATGTGTGATTTCTAAATATAAGTTTGCATTTAACTTTAAATTATTGATTGTTTCAAATATTATTGTTGTAATTCTTCGTTCTGGTAGGCAACTCGTTTGCCGTTTAATGGATAGTATTCAAACGCACGTTACAGGTCTTTCAGCTCCTCGGGCATATCATTTTTCGGGTGCTTGTTCTCAAAATGTTGCTTGTAAGTCTTAGGATCTGGCATTTGCGACTGTGTGGAAGAATTAAAATTTTTATGCAAATTAAAGCTGATTAGATGACGTCGTTTCTTACTTTGCACAGGACACAAACATGAACAAGTGCTTTTTGCGCCGCTTTTTTTTGGTCGTTAGCACTGTGACCCTGCTGCTTTTTCATCTTTGCTTGTTTCTCAGCGGCCTTTGCTTGCGATTGTATTTTTTGATGACCGCGTGCCATTGCTGCAAAGCTGCGACTTTCCAAGCCCTACCAAATAAGATATTATATTTCGGATTGTAGTTACTAATCAGCAAACAATTGTAGTAAACTTCATTATTGCACGTCAGAATGCGCAGCCAATATACAATTGCCTATTTGTATTCTGTGCCTAGGATGTTAGAATATGAATAAATTATAATTATAATACAAGTATTTGATAAACGTCAAAAGACATGGCTGTAAGTGTTTATCTATGCCCAGCTGCAACCATATTTTTCTTAACACGTTTTTATTCATTTTATGACCACGTTTTGTTTGTCTCACCCAATTGTGAATTTAGTAGAAGGATTTACAGATGCAGTTATTAGCAAAATTAAATTTTGTTGTAATTACCAAACTATGTACGTGTTTTCTGATACCCGAATTTATTGACAAAGATGCTTAGTGCAAATTTTCCTGTGTAGTTTGTTTTTTATTTTAGATTACAATGAATGGTGACCTATGCATTTGTTGTAGTAAGTGTTGTGAAACGAATTATCGGTCGAGCGAAAGTTTTGTCGTCCATTATAATTTATCGATGTACTATAATTTGAATTGAAAAAATTACTTATTGATATCGCTGTACGAATTTTAAAGCATTGAAACAATAACAATATATGTGTTCTAAAATATTATATAAAGACATTAATTACTTTATAATACACTTAGCGAATAGGTACTTTATTTTCACTACAAAATTAAAAAAAAAAATCATTAATATCACTATGGTTAGTGATAATATGCAAGAAACACTACTTTGGTCTAGACTTGGTAAACTATAGACATGGGTAGCTCATGAGTGAGTGAGCTAAAATGAATGGCTCACTGAACTGAGCCACTGAGCTAGTTCCTTCAATATGGCTCACTTGAACACTTTGGCTCACTTGCTCACTTTGCCTCACTTGCTCACTTTGGCCACTAACCATACAACACATAGACTGGACAACTGGAACAAGTTAATGTTCACACTTATTTTTTGACTTTAGAACCCCCTCATCTTCGTATTTGCTCGGGTTTTTACTTTAAGGGTCGAGAGAGAAAAATTGCTGATGGCAAAATCATTCCGCTTCGAGCGCTCGACGGTGACGGTCGATATTCCAAAAAGGCCGGGCATGTGCCGCTCTTTCCCTTGCTCTCTTTCTCTTTCTGCCCTATGCTTTTTACTCTTTGCTCTCTTCTCACAAAATTATATGTATGCTGGCACAAACAGCAAGCAGCTCACAAAAATTGAAATTTCTTCTCGACTCGCGAGTCGCGACCCCATTGGTTCCCTTCTGAGCGAAGAGTATACCGAATTCTTAAACGGCTTTGCCATGCTCATGCAAAATGTTAGCGTTTTTATGATTATTTGTGGAAAGGGTATACAAGTGTTGATGTGCATAACGAATATTATTTCCCTATGACCATACACACACACATTTACACTTCCTCGCTATATGTGTAAGCATTTATGTGCTTGTCTGCGATATTCTTGCTGCCGCCTGTAGAGCACTTTTAGAACCCCCAGCAGCAGTTGATGTTCGTTCGGTTGGGTAGCTGCTGTGAGCTTGCATACGCACACACATTCACATACACATTTACACTTCCTTGCTATACGTGTAAGCATTTATGTGTCTAAGTGCGATACACTTGCTGCATGAAGCAATTCTAATTTCCCAGCGATTGTTGTGTGGTAGATGATGTGAGTCTACACACACACATTCATACATATGTGTACGTCTGTGATGTAATAATCACAATCGCAGAGTATCACTTGTATAGCCATTTGAATGAATGCTCTGCCTGGAGCATTTGCATGTGAGCGCATTTTTTCCAGTGCAGGTTTTCACTGCGAAAACGAAGGTCTTTGCTAAAACCAAAGAACGTGGAAAGCCTGATGTTGTTGCATGTACTGTACTGCTTTAAATTCACAAACTGTATACCTAATCGTTGCCTTTTTTTTATAGCCCAGATATCATCTACACACATATACTATAATACACCCCGATGAACGGATCTCAAAAAATGCTTTTTTTTTTATTTTTTGATGTATTTTTTTGTAATTTTAATTTTAGTTTTGTTATATGCCCAATGAAGGAAGCTACAAAATATATTTTTTATTAGTTTGTTCTATTTCTTTTAAGGAAAAATTTGTAAATGTCTTTTTATTTTTAAAGCGTAACGTATTTTTCAGTTTTTTCAAGTTGCTTGCGATCATTATCGGCTCTTGAGCTATCAGCAAGTGAGCCACTGAGCCATATGAGTGAGCTGGCTCACTTCACAAAAAAGAGCGAGTGAGCTGGCTCACCTCAATGAGCTGGGTTTACCCATGTTTAGTAAACTATCGATGGCCTTATTGAGGTATTAAGTTTTTACCTTTTGTGCGCCACCCTCGATAGTTTTTGTTCGTATCGATAGTCATGATACATTTTAACTTAGAGCGGGGAAAATATCCATAGGGCGCCATTAATATTGTTTTAAGAGAAAAAAATTCTATGCTATCGATCGTATCGATTTTTTAAATTTTCTGCTAAATCTTTTCAGATTGCTATCTTTTTCTAAGTGGAGCTGCCGAAGTGGAGCCAATGTTTAATCGAGCGCTGAGCGGGTATACTCAACTGTGCACGGCTAGTATGATTGGACATAGATGATAATTAGGAGTAAGCTGACCGAAATTTATGTAATTGAGACAGAAAGTGACTCAAAGCAGTCAACAGAACGGAGAATAAATAGGTAAATAAATGGCGTCTTGTTAAACAAAAATCAAAATAAGAAGAATAATCAAACTAATATATAATTAATGGATTTATTTTAATTTTAATTCAATTGCAAATTGTATATTTCTTTGACATTTTGAAATAAAGTAAAAATTTATTTGACGTTGCACAATTGATTTAAAATGTTGTTTGAATTACAATGAATGCAGGAAGTGAAAACGTTCCGATCGTGGAACTACTATCAAAGAAATTGTGGCGGTCGGCAAGAGTTATCGATAGTTTTGGGGTTTGTAATGCGTACACAGCTGATTGGACGTAGGAAAACGAACTATTCGATATTGTCGTTTCTACACGGATTTTGTTTTATGTGTATAATACATACATTGGAATATATCTTTTGAATTTTACATGTTAATTGTGTTGCTAAAATCTTTGTACGTACGCGAGTGGAAAATTAGAAATAACATATGTTCTATATGTTATGAATGTACATATGTGCGTGTGTTTGTACAAGTAGACAGTTGAGAACACAATTATCATATAAATAAATAAACAAATGGATAGTAGTAAACTTATCGAATGTAATTAAGAAATATGAAATTTAAAAATTAATTAAATAAAAACATCAAAGAATATTGTGTTATTTAATAAATTTGATTTGTAGGGTATGTCTGTACAATGTACATACATACATATGTATGTAAGTGCAAGTTCTGAAGTGAAACAGCTGATGATCGGCATTAGCATAAACAGCTATTATATATGTAATTGTATGTAACTCGTGTAGCTATAAACAAATTTAAAATAAACCAATAAAGATTATATGAAAACAACAAAGGATCAATTGATTGTTTATTTTATTCTTTCTGATTAATAAAAAAGATGCCGTGGATAGGCGAAACGGTGACTAGTGCCGACATATAAAAGATATACAGTGGCTCCAACGCCAAATCGGACAAGCCTTTTAAATTATTTCAATGTGATTTTTAGTTAGCATTAAGTCACTTATATTAACTTTTAACATATTTCCTTAATTCTATGAAGTCTTAACTTACTAAAACAAAAAAATAAATTCAATTTTTAAGCTGCAACAATTTTTTATTAAAAAAACCAATAACAAGTTCCATTATGAGCTTCAACGCCAAATCGGACAAAAGAAAAATGTAATGAAAAACAAACTTAAAACTTAATTTTCAATATTTGGTTGCAAAAGCTTTTGCAGGTATAACTTATATATGGATATTATTAGGATATATTATATGGAAGTTAAGCGCACGCACACGTATCGATGCAAGGTATTGCACACAGTGTTGTCGCAAACATCCTTTCCAAACTTAGGTTTCACCGACAGCCTGAGCTCTTTAGCGGTGTTAAAGGGATCAACCTTAATTTTTATACCCTGAACCTATTGAAAATGGGAATTCAGGGTATAATGGTTTTGTGAAAACGTATGTAACAGGCAGAAGGAGACGTCGCAGACCCCATTAAAGTATATATATTCTTGATCAGCATAAAAAATATGTTGATTGAGCCCTGTCCGTCCGTATGAATGTCGAGATTTCGGAAACTACAAGAGCTAGAGAGCTGAAATTTCACATGAACACTCGTATGTTAGCTACGCAGTACGAGTTTAACTCACCCCATTTCCAAATTATCGATAAAAAATCGAAAATTCGTTTCCATTTTTAAGGTTTTTTGGGTATAACTTCTACACCGTAGCTAGAGACTTTAACTTTATATATATAGATAGATATTACGCAGATTTTGTAGTTTTCAGATTTTGGATGCCACGCCCCCTCCGCCCCCAATTTGAAAAAAACCCATTGCAAATACTAGAGACTTGCAATTTGGTACATAGATAGATTTAGATACTCTTAATCTATTCTAAAAAATTTCATGAAGATCGTCCATCTAGAAATGGAGGTATAAGCGTCCAAAGTTCAGCCCAACCCACCCCAACCCACGGCAGCAACTGCGCAGTTAGCAGAGCGCGAGTTATGCCATCAGCATCACTTCTCACAGCGTCAGCTGACACCATACCATTAGCTTCATTTCCAAGAACTACAGTCGACACTAAAGGCTTACAATCTTCCTTAATGTAAAAAACTCTTGAGCCATAAGTATCATAAGAATAACGGACACTTATTGTTAACTCGAGAGCAGACCCAATATTGTAAACAATAATGTTTGTCACATACTACATAATATACATAATATAAACAAGCATCGCAGCCTCCACTACCTATCAAAGGCTTATTTGACACTTTTTGGTCACAGCCCAGCTGCATAATATAAACACACTTTAGCAATAAGACGCCGCTCCAATATTGTAAACATAAACAATTATCGCAGCCTCCGCTGCCTAGCATAAGAGTATTTCACCATTATTGTATTCTATGCCTCAAATAAAAAACATGTATTAATCTAAAAAGAA
The DNA here is from genome assembly GCA_030914335.1 of Drosophila borborema. NCBI lineage: Eukaryota > Metazoa > Arthropoda > Insecta > Diptera > Drosophilidae > Drosophila > Drosophila borborema. Next base: position 8,796,463 of record JAUESP010000304.1, read on the forward strand.
GTACATAATTGGCGCAGCCGGTAATCGGAGTAACACAAAAAATAAAGTTTTGTGAAATCTTGTAAAAGTGAACAAAATAAAAATTGAGTGTTACAATAGTAAATACAGATAAATAATTGTGGAAACTTCTGACATATAGATCCAAGCAACGAAACAATTAAAAACTGTGTTAAAAATATGAAGTCAGGGCAGTGGCGCTGGTGGTAAGCGCTATGCAAGCTGTTCTTAGGTGCGTGGGTTCAAACCCCGCAGAAAACATTTTTTTCAAAAAAATTTTTTTTTCATTTTTTTATATTTGTATATTTATTATTGCTGACAATTGATAATAATTTATAAACATACGCATATGAATTGTGCATTTAAGCAAAAACTAAAACAACTTTTCCGTTAGTTTTTCTATGCATGCATATATGTATGTATGTATGTACACAGATGTTTGTATTTGTGTATACACATCCAAGTGTGTATGCATATTGCAAGAAGTGCGATTGTATTGTTTTGTTTTGTCACAAGCTGCTGATCAGCTGTGAATTTATTTAGGTTTAGCTAACGATTACATGTTGTTTTCAAAAGATCTAAATTCATTAATATTATTATATGTATGATCTGCCCAATCCTGAAGAAGGGTGATGCAACACAACGCACCAACTACCGTGGCATCAGCCTTCTTCCCGTCGCATACAAGGTTCTCACGAGCGTAATGTGTGAGAGACTGAAACCATATGCTGAAGCATTGATAGGTCCTTATCAATGCGGTTTCCGTCCTGGCAAGTCTACAGTTGACCAGATCTTCACATTGCGCCAAATCCTGGAGAAAACACACGAGAACCAATTCGACACATACCACCTGTTCGTCGATTTTAAAGCTGCTTTTGATAGCCCACGGCGAGACTGCCTGTACGCTACCATGTCTGAGCTTGGTATTCCTGCAAAGCTAATACGGCTTTGTAGCATGACATTGAGCAACACCATCAGCTCTGTCAAGGTAGGAAATGACCAATCCGAAACCTTCAATACCAAGCGGGGTCTCAGACAAGGCGACTCGCTGTCTTGTGTGCTCTTCAATTTACTTATGGAGAGTATAATAAGGAAAGCTGGAGTGCATCGGATGGGCACAATACTGGGATACAAAAGTGTCCAGCTCCTTGGTTACGCTGATGATATTGATATCATTGGTCGTACCAAGCGTGATGTAACTGCGGCTTTTGGAGCTATTGAAAGGGAATCAGCTAAAGTTGGTCTTGCAGTAAACATGGGCAAAACAAAGTTTATGGTGTGCAGTACTAGAGAGTCGCGGCGTCTTGACTCTTACCTTACTGCTGGAGACTATAACTTTGAGTCTGTCAAGGACTTTGTCTATTTGGGAACTGCAGTGACCAACAAAAATGATGTCAGCCTGGAGATCAAGCGGAGAATTACACTTGCCAACAAATGTTACTTTGGGCTCAGTAGGCAAATGAACAGTAGAGCCCTCTCTCGAAAGACAAAGGTAACCCTTTACAAGACACTCATCATTCCAGTGCTGCTTTATGGAGCGGAAGCCTGGACCGTGACGCAGTCAGATGCAGCTGCTCTTGGTGTCTTTGAGAGAAAGATTCTTCGCAAGATCTTTGAACCAATTTGCGTTGGCGAAACCTATCGTATCAGGTGGAACGACGAGCTGTACGAGCTATACGGCGATGTTGACATTGGCAAGCGAATTGACATTCAGCGTCTTCGTTGGTTTGGTCACATTGCTCGTATGGAGGAAAACACTCCAGCTCGTTCGGTTTTTGATGCGGTAGTTAGAGGAGAACGAAGAAGGGGTAGACCTCGAACCCGTTGGAAGGACCAGATGGAGGCAATCCTGAATGGTGTTACCAACTGGAGAAGTTGCGCACAGGACAGAGAAGCGTGGAGGCAAATTGTGCATCAGGCTGTGCTCCGATAGGGGTGTTATTGCCAATTATATATAATATTATTATATTTATGTTAAAATTCTTTCTGCCATCATAGCAATTGCTACTAAGCTATTATATGCATGAATTATGCAGTTGGCCACAACAAACTTCTCTGCCGATTCGCCACGCCCCCCCAGTGGGCGTAGACGCATAATTTTTTGCCAGTTCTTAGAAAGGGTAACGAGGGTAACGTGCCTGCAAAATTTGGTTGCTTACATTCCAAAAATTCGAAAATTACAGGGTATTTTTCGATATGCCACGCCCTAAAAGAGGCTGAAAATTTATTTTTGGGTCATCGATAGAGGAGGATATTAGTAACTGAACTGAACCATCCAAATTTCAAGCTTCTAGCTCTAAAACTGTAGGAGATATAAACTTTTGTGGTTTTCCACGCCCCCTGTGGGCGTAGATATATCTACCATAGCTTATTGGTCTTGGGTTGTCAACCCGAATATGTTATCACCAAATACTAATGGCAGAAGAAGATATTGAAAAAACTGCTTTCATAACACCAATGGGATTATATGAATGTGTTAGAATGCCATTCGGGTTAAAAAATGCTCCAGCTACATTCCAACGTTTAATGAATGATATTTTGAGGGATTATACAAACAAAATTTGTATAGTATATCTTGATGATATTCTAATATTTTCAACAACACTCGAAGAACACAAGATTGCTTTAGAAAAAATTTTTAAAGTACTTAGAAATCATAATTTGAAAATACAACCAGAAACATACAGAATATTTGGGACATATTCTTACAAAAGAAGGGTTCAAACCAAATCCAAGAAAAATAGAAGCAATAAAAGAAATTCCATTACCAAAATCTGAAAAACAATTAAAAAGATGTTTAGGTATGACAGGATTTTATAGAAAATTTATCAAAGACTATTCCAAAATAGCTTACCCAATGATAAGATATTTACAAAAAGGTGTATCAATTAATACAAATGATCCACAATTTATAGATGCATTTGAAAATCTTAAAGCGCTCATAAATTCACATCCAATATTAAAATATCCAGAATTTGACAAACCATTTACAATTACTACAGATGCCAGTGATTTCGCCATAGGTGCAGTTTTATCTCAACAAGGACAACCAATTGCTTATGTTTCAAGAACACTTGATAAACATGAGAAAAATTATAGTACAATTGATAAAGAATTTTTGTCTATTATACATGCAGTAAATTATTTTAAACACTATTTGATTGGAAATAAATTTCAAATTATAACCGATCATGCCCCTATAAAATACAAAGGAAAAGAAATGACAGCTAGACATCAAAGATGGATTTTAAAACTACAGGAGTTTGATTATGATATCATATATTTAAAAGGTAAAGACAATAAAGTAGCAGATTTTTTAAGCAGACAGGAAGCAGCACAGTTAATTAATGCAGAAAATAACGGAGAATCAAATTTTGATTTAACAAATACACAGCATTCAGCAGATGAAGAAGAATTAATTCATTATTATATAAAAGGTGATATTGTTAATAAATATAAAACTCAGATAATAATTACCTATTCAGCAACAGATAATATTAATATACACAATGGAAGAAAAATAATTGAAGTAAACCCAGCAGACACAGAAAATGAAATTGAAATAAAATTACAAAATAATATAGAGAAAGGAACAGTAGGAATTTTTTCAGAAGTACCAGACTCAGAATATCATAAAATACAATGTATATTAATTAAAATTTTTTCTCACTGTGAAAATATAAAATTTTTCAAATGTACAAAACGAGCTCAAGAAATTTCAACGGAGGAAGAATTACATAAACAAATTTCAATTTACCATTCAAAAGATTCATTACACAGTGGTATAAATGAAACGTTCAATTCACTAAAAGACAAAATCTATTTTCCAAAATTAAGGGAACATATTCAGTTAATAATAGCAAATTGCAGAAAGTGTAAAGAGATTAAGTATGATAGAAAACCGATTAAACCAAAAGTTCAACTTTCAGAAACACCAAATAGTAAAAATCAAACATTTAGATATATTTCATATAAAACACAAATCTTTTGTTACAATCATAGATAAACTTACAAAATTTGCAGTTGCTTATAATATTACGGATAGAAATTGGCGAACAATGATGCAAATTATTATAGAACATTTTGCAAAATTTAATAAACCACAGTAAATAATAATGGATAATGAATTTAGATCAGAAGATATAATACAGTTTATAAACAAGGAAGATATTGAAATACATTATACAAAACCAAATTCACATACAGGAAATGCTGATATTGAAAGATTACATTCCACATTAATTGAAATAAAAACAGGAATAGATAATTATGAACTTTCCATTGAATCTAAAATTCAATTAGCAATAATAGCGTACAACAAACGTTATCATTCAACAATAAAATGTACACCGAATCATGCTAAAGATACAGAAAATGCAAATAAATTGAAAATGACTATTGAGGAATGTAAGAAAATGACTGTAAACAAAATAAATAATACAAGGGAAGTGTTAAGGCATTTGAAGACATGCTTTTTTGGTATTTCAAAACTGTATAGATATAATATTGAATTGTAACAAATAAGATTGTAACCAGTGTGAAGAGCAATTGAGATTGCTGTAAGAGCGAGCATAGGAGTTTCGTTCTCCCTCTGCTCGCGCTTAGATGCGCTCTCTAATGTGCAAGCTGCGCTTGCTGTTATGAATTGAATTGAAACACTGGTGCATAAACACGAATTATTCTGAAGAGGCCGCAAGTTGCATTTTCGCTCGTTGATACTCACGCTCTCACTTTGCGCAGTAGCAAGTGTGCATGCGTTTCACTCAATTGCTTAATCGTTCGCTTAGCAATTTCGCTCGTTGGTACTCACGCTCTCATTTTGCGTAGTAGCAAGTGTGCATGCATTGCACTCTGGTTGTTGTCTTCGCTATATCGATAACAACTGTCTGTTACAGTCACTCAAGTATAGTTAAACACTGCCAGCGTAATATATTGATATTTATTACGATCGCGCGCATTTTTTAACTTCTTTGAGTTGTTCTTCGCTTGTAGTCATACATAAGTGAGCTTTTCTTTTGTTTTTATTGAATTTCGTTTCAACTGAGCTTCACTTATAGCATCATGACTGGCAAGCGAGGAAAGAATCAGTCTATGGACGAGTCATCATCAGAGCGTGTCGATGCTCTCTTGACCGTCTATAAGAACGTCACAAATGACATAACCGGCATAAACAAATCATTGAGAGATTTCACTACACCAGTAGAGCCATTCGAAATTGAATGTAGACTTGAGATACTGAACCGCTATATAGAAAAGGCCTTTAAAACACAACAAGAGTTGGACGACATTAATGCTGACTTAGTGTCTCGGTCCACGTTAGAGGACTTATGTGTGTCAACTAAGGCACTTCTAATGAAGCGAGGTAGTGATAGTCAACCTAAAATTGAGAGTCCCGCCAACTCTACAATGATTGGCTCCATGTCACACTCTAGAAATCTACCGAATATAAAATTGCCAAAGTTTAGTGGCGAATATTCGGAATATAAAAATTTCATTGGTCTGTTTGAAAGTTTAGTAGATAACGAGCCAGGGTTATCGAATATAGAAAAGTTCAATCATTTTGTTAGAGAGTCGAAATGAAACACTCCACATTTACCGAATTCAAAGATTGAACTCTTCTCTTTGTGAGAACAAAAATTGAACTGTTTATTCCTTAAAATCCCAGTGCTTATATACCTTAAAAATACTTCCAGGCACTGGAAGGCTATAATTATTTCCATGCACACAAGTGCACAGATGTTTGTCAAGTGTCCCTTTTCGATCGCTAAGCCGTTCTCACGTCTCGCGTTACATTTTTATTACTTGCTGCGTTGGTCGCTGCAGCTAAGGGATGACATGTTTATTACTTGGCTTCAGATAACGCGCAGGTTATCGACTATTGCCTATTTTTTAATATGTTTATATAAGTGGCATGTTCATGCTTGAACATACTGCCAGGGGCCTAAAATTTGTGGCTGGGAAATTTTAATTTTTTAGTATTTTAATTTTTGTCGCATGTTCATGTTTGAACATACTGCCAGGGGGCCCAAAATTTGTGTGTGCTCAGAACTGCCCTCCTGATGATTGTCCACTCGTCTCTGAAGTGGCTTCTGTGTGGTTGATGAGAGTCCTGTCATCTTCCCGAAGGTTTCTATCATCGTAGTCTTCCTTCATGCGGACCCTCCATTGCTACAAATTCTCATTTCTGAATTTGAGCAATTTATTTTTTATTTTTTTAAGTTGTCCTCTTTGGACTTAAAGTTGTCCGTTCCCTTTTAATTTTTGGGAATACGGATTTACCGGCACAATAGCACAAATCTGCTTTTGATTTGCGCCACATGTTCACGCTTGAACACATTTGTTGTCCTGTTTAGAAAAAGAAGCGTTAGGCACTGTCAAGGCTTATCAGGTGACAGATGCTAACTATCTAAAAGCGTTAGCTGCCTTAAAAAATGTATCTTGACTACAACAAACTTCCACTGTGGCAAGATTGTGAAGCTGCCTTAAACAGACGATATCAACACTTAAGTGCTAAAGAATCATCTGGTTCAAGTCGTAAGGCAGTTCAGGACAACAGGAAAAGAGTTGGGAAAACTTTGCTAGCTGTCGCTCTGCCAAGTCAGCCACAAGACACTAAATGCGTGTTTTGTAAAAAGAATGATCACTTCGTCCATTCGTGTTCGTCGTTCGCAGCAATCCCATGTAAAAAACGGTTTGCATTTGCAAAGAGCTATCCGCTATGCATAAATTGTTTGCGAACAGGTCATTCAGTGGCTGCTTGTAAATCAGCCAACTGTCGAGTGTGCTCTAAGCCGCACCATACCATACTGCATAGATATAGCTCTGAGGCGACTCAAGGTAGCTCAGCAGTTGTATCGGCAGTCCCTCGAATCAATCCTTCACAGACTTCATCTGTAAATCACGCACGGATAGCCTCAGATCAAGTTCTCTTAGCAACCGCAGTTGTTAAGATAAAAGATCAATCTGGATCCTACCACTTAGCTAGGGCCTTATTAGATTCCGGCTCGCAAGTTAACTTCATGACTGAAGAACTTGCCAAACACCTAAAGTTGAATAGGCAAAAATTTGGGATTCAGTTGTTGGGCATTGCTAATTGTCAGTCTTCTGTTCGTCACAGCGTTCAAACCGCCATAGCATCTCGAACGGACGATACAAAAATTAGAACAGACTTTGGTGTGTTACGTTCTATATCGTCGTATCAACTAGAGAAGCATACTGAAGAGATCAAGATACCTCATAATGTACAATTGGCTGATCCTCAGTTCCACAAGCCACAACGGATAGACGTGCTGCTCAGTGCTGATATATTCTTTGATATATTAAGAGAGGGCAAAATAAAGGGACCTCATAATAGTACAACATTGCAATTGACTGCCTTTGGTTGGATTGTGTCTGGTCGCTGCCGAGCAGCTAATGCAGCTAATAATTCGTCGACTTTCGTTAGTGTCGTAAAGGACGACATAGATATAGATTTGATAGTTCGTAAATTCTGGGGGTTGGAAGAAAAACCAAATACAGCTGCTTCGAATTTGTATACCCCAGAACAACAACTGTGCGAGAAGTCTTTTGTAGAGACTATTTGCCAAACCACCTCAGGTCGGTTCAGAGTGTCATTGCCATTAAAAACAAGCCCACATAGTCTTGGTATGTCATATGACACAGCCAGGCGACGTTTTCTAGCTTTGGAAAGGAGAATGAGCAAACAAGATGACATTCGGCCAATGTATATCGACTTCATGAAAGAGTACTTGGCTTTGGGTCATATGAGCCCAACCGATAATCAAATTCCGAGAGAGCCGCATTATTTCATCCCTTATCAATGCGTGCTAAGACCGCACAGCGCATCCACTAAACTACGAGTAGTGTTTGATGCTTTTAGCAAGTCCTCATCTCAATTGTCGCTGAATGATTTACTCATGGTGGGTCCGACCATCCAGCCTCAGTTATGGGAGACTTTGTTAAGATTTCGACTTCGTCCTTTTGCTGCTACAGCAGATATCGCTAAAATGTACCGTCAAATTGAACTTGACGAGTCCCATCGCAACTTTCAACTTTTTGTGTGGAGGGAATCGCCCACTGATCCGTTACAAATCTTTCGTTTGAATACAGTAACGTATGGGACAGCGACTGCTCCATTTTTAGCAATTCGATGTTTAAAACATCTAAGCGACTTGGATGCGGTAAAGAAACTACTTGATTGTCCTATTAATCAAGTCACATTTTGGTCAGACTCGGAGGTTGTGCTTCATTGACTGCGAATGCATTCATCTAGCTTGAATACGTTCGTTGCTAATCGCGTGGCAACCATCCAAGAATTCACTACTAATGTATCTTGCTGTCATGTACCGACGAAGGACAACCCAGCAGACATTGTGTCTCGGGGATGTTCCGTTGAGGAGCTTAAAACATCTTTGTGGTTTTGCGGACCAGGATTTTTAAAGCTTTCTGATACATTGTGGCCACCCAATTCACAACTCTCGTTATCGAAAGAATTAGAGCTGTTAGAGAAGCGTAGAACTGCAATCACTCTGATCGCGGTCGATGAGGTACCAAATTCCATCGTACGGCTTATCGAAGCAACTTCTTCATATTCTAAGTTAATTCGCATAGTTGCATATATGTTCCGATTTATCAATGGAAAACGAGAAAGTCATACTTCGTGAATTCGTCGATGAAATAAAGAAGCTAAAGAAATCAATCGTTTTGCAACCGGCATTGCAAAAACTGACACCGTTTTTGCATCCACATCAGCATGGCAGGCGTGTGTTGAGGTTGCTACGAGTAGGAGGTCGTTTATTGAAGGCCCCACTAGCACATAATGCCAAGTTCCCCCTATTACTTCCAAAAAAATGTAGATTCGTAACGCTTTATTTGGAGCACTTGCATCGCTCTCATTGTCACGCCAATCCACTGGTATTAATGGGTCTGCTTCGTCAGCAGATCTGGCTGGTCAATGCTCGAGAAGCTTGCAGTGCAGTAGCTCGAAAGTGCGTACATTGCTTTCGCTATAAGCCGAAACTTCTATCCCAAATAATTAGTAATCTTCCTGCTGACCGCTTACATGGAAATAGACCATTTGAGATCAGCGGAGTGGACTTTTGTGGCCCAATACTGGTTTCATTAGGAATTCGTGGCAAATCGCCAGTTAAAATGTATATTGCCGTATTTGTTTGTTTTACCTCGAAGGCTGAGCATCTCGAATTAGTAACCGATTCATTTTTGATGTGTTTATCCAGATTCATTGGTCGACGTGGCCTTGTACGGAAGCTGTACTGCGACAATGCCACCAACTTCGTGGGTGCTGCACGCACTCTGGACCTCACGGGCACGTTCCATGCCAACACAGCGGACATGGAAACGTTTGCTGCGGATCGGGGAATGGAATTTGTTTTCATTCCTCCTCGAGCGCCGCATTTCGGCGGTCTCTGGGAAGCGGCAGTGAAGTCTGCTAAGGGACTGCTACTCAAGACAATGGGCAGCGCAGTCTTACGGCAGGACGAGTTGGCCACCGTGCTGGTCGCTCCCAGCAACAACCCCAACGACGGCGAAGCGCTCACGCCAGCGCACTTCCTAATAGGAACAACGTTCGCGCCGCTGCCACTCGCGTCAACAGAGCCAGTCGACGACGTCAAGCTGACATGCTTAAAAAGATGGCAGCTGATATCAAATATCAAGCTCCGATTTTGGATAGACTGGTCAAGGGACTACCTGCTGAGCCTCCAGCAAAAGTCGAAGTGGACCAAGGAGAGGCAAAACGTGGAGGTCGGAACAGTCGTCCTCGTGGGGGAGGACAACGCTCCTCCTCAACAATGGATGCTAGGCGTGGTGACCGAAGCCATAGCCGGCGGAGATGGTAGAGTGCGAGTGGTTATCATAAAAACCAAATCCGGCACCTACAAGAGGGCAATCCATCGCATTGCCCCGCTTCCACTTAATTAATAAGTTAACTTTAAAAATGAATATTGTATTGAAGCCCTACGGCCTTTCAACGCGGCCGATGTTAAGGCATTTGAAGACATGCTTTTTTGGTATTTTAAAACTGTATAGATATAATATTGAATTGTAACAAATAAGATTGTAACCAGTGTGAAGAGCAATTGAGATTGCTGTAAGAGCGAGCATAGGAGTTTCGTTCTCCCTCTGCTCGCACTTAGATGCGCTCTCTAATGTGCAAGCTGCGCTTGCTGTTATGAATTGAATTGAAACACTGGTGCCTAAACACGAATTATTCTGAAGAGGCCGCAAGTTGCATTTTATCCTGGACCAATTGACGGACCAGGCAGACCCCTTATCATAGGACAGGAAGAATACAAAGAACAAAGACGAGAAGGTCCAATTAAAAATTATAAAAGAGTCAGACATAAGGATGAGCCTTATTTTAGATATGCAGAGTTAGAAAACATTCATCCAAGTAACATTAAAAGACCGTTAAATCAGGAAATTAACAAATCTAATAAATAATAATAAAAAAAAAATTTTTTTTGAGATTAATAAAGGCAAAGATTAAATCCATTACACCTTTTAGGAGAAATAAAGGGACTTATAAATATAGCAGGTATAGCATACAAATGGCTATTCAGACTGATGGACGATGAAGACAGGACAGATATCTTAGAACACCTTGATATAACCGACCAAAATAACCATAACATCATAAACAACATGAACCAACAAATAATCATAAATTCACATTTTAATGACACAATACATAGTTTAGCAGAAACGATTAAGCATGACCGAATAATCATTAATGAAACACTGACAAGTATAAATAACCAAAATAAAGAAATAATAATGAAAATCTTATCCAATGATCAAATGCAGAAATTAAACAAGTAAGAACGTGGCAGTTAGGCGAAACTAACTGCGAAATACTCTGTTCCCATAGGTGCATGTTTAAATGTTTAAAAAACATTTAATTAACGAAATATTTCGGCAATTAGAAAACGTACATGGCAAGCAACAAACGTTTTTGCTACGCATATATACAGATTTACACATGTACACACTATACGAGTATACACACAATTTTCTATGTATGCATACAAAAGTTTGCATGCCAGAATATTCTAAGAATTGTGACTGAATTGGGAATTTTTCGATCGTTACTTTAGTTTTGTCAGAGAAGCTCTAGCAATCTTATTTGGTTTTAGTTAACACAGCCCATATTAGGTCAGTGGCGCTGATGGTAAGCGCTATGCAAGCTATACTTGTGTGCGTGGGTTCGACTCCCGCAACGAACTTTTTCTTTTTTCAAAAATTATTATTTTTAATTTTTTTTTGTATTTGTATATTTATTTTAAAATGCTTGCTGCCAATTGATAATAATTTATAAACATACGCATATGAATTGTGCATTTAAGCTAAAACTAAAACAACTTTTCCGATTTGCCACGCTGCTTGCTTGGCAAGCAGTTTTTCTATGCATGCATATACAGTGGGCAAAAAAAGTTTAAGTAAACTGCATAAATTAGTATTATTTCTATTAGTACCCTCAAAAAGAAAAAACGAAATAGTGGAAAGCAGTATTTGATTTTCGCCACACTTTGAGCTCCATCCGACCAAAAAATCCGGCTCGTTTAGGTACTCTTGAGCGAATTCCAGTCGCTTTTTCTTATTGATCTCAGAAATAAACGGTTTCCTTCGAGGGGTTCGTGCGTTGTACCATTCCTTGTGCAGCACATTTCGCACGGATTATGGATGAGCGCTAACTCTAGAGGTGGGAAATAGTTCCTCCTGTATTTTGGGTGCCGACTTTTTTGGATCGCTCCTCACTGTGCTGAGAATTTGTCGCTTATCTCTGACACTTAATTTTGAAGACCGACCCGATCTGGGCTGAACCTCAAGGCTAGCTGTTTCCCCGTACGATTTTAATGTTGATTGAACACTAATGGGTGGTCGGACAATCACTCTGTCAATTTCTGCCAATTTGGGATACACCTTTACCCTTTAAGTATAACTTTTTAATTAATTGTCGCGTTTCTAATGGTATTTGCTTGCCACGACCCATTATGTCCCATTTACGCACACAAAACTGACACAAATGAAATTTCATTGCATAATATTTCAAGAATTTGAAGTGAAGTAAAGGAAAAATGAAGATTACCGTTGCAAATTCCGAGCAATACCTAACGGTAAACGGGACAGGCGAAACATACTTAAACTTTTTTGGCATGCTTTTCGTCATTTGTTTTGGTTTTTGGCACATAAAAAGAAAATAAAAAAAGAACACAGTTTTTGTTCACTCCCCTCGTCAATAAATAAGTGCTCTAAATGTAAACTAATCATAGTTTAATAATTTCACCATTATTGAAAGGGTTCTAATAGAAATAATACTAATTTATGCAATTTACTTAAACTTTTTTTGCCCTCTGTATGTATGTATGTATGTACACAGATGTTTGTATTTGTGTATACACATCCAAGTGTGTATACATATTGCAAGAAGTGCGATTGTATTGTTTTGTTTTGTCACAAGCTGCTGATCAGCTGGTAAGCTGGTCAGCTGATCAGCTGTGAATTTATTTAGGTTTAGCTAACGATTACATGTTGTTTTCAAAAGAGCTCTAAAACTGTAGGAGATATAAACTTTTGCGGTTTGCCACGCCCCCTGTGGGCGTAGATATATTTACCATAGCTTATTAGTCTTGGGTTGTCAACCCAAGTATACAAGCAAAATTTCAAGTCTCTAGTGTCAATAGTGTTCAAAATATAGCACAACTTGAAAAATCACTATATATTCAGGTCCGATTTGCCACGCCCCCAATGTGCGTAGACATATAACTTTTTGATCGATCTTCTTCGAATCATAACATTAACTCACATGCGTTCTAGCTTTAACGGTGTAGAAGATAAGTATTTCCCGATTTGCTACGCCCCCAATGGGCGTAGATATATCCGTCATAGCTTTTTGAACTTGGGTTGTCACCCCGAGTATACATTTTAAATTGCAACTCTCTAGCTCATTATCTAGTATGATAACTTAACTATGGGCGGAAGAGTTTTCCGATTTGCCACGCCCCTAGTGGGCGGATCGGGAAAAATTAATTCGTTTGGGTATTTTGAAATACAAAAATAATTGCATAATAATAGCAATAAAAATTCCAAAAAATTATGTAAATGTAGATGTTAAGTTACTTATACCAATGCCAAACACAGATTATATCCAAATTGATCAAGAAAATTTATTAATTATAGAAGTTAACAATAAAATATTGGAATATAAACCAAATACAATTTTAAAGGGACTTAAATCAAGTAAAAGTTGCACTCTTACCAACAGCTGTAAATTTATATTTAATAATATCACTAGTATTGAAAAGATACATGATGACACAATAATAATAAAAAATGCCAGAAAAGAAAAGCTATATCAAAATTGCGACAAAAGAAATATTACATTAAATGGAAATAATCTCATACAATTTGGAAATTGCAAAATACAAATTTTAAAAGAAACATATTCCAATGAAAAAATAGAATTTTACGACAAATTTTTTTATCCCACAGAACTATTAAATCAAACTTACAAAAACACTATTAATTTTGATCATTTAACAATAAAAAACTTTGAAAATTTAAAAGAAATCACAGAACTAAAATATGAAAGAAAAGTAAAAAATGGCATTATATTAATACTTTTAATCATTTTTATATGTTTTATTATTTATGTATACTTAAGATCCAAAAGGCAAAATATTAATATTAATTTAAAAAGAATTCAGGAGGCTTCACACTCTAAGAGGGGAGGAGTTATGCCATCAGCATCACTTCTCACAGCGTCAGCTGACACCATACCATTAGCTTCATTTCCAAGAACTACAGTCGACACTAAAGGCTTACAATCTTCCTTAATGTAAAAAACTCTTGAGCCATAAGTATCATAAAAATAACGGACACTTATTGCTAACTCAAGAGCAGACCCAATATTGTAAACAATAATGTTTGTCACAGCTACATAATATAAACAAGCATCGCAGCCTCCACTACCTATCAAAGGCTTATTTGACACTTTTTGGTCACAGCCCAGCTGCATAATATAAACACACTTTAGCAATAAGACGCCGCTCCAATATTGTAAACATAAACAATTATCGTAGCCTCCGCTGCCTAGCATAAGAGTATTTCACCATTATTGGAAACAAAAAGAATTATATAAAAACCCCCTTATAATTGAAGAAGAGCACAGTTGTATTCTATGCCTCAAATAAAGAACATGTATTAATCTAAAAAGAAGTACATAATTCGCGCACCTCTAAGTGCGTAAAGAAGAAGAGTATTACTTTATTTGCAGGGTTCAGGGTATCTCGTAGTCGAGCCGTCTCGACTAGAGCCTTCTTACTTGTTCTAATTAAAGATTTGCTCGTTCCGACCAGATCTGATATTTCCCTAACGGTTTTTCCATCAAAATGTAGCTACAAAATGATTTGGCGTGCTTCAACGCCGTTTGCTTTCCACGTGGACCCATTTCGCAAAATAATTTGTGTTACTGTCACTTAAATGAGCTTAGAACATAACGAAATACAAGAACCAAAACAGAAACCGGAAATTTCGCTTAAAACCGGATCTTTTTCTTGCAGTTTTCTTTTGTTCGATTTGGCGTTTAAGCTTATAATCGGACTTGTTATTGTTTTTTTATAATAAAAAATTGTTGCAGCTTGACAATTAAATTTTTTGTTTTGTTTCAGTGAGTTAAGACTTCATAGAATTAAGGAAAAAAGTTAAAAGTTAATATAAGTGACTTAATGCTAACTAAAAATCACATTGAAATAATTTAAAAGGTTTGTCCGATTTGGCGTTGGAGCCACAGCCGGCGGTATGTACATACAATTGTAGTGTAACGAACCTTCGGTTATACCCGAGTCTAAGCCGGGCCACTTTCAGCCGACTGTGAGTTCGTTTCAACAAATTTATTTGTTGAAGCCCTTGCGATATTGAATAATAACACTTTGTGAGTTTTGATTTGAACTTGGTATATTCTCGTTATAATTATACTAGTAATTCGTGTTACAATGCACGTTTATAGTCGTCGAGTGTTTATGTTTGTTCACGCACTCCGGCTGGGCGAGCAATTATGGCTCAGTAGCACCAGGATTCGCCCAAGCGCTCCAGCTCACGCCAGGATTTGCAATGTCTACTCCGGCGGTTCGCTCGGCTGTACAGGCTACTCTTACTACTGGACTCGCTCTTGGCATACCTAGGTTCTTATGCGCACAATTTCCACCTATTCGCACGGCTGCGTGAACTTACACAAATTCTGTGACGAGACTTCTGACCAGACTACGATTTGCAGCTGCCCTGTATCAACTCTCTAGTTGATGGCCACTGCTGCTTCTGTGTGTCTGTGGTCCAAGGATACTTCGAGTGCTACCACGATGTCCTGTCCGCTTCGAGTCCTTGATATCGGTGTCCTGCGTCGATTGGCCGCAGGCCCTGTTCGGCTCTGGAGCGGGGCCTGCCTGCCGCTCGTGCCCACCTAACGGTGCAATCGCGTGATCTGGGTGACGCCAGAAGGCCGCTAAATGTCGCGGCAGCTTCGCGTTGGCCGAAGTTGCTATGCCAAGCAAGAGTGTCCATCACTTGGAGCGGTACCTCGGCTAACGGTGCCATATGATCCGCGGGTGAGCGACGCGAGCCAATTTCTGACAATATAGGAGCGAAGGATACGGACTATAGTCCGCTCTCTGACCCCTTCCAGTCGCGAGGGTTGCTCCTATAGTGCTCGCGTCGCTGTGTGGAGTTTGAGGAGCAATATAGGTATACACGTATGCAGTGTATAAACACATGTATTTGCTATGTGTTTATATGCACATACGTGCATGCATATATTGCTCCTCACACTCCCCTCTTCCTTCGGAAAACACGACCTTCGTGTTTTTGAATGGCGCGCCTCTTTTTCCGTTGCTGCTCCACCTTGCGTTGATCGATGACACACTGCTCCACAGCGCGTCGATCATCGCTGTTAACAGCGCCGTGCTGCTCATCAGCTGATTACTGCTCGCTGCTGGCAAGTCTGCACGTTGCTGGTAAGTAAATTTGGTGTTTTAAGTTTTCTCTTCTGTATTTTAATTTTAAACTCCACTCCTCCAGCCCGAGTTGGTGCCCCTGGACCCGATATGCCTGCCGCCGCCTCTGCCCACGCCGGGCGCCGCTGCAAACACTCCTCGTCGTGATTGCAGGCCTTGGTGGCTGCGGCGCAGGTGTGTGTGCCGGCCGCCAAATTCGCCAATTGGCACACCTTGTCCCTCGGCGCTGGAGGCGTTGTTGCCACCTGTGGATGGGTTCCTCGCGTCCTCCATGGTTTCCTGATGGTTTCTTCGTTTTTCCGTGGTGCTGTTAGACTTCGAGTCTTAATGGCGTCGTTCTCAAACCGGTCGACGGTAGCGCAACGGTGATAAATGGCAATGGCAGCACTCTCCTCGTTTGTACATAGCTGCAGCGGAATCGCTGGCCAATGCGCGAGGATTCGCCAGAGCCATTTTCTCCACTCGTCACGTCAGTCGCTGCGACCGGCCGCGTGGCAGGCGCCCACACTCGTCGTCCAACAGGCAGCCACTCTCCAGTTTGTGCGTGTTTTGTTTGTGTTGATTTGTTGTTGCCTTTTGAAATTTCAAAGTGGACGTGTTTCGCGACTGGGGCCGGTGCTCGAAGATTTGGCGTCGGTTGTGCGTATCGGAGCACTCCTCATACGTGCATAGCTCCAGCGGAGTCACTGGCCAATGTGCGAGGATTGGCCGATAGCTCTTCCGACGCCTCAGAACGAACCATCGGTGTGCACCCAGCCGCGTGGCACACGTCCACCGTTTCAACTTCTAAAGCCCAGAAAGCCCTCTGCATGCTCTTTTATAGCCCACGCCGCCGCTCTGCCGACGACGCGGGCATCAGCCTCTAACGGGATGCATTTCGGCCTACTCTAGCATACCCTTCCTGGTTGCTGAATTCCAGGCTACGGTGTCGCCCAGATACCGCTGCAATGCATCCCCTTGCTCCTTATCTGCCCTTCTAAGACAGGCGCAACATATGCTCTTGCAAGCTCTCTCCTGCCTTGCACTGTTGTTGCCTGTTTCACATGCAGTGTAGATGTTGTTGTTGGCCGTTTTGTATGCTGCTATATTTTGTTGTTGGCTGTTTTGCATGTCGTTTGCATTTTGTTGTTGGTTGTTTTGCATGCTGGCGCTCTCTTCTCGTTTTCGCTCGCCTCTCTTGAGCTAACGGCTGTTTGCTGGGCGCTCGCTCGCCGCTCGCGAGCTAACGGCTGATCGCTGGGCTCGCTCGCCTCCCGCGAAGCCCTTGACCTTTTCTCGTGTTCTTGTTCACGCTTGTTCGTAGTCAGCTGTGTGTGTTATTGTTGTGCGCTTGCTCGGAGCATACATTGTTGTTGTTTATGTTTATGCGTTGAGCGTGCGCGTCCAACTCTTGTCAGCTGTGAGTGTTGTTGTTTCATACGCTTGTTTGGAGCAAACATTGTTGTTGTTTATATCTTCTTTTGTTTGCTTTGCGTGTGCGTGTCCAACTTGTCAGTTGTGCGTGTTGTTACGAACGTAACAGTGCGCGCGCGATTTAAAATTTTGTTGTTGCGCAACACTTAGTGCACTGGTGTTTGTAAAAATTTCAATTTTTTCTCGTTTTAGGTGTTTCACACCCGTCTCGCCTCTCCACGGCTTCAGATCAGTCACATGCGCGGTCCTGGTCCGCTTTCCGGCATCCGAGCTGATGCGGCAGATGACAGGCGACACAAAATTGACCACCGTATATGGCCCTCCGTATCGCGGTACCAGCTTCGCTGCGAATCCGCGGCATTGGATAGGTGCCGTTCTTTCGCCCGTACCTTGTCCCCAATAGCCGGCTTCCATTGCCGCCGCCTCAGATTATAGTGCCGCGCCTGGTCCTGAGCAGCTCTCTCCAGATTACGACGCACAATTCCCAAGACTTCTCGCATCTTGGCTGCTCTCTCCATGGGACTCTGTGCCTCCTGGCCTGTCCCAAGAGTTTGTGCGTCGAATATGGTTTTGGGCAGCTCTCGCCCTTGCGTGATGAACGCTGCCGTATACCATGTAGATGCGACACGCTGCTGTTAACTGCCAGCGTCAACTCTGGCAGTGCCTCATCCCAGCACCTTTGATCGCTGCCAGAAAACTGCGCGATCATCGTCTTCACCGTCCTGTTGGCCCTCTCGGTTGGATTTTCTTGTGGTGTGTATGGCGCCGTCAACTGGTGCCGCACTCCCAGCTTGTCCAAAAAGCTCTTAAAGGCTCGACTGGTGAATTGGGTGCCATTGTCCGTGATGAGTACCTTTGGCTCGCCGAATCTGGCCAAGGTTCTCTCGCCGTGTTCGCGCTCCTCAAAGGCACCATCTCTGTCCATTTCGAGAATCGATCGATGAACACCAGTAGCATTGTATTCCCATGCTTCGACCTCGGTAACGGACCCACGAAATCAGCACATACCTGTGTCAGCATCTGACCAGCTGCCTGGAGCTGACTGGGCTTGTAGCGCTGGCACACTTCGCACCACTGTACGTAGTTACGGACATCCCGGTACATGCCGGGCCAGTAGTACCTCGCTGCCACCCGAGCAATGGTTTTTCTGCCCCCAAGGTGGCCAGCGGTGACCGCGTCGTGATTCTCCTCTAACACCTGTTTACGCCGCTCTGTTGGCACACACAGCTTCCATGCAGCCACGTCCTCGTAGCCTGCTTGGTGCGGGATGTGCCGATATATGTTTCCAGCCTCCTCCCTGTAGTCTGTAAACTTCTGTAGAGATTTCTGCATATCCTGGCGCAGCCTTTGTAGCCAGCGACATGCTGTCCCAGCTGGCGTCTCTCTGCTCTTGGCCAAGCAGCATGCATCTTCCTCCAGCGGCTGCCGTGATAGCGGCTCAGCTACGACATTTTGTTTGCCTTTTCCGTAGCGAACCTCGAAGTCGTATTGCTGAAGCTCCAGTGCCCATCTGGCAATCCTTCCTGAAGGGCTCTCCGTGACCACTATGAAGTAATAGCCTTCCAGGTATGGCCTGAGTTTGCGTATGCCCCAGATTATGGCCAGACACTCCTTTTCAGTAGCTGAGTAGTTCCTCTCAGCACTGTTAAGTGTCCGGCTGGCATACAAAATGAACCGCTCACCATCCTCAGATGTTTGCGTCAGGATTGCTCCAAGTCCGGGGAGTCAGGGCATGCCAAGACAGGTGATTCCGTCAGCTTGGCCTTCACTGTCTCGAACGCCCTTTGATGCTCTTCTGTCCATTCTCACTTGACGCCCTTCTTGAGGAGTGCATTGAGTGTATACACTGTGGCAGCGAAGTCTGGGACATAGCGACGATACCATGAAGCCACTCCCACATATTGTCTCAATTCTTTGACATTGGTGTGTGGCTTCAACTGGGCAATCGCGGCTACCTTCTCTGGATCAGTGCGAATGCCATCCCCCGTGACTTTATGACTCAGATATTTCAGTTCTTTCTTGAAAAAATCGCACTTGTCGATGTTGATCCTCAAGTTGGCTGCCCGTAGTCGCCGGAACACCTACCGCAGGTTATCCATGTGCTCCTCACGTGTCCTGCCGATTACGATGATGTCGTCCAGGTACGCCAACGCATGTGGCATCATGTCAGGGCCGATGACCTGATCCAGGGCTCGCTGAAATGTTGCAGGTGCCGAGTGGAGGCCAAACGGCATCACCTTCCACTGGAAGAGCCCTCTTCCTGGAACTGTGAACGCTGTCAATGGTCGACTGGATTTCTCCATGGGTATCTGCCAATACCCATCCTTCAGATCCAAGCTCGATATATAGCTCCTAATATAGCGTGCCTCTCGCAGCTGATCCAAAATATGATGCACTCGAGGCAGAGGGTATGCATCTGGATCTGCTGTTAGCTGCCTAAAGTCCACATACAGCCGCCATTTGCCATTTTTCTTCCTGACCATTACCACCTGTTTATTTATCTCCGCCTGCATCTTCGGATTTTTGGGGAAGTAGCGTTGCTTAATTTTCCGCGTGTCCTGCATGGTGATCCGATGCTCCGTGATTTTGGTGATGCCTTTTACATGTTGGATTTTCTCCAATTCGTGTCTCAGAAAGGCATCCACTTCCGGATCCGCATGGATTAGTTTCTGGTCCACCTGGGTCGCTTCCAGTGGCGTTTCGTGACCTCTTTCCCCAATGGCAACCGCCACTGACAACTTTGCCTCACGCTGTCCACTCCTCTGGGGATTTCTTGGCTCGATACTCAACGCCAAGCCACCACATTCCAATGTGGCCAAGCCGGCCAAGAAATCCCAGCCCAGCACCAGATCGTCAATTACGCCTGGCAGCACTAGTAATGGAATTACCATTTTCTGACTGCCCAGGCTAATTTTTAGGTCCAGTTGCGAGTCCACCTTGCTGCAGCTGCTGTTCACTAGACGTATGTGCGCCTTGTGGCGCCCACCACGCCCACTCCTCGGAGTCATTTAGCGAGCTTTTCGCTAATAAAGCTGCTGGAGCCTCCTGTGTCGATCGTGGCTTTCTGCTGCCTGGTTCCAATGACCACGATCGCCGTCAATTGGTGGCCTTCGTCATGTAGGCTGCCTACTAACGCCTGGGGGCTCCTTGACGCTGCTCCCGCTTGCCCCTGGATGGCGGGTGTCACTGGTCATTTCCCGACTGGCAACAGGTAATCGTGCGCACGCCTATACGTCCACACTGACAGCAGAACTCCAGTGCCTTGTTACGGCACTCCAGAGCCCGGTGCCCTTCCTGGCCGCACATCCGGCATGCCCTGGCAGGATTGGGAATGTGTGTCCTTTGCCCTGGGGCACCAGTCCTTGGCGCTGAACGAGGACGCATTTCCTGGGCTCCTTTACACAGACACTCCTCTTTGTGGCCATCGTCATCCGCCATGACCATCAAACGCGTCTGTGTTGGCCGCTGCAGCCGACGCAACCTCTCGCGGTCTCGATCCAGCTCAAACCCGTCGGCCAGCCTCATCAGCTCCATCAGACTCTGAAACTGGTATGGCCGAGCGTAGGCACGCAGATCAGGGAGGATGTTGTTGTATATGAGCTTCATCTCATGATCTGGCCTATAACGCAGCGGCCGCATGAGAGTCTGCGTCTCCACATGTAGATCTTCAACGGCTCGTCCGCCATCTGCTTTCGACGCTTTACCTCAGCCTTGAGATCCTCCAGGTAGTCCCTCGGCAGGAAGAACTCCTGGAAGCTTCTCACGAAGGTTCCCCACGTCTTCCAGTGCCTATTGTTGGCCACGTACCATTTAAAAGCCATGCCTTTCAGCAGCTCTGGCATCGCTCTTGGGATTAGATCCAGATCCAAGCCATAGGTGTCTGCCGACCACTCCATCTGCTCCAGGAACTCCAAAGGCTTTGAGGTGCAATTAAAGCGGAACTTTCTGCTCTGAGCCGCTTGGCCCTCGCGTCCTTATCTCAGGCTGCGGTGTAGACGTGGCTCTCCATGCTCCTTGCTCTGCCTGTTGCAGCCGCGCGGCAGCACTGGTGGATGACAGTGATAGCCGTGCCGTATTCGGGTCTTTCACATATTCATCGTTTCCAACGATGACAGTTGGAAGACAGAAGGGCGGCGTCCATGCAGCTGCGCCAGCTCGGCGAGCCTGAGCGAATATGGAATTCTTCCCTCGTTTGTCTCCACCGACTCACCGAACTGTCTCGGCATCACGTCCAATGTGCCCGATAGCGTGACTCCAAATTCGTCGCCGTATCGCAGCACATCGTCCTTTTTGAGGTTATATACCCAAGCTCGCACCATTGTTCACATATATATAATTGGCAATAACACCCCTATCGGAGCACAGCCTGATGCACAATTTGCCTCCACGCTTCTCTGTCCTGTGCGCAACTTCTCCAGTTGGTAACACCATTCAGGATTGCCTCCATCTGGTCCTTCCAACGGGTTCGAGGTCTACCCCTTCTTCGTTCTCCTCTAACTACCGCATCAAAAACCGAACGAGCTGGAGTGTTTTCCTCCATACGAGCAATGTGACCCAACCAACGAAGACGCTGAATGTCAATTCGCTTGCCAATGTCAACATCGCCGTATAGCTCGTACAGCTCGTCGTTCCACCTGATACGATAGGTTTCGCCAACGCAAATTGGTCCAAAGATCTTGCGAAGAATCTTTCTCTCAAAGACACCAAGAGCAGCTGCATCTGACTGCGTCACGGTCCAGGCTTCCGCTCCATAAAGCAGCACTGGAATGATGAGTGTCTTGTAAAGGGTTACCTTTGTCTTTCGAGAGAGGGCTCTACTGTTCATTTGCCTACTGAGCCCAAAGTAACATTTGTTGGCAAGTGTAATTCTCCGCTTGATCTCCAGGCTGACATCATTTTTGTTGGTCACTGCAGTTCCCAAATAGACAAAGTCCTTGACAGACTCAAAGTTATAGTCTCCAGCAGTAAGGTAAGAGTCAAGACGCCGCGACTCTCTAGTACTGCACACCATAAACTTTGTTTTGCCCATGTTTACTGCAAGACCAACTTTAGCTGATTCCCTTTCGATAGCTCCAAAAGCCGCAGTTACATCACGCTTGGTACGACCAATGATATCAATATCATCAGCGTAACCAAGGAGCTGGACACTTTTGTATCCCAGTATTGTGCCCATCCGATGCACTCCAGCTTTCCTTATTATACTCTCCATAAGTAAATTGAAGAGAACACAAGACAGCGAGTCGCCTTGTCTGAGACCCCGCTTGGTATTGAAGGTTTCGGATTGGTCATTTCCTACCTTGACAGAGCTGATGGTGTTGCTCAATGTCATGCTACAAAGCCGTATTAGCTTTGCAGGAATACCAAGCTCAGACATGGTAGCGTACAGGCAGTCTCGCCGTGGGCTATCAAAAGCAGCTTTAAAATCGACGAACAGGTGGTATGTGTCGAATTGGTTCTCGTGTGTTTTCTCCAGGATTTGGCGCAATGTGAAGATCTGGTCAACTGTAGACTTGCCAGGACGGAAACCGCATTGATAAGGACCTATCAATGCTTCAGCATATGGTTTCAGTCTCTCACACATTACGCTCGTGAGAACCTTGTATGCGACGGGAAGAAGGCTGATGCCACGGTAGTTGGTGCGTTGTGTAGCATCACCCTTCTTCAGGATTGGGCAGATCATACTGAGGTTCCAATCATCGGGCATGCTTTCCGTTAGCCATACGCTGCTGATAAGTTGGTGCATGCACCCTACCAGCTCATCGCCTCCAGCCTTAAACAATTCAGCCGGTAAGCCATCTGCTCCCGCGGCTTTATTGTTTTTGAGACGCTGTATAGCTGTCTCGACTTCCGTATGGCTAGGGATGGGAACTTCAACACCATCATCTCTGATTGGGGTTAGTGGACCAACTTCGTCAAGCTCATTCTCACTGTTTCCAGCCAAAAGACTCTCAAAGTGATCCCGCCATAACCTCAGTACAATCTCCGCATCAGTAACCAGGTTTCCATCGTCACTCCTGCAGGCAAGCGATCCAGACTTATACCCTTGGGTCATGCGCTTGGCCCTCCGGTAAAAGTCACGGGCATCGTTCTTGCTTCTGCTACTCTCCATCTTCTCACACTCAAGCCTTTCCATCTCCCGCTTCTTCCTCCTGAAAAGGCGCTTCTCGTCTCGTCTCCGCGACCTATAAATATCCACCACCGCTCGAGTAGCTCCTGCTTGCAGCGTTCTTCTGTAGGCGGCGTCTTTTGCTGCAGTCGCTTCCCGACACTCCTGGTCGTACCATGGATTCCGGTTGGGAGGGCGTTGGAACCCAAGTACTTCCACAGCAGAGGCGTTTATGGCATTGGACATGTACGCCCACATATCCGTTGTATTTATAGGCATTGGAGGGAGTTGGCCGAGTCGGCCCGAGAGTCGAGTGGAGAAGGCATCCTTATGTCGTTGTGATTGCAGCTTTTCGATGTCCAGCTTTCTTGGCATACCTTGACGTGAGACTTTCGCGACACACAGCCGTGCGCGTACCTTGGCTGCAACAAGGTAATGGTCAGAGTCGATGTTAGGACCCCGACAAGATCTCACATCAAGTATGCTAGATGCATGCCTTGCATCGATCACTACATGATCAATCTGATTTCGCGTCAGACGATCAGGCGACAGCCAGGATGCCTTGTGGATGTTGAGGTGACGAAAACCTGTACTACGTACAATCATATTGTGTGCGGCCGCAAATCCTATTAGTCTAAGTCCATTGCTCGATGTGGACTCGTGCAGACTAAACGGGCCAACGGTTGCTCCAAAGATGCCCTCCCGCCCTATTTTGGCGTTAAAATCTCCTAGAAGGATTTTAACGTCATGTGACGGGCAACGGCCATATGCTCGGTCGAGCTCTGCATAGAAAGCATCCTTGGTAGCATCATCTTTCTCTTCCGTCGGGGCATGCGCACAGATTAGGCTGATGTTGAAGAATTTGGCAGTTATTCGGATCGTCGCAATCCTCTCGCTAACTGGTGTGAAGTGCGAGGCTCGGTGCCGCAACTTGGGCCCTACGACGAAACCACAACCAAATTCACGCCTATCATTAAGACAACTGTAATAGATGTCACAGCTGCTTTTTCTTATGCGCCCCTGCCCTTTCCATCGCATTTCCTGGATGGCTGTGATGTCAGCCTTCAACTCATTGAGGGTATCCGCTAGTTGTTGAGCAGCACCGGGTCTGTACAATGTCCGTACGTTCCAGGTGCATACTCTCAAATCATTTTCCTTTTTCCGTTTGCCGTGGTCGTCAACGTTTTCCGGGTTCCTTTCCGAGGCTCCTCTTGCTTCATTCACTGATGAGTCTTTTTTCTATGGGTGGATATCAAGTCCTACGCCAAAACCTAATTTAAGGATTAGGATCCCGCCGCGCACTTTGGTTTATAACTCAACGGGGGCTGAGTCATAATCCAGGAGGAACCACGTGGAGGTAGTGTGTCGACTTGAGAAGAGCAAGAACAAGGATCGCACTGGCACTCACCAAGTTGAGCACAATCAGAAACTTTGCCTTGCCTGCTCTCCCCCATCCCCCACCATTGTTCACAACTCCGAGTTATTCTCTTATCGCAGGGCCCCACATTGGGCGCCAGTTGTAACGAACCTTCGGTTATACCCGAGTCTAAGCCGGGCCAGTTTCAGCCGACTGTGAGTTCGTTTCAACAAATTTATAGCTATTGTTTGTTGTTGTGACTAGCTCTCGCAATATTATCAGTATTTGTTTTTTTGCAACTGATTTCTTTTGAATCCCAATTGCGAATATCAGCTGCTGCAAAAAAGCTTGTTAGACAAGCAGCTGATTCGGCACAGGCCCAATTTATTAATTGTTGGCTTTGTGAAAATCTTATGCACACTAAATGTGCTGGACTTACTAGGCGAGACTACGATAAGATTATGTCCACTGCTAAAATTGGTATTGGTGGCTTACGTTGGTCTTGTCCGACATGCTTGGGAAAACAAATTAATTTTTCCAAGATGTATAATGCTGTGAGGGTTCAATTTCTTAAATTGAATAAAATTTCTAAGCAGCTATCCAGTGACCTGGTAGCTGCTGAAGATTTATTAATCAATTTTAAGTTTGGTGACCCTCAATCTGAAGCTGGGTATCCCTCTTTGTTAGTACCTCCTCCTGTGCTAACATCGTCTGCCAACTCGCTTGCTCCTCCCTCACCTTGTGTTTCTGTTCTGTCTTCATCCCCTCGCTCGATTTGTGTTCCCTCACCTGGTCCGGAGGCTACTGCCTTAACAGTTGATGTAGTTTCTGAATCTCTTGTCCCTGTTCAAAATTTAATTTCTCGACTCCTCGTGAAATTTTTTCATTCAAGTTAAATGTACCGGTTGAATATTTCACAACTATATGTGATCCCAAATTTAGCCTCCACATATGGTGCATGAATTCAAACCGAAGAATCGTAATAGATCAACCCCTGTAGCGTTGAATATACCTTCGGTGCAATCTTCATCAAAAACTGCACCAAAAAACTAAGAAATAAATTAGACTTTTCTCAATTGTCCCTAATCTACCAAAATGTTCGGGGTATAAACTCTAAGCTTAAAAGCATATTCCTTAATAGTTTCAGTTCTTCATTTGATCTCATTGCTTTAACAGAAACGTGGTTAAGTCATAGTATTCATAATAGTGAAATTCTGTCTAGTAATTACACTATTTATAGACTTGATCGCTTAAACCGTAGAGGAGGTGGAGTTTTAATCGCTGTTAAGTCCAGTATTCTCTCGGAATTGTTTACATTTTCCTCCCTTCATGATGTGGAGATTATAGGTGTTAAATTAACTCTCCCATCGTGTTCATTATTTATTACATGTTCATATATTCCTCCTTCTTCTGATTTACAAGTTTATGAGCATCACATAACTTGTATTAAAGAAATTTATGGACATACCAATGATAATGACCTGTTTCTTGTGTTGGGTGATTTTAATATTCCCAATACTTCATGGTCTTTACCTTGTAATGTAAACTACCTTATTCCGACACTTGATCATTATTTTTTTGATGAATTGTTCAACCTGTCCTTGCTTCAGATGAACTCTATTTCTAATCATCAGAATCGCTCGGTTGATCTTGTGTTCACAAATAATGATTCCATCATTAATGTAACGAGATCAAACCCTTTTTGTTTACCAGAGGATATTTATCATCCCACTTTAGAGGTTTCTTTATCTGTTAGTAATCCAATACCTTTATCAGAAGCACCTTCAAATCGTAGACGATGCTTTCGCAAATGCAATTTTGTCTTGCTAAACGAATTGATTAGTTCAGCTGACTGGTCAAGTTTATATGAGTCGGTTGATGTTAATCTAGCAACATCCCTTTTCTACTCAACTCTAGATTCTATTATTGATGTATGTGTTCCCCTCAGTAGTAATTCGCCTGTTCTGAATAAGCCGCCCTGGTTTTCTAAGACGCTTTCTAATTTAAGAAATATTAAATCAAAATATTTAAAAAATTGTAAAAAGTCTGGTTCGGCTGTTGATTGGGCTAAATATTCTATAGCCAAGTCTAACTTTAATATCTTAAATTCTCGCTGCTATGAAAATTATCTTGTACGTGTCAAACGTCAGTTTTCTCGTGATCCGAAGCAATTTTATACTTTTGTAAATTCTAAGCGTAAGTCTTCTGGTTGGCCAACCTCATTTTTCTTTGGTTTGGAAAAATCTTGTGAAGATCAAGAGTCTTCTGATCTTTTTGCAAAATTTTTCCAATTAACTTATTCTTACATTGATTCAATTAATTACTTAAACACATATTCCTTTTCTGAATCTTATTCAGTTAATATTCCTAAGATTTCAACAGATTGTTTGTTTGCAGCCATTAGGACACTGAAATCATCGTTCTCTCCTGGTGCTGATAATATTCCAAGTTGTGTGATTAAAGAGTGTAGTGCTGCTCTTCTGTCACCATTATTAAAATTGTTTAATTTGTCTTTGGATACCTCGGTTTTCCCTTTAAGTTGGAAAAAGTCTTTTATTATTCCGTTACATAAAAAAGGCGGAAGATCTGATATTTCCAATTATAGAGGTATTGCGAAATTATCTACAATTCCTAAGTTATTTGAAAAAATAATAACCTCATCCTTACAACACTTTTGTAAATCGATTATTCATCCAGCGCAACATGGGTTTTTTCAAAATCGATCTACCGCTACGAATCTATTAGAATTTACTTCGACAGTTTTTTGAATAGAATGCAAACAGATGTTATTTATACTGACTTCAGTAAAGCATTTGATTCAGTTCACCATAACTTGTTAATTTTAAAGTTGGATCGCTTAGGATTTTCCCCTAAACTTTTATCTCAGAGAGTTTTGCTGAGATCATCAATTTCTAAACTAATCTTTGTTACGTCGGGTGTTCCTCAGGGTAGTCATTTAGGACCTCTACTCTTTTCCCTTTTTATAAATGACCTGCCAAGTTGTATTTCTCATTCAACTATATTTATGTTGTAACGAACCTTCGGTTATACCCGAGTGTAAGCCGGGCCAGTTTCAGCCGACTGTGCGTTCGTTTCAACAAATTTATTTGTTGAAGCCCTTGCGATATTGAATAATAACACTTTATGGGTTTGATTTTGTACTTGGTATATTCTCGTTATAATACTTATTATTATTTGGCGATACAACACACTTGTATAGTCGTTTAGCGTAGAGCTGGGAATCCATCGATGGAGGCACCACTCGATGGATTTTGCAGCGATGGAAAAAACCATCGATACTATCGAAGATTAAGTTTTTATCCATCGATGGACCACACCATCGATATATCGATGTTTCCATCGGTAATTTAAAAGGCCTTTTTAAAACTAGTTTAAGGTTTTAAATATTGTTTTGAAATTGCTTAAACCCCACGAATAAAATTCAAAATGGGTAATTAAGATTTTAAAGTAATTTTATAACTTTTCAAAGAAAAGAAAGGATTCCCGTGCGAACAAAACTTCAACTTCAATACATCTTAAAGAGAATAACTTATTTTTGATCACTTAACATATTGAATAATGTCAACAAGAATCACTTATTGTGTAAGAAAAATAATAAATAAAAACAAAATAAATTTATAAATGACAACAATTTTGGAGATCTCCAAATTAAGTCTATTAATTATTATTAGCCATTAGTTTTTGTTCATAAAAACCAATGTGCTGACTATAGTTGGCTTTAAACTTGACCTTCGGCCCGAAGCAATCGCTCTTGCTTTGCTAAACGATCTTTCTGATTCGGCAGAACTTGCTGCTATAAATATTTTCTAATCATGCATTTGTAAATATGTATAATTTGACCTACAATTATATCTGTGTAAAATACTTACGAGAGGACTGTAAGAATTTTTTCATTGCTATTATCTATTATGTACCTTACTGTTGAAAATTGTTAAATTGCAATTAATAACAAAGAGATTGCAATTTATTCTTATTGTCATCACCACGCTTACAACAAGTTCGATATATCGAAATCGAAAATTTTCCATCGATCTATCGTAGTTCACAAGTTCCATCGATACCATCGATGGAGCCCTCGATGGAGCCCTCGATGGATTTCCCAGCTCTAGTTTAGCGTTATGTTTGTTCACGCACTCCGGCTGAGCAGACAATTATGGCTCAGTAGCACCAGGATTCGCCCAAGCGCTCCAGCTCACGCCAGGATTTGCACTGTCTACTCCGGCTGTTCGCTCGGCTATACAGGCTACTCCTACTACTGGACTCGCTCTTGGCACACCTAGGTTCTTATGCACACAATTTCTACTTATTCGCACGGCTGCGTGAACTTACATAAATTCAGTGACGAGACTTCTGGCCAGAATACAATTCGCAGCTGCCTTGTATCAACTCGCTAGTTGATGGCCACTACTGCCTCTGTATGTCTGGGTCCTTATAGGTGTCGGAAGTATCCTCTCAGGATACTTTGGATGCTCCCACGATGTCCTGTCTGCTTCGAGTCCTGGATATCGGTGTCCTGCGTCGATATCGTAGTCCTTCGATGTATTGTGTCTTCACTCGCGTTGACTTGTACTTGCACTTCACTTGAATCTCACTCTCGATCTTCACTCTTGATTCTTGCGTACTTTCTGCTCGCCCTATGACACCGCCGGTGCCCTTTTATAGGGCCGCCGCAGGCCCTGTTCGGCTCTGGAGCGGGGCCTGCCTGCCGCTCGTGCCCATCTAACGGCACAATGGCGTGATCTGGGTGACGCCAGCAGGCCGCCAAATGTCGCGGCAGCTTCGCGTTGGCCGAAGTACCGCTGTTGCTATGCGAAAAGACAGCGTCCGTCACTTGGAGCGGTACCTCGGCTAACGGTGCCCTATGACCTGCGGTCGAGCGACGCGAGCCAATTGCTGACACTATAGGAGCGAGAGAGACGGACTATAGTCCACTCTCTGACCCTTCCAGTCGCGAGGGTTGCTCCTATAGTGTTCGCGTCGCTGTGTGGAGCAATATATGTATGCACGTATGTGCATATAAACACACAGCAAATACATGTGTTTATATACACTGCATACGTGCCTACCTATATTGCTCCTCACAATGTATGCAGACGATGTAAAACTTTGCCTCTCATATTATAGTCTACTTGAGCATGCACACCTTCAAGATGACCTAAATGCATTTCAATGTTGGTGTGAGGTTAATCAATTGCACTTAAATTACTCTAAGTGTATGACTATGACCTTCTGTCGAACTCCACACATTGTCGACTATAATATTAATAATATTTCCTTAAAACGCATTTTTACCGTCAAAGATCTTGGTGTTCTCTTTGACACTAAACTTAATTTCAATCTGCATATTTCCACCATCACAAATGAAGCTAAATGTGTGCTTGGCTTTATTAAACGATGGTCTAAGGAATTTAAAGATCCTTTTATTACGAAGCAGTTATTTATTTCACTTGTGCGGCCTATCTTAGAATATTGTTCAGTTATTTGGTCTCCGCAATATAAACTGTATCAGGATCGCATTGAATCGGTCCAGAAACAGTTTCTACTTTTTGCTTTAAGGGATCTAAATTGGAACAACAATTTGCGTTTACCTTCCTATTATAGTAGGCTTCTACTTATTGACCTGCCATCATTAGTTAATTTTTTTAGGTATTACATTCCTACACAACTTAATCATTGGTAACATTAACTCGCCCAGCTTGTTAATGCGGCTCCATTTTTCTGTTCCTTCCCGAATTACCAGGAACTATCGCCCCTTACAATTACCACAGTGCACCACAGATTATTCATTACATTACGCTTTTCATGTCTTATGTGTTAATTATAATAAATATTATCACGTATTTTCCTCAGAACTCTCTCTTCCTCTAATAAAATCATTGCTTTCAGCTCATCTTAATGTAGTTACTTGAAATGCCCTGGGTTGAGTTTGGATGCTGCTGACTTTTATATTTTCTATTCCTATCTTTATTTTCTTTCTTCATCTCTAATTTTGTATTTTTATTAATTTTCTTTTCTCACTAATAATTTTTATTTTAAGAATTATTATAAATTGTTAGGTTAATATCATACCTAAGAACCTATAACTCTAATTTAAGTTTTCAATTAACACATTCTATTTTTTCTTAGTTTCAATAGTATCACTGACCATTTTTGGCTGTGAATTGGGGCATAGCTGGCCGGTCTGGCAAATAAAACACCTCCATCGGGTTGGTGACACTATTGTTATTTTAAATGTTTTGTACTTCTGTTTAGGCTTTATGTTTATATAATTTTAGATTTCTTTAGTTTGACTCACGATTTGTAAATATATATTAAATATATATTAAAAAAAAAAAAAAAAAAAAATATATATATATATATATTCTCGTTAAAATTATACTAGTAATTCGTGTTACAATGCACGTTTATAATCGTCGAGTGTTTATGTTTGTTCACGCACTCCGGCTGGGCGAGCAATTATGGCTCAGTAGCACCAGGATTCGCCCAAGCGCTCCAGCTCACGCCAGGATTTGCACTGTCTACTCCGGCTGTTCGCTCGGCTATACAGGCTACTCCTACTACTGGACTCGCTCTTGGCACACCTAGGTTCTTATGCGCACAATTTCCACCTATTCGCACGGCTGCGTGAACTTACACAAATTCTGTGACGAGACTTCTGACCAGACTACGATTTGCAGCTGCCCTGTATCAACTCTCTAGTTGATGGCCACTGCTGCTTCTGTGTGTCTGTGGTCCTTTTTAGGCGTCTGAAGTATCCTCCAAGGATACTTTGGATGCTCCCACGATGTTCTGTCCGCTTCGAGTCCTTGATATCGGTGTCCTGCGTCGATATCGTAGACCATCGATGTCTGGGTCTTCACTCGCGTTGCCTTTGCACTTGCACTTTCACTTGACTTTCACTCTCGATCTTCACTCTTGATTCTTGATTCTTGATTGATTGCCCTAAGACGCGGTGCCGGTGCCCTTTTATAGTTCGGCTCTGGAGCGGGGCCTGCCTGCCGCTCGTGCCCACCTAACGGTGCAATCGCGTGATCTGGGTGACGCCAGAAGGCCGCCAAATGTCGCGGCAGCTTCGCGTTGGCCGAAGTACCGTTGTTGCTATGCCAAGCAAGAGCGTCCATCACTTGAAGCGGTACCTTGGCTAACGGTGCCATATGACCCGCGGGTGAGCGACGCGAGCCAATTGCTGACACTATAGGAGCGAAGGATACTGACTATAGTCCACTCTCTGACCCCTTCCAGTCGCGAGGGTTGCTCCTATAGTGTTCGCGTCGCTGTGTGGAGCAATATATGCATGCACGTATGTGCATATAAACACATAGCAAATACATGTGTTTATACACTGCATACGTGCATACCTATATTGCTCCTCACAGTTTGTGCAAGAAACGGAATGACACAGTTTAGTATCTTACAGTTTAGTACGTATCTATATATTCATATATACATGAAAGTATGGCGGATGAGAAGTTCCAGTATATGTACATATGTATATGTACTAGGTAATGAAAGTTTGGAGTACTTATTTCGAAGCCTAAGGAAACTGGTGTGTGTTGTGGGTGGATGATATCCGGCTCGAAGGACCAAATGTTGTAGTGGCGGCCCGATAATAAGTACAAAATCGTGGGTGTATTTCCTCGACTTTATTTAGTGTGAAAACTTTGTCTTTTTTCTTCGTAATTAAGTGTATAGTCGTAATGCAAAGAATGTAAGAATAATATCCTAATCGCCGATTGCGAACCAGTAGGAGAACTGGAGTGAGAGTTATGCTATAACAGAGCATAGCACTATCAATAGCATAGCATGTCGACGTGAGGGAGGAGCAGCTCCTGTTAATGAAATTTGACATTAACAATGATTTAGCGATTTAAAAATGTTTTGGGCGCTAGGTTACTAAATTAATATGGTCATCTTAATGCATATAAACATACATACATACGTTATGCATGGGGGAAGTGGATTTGAAAGTCTACAAGATCGAACAAATACAAGACCGTTCGCACAATTCTAAGGCGAAGCTAACAAGAACAACGAACTGCAAATGTTGGGCCCTACAATTGCTACAGGCAGCAATGCTGAAAGAATTATGTGTGGCCAAAAAATTGATTGTCAAAAATAAGCGACAGCTCTAATACGCTAATGATGACGAAGAAATTTATTAGAACAATTCGAGAACATTTTAAGTATCCTTTAAAACACAAGTAAGAAAGTTGTAGTCGAGACTACTCGATTACGAAATCCCCTGAATCCCTTCGTTTCGATTCTCCACGCGTAAGAAACTATACATGCAAAAACACGAGCACACACATACTCTGATCTATGCTTGTACGCCTGTATGTGTGTAAGCATTGCAGGCGGCTTGCTGTCTCGCTGCCAATCGGGATGATTATTTGATTAATAATTCTGTTTCTAGACGGACAATCGTAATCAAATATTCAGATTATAATCATGACATTAATATCTATATGCCATCCTGATCCTATTTCCAAATTATTGATAAAAAAAATTCGAAAGATCGTTTACATTTTTAAGGTTTTTTGGGCATATCTTCTACACCGTTTTAGCTAGATACTTCAAAATTATAAATTTAGATATTGTAATTTTTAGATTTTGGATGCCACGCCCCTTCGGAATTTCAAATGCTAGAGATTGCAATTTAGCACGGATACTTTTAGATACTCTTAATCTACTCTGAAAATTTCGTAAGGATCGTTCATCTAGAAATGGAGTTGTAAGTGTCCAAAGTTCAGCCAAACTCACCCCTAAGCCACGGCAGCAACTGCGCGGTGAGCAGAGCGCGCGAATTACCAGAATGCCTTTCTCGTTACATATATTAATAGTCAATGTATGTACATATGTAAATATGCTTCAAAATAAAGAAAAGAGCATCTGGTTGGTTTGAGTATTAAGTTCTGACTGCTCTCAGTTTTTATTCTAGTCTCTTTATTGTACATGTTCTTCTATCGTCTCTTCCTTCCTTGCCTCTGATGTAGCTGCTGCCGCCGTTGCTGCTGCTACCGCTGCTGCTGCTTCTCTTCGTTTCTTCTTTCTTTGCTTCTGACTCTGCGACTGTCTCGACTAGAGCTTTCTTATTTGTTTTAATATAAATTAATTTTGAAAAAATTTGTCAATTTTTTTTAGCAATTGTCGCAACTTTATATACTCTGTTCCTAAAGGGAAAAAGAGTATATTGACTTTGTGTAAGTCCGTCTTACTGTCCGTCCGTCTGTCCGTATGAACGCAATATTTTTCGGCGCTATTAGAGCTAGAGACTTGAAATTTTAAACATATACTCATATATGTTGTCGAATTATAAAGTGTTAAAATTTTCCCAATCCGCCCACTAGGGGCGTGGCAAATCGGAAAACTCTTCCGTCCATAGTTAAGTTATCATACTAGATGATGAGCTAGAGAGTTGCAGTTTGGAATGTATACTCGGGGTGACAACCCAAGCTCAAAAAGCTATGACGGATATATCTACGCCCATTGGGGGCGTGGCAAATCGGACCTGAATATATAGTGACTTTTCAAATTGTGCTATATTTTGAACACTATTGACACTAGAAACTTGAAATTTTGCATGCATACTCGGGTTGACAACAGGGACCGTAACAGTTATAATTTTTATAAAAAAAATTAAGAAATAATAATTATTTTTGGCGTTATTAAAATGAAATTATTTTTAATTATTATTATTGATTTTTATGATAAAAATCAAAAATAATTATTACAAATCAATTTTTAAATAAAAATCAAATCATAACTTTTATTTACAATTTTTATTATAAAAATCAAAAATAAAAATTATGCCGTGATTTTTATTTTAAAATTGAAATAAAAATCAAATTGAAATATTTTTTGATACAACGGAGCTAGATCATATATAGAACTATATATATGATCTACGCATCAATATCTTTCAGATGATATATAATATGTATGTAATTATGTACTTGTGTATCTGTTTATCTGTTTAGGTAGTTGCCCAGGCCTCCTATTCAGCGAGTAATGTGTAGACACAAATGATTCAAAGACATAGATTGAATTAAATACTAATCACTATATATATATATATATATCGTCAGGTTGAATTGACGATGTCTCTACGGCTTCTGGGGAAGCCCGTTTCTCGCTAGCTTGGCTCTCCTGATAAACGAAACAAAAAACATAATAATTAATTTTCATATAAATATGTAAGGTGCCATCAAGCTCACCTGTTTATTTATAGCAAGTATTTGCCGCATTAACCCTACCAAATGATTTTTGGCCGCCGCAAGCTGAAGTGGATTCATAAGCAGAATACGCCGAATTCTAGGATCCAAATAAATGGCAGCGAGAATTACGTCATTTGTTGTGAGCTTTTCCTCTCGAGTTTCTAAGCATTTGGCTAGATTCTCACTATGAATATTTGTAGTCATAGATTTTATCATAAGCTTTGTTTCCAAAAAAAGCTTATAAAAGTCACCAAAAAAAGTTGCTCGCTTTGTAGCTTTTTAGTGGCTTCAGAGATTGGCTCTAGGACAAATAGCAGTACTTTTATTTCCCCCCATTGCTTTTCTGTCAGCTGCAAGTTTTCAGGCAAATGTTCTCGGATGAACTCTTCATATATGCATACATTTTTTATCATTTCATATGTTGAGCTCCATCTTGTTGGCACATCTATGACAGGCAGGGGTAGCGCTGTGGTAGCAATTGCTAGTCTAATATAGAAAAAAAATTATTCATTGCTATAATTAAAATTCGGCCTATTGTATCCTTACCTGAACGTCGGTGTTCGCAATGCTTTTACAAGCTTTCGCGCACTTGAAACAGTTGCATCCCTTGCATCATTGTTCAAAAAATCCTTAACTGCTAATTGCATTGAGTGAGCAGCACAGCGAATTGATGCAATGGAAAATATTTTTATATTATCCATGAGATTATCATTTTCCAGATCAACACTGAGCATAGTTTCGCGGTCTTCGTTTAAGCAATCAATTGCCTTCAACACCTACCATTGTCGGATGTTATGGTGTACAATTGCTGCTTGGAAATCGAAAACTCTGCCAATATGTTTTCGATTTCCATACTCAAATTGATCCCTGTGTGTTGTCGATGTAGCTCAATTATGCCCAACGTCTTCACCTCAATGACATGATTTCTATAGTGTTGTATATCTACACCAAGAATGCCTTTGGAGTGTCGAGATGCTATGTCAATTTTGAGCGATAGCATCTTATTTTGAAGTCGCTCTTTTAAAATTGACTCTTCGCTCTCATACTTTTCGGCGACGTGCTGCATCACATTCCGTGATGTTATAGGGTTCATGTTCAAACCTTCAAAAATTTGCTCTGTCAGCGTTTTGAACGGTGGAGAATCAAAAAGAGATAATGGTACTTTTTCTTCTGTCACCAATTGCACGCATGCTTTTTATACTCTATTCCCTTAAAGAGGGGAAAAGAGTATATTGGGTTTGTGCAATGTCCGTCTTGCTGTCCGTCCGTCTGCCCGTCTGTCCGTCCGTCCGTCTGTCCGTCTGTCCGTCTGTCCGTATGAACGCAATATTTTTCGGCGCTATTAGAGCTAGAGACTTGAAATTTTAAACATATACTCATATATGTTGCCGAATTATAAAGTGTTAAAATTTTCCCGATCCGCCCACTAGGGGCGTGGCAAATCGGAAAACTCTTCCGCTCATAGTTAAGTTATCATACTAGATGATGAGTTAGAGAGTTGCAATTTAGAATGTATACCCGGGGTGACAACCCAAGTTAAAAAGCTATGGCGGATATATCTACGCCCATTGGGGGCGTGGCAAATCGGACCTGAATATATAGTGATTTTTCAAATTGTGCTATATTTTGAACACTATTGACACTAGAAACTTGAAATTTTGCATGTATACTCGGGTTGACAACCCAAGGTCAATAAGCTATGGTAGATATATCTACGCCCACAGGAGCGTGGCAAACCGCAAAAGTTTATATCTCCTACAGAGCTAGAAGCTTGAAAATTGGATGGTTGAGTTACTAATGTTCTCCTCTATCGATGACCCAAAAATAATTTTTCAGCCCCTTTGGGGGCGTGGCATATCGAAAAATACCCTGTAATATTCGCATTTTTGGAATGTAAGTAACCAAATTTTGCAATTTTGCGTCTACGCCCACTGGGGGCGTGGCAAATCGGCAAAGAAGTTTGTTGTGGCCAACTGCATAATTCATGCATATAATAGCTTAGTAGCAATTGCTAAGATGGCAAAAAGCATCTTAACATAAATATAATAATATTAATGAATTTAAAAAATAAAATTTATATGTTTTCGATTAATAAATAAAAAGTTTCCAGCGGGATTCGAACCTAGGTCTTTTGAAAAAAACATGTAATCGTTAGCTAAACCTAAATAAATTCACAGCTGATCAGCTGACCAGCTGATCAGCAGCTTGTGACGAAACAAAACAATACAATCGCAATTCTTGCAATATGTATAAGTTAGCACTCGAAGTTGGAGGCGAAATTGGACACCACCACGCAACAGCGGGGTGATCGTCCGCAGAAGTTGCAAGCTCAGCGTTCTGTCGGCCCGGCCGCCGGCAGCGATGGCTTGGAGTCGCCGTTTAGGTTTATAAAGTTTTAGTTTGGAATCTTCTCGCAGAATGCTCACACGAGCTAATAAAAAGATTATAATTGATAAAAGAATAAAGTGTCTTTGCATAATAACCCGTCTTATTATAATTGGCGCCCAACGGCAAGTGAACATACACGCCTTTAACATTTGTGATCTATGAAACTCCTTGAGCTAACGCCAGGAGTCATAGACAAAAACAAAAAAAAAAATAAAACCTAACATTTGTGATCTGTGCAACTCTTCGGCCAACGCCAGGAGCCACTGTGAATAAAACAATAAAAAAACAAGTAAGAAGGCTCTAGTCGAGACGGCTCGACTACGAGATACCCTGAACCCTGCAAAAAAAATGATACTCTTCTTCTTTACGCTCTTATAAGCGCGCGTTCTGCTAACTGCGCAGTTGCTGCCGTGGCTTGGGGGTGGGTTGGGCTGAAATTTGGACGCTTATAACTCCATTTCTAGATGGCCGATCTTCATGAAATTTTTAGAGTACATTAAGGATATATAAATCTATCTATGTGCCAAATTGCAAGTCTCTAGTATTTGAAGTTTTTTGTTTGAGTTTTTTCCAAATTGTGGGCGGAGGGGGCGTGGCATCCAAAATCTGAAAACTACAAAATCTGCGTATCCATAATACCTATCTAAATATATAAAGTTTTAGTCTCTAGCTAACACGGTGTAGTAGTTATACCCAAAAAACCTAAAAAATTGAAACGAATTTTCTATTTTTTATCGATAATTTGGAAATGGGACGAGTTATCGAAAAAACAAATTAAACTCGTATTGCGTAGGTAACATACGAGTGTTCATGTGAAATTTCAGCTCTCTAGCTTTTGTTGTTTCCGAAATCTCGACGTTCATACAGACGGACAGACGGACGGACGGACAGACGGACAGACGGACGGACAGACGGACAGGGCTAGATCAACTTATTTTTTTATGCTGATCAAGAATATATATACTTTATGGGGTCTGCGACGTCTCCTTCTGCCTGTTACATACATTTTCACAAAACCATTATACCCTGAATTCCCATTTTCAATGGGTTCAGGGTATAATAAAACTTATTACTTTAAAATATTATTTATTATTAATTTTTTTTTATATAAATAAATTTAGTACTTTTGATAAAAAAAAAGAAAAAATCGAATTAAATAAAATAAAATTTGAAATAAAATGCAATACTTTTAAATAAAATATCTTGTTGAATAAATTGTTAGTGTCCGAATATATCATTCTGTCAGTGCCCTCTTTCTTTAGTGAAGAATTTGAATTTCGTTGATATTACTACTAGAGTAAAGCGATTAGGCGAATGCAGGGCAGCAACAGGTCGGACGATAGCAGCGGTGACGAACTTATCTCTTCTTTTTCGCAACACAGACGACAAAAAATGACTGAGGAACAAGTAGCGCAACTCGGAGTGCAAATGCAAAATGCACTCGAGCAGCAAGCAACTACTTTTGAAAACAGAATAAAAGCTCTTACAGAGCAATTTAACAGATTTGTGGGACCGACCGCTCAAGTCGAGATCTATGAAGAGATTAAAATTGTCGCAGGTAATAAATGCGACGAACCCTTAGATATAGTTAAATCAATTCCAGAGTTTGACGGCAAACAAGAGAATTATGTTTCGTGGAGACAAGCAGCCTGCGCAGCCTATAAGGTTTTTGAACCTTACGATGGCAGCTCGAGGCACTATCAAGGAGTTGCAATAATTTGCAACAAAGTTAGAGGACCAGCAGATGCTGTGCTTCCCTCGTTCAATACTGTACTAAACTTCAAGGCAATTATTGCCAGATTAGACTTCACATACTCTGACAAAACGCCTGTGCATGTGATTCAACAACAATTGAGCACGCTTAGGCAAGGCGATCTATCGTTGCTAAAATATTACGATGAGATCGAGAAAAAGTTAACATTACTAACTAACAAAACAATAATGATACATGAGCCTGCTGCAGCGGCTGTCCTGAATAGCAAATTCAGAAATGACGCTCTGCACACCTTCATTTCGGGACTCAGAAAATCAGTGAGGTGGGCCGTTTTTCCGGCACAACCCAAAGACCTTCCTTCGGCTCTAGCTTTAGCTCAAGAAGCTGAATCGAGTAACGAGAGAGGAATTTTTGCAGCTAGTTTTGCAAAATACTCGGAAGAGAAGCCTCAAAAGTCAAATGGCCAAAGGACCCAGAACTGGCGTCAAAGTGGTCAGCAGGAGAATGATGGTTCTTATCAAAAGAAGAACCCTCATTTTCAGACACACTCAAGCTCAAACCAACAGAAACCAAGCAGCTCTAAACAGCGCTTCAATTCCCAAAAAGCACAGAACCACGGACCCGAACCAATGGAAGTCGATTCTTCCTTGCGTTTTAAGCAACCCGTTCAAAGCTATAAAATCTCTCGAAATTATGGAGACCAATCCATGAGAACGCAACAAAACGTAAATCATTTGCCCCAACAAGACAATACTGACAACTACGGGTCCCATTCTCAACATGAGACAGAGGCAGTCGAGGATGAGCTGTCAGAAGCAGAAAACTGCAATTTTTTAGGGGAAACTCCCTGCTCCCTTACATAGAACGTACGATAGCAGGGCGCACCATTAAGCTCTTAATTGATACTGGAGCGTCCAAAAACTATATTAAACCCCTTCCTGAACTGGCACATTGGATGCCAGTCAACAACCCATTCCAGGTTAGGTCACTCCATGGACACACAAAATTCCAACATAAGTGTCTTATTCACCTTTTCAAAGTTAAATCCGAAACAGGTCATAAAAAGAAACGTCTGGTGATTGATTTTAGGAAACTAAATCAAAAGACAACCGACGATAAATACCCTATCCCAACTATCTCTAACATATTATCGAATATGGGCGATGCTCAATATTTTACAACACTAGACCTAAAATCGGGCTTTCACCAGATAGAATTGGCAGAGAGGGACAGAGAAAAGACAGCATTCTCTGTAAACAATGGAAAATACGAATTTTGTCGACTTCCATTCGGGCTAAAGAACGCCCCTAGTATATTCCAGAGGGCAATAGACGATGTCCTCAGGGAGCAAATTGGGAAAACGTGCTACGTCTATGTAGATGACGTAATAATTTTCTCACCCAATAAGGAAGACCATGTCAAACACATTGAATGGGTCTTGAAAACCCTTAGGGATGCTGGCATGAGAGTTTCTCAAGAAAAATCCAAGTTCTTCAAAAAGAGCGTGGAATACTTGGGATTCACAATATGCAGAGGCGGAATACAAACGTCGGCCGACAAAGTACGGGCCATAAAAGACTTTCAACCGCCAAAAACTTTATTCAATCTTCGATCCTTCTTAGGATTAGCGAGCTATTACAGATGCTTCATAGCAGGCTTCGCCAACATTGCAAGACCCCTAACGGAAGTCTTGAAAGGCGAAAATGGCAAGATAAGCGCTAATCAGTCGAGGAGGGTAAACATCGAATTAAGTCAAACACAGTTAGAAGCCTTTAACAAATTAAAAGAGCTGTTAGCTTTCGAAGATGTGCTGTTAGCATATCCCGATTTTAGAAAACCATTTGACTTGACAACAGACGCCTCAGGCCAAGGGCATGGTGCTGTGCTATCTCAAGGCGGACGCCCTATAACCATGATCTCGCGCACATTGCGAGACAACGAGATTAACTTTGTCACAAATAAGAGAGAACTCTTAGCCATTGTGTGGGCACTGAAAAATCTCAGAAATTACTTGTACGGTGTTAAAAACCTTAACATCTACACAGACCACCAGCCGCTAACATTCGCGGTTTCGGACAAAAATCCGAATGCCAAGATAAAGCGCTGGAAGGCTTTTATTGATGAGTATAATGCAAACATCATATATAAGCCAGGAAAAGAGAACCTTGTGGCAGACGCTCTGTCTCGCCAGAATATTAACGCTCTGGAAGATTCGGCGGAATCCGATGCCGCTACAATCCACAGCGAAAAGTCTCTGACTTACACAATCGAGACAACAGATAAACCTGTAAA
Source organism: Drosophila borborema (assembly GCA_030914335.1). NCBI lineage: Eukaryota > Metazoa > Arthropoda > Insecta > Diptera > Drosophilidae > Drosophila > Drosophila borborema. The sequence continues at coordinate 8,837,990 of JAUESP010000304.1, forward strand.
CTGCTTCCGTAATCAGATTATACTGGAAGAAAGCACTGTCCCACAACAAAAGACATATATTTTATTCAAAACAAAGACCCGACATGTCATACAATTTTCCGATCGCAACACACTTACTCAGACTCTACGAGAAGTGGTAAACTCCGAAGTGACCAATGCAATTCATTGTGATCTTCCTATTCTAGCCTTCATTCAACATAACCTAGTGAAGGAATTTCCCTCAACAACTTTTCGACACTGTAAAAGCCTCGTGATAGACATATCAGACGTTACAATGCCCAACAAATACTTAGGGACTATTTTTTCCCAAAAATGGGTCGTTTAACAACCGAAATAGCAGCAAATTGTCGAATATGCGCTAGGAACAAACATGACCGACATCCGATCAGGCAAGAATTAGGGAAAACTCCTATACCTTCATATGCCGGAGAAATACTACATGTAGATATTTACTCCACAGACGGGAAATACTTTTTAACCTGCATCGACAAATTCTCTAAATTCGCTGTCGTTCAACCGATACGATCACGCGCAATTGTGGATGTAAAAGCTCCACTCTTACAAATTCTCAATTTTTTCCCAAAGACAAAGACTATCTATTGCGATATCGAGAGATCGCTAAACTCAGAGACCATCCGGACAATGTTAGCAAACAACTTTGACATTGCGATCGCAAACGCACCACCCTTACACAGTACATCTAATGGGCAAGTCGAGCGTTATTGAAGACTGACCTACAGCACATAACCACCTTAATTAGCACTCTTAATGTTCACCATAGACAAGCCAGAAGCATAAACCTGATAGGTAGTGCTCTTAAAGCAAAAGCAGGAACCCCAGATTTTGATGACTGGGGGCAGATAAAGTTAAAACAGGACAACTAATAGATTCAGAAAACAAACAAATTGAGATAAATAATAAAATTCAAGTAAGACTCAACGAAATTTCAAGAACTCTTAATGCAATCCAAAAACCAGATACGGAGGTCGAACACTTTTATACGACTATCCTGGCGAAAAACAGAATGATAATTTCGGATCTAGAAGATTTAATTCTTTCCATTTCACTCGCAAAAATAAATTTAATCAGCCCACTCATACTTGACAGCATTGACGTAAAAGAGTTAAATGAGCAACTCACCAATGTTAGCGTAACAGACCTACTAGAGGTCTCTAATATTAAGGCTTTCCAAAATTCCCAAATACTATATTTTTTAATTAAATTCCCTAGACCTAAGTTACATTGCAAAAAGATAAATATTTTTCCTGTTCAACGTAATAATATAATAATAGATTTAGAAGAAGGTGACGTGGTGGCCGATTGCGAGAGGAAAACTTCCGCCGTGCGCGACTGCGCCTCTACTGTGAGCACCACCTTCTGCAACCAAATGCAGAAACCAACGTGTGCTCAACAACTGCTCTCAGGTGGCACTGCCCAATGCGTCACACGACATGGGCATCTAAAACCCATAGCCGTCGTCGATGAAGGCGTAATAATCATCAATAGCGCCACAATCCATGCAGTGGACACGACCACATCTCTCTGAATGGAACTCTTTACGTCAACCATAAGGGTATTCTGAGAAAAAAGCCAGCAGTTTCGACGTCTGGAATAGTCAACATCACACTATTCCGGGAACACCTGAGCCTCCCGTTTCTGCACGACCTGAGCCTGAGCAACCTTCGCCACATCAGCAACCTTAAGGCCGAATTGTCATCAAGGTCGTTCGGTTGCATCATTATACTGATTTCTCTGGTGCTCCTCCTAGTCATCGGTTTTAAAATATGTCGACGGAAGCCGATCAATGGGAAACCCGAGGACGGGTTTCAACCTACCCGGGGAGGAGTTAGCACGCGCCGATCAAATAATGCTGACAGCGAGTCAGCAATAGCTTCACCGGATGCCGTTGCAACAGAGTTGCAGGCGAAATTGGACACCACCACGCAACAGCGGGGTGATCGTCCGCAGAAGTTGCAAGCTCAGCGTTCTGTCGGCCCGGCCGCCGGCAGCGATGGCTTGGAGTCGCCGTTTAGGTTTATAAAGTTTTAGTTTGGAATCTTCTCGCAGAATGCTCACACGAGCTAATAAAAAGATTATAATTGATAAAAGAATTAAGTGTCTTTGCATAATAACCCGTCTTATTATAATTTATACACACTTGAATGTGTATACACTTACAAACATCTGTGTACACATACATACATACATATATGCATGCATAGAAAAACTGTTGCCAGCAGCGTGGCAAATCCGAAAGCATAAAGCAGTTTTAGTTTTTACTTAAATGCACAATTCATATGCGTATATTTATAAATTAATTGGCCATCAATTGGCAGCAAGCATTTTATGTTAAATATACAAATATAAAAAAAATAAAAAATAAATAATTTTTGAAAAAAGTTTCCTGCGGGATTCGAACCCACGCAGCTAGTATAGCTTGCATATCGCTTACCACTAGCGCCACTGCCCCGATGTCATATGTGTTAGCTAAAACCAAAAAAGACATCTCTAGAGCTCCTTTTGACAAAACTAAAGTAACGATCGAAAAATTCCCAATTCAGTCACAATTCTTAGAATATTCTGGCATCCAAACTTTTGTATGCATACATAGAAAATTGTGTGTATACTCGTATAGTGTGTACATGTGAAAATCTGTATGTATGTACATATGTATAGGAAACACGTTTGTTGCTTGTCATGTACGTTTGCTAATTGCCGAAATATTTCGTTATTAAATGTTTATTAAATAAATAAGATGCACCTATGGGAACAGAGTATTTCGCAGTTAGTTTCGCCTAACTGCAACGTTTTTACTTGTTATTTTTGATTTTTATAATAAAAATTGAAAATAAAAGTTATGATTTGATTTTTATTTAAAAATTGATTTGTAATAATTATTTTTGATTTTTATCATAAAAATCAATAATAATAATTAAAAACAAATTTTTTATTAAAAATTGCAAATAAAAGTTTATCCTTTTTTTGAATTCGCCGTAAACAAATAACTATATGCCTTTTCATCCCACTCTTCCTGGTTATTTTTTTGTGCTTGATTTTTTAAAAGTCATAACTGTTATTTGCGGTCCCTGGTTGACAACCCAAGATCAATAAGCTATGGTAGATATATCTACGCCCATAGGGGCGTAGGGGCGATTAATAAATAAAAAGTTTCCACCGGCATTCGAACCCAGACCTTTTGAACATAAAATGTAATCATTAGCTAAACCTAAATACAAAGTTCACTGCCATATCACTTGGATGTGTATGCATGTAGAAACATCTGTGCATACATACATGCATACATATATGCATATATGCATGTATAGAAAAATTGCTTGCCCACGGCAGCGGGGCAAATCGGAATAGCAGTTTCTACTGTTTAAATGCACAATTCATATGCGTATGTTTATAAATTATTATCAATTGTCATCAAGCATTTTATAATAAATATACAAATATTAAATATACAAATATTTAAAAAAAATTAAAAAGTAATAATTTTTGGAAAAAAGTTTTTTGCGGGATTCAACCCCACGCACCCAAGTGCAGCCTGCGTAGCGCTTACCACCAGCGCCACTGTCTCAATATGAGCCTCATAAACTAAACCCAAATAATGCACTGCTAGAGCGCCTTTTGACAAAACTAAAGTAACGATCGAAAAATTCACAATTCAGTCACAATTCAAAAAATATTCTGGCATGCAAACTCTTGTATGCTTACATAGAAAAAAAAAATATATATATATATAGTGTGTACATGTGTAAATTCGTATGTATGTATATGAAAAACGTTTGTTGTTTGCCATGTACGTTTGCTAATTGCCGAAATATTTCGTTAAATAAATGTTTATTAAATAAATAATATGCACCTATGGGAACAGAGTATTTCGCAGTTAGTTGCGCCTAACTGCAACGTTCTTACTTGTTTTTTGCAGAGTTGATGTTAATTTGCTGTTTCTTTGGTTGCAGTAACATTTGATATATTTATGGAGTGGTGAGTCTGAGCTATTTAAGAGAGCTTCGTAGGTTTTGGCTGTAATGAGGTTTCTTGTTCTATTGTCGGTATATTTGATTCGAAAAGTAAGTTGGGGATGGCGGTTGAGCGTAGTGCTCCAGGGGATATGCGGATTGCGGCGTTAAATAAAGTATTGAGTCTTTTAAGGGTTGATTTGGGGGCATGGCCGTATATGAAAATCTCGTATTCTATTTTTAATATAAGCGTAGCTTTTGTAATGTTTATAAGGGTATGTGTGCTGCAATTTTGTTTGGGATTGGCAAGGAATTTTATTATATTTAGTTTATTTTGTTAGAGCCGGTTGCTTTTATATGTGAGTTCCATACATATTTATTATTTAGGGTTAGGCCTAAGATTTTTAGGCTGGAGACGGAGGGAATGGCGGTGTTGTTGGGCGATATGGTGCAAATGCAATTATTACAGAGGGACGGACGGACGGACAGACGGACGGACAGGGCTCAATCAACTTATTTTTTCTGCTGATCAAGAAAATATATACTTTGTGGGGTCTGAATTCCCATTTTCAATGGGTTCAGGGTATAAAAATACTAATGAAAATAAATAATAACAAGTAAGAACGTTGCAGTTAGGCGAAACTAACTGCGATATACTCTGTTCCCATAGGTGCATTTTATTTATTCATTAAACATTTAATTAACGAAATATTTCGGCAATTAGCAAACGTACATGGCAAGCAACAAACGTTTTTCCTATACATATGTACATACATACAGATTTTCACATGTACACACTATACGAGTATACACACAATTTTCTATGTATGCATACAAAAGTTTGGAGGCCAGAATATTCTAAGAATTGTGACTGAATTGGGAATTTTTCGATCGTTACTTTAGTTTTGTCAAAAGGCGCTCTAGCAATTTCTTATTTGGTTTTAGTTTACAAAGCCCAGGTCAAGGCAGTGGCGCTGGTGGTAAGCGGGTTGCAAGTTATACTTAGGTGGTGCGTGGGTTCGAATCCCGCAGAAAACTTTTTTTCAAAAATTATTTATTTTTTTTTTTTTATATTTGTATATTTATTATAAAATACTTGCTGCCAATTGATAATCATTTATAAACATAATCATATGAATTGTGCATTTAAGTAAAAACTAAAACTGCTTTATGCTTTCCGATTTGCGACGCTGTGTGGCAGCCAGTTTTTCTATGCATGCATATATGTATGTATGTATGTGTACGTGTATACACATCCAAGTGTGTATACATATTGCAAGAAGTGCGATTGTATTGTTTTGTTTCGTCACAAGCTGCTGATCAGCTAGTCAGCTGATCAGCTGTGAATTTATTTAGGTTTAGCTAACGATTACATGTTGTTTTCAAAAGACCTAGGTTCGAATCCCGCTGGAAACTTTTTATTTATTAATCAAAAACTTATAAATTTTATTTTTTAAATTCATTAATATTATTATATTTATGTTAAAATGCTTCTGTCATCTTAGCAATTGCTACTAAGCTATTATATGCATGAATTATGCAGTTGGCCACAACAAACTTCTTTACCGATTTGCCACGCCCCCAGTGGGCGTAGACGCATAATTTTTTGCCATTTCTTAGAAAGGGCCGAGGCTAACATGACTGCTTGCTTACATTCCAAAAATGCAAAAATTACAGGGTATTTTCGATATGCCACGCCCCCAAAGGGGCTGAAAATGATTTTTGGGGCATCGATAGAGGAGAACATTAGTAACTCAACCATCCAATTTTCAAGCTTCTAGCTCTAAAACTGTAGGAGATATAAACTTTTGCGGTTTGCCACGCCCCCTGTGGGCGTAGATATATCTACCATAGCTTATTAGTCTTGGGTTGTCAACCCGAGTATACATGCAAAATTTCTGTCTGTAGTGTCAATAGTGTTCAAAATATAGCACAATTTGAAAAATCACTATATATTCAGGTCCGGATTTGCCACGCCCCCAATGGGCGTAGACATAAAACTTTTTGATCGATCTTCTTAGAATCATAACATTAACTCACATTCAGCGTTCTAGCTTTAACGGTGTAGAAGATACGTATTTCTCGATTTGCCTCGCCCCCAATGGGCGTAGATATATCCGTCATAGCTTTTTGAACTTGGGTTGTCACCCCGAGTATACATTTCAAATTGCAACTCTCTAGCTCATCATCTAGTATGATAACTTGACTATGGGCGGAAGAGTTTTCCGATTTGCCACGCCCCTAGTGGGCGGATCGGGAAAATTTTAACACTTTATAATTCGGCAACATATATGAGTATATGTTTAAAATTTCAAGTCTCTAGCTCTAATAGCGCCGAAAAATATTGCGTTCATACGGACAGACGGACAGCACGACGGACATTGCACAAACTTAATATACTCTTTTTCCCTTTTTAAGGGAACATAGTATAAAAATTAATAAGTTTTCGATTAATAAACAAGAAGTTTCCAGCGGCAATTGAACCCAGGTCATATTAAAATAACATGTAATCGTTAGTTAAACCTAAATAAGTTCACTGCTACATGCATAACTCATGCATAATTTCATCCCTTAAATCTAGTGTCCATAGTGCTGAGTTTGTAAGTCTCAGCATTGGACTATTGCTTATATTAGTCTATAGTTGAGTTTGTAAAGCTCAGCGTTCGTTAATTATATGTATATTATCTTACCGCTTAGGGATAGGGTCAGGGTTATCTGCCTATACAATATATAGTCCACACATGTGGCGTAGGATATATGTATGTATATGCTTATATTTTGTATATTATATATGTTCATGCCTGAACAATTTCGTTTATTAAATGCAATTTATTCGTTTATAAAATGCACCTACGGGAACAGAGTATCTCGCACTTAGTTGCACCTAACTGCAAAGTTTTTACTTGGTTTACCCTGAACCCATTGAAGATGGGAAATCGGGGTATAATGAAGACGAGAAAAGTTGATACAGCCATGTTTGTCTGTCTGTCTGTCCGTATGTTTGAACGCGTCGATTTCCGAAGACATAAGAGCTAGAAACTTCATTCTTTTTTTGTTAGGTTCGTATATTTCACGCGCAGTACTAGTTTGCTTTAACTTTTATATTTCCAGAGTTATCGAAACTCTTATCGAGAATCAGTTATAGAATTATATCTCGTTCATCTTTAGAGTCAGAGCACTAACCATACAACATGAAGACCGGACATGTAGAGCAAACTTTATCCACACCCAAATATGTGCTAACGCAACTTCGTATATATTCGGCTTTGGCTATACTGGCTCGGTGTAAAATATGATACATCGAATTCATTGCGTTGCAAGCGCTCAACTGGCATGGTCATATTTTCATTTGATTGACGATTGTCTGCAAACTTTATCCACACCAAAATATGTGCTAACGCAACATCGTATATATTCGGCTTTGGCTCTACTGGCTCGGGTAGTTAAAATATTATACATCGAATTCATTGCGCTGCAAGCGCTAAACTGACATGGTCATATTTTCGTTTGACTGACGATTGTCCGGCTAGAACCAGAATTATTAACCAAATAGGTTCTCGCAGCAAAGCCCACGTGAGAGAGCAAGCGAGACAGAGAGACCCCAAGACGCCCGCAATGCGCGCTCTCATACATGCCTAAAAGCGTATATCAACATGTAGCTGTGTGCGTATGTGTGCATGTATATTTTGTTATACTTGCAGAAACGAATCGAATAATTCTTGGAATAATATTCGTGTGAAGAAGGGTTTAGGGTATCTCGTAGTCGAGCCGTCTCGGCTAGAGCTTTCTTACTTGTTTAACGAAAATCTGCTTTAAAAATACAGCGAAATAATCAAACATACAAGAATCAAATGACGCTCTTAGAAATACATACATATATGTACATACATATATGTACAATGTATATACATACATATTAGTCGGGCAGAAAAATAAAATAGACTAGTATTAAACAGCTCTAAAGGCAGACCGGCAAAGCTTTCTCGGCGGGATTGGTAAAATATTCTAAAGACCGTGGAAAACAATCCCCAAACAAGCCTCAGAAAGTTGGTCACTGGTATTCCAATAAGACAGTATGCCCTGAGACTGTAAGAAAAGTACTTAATTTCCACAGATATTGAAAAACGCTTGACCTTCGCTAGACCTAATGCTAACAATCCTCTTGACTATTTGAATAATGTAATGTTTTGCGATGAGACGAAGATGAAAAAAGAGTGGCCAAACGAAGCCCAACCTCAAAAGTTGACTTGATTCGTTGCATAAACGAGGAGTGGCACAAAATATCCCAATACTAGACATAAATGCCTTAACAATGTCGATGTCGCAAAGCCATGGCATGCCAAATAATAGCCAATTCCCTATTGATCTTCAAAAGATCACAATATTAATTTTTTCATTTTGCAACGAATTAGTAGACAATATTTCCTGTATTTTCATACACTGAGCCCATTAAAAATGGGAAATCACCCTCACCCTGTGCTTCTGTTTTGTCCTCTGCGCCTAACTCTCTTGATCTTATACCAGTGGTTTCTGAATCTTCTGTTTCCCCTGTCGTTGCTGCTATTGAAACTCAAGTCCCTGTTCAAAAATTGGACTCTTCCCCAATTATTGCTCAATCTAAGAGTGACAATAAGTCGGTCACTCCGGGCATTACCTTATCTGTCGTCTCTCCTCGAAAGCAAGTTTTCTTATCTAGGCTTTCATCGGATACGACATGTGAGGCAGTATCTGCTTTTATTTCAAGCAAGATTTCGGCCAATGTCTTTATATCGAAGTTTAGTTTTGCGACTCCACGAGAGATTGCTTCGTTCAAGATCAATGTGCCGCTTGAGTATTTCACAACAATATGTGATCCCAAATTCTGGCCACCTCATGTAGTTTTCCATGAATTTTAACCTAAAAATCGAAACAAATCTCATCCTATTTCCCTGAATTTACCTTCGGTGCAATCAACATCAAGTATTACACCAAAAAACTAAATATGTTTCATTCTTCTTGTCAGCTTTCACTCATTTACCAAAATGTACGTGGCTTGAAATCTAAACTTAAAAGTCTATACTTGCATAGTTTTAGTGTTCAACATGATATTATTGCCTTCACTGAAACATGGTTAAGTCATAACATTTATAATAGTGAGATTCTTTCAAGTAATTTCACTATTTATAGACTTGATCGTTCGATTCGTAAAGGTGGTGGGTGTTAATTGCTGTTAAATGCAGTATCCACTCCGAATTATTTACCTTTTCCTATCTTCATGATGTAGAGATTATAGGGGTTAAATTAATGCCCCCATCGTGCTCTTTGTTTATTACATATTCTTATATCTCTCCCGCTTCTGAAATGCAGGTTTATGCTCAACATATAACCTGTATTAAAGAAATTTATGAACATGTAACTGATAGAGACTTTCTTCTTGTGTTGGGTGATTTCAATATTCCTAACACTTCTTGGTCCTCAACTTGTAATGCAAATTATTTTATTCCGACAATTGATCACTATCTTTTTGATGAATTGTTTAATCTTTCTATGTTTCAGATGAACTCCATTTCTAACCATCTGAATCGCACGCTTGATCTTGTGTTCATTAATCATGACTCCATCATTAATGTCGTGAGATCAACTCCTTTCTGCTTACCAGAGGATTTGCATCACCCCACTTTAGAGGTTTTATTATCTATTGATAATCCTCTAAGTTAAAGATGAATAAGTTCATCTTTGCCTTCTAATTTAAGCCGCTGTTATCGTAAATGCAATTTTGTTTTGCTTAATGAATTAATTAATTCAACTGACTGGTCTCTTCTTTATGAGTCGGTTGATATTAATTTGGCAGTATCGATTTTATATACTACCTTAAACTCTATTCTGGATGTGTGCGTCCCTCTCTGTCGCATATTGCCCAGTTCAAATAAACCGCCATGGTTTACTAAGACTCTTTCGAATTTAAAAAACATTAAAACTAAATGTTTTAAAAATTTTAAAAGGTCTGGTTCAAGTGTTGACTGGTCTAAATATTCCATTGCCAAGTCAAACTTCAGTCTTTTAAATTCTCGGTGCTATGAGAATTACCTTGTACGTTGCAAACGACAGTTTGCTCGAGATCCTAAACAATTTTACTCATTTGTAAACTTGAAGCGTAAATCTTCAGGTTTGCCGTCCTCATTTGTCCTTGGTGCTAAAAAAAAACTTGTACTGTCAGGATTCCTCTGATCTTTTTGCAGATTTTTTTCAATCTACTTACTCTTCTGTAGATCTATATAGTGATTCGTATCCATATTCACTTCCTGATTATGGTTCTATTTATGCTCCTAATGTTACCGCAGACTCTCTAGCTACAGCCATTAAGACTCTGAAGTCATCTTTTTCCCCTGGTGCTGACAATATCCCAAGTTGTATCATTAAAGAGTGCAGTGTTTCTCTTCAATCACCATTGCTACAACTGTTTAATTTATTTTTGGAAACTTCTGTGTTCCTTCCAATATGGAGAGAGTCTTTCATCATTCCTCTATATAAAAATGGTGGAAGATCTGATATTTCCAATTACAGAGGTATTGCGAAATTATCTGCTATTCCGAAGCTATTTGAAAAAATTATAACATCATCCTTGCAACATTTCTGCAAATCGATTATTCAACCATCCCAACATGGTTTTATTCAGAATCGATCAACATCCTCGAATTTACTCGAATTCACTTCACTTGTCAATGATAGTTTTTTCTAAAAAAATGCAAATTGATGTTATTTATACTGATTTCAGTAAAGCATTTGACACAGTTAATCATCAGATATTAATTCTGAATCTTGAACGCTTAAGATTTTCTCCTAAACTTGTGTCCTGGGTTTCATCTTATTTGAACGGTAGAACCCAAAGAGTCTTGTTGTAGAACAGCTACTTCTAAATTTATCTATGTTTCGTCTGGTGTTCCTCAAGGTAGCCATTTAGGACCATTACTCTTTTCGCTTTTTATAAATGACCTTCCTAGTTGCATCTCTTATTCTACCATATTTATTTATGCGGATGATATAAAACTTTCCCTTCCATACTCCAGTGCAAATGGACATCTACAACTTCAAGATGACCTTAATGCATTTCAATCTTGGTGTGTGGTGAATCAGTTGCACCTAAATTGCTCAAAGTGTATGACCATGACTTTTAGTCGTTCCGTTCCTCATATTGTTGACTATAAAATTAGTAACATTTCCTTACAACGCATCTTTACAGTCACAGATCTTGGTGTTCTCTTTGACTGTAAACTTAATTTCAATCTTCATATTTCTACCATAATAAATGAAGCCAAAAGCGTGCTTGGCTTTATTAAACGTTGGTCTAAAGAATTTAAAGATCCTTTTATTACCAAACAATTATTTATTTCCCTTGTACGTCCTATCTTAGAGTATTGCTCTGTTGTCTGGTCTCTGCAACATAAACTGTATCAAGATCGTATCGAATCTGTCCAAAAACAGTTTCTTCTTTTTGCCCTAAGGGATTTAATTGGGACAGTAATTTACGATTACCGTCTTACCATAGTAGGCTTCAGCTCATTGATCTTCCATCGTTAGTGAATCGCAGAACAATTTTAAGAATTGATTTTTTGCACAAAGTAATTAACGATAATATTGATTCGTCCTTTTTGTTGATGCGTCTTAATTTCTCGGTTCCGTCCCTAACAACTAGACATTATCGTCCGCTTCATTTACCTATATGCACTACGGATTATTCTTTGCATAGTGCGTTTTATGTTCTGTGTGTTAATTTTAATAAATATTATCACGTATTTTCCTTAGAGCTCTCTCTTCCTAAAATTAAATCGTTGCTTTTGGCACACCTTAGGGAGATCACTCGCAATGCACAGGCATAAGCTACATTGTTGCTTGCAGTGATTTCTCAATCCTATTAAATATTCTATATTATAGCTCTTCATATAATCTATCTTTCAATATTGTTAATATCTTCCTTGTTTCATTACCTATTTTTATTTTATTTATTTTTATTTTAATTATACCCTGAACCCATTGAAAATGGGAAATCAGGGTATAATGGTTTTGTTAAAAGTATGTAACAGGCAGAAGGAGGCGTGGCAGACCCCATAAAGTATATATATTCTTGATCAGGGTGACGAGAAAAGTTGATATAGCCATGTCCGTCTGTCTGTCCGTCCGTCTGTCCGTCTATCCGTCTGTCCGTATGTTTGAACGCGTCGATTTCCAAAGATACAAAAACTAGAGAGTTCATTCTTTTTGTGTTAGGTCCGTATATTGCACGCGCAGTACGAGTTTGTTTCAGAAATTCGATAACTTGTATATTTGCTAGGTTATCGATAACTGAAATTATCGGGAACCAGTTATAAAATTCTAGCTAATTCATCTGTAGAGTTAGAGTCTCCGAGTCTTCTGCATATATATAGATACTAATTTAATACAATTTTGGTTTTTGTCAGATTTTGGATTCCGGTACCCAATTCGCCCCAATTCACCACCCCAAAATGTGTAAAAAATGCATTTCAAATACTAGAGACATACAGCTTGGTTTGGCATATAGATATGAATATCATAATCTTAATCTGAACATATCAATATGATTGTCCATCTAGAAACAGAATTATTAGTCTATAAAGTTTTCTCATCAAAACCCATGTGGCGCAGCAAGCAAGGCAGCGACACAGAAAGACGCTTTGCGGGCGCACATATGTACAAGCGTAGATCAGCGTGTGGCTGCAATCGTACATACATACATACATACATATGTATGTATGTATATGTGCATGTAAAGCTAATTGTAAAAGAGTTATGATTTCTAAAAAAACCTAAAATGTTAAATAGAATATGTAGATCATATGCTGAAACTCTCATTACATTCCATTATATATTTTAAAAATTTTAAAACAATTAAAATAACAATGGAAATGCAAGCAACATTGAGCAATGCAAATCAATTTTCGTATGCGTGTGCACATATACACACAAAAAATCTTGGGCCGTTTTCTATGTTGCTATGCGTGTATATTCTAAGAAACACAATTGTTTTTGAATTGCGTTAGAATTGTCTTTGAATTGTATTTGTATTTTCAGCCACTGCTTTAGTTTTTTTCGTATATGGCGAATTTGATTCGTTTTCGCTACTCTGCCGTTCAAGTGAGCCGTGGTGTAGATGGTTAGGCAGAAGCAACAAATATTGGGGTGTCGCAGGTTCTAGTCTCGCCTGAGCAATTCATAATTTCTTATTTTTAATTTTTTTTTTTATTATTTTTTTCTTTTTTATTATTATTTATTCTTTTGTATTTCATACCTTTGAAAGTCAGTTGGTAGTTTAACTAATTGTGAATAAGGGCAAGTAATGAGCAAAAAAAGTCTGCCCAAATAACAAAAGCACGTGACATCTGTGTAAGAGTTTTCCTATATGTATGCACACATATACATACATTCAAAACTAGCCTAGCATGGTCTAAGAATTTAAACTTGATAGATGGCGCTTTAGCAGTGAACTTATTTATTATGGCTATTACAGCTTCGAGTGGCATTGATATATTTCTTTTACAATTATGAAGTGTCTGTGTTAATTAAGGTGATGCGTGTTAATCGAGGAACGTCTATTTGTTGGGTCTATTTTTAATGATATTTAATAATAGAACATTTTTCGCTTTTCAACTAATATAAGCGCCATCTATTATTAGTTTTTTGGCAATGCATACACACATATGTATGTATGTATATATACATGTCCATATGTACATTTTGAACGTTACACGCATACATTCTTATCTACATATACTTTCTGATTTATCCATATGGGTAATTCTCCAGAAAAGTCAACTTTTTGTCACGTTCGACACTTTGGTTTGTTGTAATTATCTTGAAAGTGGATTAATTAGAGAGAGTCTCAGTGAGAGTTATCAGACGTTTTATTTTTGCTCTGCAAATTTTTCTTATTTTGTCTTATTAAATTGATTTTATTAAAGTTTCACACAATCGCGGTGTTAATTATTGCAAGTGTTGTCATATTCCTGTGCAAGGTTTGATCCGTGATATATTGTGCATTTGGTAAATTGCTTTTTAATTTTGAAGCTTGGTGCAGCTGTTGTCTTGTTTTACTAACATTATTTTGCATTTTGCTTTAGTGCTTCTATTCTCTTTTGGCGCTCTCCCTACATTACTCTCAAAACGTTTGTTAGTGTGAGTGCTTGTAATTTTGATCTTGCTTACTAGTATTGTTGTTTTTTCCCTCTCTTAATTTCGTGCTGTGCAAGTTTACTCTCTCGGTGTACTTGCTCTCTAACGGCTGTTTTTGTCGTTGCACTTGCTCTCTCAATATATTAACATTCTCTCTGTTTTTATTTTTGTTTTTATTTTCCGTTTTTTTTTTCTGCACATTTGCATTTCATCCCAGTTGCCAATATGAGTTGTTGCAAAAAATCATGCACATTCAGGCTGGCAAGTGATGCTGCCCAAGCGCAATTTATAAATTGCTGGTTGTGCGAAAATATGATGCATACTAAGTGTGCAGGTCTTACTGGGCGTGATTATGACAAAATCATGTCCACTGCCAAAATAGGTATTGGTGGCATACGCTGGTCTTGTCCAACTTGCTTGGAAAAACAATTTGACTTTTCCAAGATGTATAATGCGGTGAGGGTTCAATTTTATAAATTGAGTAATGTTTCTAAGCAATTATCAAGTGACTTGTTAGCTGCTGAAGAAATATTGAACAAGTATAATTTTGACAGCTCTCAATCTCAATCTGAGATTCCCTCGTTGTTAGTACCTCCTCCTGTACTAACATTATCCCCCAACTCCCTTGCCCCTCCGTCACCTTGTGTCTCTGTTTTGTCTACATCTCCTAAATCGCTTCGTGTTCCATCGCCCTGCCCTGTGGCTACGTCCGTATCGGATGAAGTTGCTATTGAATCTCTTGTCCCTGATCAAAAATTGGTTTCTCCTCCAATTGTTGTTCAAACAGAGAATACCAAAGTCGTTATTCAACACTATGGCAAGCACACACGTGTTCAGAGGAAACAAACTTTAATTGAAGTAGTTTGAGTGATTTGAACACAAACAATTAATCAAACCATATAGCGGTGGTGTACTGATATTACAGTGTCTCGGCCAAGACACGGTGACCGTGAAAAAGAAAAATTAGACAGAAATCTTGGTGATTCAAAAACATTTGCGAAGTGGGGTTCCGGCCGGCCGCCACAATTAAATCAGCTGACTGTCCCAGCTGCACTAAACAGTTGAGCAATTACAAGAACGCTCAAACTAACTGGTGCATGTCCACGATAACAGTTGGTGTAGTATACTTTTAGGGCTATACGAAATTAACACCATAAAACAACATAAAAAAAAACAATTATAACAATGGATGAGAATATTACCTCAGACTCTCGGCTTAGTAATAAGTCAATTGATCATGAGAAAATGCTCCTAATAGCAGGAAAACTACCCTCAGCGATTCGGTCTGAGTGTCGCTCAGAAATCCAGCGATCATCGCACACCACTAACCAAAGCAACTGCACAACAACAACAACAGTAACATTTACCAGTACCTCCAGCATCACTAATTATACAATGGCAACGACTACAATAAGTAGTACCTGCCCTACAATAAGTACAAATAACCCTATAGCAAACAATTCTAGCGCTGTCGAAAGATTGTTGAACGCACAAAATCGGCGGTCAAGTAAAAGGAAAAATGACAAGCCTATGTCACCTAATTCCAAGTCCAAACGAAAGAGTGATGCTCAAACTCTGCATGATCTCCCAACTACAAGCCGACAAGCAAATTCCAACAATAGATTTTCCACTCTCGACATGGACATCTCTAGCGATGAAGAGGAAGAGGAAGATACTATGCTTGCAGATACAGTCGTACACAATAATAACACAAATGAACATCATCACACACTAAATACTCAGCCAGAAGTATCCCCCAGTGATAAGCAGGATAAGAGACCTACAAAACCACCTCAAATTGTTCTCAATATAAGCAACTTAAATGACCTTTTTGAGCTTATAAGTGAAGTGACAAACCTGAATAACATTATTGTCAAAACTAATCAAGGAGAAACGGTAAGAGTCTTCCCTAACGATAGTGACACCTACAGAGCTATTGTGGATCGATTGGAAGAAACTGGAATAGAATTCCACACATATCAAATGCAGTCAGAAAAGCCGCACAGAGTAGTTGTAAGAGATCTACACCACAGTACTCTAAATAAAGATATCATTGCCGATTTTAAAAGGCTGGGATACGAAGTTCTTCATATCCATAATCCAAAATCAAGGACAAATAAAGACGAAAAACTTAATATTTTTTTCATTAATATTAAGCCTTGTAAAAATATTAATGACATTTACCAAGTTAAGACTCTTTGGCGCCAAAAAATCAGAATCGAAAGAATGCGAAAAACTAGTGAAATTGCACAATGTCGTCGATGCCAGGATTATGGACACACTGCCAAATACTGCCGCTGACAGCCCAATTGTGCCCGGTGTGGGGAAAACCATCAAACAATACAATGCATTCGTCCTCCAGATGCTCAGCCGAAATGCATACACTGCTCTGGCAGCCACATGGCCAGCTATAAAGGATGCGAATGGTATCAAGAATTTCTTCGCCGATCTATGGGACCTACTAGGAGGGAAAATAATTCAAATAGACCAAGACACGTGCCTTCGAATGCACAGAATCACGCTTTCTCTACCACACTGGCTACAGCGCATCAGCAATTTCCTATCTTGAGATCTGAACGTAAACAAAAGGTTATCAGACAGACAACACATCAACAGCCGCAACTAACTCAACATCAGCCATCGTTAGGCATCGGAAGCAATACAGAAGTCTCTTATGCTGCAATAGCAAAAAGAAATGCTTTAACAACACATCAAATTCCTCAGCAACAAGGTCTGCAACATAGCCCTTATGAATTCCAGGCAGTATTGCAACAACAGCAGGAACAGTTTCAGCAGTGGCAACAGCAGCTCTATCAACAACAACAACAGCAGTTTCTTGTGTGGTTGCAGCAGCAGCAACAAGAACAGCAGCAACATAACAGGCAAGTAAACCAACGTATTGAAAAGCTTGAGAGAATAGTACTTGATTTGACAAACATGATTAAGGATTGGGCTGGAGATAGACCAAATCTTCAGTTTGAAGCTAACGTTGCAGGTTCGCAATGAATCCACTAAAGGTTCTTATCTGGAATGCTAACGGCATTTTACCAAAAGCAAAAGAAGTTGAGCTCTTCGTACACAACAACAGCGTCGATATTCTTCTTCTGACGGAGATCAGGATGAAGCGTGGAGAGACTATAAAAATATATGGGTATGCATGCTACCCAGCCTTCAGACCATCACGTAATAATAACAGCGTTGGCGGAGCGGCGGTATTGGTGAGGACCACTCTTCGCCACTTCCCTCAAAGAGTTATTGAGACTCGTAACATACAAATGGCATCAGTAAAAGTAGCTACGGCCCGGGGAGATGTGGAGTTCAGCGCCATATACTGCCCTCCAAGAGTCAGGATTGAGGAAATCCACTTCATCAACACACTCCGCGCATGCGGTCAAAGGTATTTAATTGGTGGTGACTGGAATGCCCGTCATTGGTTGTGGGGTGACACCTACAACTCACCTAGGGGACGCGAGCTAGCAGAAGCCATCTCAGTTACTGGCTCTAGGATCCTTGCTACTGGATCACCAACGAGGTACCCATATGTGCCTCACCACACACCCTCTTGTATAGACTTTGCCTTGTACCATGGAATAGCGGATTCTCGAGCAACCATAACCCAGAGCTGGGATCTAGACTCTGATCATCTGGCCCTTGTAATTAGTATTGACACAGAAGGCATAATTGCTAACACACGCCGTCCTCTAATCAACAAGCACACGGACCTGCTTGTTTTTAGGCAACACTTGGAGAGCTCAATTCAGCTGAACACCACGCTAAGCTCTGGTGAAGACATTGAGATGGCTGTCGATAGCTTCACTGACAGCATTTATTCGGCTGCTGCTGCCTCAACACCTTCTGAAACCCAGATAGGAACCACCTATGGAATTCGACTAACAAGAGAAGCCAGGGAGCTTCTGACCCAGAAAAGAAGGCTCCGAAGACGCGCAATCAGATCGCAGGACCCATGGGACCGAATATTATGGAACCGGGCAGCTAGGCAACTTCGAAATGTATTAAAGGAACTTAGAAGTAACTTCTTTGAGCAGAGACTGGCTTCCTATGATTATACAGTTGATGCTGGGTACTCGCTATGGAAGTGTACTAAGTCACTTAAGAGTCAACCGTTCAGACAGGTACCAATCCGATGTCCTAGCGGTGACCTCGCCAAGAACGAAGAAGAACAAGCTAACTCGTTTGCGAATCATTTAGAGACTAGGTTTAATCATTACGAATTTGCCACTGATGACCAGATCCAAGAAACTACTGATAGTCTGCAGATACCTCTTCAAATGTCCTTACCTATTAAGGCAGTTAGGGCTGAGGAAATTGCTGAAGTCATAAAGTCCATGCCGATGAAGAAAGCACCTGGTTATGACAGAGTGTGCAATGCAACTCTAAAAGCCCTACCTACTCGGGCGATCATCTATATGGCTCTAATATTCAATGCTATACTGAGGGTGCAGTTCTTCCCTAAACAGTGGAAAATGGCAACTATAATAATGATCCACAAGCCTGGAAAACCAGAGGATGACCCTGAGTCGTACCGGCCAATAAGTCTCTTGTCGTCATTGTCAAAAGTATGGGAGAAACTTATAGCCAATCGACTTGGATGTATAATCAGGGAATGTCGCATATTACCGGAACACCAATTTGGCTTTCGGGAGGGACATGGAACGGTGGAGCAGGTTCACAGACTAGCGAAACACATTCTACAGGCATTTGACGATCTGGAATACTGCAATGCGGTATTTGTTGACATGCAGCAGGCATTCGATAGAGTCTGGCATATGGGGCTTCTCTGCAAAATTAAACAGCTCTTCCCAGCACCATATTTCGGGGTCTTACGATCGTACCTGGAAGACAGAAAATTTATGGTTAGAGTCAGGAGCATTTACTCGACTCCTTGCCAGATGAGAGCTGGAGTTCCACAGGGTAGCGTATTAGGGCCGCTGCTTTACTCAATATACACTGCAGATTTACCTTCCCCTAGCGAAGACCACATGGAGACTCCCAGCAAAGCTCTACTTGCTACATACGCAGACGACATCGCAGTGCTTTACAACTCCAAATGTCGCATCGAAGCTGCTATTGGAGTTGAAAACTACCTAAAGGCACTGGCTGATTGGTGCAAAAGGTGGAACTTAAAAATAAATCCACGGAAGACCACCAACCCATGTTTTACACTAAAAACACTCATCAACCACACTCCGCCTATACAAATAGACGGAGTAATATTGGACCAACCATCACAGGCAAAGTACCTTGGCATCACTCTGGACAAGCGTTTAACATTTGGTCCTCACATTAAAGCTGGTGGCTGATCAACAGAAGAAGCCCCATGTCACTAAGAGTGAAGAGAGCAGTCTACGTCCACTGTGTGGCTCCGATTTGGCTCTATGGTGTGCAGATTTGGGGTATAGCTGCAAAAAGCAACTATAAGCGCATACAGGTACTTCAGAACCGAGCTATGCGGCAAATCACGAACTGCCCCTGGTATGTACGCGGCTCTACCCTGCACCATGATCTAAATCTACATACAGTAGAAGAACAGATCGCAAGACACACGAGCAGATATAGTGACAGACTGGTCAGGCACCGCAGCAGACTAGCGAGACAACTGCCCCCTATGAGACCACTAAGGCGACTAAAACGCTTGGGATTCGCCAAAAATATTAATTAATAAACACTAGTATAATTAAATTAAAAATTATTTAAATAGTTATAAGTCCTTCTGTATAAAACAAAAGGTTAGGTTATTATTTTAGTATATAAATGTGCTGTTAAGATACTACAATTGTAATGTATGGGTTCAACACTTAAATAAATAAAATAAAAAAAAAAAAAAAAAAAAAAAAGAGAATACCAATACGTCAACTAATTCTTCAAATACTGTCCCAACTTTATGTGTTGTCGCTCCTCGAAAGCAAGTTTTTTGTCTAGGCTTTCGTCGGACACAACATGTGAAGCTATATCTGCATTTATTTCTTCTAAAGTTTCTACGAATGTTTCTATAACGAAGTTTAATTTTTCGACTCCCCGTGAAATTTCTTCGTTTAAGATAAATGTACCGGTTGAATATTTTTCAACTATATGTGACACTAAATTTTGGCCACCACATATAGTTGTACATGAATTTAACCCGAAGAATCGGAACAGATCAGCACCTGTCTCGCTTAAAACTCCTTCGGTTCAATCTTCAACGAAAATTGATCCTCGGATGTCCCTGATATATCAAAATGTACGGGGCATAAACTCCAAGCTTAATACTATATTTTTTAATAGTTTCAGTTTGGTATATGACATCATTGTTTTAACTGAAACGTGGTTAACTCAGAGTGTTCATAATAGTGAAATTATGTCAAGTAATTTCATTATTTATAGACTTGATCGCTTAAATCGTAGAGGAGGTGGAGTTTTTATTGCTGTTAAGTCCAGTATCCTCTCTGAACAGTTCTCATTTTCTTTTCTTCATGATGTGGAGATTATATGTGTTAAAATTACTCTCCCATCGTGTTCATTATTTATAACATGCTCATATATCCCACCTTCTTCTGATATACAAGTTTATGCCCAACACATAACTTGTATCAAAGAAATTTATGGTCATGCCAATGATAATGATTTGTTTCTTGTGTTAGGCGACTTTAATATTCCAAAAACTTCTTGGTCCTTTTCTGGTAATGTAAATTACCTTATTCCGACAATTGATCACTATCTTTTTGATGAATTGTTTAACCTTTCTTTGTTTCAAATGAACTCTATTTCCAATCATCTGAATCGGTCGCTTGATCTTGTATTCATAAATGATGATTCCATCATAAATGTATTGAGATCAACCCCTTTTTGTTTACCTGAGGATAGTTATCATCCAACTTTAGAGATTTCATTGTCTATTAATTATCCCTCAACTGTATCACAATTACCTTCAAATCGAAGACGATGCTATCGTAAATGTGATTTTGTTTTGCTAAACGAACTGATTAGTTCAGCTGACTGGTCCCAGTTATATGAGTCGGTTGATATTAATGAGGCAGTATCACTTTTTTACTCAACTTTAGACACTATTCTTGATGTATGTGTACCACTATGTAGTATTTCGCCGGTTTCGAATAAGCCGCCCTGGTTTTCAAAGACTCTTTTAAATTTAAGAAATATTAAATCAAGGTATTTTAAGAAATATAAAAGGTCTTGTTTGGCTGTTGACTGGGTGAAATATTCTATAGCCAAGTCAAATTTTAATCTCTTAAATTCTCGCTGTTATGAGAATTATCTTATTCGCGTTAAGCGCCAATTTACTAGTGATCCTAAGCAATTTTACACTTTTGTAAATTCGAAGCGTAAATCTTCTGGTTTGCCAACCTCCTTTTGCTTTGGTACGGAAAAATCTTGTGAAGATCAGGTCTCTTCTGATCTATTTGCAAAATTCTTCCAATCAACTTATTCTTCCGTTGACTGCGTCAATAATTCATACCCATTTTCCTTCTCTGAAACTTTTTCAATTGATGTTCCATGGGTGTCTGTAGATTCATTGGCTGCAGCTATTAGGACATTGAAATCATCCTTTTCTCCAGGAGCTGATAATATTCCAAGTTGTGTGATTAAAGAGTGTAGTGCTTCTCTTTTGTCACCATTACTAAAGTTGTTTAACTTATCCTTGGATACTTCGGTTTTTCCTTCATGTTGGAAAGAATCTTTTATTATTCCGTTACATAAAAAAGGCGGAAAATCTGATATTTCCAATTATAGAGGTATTGCGAAACTTTCTGTAATTCCGAAGTTATTTGAAACAAGTAAGAACGTTGCAGTTAGGCGCAACTAACAGCGATATACTTTGTTCCCATAGGTGCATCTTATTTATTTAATAAACATTTAATTAACGAAATATTTCGGCAATTAGAAAACGTACATGGCAAGCAACAACGTTTTTCCTACACATACCTACAAATTTACACATGTACACACTATACGAGTATACACGCAATTTTCTATGTATGCATACAAAAGTTTGCATGCCAGAATATTCTAAGAATTGTGACTGAATTGGGAATTTTTCGATCGTTACTTTAGTTTTGTCAGAGAAGCTCTAGCAATCTTATTTGGTTTTAGTTAACACAGCCCATATTAGGTCAGTGGCGCTGATGGTAAGCGCTATGCAAGCTATACTTGTGTGCGTGGGTTCGACTCCCGCAACGAACTTTTTCTTTTTTCAAAAATTATTATTTTTTAATTTTTTTATATTTGTATATTTTTTATAAAATGCTTGCTGCCAATTGATAATAATTTATAAACATACGCATATGAATTGTGCATTTAAGCTAAAACTAAAACAACTTTTCCGATTTGCCACGCTGCTTGCTTGGCAAGCAGTTTTTCTATGCATGCATATATGTATGTATGTATATACACAGATGTTTGTATTTGTGTATACACATCCAAGTGTGTATACATATTGCAAGAAGTGCGATTGTGTTGTTTTGTTACGTCACAAGCTGCTGATCAGCTGACCAGCTGACCAGCTGTGAATTTATTTAGGTTTAGCTAACGATTACATGTTGTTTTCAAAAGACCTAGGTTCGAATCCCGCTGGAAACTTTTAATTTATTAATCGAGAACTTATAAATTTTATTTTTTAAATTCATTAATATTATTATATTTATGTTAAAATGCTTTCTGCCATCATAGCAATTGCTACTAAGCTATTATATGCATGAATTATGCAGTTGGCCACAACAAACTTCTTTGCCGATTTGCCACGCCCCCAGTGGGCGTAGACGCATAAATTTTTGCCAGTTCTTAGAAAGAGCCGAGGCTAACATGCCTGCAAAATTTGGTTGCTTACATTCCAAAAATGCGAAAATTACAGGGTATTTTTCGATATGCCACGCCCCCAAAGAGGCTGAAAAATTATTTTTGGGGCATCGATAGAGGAGAACATTAGTAACTCAACCATCCAATTTTCAAGCGTCTAGCTCTAAAACTGTAGGAGATATAAACTTTTGCGGTTTGCCACGCCCCCTGTGGGCGTAGATATATCCACCATAGCTTATTAGTCTTGGGTTGTCAACCCGAGTATACATGCAAAATTTCAAGTCTCTAGTGTCAATAGTGTTCAAAATATAGCACAATTTGAAAAATCTCTATATATTCAGGTCCGATTTGCCACGCCCCCAATGGGCGTAGACATAAAACTTTTTGATCGATCTTCTTAGAATCATAACATTAACTCACATGCAAAATTTCAGCGTTCTAGCTTTAACGGTGTAGAAGATACGTATTTCCCGATTTGCCACGCCCCCAATGGGCGTAGATATATCCGCCATAGCTTTTTGAACTTGGGTTGTCACCCCGAGTATACATTTCAAATTGCAACTCTCTAGCTCATCATCTAGTATGATAACTTAACTATGGGCGGAAGAGTTTTCCGATTTGCCACGCCCCTAGTGGGCGGATCGGGAAAATTTTAACACTTTATAATTCGGGGACATATATGAGTATATGTTTAAAATTTCAAGTCTCTAGCTCTAATAGCGCCGAAAAATATTGCGTTCATACGGACAGACGGACAGACGGACGGACAGCAAGACGGACATTGCACAAACCCAATATACTTTTTCCCCTTCGGGAACAAAGTATAAAAATAATAACATCGTCATTGCAACACTTTTGTAAATCAATTATTCATCCATCGCAGCATGGGTTTTTTCAAAATCGATCAACCACTACGAATTTATTAGAATTCACTTCCCTAGTTAATGACAGTTTTTCGAATAGAATGCAAACTGATGTTATTTATACGGACTTCAGTAAAGCATTTGACTCAGTTCACTACCATTTGCTAATTTTAAAGCTGGATCGCTTAGGATTTTCCCCTAAACTTTTATTGTGGGTATCATCCTACTTAAAGGGCAGAACTCAGAGAGTTTTGCTGAGAAATTCAATTTCAAAAATGATCTTTGTTACGTCAGGTGTTCCCCAGGGTAGTCATTTAGGACCATTACTCTTTTCCCTTTTTATTAATGACCTTCCTAGTTGTATTTCTCATTCAAATATACTTATGTATGCAGATGATGTAAAACTGTGCTTTTCATATTCTAACTCAATTGAGCATATACATCTTCAAGATGACCTTTATGCATTTCAAGGTTGGTGTGAGGCTAATCAATTACATTTAAATTGTTCCAAATGTATGACAATGACCTTCTGTCGTACTGTTCCCCACTTGCTCGACTATAAAATAAATAATATATCCTTACAACGTATCTTCACTGTCAAAGACCTTGGCGTTCTCTTTGACACTAAACTAAATTTTAACCTGCACATTTCTGCCATCACAAATGAAGCAAAATGTGTTTGTTCTTGGTTTTATTAAACGTTGGTCTAAGGAATTTAATGATCCTTTTGTTACCAAGCACTTATATATTTCACTTGTTCGCCCTATCGTGGAGTATTGTTCTGTTATTTGGTCTCCGCAACATAAACTGTATCAGGATCGCATTGAATCGGTCCAAAAACAGTTTCTACTTTTTGACTTAAGGGATCTAAATTGGAACAGTAATTTACGATTACCGTCTTACCATAGTAGGCTTCAGCTCATTGATCTTCCATCGTTAATGAATCGCAGAACAATTTTAGGAATTGATTTTTTGCACAAAGTAATTAACGGTAATATTGATTCGTCCTTTTTGTTGATGCGTCTTAATTTCTCGGTTCCGTCCCGAACAACTAGATATTATCGTCCGCTTCATTTACCTATATGCACTACGGATTATTCTTTGCATAGTGCGTTTCATGTTCTGTGTGTTAATTTTAATAAATATTATCACGTATTTTACTTAGAGCTCTCTCTTCCTAAAATTAAATCGTTGCTTTTAGAACACCTTATTATGTTGCTATTGTTGCTTGCAGTGATTTCTCAATCCTATTAAATATTCTATATTATAGCTCTTCTTTTAATTTATCTTTCAGTTTTGTTAATATCTTCCTTGTTTCTTTACCTATTTTTATTTTATTTATTTTAATTTTAATTTTAATTTTTAATTTTAAGAATTATTAAATTGTAATTTATATTAATTATATTTAGTCTCTTATAATCTATATGTAATATTTTTCATTTAACACTTTCTTTGCATAGTTTCAATAGTTATCACTGACCATATTTGGCTGTGAATTGGGGCATAGCTGGCCGGACTGGCAAATAAAACACCCCCATCGGGTTGGTGATTCTATTGTAATAATTGTATTTTTTGTAGGCTATTTTGACTCTCGTTTTGTCAATATTTTTTTTTTTAAATAAACTAAATAAACTAACTTTAATACTAATCAAGAGCAATATATTGAACTATTTGTCAAAATTAAGAAGTTCTTTTTTGCCATTTTCAGCACTAAAATTGATGCATTTTCAAGATAATTACAAAAAACCAAACCACAGTACAGATTATTATTTTATTTTATTAAAATTGGGTTCAGGGTATTATCTAGTCGAGCACTCTCGACTAGAGTTTTCTTACTTGTTTTTATTTTTATTTATTTATTTTTTTTTTTAATTTTGAATTTTAAGAATTATTAAATTGTAATTATATAAATTATATTTAATCTCGTATAATCTATATTTAATATTTTCATTTAATACTTTCTTTGCATAGTTTCAATAGTGAATTGGGGCATAGCTGGCCGGACTGGCAAATAAAACACCCCCATCGGGTTGGTGATTCTATTGTAATAATTGTATTTTTTGTAGGCTATTTTGACTCTCGTTTTGTCAATATTTTTTATACCCTGAACCCATTGAAAATGGGAAATCAGGGTATAATGGTTTTGTTAAAAGTATGTAACAGGCAGAAGGAGGCGTGGCAGACCCCATAAAGTATATATATTCTTGATCAGGGTGACGAGAAAAGTTGATATAGCCATGTCCGTCTGTCTGTCCGTCCGTCCGTCTGTCCGTCTGTCCGTATGTTTGAACGCGTCGATTTCCGAAGATACAAAAACTAGAGAGTTCATTCTTTTTGTGTTAGGTCCGTATATTGCACGCGCAGTACGAGTTTGTTTCAGAAATTCGATAACTTGTATATTTGCAAAGTTATCGATAACTGAAATTATCGGGAACCAGTTATAAAATTCTAGCTAATTCATCTTTAGAGTTAGAGTCTCCGAGTCTTCTGCATACATATAGATACTAATTTAATACAATTTTGGTTTTTGTCAGATTTTGGATTCCGGTACCCAATTCGCCCCACCACCCCAAAATGTGTAAAAAATGCATTTCAAATACTAGAGACATACAGCTTGGTTTGGCATATAGATATGAATATCATAATCTTAATCTGAACATATCAATATGATTGTCCATCTAGAAACAGAATTATTAGTCTATAAAGTTTTCTCATCAACACCCATGTGGCGCAGCAAGCAAGGCAGCGACACAGAAAGACGCATTGCGGGCGCACATATGTACATACATACATATGTATGTATGTATGTTTGTTTATGTGTGCAAGCGTAGATCAGCGTGTGGCTGCAATCGTACATACATACATACATACATATGTATGTATGTATTTGTGCATGTAAAGCTAATTGTAAAAGAGTTATGATTTCTAAAAAAACCTAAAATGTTAAATAGAATATGTAGATCATATGCTGAAACTCTCATTACATTCCATTATATATTTTAAAAATTTTAAAACAATTAAAATAACAATGGAAATGCAAGCAACATTGAGCAATGCAAATCAATTTTCGTATGCGTGTGCACATATACACACAAAAAATCTTGGGCCGTTTTCTATGTTGCTATGCGTGTATATTCTAAGAAACACAATTGTTTTTGAATTGCGTTAGAATTGTCTTTGAATTGTATTTGTATTTTCAGCCACTGCTTTAGTTTTTTTCGTATATGGCGAATTTGATTCGTTTTCGCTACTCTGCCGTTCAAGTGAGCCGTGGTGTAGATGGTTAGGCAGAAGCAACAAATATTGGGGTGTCGCAGGTTCTAGTCTCGCCTGAGCAATTCATAATTTCTTATTTTTAATTTTTTTTTTATTATTTTTTTCTTTTTTATTATTATTTATTCTTTTGTATTTCATACCTTTGAAAGTCAGTTGGTAGTTTAACTAATTGTGAATAAGGGCAAGTAATGAGCAAAAAAAGTCTGCCCAAATAACAAAAGCACGTGACATCTGTGTAAGAGTTTTCCTATATGTATGCACACATATACATACATTCAAAACTAGTCTAGCATGGTCTAAGAATTTAAACTTGATAGATGGCGCTTTAGCAGTGAACTTATTTATTATGGCTATTACAGCTTCGAGTGGCATTGATATATTTCTTTTACAATTATGAAGTGTCTGTGTTAATTAAGGTGATGCGTGTTAATCGAGGAACGTCTATTTGTTGGGTCTATTTTTAATGATATTTAATAATATAACATTTTTCGCTTTTCAACTAATATAAGCGCCATCTATTATTAGTTTTTTGGCAATGCATACACACATATGTATGTATGTATATATACATGTCCATATGTACATTTTGAACGTTACACGCATACATTCTTATCTACATATACTTTCTGATTTATCCATATGGGTAATTCTCCAGAAAAGTCAACTTTTTGTCACGTTCGACACTTTGGTTTGTTGTAATTATCTTGAAAGTGGATTAATTAGAGAGAGTCTCAGTGAGAGTTATCAGACGTGTTTTATTTTTGCTCTGCAAATTTTTCTTATTTTGTCTTATTAAATTGATTTTATTAAAGTTTCACACAATCGCGGTGTTAATTATTGCAAGTGTTGTCATATTCCTGTGCAAGGTTTGATCCGTGATATATTGTGCATTTGGTAAATTGCTTTTTAATTTTGAAGCTTGGTGCAGCTGTTGTCTTGTTTTACTAACATTATTTTGCATTTTGCTTTAGTGCTTCTATTCTCTTTTGGCGCTCTCCCTACATTACTCTCAAAACGTTTGTTAGTGTGAGTGCTTGTAATTTTGATCTTGCTTACTATTGTTGTTTTTTCCCTCTCTTAATTTCGTGCTGTGCAAGTTTACTCTCTCGGTGTACTTGCTCTCTAACGGCTGTTTTTGTCGTTGCACTTGCTCTCTCAATATATTAACATTCTCTCTGTTTTTATTTTTGTTTTTATTTTCCGTTTTTTTTTCTGCACATTTGCATTTCATCCCAGTTGCCAATATGAGTTGTTGCAAAAAATCATGCACATTCAGGCTGGCAAGTGATGCTGCACAAGCGCAATTTATAAATTGCTGGTTGTGCGAAAATATGATGCATACTAAGTGTGCAGGTCTTACTGGGCGTGATTATGACAAAATCATGTCCACTGCCAAAATAGGTATTGGTGGCATACGCTGGTCTTGTCCAACTTGCTTGGAAAAACAATTTGACTTTTCCAAGATGTATAATGCGGTGAGGGTTCAATTTTATAAATTGAGTAATGTTTCTAAGCAATTATCAAGTGACTTGTTAGCTGCTGAAGAAATATTGAACAAGTACAATTTTGACAGCTCTCAATCTCAATCTGAGATTCCCTCGTTGTTAGTACCTCCTCCTGTACTAACATTATCCCCCAACTCCCTTGCCCCTCCGTCACCTTGTGTCTCTGTTTTGTCTACATCTCCTAAATCGCTTCGTGTTCCATCGCCCTGCCCTGTGGCTACGTCCGTATCGGATGAAGTTGCTATTGAATCTCTTGTCCCTGATCAAAAATTGGTTTCTCCTCCAATTGTTGTTCAAACAGAGAATACCAAAGTCGTTATTCAACACTATGGCAAGCACACACGTGTTCAGAGGAAACAAACTTTAATTGAAGTAGTTTGAGTGATTTGAACACAAACAATTAATCAAACCATATAGCGGTGGTGTACTGATATTACAGTGTCTCGGCCAAGACACGGTGACCGTGAAAAAGAAAAATTAGACAGAAATCTTGGTGATTCAAAAACATTTGCGAAGTGGGGCTCCGGCCGGCCGCCACAATTAAATCAGCTGACTGTCCCAGCTGCACTAAACAGTTGAGCAATTACAAGAACGCTCAAACTAACTGGTGCATGTCCACGATAACAGTTGGTGTAGTATACTTTTAGGGCTATACGAAATTAACACCATAAAACAACATAAAAAAAAACAATTATAACAATGGATGAGAATATTACCTCAGACTCTCGGCTTAGTAATAAGTCAATTGATCATGAGAAAATGCTCCTAATAGCAGGAAAACTACCCTCAGCGATTCGGTCTGAGTGTCGCTCAGAAATCCAGCGATCATCGCACACCACTAACCAAAGCAACTGCACAACAACAACAACAGTAACATTTTCCAGTACCTCCAGCATCACCAATTATACAATGGCAACGACTACAATAAGTAGTACCTGCCCTACAATAAGTACAAATAACCCTATAGCAAACAATTCTAGCGCTGTCGAAAGATTGTTGAACGCACAAAATCGGCGGTCAAGTAAAAGGAAAAATGACAAGCCTATGTCACCTAATTCCAAGTCCAAACGAAAGAGTGATGCTCAAACTCTGCATGATCTCCCAACTACAAGCCGACAAGCAAATTCCAACAATAGATTTTCCACTCTCGACATGGACATCTCTAGCGATGAAGAGGAAGAGGAAGATACTATGCTTGCAGATACAGTCGTACACAATAATAACACAAATGAACATCATCACACACTAAATACTCAGCCAGAAGTATCCCCCAGTGATAAGCAGGATAAGAGACCTACAAAACCACCTCAAATTGTTCTCAATATAAGCAACTTAAATGACCTTTTTGAGCTTATAAGTGAAGTGACAAACCTGAATAACATTATTGTCAAAACTAATCAAGGAGAAACGGTAAGAGTCTTCCCTAACGATAGTGACACCTACAGAGCTATTGTGGATCGATTGGAAGAAACTGGAATAGAATTCCACACATATCAAATGCAGTCAGAAAAGCCGCACAGAGTAGTTGTAAGAGATCTACACAACAGTACTCTAAATAAAGATATCATTGCCGATTTTAAAAGGCTGGGATACGAAGTTCTTCATATCCATAATCCAAAATCAAGGACAAATAAAGACGAAAAACTTAATATTTTTTTCATTAATATTAAGCCTTGTAAAAATATTAATGACATTTACCAAGTTAAGACTCTTTGCCGCCAAAAAATCAGAATCGAAAGAATGCGAAAAACTAGTGAAATTGCACAATGTCGTCGATGCCAGGATTATGGACACACTGCCAAATACTGCCGCCGACAGCCCAATTGTGCCCGGTGTGGGGAAAACCATCAAACAATACAATGCATTCGTCCTCCAGATGCTCTGCCGAAATGCATAAAGGATGCGAATGGTATCAAGAATTTCTTCGCCGATCTATGGGACCTACTAGGAGGGAAAATAATTCAAATAGACCAAGACACGTGCCTTCGAATGCACAGAATCACGCTTTCTCTACCACACTGGCTACAGCGCATCAGCAATTTCCTATCTTGAGATCTGAACGTAAACAAAAGGTTATCAGACAGACAACACATCAACAGCCGCAACTAACTCAACATCAGCCATCGTTAGGCATCGGAAGCAATACAGAAGTCTCTTATGCTGCAATAGCAAAAAGAAATGCATTAACAACACATCAAATTCCTCAGCAACAAGGTCTGCAACATAGCCCTTATGAATTCCAGGCAGTATTGCAACAACAGCAGGAACAGTTTCAGCAGTGGCAACAGCAGCTCTATCAACAACAACAACAGCAGTTTCTTGTGTGGTTGCAGCAGCAGCAACAAGAACAGCAGCAACATAACAGGCAAGTAAACCAACGTATTGAAAAGCTTGAGAGAATAGTACTTGATTTGACAAACATGATTAAGGATTGGGCTGGAGATAGACCAAATCTTCAGTTTGAAGCTAACGTTGCAGGTTCGCAATGAATCCACTAAAGGTTCTTATCTGGAATGCTAACGGCATTTTACCAAAAGCAAAAGAAGTTGAGCTCTTCGTACACAACAACAGCGTCGATATTCTTCTTCTGACGGAGATCAGGATGAAGCGTGGAGAGACTATAAAAATATATGGGTATGCATGCTACCCAGCCTTCAGACCATCACGTAATAATAACAGCGTTGGCGGAGCGGCGGTATTGGTGAGGACCACTCTTCGCCACTTCCCTCAAAGAGTTATTGAGACTCGTAACATACAAATGGCATCAGTAAAAGTAGCTACGGCCCTGGGAGATGTGGAGTTCAGCGCCATATACTGCCCTCCAAGAGTCAGGATTGAGGAAATCCACTTCATCAACACACTCCGCGCATGCGGTCAAAGGTATTTAATTGGTGGTGACTGGAATGCCCGTCATTGGTTGTGGGGTGACACCTACAACTCACCTAGGGGACGCGAGCTAGCAGAAGCCATCTCAGTTACTGGCTCTAGGATCCTTGCTACTGGATCACCAACGAGGTACCCATATGTGCCTCACCACACACCCTCTTGTATAGACTTTGCCTTGTACCATGGAATAGCGGATTCTCGAGCAACCATAACCCAGAGCTGGGATCTAGACTCTGATCATCTGGCCCTTGTAATTAGTATTGACACAGAAGGCATAATTGCTAACACACGCCGTCCTCTAATCAACAAGCACACGGACCTGCTTGTTTTTAGGCAACACTTGGAGAGCTCAATTCAGCTGAACACCACGCTAAGCTCTGGTGAAGACATTGAGATGGCTGTCGATAGCTTCACTGACAGCATTTATTCGGCTGCTGCTGCCTCAACACCTTCTGAAACCCAGATAGGAACCACCTATGGAATTCGACTAACAAGAGAAGCCAGGGAGCTTCTGACCCAGAAAAGAAGGCTCCGAAGACGCGCAATCAGATCGCAGGACCCATGGGACCGAATATTATGGAACCGGGCAGCTAGGCAACTTCGAAATGTATTAAAGGAACTTAGAAGTAACTTCTTTGAGCAGAGACTGGCTTCCTATGATTATACAGTTGATGCTGGGTACTCGCTATGGAAGTGTACTAAGTCACTTAAGAGTCAACCGTTCAGACAGGTACCAATCCGATGTCCTAGCGGTGACCTCGCCAAGAACGAAGAAGAACAAGCTAACTCGTTTGCGAATCATTTAGAGACTAGGTTTAATCATTACGAATTTGCCACTGATGACCAGATCCAAGAAACTACTGATAGTCTGCAGATACCTCTTCAAATGTCCTTACCTATTAAGGCAGTTAGGGCTGAGGAAATTGCTGAAGTCATAAAGTCCATGCCGATGAAGAAAGCACCTGGTTATGACAGAGTGTGCAATGCAACTCTAAAAGCCCTACCTACTCGGGCGATCATCTATATGGCTCTAATATTCAATGCTATACTGAGGGTGCAGTTCTTCCCTAAACAGTGGAAAATGGCAACTATAATAATGATCCACAAGCCTGGAAAACCAGAGGATGACCCTGAGTCGTACCGGCCAATAAGTCTCTTGTCGTCATTGTCAAAAGTATGGGAGAAACTTATAGCCAATCGACTTGGATGTATAATCAGGGAATGTCGCATATTACCGGAACACCAATTTGGCTTTCGGGAGGGACATGGAACGGTGGAGCAGGTTCACAGACTAGCGAAACACATTCTACAGGCATTTGACGATCTGGAATACTGCAATGCGGTATTTGTTGACATGCAGCAGGCATTCGATAGAGTCTGGCATATGGGGCTTCTCTGCAAAATTAAACAGCTCTTCCCAGCACCATATTTCGGGGTCTTACGATCGTACCTGGAAGACAGAAAATTTATGGTTAGAGTCAGGAGCATTTACTCGACTCCTTGCCAGATGAGAGCTGGAGTTCCACAGGGTAGCGTATTAGGGCCGCTGCTTTACTCAATATACACTGCAGATTTACCTTCCCCTAGCGAAGACCACATGGAGACTCCCAGCAAAGCTCTACTTGCTACATACGCAGACGACATCGCAGTGCTTTACAACTCCAAATGTCGCATCGAAGCTGCTATTGGAGTTGAAAACTACCTAAAGGCACTGGCTGATTGGTGCAAAAGGTGGAACTTAAAAATAAATCCACGGAAGACCACCAACCCATGTTTTACACTAAAAACACTCATCAACCACACTCCGCCTATACAAATAGACGGAGTAATATTGGACCAACCATCACAGGCAAAGTACCTTGGCATCACTCTGGACAAGCGTTTAACATTTGGTCCTCACATTAAAGCTGCGACCAGGAGATGTGGGCAACGCATGCAACAGCTGCGGTGGCTGATCAACAGAAGAAGCCCCATGTCACTAAGAGTGAAGAGAGCAGTCTACGTCCACTGTGTGGCTCCGATTTGGCTCTATGGTGTGCAGATTTGGGGTATAGCTGCAAAAAGCAACTATAAGCGCATACAGGTACTTCAGAACCGAGCTATGCGGCAAATCACGAACTGCCCCTGGTATGTACGCGGCTCTACCCTGCACCATGATCTAAATCTACATACAGTAGAAGAACAGATCGCAAGACACACGAGCAGATATAGTGACAGACTGGTCAGGCACCGCAGCAGACTAGCGAGACAACTGCTCCCTATGAGACCACTAAGGCGACTAAAACGCTTGGGATTCGCCAAAAATATTAATTAATAAACACTAGTATAATTAAATTAAAAATTATTTAAATAGTTATAAGTCCTTCTGTATAAAACAAAAGGTTAGGTTATTATTTTAGTATATAAATGTGCTGTTAAGATACTACAATTGTAATGTATGGGTTCAACACTTAAATAAATAAAATAAAAAAAAAAAAAAAAAAAAAAAGAGAATACCAATACGTCAACTAATTCTTCAAATACTGTCCCAACTTTATGTGTTGTCGCTCCTCGAAAGCAAGTTTTTTTGTCTAGGCTTTCGTCGGACACAACATGTGAAGCTATATCTGCATTTATTTCTTCTAAAGTTTCTACGAATGTTTCTATAACGAAGTTTAATTTTTCGACTCCCCGTGAAATTTCTTCGTTTAAGATAAATGTACCGGTTGAATATTTTTCAACTATATGTGACACTAAATTTTGGCCACCACATATAGTTGTACATGAATTTAACCCAAAGAATCGGAACAGATCAGCACCTGTCTCGCTTAAAACTCCTTCGGTTCAATCTTCAACGAAAATTGATCCTCGGATGTCCCTGATATATCAAAATGTACGGGGCATAAACTCCAAGCTTAATACTATATTTTTTAATAGTTTCAGTTTGGTATATGACATCATTGTTTTAACTGAAACGTGGTTAACTCAGAGTGTTCATAATAGTGAAATTATGTCAAGTAATTTCATTATTTATAGACTTGATCGCTTAAATCGTAGAGGAGGTGGAGTTTTAATTGCTGTTAAGTCCAGTATCCTCTCTGAACAGTTCTCATTTTCTTTTCTTCATGATGTGGAGATTATATGTGTTAAAATTACTCTCCCATCGTGTTCATTATTTATAACATGCTCATATATCCCACCTTCTTCTGATATACAAGTTTATGCCCAACACATAACTTGTATCAAAGAAATTTATGGTCATGCCAATGATAATGATTTGTTTCTTGTGTTAGGCGACTTTAATATTCCAAAAACTTCTTGGTCCTTTTCTGGTAATGTAAATTACCTTATTCCGACAATTGATCACTATCTTTTTGATGAATTGTTTAACCTTTCTTTGTTTCAAATGAACTCTATTTCCAATCATCTGAATCGGTCGCTTGATCTTGTATTCATAAATGATGATTCCATCATAAATGTATTGAGATCAACCCCTTTTTGTTTACCTGAGGATAGTTATCATCCAACTTTAGAGATTTCATTGTCTATTAATTATCCCTCAACTGTATCACAATTACCTTCAAATCGAAGACGATGCTATCGTAAATGTGATTTTGTTTTGCTAAACGAACTGATTAGTTCAGCTGACTGGTCCCAGTTATATGAGTCGGTTGATATTAATGAGGCAGTATCACTTTTTTACTCAACTTTAGACACTATTCTTGATGTATGTGTACCACTATGTAGTATTTCGCCGGTTTCGAATAAGCCGCCCTGGTTTTCAAAGACTCTTTTAAATTTAAGAAATATTAAATCAAGGTATTTTAAGAAATATAAAAGGTCTTGTTTGGCTGTTGACTGGGTGAAATATTCTATAGCCAAGTCAAATTTTAATCTCTTAAATTCTCGCTGTTATGAGAATTATCTTATTCGCGTTAAGCGCCAATTTACTAGTGATCCTAAGCAATTTTACACTTTTGTAAATTCGAAGCGTAAATCTTCTGGTTTGCCAACCTCCTTTTGCTTTGGTACGGAAAAATCTTGTGAAGATCAGGTCTCTTCTGATCTATTTGCAAAATTCTTCCAATCAACTTATTCTTCCGTTGACTGCGTCAATAATTCATACCCATTTTCCTTCTCTGAAACTTTTTCAATTGATGTTCCATGGGTGTCTGTAGATTCATTGGCTGCAGCTATTAGGACATTGAAATCATCCTTTTCTCCAGGAGCTGATAATATTCCAAGTTGTGTGATTAAAGAGTGTAGTGCTTCTCTTTTGTCACCATTACTAAAGTTGTTTAACTTATCCTTGGATACTTCGGTTTTTCCTTCATGTTGGAAAGAATCTTTTATTATTCCGTTACATAAAAAAGGCGGAAAATCTGATATTTCCAATTATAGAGGTATTGCGAAACTTTCTGTAATTCCGAAGTTATTTGAAACAAGTAAGAACGTTGCAGTTAGGCGCAACTAACAGCGATATACTTTGTTCCCATAGGTGCATCTTATTTATTTAATAAACATTTAATTAACGAAATATTTCGGCAATTAGAAAACGTACATGGCAAGCAACAACGTTTTTCCTACACATACCTACAAATTTACACATGTACACACTATACGAGTATACACGCAATTTTCTATGTATGCATACAAAAGTTTGCATGCCAGAATATTCTAAGAATTGTGACTGAATTGGGAATTTTTCGATCGTTACTTTAGTTTTGTCAGAGAAGCTCTAGCAATCTTATTTGGTTTTAGTTAACACAGCCCATATTAGGTCAGTGGCGCTGATGGTAAGCGCTATGCAAGCTATACTTGTGTGCGTGGGTTCGACTCCCGCAACGAACTTTTTCTTTTTTCAAAAATTATTATTTTTTAATTTTTTTTATATTTGTATATTTTTTATAAAATGCTTGCTGCCAATTGATAATAATTTATAAACATACGCATATGAATTGTGCATTTAAGCTAAAACTAAAACAACTTTTCCGATTTGCCACGCTGCTTGCTTGGCAAGCAGTTTTTCTATGCATGCATATATGTATGTATGTATATACACAGATGTTTGTATTTGTGTATACACATCCAAGTGTGTATACATATTGCAAGAAGTGCGATTGTGTTGTTTTGTTACGTCACAAGCTGCTGATCAGCTGACCAGCTGACCAGCTGTGAATTTATTTAGGTTTAGCTAACGATTACATGTTGTTTTCAAAAGACCTAGGTTCGAATCCCGCTGGAAACTTTTAATTTATTAATCGAGAACTTATAAATTTTATTTTTTAAATTCATTAATATTATTATATTTATGTTAAAATGCTTTCTGCCATCATAGCAATTGCCACTAAGCTATTATATGCATGAATTATGCAGTTGGCCACAACAAACTTCTTTGCCGATTTGCCACGCCCCCAGTGGGCGTAGACGCATAAATTTTTGCCAGTTCTTAGAAAGAGCCGAGGCTAACATGCCTGCAAAATTTGGTTGCTTACATTCCAAAAATGCGAAAATTACAGGGTATTTTTCGATATGCCACGCCCCCAAAGAGGCTGAAAAATTATTTTTGGGGCATCGATAGAGGAGAACATTAGTAACTCAACCATCCAATTTTCAAGCGTCTAGCTCTAAAACTGTAGGAGATATAAACTTTTGCGGTTTGCCACGCCCCCTGTGGGCGTAGATATATCCACCATAGCTTATTAGTCTTGGGTTGTCAACCCGAGTATACATGCAAAATTTCAAGTCTCTAGTGTCAATAGTGTTCAAAATATAGCACAATTTGAAAAATCTCTATATATTCAGGTCCGATTTGCCACGCCCCCAATGGGCGTAGACATAAAACTTTTTGATCGATCTTCTTAGAATCATAACATTAACTCACATGCAAAATTTCAGCGTTCTAGCTTTAACGGTGTAGAAGATACGTATTTCCCGATTTGCCACGCCCCCAATGGGCGTAGATATATCCGCCATAGCTTTTTGAACTTGGGTTGTCACCCCGAGTATACATTTCAAATTGCAACTCTCTATCATCATCTATGATAACTTAACTATGGGCGGAAGAGTTTTCCGATTTGCCACGCCCCTAGTGGGCGGATCGGGAAAATTTTAACACTTTATAATTCGGGGACATATATGAGTATATGTTTAAAATTTCAAGTCTCTAGCTCTAATAGCGCCGAAAAATATTGCGTTCATACGGACAGACGGACAGACGGACGGACAGCAAGACGGACATTGCACAAACCCAATATACTTTTTCCCCTTCGGGAACAAAGTATAAAAATAATAACATCGTCATTGCAACACTTTTGTAAATCAATTATTCATCCATCGCAGCATGGGTTTTTTCGAAATCGATCAACCACTACGAATTTATTAGAATTCACTTCCCTAGTTAATGACAGTTTTTCGAATAGAATGCAAACTGATGTTATTTATACGGACTTCAGTAAAGCATTTGACTCAGTTCACCACCATTTGCTAATTTTAAAGCTGGATCGCTTAGGATTTTCCCCTAAACTTTTATTGTGGGTATCATCCTACTTAAAGGGCAGAACTCAGAGAGTTTTGCTGAGAAATTCAATTTCAAAAATGATCTTTGTTACGTCAGGTGTTCCCCAGGGTAGTCATTTAGGACCATTACTCTTTTCCCTTTTTATTAATGACCTTCCTAGTTGTATTTCTCATTCAAATATACTTATGTATGCAGATGATGTAAAACTGTGCTTTTCATATTCTAACTCAATTGAGCATGTACATCTTCAAGATGACCTTTATGCATTTCAAGGTTGGTGTGAGGCTAATCAATTACATTTAAATTGTTCCAAATGTATGACAATGACCTTCTGTCGTACTGTTCCCCACTTGCTCGACTATAAAATAAATAATATATCCTTACAACGTATCTTCACTGTCAAAGACCTTGGCGTTCTCTTTGACACTAAACTAAATTTTAACCTGCACATTTCTGCCATCACAAATGAAGCAAAAGTGTTCTTGGTTTTATTAAACGTTGGTCTAAGGAATTTAATGATCCTTTTGTTACCAAGCACTTATATATTTCACTTGTTCGCCTTATCTTGGAGTATTGTTCTGTTATTTGGTCTCCGCAACATAAACTGTATCAGGATCGCATTGAATCGGTCCAAAAACAGTTTCTACTTTTTGACTTAAGGGATCTAAATTGGAACAGTAATTTACGATTACCGTCCTACCATAGTAGGCTTCAGCTCATTGATCTTCCATCGTTAATGAATCGCAGAACAATTTTAGGAATTGATTTTTTGCACAAAGTAATTAACGGTAATATTGATTCGTCCTTTTTGTTGATGCGTCTTAATTTCTCGGTTCCGTCCCGAACAACTAGACATTATCGTCCGCTTCATTTACCTATATGCACTACGGATTATTCTTTGCATAGTGCGTTTCATGTTCTGTGTGTTAATTTTAATAAATATTATCACGTATTTTACTTAGAGCTCTCTCTTCCTAAAATTAAATCGTTGCTTTTAGCACACCTTATTATGTTGCTATTGTTGCTTGCAGTGATTTCTCAATCCTATTAAATATTCTATATTATAGCTCTTCTTTTAATTTATCTTTCAGTTTTGTTAATATCTTCCTTGTTTCTTTACCTATTTTTATTTTATTTATTTTAATTTTAATTTTAATTTTTAATTTTAAGAATTATTAAATTGTAATTTATATTAATTATATTTAGTCTCTTATAATCTATATGTAATATTTTTCATTTAATACTTTCTTTGCATAGTTTCAATAGTTATCACTGACCATATTTGGCTGTGAATTGGGGCATAGCTGGCCGGACTGGCAAATAAAACACCCCCATCGGGTTGGTGATTCTATTGTAATAATTGTATTTTTTGTAGGCTATTTTGACTCTCGTTTTGTCAATATTTTTTTTTTTTAAATAAACTAAATAAACTAATTTTAATACTAATCAAGAGCAATATATTGAACTATTTGTCAAAATTAAGAAGTTCTTTTTTGCCATTTTCAGCACTAAAATTGATGCATTTTCAAGATAATTACAAAAAACCAAACCACAGTACAGATTATTATTTTATTTTATTAAAATTGGGTTCAGGGTATTATCTAGTCGAGCACTCTCGACTAGAGTTTTCTTACTTGTTAATTTTTTTTTTATTATTTTTTTCTTTTTTATTATTATTTATTCTTTTGTATTTCATACCTTTGAAAGTCAGTTGGTAGTTTAACTAATTGTGAATAAGGGCAAGTAATGAGCAAAAAAAGTCTGCCCAAATAACAAAAGCACGTGACATCTGTGTAAGAGTTTTCCTATATGTATGCACACATATACATACATTCAAAACTAGCCTAGCATGGTCTAAGAATTTAAACTTGATAGATGGCGCTTTAGCAGTGAACTTATTTATTATGGCTATTACAGCTTCGAGTGGCATTGATATATTTCTTTTACAATTATGAAGTGTCTGTGTTAATTAAGGTGATGCGTGTTAATCGAGGAACGTCTATTTGTTGGGTCTATTTTTAATGATATTTAATAATATAACATTTTTCGCTTTTCAACTAATATAAGCGCCATCTATTATTAGTTTTTTGGCAATGCATACACACATATGTATGTATGTATATATACATGTCCATATGTACATTTTGAACGTTACACGCATACATTCTTATCTACATATACTTTCTGATTTATCCATATGGGTAATTCTCCAGAAAAGTCAACTTTTTGTCACGTTCGACACTTTGGTTTGTTGTAATTATCTTGAAAGCGGATTAATTAGAGAGAGTCTCAGTGAGAGTTATCAGACGTGTTTTATTTTTGCTCTGCAAATTTTTCTTATTTTGTCTTATTAAATTGATTTTATTAAAGTTTCACACAATCGCGGTGTTAATTATTGCAAGTGTTATCATATTCCTGTGCAAGGTTTGATCCGTGATATATTGTACATTTGGTAAATTGCTTTTTAATTTTGAAGCTTGGTGCAGCTGTTGTCTTGTTTTACTAGCATTATTTTGCATTTTGCTTTAGTGCTTCTATTCCCTTTTGGCGCTCTCCCTACATTACTCTCAAAACGTTTGTTAGTGTTGTCGTTTGTTAGTGTTGTCTTGTTTTACTAGCATTATTTTGCATTTTGCTTTAGTGCTTCTATTCTCTTTTGGCGCTCTCCCTACATTACTCTCAAAACGTTTGTTAGTGTGAGTGCTTGTAATTTTGATCTTGCTTACTATTGTTGTTTTTTCCCTCTCTTAATTTCGTGCTGTGCAAGTTTACTCTCTCGGTGTACTTGCTCTCTAACGGCTGTTTTTGTCGTTGCACTTGCTCTCTCAATATATTAACATTCTCTCTGTTTTTATTTTTATACCCTGAACCCATTGAAAATGGGAATTCAGGGTATAATGGTTTTGTGAAATGTATATAACAGGCAGAAGGAGACGTCGCAGACCCTATAAAGTATATATATTCTTGATCAGCATGAAAAATAAGTTGATTGAGCCCTGTCCGTCTATCCGTCCGTCCGTCCGTATGAACGTCGAGATTTCGGAAACTACAAAAGCTAGAGAGCTGAAATTTCACATGAACACTCGTATGTTACCTACGCAATACGAGTTTATTTTGTTTTTTCGATAACTCGTCCCATTTCCAAATTATCGATAAAAAATCGAAAATTCGTTTCAATTTTTTAGGTTTTTTTGGTATAACTACTACACCGTTTTAGCTAGAGACTTCAACTTTATATATTTAGATAGATATTATGGATACGCAGATTTTGTAGTTTCCAAGATGTATAATGCGGTGAGGGTTCAATTTTGTAAATTGAGTAATGTTTCTAAGCAATTATCAAGTGACTTGTTAGCTGCTGAAGAAATATTGAACAAGTATAATTTTGACAGCTCTCAATCTCAATCTGAGATTCCCTCGTTGTTAGTACCTCCTCCTGTACTAACATTATCCCCCAACTCCCTTGCCCCTCCGTCACCTTGTGTCTCTGTTTTGTCTTCATCTCCTAAATCGCTTCGTGTTCCATCGCCCTGCCCTGTGGCTACGTCCGTATCGGATGAAGTTGCTATTGAATCTCTTGTCCCTGATCAAAAATTGGTTTCTCCTCCAATTGTTGTTCAAACAGAGAATACCAATACGTCAACTAATTCTTCAAATACTGTCCCAACTTTATGTGTTGTCGCTCCTCGAAAGCAAGTTTTTTTGTCTAGGCTTTCGTCGGACACAACATGTGAAGCTATATCTGCATTTATTTCTTCTAAAGTTTCTACGAATGTTTCTATAACGAAGTTTAATTTTTCGACTCCCCGTGAAATTTCTTCGTTTAAGATAAATGTACCGGTTGAATATTTTTCAACTATATGTGACACTAAATTTTGGCCACCACATATAGTTGTACATGAATTTAAACCGAGGAATCGGAACAGATCAGCACCTGTCTTGCTTAAAACTCCTTCGGTTCAATCTTCAACGAAAATTGATCCTCGGATGTCCCTGATATATCAAAATGTACGGGGCATAAACTCCAAGCTTAATACTATATTTTTTAATAGTTTCAGTTTGGTATATGACATCATTGTTTTAACTGAAACGTGGTTAACTCAGAGTGTTCATAATAGTGAAATTATGTCAAGTAATTTCATTATTTATAGACTTGATCGCTTAAATCGTAGAGGAGGTGGAGTTTTTATTGCTGTTAAGTCCAGTATCCTCTCTGAACAGTTCTCATTTTCTTTTCTTCATGATGTGGAGATTATATGTGTTAAAATTACTCTCCCATCGTGTTCATTATTTATAACATGCTCATATATCCCACCTTCTTCTGATATACAAGTTTATGCCCAACACATAACTTGTATCAAAGAAATTTATGGTCATGCCAATGATAATGATTTGTTTCTTGTGTTAGGCGACTTTAATATTCCAAAAACTTCTTGGTCCTTTTCTGGTAATGTAAATTACCTTATTCCGACAATTGATCACTATCTTTTTGATGAATTGTTTAACCTTTCTTTGTTTCAAATGAACTCTATTTCCAATCATCTGAATCGGTCGCTTGATCTTGTATTCATAAATGATGATTCCATCATAAATGTATTGAGATCAACCCCTTTTTGTTTACCTGAGGATAGTTATCATCCAACTTTAGAGATTTCATTGTCTATTAATTATCCCTCAACTGTATCACAATTACCTTCAAATCGAAGACGATGCTATCGTAAATGTGATTTTGTTTTGCTAAACGAACTGATTAGTTCAGCTGACTGGTCCCAGTTATATGAGTCGGTTGATATTAATGAGGCAGTATCACTTTTTTACTCAACTTTAGACACTATTCTTGATGTATGTGTAC
Organism: Drosophila borborema; assembly: GCA_030914335.1. Lineage (NCBI taxonomy): Eukaryota > Metazoa > Arthropoda > Insecta > Diptera > Drosophilidae > Drosophila > Drosophila borborema. Next base: position 8,880,811 of record JAUESP010000304.1, read on the forward strand.
CACTATGTAGTATTTCGCCGGTTTCGAATAAGCCGCCCTGGTTTTCAAAGACTCTTTTAAATTTAAGAAATATTAAATCAAGGTATTTTAAGAAATATAAAAGGTCTTGTTTGGCTGTTGACTGGGTGAAATATTCTATAGCCAAGTCAAATTTTAATCTCTTAAATTCTCGCTGTTATGAGAATTATCTTATTCGCGTTAAGCGCCAATTTACTAGTGATCCTAAGCAATTTTACACTTTTGTAAATTCGAAGCGTAAATCTTCTGGTTTGCCAACCTCCTTTTGCTTTGGTACGGAAAAATCTTGTGAAGATCAGGTCTCTTCTGATCTATTTGCAAAATTCTTCCAATCAACTTATTCTTCCGTTGACTGCGTCAATAATTCATACCCATTTTCCTTCTCTGAAACTTTTTCAATTGATGTTCCATGGGTGTCTGTAGATTCATTGGCTGCAGCTATTAGGACATTGAAATCATCCTTTTCTCCAGGAGCTGATAATATTCCAAGTTGTGTGATTAAAGAGTGTAGTGCTTCTCTTTTGTCACCATTGCTAAAGTTGTTTAACTTATCCTTGGATACTTCGGTTTTTCCTTCATGTTGGAAAGAATCTTTTATTATTCCGTTACATAAACAAGTAAGAAAACTCTAGTCGAGAGTGCTCGACTAGATAATACCCTGAACCCAATTTTAATAAAATAAAATAATAATCTGTACTGTGGTTTGGTTTTTTGTAATTATCTTGAAAATGCATCAATTTTAGTGCTGAAAATGGAAAAAACTTCTTTATTTTGACAAATAGTTAAATATATTGTTCTTGATTAGTACTAAAATTAATCCGTTTTCAAGATAATTACAAAAAACCAGTGTCGAACGTGACAAAAAGTTGACTTTTCTGGAGAATTACCCATATGGATAAATCAGAAAGTATACATAAGAATGTATGCGTGTAACGTTCAAAATGTACATATGTACATGTATATATACATTGCATTGCCAAAAAAAATAATAATAGATGGCGCTTATATTAGTTGAAATTCGAAAAATGTTATATTATTAAATATCATTCAAAATAGACCCAACAAATAGACGTTCCTCGATTAACAGGCATTACCTTAATTAACACAGACACTTCATAATTGTAAATGAAATATATCAATGCCACTCGAAGCTGTAATAGCCATAGTAAATAAGTTCACTGCTAAAGCGCCATCTATCAAGTTAAAATTTTTAGACCATGCTACACTAGTTTTGAATGTACATGTGGGCATACATATAGGAAAACCGCAGATGTCACGTGCTGTTTATTATTTTCTGTTGACTTAACGGAATAAAATATAATTGAAACAAAAACACTTTCAGAAATGATGCTATTAAATATTTGAAATTAAAAAAAAAACCCACTTATTCACAATTAGTTAAACTACCAACTGACTTTCAAAGGTATCAAATACAAAAGAATAAATAATAATAAAAAAGAAAGAAATATACAAAAAAAAAAAAAAAAAATTAAAAATAAGAAATTATGAAGAAGGGCTTAGGCGGGGCTAGAACCTGCGACAGCCTAACATTCGGTGCATTTATCTAGCCATCTACACCACAGATCACTTAGACGGCTGAGTAGCGAAAACGAATCAAATTCGCCATATACGAAAAAAAAAACTAAAGCAGTGACTGAAAATACAAATACAATTCAAATACAATTCAAAGACAATTCTAACGCAATTCAAAAACAATTGTGATTCTTAGAATTTGCACGCATAGCAACATAGAAAACGGCCCAAGATTTTTTGTGTGTATATGTGCACACGTATACGAAAATTGATTTGCATTGCTCAACGTTGCTTGCATTTCCATTGTTATTTTAATTGTTTTAAAATTTTAAAAATATATAATGGAATGTAATGAGAGTTTCAGCATGATCTACATATTCTATTTGACATTTTAGGTGTTTTTTTTAGAAATAATAACTCTTTTACAATTAGCTTTACATGCCCAAATATGTACATACATATGTACAGCCATACGCTGATCTGCGATTGTACACATATACACACAAACATACATACATATGTACATATGTATGTATGTGTGCCCGCAATGCGTCTTGCTTTGTCGCTGCCTTGCTTGCTGCGCCACATGGGTTTTGATGAGAAAACTTTATAGACTAATAATTCTGTTTCTAGATGGACAATCGTATTGATATGTTCAGATTAAGATTATGATATTCATATCTATATGCCAAACCAAACTGTATGTCTCTAGTATTTGAAATGCATTTTTTACACATTTGGGGGTGTGGGGGCGAATTGGGGACTGGAATCCAAAATCTGACAAAAACCGAAATTGTATTAAATTGGTATCTATATATATGCAGAAGACTTGGAGACTCTAACTCTAAAGATGAATTAGCTAGAATTTTATAACTGGTTTCCGATAATTTCAGTTATCGATAACTAAGCAAATATACAAGTTATCGAATTTCTGAAACAAACTCGTACTGCGCGCTCAATATACGGACCTAACACAAAAAGAATGAACTCTCTAGCTTTTGTATCTTCGGAAATCGACGCGTTCATACATACGGACGGACGGACGGACGGACGGACGGACGGACGGACGGACAGACGGACATGGCTATATCAACTTTTCTCGTCACCCTGATCAAGAATATATATACTTTATGGGGTCTGCCACTCCTCCTTCTGCCTGTTACATACTTTTAACAAAACCATTATACCCTGATTTCCCATTTTCAATGGGTTCAGGGTATAAAAAGGCGGAAAATCTGATATTTCCAATTATAGAGGTATTGCGAAACTTTCTGTAATTCCGAAGTTATTTGAAAAAATAATAACATCGTCATTGCAACACTTTTGTAAATCAATTATTCATCCATCGCAGCATGGGTTTTTTCAAAATCGATCAACCACTACGAATTTATTAGAATTCACTTCCCTAGTTAATGACAGTTTTTCGAATAGAATGCAAACTGATGTTATTTATACGGACTTCAGTAAAGCATTTGACTCAGTTCACTACCATTTGCTAATTTTAAAGCTGGATCGCTTAGGATTTTCCCCTAAACTTTTATTGTGGGTATCATCCTACTTAAAGGGCAGAACTCAGAGAGTTTTGCTGAGAAATTCAATTTCAAAAATGATCTTTGTTACGTCAGGTGTTCCCCAGGGTAGTCATTTAGGACCATTACTCTTTTCCCTTTTTATTAATGACCTTCCTAGTTGTATTTCTCATTCAAATATACTTATGTATGCAGATGATGTAAAACTGTGCTTTTCATATTCTAACTCAATTGAGCATATACATCTTCAAGATGACCTTTATGCATTTCAAGGTTGGTGTGAGGCTAATCAATTACATTTAAATTGTTCCAAATGTATGACAATGACCTTCTGTCGTACTGTTCCCCACTTGCTCGACTATAAAATAAATAATATATCCTTACAACGTATCTTCACTGTCAAAGACCTTGGCGTTCTCTTTGACACTAAACTAAATTTTAACCTGCACATTTCTGCCATCACAAATGAAGCAAAATGTGTTTGTTCTTGGTTTTATTAAACGTTGGTCTAAGGAATTTAATGATCCTTTTGTTACCAAGCACTTATATATTTCACTTGTTCGCCCTATCGTGGAGTATTGTTCTGTTATTTGGTCTCCGCAACATAAACTGTATCAGGATCGCATTGAATCGGTCCAAAAACAGTTTCTACTTTTTGACTTAAGGGATCTAAATTGGAACAGTAATTTACGATTACCGTCCTACCATAGTAGGCTTCAGCTCATTGATCTTCCATCGTTAATGAATCGCAGAACAATTTTAGGAATTGATTTTTTGCACAAAGTAATTAACGGTAATATTGATTCGTCCTTTTTGTTGATGCGTCTTAATTTCTCGGTTCCGTCCCGAACAACTAGATATTATCGTCCGCTTCATTTACCTATATGCACTACGGATTATTCTTTGCATAGTGCGTTTCATGTTCTGTGTGTTAATTTTAATAAATATTATCACGTATTTTACTTAGAGCTCTCTCTTCCTAAAATTAAATCGTTGCTTTTAGCACACCTTATTATGTTGCTATTGTTGCTTGCAGTGATTTCTCAATCCTATTAAATATTCTATATTATAGCTCTTCTTTTAATTTATCTTTCAGTTTTGTTAATATCTTCCTTGTTTCTTTACCTATTTTATTTTATTTATTTTAATTTTAATTTTAATTTTTAATTTTAAGAATTATTAAATTGTAATTTATATTAATTATATTTAGTCTCTTATAATCTATATGTAATATTTTTCATTTAACACTTTCTTTGCATAGTTTCAATAGTTATCACTGACCATATTTGGCTGTGAATTGGGGCATAGCTGGCCGGACTGGCAAATAAAACACCCCCATCGGGTTGGTGATTCTATTGTAATAATTGTATTTTTTGTAGGCTATTTTGACTCTCGTTATGTCAATATTTTTTAAATAAATAAATAAATGAGGTTTGTTAAAAGTATGTAACAGACAGAAGGAGGCGTGGCAGACCCCATAAAGTATATATATTCTTGATCAGGGTGACGAGAGAAGTTGATATAGCCATGTCCGTCTGTCCGTATGTTTGAACTCGTCGATTTCCGAAGATACAAAAGCTAGAGAGTCCATTCTTTTTGTGTTAGGTCCTTATATTGCACGCGCAGTACGAGTTTGTTTCAGAAACTCGATAACTTGTATATTTGCAAAGATAAACGAATTTATCAGGAACAAGTTATAAAATTCTAGCTAATTCATCTTTAGAGTTAGAGTCTCCAAGTCTTCTCAATATATATAGATACTAATTTAATACAATTTCGGTTTTTGTCAGATTTTGGATTCCGGTCCCCATTTCGCCCCACCACCCCCAAATGTGAAAAAAATGCATTTCAAATACTAGAGACATGCAGTTTGGTTTAGCATATAGATATGAATATCATAATCATAATCTGAAGAAATCAATACGATTGTCCATCTAGAAACAGAATTATTAATCATCAAAATTTTCTCATCAAAACCCATGCGACGCAGCACCAAAGCAGCGAGACAGCAAGACGCTTGCGATGCTTACAGACATGCATACACACATACAGGCGTACAAGCATAGATCAGCGTGTGTGTGTGTTCGTGTTTTTGCATGTATAGTTTCTTACGCGTGGAGAATCGAAACGAAGCATTCTTGGAATATGATTCGTTCGAAGAAGGGCTCAGGGGATTTCGTAGTCGAGCAGTCTCGACTACAGCTTTCTTACTTGTTATACCCTGAACCTATTGAAAATGAATAGTTGTATGCTAGTTACGCAGTACGAGTTTGTTTTGTTTTTTTCGATAACTCATCCACTTTTCATTTCCATTTATCAATAAAAATCGAAAATTCGTTTCTATATTTTACGTTTTTTGGGCATTACTTCTTCTACACCGTTTGAGTTAGAGACTTCAAATTTATATATGTACATATTTAGATAGATATTGTGTATACGCGGATTTTGTAATTTTTGGATTTTAGATGCCATCCGAAAAACAAACTCCTACTGCGTAACCAACATAGGAGTATTCATGTAAAATTTCAGCTCTCTAGCTTTTGTAGTTTCCGAAATCTCGACGTTCATACTAACGGACAGACAGGCGGACAGGGCTAGATCAACTTATTTTTTTTATGCTGATCAAGAATATATATACTTGGGGTCTGCGATGTCTCCTTCTGCCTGTTACATACATTTTCACAAAACCATTATACCCTAAAATCCCATTTTCAATGGGTTCATGGTATAAAAACGCATTTCAAATACTAGACTAGAGAAATTTGGCAAATTTACACATTTGGATGCTATTAATATATTCTGAAAGTTTCATGAAGATCATCCATCTAGCAATGGAGTTATAAGCGTCTAAAGCTTCAAGTCAAATTTGCATAAATGTTCAAAATGAAATTATATGAAATGACAAACCATGTTATTGAAATAATTTAATTCAACATTTGTATTTTGATTAAAAAATGATTTGTTTTATTTTAACCTTAAACAACAAATTTGTTTTCCTCTCGGTTATAGCGTTTTCCACTGTATTTCTTATATACAAATACTTTGATATCTTTGGTTACACTCAATAATATGTAAAAAGCTAAACTTTCATTACTGTCACAAAATTCATAAATATTATACGAACATATATTCTTCAATTATTTTCGTAATTTTCTCCATCGCCATTTGCTTAAGGCTGTTTATTAGGTAAATATATTGTTTCATCTCATTTTCCAGTTCGAGATAAGCTTCAATATTGAGCTACATTCTTCCCACGGAACAGTCCATATCCCTATTCGTATACCTCTGGTTTTGTAATTGATGCAGTTTGCACTTGTGTGTTAGTTGACGTGTTCGATGGTACTTCTGTTCGTATCTGGCATTTATCTCGAAGTTGAAGTATGCAAATTTGTTACGTAAACTATTTCGCATAAGCAGGTCTTTATTGCGACGCCGAAAGTAATTATTGTTAATAAATGTTTCGGATTTCGATGGATGTTTTTGAAGACTTTTATTAGATTCGTTTATATTTTGTTTTTCGTGATGTAGATCTGGTAATAAGACTTCAATTGTTTGGCAATGCGTTTCTTTTTTCGATTCTTTTTAATTGTATACTTTGACTTAGGCTTTGAATTTCTTACTATAAGATTTTCCCGTAGTCTTGCTGTTAAATTTCAAAAGCTTCTTTATCCAGCTCATTCACGATTTAGTTGCCGTTGTTTGAGCGACAGGCACATCTGAAAAATGGAAATGGTAAAAAAATAAATGTAAGGTGTATTTAAATAAAAGTATTTTTAAATAATTTTCGAGCAATTGCACTAACCCAAAATTCTAGGAAATATTTTTAATTAATGTAAATTGTGAAAATTTACGTATATTGAATATTGAAATCAATAAACCACTGATATAGATTTTTTTTATGCATAGTTAAGTTGTATACCATTAAAGTGCTAATCAACGAAAGCCATATTTTCTATGTGTGTAGTAAAAAGGGAACAAAGGTTGATGGTTGCTTCTGAATACAACTTTAGTATTTTGATTCGCGTGCGGCGCCAGACGGACGGAAATTCACAAAAAAAAAAAAAAAAAATAAATAAATAAAAAAAAAAAATCGTGCAATCACTGTTGACTATAGTTCTTGCATTTGGGCCTATTTTTTTTTTAACGGCAGGTGGTGGTAATATGTAGTCTGGACTTAGCGCATATTACATCATTGTGCACACGGCACAAACAGGTAAAATGGGCAGGTTGCTATCGTAACTGTTCTCGATGCCACGCCAACGATAGAACGAAATTGTTGTAGTCACGCAATTCTACTCAAGATATCGAGCCATAGTCGCTATATTATTTTTTCTCAGGCATTGCCCAAAAATCACGCAAGTAATATTGACAGAAAACACAACTTAATAATTAAAATATATACATTTTTTATTGATTTATATAGTATGCAGTATAGGTTTATGTATGCAACTGGTAAAAGTTGACCCACAGATCATGTGATTTGAGTCAGTTGAATTTGTTTATTTTTTGGGTTTTCTGAAATCTAAGTTCCATTTCAAAAAGGTCACGGACCACTCACACTTTAAAGGATGAAAGTGAGAGCTGCATCAACGAAATTCAGTCACATTTATGCAAAGCAATTATGAAACATTTCAACAAAACAATGAGCATGTCGATGAAGCCATTTACCCCAGTGCTATTTCATAATGTATTCTGTAACAATCAATAAAAAGTTTACTGCAGCTCCATAAAGTATATATGTATATGTATTCTATATCAGGGTGACGAGAAAAGTCGATAAAGCACTGTCCGTCTCTTCGTATGTTTGAACGCGTCGATTTCCGAAGTTATAAGAGCTAGGGAGTTCATTATATATGTATATGTTAGATTCGTATATTACACCCGCAGAAATTCTATAACTCGTATATTTCCAGATTTATCGATAAAAACAATTATCGAAAATCAGCTATAAAATTACATCTCGTTCATCTTTAGAATTAGAGTCTCCAAGTCTTCTGCATATACATATGTATATCACTGTAAAAATACTGTGTTACTCAATCGTGTACATATATATATACTAGTTTCGGTCCCAATCAGTGTTGCCAACTTGGCCTTTTTCCGGACAGATCTGTCCTTTTTGAAATTACAACTGCCGCAAAAATTTAGGAACAGCCCCTGTCCGGAAAAATGCCTTTTTTATATTATTTTTACCTTTTTTCATCCTTTTTTAATTGTTAAAGGTTGTTTATAAAATTTGTCAAATAAGTCGATATCATCGCTTTAATATTGCTTTATTGCCACATATTTTACGATGTATCCCTGTTTCAAACGCTGTAGTCCTGTAGTCGAAAATATATTTATCGATCGATCATTAACGTTTTTTTGTAATTATGGGTGTCGGGGTCAAACGACCCATTAAAAAATAAATGGATTAGCCGCGTTCCCAATTATATTGATAAGGTATTTTGCAAATACTGCAAGTGCAGTTTTAATACAAAACTTGTAGAATGGAGAGATAAAGAAAGTATCGTATCTTTCTGGACTGAACCTCAGAACCACACAGACTCAGCAGGAAACAAACATTTTTCGGACCTGGGTGCATTTGTTATCACTTTGCTGTCGTTGCCGTGGTCAAATGCTGAGAAAAGCGCGTTCAGCCAAGTCAGTTTGGTTAAAGCCAAATTAAGGAACACACTGCATATCAGTGATGCCAATTTGTCCTTTTTCCGGACAGATCTGTCCTGTTTTTAAGCGCTTTGTCCGGAAAAAAATATCAAACACCCCCTATCCGGAAATCTGTCCTTTTTTTGTGAATGCGAATCGTGTTCATATTTTCCCAGTTAGTTTGTTGTTTTCCCAGTTGATCGGTTGTTGATGCAACAGAATTTTATTAAATAACATTGCAGAGCAGTTAAACAGAACTTTAGCATAAAATCTACTAAATTGTGTACCGATATTTGGTTAAGAACAGCGCCAAAATGAGTATAACAGTGATAAATTGATAGTGTAGGAGGTTTATATGTATTATCGATATCGTTTCTTATCTAAAATTGAATTTGAAAAGAGTGATAAAATGCCCAAGGAGATCTATAAACAAAAATTTCGGAATTTTTGGCTACAGCAGCCAGATTTCAAGTCGTGGATAGCCCGGGATGAGAACGACAATAATAAGGCTGCAAATGCAGTATAAATTGCGTCGGCACAACTTGTGTTGTGTGATTTTGTCCTGTTTTCTGTCCTTTTTTCTTAGATTTTCTGCCTTTTTTTTCGTATTTTACGGACAGTTTTGCCTTTTTTTCAAAAAAAAAAATTGGCATCACTGGTGTACATACATACATACATATATGCATGCATAGAAAAACTGCTTGCCAAGCAAGCAGCGTGGCAAATCGGTAAAGTTGTTTTAGTTTTAGCTTAAATGCACAATTCATATGCGTATGTTTATAAATTATTATCAATTGGCAGCAAGCATTTTATAATAAATATACAAATATAAAAAAAATTAAAAAATAATAATTTTTGAAAAAAAAAAAGTTTTCTGCGGGATTCGAACCCACGCACCCAAGTATAGCTTGCATAGCGCTTACCATCAGCGCTACTGCCCTAACATGATCTGTGTTAACTAAAACCAAATAAGGCATTGCTAGAGCGTATATCGACAAAACTAAAGTAACGATCGAAAAATTCCCAATTCAGTCACAATATTTAGAATATTCTGGCATGCAAACTTTTGTATGCATACATAGAAAATTGTGTGTATACTCGTATAGTGTGTACATGTGTAAATCTGTATGTATGTGTAGGAAAAACGTTTGTTGCTTGCCATGTTTGTTTTCTAATTGCCGAAATATTTCGTTAATTGAATGTTTATTAAATAAATAAGATGCACCTATGGGAACAGAGTATATCGCAGTTAGTTGCGCCAAACTGCAACGTTCTTACTTGTTGAACTTGGGTTGTCACCCCGAGTATACATTTCAAATTGCAACTCTCTAGCTCATCATCTAGTATGATAACTTGACTATGGGCGGAAGAGTTTTCCGATTTGCCACGCCCCTAGTGGGCGGATCGGGAAAATTTTAACACTTTATAATTCGGTAGCATATATGAGTATATGTTTAATATTTCAAGTCTCTAGCTCTAATAGCGCCGAAAAATATTGCGTTCATACGGACAGACGGACAGACGGACGGATAGCAAGACGGACATTGCACAAACCCAATATACTTTTTCCCCTTCGGGAACAAAGTATAAAAACAAGTAAGAAAGCTGTAGACGAGACTTCACGACTACGAAATCCCATGAGCCCTTCTTCGAACGAATACGATTCCAAGAATGCTTTGTTTCGATTCTCCACGCGTAAGAAACTATACAAGCACACACAATTATACGAGCACACACACACGCTGATCTACGCTTGTAAGCATGGGTGTGTGTGAGCAATGCAGGTGGCTTACTGTCTCGCTGCCTTTGTTGCTGCGCCACATGGGTTTTGCTGGGAAAACTTTATTGATTAATAATTCTGTTTCCAGACGGACAATCGTATTGATCTCTTCAGATTATGAATATGATATTCATATCTATATGCTAAACCAAACTGCATGTCTCTAGTATTTGAAATGCGTTTTTTACACATTCGGTAATAAATTAGTATATATAAATTGTAATAAATTAATATATATATATATATATATATGTATATATGTATATGCAGAAGACTTGAAGACTCTAACTCTAAAGATGAATTAAATATAATATTATAACTGGTTCCCGATAAAGTATTTATCGATAACTTTGGAAATATACTAGTTATCGAATTTCTTAAACAAATTTGTACTGCGCGTGCAATATACAAACTTAAGACAAAAAGAATGAACTCTCTAGCTTTTGTATCTTCGGAAATCGACGCGTTCAAACATACGGAGAGATGGACAGACGGACATGGCTATATCAACTTTTCTCGTCACCCTGATCAAGAATATATATACTTTATGGGGCTTGCCACGCCTCTTTCTGATTTTCCATTTTCAATGGGCTGAGGGTATTAGAAAACGCGCGCTTATACGTGTGTAAAGAAGAAGAGTATTAGCTCTTTTTATAATGTATAATGGTTTTGTGAAAAGAAGACGCCGCAGACCCCACAAATTATATATATTCGTGATCAGCACAAAAAATAAGTTGATATGGCCCTGTCCGTCTGTCTACGCCATTTCAAATACTAGACACTTTATAATTGGTAATTTGTTAAATATATACATTTAGATGCTATTAATATATATAGTAATATATCCATAAGCACCCACCAACACTTAAACCAAGAAGCCACGACCCCTTCATCATTTAACATAAACAAAACACCCTAGCAACTACTCATAAACAAATCGCTCCAGCGTCCGCTTAGAAACAAATCGCCCCAGCGTCCACTTAGAAACAAATCGTCTCATAGGCTACTCATATAACATAAACAAGTCGCACTCCAACGCATCAAGCCCTTCTCGTGGGAACTGCACATTCAGCATACTCAGGAGTGACCAATCAGGAGCGATCAGGCCACTCACCCAACGAAGATCACGCCACTTTAGATATACAATTCTAGCTATATAAGACACACAAAATTTCCAATCAGTAGTTCACTTTGTATCCAGATTTAAGACCGCATTTACTTCGAGTAAAGAAAATAAAATTGTACTCCGTTATCAGTTATTAATAAATAAAGATATTTTTTTTTTTAAATAACTATAACGTTGGTCTCTTCATTATATATATATATATATGAAAGATTCATGAAATTCGTCCAGAAATCATGAAATTCCTTTAGAAATGGAGTTATAAGCGTTCAAGGGTCAACCCCACTCTAGCCACGTCAGCAACTGCGCGGTTAGCAGAACGTAAAGAAGAAGAGTATTAGTTTTTTTTGCTGGGTTCAGGGTATCTCGTAGTCGAGCTATCTCGAATAGAGCTTTCTTACTTATTTTATACATAGTATGTGGTTGTGTATGTGTAGATAGTGATTTAATTTCTAATACCACGAAAAAGTTGTTTGTGGTTACTTGGCTGGAAGCCAACGCCTATCTGACAATCCATTAATATTCGAGCGATTAAATAAATAATGCATGACTTTCGATTGAATGGTAATGGCAGCTAACGTTCTAGGTAGTGACTCCAGTACAACCTTACGAAGTTCTCCTACCTAACCGATTACCAACGTTAATTGTAACAAACTATACACCATTTTTATACCCTGAGCCCATTAAAAATGGGAAATCAGGGTATAACGGTTTTGTTAAATGTATGTAACAGGCAGAAGGAGGCGTGGCAGACTCCATGAAGTATATATATTCTTGATCAGGGGGACGAGAAAAGTTGATATAGCCATGTCCGTCTGTCTGTCTGTCTGAATATTTTATTACGATTGTCCGTCTGGAAACAGAATTATTAATCAAATAAGTTATGACATAAAACCCACGCGACACAGCAAGAGGGGCAGCCAAATAGCAAACAACGCCTGCAATGTTTACACACATACAGACGTACAAGTGTAGATCAGCGTGTGTACGCGCTCGTGATTTTGCATGTATAGTTTCTTACGCGTGGAGAATCGAAACGAAGCATTCTTGGAATATTATTCGTTCGAAGAAGGGCTCAGGGGATATCGTAGTCGAGCAGTCTCGACTACAGTTTTCTTTCTTGTTTTAATATTTTTTCATTATTTAATAATGTTTAAAAACTAAAAAATGAGACCAAGACGGTTCCATAGCTTAATTCAACGACAAACTTTGCAGCTGATGAAAATTCCGTTATTTTGCCAGGCATCGGCAGATTCTTCTTTTATGCTTTATTCATTCTTTTCACAAAATGGGACCACACACACCTATTGAGCAGTGGGAACTTGTTCTCAAACACTATAAAAATGGCCACCAGCCCAGTCACCGGATTTAAATGTAGTCGACAAATTTGTGTTCGATTTTGGAAACAAATATTCCAAACACAAAATATCAAACAAATCGGACCTAAAAACTGCATTGGTTGAGGAATGGGAAAAAAATTACCCCAGAAGTCACCAAATAGTTGGTGGAATCTATCCCAAAGTGGCTTAAAATGGTAGCTAACTAAAAGGTTGGTCGCACCAAGTATTGATTTTTTGTTATTTTATGTTATTATAATATTAAATAATGTTTTTCATAAGCGGTTGAAATAAGCTGTGGAACTGTCTTGATGTCATTTTTTAGTTTTTAAACATTATTAAATAATGAAAACATATTTTAAAAACAAGTGAGAAGGCTCTGGTCGAGACGGCTCGACTACGAGATACCCAGAACCCTGCAACAAAAGTGATACTCTTCCTCTTTACGCACTTAGGGCGTGGCAAATCGGAAAACTCTTCCGCCCATGGGCGTGTAATCATACTAGATGATGAGCTAGAGAGTTGCAATTTGGGGTGACAACCCAAATTCAAAAAGCTATGGCGGATATATCTACGCCTATTGGGGGCGTGGCAAATCGGGAAAAACATATCTTCTACACCGTTAAAGCTAGAACGGTGAAATTTTGCATGTGAGTTAATGTTATGATTCTAAGAAGATCGATCAAAAAGTTATATGTCTACGCCCATTGGGGGCGTAGCAAATCGGACCTGAATATATAGTGAATTTCAAATTGTGCTATATTTTGAACACTATTGACACTAGAGACTTGAAATTTCGCATGTATACTCGGGTTGACAACCCAAGATCAATAAGCTATGGTAGATATATCTACGCCCACAGGGGGCGTGGCAAACCCCAAAAGTTTATATCTCCTACTGTTTTAGAGCAAGAAGCTTGAAAATTGGATGGTTGAGTTACTAATGTTCTCCTCTATCGATGACCCAAAATTAATTTTCAGCCATTTTTGGGGCCTGTCATATCGAAAAATACCCTGTAATTTTCGCATTTTTGGAATGTAAGCAACCAAATTTTGCAGTCATGTTAGCCTCGGCTCTGTCTAAGAACTGGTCAGCTGATCAGCTGTGAATTTATTTAGGTTCAGCTAACGATTACATGTTATTTTCAAAAGACCTGGGTTCAAATCCCGCTGGAAACTTTTTATTTATTAATCGAAAACTTATAAATTTTATTTATTAAATTAATTAATATTATTATATTTATGTTAAAATGCTTTTTGCCATCTTAGCAATTGCTACTAAGCCATTATATGCATGAATTATGCAGTTGGCCACAAACAACTTCTTTGCCGATTTGCCAAGCGCCCAGTGGGCGTAGACCCAAAATTTTTTGCCAGTTATAGATACGCAGATTTTGTTATTTTTAGATTTTGGATGCCACGCTCCCCTAGCCAACCAATATACAAAATTTCATTTCAAATACTAGAGACTTAAAATTTGGCAAATACAGACATTTGGATGTTAGTAATATATTCTAAAAGTTTCATGAAGATCATCCATTTAGGAATGGAGTTATAAGCGTCTTAAGTATAGACCACCCCACCCCCAAGCCACGGGAGCAACTGCGCAGTTAGCAGAGCGCGCTTAAACGTGCGTAAAGAGGAATAAAAATTAGTTTTTTATACCCTGAACTAGAGGTGGGCATGGGCCGAAATTTTGCACCCAACCCGACCCAGCCCATGGGCCGAAGAGCAAAATTTTACCCGTACCCGAAAGCTACAAAAATTTTGCAACCCGAAACTAACCCGCCCGCCCGAAAAATTAGTTTCTTCTTTTTCTTTTTTCCTCCGAGCTTTCTTTTTTTAGTGAGCTGGGTTTTTGTCGGGTACCCGTGGGCACCCGCGGGTACCCGTGGGTATGGGCTGGAAAATCGAGTTTCGGGTTGGGTGCGGGCGGGTGCGAGTTACGCCGCTCAACCCGCTTTACCCGAAACAATTTGGAAATATGAGAACGCAATTGTGAAATGTTTTAATATTTTCAATTTGGATTGCAAAAATTTTCTTTTCTTAACTTCGTGTACACTAACGATTGCGTTTGATATCTATTATCTCAATTATAATTATCATCACTAGCTATTACAACTGTGATCACTAAAAAAATAAAGCTCGGAGGAAAAAAGAAACAAATTTTTCGGGGGGCGGGTTCGTTTCGGGTTGCAAAATATTTGTAGCTTTCGGGTGCGGGTAAAATTTTGCTCTTCGGCCCATGGGCTGGGTCGGGTTGGGTGCAAAATTTCGGCCCATGCCCACCTCTACGCTGAAGCCATTGAAAATGGGAATTCAGGGTATAAAGTTTTTGTGAAAATGTATGTAACAGGCAGAAGGAGACGTCGCAGACCCCATAAAGTATATATATTCTTGATCAGCATAAAAAAAAATAAGTTGATCTAGCCCTGTTAGCTGTCCGTCCGTCTATCCGTCTGTCCGTCCGTATGAACGTCGATATTTCGGAAACTACAAAAGCTAGAGAGCTGAAATTTTACATTAATACTTGTATGTTGGTTACGCAGTACAAGCTTGCTTTGTTTTTTCGATAACTCATCCCATTTCCAAACTATCGATAAAAAATAGAAAATTCGTTTCCACTTTTTAGGTTTTATGGGCATAACTTCTACACCGTTTTAGCTAGAGACTACAAATGAATATATTTAGATAGATATTATGGATACACAGATTTTGTAATTTTTAGATTTCAGATGCCACGCCCCCTTCGCCCCCAATTTGAAAAAAAAAAACGCATTCCAAATACTAGAGACCCACAATTTGGCACATGGATACATTTAGATACTCTCAATCTACACTGCAAATTTCATGACGATCGTTCATCTGAAAATGGAGTTATAGGCGTCCAAAGTTCTGTCCAACACACCCCCCAGCCAAGGCAGCAACTGCGCAGTTAGCAGAGCGCGCGCTCATAAGTGCGTAAAGAAAAAGAGTATCACTTTTCTGCAGGGTTCAGGGTATCTCGTAGTCGAGCCGTCTTGACTAGAGCCTTCTTACTTGTTTTTTATATGACATAGTACTAGTAAAACATATCAGCTTCGATATATAATTTTTAATAAAAATAAATAAAATAAAATAAAAATAAAACAAGTAAGAAAGCTGTAGTCGAGACTGCTCGACTACGAAAT
The DNA here is from genome assembly GCA_030914335.1 of Drosophila borborema. Taxonomy (NCBI): domain Eukaryota; kingdom Metazoa; phylum Arthropoda; class Insecta; order Diptera; family Drosophilidae; genus Drosophila; species Drosophila borborema. The sequence goes on from JAUESP010000304.1 coordinate 8,896,946, forward strand.
CCCCTGAGCCCTTCTTTGAACGAATCATATTCCAAGAATGCTTCGTTTCGATTCTCTACGCGTAAGAAACTATACATGCAAAAACACAAACACACACACGCTTGTAAGCATGTATGTGTGTGAGCAATGCAGGCGGCTTGCTGTCTCGCTGCCTTTGTTGCTGCGGCACATGGGTTTTGATGAGAAAACTTTGATGATTAATAATTCTGTTTCTAGATGGACAATCGTATTGATTTCTTCAGATTATGATTATGATATTCATATGTATATGCTAAACCAAACTGCATGTCTCTAGTATTTGAAATGCATTTTTTTTCACATTTGGGGGTGGTGGGGCGAAATGGGGACTGGAATCCAAAATCTGACAAAAACCGATTGTATTAAATTAGTATCTATATATATGTAGAAGACTCGGAGACTCTAACACTTAAGATGAATTAGCTAGATACAATCGTTTATCGATAACTTTGCAAATATACAAGTTATCGAATTTCTGAAACAAACTCGTACTGCGCGTGCAATATACGGACCTAACACAAAAAGAATGAACTCTCTAGCTTTTGTATCTTCGGAAATCGACGCGTTCATACATACGGACGGACGGACGGACGGACGGACGGACGGATAGACGGACATGGCTAGATCAACTTTTCTCGACACCCTGATCAAGAATATATATACTTTATGGGATCTGCCACGCCTCCTTCTGCCTGTTACATACTTTTAACAAAACCATTATACCCTGATTTCCCATTTTCAATAGGCTCAGGGTATACAAATTATCACACAAAAAAAAACAAGTAAGAAGGCTCTAGTCGAGACGGCTCGACTACGAGATACCCTGAACCCTACAAAAAAGTGATACTCTTCTTCTTTACGCACTTATAAGCGCGCGCTCTGCTAACTGCGCAGTTGCTGCTGCGGCTTGGGGGTGGGTTGGGCTGAACTTTGGACGCTTATAACTCCATTTCTAGATGCATGATCTTCATGAAATTTTAAGAGTAGATTTAGAGTATCTATATCTATCTATTTGCCAAATTGCAAGTCTTTAGTATTTGAAATGCGTTTTTTGCAAATTGTGGGCGAGGGGGGCGTGGCATCAAAAATCTGAAAACTATAAAATCTGCGTATTCATAATATATATCTAAATATATAAAGTTGAAGTCTCTAGCTGAAACGGTGTAGAAGTTATACCCTAAAAACCTAAAAATGTAAACGAATTTTCGATTTTTTATCGATAATTTGGAAATGGGATGAGTTATCGAAAAAACAAAATAAACTCGTATTGCGTAGCTAACATACGAGTGTTCATGTGAAATTTCAGCTCTCTAGCATTTGTAGTTTCCGAAATCTCGACGTTCATACAGACGGACAGGCGGACGGACGGACGGACGGACAGACGGACAGGGCTAGATCAACTTACTTTTCGATGCTGATCAAGAATATATATACTTTATAGGGTCTGCGACGTCTCCTTCTGCCTGTTACATACATTTTCACAAAACCATTATACCCTGAATTCCCATTTTCAATGGGTTCAGGGTATAATAATAAAAATTTACATAACCATTACACCCTGATTTCTCATTTTCAATGGGCTCAAGATATAAAAACAAATCTTTTAAAACTTATATATACAATATACAGTGGTTCACAGCTATTTCAACCAGCACCTTAAAAAAGTTTGTTGGGCTGTAAAATCTAAACTATTGGCAATATATAAATATATATACATATATATGTATGCATTCATGTATTGTTTAATTTGTTTTCATTTGCGCTGTTGTATTCCACATATTATATTTTGGCACCCGCAGAACCACAGAATATTATGTAATCAACTGTGAATTCTCCCAGTGCCAAGATAAAATAGCAGAAGCTTGACTTTATCGAGATGATCACATTATAGACTTACCAATTGACTGTTACCCTTTCAGTTTGGATTTTTGTTTTATATCTATGTAGTATTATTGATATCAATGTCTTAAAACTTTTTATGCCATTCTCTTTTACAAAGAGTTCAATGGTCTGGATATTACAATTGCAAACTAAGCTACAGAGCTGCTGCCGTGCTAGATGTGCAGGACATGTTAATCCTTTCAGCTTTGACACTTGACTGAAGTTCAAATATGAATTAACATCTACGTCACGTTCTTTCACAAGCCGACGTCAGCAGCGCCGCCAATTCGGCATTTCAGGCAGAAACTTCTTATATTTCTTCTAGATCTAGGCAGGTGCGATGTATATAGTTGCCGTCCTTGTTTGACCGCAGGTATAGAATGACTACCACACCATAGGTGCATCTCAAACTACTCACACGCACGAAAACATACCGAATACACATACAAGTGTAATTCGCTCTTGAAAGATAGAGGGAAGGAGAGGGAGGGAAACAGAGTGATACATATATGGATATATGTATAAATATAGATAGAGATACAGATAGAGATAAAGATAGAGATAGAGAGAAAAATAGATAGAGAGAGTTGGAGAGAAAGAGAGAGAGAGAGAGAGAGAGAGAGAGAGAGAGAGAGAGAGAGAGAGAGAGAGAGAGAAATTATTATAGAGTATTGCTAGGTGTCTTAGCACACAGTTCTTAAATTGGTTGCCAGTGACAACTTGATTTCGATGCACAACAAAATTAACGATGACGTATCCTTGACGACGGAGTGTGACTAACTAAAATTTTATTTGCTACCACATAAAACTTTAAAGCAATACCGGGCAGCTACAAACGCGCACGCACACCTGCCACCATACATGGTACGTTTAAAAGAGGGTAGTTATGTTCAGTCTTCTGCCGTCATCAGTGACTATTATGGCTAGCAGTAACAGTGAACAACTAAGAACTGGTATGTTGTTGTTAGCCAACTAGCAGCAACCACCAACCAAACGAAGTCGTGTTTTGTCGTATTACCAATTTCCCACTTGCCTTATAGACAGGCGATCCAAATGCGACCACTCCCTCAATCCACATTTTAGTTTGCTTTTTCATAGCGTGCAACGGCTGCTACGACTACCACCACATCTCTCCACTCCCTGATGTTATTAGTAGATATTCCTCTACCAATACGAAGTGCAATACACAGGCGTTATTTGGTAAAACCAGATTGCTGATAAAATGTAACAACAACGAAAACTAGCAGTATGTACATATGTATGTATAAAATGTACTTTACTGGTCTTTACTGGCAGGACCCAATTGTAGAACTACTGGTCTTAAATGTATATATAGATATACGAGTATAGTGTGAATATATATATATACATATATAGTGTGAATATATATATATATTTCCCATTAAAAATTATAATGGTTTTATTAAAAAAAATGTAACACGCCGAAGAAGGCTTGGCAGACCCCATAAAGTTTATATATTCTTGATCAGGGCGACGAACTAAATCGATATATTCCTGTCCCTGAATCCGTGTGTGCGGACACGTCGATATGAGAAACTATGAACTAAGAAATTATAAGAGCTAGAGATTTAGGTCCGTGTATTGCACACGGCATACGAGTTCATTTCAGGAAATCGATAATTTTTCCATTTGTAGTGTCTCGTTTATCTTTAGTGCTATTATTAGAAATGGAATTAATACTCGTATGTTAGTTACGCAGCATGAGTTTATTTTGTTTTTGTTTTTTTTTTTTCCGATAACTCATCCCATTTCCTTATTATCGATAAAAAATCGTAAACTCTTTATTTTTGTTTGTTTTAACCTTTTACACCGTTCGAGCTAGAGATTCCCAATTTGTATAATAAGATAGATATTATGGATACGAAGATGATGTATTTTCAGATTTTGGATGCCAAAATACGGGCAGACGACATATCAAGAATATATATACTTTATGGGGTCGGACACGGCTCCTTTTGCCAATTACATATATTGAAGAAAACCATTATAACCTGACTTCCCATTTTCAATGGTTTCAGAGTATAAATAAATGTAGAATGATAACAAATATTTATTTGATATTAAAGTCGATATTTGTTTCCTATATTTTTGCTTTCAATAAAATATGCCTCTTATAATATTGTATAATTTACTTTCTATTGACCTACTCTATATGTTATATTGGTCTAAAAAAAGACTTGCTACTTCCACAATATTAGAGCGTAGATATTCTGTAACTTGTAATTCCCATTTTGAGACACGAAAATTTATTAGTAGAAGGAGTTTGACGAACTGAGAAAAACTGTATGAGAAACTTAAAGTTGGACGACTATTAGTGTGGACTTCCTCTATTAATTTGCTAAAATTAAAAATTAGTATAACAAGTAAGAGTGCTTTAGTCAAGATTGCTCAACTAGGAGATCCCCTGAATTCTGTATTTAAAATACTAGGAGCTTGGGAAATAGACCTATATCCGCGTCCAAAAAGTAGTCCATACTGCATCACAAGCGGCGTCAACTATGCAGTCAGCATAGCACGCGCTTTAGAAGAATTTGCTGCGTTCAGGTGATATCCAAGTCGAGCAGTCTCCAGTAGAGCCTTTTTACTCGTTATACAGTGGGACAATAATGTATTCCTACAGCAATGATTTTTTTCTTTGGCAACGAATAAAAAAAAAAAAAAAGAATTTAAAAAAATAAAAAATAATAATAATTAAAAAAAAAATAATTTCAATATTTTGCTTAGCATAAAAGTTGTAACTAAAAAACCATAAAAAAAACTCGTTTTTGCCTCCAATAAAGTTTTTGTACAGCGTACTTTGCTCATTAGGACAAAAATGCACCAATTGAGTTCTGGCGTGATATATCAAAGTATAATATATTTGGATCAGATGGAGGACTGCTTGTGTGGAGAAGAGCTGGAGAACTACTAGATCCAAAAAACACAATTAAGACAATAAAGCATGATGGTTGTGTTGTGATAGTATGGGGTTGTATGACTGATTGTGGAAACTTGGAAATAATTGATGGAGCGATGAACCACTTTAAATACATTGACATTGTAAAAAGGATATGGCCCAAGCGTAGAAATGTTAGGTTTATCACGGTCTTATTATTTCCAACAAGACAATGATCCCAAGCACATGGCACATAACACAAAAATGTATTTGGCATACAAGACTCCCCATTTATTAAAGACACCACCACAGAGTCCTGATCTTAATCCGATCGAACATTGTTGGCATACGCTAGAAAAAAGGATCAGAACTCACCACAGTTCAAAATCCAAACTTATAGTATTAAAAGAGAAGTGGGTGAAAATTGACAAAATATACATACATACATTGAAAAGTTAGTTTTGTCGATGCCAAAAAGACTTGAAGCAATTAAAAAGAATAAGGGCTACCCCACAAAATATTAATGTTAAAACAAGTAAGAACGCTGCAGTTAGGCGCAATTAACTGCGAGAGACTCTGTTCCCGTAGGTGCTTTTTATTTATTTAATAAACATTTAATGAACAAAATATTTCGCAATTAGCAAACGTACATGGCAAGCAGTGTTGCCAACTTGGCCTTTTTCCGGACAGATCTGTCCTTTTTGAAATTACAACTGCCGCAAAAATTTAGAAACAGCCCCTGTCCGGAAAAAATGCCTTTTTTATATTATTTTTACCTTTTTTCATCCTTTTTTAATTGTTAAAGGTTGTTTATAAAATTTGTCAAATAAGTCGATATCAACGCTTTAATATTGCTTTATTGCAACATATTTTACGATGTATCCCTGTTTCAAACGCTGTAGTCCTGTAGTCGAAAATATATTTATCGATCGATCATTAACGTTTTTTTTTTTAATTTAGGGTGTCGCGGTCAAACGACCCATTAAAAAATAAATGGATTAGCCGCGTTCCCAATTATATTGATAAGGCATTTTGCAAATACTGCAAGTGCAGTTTTAATACAAAACTTGTAGAATGGAGAGATAAAGAAAGTATCGTATCTTTCTGGACTGAACCTCAGAACCACACAGACTCAGCAGGAAACAAACATTTTTCGGATCTGGGTGCATTTGTTATCACTTTGCTGTCGTTGCCGTGGTCAAATGCTGAGGAAAGGGCGTTCAGCCAAGTCAATTTTGTTAAAACCAAATTAAGGAACAAGCTGCATATTGATACGTTGAATTCTTTTTTGGCAATTAGGTTAATTTTACTAGTTAACAATTACATACAATTAAATATAATATCTCTGGATTAGGTTGGTTTACTAGTTAATATCTTTGGATTAGGTTTGGACTACATCGGAACGGCAAATGTTGCCAAAACTATAAGCTACATGTAAATTGTGTACGCCAAATTGGCGCAAAAAATACATACAACAAAGAAAATGTCAATTTTGATAAGGTGCTACACCTTTTAAAGGTAAATTAAAATCAAATTCCATTTTTAAGTGTAGAAAAAAATGTTATCCGTTTTTTTGACCTTTTCAAAAATATTTTGTCCCTTTTTTGTCCTCTTTTTTGCGTCAACTGTCCTGTTTTTTCGGCGAAAAGATGGCAACACTGATGGCAAGCAACAAACGATTTTCTATGCTTACATACAAAAGGCTGCATGCTATAGTATTCTAAGAATTGCGATTGAATTATAAGTTTGTAGCAGTGAACTTATTTAGGTTTAGCTGACGATTACATTCTATTTTCAAGATGAACGAGATATAATCACTAACCATACAACACATAGACTGGACAACTGGAACAAGTTAATGTGCACACTTATTTTTTGACATTAGAACCCCATAAACTTCGTATTGGCTCGGGTTTTTACTTTTAGGGTCGGGAGAGAAAAATTGCTGATGGCAAAATCATTCCGCTTCGAGCGCTCGACGGTGACGGTCGATTTACCAAAAATGCCTGACATGTGCCGCTCTTTCCCTTGCTCTCTTTCTCTTTCTGCCTATGCTTTTAATCTCTGCTCTCTTCTCACAAAAATATATGTATGCTGCCACAAACAGCAAGCAGCTTACAAAAATTGAAATTTCTTCTCGACGCGATCCCATTGGTTCCCTTCTGAGTGAAGAGTATACCAAATTCTTAAACGGCTTTGCCATGCTCATGCAAAATGTTAGCGTTTTCATGATTATTTGTCGAAAGGGTATGAAAGTGTTGATGTGCATAACGAATATTATTTCCCGATGACCATACACACACACATTTACACTTCCTCGCTATATGTGTAGGCATTTATGTGCCTGTGTGCAATATTCTTGCTGTCGCCTGTAGAGCACTTTTAGAACCCCAGCAGTTGATGATCGTTCGGTTAGGTAGCGATCTGAGCTTGCATACACACACACATTTACACTTCCTCGCTATAGGTGTAAGCATTTATGTGCTTGTGTGCAATATTCTTGCTGCCGCCTGTAGAGCACTTTTAGAACCCCAGCAGCAGTTGATGTTCTTTCGGTTGGGTAGCTGCTGTGAGCTTGCATACGCACACACATTCACATACACATTTACACTTCCTTGCCATATGTGTAGGCATTTATGTGCCTGTGTGCGATACACTTGCTGCATGTAGCTATTCTAATTTCCCAGCGATTGCTGTGGGTAGCTAATGTGAGCCTACACACACATACATATGTATGTGTACGTCTGTGATGTGATAATCACAATCGCCGAGTATCACTTGTATAGGCATTTGAATGAATGCTCTGCCTGGGGCATTTGCATGTTTCGTGCATGGGTCTCGAATAATGGGCGTGTGCCTACCTCAACTTTCAATTACTTTTTTCCTCACCCTGATCTAGATTATATGTACTTTATAGGGTCTGCCACGCCTCCTTCTACCTGTTACATACATAGGTATAAAAATCACTATATTCAGGTCCGATTTGCCTCGCCCCTAATAAGCGTATACATATAACTTTTTCATCGATCTTCATAGAATCATAACATACTCACATACAAATTTTCAGCGTTTTATCTTTAAGGCTGTAGAAGATACGTGTTTCCCCCAAAGGGCGTAGATATATCCGCCATATCTAACATACCAATATACCAAATCAATATACTCCTTTCACTTCGTGAATGAATCTAATCATTTCACTTTGTGAATGAGTCCAATGATAGGAGGTAATAATTACAATAGGGGCTGCCATTTCAGCAGCAGGTGTTTCAAAATCAACGAGTGTCGAAACGAAGCTCAATGTTCGAGTTAAAAACAACTGAGTCCGCTGGCTGGTGGATATTTAGTTGACTATATACGTTAAGTTGTTGCGTTAGCCAGCACACTTGTTTTGTTGAAAAAAAAAAAAAAAAAAAAAAAAAACATAGAAACCTGTTTTGTGTGCGTAGATAATGTAATTAACTTGCCACTTGACAGTATGTATGTATTATTTCCTCTTTTTAGGGGTCGTTTCGTTAAGATCTTGCATGGCATGTTCAATGACCTGAAAATTAACGCTTTCTCTTTAAATTCGACTTAAAATCATTGAATCTACTTTTTATACTCTGTTCCCATTTTGACATGTATACTTGTGTTGACAACCCAAGATCAATAAGCTATGGTAGATATATCTACGCCCACAAGGCGTATGGGAAACCTCAAAACTTTATATCGCCAATAGTTTTAGAGCTAGAAGCTTCAATGGTTCAGTTACTGATGGACTCCTCTATCGATGACCCAAAAATAATTTTTAGGCTTTTGGAGGCGTGGAGTATCGAAAAATTGGAAATCAGGGTGTAATGATTTTGTTAAAAGTATGTAACAGGCAGAAGGAAGCGTGGCAGGCAGCCTAAAGTGTATATATTCTTGATCAATGTGACGACCTGAGTCGTCCGTCTCTCCGAATGTTACATAAGAGCTAGAGACTTCATTCTTTTTGTGTTAGGTTCGTATATTGCACGCGTAGTTTGTTTGTTTTTAGAAATTAGATAACTTTTATAGTTCCAGAGTTGTCGATGAAAACATATACATATTAAGAATCACTTATAAAATTATATCTCCTTTGCCTTTAGAGTTAGAGTCTCCAAGTCTTCTGCATATATAAAGATACTAATTTAATACAATTTCAGGTTTTGTCTGACTTTGGATTCTGGTTTCCAATTTACCTCCGCAACCCCAAATGTGTAAAAAATGTATTTCAAATATTAGAGACATGCAGAAACGAAGCATTATTGGAATATTATTCGTTCGAAGAAAGGTTCAGGAGATCTTCTAGTCGAGCAGTCTCGACTAGAGCTTTCTTACTTGTTTGTATTGTTAACGTAGTGTTCATTTATTCAACTGAAAATTCGAACTCCAGTACAAAAATGATCTTATGCTGCAAGTAAGCTAATGTTTATGTTAAAGCTTCCCTTATTAAATCTCAAAACTCAAAAGCTCACAAGAGTGGCTTACGTGATTCTATATTAGAATTGTGAATTTAGGTATTGTTTACATTAAATATGGGTTACTAAGTCAATGAGCCTTTGGAAACTGCGCAGACAAATCTTATGTCTACATTGAAACTAAAAATGTGGGAACACCTTATGAAATCTTTGCGTCTGAGCTAAGTGGCCTGATGCTATAGCTTTGTTTATGATTGGAAAGATTGAGTTAAGCTATTTCAAAGTTGTTTATATTTATCACAAGGTTTGCTTGAGTAGCGTGGTGATATTTGGCATGTAAGATGGCAGAAAGCATTTTAACATGAATATAAGATTATAAATTAAATAAATAAATAAAAGTTATAAGTAAGAACTTGGTAGTTCGATGCAACCAATTGCGTGATACTATCTTCCCGTAGAGTCTTTTTATTCTATTAATAATCTAAATATTTTGGGAATTAACAAACGCACGGGGCAAGCAACAAACGTTTTTACTATACATACATAAAAATTTACATATGTATAAATTATAATAAGACGGGTTATTATGCAAAGGCACTTTATTCTTTTATCAATTATAATCTTTTTATTAGCTCGTGTGAGCATTCTGCGAGAAGATTCCAAACTAAAACTTTATAAACCTAAACGGCGACTCCAAGCCATCGCTGCCGGCGGCCGGGCCGACAGAACGCTGAGCTTGCAACTTCTGCGGACGATCACCCCGCTGTTGCGTGGTGGTGTCCAATTTCGCCTGCAACTCTGTTGCAACGGCATCTGGTGAAGCTATTGCTGACTCGCTGTCAGCATTATTTGATCGGCGCGTGCTAACTCCTCCCCGGGTAGGTTGAAACCCGTCCTCGGGTTTCCCATTGATCGGCTTCCGTCGACATATTTTAAAACCGATGACTAGGAGGAGCACCAGAGAAATCAGTATAATGATGCAACCGAACGACCTTGATGACAATTCGGCCTTAAGGTTGCTGATGTGGCGAAGGTTGCTCAGGCTCAGGTCGTGCAAAAACGGGAGGCTCAGGTGTTCCCGGAATAGTGTGATGTTGACTATTCCAGACGTCGAAACTGCTGGCTTTTTTCTCAGAATACCCTTATGGTTGACGTAAAGGGTTCCATTCAGAGAGATGTGGTCGTCGAAGGTAACCAAGTAGGTCCCCGTGACCTGTTGGCCAGTGCCAGTGCTGTCCACTGCATGGATTGTGGCGCTATTGATGATTATTACGCCTTCATCGACGACGGCTTTGGGTTTTAGATGCCTATGTCGTGTGGCGCATTGGGCAGTGTTACCTGAGACCAGTTGTTGGGCACACGTTGGTTTCTGCATTTGGTTGCAGAAGGTGGTGCTCACCGTAGAGGCGCAGTCGCGCACGGCGGAGGTTTTCCTCTCGCAATCGGCCACCACGTCACCTTCTTCTAAATCTATTATTATATTATTACGTTGAACAGGGAAAATATTTATCTTTTTGAAATGTAACTTAGGTCTAGAGAATTTAATTAAAAAATATAGTATTTGGGAATTATGGAAAGCCTTAATATTAGAGACCTCTAGTAGGTCTGTTACGCTAACATTGGTGAGTTGCTCATTTAACTCTTTTACGTCAATGCTGTCAAGTATGAGTGGGCTGATTAAATTTATTTTTGCGAGTGAAATGGAAAGAATTAAATCTTCTAGATCCGAAATTATCATTCTGTTTTTCGCCAGGATAGTCGTATAAAAGTGTTCGACTTTCGTATCTGGTTTTTGGATTGCATTAAGAGTTCTTGAAATTTCGTTGAGTCTTACTTGAATTTTATTATTTATCTCAATTTGTTTGTTTTCTGAATCTATTAGTTGTCCCTGTTTTAACTTTATCTGTTCCCAGTCATCAAAATCTGGGGTTCCTGCTATTGCTTTAAGAGCACTACCTATCAGGTTTATGCTTCTGGTTTGTCTATGGTGAACAATAAGAGTGCTAATTAAAGTGGTTATGTGTTGTAGGTCAGTCTTCAGTACCTGTTTCATATGGTCTTTAGGTAGTTTGTCCACTAATATCCATGTTTCGTCGGCATATGTCTCGTATATCGTTAAGTTAGTCGTGTGTCCTATGTAACCGTATTCGTCCCAAATCGTCACGTCACCGTCTATTATAGGTATATAGTCCGCGTGCGTATAGTCATTAAGTCTTGAGGTCGCGTCGGTTCTAGTCAGAGTCACAACTACTAATGTTAGAATATGTGTTATCCTAAGATAAAAGATACAAAAATTAAGAAGTTATTAACAATGGTCTACTTAAGGCTGTCCTTATGGAACACCCTCCCTTTTATAAGGACCGTTGTCCCAAGGTCTGCTTCAACCACTGCTTAGGTGAATAAGGAGGAAAGTTTGTTTCCTAGTCTCTTATTGGACTTTACCCATACTTTCTCACCTATTTTGTATGATTTGTGAACCCTGTTCTTGTTATGCTGCTCTAGAGACTTTTCTTGTGCTGATGTGAGATTGTTTCTTATCTGCACCGCAGCGTTTACAGGTATATTGTGAATGATTTCTATCGGCTTCTTTTTTGTCACGGAATGAATCGACCTATTGTATTTGGTTGTTGCAAGGAGAATGCTTTCAATGGTATCTTCGATGTGATTTCCATTCTTTAAGCAGCGACTTATGTCTCCTAAAGTACCGTGAAAACGCTCGACTTGCCCATTAGATGTACTGTGTAAGGGTGGTGCGTTTGCAATTGCAATGTCAAAGTTGTTTGCTAACATTGTCCGGATGGTCTCTGAGTTTAGCGATCTCTCGTTATCGCAATATATAGTCTTTGTCTTTGGGAAAAAATTGAGAATTTGTAAGAGTGGAGCTTTTACTTCCACAATTGCGCGTGATCGTATCGGTTGAACGACAGCGAATTTAGAGAATTTGTCGATGCAGGTTAAAAAGTATTTCCCGTCTGTGGAGTAAATATCTACATGTAGTATTTCTCCGGCATATGAAGGTATAGGAGTTTTCCCTAATTCTTGCCTGATCGGATGTCGGTCATGTTTGTTCATAGCGCATATTCGACAATTTGCTGCTATTTCGGTTGTTAAACGACCCATTTTTGGGAAAAAATAGTCCCTAAGTATTTGTTGGGCATTGTAACGTCTGATATGTCTATCACGAGGCTTTTACAGTGTCGAAAAGTTGTTGAGGGAAATTCCTTCACTAGGTTATGTTGAATGAAGGCTAGAATAGGAAGATCACAATGAATTGCATTGGTCACTTCGGAGTTTACCACTTTTCGTAGAGTCTGAGTAAGTGTGTTGCGATCGGAAAATTGTATGACATGTCGGGTCTTTGTTTTGAATAAAATATATGTCTTTTGTTGTGGGACAGTGCTTTCTTCCAGTATAATCTGATTACGGAAGCAGTTTACAGGTTTATCTGTTGTCTCGATTGTGTAAGTCAGAGACTTTTCGCTGTGGATTGTAGCGGCATCGGATTCCGCCGAATCTTCCAGAGCGTTAATATTCTGGCGAGACAGAGCGTCTGCCACAAGGTTCTCTTTTCCTGGCTTATATATGATGTTTGCATTATACTCATCAATAAAAGCCTTCCAGCGCTTTATCTTGGCATTCGGATTTTTGTCCGAAACCGCGAATGTTAGCGGCTGGTGGTCTGTGTAGATGTTAAGGTTTTTAACACCGTACAAGTAATTTCTGAGATTTTTCAGTGCCCACACAATGGCTAAGAGTTCTCTCTTATTTGTGACAAAGTTAATCTCGTTGTCTCGCAATGTGCGCGAGATCATGGTTATAGGGCGTCCGCCTTGAGATAGCACAGCACCATGCCCTTGGCCTGAGGCGTCTGTTGTCAAGTCAAATGGTTTTCTAAAATCGGGATATGCTAACAGCACATCTTCGAAAGCTAACAACTCTTTTAATTTGTTAAAGGCTTCTAACTGTGTTTGACTTAATTCGATGTTTACCCTCCTCGACTGATTAGCGCTTATCTTGCCATTTTCGCCTTTCAAGACTTCCGTTAGGGGTCTTGCAATGTTGGCGAAGCCTGCTATGAAGCATCTGTAATAGCTCGCTAATCCTAAGAAGGATCGAAGATTGAATAAAGTTTTTGGCGGTTGAAAGTCTTTTATGGCCCGTACTTTGTCGGCCGACGTTTGTATTCCGCCTCTGCATATTGTGAATCCCAAGTATTCCACGCTCTTTTTGAAGAACTTGGATTTTTCTTGAGAAACTCTCATGCCAGCATCCCTAAGGGTTTTCAAGACCCATTCAATGTGTTTGACATGGTCTTCCTTATTGGGTGAGAAAATTATTACGTCATCTACATAGACGTAGCACGTTTTCCCAATTTGCTCCCTGAGGACATCGTCTATTGCCCTCTGGAATATACTAGGGGCGTTCTTTAGCCCGAATGGAAGTCGACAAAATTCGTATTTTCCATTGTTTACAGAGAATGCCGTCTTTTCTCTGTCCCTCTCTGCCAATTCTATCTGGTGAAAGCCCGATTTTAGGTCTAGTGTTGTAAAATATTGAGCATCGCCCATATTCGATAATATGTTAGAGATAGTTGGGATAGGGTATTTATCGTCGGTTGTCTTTTGATTTAGTTTCCTAAAATCAATCACCAGACGTTTCTTTTTATGACCTGTTTCGTCGACCCCTTTTTTGTCGACTACCCATATTGGATTGTTGTAGGGTGACTTGGATGGTCTAATTATGCCATTCGCCAGAAGTTGTTTAACCTCTGCGTTGACAAATTCAGACACACCAATTGGGTATGGGTATAATTTGGAATACACCGGTTCGCCATCCGTTGGGATAGTGGCAACTGTGTTAATGTTGTAAGGTAAGGATTCGTTAACGTCTGCGAAGGCGTTAATCATCCTATCAATCATACGATTGAAAGTAGGTCTGATCGCGGCAGGCACATCCGCATCATGGATTTCAAAATGATTCACTTCTTGACAGTTAGTGAATTTGATCTCTTCTATACCCTGATCATACTCTATTTTATTATTTGTTAGGTCGATATGGGCGTTGACTTGTTTTAACAGATAAAGGCCAATGATGCCATCGAAATCTTTTAGTGATTCGAGCATGAAGAAAAAGGATTTGACTTTGAAAAGGTGAATAAGACACTTATGTTGGATTTTTGTGTGTCCATGGAGTGACCTAACCTGGAATGGGTTGTTGACTGGCATCCAATGTGCCAGTTCAGGAAGGGGTTTAATATAGTTTTTGGACGCTCCAGTATGAATTAAGAGCTTAATGGTGCGCCCTGCTATCGTACGTTCTATGTACGGGAACAGGGAGTTTCCCCTAAAAAAGTGCAGTTTTCTGCTTCTGACAGCTCATCCTCGACTGCCTCTGTCTCATGTTGAGAATGGGACCCGTAGTCGTCAGTATTGTCTTGTTGGGGCAAATGATTTACGTTTTGTTGCGTTCTCATGGATTGGTCCCCATAATTTCGAGAGATTTTATAGCTTTGAACGGGTTGCTTAAAACGCAAGGAAGAATCGACTTCCATTGGTTCGGGTCCGTGGTTCTGTGCTTTTTGGGAATTGAAGCGCTGTTTAGAGCTGCTTGGTTTCTGTTGGTTTGAGCTTGAGTGTGTCTGAAAATGAGGGTTCTTCTTTTGATAAGAACCATCATTCTCCTGCTGACCACTTTGACGCCAGTTCTGGATCCTTTGGCCATTTGACTTTTGAGGCTTCTCTTCCGAGTATTTTGCAAAACTAGCTGCAAAAATTCCTCTCTCGTTACTCGATTCAGCTTCTTGAGCTAAAGCTAGAGCCGAAGGAAGGTCTTTGGGTTGTGCCGGAAAAACGGCCCACCTCACTGATTTTCTGAGTCCCGAAATGAAGGTGTGCAGAGCGTCATTTCTGAATTTGCTATTCAGGACAGCCGCTGCAGCAGGGTCATGTGTCATTATTGTTTTGTTAGTTAGTAATGTTAACTTTTTCTCGATCTCATCGTAATATTTTAGCAACGATAGATCGCCTTGCCTAAGCGTGCTCAATTGTTGTTGAATCACATGCACAGGCGTTTTGTCAGAGTATGTGAAGTCTAATCTGGCAATAATTGCCTTGAAGTTTAGTACAGTATTGAACGAGGCAAGCCCAGCGTCTGCTGGTCCTCTAACTTTGTTGCGAATTATTGCAACTCCTTGATAGTGCCTCGAGCTGCCATCGTAAGGTTCAAAAACCTTATAGGCTGCGCAGGCTGCTTGTCTCCACGAAACATAATTCTCTTGTTTGCCGTCAAACTCTGGAATTGACTTAACTATATCTAAGGGTTCGTCGCATTTATTACCTGCGACAATTTTAATCTCTTCATAGATCTCGACCTGAGCGGTCGGTCCCACAAATCTGTTAAATTGCTCTGTAAGGGCTTTTATTCTGTTTTCAAAAGTAGCTGCTTGCTGCTCGAGTGCATTTTGCATTTGCACTCCGAGTTGCGCTACTTGTTCCTCAGTCATTTTTTGTCGTCTGTGTTGCGAAAAAGAAGAGATAAGTTCGTCACCGCTGCTATCGTCCGACCTGTTGCTACCCTGCATTCGCCTAATCGCTTTACTCTAGTAGTAATATCAACGAAATTCAAATTCTTCACTAAAGAAAGAGGGCACTGACAGAATGATTTATTCGGACACTAACAATTTATTCAACAAGATATTTTATTTAAAAGTATTGCATTTTATTTTATTTAATTCGATTTTTTCTTTTTTTTTTTCATCAAAAGTACTAAATTTATTTATATAAAAAATAAATTTTTATTTTAAAGTAATAAGTTTTATTTATATTTAGAATTTTTGATTTGAGAGTATTTAATTTTCATAAATAATGTTTTATAACGTAAAAGAAAAATGAGCAGTTCACTTACATATGCATTCTTGAATTCGTTTATATAAATCGAATTTATTTGACAGTGGTGGCCGATACAATGGTCCAACGCTGTCTTCGTTGTTTTGATTTATTTGTTTTTTTTATTGTACTCGCTCAGCGGTCCGCTGGGGTTTTTTCTTTTTTTTTTCGTTTTGTTTCTGTTTCATTTTACACTTCTTGTGTTTCACTCGCTCAGCGGTCCGCTGGGGTTTTTTCTTTTTGTTTTCTTTTTTGTTATTCACTTTTAGTTTTATTGTTTTATTCACAGTGGCTCCTGGCGTTGGCCGAAGAGTTGCACAGATCCCAAATGTTAGGTTTTATATTTTTTTGTTTTTGTCTATGACTCCTGGCGTTAGCTCAAGGAGTTTCATAGATCACAAATGTTAAAGGCGTGTATGTTCACTTGCCGTTGGGCGCCAATTATAATAAGACGGGTTATTATGCAAAGACACTTATTCTTTTATCAATTATAATCTTTTTATTAGCTCGTGTGAACATTCTGTGAGAAGATTCCAAACTAAAACTTTATAAACCTAAACGGCGACTCCAAGCCATCGCTGCCGGCGGACGGCTGACAGAACGCTGAGCTTGCAACTTCTGCGGACGATCACCCCGCTGTTGCGTGGTGGTGTCCAATTTCGCCTGCAACTCTGTTGCAACGGCATCCGGTGAAGCTATTGCTGACTCGCTGTCAGCATTATTTGATCGGCGCGTGCTAACTTATACACTGTCGCGTGCGCACATTACGCGATGTTCTATGAATACAGAAGCCTGATTTCTAGTATTTTCTGAGAATTGCGATTACATTGTGAATCTTTCGATCGTTATATTTGTTTTGTTAGAAGGCGCTCTAGCAGTAGCTTTTTTGGTTTTAGTTACCGAAGCGTAGGTCAGAGCAATGGTGCTGGTGGGAAGTGCTATGCAAGCTGCACTTGCACAATGCCCAAAGAAGGAAGCTAATAAGAATAAGATACCAAAGGCATACATAAACCATAGAGCACAAATTTTTGAAATCACCTTCTATTATGGAGCAGAACGTTATGTGATGAACGAAAAGCTAAAGAGAGTTTCCAATAGCGCAAGCATTTTTATAACCTGAGCTCATTAAAAATGGGAAATCAGGGTATAATGGGTTTGTTAAATGTATGTAACAGGCAGAAGGAGGCGTGGCTGACCCCATAAAGTATATATATTCTTAATCAGGGTGACGAGAAAAGTTGATATAGCCATGTCCGTCTGTCCCCTTGTCCGTCTGTTCGTATGTTTGAACGCGTCGATTTCCGAAGATACAAAACCTAGAGAGTTCATTCTG
This sequence comes from Drosophila borborema, assembly GCA_030914335.1. Classification (NCBI taxonomy): domain Eukaryota; kingdom Metazoa; phylum Arthropoda; class Insecta; order Diptera; family Drosophilidae; genus Drosophila; species Drosophila borborema. The sequence goes on from JAUESP010000304.1 coordinate 8,914,379, forward strand.
TTTGTGTTAGGTCCGTTATTGCACGTGAGTTACCTCACTAGTCACATAGATGGTCACATTGGAGATCATTATCGAACATAACATAACAGCACTAACCATACAATACATAGATTGGACAACTAGAACAAACTTTTTCACGAACCAGATTTTGATTTCGCGTCCTAATCATCTTCGTATTTGCTCGGCTCTGTCATTTGCTGCTCGGGCAGCGAAAACATCGTAGTTGATATTCAGTTCGCTGCCAGCGCTCGAACGAAATGATTCTATTCTCAAATGAAGCATCACTGTATGCTATTCTTTCTTTATTCACTCTCTCACTCACTCTCTCTATGCCTCTTATATATATATGTATGCAGGCACAAGCCAGCAGCGCACGAAAATTGAAATTTGTCCGCGAGCTGCGATTCGCAACGATCCCATCTTCCCTGCTGAGTAAGAGTATGCCGAACTCTTAAACGGCTTTGCCATGCTCATGCAAAATTTTAGTGTTTTCGTGATTATTTTAATTTTTATTTTTTATTTTAAGCATTACTTTTTCGCGATGAGCATGCACACACACATTTACTGCGTCTTGCTACATGTATGAGCAGTTATGTGACTGTGTGCGAAACTTTTGCTGCCTGTAGCAATTGCAGGGACCAGCATTTGCAGTTTGTTCCCTTGCTACCTGCGCTATTCAGTAGTTTGTCTATTTTGTATAGTTTGAATTGTAGAGTGATTGTCAAATGAGCCTTTAAGGCTTGCAGCAGTCATTTTGGCAATAATGAGTACATGGTGTATTCTATTTGTCAATACATATGAATTTCCAGATCCACTTAAATCGTTTATAACCCGTTCAAAAATGGTTTGTTACTAAATTAATTATAGTTATTTTTATACCCTGAACCCATTGAAAATGGGAATTCAGGGTATAATGGTTTTGTGAAATGTATGTAACAGGCAGAAGGAGACGTCGCAGACCCCATAGAGTATATATATTCTTGATCAGCATAAAAAAATAAGTTGATTGAGCCCTGTCCGTCTGTCCGTCTGTCCGTCCGTCCGTCCGTCCGTCCGTCCGTATGAACGTCGAGATTTCGGAAACTACAAAAGCTAGAGAGCTGAAATTTCACCCCCTTCGCCCACAATTTGGAAAAAACCCATTTCATATACTAGAGACTTGCAATTTGACACATAGATAGATTAAGATACTCCTAATCTACTCTGAAATTTTCATGAAGATCGTTCATCTAGAAATGGAGTTAAAGGCGTCCAAAGTTCAGCCCAACCCACCCCCAGCCAAGGCAGCAACTGCGCAGTTAGCAGAGCGTGCGCTTATAATTGCGTAAAGAAGAAGAGTATTACTTTTTTTGCAGGGTTCAGGGTATCTCGTAGTCGAGCCGTCTCGACTAGAGCCTTCTTACTTGTTATTTATTAAACATGTATAAGAATGAATGCATATGTATGCATATAAACATAAATGCCATATGCATTGGGGAAGTACATAGATTTGACAGTCTACAAGGTCGAACATATCTAAGACCGTTCCCACAATTCTAAGGCCGAGGTCTACGAGAACAACAAATGCCAATGTTGGGCCCTGCAAATGCTACAGGCAGTAAAAGTTTCGCACACCGTCACATAACTGCTCATACATGTAGCAAGACGCAGTAAATGTGTGTGTGCATGCTCATCGCGAAAAAGTAATGCTTATGCACATCAGCGCTTTCATACCCTTCACAAAAATAATCACGAAAACACTAAAATTTTGCATGAGCATGGCAAAGCCGTTTAAGAGTTCGGCATACTCTTACTCAGCAGGGAAGATGGGATCGTTGCGAATCGCAGCTCGCGGACAAATTTCAATTTTCGTGCGCTGCTGGCTTGTGCCTGCATACATATATATATGAGAGGCATAGAGAGAGTGAGTGAGAGAGTGAATAAAGAAAGAATAGCATACAGTGATGCTTCATTTGAGAATAGAATCATTTCGTTCAAACGCTGGCAGCGAACTGAATATCAACTACGATATTTTCGCTGCCCGAGCAGCAAATGACAGAGCCGAGCAAATACGAAGATGATTAGGACGCGAAATCAAAATCTGGTTCGTGAAAAAAGTTTGTTCTAGTTGTCCAGTCTATGTGTTGTATGGTTAGTGATAACAGTCTATAGTTCACTCTACTCGAAGCTACACGTCTTTTAATTTGTAAAATCAATCACAGATTGATAACTGGCGCAGCCTAAAGACTTCAGGGACAAGAAGAAGAGCCCCGAAGGAACCTACTTTATAAAATATTACAAAGCATAAGTATATTGATTATTAATAAATATATTACAATTACATATACTTACATATATGTGTATGTATATCAGTGTTGCCATCTTTTCGCAGAAAAAACAGGACAGTTGACGCAAAAAAGAGGACAAACAAGTAAGAATATATAAAATATAATAATAATAAATATAATAATAATAATAATAATATCGGTGTATATAAATAAAAATATGTGCATGTGCATATTTATGTACGTGCATGTATGCAGGTAACATTTATTAGTAATTATAAGTAACTGCATGCATGTATGTGGATACATAGATTGCGTAAATTGCTATCTTATCGTGCTACAGATCATTAATGCATTTAGTGATCGAACCTACTGTATCGGACAGAGCGAACGAGACAAAATACTAAAATTTAAGGTTACCCTACAATTTAATGGTTGGTTTGCATTCCCTTAGCATTTATCGTAGCTTGCAGCCTATATGTGATTGAATCCATCAAGTTTTGAGTATAGCTTGGCGTTATTTTGAGCCATTCCTCCAGTAAGGTTCTCTTTGGGTCTTCTTTGTTACAATTCTTATGTTCTGACGCTGTTGACTAAAAGCGCCCACAGATTCTCGATGACATTTAATTCAGAAGACGGTGCCGGCGGATTCTTGACTTGGAGACAGTTCCAAATAAGCCATGTTTGAAAGAATCTAGCTTTGCCGATCGGGTCGTTGTCTTACTAGAAACGGAGACCGTTGCCTACAGCCAGTTTTTTGGAACTTCGGATCAAACATTTTTTTTTATTTGAAGGTACTGAATTTTCTACATAATTTTATCGATGAATACCAAAGTACCGACTCCGACTGTGGACATACAAGCCCAAACCATACCGTGGTCACAGCAATGCTTCACTGTTGCTTTAAGGTTTTCTTTGTTGATCTAAGTATTTGGCTTTCTCCACACATAAAACATCCTGCCGAAGCTCAAAATATTAAATTTTGACTCCTCCGAAAAAGTCCCAATGTTCCAAAACGAGGAGTCCTTCAAAATGTGCTCCTTATGAAAGGCTCGTCTGCTTAGGTAGTTTCTTCTTTGTTTTAAACGGCTTCCTTCGAGCTACTAGTGCTTTGAAATCATGGTCGAGCAACACACGCCGGATAGCTTATGCTCTCGAAACCTTGCCCAGTTCATTTTCAACCTCTTCACCCAACTTTAAAGAAGAAAACTTGGAGTTAACTAGAATTTTTCGAGCTCTGTAGCACTAGTCGGACTCAGTGAAAATTTCACTGTTGCTTTTCTGATCTTATATTTTAAAGAATTCTCCTTTTTAAAGTCTATAATATGGTAAATATAATATGGTAGACGGTGGAGGAACTTAATTCTAATAGCTCTGTACTTTTGCAGCCACTCTATCCTTTTTTAAAAGGGCAAATGAGCAGTTCAGACTTCTCAATTGTTGTTCGTGGGCTCATTATACAATATCTTTTTTCCTAGTGTGTTAAGGTATTGCAGGTCGCAAAAAAAAATTGTCTTCTATATTAACCAAACAAAGCAAAATGCGCGAAAGGCAAAAGGCAATTTTATTTACATAAAACAGACTGTATCAAATAAGCTGAGAGCTCTAAAATCGACATATACCCGTAAAGTTTGACTGCCACGCCAAAAACAAAATTTCCTGGATGTACCAATACTTAAAACTAGTAATTTAAATATATAGCTAAATAAGTGCATTTAAAATTTTTCGATATACCTTCTCCTTTCGATATTAAGGAAGGGTAAAGTCGAAAAGTTGCACTGTATCAAATAAGCTGTGAGCCACTGTACATCTACAACCATGCATTGGCGAAGCTAACTTTGACTACATTTCGTAGTTTTGCTATTAGAACGAGACAAAAACGCCTCCGACGCGTCGCTGCGCAAGTACTGCGTATTTTCATAGGAAGCATATTATTTCATCATCTTTTGCCGCCACTGCGTTACTTTGACGACAGCGAAGAAATAAAAGAAAAATATATAAATAAAAAAAACAAAATAATAATAATAATAACAAGTAAGAAGGCTCTAGTCGAGACGGCTCGACTACGAGATACCCTGAACCCTGCAAACAAGTTATACTCTTCTTCGTTACTCACTTATAAGCGCGCGCTCTGCTAACTGCGCAGTTGCTGCCTTGACTGGGGGGTGGGTTGGGCTGAACTTTGGGCGATCCTCATGAAATTTGTAGAGTAGATTAGGAGTATCTAAATCTATCTATTTGCAAAATTGCAAGTCTCTAGTATTTCAAATTGATGGCGAAGGGGGCGTGGCATACAAAATCTGAAAACTACAAAATCTGCGTATCCATAATATCTATCTAAATATATAAAGTTGAAGTCTCTAGCTGAAACGGTGTAGAAGTTATACCCTAAAAACCCTAAAAATGAAAACGAATTTTCTATTTTTTATCGATAATTTGGAAATGGGATGAGTTATCGAAAAAACAAAATAAACTCGTATTGCGTAGCTAACATACGCGTGCTCTAGCTTTTGTAGTTTCCGAAATCTCGACGTTCATACGGACGGACGGACGGACGGACGGACAGACGGACAGGGCTCAATCAACTTATTTTATTATGCTGATCAAGAATATATATACTTTATGGGGTCTGCCACGCGTCGCTGCAGCGCCACTGCCCTGACCTGGGCTTTGTTAACTAAAACCAAATAAGACATTGCTAGAGCGGCTTTTGACAAAACTAAAGTAACGATCGATAAATTCCCAATTCAGTCACAATTCTTAGAATATTCTGGCATCCAAACTTTTGTATGTATGTTGCTTGTCATGTACGTTTGCTAATTGCCGAAATATTTCGTTAATTAAATGTTTATTAAATAAATAAAATGCACCTATGGGAACAGAGTATTTCGCAGTTAGTTTCGCCTAACTGCAACGTTCTTACGTGTTTTTTTTATTATTTTAGTGAGTTTTCAGAAGGGCTTAAAGTTATGTTCGAGATTAGACAATTTTTCGCCCCAAATGATATTGTTATGATTATATAGTTCCTGCAGTCTGATTCTGATCCATTGTCTCTGGACAGCATTCCTGGTTGCAATGATGTATGTTATTCTAGCTGGAAGTTTTCGGACTTGTAGCTTGACTTGTTTTCTAGGAGTGCAGTGCTCAATTGCCTGAGTAATCTTTTATGTAATGGTCTTAGTCATACTGTCAATTATTTCTCTTTTTGGGACGATGATTCTAAAGGCATTTAGATCAGGTTTGATTGTTTTAGAAAGAGTACGTTTAAACTTTTCCCAGTTACACCTAGAATATTGAAGATAAGTTTCAATAAAGTCGGCATTTGTGTCAATAGCTAATTTGCAGATAATTGCAAATGATCAGATGAGAGTCATTGAGTACTTTGGGATGAGAGAGCTTTCTGGGTTGGTTTGTCAGAAAACTACCGAGAAAACTTTAGTAGATCGACTTTAAACATATCTTTAGCTTGTTTAGTTACATTTTGAGTGTTGCATTGGCTGATTAGGCACTTGGCTGATATACCAGGAAAATATGCTGCATAGATTTGGATAAATGTTTGGGAGTTAAGACAAACCTTGATTCCAATATTTTCAATTACGTGCGTAGCAATGCTCGGAATCGGAATGTGCTTAATCTATTTATACCCCGAACCCATTGAAAATGGGAATTCAGGGTATAATGGTTTTGTGAGAATGTATGTAACAGGTAAAAGGAGACGCCGCAGACCCTGTAAAGTATATATATTCTTGATCAGCATAAAAAAATAAGTTGATCTAGCCCTGTCCGTCTGTCCGTCCGTATGAACGTCGAGATTTCGGAAACTACAAAAGCTAGAGATCTGAAATTTCACATGAACACTCGTATGTTAGCTACGCAATACGAGTTTGTTTTGTTTATTTTTTCGATAACTCGTCCCATTTCCAAATTATCGATACAAAATCGAAAATTCATTAAAATTTTTTAGGGTTTTTGGGTATAACTTCTACACCGTTTTAGCTAGAGACTTCAACTTTATATATTTAGATAGATATTATGGATACGCAGATTTTGTAGTTTTCAGATTTTGAATGCCACGCCCCCTTCGCCCTCAATTAAAAAAAAACGCATTTCAAATACTAGAGACTTGCAATTTGACACAAAGATAGATATTGATACTCATAATCTACTCTAAAAATTTCCAATGTCCATCCCAACCCACCCCGAAGCCGCAGAAGCGCAGTTCCTGCTTAGCAATTAGCAGAGCGCGTGCTCAAAGGTGCGTGAAGAAGAATAGTATCACTACTTTTGCAGGGTTCAGGGTATCTCATAGTCGAGCCGTCTCGACTAGAGCCTTCTTACTTGTTTCAATCAGTTTTACTTCAGTACAGCTGAGGCCAAGATTAAGAAGCATGTCTTTGACATATTTGCAAGGTTGTTTGTCTAAACCAGAGAGAACTGCCTTGTAAGGCCTGGAATTTCTAGTCTCGTAGGAAAAGAATTCGCACTTATTCTCTCTCAGTTTCATGAGTGTCTTATTGAAGTCATCTTCCGATTTTAAATATATTTTGTGTCCGATTGAAATTGATTTTATAAAAGATTCAGTTATTACATTTTTTGCAAGAAGATCATTTACAAACTTAAATGTTTTTTTAATTACAGTTATTGGTGGCATTTTAACAGCAACTCCAGACTCAGGCTCAGCATCGATGGCACTTGTGGTATTTACATCCCCTATAGTCTGTAGTGGACGAAAGTAGTTGGTATAATTGTTTCCAGAACTATAGTTCAGTGAATAGTCTTCAGCACGAAGAGTGTAAGCAAGAGACTCATTATTGGTTTGTTTTACATTTGCTTATAACTACGCGAATCACATATAATTATATATCAGCTGTTTATGTTATTGCCCCTCAGCTGTTTTCACTTTAGCACTTGCTCCTATGTACGAACATACACCACAAATCAAATTTATTAAATAACAAAAACAATATTCTTTGTTTTTAATTGATTTATTTTTCAATTGCTTATTTCTTCATTACATTTAATAAGTGTTCTGTTATTCATCTGTTTATTTATTTATGTGCTAATTGTGTTCTCAATTGTTTACTTGTACATAAACAAGTCGCATTCTAACGCATCAAGACCTTGCATATTCAGCATATTTAAGAGTGACCAATCAGGAGCGATCACGCCGCTCACTCAACTAAGATCACGATATACATTCCTAGCTATATAAGACAAACAAATTTCCAATCACCACTTCAGAAATTGTAGTCCGTTAAAAGTAATTAAGAAATAAAGAAAATTTTTTAAATATAACTATAACGTCGGTCTCTTTATTGGCGCAGCCGGTAGGATCGCCTTGGTGAATAAAAGATCATCATCTCGATCCGCAAAATATAAACGTTCAAATATAAACGATTATTCCAATTGAGTGATACAATCGAAAGAACGAACAATTTAATCACAATTAAATGCCAACTATTTGCAAGTTAAAAGTGAATTAACCAAAATTAAAACGATCAATCCAGTTGACTGATACAATCAAAAGAACTGTAACCCACTCACAATTTCGTGCCAACTGAGTGTATCGAAAGTGTGAGCTAACTACTTAAAAACTCTTAAACAAGTGCTTAACTAAAAAAAAAAAAAAAACAATCTCATCATGACTCTGGAACTATCTGAAACCCACCTCAACCAGGCCCTAACCCTTCTAATGCAGGTGCCTACATTCGACGGTAATAACAAAGGATTAAGCACTTCTATCAGACGCATCAATTATATTATGCAGCTATACCCACTAATTTGAAACAAGTAGCCCAAAGGAAAGGCTTATATGAAAATAATTTCACAGACAAACTTAAGAACCCTATTAATTCTAAACAAACTCAAAATCAAACAAATTACAAACAAACAGCAGGACAGACAAATTCTACTAATCAACAACTCTATACTGAATTCAGTAACAAATTAAATCAAGGAATACAATAAAATTCTAAACTATCAACAGACCACTCAAACTCAAAACCCATTCCCTATTCATCAATCTGTTCGGACCAAACAACACCCATCGAGCAAACTCCCACATCAGACTCATCTTTAATAATACCCCCTTTAATTGCATAATTGATACAGGTTCTTACATAAATCTTATCAATAATAACTTTTTAGTTTCCCAGAAACTAAAGAACTCCTTAAAGTCCAAACGATTAAAAGAATAATAGAGCTCAATAAAAGCGTTTCATTCGCAAGCAGCAAACTCTGCCCTAGTATACAAAAATTCTATTGTCACAACTTTTCACCTACTTACGATATATTATTAGGTAGAAACTACTTTTCGGCATCCAAAGCCATTATTAATTATGCAGGAGATAATATAATTATAAGGAATTACACGTTCAAATTCTAATATAACGAAATTTCCAATGAATCCCCTTAACCTCCAACAGAATTCGAGTACGATTTATTTTCGTACGAAATAAAAAATAGTATTGAAGAAAGAAACGAATACAGACTGGATCATTTAAATCCAGAAGAAACAAATAAATTTAAAAAAATACTTCACGACTATAGTGACATTCAGTACAGATAGGGGGAAAATTTGACCTTTACTAGTACAATCCAACATAAAATAATAATCAAACATGAGGAGCCCATCTATAAATATCCTTATAGACATCCTCAAATTTTTGACCAAGAAGTCAACAAACAAATTAACGAAATGTTAGAACAGGGAATAATTAGAAAATCTAACTCACCCTATTGTTCACCCATATGGATCGTACCTAAAAACGAGGGCACTTCCAATGAAAAATAATACCGCTTAGTTATCGACTATCGTGGACCTAATAAAGCCACAATAGACGATAAATAACCAATATCTATTATGGACGAAATCCTTGATAAATTAGGCAAATGCCAATACTTTACCACTATCGATCTAGCAAAGGGCTTCCATCAAATTCAAATGGACCCTCAATCAATCGCAAAATATGCCCCTTCCAAAGATGTATAAATAACCTTTTAGAATATTTAATTTTCAAAGACTGCTTAGTTTACCTCGACGACATAATCATATTCTCAACTTCACTAGATGAACACTTAACTTCCATAAAAAAAAGTATTTGACAGATTAGATAAATGCGAAATAACAACAACAGAAGGAATTAAACCTAACCCCGATAAAGTAGCAGCTATAATAAATTTTCCAATTCCCAAGACACATAAAGAAATATTTCTTAAGCCTTTGCTGCTTTTACCGCAACTTTATTCCAAATTTTGCAAAAATAGCAAAACCATTGACTCTAGGATTAAAAAAGGATTCCAAAATTGATATAACTAACCCAGATTTCATATCAGCCTTCGATAAAGAACGTACTTATAACATGACCCAATACTAATCTACCCAGATTTTAATAAAACTTTCTCTCTAACTACACACGCAAGTAATGTAGCTATAGGAGCAGTCCTCTCACAAGACCACAAACCAATATGTTTCGCAAGCAGAACCCTAAACGATCACGAAATTAATTATTCAGCAATAGAAAAGGAATTATTAGCCATCGTATGGGCTACCAAATATTTCAGGCCATATCTCTTCGGTCCAAAATTTCAAATTCTTAGCGATCATAAACCATTATTATGGCTACACAATATAAAGAAACCAAATATGAAGTTACAAAGATGGAAGATTAAATTAAACGAATACGACTATAATATTAAATATTTACCAGGAAAGGAAAACTACGTAGCAGATGCCCTGTCTAGAATAAAACTAGAAGAAAAAATCTTAGCAGAAGAAATCAGTAGCCCCCGAGCAACCATTCATAGTGCTCAGGAAGACAATCAAAGCCTAATACCAATTTCAGAAAGACCTTTGAACTTATATAACAGACAAATTGAATTCATGAAAGGTAACAAAGAACAAATCGACATTGTACACTATTTCCATAAAACAAAAATAAAAATAACATACATAGAAATGACTGACACATTTGCCAAAAACATAATTAAAGAATACCTATGTTTAAAGAATAACGCTTTATATTTCCATAACCTTTCGGATTTCTCAACATTCCAAAAAGCTTATGCCGAAATTATAAATCCCGATAGTAAAGCAAAAACATTCAGAACTTTATCAAAACTATAAGATATATATTATTTTGCAGACCACCAAAATCGAATACAAAATATCATTAATGAATGTGAAATTTGTAATTTATGATAGACTATGATAGAGTCTATCCTAAATTAGGAGTGACCAATCAGGAGCGATCAGGCCACTCACTAAACTAAGATCACGCCACTTTCGATATACTTTTCTAGCTACATATATAATTCAGATCTAAGACCACACTAACATTACTTAAGATGCACAAATTGTACTCCGTTATAAGTAATTAGGAAATAAAGAATTTGTTTTTAAATACAGTCGAATCTCGATAATTCGTACCCCGCTAAATCGAAAACCTCAATAATTCGTAAGAAACTGCTGGTCCCCTGAAAAAACTTCGTTAATTCGTAAAAATCCCACACATTTTGGTCCCCTCGTTAATTCGTAATTTTTCTGCCTACTCGGCCATGATCTTGTCTCTTACAATTCGTTTCGAAATCACTTATAATTCGCAATTCTTGATGTTGCTGGAAGTTAAACTACCGTTACATACATGGGTCTCGCAGACTTTTATACATGGCGCCTTTTTGTCGCTTCATGTGCGAAATTTCGTTGTTTTCTCATTGGATTTACAGTAGTTTGCTCATGTTATTTGAAGCGTGAAGACGATTCGTAAAAATGTCAAGCAAACGTTCTCAAAGCGTTTTTTTTTTTTTTTTTCATATCATTTAATAAGCTCGGTAAACAAATAAATAAAAAAATAATTATGAAGACCATGAAACAATACAAAATTACAAGCTTTTTAAATCTTAATTTTTCGTTAATATGATATTGTTTATATTAATTTTGTTTTTAAATACATAATATTGAATTGAATGTGTATTTAATTTATTTTTAATAAGTTTAAATTGTTGAAATGCCGTGAAACATAGAAACCCTTTCAATTCGTATTCTGATTTTTTACACCGCGTTAAATGGAAACCGCGTTAAATGGAAACCCCGGTAAATCGAAAACTCCTGTAATTCGTAAAAAATTCGGTTCCCTTGCCATTACGAATTATCGAGACTCGACTGTATAACTATAACGTATATATATATATATATATAAGTATATATATACACCGCTTATATACTTATAGTAGAGCTGGGAATCCGTCGATGGAGGCACCACTCGATGGATTTTGCAGCGATGGAAAAAACCATCGATACTATTGAATATTAAGTTTTTATCCATCGATGGACCACACCATCGATATATCGATGTTTCCATCGGTAATTTAAAAGGCCCTTTTAAAACTAGTTTAAGGTTTTAAACATTGTTTTTGAAGTTGTTTAAGCCCCACGAATAAAATTCAAAATGGGTAATTAAGATTTTAAAGTAATTTTATAACTTTTCAAAGAAAACAAAGGATTTCCGTGCAAACAAAAATAAAGAAAAAAAGATATAACTTCAATATATCTACGTATATCTATGAGAATCACTTGTGCTTAAAAGAAAATAACTTATTTTTGATAACTTAACTTATTGAATAATGTCAACAAGAATCACTTATTGTGTAAGAAAATAAAATAAATAAAAGCAAAATAAATTTATAAATGACAACAATTTTGGAGATCTCCAAAATAAGTCTATTAATTATTATTAGCCATTGGTTTTTGTTCAAAAAAACCAATGTGCTGACTATAGTTGGCTTTAAACTTGACCTTCGACCCGAAGCAATCGCTCTTGCTTTGCTAAACGATCTTTCTGATTCAGCAGAGCTTGCTGCAATAAATATTTTCTAATACATGCATATGTAAATATGTATACTTTAACATTCACAAGGGCCTACAATTATATCTGTGTAAAATACTTACGAGAGGACTGAAAGAATTTTTTCATTGCTATTATCAGTAAAAGTTTCGCACACAGTCACATAACTGCTCATACATGTAGCAAGGCGCAGTAAATGTGTGTGCGCATGCTCATCACGAAAAAGTAATGCTTATGCACATCAGCGCTTTCATACCCTTCACAAAAATAATCACGAAAACACTAAAATTTTGCATGAGCATGGCAAAGCCGTTTAAGAGTTCGGCATACTCTTACTCAGCAGGGAAGATGGGATCGTTGCGAATCGCAACTCGCGGACAAATTTCAATTTTTGTGCGCTGCTGGCTTGTGCCTGCATACATATGTATATATATGAGAGGCATAGAGAGAGTGAGTGAGAGAGTGAATAAAGAAAGAATAGCATACAGTGATGCTTCATTTGAGAATAGAACCATTTCGTTCGGGCGCTGGCAGCGAACTGAATATCAACTACGATATTTTCGCTGCCCGAGCAGCAAATGACAGAGCCGAGTAAATACGAAGATGATTAGGACGTGAAATCAAAATCTGGTTCGTCAAAAAAGTTTGTTCTAGTTGTCCAGTCTATGTGTTGTATGGTTAGTGCTTATATATATATATATATATATATAAGTTCCATCGATACCATCGATGGAGCCCTCGATGGATTTCCCAGCTCTAACTTATATATATATACTTATATATATATATATATATATATATATATATATGTATATACATACGCATTACTGTAAATATCTATGTGCCTGATACTATCAGGCTGTTAGTAGTAGCGAGCAAAAATTAACGAATGGTTGTAAACTTTGACTTTGGCGACGTATAAAAAAAATAACTATACAAGCAAATCAAGAAATCTTTTTTATTTATTATTTATTATACTATTTTTAATAAATAAAACAAAACTTCAAGGAAAATTGAGATAAATTCAAAGAGTAAGAAAAAACAAGTAAGAAGGCTCTAGTCGAGACGGCTCGACTACGAGGTACCCTGAACCCTGTAAAGAAAATGATACTCTTCTTCTTTACGCACTTATAAGCGCGCGCTCTGCTAACTGCGCAGTTGCTGCTGCGGCTTGGGGGTGGGTTGGGCTGAACTTTGGACGCTTATAACTCCATTTCTAGATGCATGATCTTTTTGAAATTTTAAGAGTAGATTTAGAGTATCTATATCTATCTATTTGCCAAATTGCAAGTCTTTAGTATTTGAAATGCGTTTTTTGCAAATTGTGGGCGAGGGGGCGTGGCATAAAAAATATGAAAACTACAAAATCTGCGTATTCATAATATCTATCTAAATATATAAAGTTGAAGTCTCTAGCTGAAACGGTGTAGAAGTTATACCCTAAAAACCTAAAAAATGTAAACGAATTTTCGATTTTTTATCGATAATTTGGAAATGGGATGAGTTATCGAAAAAACAAAATAAACTCGTATTGCGTAGCTAACATACGAGTGTTCATGTGAAATTTCAGCTCTCTAGCTTTTGTAGTTTCCGAAATCTCGACGTTCATACAGACGGACAGACGGACAGACGGACGGACAGACGGACGGACAGACGGACAGACGGACAGGGCTAGATCAACTTATTTTTTTATGCTGATCAAGAATATATATACTTTATGGGGTCTGCGACGTCTCCTTCTGCCTGTTACATACATTTTCACAAAACCATTATACCCTGAATTCCCATTTTCAATGGGTTCAGGGTATAAAAAACCAAAAAAAACTCACATACACTCAATTTTGCACGTTTGAAAAAATGAACGAATTAATACATTTTTAATATATTTTATATAAACTTTGATTACAAAATAACTTGATTTACTCTTTTAAGCATGTTATCAACTAAACCTTCAATATTTATTTTGGAATTTTATCCAATTACGCTTCTACGCGACCCCATACGCCCTCCATGTGTGTTGGGGCTGCATCGTCCTGTCCCAGACCTCCTTTCACGATTGACCAAACATTTTAAATCAGAATGGGGCTTACACTCTGTGTTCGTCCCTTCATTAGCTGAAAATATTGATTTCCCATCCATTCCTTAACACTTTTAGCCGTATCCTTGGGATTATCACCTTGTTAGATACCAATTTCTTTTCCAGGATACGCTTATTTCGTTGAAAAATTTAGACGATGAGCTTGACGAATACTAAGGAAACCTTTTTTGAGCATTATACTTTGTATTAAATGCAGAGAACCAGCGGTCATCCATGGGAAAACATCACAAAGACATTCTATGGCAGTCGCCTTGTATGGCTGTTTGCTTCATATGGTTCATACCTTATGACAGCAGTATTTCTTTAAATTAGACTGAACACTGTTGAGCTTGGATTTATTAGAATCATTTCAATTATAAGAACCAAAATTCAACAGCTTTTAGTCAGATGAAAAGAAATACTGATCTCGTAGAGCCGGAGAATGCATTCAGATACAGTATGTGGAGCAAGCACCCGAGTCGAGCAAACACGAAGATGATTACGACATGAAACACAAATCTGGTGCGAGGAAATAATTTGTTCTACATGTCCGTTCAAATCACAAAACTAGAGGTAATTCTTGCCGGCCGCTAAAATATATCCCGATAGTCGATGCACGCATCTATATTGCCCGTTGCTATAGCGAATTTTCGAAGCACATGCGAACGTTGAGAATTGTCATTCGGCCAAATCAGTCAAATATCTGTGCAAGTACGTCACAAAAGGCAGCGACATGGCTGTGTTTGGTATTGCGTCGGAAAATGCGAATGATGAAATCAACAACTTCCAAATGGGCAGATACGTCAGTACTAATGAAGCACTGTGGCGATTATTCTCATTTAAAATTCATGAAAGATATCCCACAGTTGTACATTTAGCAGTGCATTTGGAAAATGGACACAGAGTTCACTTCACTGCGGTTAATGTGGCACAACGAGCTGAGAGACCACCATCGAGAAAATTGACTAGCTTCTTTGCAATGTGTGAAGCAGATCCATTCGCACTTGCAATCAATCAACAAAGAAATTCCAACGTCCCATATCGAAAATGGGGTTCCCATTTCCAGATTGGCCACAGGTATTTTCCACTGATGCGCTAAGTCGAATGTATACTGCTCATCCTAGAAATGATGAATGTTTTTATTTGCGACTGCTGTAAGTAAATGTACGTGAATCAAAATCATTTGCGCATTTGAAAACTGTGAATGGTCGCCAATGCCAAACATATCGAGAAGCATGTCAACTATTGGGTTTGCTGGAAAACAACTCTCATTGGGGTTTAACACTTTCAGATTCAGTTGTTTCATCAAATGCATACCAAAACGAATGCTGTTCGCAATTATCATCACCACTTTTCCCTTCACAACCAATTCAGTTAAGGAACAAATAGAAAGACGACATATGTGTCGTACTGCACATTCTGCACGTAAGTTGTCACTCAATTTAAACACAATTGATACTCCAACAAGCAATATTTCCCGATCCAGTGCAATGCTAAAATTGTTGATGCAATGCAAGCTCATTGTCTGGGGTGAGTGCATAATGGCACAAGAAATCACTTGAAGCAGTTAACTTCACATTGAAGGATCTTCGCCGATATTGTTGGCAGGCGATTTCAGGCAGACGTTGCCAGTAATTCCCCGTGGAACCCAGCAGATGAATTGAATGCTTGCCTGAAGGCATCACTTTTGTGGAATAACGTAAAAACATTATCGCTAACAATTGTTAGCTGTTGGAAACGCCATTTCCGGTTCGCCTTGGGTTCGCAATGACAATTAACAAATCGCATGGGATAAATTTAGAAAATCATTGTTTTTCATATAAACAGTTATACGTTTTTCCTACACATACATACGGATTTGCACATGTACACTCTATACGAGTATACACACAATTTTCTATGTATGCATACAAAAGTTTGCATGCCAGAATATTCTAAGAATTGTGACTGAATTGGGAATTTTTCGATCGTTCCTTTAGTTTTGTCAAAAGGCGCTCTAACAATGCCTTATTTTGTTTTAGTTAACACAGCTCATATCAGGGCAGTGGCGCTAGTGGTAAGAGCTACGCAAGATATATTTAGGTGCGTGGGTTCGAATCCCGCAGAAAACTTTTTTTTCAAAAACCATTTTTTTTTTTTTTTATTTTTTTATATATGTTGATTTATTATAAAATGCTTGCTGCCAATTGATAATAATTTATAAACATACGCATATGAATTGTGCATTTAAGCAAAAACTAAAACAACTTTTCCGATTTGCCACGCTGTTTGGCAAGCAGTTTTTCTATGAATGCATATGTACATACATATGTATATGTATGTATGTGTGCACAGTTGCTTGTACGTGTGTACACATCAGTGTTTAAAAAACTGCGAACAGTTTTCGCAGTTCTGTTATTGCTAGAACTGTTGCTGCGAGCATTTTCGACAGTCGCAGTCGCAGCAAAAGCAAAAACATTTCTTGATCAGCAGCGCAGCGCTTCGGGAATCGACAGCTTCGGCAGTTTTGAGAATGCTAAAACTGTTGATGCGTGAACTGGCGACAGTCGCAGTCGCAGCAAAAGCAAAAAACAATTCTTAATCAGCAGCGCAGCGCTTCGAACTGCGTTCACTGGCGACAGTCGCAGTCGCAGCTAGAGCAAAAACTGTCGACTGCCGAACAGCACAGCACAGCAGACAGCTTCCACAGTTTTTGCTTTGCTTTGTGCGTCATGAACGAAATGAATGAAAATTAACATTTTAATTATTTATTTATAATGGCGATTATTAATTTTTTTACTCGTCATCTTCTTGGAAGAGCGGCAGGTTGTCAATTGCTGTTTCCAGGAAGCTAGGATTGAGCTTCACAAGCAATATATTTTCCAGCGACTCTGCACTTAAACGATTGCGATAATCGGTTAAAATCAGTTTAAGTGTGGAAAATGCACGTTCAATAGTCACCTATTAATAAAAAAAATAATTCTAATAAGTAAACTTTAAAAAGTAAAATTGTAGACAAGTACACACCTGAGTGGGTGGTATTGCAAAACAAACTTTGCTTAATGCATATAGCTCGGGATCAGTGAGCTGCTTCTCTTTCCAAAATTGTAATTCCTTCTGACAAAGAAAAGCTGCAAATTTTCAATTTTCGCGTGTACATCGGTTGTGCTACTAGCCTTGACTTCAATATCCTGTGTTAAATACTCATTTAACAATTCATCTTCAATGTCATAAAACTCAACGTTGGAATGATAGGAAGTTGAATTAGTTGTAAAGCCCGCAATAACGCCTTGATTGACCTCAACTATCCGATCCCATAAAGATCTCAAATATTTTACAGCTTCATTTCTTTCTATTGATGAAATGGTATGATGAAACCGAGGATCCAAGTATAAACAGGCAACTAAACTATCATTGCGCATTAAAGTATTTGTACGTTTTCTAAAAGATTACAATATTTTTTCACCAATTTGTTTCGTAAGTGGCTGGGTCGCATCTTGTATAATTTTTTGAGTGCATATTTTGCACTTTAGCCACTGCGCATAAAAATTACCATAATGTAATTGCTCCTGTTGAAATATTTCAATAGTTTTTTGTAGCGGATTAAAAATGAGAGTGTAATTATCAATGAACCCCCAAAGGAGTCGTCAATTTCGAAATTCTCATCCGCGGACTTATTTTTAATTGATTCAATTTTCATTAGCACGTCCTTTGCTGCTTTTAAATCATTGTGTACGTTGAACCCCATCTAGTTGGGCAGTCCAGTTGAGGCATCTTCAGTTTTTTAAATTCAAAATTTTCACGAAATCCGTTAGATGGTTTTCGATTATATTTCGTCAAATTACGACAAGTGAATAAGTATTTTGTGATGGCTGAAAATTTAGTCACATCTAGGGTGCAAAGCTGCGCAGTATGAGCAGCACAGCGAAAAAACTTGAATATTGCCCAATGTCATCTCTGGCATTTCTTCTATGAGATCCATTTTTTTTAAGTATTCATCATTACTGTAAACTTCATTTTCTTCGATTTCTTCTTCAGACACAACAGACAATATTTTCGTTGCTTTAAGCATATTCGCGCCATTATCAGACGTAAATGATACTATCTGCTTTAGATTTACTTTATATTTTGTTAATATTTTAATAATTTCCATAGCGAGGCTTTTGCTTGTGGTACATCCGACACCTTTTAGTTCGACCATACCTAAAATACGGGATTTTATATCCAGTTCGCTAATAAATTGCGCACTTATTCCAAAAATGTTTCGAGATAGCCGCGAAGCACTGTCAATTTTAAGTGAAAGTAATTTGTTTTTCAATTCATCTTTCATGTCTTTGCGTAGATTATTAGCAACAATCTCTAAAGTTTTCTTGCAATTTGATGCGTTTAAACAAATTGATTTTCCGTCGGTTGCCTTGAAGCCGTCAAAAATTGGGTTTAAAATATTTCGCATATTATCAGAATTTAACACATTGAACGGTATGGAATCCTCCGTAACGAGCCCAATGTATGACCTTATTAGTTGCTTTTTGTTCATTTCTATTTTAATTTTTTTTTTTTTTTCGTATAATTTTAGACGACGATCAAATAGAAGAGTTTTCCGACAGTTCGGAAGGAGGAGTCGTTTTCAAATGACAACATGAGCTTTTAAATTTGAAATTCGATTGGTTTTAGGTTTGCTTTTGCATGTTTTACATGTAGCAAAGTCCCCTTCCTCATTGGTATCAAAATACTTCCAAACATCACATTGTTTATTACGCGACATTTTTGCTGTTGCTCGGGTGGACATTAATACGATCTGTTTCATTGCTACAAAGTATGCCGCAAGTGACTTCGGCAATTACAGTTACAAAAGTTACCAAAACAAATCAAAGCAAAGCAAACCATGGAAGCTGTCTGCTGTGCTGTGCTGTGCTGTGCTGTTCGGCAGTCGACAGTTTTTGCTCTAGCTGCGACTGCGACTGTCGCCAGTGAACGCAGTTCGAAGCGCTGCGCTGCTGATCAAGAATTATTTTTTGCTTTTGCTGCGACTGCGACTGTCGCCAGTTCACGCATCAACAGTTTTAGCATTCTCAAAACTGCCGAAGCTGTCGTTTCCCGAAGCGCTGCGCTGCTGATCAAGAAATGTTTTTGCTTTTGCTGCGACTGCGACTGTCGAAAATGCTCGCAGCAATAGTTCTAGCAATAACAGAACTGCGAAAACTGTTGGCTGCAGAAGCACATCACAGACAAAATTTTACGACTGTTGCTGCTGTGACTGTCAGCTTTTCAAACACTGGTATACATCCAAGTGTGTATACATATTGCAAGAATTGCGATTGTATTGTCTTGTTTTGTTACAAGCTGCTGATCAGCTGGTCAGGTTTGGCTAACGATTACATGTTATTCTCAAAAGACCTGGGTTCAAATCCCGCTTGCAACTTTTTATTTTTTAATCGAAAACATATAAATTTTATTTTTTAAATTCATTAATATTTATATATTTATGTTAAAATGCTTTTTGCCATCTTAGCTATTTCTACTAAGCTATTATATGCATGAATTACGCGGTTGGCCACAACAAACTTCTTTGCTGATTTGCCACGCCCCCAGTGGGCGTAGACGCATAATTTTTTGCCAGTTCTTAGAAAGAGCCGAGGCTAACATGACTGCAAAATTTTGTTGCTTACATTCCAAAAATGCGAAAAATACAGGATATTTTTCGATTTGCCACGCCCCCAAAATGGTTGAAAAATTATTTTATTTTGCGGTTTGCCATGCCCCCTGTGGGCGTAGATATATCCGCCATAGCTTTTTGAACTTGGGTTGTCACCCCGAGTATACATTCCAAATTGCAACTCTCTAGCTCATCATCTAGTATGATTACTGGCCTATGGACGCAAGAGTTTTCCGATTTGCCACGCCCCTAGTGGGCGGATCGGGAAAATTTTTACACTTTATAATTCGGGAGCATATATGAGTATATCAGTATCACTTCAACCTCTAAAGAGACAAGACGTGCTGCATCGAAACCCCGTTACGCAAACGCATTAGCAAAAAGCTATCAGCAAACGCGCGACAAACGAATATCAAACCGAAACTGAAAAATCAAAACAAAAAAACCAACAACAATTTGAAAAAGTATCACCGTTCGTAATAAAAACAAGTAAGAAAACTCTAGTCGAGAGTGCTCGACTTGTTGAAAAACTGAATATTGAATTCCCAATGAAACACAGCTTTATACGACTTTATGAACTTGTATTTCACTTTATAGTTTTAGCACTTATCTTGAAAATTCATCAATTTTAGTGCTGAAAATGGCAAAAAACTTCTTTATTTTGACAAATAGTTAAATATCTTGATTAGTACTAAAATTAATCCGTTTTCAAGATAATTACAAAAAACCAATATCGAACGTGACAAAAAGTTGACTTTTCTGGAGAATTACCCATATGGATAAATCAGAAAGTATACATAAGAATGTATGCAAGTAACGTTCAAAATGTACATATATATGTATATATACATTGCATTGCCAAAAAAAATAATAATAGATGGCGCTTATATTAGTTGAAATTCGAAAAATGTTATATTATTAAATATCATTAAAAATAGACCCAACAAATAGACGTTCCTCGATTAACAGGCATTACCTTAATTAACACAGACACTTCATAATTGTAAAAGAAATATATGAATGCCACTCGAAGCTGTAATATCCATAGTAAATAAGTTCACTGCTAAAGCGCCATCTAGCAAGTTTAAATTCTTAGACCATGCTAGGCTAGTTTTGCACGTACATGTGTGCATACATATAGGAAAACTGCAGATGCACGTGCTGTTATTTGGGCAGACTTTTTTTGTTCATTATTTCCTGTTGACTTAACGGAATAAAATATAATTGAAACAAAAGCACTTTCAGAAATGATGCTATTAAATATTTGAAATTAAAAAAAAAAAAAAAAACGCACTTATTCACAATTAGTTAAATTAGCAACTGACTGTCAATGGTATCAAATACAAAAGAATAACTAATAAAATAAACAAGTAAGAAAGCTCTAGTCGAGACGGCTCGACTACGAGATACCCTGAACCCTGCAAAAAAAGTGATACTCTTCCTCTTTACGCTTATAAGCGCGTGCTCTGCTAACTGCGCAGTTGCTGCCGTGGCGTGGGGGTGGGTTGGGCTGAACTTCGGACGCTTATAACTCCATTTCTAGATGGACGATATTCATGAAATTTTCAAAATAGATTAAGAGTATCTAAATCTATCTATATGCCAAATTGCAAGGCTCTAGTATTTGAAATGTTTTTTTTTTTTTTAACTGGGGTCGAAGGGGGCGTGGCATCTAAAATCTGTAAACTACATAATCTGCGTATCCATAATATCATAAATAAACAAATTTGAAGTCTGTAGCTAAAACGATGTAGAAGATATGCCCCAAAAACCTAAAAAATGTAAACGAATTTTCGATTTTTTATCGATAATTTGGAAATGGGATGAGTTATCGAAACAAAACAAACTCGTACTGCGTAGCTAACATACGAGTATTCATGTAAAATTTCAGATCTCTAGCTTTTGTAGTTTCCGAAATCTCGACGTTCATACGGACGGACGGACGGACGGACAGACGGACAGGGCTAGATCAGCTTATTTTTTTATGC
Organism: Drosophila borborema; assembly: GCA_030914335.1. Lineage (NCBI taxonomy): Eukaryota > Metazoa > Arthropoda > Insecta > Diptera > Drosophilidae > Drosophila > Drosophila borborema. The sequence continues at coordinate 8,936,185 of JAUESP010000304.1, forward strand.
TGATCAAGAATATATATACTTTATAGGGTCTGCGACGTCTCCTTCTGCCTGTTACATACATTTTCACAAAACCATTATACCTTGAATTCCCATTTTCAATGGGTTCAGGGTATAAAAAGAAAGAAATAATAAAAAAAAATTTTAAATAAGAAATTATGAACGGCATAGGCTAGACTAGAACCTGCGACACCCTAGCATTCGTTGCATCTGCTTAGCCACCTACACCACGACTCATCTAAGCGGCAGAGTAGCGAAAACGAATGAAATTCGCCATATACGAAAAACTAGAGCAGTGGCTGAAAATACAAATACAATTAAAAGACAATTCTAACGCAATTCAAAAACAATTGTGATTCTTAGAATTTGCACGCATAGCAACATAGAAAACGGCCCAAGGTTTTTTGTGTGTATATGTGCACACGCACGAAAATTGATTTGCATTGATTCCATTGAAAGTGGGAAATCAGGGTATAATGGTTTTGTGAAAATGTATATAACAGGCAGAAGGAGACGTCGCAGACCCCATAAAGTATATATATTCTTGATCAGTATAAAAAATAAAATAAAAATACGCAGATTTTGTCATCTACAGATTTTAGATGCCACGCCCCCTTCGCCCCCAATTTGAAAAAAAACGCATTTAAAATACTGGAGACTTGCAATTTGGCACATAGATACATATAGTTACTCCTAATTTAGTCTAAAAATTTCATGAAGATAGTCCATCTAGAAATGGAGTTATAAGTGGCCAAAGTTCAGCCCAACCCACCCCCAAGCCACGGCAGCAACTGCGCAGTTAGCAGACCGCGCGCTCATGCGTGCGTAAAGAAGAAGAGTATCACTTTTTTTTGCAGGGTTCAGGGTATCTCGAAGTCGAGCTGTCTCGACTAGAGCCTTCTTACTTGTTTTTTTTATACCCTGAACCCATTGAAAATGGGAATTCAAGGTATAATGGTTTTGTGAAAATATATGTAACAGGCGGAAGGAGACGTCGCAAACCCCATAAAGTATATATATTCTTGATCAGCATAAAAAAATAAGTTGATTGAGCCCTGGTCGTCTGTCCGCCCGTCCGTCCGTATGAACGTCGAGATTTCGGAAACTGCAAAAGTTAGAGAGCTGAAATTTCACATGAACACTCGTATGTTAGCTACGCTGTACGAGTTTATTTTGTTTTTTTCGATAACTCGTCCCATTTACAAATTATCGATAAAAAATCGAAAATTCGTTTATATTTTTATTTTTTTTTTTGGGTATAACTTCTACACCGTTTTAGCTAGAGACTTCAGCTTTATATATTAAGATAGATATTATGGATACGAAGATTTTGTATTCAGATTTTGGATGCCACGCCCCTCCGCCCCCAATTAAAAAAAAACGCATTTTAAATACTAGAGACTTGCAATTTGGCACATAGATAGATTTAGATACTCTTAATCTACTCTGAAAATTTCATGAAGATCGTCCATCTAGAAATGGAGTTGTAAGCGTCCAAAGTTCAGCCCAACCCACCCCCAAGCCACGGCAGCAACTGTGCAGTTAGCAGAGCGCGCGCCTCTAAGTGCATAAAGAAGAAGAGTATCACTTTTTTTGCAGGGTTCAGGGTATCTCGTAGTCGAGCCGTCTCGACTAGAGCCTTCTTACTTGTTTGTTTTTGTTTTGTTTTTTTTGCGAAGGGAGTGAGGCATTCAAAGATAAAAAAGTCTCGAACTTTTAAGGGTTCGTATTGTATGGTTTGTGGATGAATCGAATCAGCTCGTCGCCCTAATATATACTTTATTGGGTCTGCCACGCCTCCTTCCTTAAATAGACATTTACATATACATATGTATAATATTTATATAGGATACTAATTATGTAATGTCTATTGGGAAGATCAAGATAAGATTATGTAAGTTAATTATAAATTTAGTTTCAGGTTTATGATGATTTCCTTTCACAATGGAAGTCTTTTCGAGGATTCAAAAATTATGGCCCTTATAATATGTGCAAATAATTCATTTGAGGATTTATTTTTGCAATGGATTTATTTTTATATTGTTAAGTTTATCACAAGGCTTTGAAAATGGAATATTTTAAAACATTTTATTATATATATATATATATATATATATATATATATATATATTCTTTTTTTTTTAATACTTTTGTTTTTGGTAGTTTTCTACTTTGGTCTTCTATATGCAAATGTTGAGATGCGTTCTTTTCGCTTTAAGGTTAATTGTATATAAAATACCTGGGCGAGTTTTTTGTAATTGTTATTTGAAAAGCTTAATATTTTTTTTTTCCTTGTCGTATATATATATTTTATTTCTTTTATGTTTTGATATGTTTTTAGTTAAAATTGAATCCAATTCCTTCCATGTTATGCCTAATTATGTGCAAATATAGAACAAATATTATAAAAATACATTATTCAAGTATTAACGAATGAATAAAAAGTGGAGAAAGACATACTTAATATATATGTTGCTTTGTTTTTGATTTTATAAGACAAATAATGTAAACTTGTTGCATTTGAGAATAGCCAACATATATTAACCCTGTACCCACCTTATATATACATTTGTACTTAATTAAATGAAATATTCATGTTTATCCGCGATTTAGACAAATATTCCACGTAAGAAGGTATATGAATATGAATTACATGAATACACTTAATATGTAATAAAGAAGACTATTTACTTTTAATTTGTTAGACGTTCAGAAAGCATTTAAAAAATTGCAGTATGTATAGAGTTTTATTTTATGAATGGAATGAGACGGACAGATATTTCAGTGTTGAGAATAACTTTGATGATCCCGTTCTTCTATAATATATTTTAAAGTATGTTCTAAATCTAAGTTACAAATGTACATAAATAGTTTGTACAACTGGATGGGTACAGAGTATAATAATTTTTTTTCGCCAGAAACCGTTCATTGAAAAGAACGAAACATTTATTTTATAGCAATTAAATTATATAAATATATTGTTTAAAATATACATGCATATTTTAACCAGTTTCTTATACATATACATAAGTAGCTATGTTCCCCAAAAAAAAGCATAAAACATTTGTGAAATTTTTATAATGGCTTTAAAATAATGAATTTTAAAAATATTTTAGTTTAAATATTATTGCGAATACAGCATTCTTACTTTTACATCTATCGTTTCATTTTAAAGCATTTTAATTGTGGTAAATACGAATAGCGTGATAGAGATTTATTTGTTGGTCAACTATAGTTCAATATTTATTGCAAAAAAGCTGTTTTTTTTTTAAGCTTCGTTTTTTTTTAGACGGCGTTCCTTTTTGGTACATTATTTCAGCATAAGTTCTTATAATATTGGTTCAACTAATTGTTATTAATAAAACGTTTTTGTATATTTTTACCCTTCATCTCTTCACAGTTTTTAAATAAAGTGTTCAAAAACATTTTTTTAGATATACTATGCTCACAAAGTAATAAATTGTTTACAATTATATATGCATCGTCCTGCAATAAAATATTTCAAGATCCTACTATTAAAGAAACATTCTTAACACTTAACATTGCATTCGGACAAAGCGATTTTTCTTGTCAATTCTAGCATAAAAAATTAATATTCCCTAGTTGTATTACACAAAAAATTTTCTATTTAAATATAAAGCCATAGTACTCTTATTGGTTTTATTACGGTCACGCCTGCAAAAATTGCAATAAAAATGTTTTCAAAAATCACACATTGAATACATTACACCAGCGTTACTGGGAACAGAGTATTAAGGTACCGGTTGCACCCGACCCCAATCTTACATGTTTACTTTTGTTTCCGTAAAAATTAATTATATCAATGTTAAATAATTCGTTTGTATATTCAATTTAATAGAAAAATTTTTAGATTATTATACGATTGATTTTTGAGTTGCTTGTCACTTGTTATTTTTTTTCTTTATGTTTTTGTTTTTATTTTTTTTTTTTATTTTAGTGTTTTGAGGATTGAACTTAATGTATTTTAATATAATTTAGTAAATTAGATTGTGCTAATTTTCTTGTTACTTATGACTGTGACAAATATGATTAAAGCGTATTTACCACATTTAAATATTACTAAATAATTTTTATTTAGTTAAGTAAGCGCTTGTTAATTGGTGCTGACTTAAGCTTATTTTTATGAAAATCCTTTATAGTGTACAAAGAAAAATATCAGAAAAATGGCATATGCTGTTGGAAATGTTATTCTAGCAATGACATCAATCGTCTTAGCCACACGTATAGGATGTGGTGGCTCCTTTTTGCGCATCTGAACAAAACAAGTCTGTAAACAAATAATTATGACTTAGTTAACAATTATTGTATATTAATATATTTTTTTTTTTTTATTTTTGTACCTCTGTGGCGCATCCATTATTAGCTGAATGGGTGCATGGACTATTACTGCTTCCACATGTAGTGCATGCTACAATCTCGTTTGGTGCGCCAGCATCGCGTCGCTTTTCACCCTGATTCGTGGTATTGAAATACAAGAAAAAATTTATCAATCAGAAAACAACACTATTTAACTGTGGTGCAAGAATATAAACGATTACATTTTGGCAGTTATATTTTTAAATACATATAATATATGTATTTACATACATATATGTACATAATATTTATTTGTTCTTATTTTGTTCTATATTTTGGAAAAAATCAATGCTTAATAACCTTTAAGCTTATTTTCTATTATCTCATTAACACCCTACTATACAACGATTCAATGAACATTTAAAAGTTCTTTTTTTTATTTTTTTTTTATTTTTTTGTATTTTTAATACATGTGGAGATTGTTAGTAAATATTTATAGATTCTTCTAAATAAGTAACGCTTAGTTAGACGGAAATGAATATATTTTCTACAGATTTGGAGCTTTGATGGAGCTGTGGATATCTCCAAGCTGTAAAATCAGCCGCTTCTGTTGTACATTAAAGAATAAGTTGCAATCTTATGATCAAATTACGTAATTGTTAAACTTAGTTTTGAATCCCAAACGAATATTTCACAGTTGGGTGTGGCCAACAGCAGAAGTCTCTTTTGTTCTAAATAAATATATGTATATGAAAATTAAAATTGATTTTTGTTACGTTTTTCAAATCTCCTATAGTATATTTAAAATAATTACATAATTCATATCATTTTACTAACTGTTTACTTATGTTATTAAATTATTCATCAAGGAGATGGTAAATAAATGTTTTGGGTGCTTTTGATTTAAGGTGTAAAATTCAGAATACTTACAGGCTTTTTATTATTTATTTATTTATTTTTTATTTTGTATTTGAAGCAGCATTGAAGAAATATAATTAGAGTATGAAATTTTTTGCACGTACTCTTATTCATTATTATTGCTTTATATAATCCCTTGCAGATTGGTAAAATATTTTCACACAAATGAAAAACCACACCTAATAAGTACTCTTGACATATAGTATGAAAAATATTATTGAATGACATTATTGTAAATACTATATACATATAGTGTATTGTACGTATGTACATATATTATTCACTCTCAATCAAATTAATAATTGTTTTCAAAAGAATTGCACTTCAAGTTTCAAAGTCGAAGACTGCAATCCTCCGCTACTTTTTAAAATAAACAAAATCGTAAAAAAAAAGTAAACCAATTTTCGATTTTTTGTAGATAATGAGGAAATAAGGAGTTATCGAAAAAAAAGAAAAAACAAAATATACTCGTATTGAGTAACTAACCTACGAGACTTCTTGTACAATTTCAGCTCTATAGCATTTATGGTTTAATAAATCTCTGCGTTCATACGGATGGACGTACAGAAGGACATGCCTATATCAACTTTTTTTGTGGTGATCAAGAATATATATGCTTTATGGGGTATGCGAAGTCTCCTTCTGGCTGTTACATATGTACATTAAAAAAAAAAACATTATATCCTGAATTCCCATTTTCAATTGGACACAATTCTGCAAGAGTATTTAAGCTTTGGCTAATCGAAGAATTAGTAGCTTACACATTTGATACTTTTGGTTTATCCTACATGGCATGAGAATTTCACTGCTGGATTATGAATGTTATGAATTGATTTCTGGTGATAGCAATGATTTAACTTTATGATTATTGAAATAACTATTATTCAAAATAGTTTTTAGGCAATGTAATTAAATATTAAAAACGTGCTAAAAATAAGTTTAAAAGTGCACATAGCTAAAATAAGATAAGGAACATCCTTTATTTTCTATGCCCTAATATCCAATAAAAAATGTTGAAAACGATTCTTGTACTAATCCAAATCCTAATTTCTATGTTTAGATTATTACAAATTTATCAACAAAGCAACTAAGAAAGCTGTAGTCGAGAATGCTCGACTACGAAATCCCCTGAGCACTTCTTCGAACGAATTATATTCCAAGAATGCTTCGTTTCGATTCTATACGATAAGAAACTATACATGCAAAAACTTGGGAATATAGAATTAACTCTCTAGCTCTTCGGAAATCGACGAGTTCATATATTCGAACGGATGGACAGGATTCTCGACTTTTCTCGTCACCCTGATCAAGAATATATATACTTTATGGGGTCTGCCACGCCTCCTTCTGTCTGTTACATACTTTTAACAAACCCGTATACCCTGATTTCCCATTTTCTATGAGTTCAGGGTACAAAAAATAATTTCATATGCTGTAATCTTTTTACCATAGGAAAGTGTCTAAGCTGTTTATTAATTTTTTGTATATGTATGCCTCACATTTCATAATTATTGGAATACTATAAATAATGGGTGAAACATATTTGAATATTAATTTTGATCGTTTTTTAAATATTTAGAGTAATCATATTTCTAAATCTAGTAAATGACACATATGTAATAGAACTAATCAGATGCAAATAAGCTATTTGTTTTTGAGTACATATAATATATCAATAAATATTTTAAGCATCAGTAGTTTGCAATCTAAAGATTAATATTTAATTTATTTTATAATAGTAATATAAGTTAAATTTCCCGTTTTTTTTTTTTTTTTTTTTTTTTTTTTTTTTTTTTTTTTTTTTTTTTTGTTATACTGGAAAGACTCAAAAGATTAAGATGTCACTAAAATATTTTTTGCTGGTTATTATTATATTTATTTAGATTTTGTTTTTTAGTTAGTAATGTAAGTGTTATGTCTTTTGAATTTAATTTTGATCTGTGTTCATATGAATTTAATTTTATTTTTCTCTTTCCTATATACTAAATTTTCTATTTGCTACCTGTATATATATTAGTTATATAAAATGTTTACTTCTTAATGCTTAGTAGAAAGAAGAAATTTTGAAAAGGCCTTTGGGAATATTTCGACTTCGGAACTGGTAATTACTCACATTTTCTACTGGAGATTCAGCTTTAACTGAGACTCTTTTTATTCTGCTTATCATTTCTGATTCCATATCCGTCACGTATATGCTGTTTGGAGAATTAGAACGCGAAGATTTCTTACGTGGCGGCTTCAATGGCAAGTTTACATGATATTTGTTATCAGTTATTTCATTAATTGGTAAAGGTTGTTCTACCAGCTGTCCCTTGCCGCTTTCTTCTTTTTCTTGGTCTATACGTACAACCAATGCTGGTGTGCTTGTGGCGATAGAGCGGCGCAATATGGGAGAGATTTCTTTCTCCTGAATATCTTCAAGCTTAATGCTTCCTAAAATCGTATTTGTCCTGTTTGCGTTTGTTGGACTATCTGTTGGCTCATGACAAATATGGTCGGTTGGCAGCGTAGATACGGTAGCCAATGTAGCTGCTGATTTCGAAGAAGTATTCTTTGCGGTTTGATACCTAGTCTTATGTTTGATTGAACGTGCTCGCAAATTTTGAACTGCTGCACCAATGATTCCGCCGTGTGCTTCTTGCCACCGTATACCGCTGAGAAATTCAGTATCCGTTCCCCTAAGTCCGGTGCCCGATGTGAATTTGGATTCGAGTGCGCTCATTGGGAGTGGCGTATTGATCATCTCCGATGTGCCGATCGTGCTTGCCTTTTCGTTAGAAGACGATAAAGCAGCGTCAAATTGTCTTTTAATTAGTTCCTATATTTCTACATATTGATTGAACAGTAGGGTGCTACAACTGATTTACAAGTTGAACGCGCACATTGAGAGGAAATATTGATGTTGAAGTTGGAGAGAAAGTTGGAGAATGATTTTAGTTGGGAATTGATTGCAGCATATATGATTTTTGAATTAGTTAAATTAGTTAAACATTCAGTTTCCTTCTGTTGTCCGAATTTCGCACAGGCAATTATTAGTAGAATATATCGAATTTTTAAATACAGTACACACAAACAATTAAAAGTTATTAGCTACATATATAAACAAACCTAATATACCTACAGAAAATTACAAAAACTTATAGACTAAAATTACATAAATTTATGTATATCATAAACTAATGTTATTAATAGAGTATCTAAATCAAACTACCTTTTTGAACATTTCCTTTAATAATTTGCAGTTATGCATGAATGAATATATTATTGGGAAAATTACAATACAACACACTTCAGTTGAACGTTTACTTTTTAATTACTATTACCAATATAGTCTAAAATTAATCTTGCACTTACAAAAAGGAAAATTATATTACTCAGAATACCTTTTTAGGATAGATGTACATAAGCACGTACATTTTTATACCCTGAATACATTGCATTGCATTAATCATTCTTCTGATTACAATCTAAATATTTTGTGAAAGCTACAGGTCCATATAATGTATATTTTTGTACCCTGAACCCATTGCAAATGGGAATTCAGGATATAATGGTTTTGTGAAAGTGTATGTAACAGGGAGGACGAGACGTCGCGACGTCTTTATCAGTATACACAAGTAAGAAGGCTCTAGTCGAGACGGCTCGACTACGAGATACCCTGAACCCTGCAAAAAAAGTGATACTCTTCCTCTTTACACACTTATAAGCGCGCGCTCTGCAAACTGCACAGTTGCTGCCGTGGCTTGGGGGTGGGTTGGGCTGAACTTTGGACGCTTATAACTCCATTTCTAGATGAACGATCTTCATGCAATTTTCAGTGTAGATTACGAGTATCGAAATCTATCTATTTACGAAATTGCAAGTCTCTAGTATTTGAAATGCGTTTTTTTTTTTCAAATTAAGGGCGGAGGGGGCGTGGCATCCAAAATCTGAAAACTACAAAATCTGCGTATCCATAATATATATCTAAATATATAAAGTTGAAGTCTCTAGCTAAAACGGTGTAGAAGTTATACCCAAAAAAACTTAAAAAATGGAAACGAATTTTCGATTTTATATCGATAATTTGGAAATGGGATGAGTTATCGAAAAAAAAACAAAATAAACTCGTACTGCGTAGCTAACATACGAGTGTTCAGCTCTCTAGCTTTTGTAGTTTCCGAAATCTCGACGTTCATACGGACGGACGGACAGACGGACGGACGGACAGGCGGACAGGGCTAGATCAACTTATTTTTTTATGCTGATCAAGAATATATATACTTTATGGGGTCTGCGACGTCTCCTTCTGCCTGTTACATACATTTTCACAAAACCATTATACCCTGAATTCCCATTTTCAATGGGTTCAGGGTATAATAAGTTGATGTAACCCTGCCCGTCCGTATGAACGCCGAGCTTTTGGAAACTACAAAAGCTAGAGAGCTAAAATTGTACATGAATACTCGTATTTGAGTAACGCAGTACGAGTTTATTTTGTTTTTCTGCGTTCATACGGACGGACAAAATATATATACTTTATTGGGTCTGCGATGTCTTCTTCTGCCTGTTACATACATTGTGACAAAATCATTTTACCCTGAATTCCCATTTGCAATGGGTTCAGGGTACAAAAATATACATTATATGGACCTGTAGCTTTCACAAAATATTTAGTTTGTAATCAGAAGAATGAAAAATACTATAATTTACTTGAAGATTATGTTACATAATTATGTTACATAATACGTGATACACCTTCTCCATACACAAGTATAAAGATGTACTTGTGACAGTTGCAGTATGAGTAAGAGTTTTATAATCACTGTTTTATCACATTTTTATCACATTCCCTCACCATATATTATTTTAGATTAATTTATTAATTCAAAATTTTAAAGTTAGAGTAGGTTATGCTATGCATCTAACTATTTATTTTATAACAAATCTCGAAAGCTGTACAAATTAAATTTACAAAATGTATAGTTGTGCATATATAATGTTCAGGTGATTTTGCAATCACGTATAAAAAGAAATATAAGAAGCACAATTTCAAATGAATGAAGTTTTTATTAAAAAAAAAAAAAAAAAAAAGATTGTTAATTTTTGTTAAATCTACATACTTTACATCATTATTAAAAAATTCGAAATATGGTAGTAGTATTATATTTTCCATTTATAAAAGTTTAATAAAGTGCATATTATCAATTTTAGCATTTGGCATAGCACTAATAAGTAACATATAAAATACATATAAAAACATACAAATATGAAAGAAATTAATATATAAGCAAATTGTTTTTATTTTATTATTATTATTTTTTTTTTTTTTTTGGCCATTTCAGTTATTTACTTAAGTTTCATGGATATTATTATAAGAAAAATTAACATATTTTCAAATGTGCATTTTTTTATTTCACATTATCTTTTAACATTTTTCCCAATTGTTAGTGACCTTAAAGTGTGTTTCTTTTTGTATATTATTTATATATATATATTTTTAATTAGTTACTTAAATAATTTTGAAATCTATTTTTGCCGGTTGCAAATACTTATTTTAGTTGTTTTCTTCTTTGTTATTTTAATTTGTTGTTTTAATCGTAATTGTTATGGGTTTTGGAGCACCAAGTGTTATTTTACGAGATAATTGATTGTTTATTATGGTAAAAATAAAAATTAAAAATTAAAAAGACAATAAAAACTTCTAATATTCTAAAAAAAAGAACAGCGATAAAAATGAAATGTAAGGGTATTAATGCATGCTCATATATATTAATTAGATTAATGTATTGTGATTATAGATTCAAAATTCAGTTTTATTTAAAATAAGAAGCCCAAGCCATATATGTATGTTCTTTGTATATAAACAGGAATAATGTAAATAATCAAAAATAAAATTTTTAAAATGGATTTGAAATAAAAGCAAAATTCACATGCCAGGTTAATGTTAATGTTAATGTTAATGTTAATGTTAATGTTAATGTTAATGTTAATGTTAATGTTAATGTTAATGTAATGTTAATGTTAATGTTAATGTTAATGTTAATGTTAATGTTAATGTTAATGTTAATGTTAATGTTAATGTTAATGTTAATGTTAATGTTAATGTTAATGTTAATGTTAATGTTAATGTTAATGTTAATGTTAATGTTAATGTTAATGTTAATGTTAATGTTAATGTTAATGTTAATGTTAATGTTAATGTTAATGTTAATGTTAATGAATTTGTTAATGAATTTGTTAATGTTAATGTTTCTGTTAATGTTCAAGTTCGTTAAGTTTTGTGTTTTGAGTATTTGCGTATCAGCAAATTTATTTGTTGGTTAATAGCTTACCAAAGGACTTGCAAGAATTACTCCGATCCTGCTTAGTACTGCTGGAAGTCGCTGTAAAAATGTACACAATATAATTCATACTCAAAACACACTTTAAGTTTTATTGTTTTTTTAGTTTAAATTGCTTTGATTCTGCTAATATTATAATTTTCAAACATTCATGTTGCTTTTACTCAAGTTAATGTTTCAAATAAATATAATATATCTAATATTTCACGCTGCACAAAAATTGGGAACAATGTTTTATTTAATTTGAAATATTAATTTTTAAAAGGCTTTTCGATTTATAATTTAATTAAAGGTATTTAAAATAAAAAAAGGATTTTACCTAAAAACAGTCAAATAATTTATGACAAATTGTAAAACAAATAAATCAAAACAATCGTAAAAACAGAAATCCTCAATATATTTCGTTCGCAACATATAAAACTTAACTTGTGAAAGACAGTTTTAAATTTATATAAACATGTTAAATTAGTACTATCGTATTTCTACACGCAATCACATATTTTTTAATTCAAACAATATTCCACTTTAATTTATATACAGTAATTAAAATTTAAATAACGTGGCATGCACCATTCTTAAATTATTCCAAATTTTCTCCTATTTGCTTTTGTAGTAGTTGTAAATAAATGTATATATTTTTTTATTATTATTATTTTTTACAGACAAGCAAAGTTGTTAACATACAACATTTTTGAAAAGACGTACAAAATAATCAATTAAAACACCACACACACAACTTATCTTGTGTCTGCTTAACCCGTTTCAATAAAAATTCATAAAAATTAAAAAATTTATTGAACTATACACTAATCCATTCACTTAAGTGTAATCAAACAATTTATTATGCGCAAACAAATGTTTTATACGGTCGCATGAGTTGTAGTCAAAATTCTAATTGATTACTGTGGGAATTTTGAGAGCAAAATACAATGTGAGTTTTAAGACAAGTTCTTATATGTGATATTTATAAAGTTAGCATACAGAAATTATTCAAAAATGGGACCAGTTTAGTTTAGAGAGGGATATAGAAATTGAAGATGAGGAAAAATTTTCACATAAGCGCATAGAGAACAGCAATTAAATTTCAATATAAATTTTTATTTTTTATTTATTTTTTTTTATTTTGTATGATCCTTATAATTGTACTTGAATGTTTTTACACCCTTTCAGAGTGTTGTATAATTTTGAATGTATTTGTTTTATGTATGTTGCAATCGAGGTGATTAGAAAATAACAGTTGAATTATAACATAATATCGTAATCCTATCAATTATCAAAGCTTTTTTTTATCAAATGGGCATATCAGCATTCATGCTATAGTCCAAAGTTTGTAAAAAAAAAATGTCTTGGCTTTAAAGTTCCCCAAGAATATATTATCTTCGGCAACCAATAATGTTTATAGTAGGGTTGGTTTTTTTTTTTAATATAAATTTGAGCTTATCGAAATGGGTGATTGCATATATTATGATTGGATCATGTAAAATATATAATTATTTGCTTGATGGGCATCATTAATCGGGTTCAGGCCACCTTTAGATTGGTTATGGCGGCTTTTTGGCATTGATTTTTTTCGAGAGATTGAATATTAATTTACCTGTGTAACGGGATTTTCACCCGGCCTATAGACGACGTTGTGGAGCGGCCGTTTACGTCCCACATAATTAACACAAACGAACTCCAGCAAAGAGGCGTAAATAAAACACATGCAAACGCCATCCCACACGTTCATCGCCGTTAAATTGGACACAACGGGCAGGGTACTACGGAAACCATTCGAGGTAGTAAAGAAATTCAACATTGTTGTCACACCTGAGTTACATGTAGTTGCGTATCATAAAATCGGATTAAAAAGAATAAGAAGAGAGAAACTGACGTTAGGTTTTTGAAAATAATTTATCATCCAGCCATTTATTTGTATACGACCAAATGAAGAAAAGGTGTTGTTTTTTGGGTTTTATTGTTGCAGTCGGGATACGGGTATTTTCATTGGTTTTTGCAATTCTTTTATTTATAATTTTTATATAAAATGAAATGGTTTTTATTATAATTCAAACTTAATGCAGCGCACATTGTGCATGTTACAATGTGTATTAAATAGTAAATAGCCGCTAAGTACGGGAATATCGAATATTTTTGTGATATCTTTATTTGAAAAAACATAACTAAATAAATAAAAATATACTATACATGAATTTTAAAAAAAATTAGCGAAGCAATATTATAATTAATATATTTAAATATATTTTGTAAACAACTTTCTTTAAATGTATCTACGTGAAAATATCGTAGTATCACAAAGAAAAAGATACGTAAATGTATTTCCCAACTTCATTTTCAGTGTCCTTGAAATGTCCATGGTGATAATAGACACTTACCTTATATACATATCCGACATACAATAATAGTTTGACTTACTTATATAAATAGTATATACCCGAATGCATAATGTAATTTAGGATCATGAACAAATTGAATAGTATATATGTAAAATCGTATTTATTGTCATCTATATTCATTGTCTGATTGAGTTCATTTTTTTAAGCGTAAGTATACAGGTATACAGGCTTATGTATATTATACACGCAAATACGCAAAGTAATAATGAAGAGAAATATACAGCTTCGGTAATGGAATATATATATATTAAGTATCAGAAATCTATTGAAGCACACAACAATAGAAATATCACAGCAGTGCTCTCTTTTATGGATTGGAGGGGTCGTGGTTATAGAAGATTCAAAAGTTTCCTAATGATATGAATCCAAAAAGAGCTAGAGCTAGGAACTTGAAATTAGGACCATATATTCATATATGCCCTCTAATTAAAAAGTGTAAAAATTTTCCCCCTAGGGGCGTGGCAAATCGCAAAATTCTTGCGCCCATATGCCAGTAATCATACTAGTTGATGAGCTAGAGAGTTGCAATTTGGAATGTATACTCGCGGTGACAACCCAAGTTCAAAAAGCTATGGCGGATATATCTATTGGGGGCCTGGCAAATCAGGAAAAACGTATCTTCTACACCGTTAAAGCTAGAACGCTGAAATTTGGTATGTGAGGTAATGTTACGATTCTTAGAAGATCGATCAAAAAGTTATATGTCTATGCTAATCGGACCTGATAATATAGTGATTTTTCAAATTGTGGTATATTTTTAACACGCCCCCTGTGGGCGCTATAAATGCTTACACATATAGCGAGGAAGTGTAAATGTGTGTGTGTATGGTCATCGGGAAATAATATTCGTTATGCACATCAACACTTTCATACCCTTTCGACAAATAATCATAAAAACGCTAGCATTTTGCATGAGCATGGCAAAACAGTTTAAGAATTCGGTATACTCATCGCTCAGAAGGGAACCAATGGGATCGCGAGTCGAGAAGAAATTTAAATTTTTGTGAGCTGCTTGCTGTTTGTGCCAGCATACATATATTTTTGTAAGAAGAGAAGCATAGGGCAGAAAAAGAAAGAGAGCAAGGGAAAGAGCGACACATGTCAGGCCTTTTTTTTTCTCCCCCGACCCTAAAAGTAAAAACCCGAGCAAATACGAAGTTGATGGGGTTCTAATGTCTAAAAATAAGTGTGCACATTATGGTATGTATGGTTAGTGATATTGCTTTATTGCAACATATTTTACGATGCATCCCTGTTTCAAACGCTGTAGCCCTGTAATCGAAAATATATTTATCGATCGATCATTAAAGTTTTCAAAAGTTCAAAAGTCCCGGTTAAACGACCCATTAAAAAAATGGTTTAGCCAAGTTCCCAATAATATTTATAATATTGATAAGGCATTTTGAAAATACTGGAAGTGCAGTTTAAATACAAAACTTGTAGAATGGAGAGACCAAGAAAGTATCGTATCTTTCTGGACTGAAGTTCAGAACCACACAGACTCAGCAGGAAACAAAAACTTCTCGGGCCTGGGTGCATTTGTTATCACTTTGCTGTCGTTGCCGTGGTCAAACGCTGTGGGGGAAAGGCTGTTCAGCCAAGTCAATTTGGTTAAAAGCAAATTAAGGAACAAGCTGCATATTGATACCTTAAATTCTATTTTGGTAATTAGGTTGGTTTTACTAATTAGCAATTATATACAATTAAATATAATATCTTTGGATTAGGTTTGGACTACATCGCAACGGAAAATGTTGCCAAAACTATAAGCTACCTGTAAATTGTGTACGCCAAATTGGCGCAAATAATACATACAACAAAGAAAATATCAATTTTGATGAGGTGCTGCACCTTTTAAAGGAAAATTGAAATCAAATTCCATTTTTAAAATAGAAAAAAATTTTATCCGTTTTTTTGACCTTTTCAAAAATATTTTGTCCCATTTTTGTCCTCCTTTTTGTGTCAACTGTCCTGTTTTTTCGGCAAAAAGATGGCAACACTGCTAATGTCCTCCTCTATCGATGACCCAAAAATGATTTTTCAGTCTCTTTGGGGCGTTACATATCGAATAATACCCTGTAATTTTCGCATTTTATGAGTGTTAGCAACCAATTTTTGAACCCACGCCACTCGTGTAAGTAGCTTAGCACCACCAACACCACTTTTTTCGATTTCTTATCGATAATTTGGAAATGGGAAGAATTGGCGAGAAAAACAAAATATACTCGTACAGCGTAACTAACATATGAGTATTCATGTGAAATTTCGAATCTCTAGCTTTTGTAGTTTCCGAAATCTCGACGTTCATACCCCTACCCCCAATCAGCTAATTTTTTTGTGCTGATCAAGAATATACATATATACTTTATGGGGTGTGCGACGTCTCCTTCTGCCTGTTACATATATTATACCCTGAATTCCCATTGAAGGGTATAAAAAGAAGAAGTGAAAGTAAGAAAAAGTTATATTTGTATATTTATTACAGGTCTGCAAGAATACATTAATTTCTTACAGCATAGTACTGTACAGTAGTAAAGTGTTCTCAAAATACTGCACCCATTTCATTACTGTACAGTATTGTCTAGTGTGCAGAAGAATCGAGTACAGCATTTCAACTGTTCTCAACTAAAGTAAGAAAAGTAAAATGTAGTACACTTCGTGAGTGAGGACAATTTTTGTCTCGTTTCTACACGTTGTACACCATATACAATTATGAGAACAGCATTTCTGTCATGTCTAATAGCTGTGCAAGCTATCACCCCATTACTCAAGCAACTCTTATAATAAATATATGTAAATATATAAATAATAAATATAAATATATATAAATAAATATGTATTAAATATTATTATATTATATATTATATTATTAAATGTAAACTGTTGTACAATGATCTCGAAAAACTCATCATCAACTTAGAAGTAAGCATTTATTAAGCATTAAACTTTCTAGCATTTCTAGTTGGGGGGATGGGGGAGAGCAGGCAAGGCAAAGTTTCTGATTGTGCTCAACTTGGTGAGTGCCAGTGCGATCCTTGTTCTTGCTCTTCTCAAGTCGACACACTACCTCCACGTGGTTCCTCCTGGATTATGACTCAGCTCCCGTTGAGTTATAAACCAAAGTGCGCGGCGGGATCCTAATCCTTAAATTAGGTTTTGGCGTAGGACTTGATATCCACCCATAGAAAAAAGACTCATCAGTGAATGAAGCAAGAGGAGCCTCGGAAAGGAACCCGGAAAACGTTGACGACCACGGCAAGCGGAAAAAGGAAAATGATTTGAGAGTATGCACCTGGAACGTACGGACATTGTACAGACCCGGTGCTGCTCAACAACTAGCGGATACCCTCAATGAGTTGAAGGCTGACATCACAGCCATCCAGGAAATGCGATGGAAAGGGCAGGGGCGCATAAGAAAAAGCAGCTGTGACATCTATTACAGTTGTCTTAATGATAGGCGTGAATTTGGTTGTGGTTTCGTCGTAGGGCCCAAGTTGCGGCACCGAGCCTCGCACTTCACACCAGTTAGCGAGAGGATTGCGACGATCCGAATAACTGCCAAATTCTTCAACATCAGCCTAATCTGTGCGCATGCCCCGACGGAAGAGAAAGACGATGCTACCAAGGATGCTTTCTATGCAGAGCTCGACCGAGCATATGGCCGTTGCCCGTCACATGACGTTAAAATCCTTCTAGGAGAATTTAACGCCAAAATAGGGCGGGAGAGCATCTTTGGAGCAACCGTTGGCCCGTTTAGTCTGCACGAGTCCACATCGAGCAATGGACTTAGACTAATAGGATTTGCGGCCGCACACAATATGATTGTACGTAGTACAGGTTTTCGTCACCTCAACATCCACAAGGCATCCTGGCTGTCGCCTGATCGTCTGACGCGAAATCAGATTGATCATGTTGTGATCGATGCAAGGCATGCATCTAGCATACTTGATGTGAGATCTTGTCGGGGTCCTAACATCGACTCTGACCATTACCTTGTTGCAGCCAAGGTACGCGCACGGCTGTGTGTCGCGAAAGTCTCACGTCAAGGTATGCCAAGAAAGCTGGACATCGAAAAGCTGCAATCACAACGACATAAGGATGCCTTCTCCACTCGACTCTCGGGCCGACTCGGCCAACTCCCTCCAATGCCTATAAATACAACGGATATGTGGGCGTACATGTCCAATGCCATAAACGCCTCTGCTGTGGAAGTACTTGGGTTCCAACGCCCTCCCAACCGGAATCCATGGTACGACCAGGAGTGTCGGGAAGCGACTGCAGCAAAAGACGCCGCCTACAGAAGAACGCTGCAAGCAGGAGCTACTCGAGCGGTGGTGGATATTTATAGGTCGCGGAGACGAGACGAGAAGCGCCTTTTCAGGAGGAAGAAGCGGGAGATGGAAAGGCTTGAGTGTGAGAAGATGGAGAGTAGCAGAAGCAAGAACGATGCCCGTGACTTTTACCGGAGGGTCAAGCGCATGACCCAAGGGTATAAGTCTGGATCGCTTGCCTGCAGGAGTGACGATGGAAACCTGGTTACTGATGCGGAGATTGTACTGAGGCTATGGCGGGATCACTTTGAGAGTCTTTTGGCTGGAAACAGTGAGAATGAGCTTGACGAAGTTGGTCCACTAACCCCAATCAGAGATGATGGTGTTGAAGTTCCCATCCCTAGCCATACGGAAGTCGAGACAGCTATACAGCGTCTCAAAAACAATAAAGCCGCGGGAGCAGATGGCTTACCGGCTGAATTGTTTAAGGCTGGAGGCGATGAGCTGGTAGGGTGCATGCACCAACTTATCAGCAGCGTATGGCTAACGGAAAGCATGCCCGATGATTGGAACCTCAGTATGATCTGCCCAATCCTGAAGAAGGGTGATGCAACACAACGCACCAACTACCGTGGCATCAGCCTTCTTCCCGTCGCATACAAGGTTCTCACGAGCGTAATGTGTGAGAGACTGAAACCATATGCTGAAGCATTGATAGGTCCTTATCAATGCGGTTTCCGTCCTGGCAAGTCTACAGTTGACCAGATCTTCACATTGCGCCAAATCCTGGAGAAAACACACGAGAACCAATTCGACACATACCACCTGTTCGTCGATTTTAAAGCTGCTTTTGATGGACCCTTGAACTTTGGGTCTAGTTTTGTCTGGTGTCTCTCCTCGTTCCTGAGAAGAACATAGTCACCGACACTGTGTCTTACAACGGCGGCCTTGGACTTATCAAATCGATTTTTGTTGTAAAAGGCTAAAGATTTCATACTGCTACTTGCTCGAGCCCGTGTGGAGTCTAAGTCTACTTCAAATTCTGTGTCCAATGGAGGAACTAATCCAAGAGGAAACTGTGCGTTAGAAAAACATCTACCCTGATCAGCTATAATGCGCGTTGGTGCACCAAACAAGGAAGTTGAAGACTTTATGGCCCTGATACAACTCTCCGTATCTATTTTGAGAGTGTGGTAAAGGTGTACGAATTTTGTGAAGCTATCAATTTGAACAATGATATATTACTTTAAATCACTTTTACCACTTAATTTGCAAGTAATGTCCATATGGACAGTGTGCCAAGGGATGCTAATCTTTGGTATAGGATGTAATTCTGCTTGAATTTTGCCGGAATGTGACTTTGCTGTCCTGCAGGTTATACAATTGTCAACAAATTTACGGACATATTTGTTCATTTTCTCAAACTAGTAAAATTGGTAAACTTTATCAAGTGTTTTTTGCCAACCAAGGTGCATGATTGACTCATGTACCTGGTTAACTACTGACCATCTGAAATTTCGAGGCACAACTGACAAGCATCGTGTCTTACCATTTTTTTGGATTTTACGAAACAACATCCCTTTTCTCAAATCATATGTTTTAGTTCTTCATCTAGTTGGTCATTTGAATTCAGTTTACTGACAAGGGCAGCAATATCCGGGTCCAATTGCTGTTCGGCAAACAACCAATTATTTGAGATTTCTGCTATGTTTATTCGCTTCTCGGGAATTTTTTTTTTCAAAATTAATTGTTTCTGAGTAACTGGGATTCTAGATAAAAAGTCGACATGTGCCATACGTTTTCCTTCTCTGTACTGTATGTCAAACTTGAAAGATTGTAAATAAGACCACCAGCGATCAACTCTAGGAGTTAAGTCTATTTTGGTTCGCGATGCCTTTAACGAGTTACAATCTGTATGAACCACAAATTCTCTGCCAAGCAAGTAGTGACGGAAATGTTTAACGGATGCAAATACTGCCAGAGTTTCAAGCTCATAAGAGTGGTACCTAGACTCGGCTGGCGAAGTTGTTTTGCTAAAATATTCTACAACGTGAAGCTTATTGTTAATTCGATGTAAAAGCATGGCACCAAATCCGATTGAGCTAGCGTCGGTGTGTAATTCTATAGGGTATTGCGGGTCGAATATTACCAGAACTGGTTCGTTTGTAAGAATAGTCACAATTTTCTTGCGAATGCTTTCCAACTCAGTAGTCCACGCAAAACTTTCCCTTCCTGATGTTAGGGAATACAACGGCTTTATGACTTGAGAGAATCCGGGTACGAATTTGCGAAAATAAACTGTCATACACCAAAAACCGTCTGTGGCGGTGGCAATGATGTTAACGCAACAATCTTTCGCGAGTTTGGTCGAATTTCCCCTGCTCTTACCTCATATTCCAGATATTGAACAACTGTTTTTAAGAAACTACATTTGTTAAAATGAATCCAGCATCTGTGAGAATGTCTAGTACTATTTTTAACCTTTCCAATCCTAATTCGACTGTGAGTGACACGATCATGATATCATCCATGTAAACAATCACGTATGAATAGGCCAAGTCACCCAAGGCGCGCATGACTGCCCGTTGGAAAACGGATGGCGCATTTTTGAGTCCGAACGGCATGGTCAGGAACTCATATTGATCATCCGGGGTCACAAATGCAGTGTATTCTATTGAATCGGGGTGGAAAGGAATTTGGTGGAAACCACTCGTCATATCAAGACACGTGAAGTAATTTGCGCCACGCAGCCTAGCGATCTGGTCGCTAATGAGCGGCAAAGGGTACCTGTCTGCGATTGTGTTAGAGTTTAACACTCTGTAGTCGACACAAAGTCGGTCTGTACCATTTTTCTTCTTGACAAGCAGCATAGGACTGGCAAAAGGGGAGAAACTGGGTCGAATAATGTTGCATTTAAGTAACTCACTTAACTTTTCTCGGACAATGTCTCTTTCTTCAGGGCTAAGTCTATAGGGCCGACGTTGTACAGTTTTGGTTGGATCAATCAAGCGAATTTTCATTTCCCCTGTCGTGACTCGTGTGGATGGTGCCCCTTTTACAAGTGCAGTGGAGTAATTCTCAAGCATTTTTATTAGTTTGTCTCTATCAGCCTCGCACAATTCGGTATCAAGATTTGTAAGGTCAACTGGTTCCCTATCTATTGAGCAAATATTTACGACTTTGGCTTTTACTACGTTAAACTTGTTTTGTGATACAGTGACATTAAATCCTTGTTTAAGAATTTCGCGGCCAATAACAATGTCGCTTTTCAAATGATTATCTTGCACTACATGGAACAATATTTGAAGTGCGTTCTCATTTATGGTGACCTGGCTTAATATTTGTAAGGTGCTATATATGCCAGCATCGCCTATACTTTTAGCATGATAACGCTGTTAAAACGCTTACCAGCTAGCTTACTACATATTTTCTCTTTAATGAGTGAACACTCTGCGCCAGAATCAAAAGAAAGTGGTTAAATCTCACCGAGCTGCATCATCACTCCAGTTGGCTCTGATACAGAGCACTGGTTCACAGTCTTCCGTTGGAATGCTCCCTGTGTACTTGTTGATTCCTTTTTCGAGCAATGATTTGCGAAGTTTCCAGGCTGGCCGCACTTGAAGCAAGTAACAGTTGGCTTGTCTCACTGAGGTGTCGCGTCGCCCTTTTGTCGCATTTTGACTCTGCACTCAGCAATTTTATATCCTGGTTTGCCACAGAAATGGCACACTATTGTCAATATTCTCCTCTTCTTGGCGTCAGGTCCAGGTCCGGAGTCGTCATCACGGTCGGCATTACGATGCTTTTTAAAGGTGAATGCGCCTAGTTCGGATTGCAAGTCACTTCTAGTTTGAACTTTTGACGTGAACACAATCCGTTCCAAGCGGTTATCCACATTGGTTAAATGCGCGAGCACAATTGACACAGCAATTTCTTCGATGTTTTTGTTTTTCCAATTGGAAGTTAGAGTGGTCACCAAACGGCTAGCATAAACCGCGAGACATTCGCCGTTAGTTGGGCGACTGTTTAATAGATTTAGAAACATTGCCGACGACGCACAGTGGGGCCTTTGCTCGTTTTGCGTTGCAAAAATCAACTTTTGAACCAACTAAAATATTTTAAAAATTTAAAAGGCATTCGACAGGGAATTCAAGCTTTAAAATTAATTTACAAACAGGGTGATGTGATAACAGGGTGCTTCACAGTTATAGGTCAAATATGAGAAATGTGAGCTTCGGCAAAAATGACTGGTTTTTCTATGAAAAAAAAATTTTTTTTTGTTTCAATAAATTATTTGTATTAATTTCAGAGTATGTTTAAATAAATAAATAAAAAATAAAAAAAAAATTATTAATATATTTTTTTTTATATATATATTTAGTTTTTCTTAATGTTGTCATCCGTAAAAGGCGGGGCAATATCTAATAAACTTAAAGTTTCTGCACAATAATTATTAATTAATCAGGTACCTGTTTTCTTCCATTCCAAAAAATATTTACTTACAAAATGCAGCATTAGGTAGACAAAACAAATAAATAATGCAAATTATAACGACCAATTTACAAAAAAAAGCCAAACCCTCTCCAAACCGTTTTGCCGCCGGCAATTCTACCTACTGCATGCAGTGACACGCAACAACATCCTTTTTTTGCGCATTTCGTGCGTTTTTTGCCTGTTTTTGTTTTAGTTTTTTGGCATAGAAACCCGGAGGGGCGGGTAGGGGCAGGCAAAGTTTTATTAATATGAAAGAGGACATCTTCCTTAACACGTGTGTATAAATCGCTGCCTGGGACTCGGCGGGACTCAGAAGATGCAGTCCATCAAAGATGAAAAATAGTGCAAAATTGAGAGGTTCACTAAATTTAACTTAGCTTTTTAATGACAAATCGTAACAACAAAATCTTTTTTTAAATTATTAGAAATAAATAAATCTTTAAATCGCAACCAACATGTAAGCAATTGGTGCTGTATTTGTCTTGCAACTCGATTCACAAGTTGAGCATTTTTCACAAAAATGCGCTGTTGTGCAAAATTTTGCAAGTTTACCCAACTTTGATGGGGCATATCTACCCTTAAAATTGGTCGAAAAATCTTTTGGATACTGTCCCTTTGGACAATTTCCAATCATATGAGATCAACTTTTTGAAAATCGCTTTTCATCACTTTTCTGATTTTTGCCACGCGACGCCGGCAGAGGCCCTACTGTGCGACGTTTCACTATTTTCGTAGCGGCGGAGGAATAATTCCTTAAATTCAATCCACTTAATGCCGGGATATGCAATTTGAGTTAGCCACTGTGAGGCACTGCCCACCATAGCTTCGCTTAGTGCCATGATGAGTCTGCTTCCTTCTAGGGGCTGTTCCGTTAATATAATGTCAGCTGTGATGGACCACTTTGAGGCATCTGCACCTGTAGTGCCAGAGAAAAATTTTGGCAAAGTGACGCCACGAGTCTGCTGTTGCTCGCGTGTTGACGCTTGCATGGTTCTTGCAAGCTCCAGCAGATTCTGGTTCTGCATTTGTAAAATTATGCGCCACTGATCCTCTGAGAATGCAGGAGGTGGTGCTGATCCCACTTCTGATGTTGGAACTAAATTGATTTGGTCCATCGTCGCGTACTTAGCGAAGCGAGTTTCGGTGCTTATGCTTCCGCGTTTATTTCTAAACTGCCTCACAATGCCAGTGTTCTTCCTCAGCATAAGCACCGAACCACACTCGACGACAGCGTTGTAGCGCTGTCGTCTCGCTAAAACGATACTTCTTAAAGCGACAAAATGCAAAGAACCAATCAGAGCGCAATTAGCGCCTGATGCAATATTACTAATATGATGAAATTAGGAATTCTGGTGAAACCCAAAATTCTCATACATAGCAACTCAAACACACACACGCACACACACACACAGCGCGTATGTGCAGTACGCAGAAACAATCACATACAGTACGCAGCAACATTGTTTGCTTCGACATATGCATGAATTATGCAATTGGCCACAACAAACTTCTTTGCCGATTTGCCATGCCCCCAGTGGGCGTAGATGCATAATTTTTGGCCAGTTCTTAGAAAGAGCCGAGGCTAACATACCTGCGAAATTTGGTTGCTTAAAATAATTTTTTGGTCATCTATAGAGGAGGACATTAGTAACTGAACCATCCAATTTTTAAGCTTTTAGCTCTAAAACTGTAGGAGATATAAACTTTTGCGGTTTGGCACGCCCCCTGTGGGCGTAGATATTTCTATGATAGCTTATTGATCTTGGGTTGTCAACCCGAGTATACATGCCAAATTTCAAGTCTCTAGTGTGAAACTTCTTAGAATCATAAGATTAACTCACATGCAAAATTTCAGAGTTCAAGCTTTAACGGTGTAGAAGATACGTTTTTCCCGATTTGCCACGCCCCCAATGGGCGTAGATATATCCGCCATAGCTTTTTGAGCTTCGGTTGTCACCGCGAGTATACATTCCAAATTGCAACTCTCTAGCTCATCATCTAGTATGATTACTGGCCTATGGGCGCAAGAGTTTTCCGATTTGCCATGCCCCTAGTGGGCGGATCGAGAAAATTTGTACACTTTATAATTCGGAAGCATATGTTCATATGTGTTCAAAATTTCAAGTCTCTAGCTCTAATAGCGCTGAACAATATTGCGTTCATACGGACAGACGGACGGACAGCAACACGGACATTGACTATATTTTCATATTACTATATGCCAATAGACTCTTTTTACCTTTTAGGGAACAGAATCTAATAACTCATAGCATTACTTTATATGTAAATATGACCATATAGTTTGAGCGCTGGTGGCGAATCCTATTTTGACTACCCGAGCTAGGAGATAAAAAACCGCACAAACACAAAGTTGAACAGTCTATACTATGGCTATATATACTATACTATATGTACATACAAACATATGTGTGAATGCATAGAAACTATGGAGTACTTTAATTGATCACGGGATGTCTACACCAGATCAAATGTTGAATTTCAAGACTTAAACTTAGGCTTTTTCACGCACCAAAATATTAGCGAAGCGACCAGTTAACCCTATAAGTGGGTGTGTGCATGTTCATCGCGAAAACGTATTGCTTATGCACATCAGCGCTTTCATACACTTCCCAAAATTAATCACGAAAACACAAAAATTTGTTCTCCTTTTCGGCATACTGTTACTACGAAAAGAAGATGGGATCATCGCGAATCGTAACTCGCGAACAAATTTCAATTTTTGTGAACTGCTGGCTTGTGCGTGCATAAAGAGAGAGAAAAAATGAGAGAATGAGGAAAAATTGCGCATGGCATCGGCTCATATGAAAATATGACCAAACCAGTTGAGCGCTTGCAACGAATTCGTTGTATCATATTTTGACTGCCTGAGCCAGTAGCGCCCAAATCGAACAAATACAAAGATGACTGGTCGCTTCCCGTCTATGTGTTGTATGGTTAGTGCTAATAGCCTACGCTCGGAAACGTCTATATTAAACAATTATCTGAGAAACACTTAAACTGAGCGTGATTCACGAACATTTTTAAGCCTTTCAACTCTAACATGCGATGTTTGGAAGCAATTCCTGCGCTCCAATAATATAAATATATATTGGAGGTATATTACGCCACCTGTTCACACCTGTTAGTGCACTAATATATAAATATAATAGAAAAAATGCCGAATTTTGCAATGTTAAAATATACATAGATTACAGCGCAGATAAAACTATTTATTTAGTCCTATCCCAAAATATTACAATTAATACGTTGAATAGCAAGTTCATATACTCATCGTTAGGGACAATTTCAATATTTATTATTTGCTAGAAATTTACTAGCAAAAAGCATCTAAAATGTCGTTTAATTTGTAATTGGAAGTACATGACATAGTTTTTTTTCTTTTTTTTTCAAATGAACTTCTGATATGGCCTGAATTTCAATGATTTTTTTATTTTGTTTAATCATGTTTTTCCATTAATTTTGTATTTTTTACGTACCGATCATAACCCGGGCTGGTACTGCATTCCATTCCAGCCAAAATGTGATAAACGACGAGGTAACCAATATAATGCCAGGTATGAAAACGGTTGTAAAATAATATGCACGATCACGGGTAAATGTCATTTCGACTTGCAGGCAACTGTAATTTCCTTAAAGTACAATGCCAAAATCAACCAAATTGAATTTGGGCCACACAATAAAAATAAACACAATTTTAAAAGTCTGTTAACGCAGACCAATCAAAAATAGAGACAGAGTAACATATACTACTAATATATACAGATGTTACATCTCCTATTAAAGGTCTATATATTTATATTCTAAGTAGCATCTTGAAAAAAAAAAAAATAATAATAAAATAGAGATATCCAAAATAATTAAAAATTGTTGCCTCAAATTTCTGATGGATTCCGTTTTGGTTGGCTTTGTATAGGAACGCTTGCTAGAAAATATAGGCATATGTATGTATATATAAATTTAGAAATCATGCTCAAAACCCATACAGCAATCCATTGTTAAAGGGAAGTGTCGCATTTTTTTTCTGTGTTAACGCTTGAAGGAAATGTCTTCAAAATAAATACATTTATTTTTTTTATATTAAGATGTGGGTTCAAATGCAAACTACGTCAAATAGCAGTAAGATAAATTACAAATTGTAGCATTAATCAAAATTAAATTATGAATATCAATCGCATATAAAAAAGGCAGTACAATTTATGTAAGTCTATCGCTACAAATGCGAAAGAAATTAAATGTTAAATGATTAAAAATTGGTTTACTTGAAAGTGAAAGCAGCAAGAACAAGTTTAAGTAATGTAAAATATTGTTTGTATTTTAATTGATATTTGTTTTATATTGGTTTTTTATTATAAGGTATTCGTTACCTATCATTGATCTAGCAGGCACTGCATTCCATTCTAGCCAGAAAGTTATAAAAGATGACGTCACCAATATAATGCCAGGTATAAAAACGGTGGTAAAATAGAACGCACGATCTCTCGTAAAGATTAAATCGACCCTAAGGCAGCTGTAGTTCCCTATTCAATTTGAGATAACATTTTATTTGTCATTTATGAAGAATAGGCAGTCAAATTTTTTTTTTTTATAAATATTACTTATTTTTTTTATGATCAGACAAACTTTAGAACCATTAGATATGGAAAACAATGCTATTAATAATAATTTATTAAATAAGAAAAAAAAAAAATTGCTATAACTAAACTTCAGTTTCAAGACGAAACTATTGTAATCGAACAAAAACTGCATTATAAATTTGGAGGGATCGAAGAAACTGAAGTAATTACGTCAAAAGCTAATTTCCATCAAAACAAAGACTAATATAAAAATCCTAGATTTATTAAAAAATGTATTCCAAATAAACACATTAAATTATATAGATAACAATTACACAAAATATATTTTTGGTTGGTTTTAAGTCAACTTACCTCTCCAACTATTTTGATCACAGGCCGTTGTTTGATTTTTAATCAAATATGCATTTAATGTTGTCAACGAAGGGCTTTTTCTTAATGTGTCCTCATCATTCTTCCAAACGTATTTAATTTGTGCTTCCTCATAAGAAACTGGAGAGTAGTACGTAAGAACAAAAAAAATTTAGGGTATTTATGCTGATACTTCATAGAAACAGTAATTAGTTTAAAATGTTGCAGCAAAGCAATTATGACTAAACAAATTTTATTGAAACTAAAACTAACAAGTAAGAAGGCTCTAGTCGAGACGGCTCGCTACGAGATACCCTGAACCCTGCAAAAAGAGCGCGCGCTCTGCTAACCGCGCAGTTGCAGCCCTAGTTTGGGGGTGGGCTGGACTGTATTTTGGACGCTTATAACTCCATTTATATATGCACGAACGTCATGAAACTTTCAGATTATTCAATTGTATTTATTTGTATCTATTTCAAGTCTCTAGTATTTGAAATGCGTTTTTTTTTCCAATTGGGGGCGAAGGGGGCGTGGAATCCCAAATCTTAAAATTACATTGAAGTCTCTAGCTAAAACGGTGTAGAAGTTATGCCCAAATAACCTAAAAATGTAAACGAATTTTCGAATTAGCTCTCTAGCTTTTCCGAAATCTCGACGTTCATACGGACGGACCGAAGGACAGGGCTAGATCAACTGTCCTCGTCACCCTGATCAAGAATATATATACTTTATGGGGTCTGCCACGCCTCCTTCTGCCTATTACATACATTTAACAAAACCATTATACCCTGATTTCCCATTTTCAATGGGTTCAGGGTATAGTCGAGACGGCTCGACTACGAGATACCCTGAACCCTGCAAAAAACTGATACTCTTCTTCTTTATGCACTTATGAGCGAGCGCTCTGCCAACTGCGAAGTTGCTGACGTGGCTTGGGCTGAACTTTGGACGCTTATAACTCCATTTCTAGATGGACAATCTTCATGCATTTTTCAGAGAAGATTACGAGTTTTTTTCAAATTGGGGGCGAATGGGGGCGTGACATCCAAAGTCTGAAAGCTATAAAATGCTGATCCATAATATCTATCTAAATATACAAAGTTGAAGTTATACCCAAAACGGTTTAGAAGTTATACCAAAAGACCTAATTTTCGATAATTTGGAAATGGGATGAGTTACCGAAAAAAACAAAATAAACTCGTACTGCGCAGCTAACATACGAGTGTTCATGTGAAATTTCAGCTCTCTAGCTTTTGTAGTTTCCGAAATCTCGACATTTTTTCGGCGCTATTAGAGCTAGAGACTTGAAATTTTATACATATGCTCATATATGTTCCCGAATTATAAAGTGTACAAATTTTCCCGAACCACCCACTAGGGGCGTGGCAAATCGGAAAACTCTTCCGCCCATAGTCAAGTTATCATACTAGCTGATGAGTTAGAGAGTTGCAATTTGGAATGCATACTCGGTGTGACAATCCAAGTTCAAAAAGCTATGGCGGATATATCTACGCCCATTGAGGGCGTGGCAAATCGGGAAATACGTATCTTCTACACCGTTAAAGCTAGAACGCTGAAATTTTGCATGTGAGTTAATGTTATGATTCTAAGAAGATTTATAAAAAAGTTTTATGTCTACGCTCATTGGGGGCGTGGCAAATCGGACCTGAATATATAGAGATTTTTCAAATTGTGCTATATTTTCAACCCGATTATACATGCAAAATTTTTAAGTCTCTAGTGTCAATAGTGCACAATTTGCACAATTTGAAAAATCTCTATATATTCAGGTCCGATTTGCCACGCCCCCAATGAGCGTAGACATAAAACTTTTTTATAGATCTTCTTAGAATCATAGCATTAAATCACATGCAAAATTTCAGCGTTCTAGCTTTAACGGTGTAGAAGATACGTATTTCCCGATTTGCCACGCCCCCAATGGGCGTAGATATATCCGCCATAGCTTTTTGAACTTGGGTTGTCACCCCGAGTATACATCTCAAATTGCAACTCTCTAGCTCATCATCTAGTATGATAACTTGACTATGGGCGGAAGAGTTTTCCGGTTTGCCACGCCCCTAGTGGGCGGATCGGGAAAATTTTTACACTTTATAATTCGGGAACATATTTGTTCCCTTTGGGAACAAAGTATAAAAAATAAAAAATAAATAATTCATATGCTTATGTTTATAAATGATTATCAATTGGCAGCAAGCATTTTATAATAAATATACAAATATAAAAAAAATAATAAATAAATAATTTTTGAAAAAATGTTTTCTGCGGGATTCGAACCCACGCACCTAAGTATAGCTTGCATAGCGCTTACCACAAGCGCCACTGCCCTGACCTGGGTTTTGTTAACTAAAACCAAATAAGGCATTGCTAGAGCGCCTTTTGACAAAACTAAAGTAACCATCGAAAAATTCCCAATTCAGTCACAATTCTTAGAATATTCTGGCATCCAAACTTTTGTATGTATACATAGAAAATAGTGTGTATACTCGTATAGTGTGTACATGTGTAAATCTGTATGTATGTGTAGGAAAAACGTTTGTTGCTTGCCATGTACGTTTGCTAATTGCCGAAATATTTCGTTAATTAAATGTTTATTAAATAAATAAAATGCACCTATGGGAACAGAGTATATCGCAGTTAGTTTCGCCTAACTGCAACATTCTTACTTGTTTCAAATTGGGACCGATGGGGCGTGACATTCAAAATCTGAAAATTTAATAATCTGCGTATCCAAAATATCTATCTAAATATACAAATTTGAAGTCTCTAGCTCAAACAGCTCAAAAGAGAGAAAAAAGAGAGAGGGAGAGTAAAGAAAAATATCACACAGAATGTGCTCATATGAAAATGCGACCATGCCGGTTGAGCGCTTACAGCGCACTGAATTCGTCGTTTCAAATTTTGACTGCCCGAGCTCGAATCGCCCAAACCGAACAAATACGAAGTTGAGCGGCAATTTGATCATATTTTGGTGCGTGAAAAAAGTTTGTTCTAGTTGTCCAGTCTATGTGTTGTATGGTTAGTGATAGTAACTAGGGTAAGGATAAGTGGTTTTGTGCAATGTCCGTCTTGCTGTCTGCCCGTTTGTCCGTTCGTCCGTATGAATGGAATATTTGCAAGTTAGACCACATATCCATATAAAGTATAAAAATTATCCCGATCCGCCCGATCTCATACACTTAGAGCAATTGGCATGAAACTGATTAACACCACACCAAAATTGAAATGCATTAAGGTCATCTTGAAGATGTACATACTCAGTTGGAATAGAGTATGAAAGTCAAAGTATTACATGACCTACACACATAAATATCGTATAAGAAATATAACTAGGAAGAAAGTATGAAAGTCAAAGTATTACATCACCTACACACATAAATATCGTATAAGAAATATAACTAGGAAGATATTTATAAAAGATCAATTTCAAAGTTGATTATCTCAACAGAAATCTCGTGGTTCTGACCTTTAAGTAGGATGAAATCCACGACAAAGTTTAACGGAAAATCCTTAACTATCCAGATTTAGAAACAACACATGATGGTGAACTGAGTCGAATGCTTTACTGAAGTCTGTATAAAAAACATCAGTCTGCATCCTGTTCATTGACTAGGGAAGTGAGTTTTAATAAATTCGTACAAAAGCATTGCAAGGACGATGTTATTATATTTTCAAATAACTTCGGAATAGCATATACTTTCGCTTTACTCCTATAATTGGAAATATCAGATCTTCTGCCTTTTTTATGTAGCAGAATAACGAAAGACTCTTGTAAGCTTGAAAGAAAAACTGAAGTTTCCAAAAATTACACAATTTTAGTAATGGTGCCAGAATAGAATATGCTAGATATAGACTGAAATATGATAA
Organism: Drosophila borborema; assembly: GCA_030914335.1. Taxonomy (NCBI): domain Eukaryota; kingdom Metazoa; phylum Arthropoda; class Insecta; order Diptera; family Drosophilidae; genus Drosophila; species Drosophila borborema. The sequence goes on from JAUESP010000304.1 coordinate 8,967,729, forward strand.
AATTGCAGAGCTGATTGTCGAATCTACTTGTTTTATGGTTGGTGATCATACAAAATCATCGACAAAATTAAAAAGATTAGTTATTTATATTCCAAGAAAAATTGTTAAGTAAAAATATTTTTCAAAATATTATTTTGGCCGTCTCAAGAGAAGTTTGCCACGAAATGAATTGTGGTACCCATATTTTCGCAGCCCGATCGTAAAAGTAAGGGGTTCAAACACATACGATATTATCTGCAAACGAAGGCTTAAATTTTAATGTGAAAAAAATTTTGTTTTAGATGTGTAGTCTATGTATTGTATGGTTAGGGCTAAAAGTGATAAAGAGAAGTAAAGATGATATATATTAACGAATGAATATATCGATTAGCAATATAAGAGTAATGCCAGACCACCACAGACTCCTTTCATACTTACTACTTTCCATTGAGAACGAGCACTTCGGATCATCGAATGGGAATATATGCAGACTTCCCTGACAAGACAATATTAAGTGTCTTCTGTAATAAAAAAAAAATTATACTTAATTCAAAACTTAGGGAAATAAAACTTAATTATTTAATTTATTAATATATGAATAATTTGCTTCCAAAAGTTTTCTAATTTGTCACGTTCTCAACAGCTATGTAGCTTCCAAAGAAAAATAACCAACACACAAAAAATTGAGACAGCAAATCCATCTAAAACAAAAATGTAACAAGTAAGAAGGCTGTAGTCGATACGGCTCAACTACGAGATACGCTGAACCACTAACTATATGGTTAGTGGCTGAACCCTGCAAGAAAAGGGATACTCTTCTTCTTTACGCACGTATAAGCGAGCGTTCTTCTAATCTGGTAGTTTCTGCCGTGGGTTGGCAGTGAACTATACTTTGTACGCTTTTAACTCCATTATATATATTATTATATTATATTTTATTTTTATAGCACTCAAATGTGTCTATTTGCCAAATGGCAGGTCACTAAAATATATTAAATGCCTTTTTTCAAATTGGTCGAGAAAAGGGCGTGGAATATCTGAATTACAGTATCTTCGTATCCATAATATTTATCTAAATATACAAATTATATATTTAGGTCTCTAGCTGAAACGGTGTTGAAGCTATTCTTAAAAGACAAACGAATTTTCTATTTTTTTTTATCGATAAAAGTTACGTGGAATGAGTTTTTGAGAAGGCTCTAGTCGAAACGGCTCGACTACGAGATACCCTGAATCCTGCCAAAAAGTGATACTCTTCTTCTTTACGGACTTATGAACGCGATCTCTGCTAACTGCGCAGTTGGTGCTGTGGTTTGGGGGTGGGTTGGGCTGAACTTTGGACGCTTATAACTCCATTTCTAGTAGTGATGTACATTTGAATGAAAACATCGATGTCGATGTCCATCTATGTGTTCAAAATCAAACATCGATGTGGATTGATACATTGGATTGAAAATTCGATGCATCGATGTATGACCGATATTTTAAAACATTTCCGTTTGACAATAAAACGAATATGTCATTTATTTATTTTTTTAAACTGCAAAATTTTGTTTGCAATTTTGTATAAGTTGGGGTAGGTACTTTTCATACCTTCCCAAATACATAAAGGGTCGCTTTCGAATGCGGTTAACTGCATTTGAAGATAATCAGTCATTTCTAAATCCATGTCCACATTCGGATTATGACGTTGAGCAAGCTCATAATGGTGGTCCCAAAAAGATATGGAGCTTACGGTAGTCTGTGGTATGACTTCATTGGTTCAAATAAGGATTAAATTTTCATAAGTGCGTTGGCTCATGCCGAAGGATCACTAAAATTTCAAAGTTGCTGTTCACTGATCACAAAATGGCAACGTTATGTTATTATGAAATTAAACCATTGATGTTTTGCAAAATATCGATGCATCGCTCAACATCGGTATCAGCGAAAACATCGAAAAACATCGGAAAAATCAGTAAAAAACAAGTAAGAAAGCTGTAGTCGAGACTGCGCGACTACGAAATCCCCTGAGCCCTTCTTCGAACGAATCATATTCCAAGAATGCTTCGTTTCGATTCTCCATGCGTAAGAAACTATACATGCAAAAACACGAGCATACACACACGCTGATCTATGATTGAAGGCATGTATGTGTGTAAGCATTGCCAGCGTCTTGCTGTCTCGCTGCTTTGCTGCTGCGCCACATGGGTTTTGATGAGAAAACTTTGATGATTAATTCTGTTTCTAGATGGATAATCTTATTGATTTCTTCAGATTATGATTATGATATTCATATCTATATCCTAAACCAAACTGCATGTCTCTAGTATTTGAAATGCATTTTTTTTCACATTTGGGGGTGGTGGGGCGAAGTGGGGACCGGAGTTCAAAATCTGACAAAAACCGAAATTGTATTAAATTAGTATCTATATATATGCAGAAGACTCGGAGACTCTTACTCTAAAGATGATAAGCTAGAATTTTATAACTGCTTCCCGATATTTTCGTTTATCGATAAATTTGCCAATATACAAGTTATCGAATTTCTGAAACAAACTCGTACTGCGCGTGCAATATACGGATCTAACACAGAAAGAATGAACTCTCTAGCTTTTGTATCTTCGGAAATCGACGCGTTCATACATACGGACGGACGGACAGACGGACATGGCTATATCAACTTTTCTCGTCACCCTGATCAAGAATATATATACTTAATGGGGTCTGCCACGCCTCCTTCTGCCTGTTACATACTTTTAACAAAACCATTATACCGTGATTTCCCATTTTCAATGGGCTCAGGGTATAAAAAACATCGATGCATCGATGATTTTTTACATCACTAATTTCTAGATGAACGATCTTCATGAAATTTTAAGCCTTTAGTATTTGAAATGCGTTTTTTTTTTCAAATTGGGGGCGTGGCATCTAAAATCTGAAAATTACATTATCTGCGTATCCATAAGGTCTATATAAATAAACAATTTTAAAAATTTTAAGTTTTTAGCTTAAACGGTATAGAAGTTATGTCCAAAAAACCAAAAATATGTAAACGAATTTTCGATTTTTGATCGATAATTTGGAAATGGGATGAGTTATCGAAAAAAAAATGTTAGCTCTCTAGCTTTTGTAGTTTCCGGAATCTTTACGTTCATACGAACGGACAGACAGGGCTCAATCAATTTATTTTTTTCTGCTGATCAGGAATATATATACTTTATGGGGTTGCGACGTCTCCTTCTGCCTGTTACATACATTTTCACAAAACCATTTTACCCTGAATTCTCATTTTCAATGGGTTCAGGGTATAAAAAAACAAAATAAACTCGTTCTGCGTAACTAACACACGAGTATTCATCTCATCTCTCTAGCTTTTGGAGCTTACGAACTCTCTGCTTTTATACGCGTGAACGGACGGACAGGGCTATGTCCATTCATTTTTTTAGTGCTGATCAAGAATAGATATACTGAATATACAAGTTAACACGCGCCGATCAAATAATGCTGACAGCGAGTCAGCAATATCTTTACCGGATGCCGTTGCAACAGAGTTGGAGGCGAAATTGGACACCACCACGCAACAGGGTGATCGTCCGCAGAAGTTGCAAGCTCAGCGTTCTGTCGGCCCGGCCGCCGGCAGCGATGGCTTGGAGTCGCCGTTTAGGTTTATAAAAATTTAGTTTGTAATCTTCTCGCAGAATGCTCACACGAGCTAATAAAAAGATTGTATTTGATAAATGAATAAAGTGTCTTTGCCTAATAACCCGTCTTATTATAATTAACACCCAACGGCAAGTGAGCATACACGCCGGTAACATTTGTGATCTGTGCAACTCCTTGAGCAAACGCCAGGAGTCATAGACGAAACCAAAATAAAATAAAACGAGGCAAGCACAGCGTCTGCTGGTCCTCTAACTTTGTTGCCAGGTTAGACTTCACATTCTCTGACAAAACGCCTGTGCATGTGATTCAACAACAATTGAGCACGCTTAGGCAAGGTGATCTATCGTTGCTAAAATATTACGATGAGATCGAGAAAAAGTTAACATTACTAACTAACAAAACAATAATGACACATGACCCTGCTGCAGCGGCTGTCCTGAATAGAAAATTCAGAAATGACGCTCTGCACACCTTCATTTCGGGACTCAGAAAATCAGTAAGGTGGGCCGTTTTTCCAGCACAACCCAAAGACCTTCCTTCGGCTCTAGCTTTAGCTCAAGAAGCTGAATCGAGTAACGAGAGAGGAATTTTTGCAGCTAGTTTTGCAAAATACTCGGAAGAGAAGCCTCAAAAGTCAAATGGCCAAAGGACCAAGAACTGGCGTCAAAGTGGTCAACAGGAGAATGATGGTTCTTATCAAAAGAAGTACCCTCATATTCAGACACACTCAAATTCAAACCAAGCAGCTCTAAACAGCGCTTCAACTCTCAAAAAGCACAGAACTGCGGACCTGAACCAATGGACCTGAACCAAGTCGATTCTTCCTCGCGTTTTAAGCAACCCGCTCAAAGCTATAAAAACACTCGAAATTATGAGAACGCAACAAAACATAAATCAATTGCCCCAACAAGACAATACTGACGACTACGGGTCCTATTCTCAACATGAGGCAGAGGCAGTTGAGAATGAGCTGTCAGGAGCAGAAAGCTGCAATTTTTTAGGGGAAGCTCCCTGCTCCCGTACATAGAACGTAAGATATCAGGGCGCACTATTAAGCTCTTAATTGATACAAGAGCGTCCAAAAATTATATTAAACCCTTTCCTGAACTGGCACATTAGATGCCAGTCAACAACCCATTCCAGGTTAGGTCAATCCATGGACACACAAAAATCCAACATAAGTGTCTCATTCACCTTTTCAAAGTCAAATCATTTTTCTTCATGCTCGAATCACTAAAAGATTTCGATGGCAGCATCGGCCTTGATCTGTTAAAACAAGTCAACGCCCAAGTCGACCTAACGAATAATAAAATAGAATATGATCAAGGTATGGAAGAGATCAAATTCACTAACTGTCAACAAGTGAATCATTTTGAGATCCATGAGGCGGATATGCCTGCCGCAATCAGACCTACTTTCAATCGTATGATTGACAGGATGATTAACGCCTTCGCAGACGTTAACGAATCCTTACCTTACAACATTAACACAGTTGCCACTATCCCAACGGATGGCGAACCGGTGTATTCCAAATTATACCCATACCCAATTGGTGTGTCTGAATTTGTCAACGCAGAGGTTAAACAACTTCTGGCGAATGGCATAATTAAACCATCCAAGTCACCCTGCAACAATCCAATATGGGTAGTCGACAAAAAAGGTGTCGACGAAGCAGGTCATAAAAAGAAACGTCTGGTGATTGATTTTAGAAACCTAAATCTGTTCAAGCATGAACATGCCACTTATATAAACATGTTAAAAAATAGGCAATAGTCGATAACCTGCGCGTTATCCAAGTAGTAAACATGTCATCCCTTAGCTGCAGCGACCAACGCAGCAAGTAATAAAAATGTAACGCGAGACGTGAGAACGGCTTAGCGATCGAAAAGGGACACTTGACAAACATCTGTGCACTTGTGTGCATGGAATTAATTATAGCCTTCCAGTGCCTATAAGTATTTTTAAGGTATATAAGCACTAGGATTTTAAGGAATAAACAGTTCAATTTTTGTTCTCACAAAGAGAAGAGTTCAATTTTTGAATTCGGTAAATGTGGAGTGTTTCATTTCGACTCTCTAACAAAATCAAAAGACAACCGACGACAAATACCCTATCCCAACTATCTCTGGCATATTATCGAATATGGGCGATGCTCAGTATTTTACAACACTAGACCTAAAATCGGGCTTTCACCAGATAGAATTGGCGGAGAGGGACAGAGAAAAGACGGCATTCTCTGTAAACAATGGAAAATACGAATTTTGTCGACTTCCATTCGGGCTAAAGAACGCCCCTAATATATTCCAGAGGGCAATAGACGATGTCCTCAGGGAGAAAATTGGGAAAACATGCTACGTCTATGTAGATGACGTAATAATTTTCTCACCCAATAAGGAAGACCATGTCAAACACATTGAATGGGTCTTGAAAAACCTTAGGGATGCTGGCATGAGAGTTTCTCAAGAGAAATCCAAGTTCTTCAAGAAGAGCGTGGGATACTTGGGATTCACAGTATGCAGAGGCGGAACCCAAACGTCGGTCGACAAAGTACGAGCCATAAAAGACTTTCAACCGCCAAAAACTTTATTCAATCACCGATCGTTCTTAGGATTAGCAAGCTATTACAGATGCTTCATAGCAGGCTTCGCCAACATTGCAAGACCCCTAACGGAAGTCTTGAAAGGCGAAAATGGCAAGATAAGCGCTAATCAGTCGAGGAGGGTAAACATCGAATTAAGTCAAACACAGTTAGAAGCCTTTAACAAATTAAAAGAGCTGTTAGCTTTCGAAGATGTGCTGTTAGCATATCCCGATTTTAAAAACCCATTTGACTTGACAACAGACGCCTCAGGCCAAGGGCTTGGTGCTGTGCTATCTCAGGGCGGACGCCCTATAACCATGATCTCGCGCACATTGCGAGACAACGAGATTAACTTTGCCACAAATGAGAGAGAACTCTTAGCCATTGTGTGGGCACTGAAAAATCTCAGAAACTACTTGTACGGTGTTAAAAACCTTAACATCTATACAGACCACGAGCCGCTAACATTCGCGGTTTCGGACAAAAATCCGAATGCCAAGATAAAGCGCTGGAAAGCTTTTATTGATGAGCATAATGCAAACATCATATATAAGCCAGGCAAAGAAAACCTTGTGCCAGAATATTAACGATCTGGAAGATTCGGCGGAATCCGATGCCGCTACAATCCACAGCGAAAAGTCTCTGACTTACACAATCGAGACAACAGATAAACCGTAAACTGCTTCCGTAACCAGATTATACTGGAAGAAAACACTGTCCCACAACAAAAAAAATATATTTTGTTCAAAACAAAGACCCGACATGTCATACAATTTTCCGATCGCAACACACTTACACAGACTCTACGAGAGGTGGTAAACTCCGAATTGACCAATGCAATTAATTGTGAGCTTCCTACTCTAGCCTTCATTCAACATAATCTAGTGAAGGAATTTCCCTCAATAACTTTTCGACACTGTAAAAGCCTCGTGATAGACATATCAGACATTACAGAACAAAGGGAAATAGCTATGGCGGAGCACAATCGCGCTCATCGCGCAGCTCAGGAGAATGCCCAGCAAATACTTAGGGACTATTTTTTCCCAAAAATGGGCCGATTAACAACCGAATATGCGCTATGAACAAACATGAGCGACATCCGATCAGGCAAGAATTAGGGAAAACTCCCGTACCTTCATATGCTGGAGAAATACTACATGTAAACATTTACTCCACAGACGGCAAATACCTTTTAACCTGCATCGACAAATTCTCTAAATTCGCTGTCGTTCAACCGATACGATCACGCACAATTGTGGACGCAAAAGCCCCACTCTTGCAACTTCTTAATTTTTTTCCAAAGACAAAGACTATCTATTGCGATAACGAGAGATCACTAAACTCAGAGACCATCCGGACAATGTTAGCAAACAACTTTGACATTGCGATCGCAAACGCACCACCCTTACAAAGTACATCTATCGGGCAAGTCGAGCGTTTTCATGGTACTTTAAAAAACATAAGTCGCTGCTTAAAAAATGGAAATCACATCGAAGATACCATTGACAGCATTCTCCTCGCGACAATCAAGTACAATAGGTCGATCCTTTCGGTGACAAAGAAGAAACCGATAGAAATCATTCACAATATACCTGTAAACGCTGCGGTGCAGATAAGAGACAATCTCACGTCAGCACAAGAAAAGTCTCTAGAGCAGCATAACAAGAACAGGGTTCAAAAAACATACCAGATAGGTGAGAAAGTATGGGTAAAGTCCAATAAGAGACTAGGAAATAAACTCTTCCCCTTATTCATCGAAGCAGTGGTTGAAGCAGACCTTGGGACAACGGTCCTTATAAAAGGGAGAGTGGTTCATAAGGACAGCCTTAAGTAGACCATTATTAATAACTTCTTAATTTTTGTATCTCTTACCTTAGGATAACACATATTTCAACATTAGTAGCTGTTACTCTGACTAGAACCGACGCGACCTCAAGACTTAATGACTATACGCACGCGGACTATATACCTATAATAGACGGTGACGTGACGATTTGGGACGAATACGGTTACATAGGACACACGACTAACTTAACGATATACGAGACATATGCCGACGAAACATGGATATTAGTGGACAAACTACCTAAAGACCATATGAAACAGGTACTGAAGACTGACCTACAACACATAACCACTTTAATTAGCACTCTTATTGTTCACCATAGACAAGCCAGAAGCATAAACCTGATAGGTAGTGCTCTTAAAACAATAGCAGGGACCCCAGATTTTGATGACTGGGGGCAGATAAAGTTAAAACAGAGACAACTAATAGATTCAGAAAACAAGCAAATTGAAATAAATAATAAAATTCAAGTAAGACTCAACGAAATTTCAAGAACTCTTAATGCAATCCAAAAACCAGATACTGAAGTCGAACGACTATTCTGGCAAAAAACAGAATGATAATTTCGGACCTTGAAGATTTAATTCTTTCCATTTCACTCGCAAAAATAAATTTCATCAGCCCACTCATACTTGACAGCATGGACGTAAAAGAGTTAAATGAACAACTCACCAATGTTAGCGTAACAGACCTACTAGAAGTATCTAATATTAAGGCCTTTCAAAATTCCCAAATACTATATTTTTTTTTAATTAAAGACCTAAGTTACATTGCAAAAAGATAAATATTTTTCCTGTTCAACGTAATAATATAATAATAGATTTAGAAGAAGGTGACGTGGTGGCCGATTGCGAGAGGAAAACCTTCGCCGTGCGCGACTGCGCCTTTACAGTGAGCACTACCTTCTGCAACCAAATGCAGAAAACAACGTGTGCTCAGCAACTGGTCTCGGGTGGTACTGCACAATGCGCCACACGACATGGGCATCTAAAATCCATAGCCGTCGTCGATGAAGGCGTAATAATCATCAATAGCGCCACAATTCATGCAGTGGACAGCACCGGAACTAGCCAACAGGTCCCGGGGACCTACTTGGTCACCTTCGACGACCACATCTCTCTGAATGGAACCCTTTACGTCAACCATAAGGGTATTCTGAGAAAGATGCCAGCAGTTTCGACGTCAGGAATAGTCAACATCACACTATTCCGGGAACACCTGAGCCTCTCGTTTCTACACGACCTGAGCTTGAGCAACCTTCGCCACATCAGCAACCTTAAGGCCGAATTGTCATCAAGGTCATTCGGTTGCATAATTCTACTTATTCTTTTGGTGCTCCTCCTAGTCATCGGTTTTAAAATATGTCGACGGAAGCCGATCAATGGGAAACCCGAGGACGGGTTTCAACCCACCCGGGGAGGAGTTAGCACGCGCCGATCAAATAATGCTGACAGCGAGTCAGCAATAGCTTCACCAGATGCCGTTGCAACAGAGTTGGAGGCGAAATTGGACACCACCACGCAACAGGGTGATCGTCCGCAGAAGTTGCAAGCTCAGCGTTCTGTCGGCCCGGCCGCCGGCAGCGATGGCTTGGAGTCGCCGTTTAGGTTTATAAAAATTTAGTTTGTAATCTTCTCGCAGAATGCTCACACGAGCTAATAAAAAGATTGTATTTGATAAATGAATAAAGTGTCTTTGCCTAATAACCCGTCTTATTATAATTTACATACTAGGTGAAGTCCAAGCGAAATTCTTCCAGAACGCCCACACTCACCTCATCTCACTATACTCAATGACAGCTCAAAAACCTTTTTCCACACACAACGCATACACGCATTGAACTCTCGCCCTGCTTCCTTAATCATTACTATTCAATAACTGAGTAAGAAAACTCTATTCGAGAATGCTCGACGACGTAATCGCCTCGGCCCTTCAAAGAAATTAGGGACCGGGATAAATAATCCGACAAAACCCGAAATTGTATTAAATTAGTATCTATATATATGCAGAAGACTTGGAGAATTTAACTTTAAAGATGAACGAGATATATTTTTATACCTGCTTCTCGATAAATGTTTTATCGATAACTCTGGAACTATAAAAGTTATCGAATTTCTGAAACAAACTCGTCTTCGAAATATACGAACCTAACACAAAAAGAATGAACTCTCTATCTCTTATATCTTCATGGCTATATCGACTTTTTCCGTCACCCTGATCAAGAATATATATATATCCTTCTACCTGTTACATACATTCAACAAAACTATTATATCCTGATTTCCCATTTTCAATGGCTTCAGGATATACAAATACACACACAAGCCAATCAAGTTTACACATAGCCTTACTGCACAACCAAAACCATCCTTATTATACCTATAATAAAGCCCAACTCCAACAAAACATTCAAAACTTGCTTATAGACCAATCTCCTTTAATTGTTACATATCCAAAGCCTCTGAAAAAATGAGAGCCAAACGGCAAAAATAGTCTATATCTTGAATACCACCTAATAACCAGGTGCTTCAGGCCATGCCAGGTGGTTTCAAGTGTTTGTGGTAAGTGCAACAAAGTGCTAAATTGTTAAAAAATTTTCTTTCGCATACAAACTGTAATGAATCTTCGTTTTATCCCGAGTTTAACTCGGGCCAGTTTTAGCCGACTTTCTTGCCAATCAATTTATTTGTTGAAACCCCATAGTCACTTTATGTTTTCATACCCTGAACCCATTAAAAACAAGTAAGTACGTTGAAGTTATGCGCAACTAACTGCAACAGACTCTGTTCCCGTAGGTGGCGTTTATTTATTTAATAATCATTTAATAAACGATATATTTCGGCAATTAGAAAACATATAACCAACAAACGTTTTTATTTAGGTTTAGCTAACGATTACATGTTATTTATGACCTGGGTTCAAATCCCGCTGGAAACTTTTTGCTTATTAATCGAAGACCTATAAATTTTATTTTTTTTAATCCTTAATATTTTTATATTTTTATTAAAATGCTTTATACTACTAAGCTGTTTGTATGCAAGAATTATGCAGTTGGCCACAACAAACTTCATTGCCGCAGAATTTTTGATCAGTTCTTAGAAAGATATAACATAATATAACTGCAAAGTTTAGTTGTTTACACTCCAGAAATGCTCAAATTACGATATGCCTCAAAGAGTCCAAACTGTAGGAGATATAACTGTAGGAGATATAAACTTTTGCGGTTTGCCACGCTCCCTGTGAGCGTAGATATTCTACCATAGCTTATTGATCTTGGGTTGACAACCCGAGTATACATGCCAAATTTCAAGTCTCAAGTGTCAATGTGTTCAAAATATAGCACAATTTGAGCAAGTATGAAAGCTGTAGTAGACTGCTCAACTACGAAATATCCTGAGCCCTTCTTCGAACGAATATTCCAAGAATGCTTCGTTTCGATTTTCCACGCGTGAGGAATTATACACGCAAAAACACGAGCTTTTACGCCTGTATGTGTGTAAGCATTGGAGGCGGCTTGCTGTTTCGCTGCCTCTCTTGCTGGGCCGCGTGTGTTTTGCTGCGAAAACTTTATTGATTAATAATTCTGTTTCTAGATGGACAACCGTATCATCATAATATCTACAGCGGCGAAAAATAAAATAGCACCACTTTGAAATGCAAAGGTAAGGAAGTTCTCCTCGATACATTTGTCAATGGATTGGTCTGCAGATTTCTTTTATAAAAGCAAAAAACAATTAATTATTGTTACAAAAAAGAATTATCACCAAAATATTCAACGTCGAAAAATTGACAAAAAAAAAAAAAAGTAGCACCACTAATCCTTTTTGAATGAACACCGTTCAATTTCGAGATTTTGGGTTTTTTCAAAAGTTCATATTGAAGAGATTTGTTGTTTAAATATCTATTTTGATTAGTTAATTTTAAAAATTTGTAAAAATCTTCAAAAAACAAGTAAGAAAGCTGTAGTCGAGACTGCGCGACTACGAAATCCCCTGAGCCCTTCTTCGAACGAATCATATTCCAAGAATGCTTCGTTTGATGAGAAAACTTGATGAGAAAACTTTGATGATTGATAATTCTGTTTCTAGATGGACAATCGTATTTATTTCTTCAGATTATGATTATGATATTCATATCTATATCCTAAACCAAACTGTATGTCTCTAGTATTTGAAATGCATTTTTTCACATTTGGGGGTGGTGGGGCGAAGTGGGGACCGGAATCCAAAATTTGACAAAAACCGAAATTGTATTAAATTAGTATCTATATATATCGGAGACTATAACTCTTAAGATCAATTAGCTAGAATTTTATAACTGGTTCCCGATAATTTCGTTTATCGATAACTTTGCAAATATACAAGTTATCGAATTTCTGAAACCAACTCGTACTCCGCGTGCAATATACGGACCTAACACAAAAAGAATGAACTCTCTAGCTTTTGTATCTTCGGAAATCGACGCGTTCATACATACGGACAGACGGACGGACAGACGGACATGGCTATATCAACTTTTCTCGTCACCCTGATCAAGAATATATATACTTTATGGGGTCTGCCACGCCTCCTTCTGCCTGTTACATACTTTTAACAAAACCATTATACCCTGATTTCCCATTTTCAATGGGCTCAGGGTATAAAAAAGGTCCTGGAAAGCATTGCACCACCGAAAGCCGCAATCTCATCAAAAAGTTGATTTCAGATGAAAATGCTTAATCCTTTGATAGGGTTTTCAAATAAAATGATCCACAATGCAAGCGCGGACAACGTCGAGCTCTGATCCAACATCATGTCACTCGACTTATTCGCGAGAGCAAAAAGAATCAACATATCATAATGGACCTAACAGTATGGACATATTTAAGACATCAAGAAAAGTATCATATGATGATGATGATGATGATGTTCTATTTTTTGCTATTTAATTATTCGCAGCTGTATATACCAAACCAAGTGTTTGTCTCTAGTATTTGAAATAAATTTTTTCAACATTTGGGGGTGTGGGGGGAATTTGGGACCGGAATCCAAAATCTGTCAAAAACCGAAAGGGTAATAAATTAGTATCTATATATATATACAGAAGACTTGGAGACTCTAAAGATGAACGAGATATAATTTTATAGCTGATTCCTGATAAATTGTTTTGGCGATAAATTTGGATATATAAAAGTTATCGAATTTCTGAAACAAACTCATACTGCGCATGCATATACGGACCTAACACAAAAAGAATGAACTCTCTAGCTCTTATATCTTTGGAAATCGACGCGTTCAAACATACGGACAGACAGAGAGACGGACATGGCTATATCAACTTTTCTCGTCATCCTGATATATACTTTATGGGGTCTGCCGCGCCTCCTGCCTGTTACATAATTTTAATTGGATCAAGGTATAAAAAACAGAAAAACGTTCATACCGTGTATCTAACACACGAGTATTTACGTAAAATTTCAGCTCTCTATGTAGCTTACGAAATCGCTGCAGGCGAACAGACGAACAGGGCTATATCGACTTAGTTTTTCGCGCTGATGACATAAATGTTACATACATTTTTACAAAACCATTATACCGTGAGTTCTCATTTTGAATGGGTTCAGGGCATAAAAAATAAATAATTTGTAAATATGTATATTTCGTATATTTGTAAATAATACAATACTCTTCTTTATGAAAGGCTGTAAGGCAGCTCACAGGCGACAGTGTATCCTGTATAGAAAGCCTGTGGAGACAACGTAAATATAAACCCTCTCTCTTACTCAACTAACTTTTCGCCGTACTCCCTGAAGAATAAAAAAGCACCGGGGCCAGATAATATACCGGCGGAGATACTGAAGGTGATAGCATCAGGACGGCCTACTTTTCTACTTAGGATGTATAACGCATGTCTAAAAGAGAGGATATTCCCAGAAGCGTGGAAAGAACAGAGATTGGTGCTCATTAGCAAAGGCAAAGGCGATCCCAGCTCACCTTCGGCTTATCACCCATTGTGTATGCTAAACACAGCTGGAAAGCTGTTAGAAAAGCTCTTAAGAACCAGACTACTCGCTGCAGTAGAGGCCGCTGGCAACACGGGTGCAGAGCTGGAAAATCTACAATGGGAGATATCGATGAAGTGGTTCAGGCAGCCAGAGCTACGCAAAGAGGAAATGCATACTCGCGTCCAGTGGTTCTGCTAGCAACGCTGGACATTAAAAACGCCTTTAATAGTGTCAGATGGACTGATATGCTCGCCTCCTTGGAGCACCGCTTCCATAAACCGGAGTACCTCATGAGTATGATCAGGAGCTATTTGCAGGATCGAATACTCCTGTACTCCACACAGACTGGAGAGGAGCTGCACAGGGGTCAATCCTGGGACCAGACCTGTGGAATATCAGCTATGACGATATCCTAAGACTGGAAACGCCTGAAGACACCTTCCTAATTGGATATGCCGACGATATCGCAGCCGTCATTACCGCCAGAAACACCATAGAGGCCCAAAAGAGACTTACCCAAGTCATTATTCCGCACGCAGACATGGCTTAGCTCTCGAGGATTGGAACTTGCCAACCATAAAACAGAGTTACTTCTGTTAACGGGGAAGCAGATCCCAACCGAAATAGAGATGCGTGTAAGCGGAAACCTGATAAGGACTCAGAGGACAGTGAACTATCTAGGCGTTAGACTAGATAGTAAACTCACCTTCTGGGATCAGCTGAAGCATGCCACGCGAAAAACAGCGATAGCAACGGGGTCTTTGAGTAGACTGATGGCAAACGTTGACGGCCCGACGGCAGAAAAACGAAGGCTCCTCATGGAAGCGACAAACACAATACTACTATATGGTAGTGAAGTATGGGCTGACACCTTAAAGGCGAATGTAAGGAAAAACCGATGTTATCTGTGCAACGAAGAGCAGCCTTAAGGATAACATCGGCGTACCGCACAGTCTCTGGGGCTGCCGTGACTGTGATACCAGCAGGTTGACCTGCTTGCCCAAGAGCGCCAAAGAATATGGAATCTTCGGTAAAGAGGGGAATTGTCAGAACAGACGGCAAAGAGCATACGACAGCAAACCATAGTCTCGTGGAAGGCGAGATGGTCATGCGAAAGGTATGGACCGCTAGAATAATCCCCGATCTATAGAAGTGGATAAACAGAAAACACGGTGAAACGTCGTTTTATTTGACACAACTGCTCTCCGGACATGGATACTTTCGAAAGTACCTAAATAAGATGGGGAAAACTGCCGAACCCAGCTGTTTTTACTGCGTAAATGCAATGGACGATGCAGAACACACCTTCTTCAACTGCAAAAGGTGGTCGGAAGAAAGAATCGACCTGGCAGAAACAGTCGGTGAAGTCAAAGTAGAGACATTAGTTCAGAGAATGTGCATCAGCATAGATGCATGCAAAAAAGTCTATGACTTCGCCGAAAAGATTCTACGGCGGAAGAAGTACGACCTGGACGCAGGCACACAGAGGGCAACGCTCATTTAGAGCACACGACGGGGCTCCACCTTGAAGGTTAATGCGGGATACCTCCTGGTTTCAAGGTGGATTCGAGCCCCAGAAGAGGAGGATTTTTTAGTCGGTAAGCAGGCATGCAGTCCGACACACCGGTCAGAGTGACAACCTGACTGACGGTGCATAAAGCATTTTTTCCTACCTCAGCCCAACAAAAAAAAAAAAAAAAAAAATGCTTTCGCCGTGAGGAAAAACCCACGTGGCCTAGAGCGAACGTCGGAGGCAATGCTTGTATGTTTCCTTGGCAGGTGATATTACGAGCAGAAATTACCAATTAAAGCTCTGAGCGTAGCAGAGTTCCACTCAGAAACCCAGCTGACAACCTCAATTCCCCAACCATTATCGGAAGCTTAACTACTGCGGCCATCTCTAACCTAGTCAGAACCTTCCCTCCTTTCTACCTCTGTGTTTATCTTGTAATTCTTGCCATAGTATGACTGAATTTCCCCCGGCTGAAAGAACTACTACTACTACTCGCTATCTAAAATTAAACAAAAATTAAAATTTTATATAAGAAAATATAATATTTTTGGGGTATGACATGCACCTTTTTACTGTTATGTAGACTTTCACAAATCCATTATGACTGAAATCCCATATTCAAAGGGCTCAGTTTTTTGAGCTCGCAGTTTCCCAATCAAATTAAATTATTACATTCAATAATAGATAAAAAACACTTTATAAATGCTCTACAAATTCATGTCTTTCAAATTTCATGTCTCTAATTCTTATGTGTTCTGAAATGCAGTACTTACTTACACCTAACAGACAGAAAGAGCGCAACGGACAGAGTCAATGTATCCAATTTACACATTTTTTTGTCAACGTAACGATATTAAAAACTACAAACCCAAACATAAATTTTCCTTTATAAAATTTAATAAATCCCTTGAACCCACCGAAGAACTGGTATTTCAAGAAACGCTTCGATTCTGCATGCATAGCGAACAATAGCTGCGGGCGCGACTTGACTTGAAACTCCGTGTAGGGGGCAGAAACGATAGTATTGGCAGTATCGACAATATCGCTAGCTTTTACACATTTTCAATTTAAAATCAATTATTAATATTAATAAATATTCAGGTGCATTCACTTTAACTTTTTAGTTGCTCACTTCGGTGAGTCGTAAATTCTTAGCAAAGACAGCGATCTAACTTCTGATGTGAAATTGAAGCTACTGAAAATATTGCATACTTTGGAGCTGTCAGCATTGTGAACTTCTCGGGTTTCTAAGCTTCATTGAAGTTTATATATAGTTAATAGTTGGTGCAAGATGAAGGCCAGGATAGAAGACGGGCTGCAACTGCCTGCTGCATCTAACTAGTATCACTGAAGCAAAGAATAGATCAGATGGGGGTTTCCAGAGTG
The DNA here is from genome assembly GCA_030914335.1 of Drosophila borborema. Taxonomy (NCBI): domain Eukaryota; kingdom Metazoa; phylum Arthropoda; class Insecta; order Diptera; family Drosophilidae; genus Drosophila; species Drosophila borborema. Next base: position 8,984,662 of record JAUESP010000304.1, read on the forward strand.
TGTTTGTTCCTATTACTTCGAGCTCAGAGGCATATTCTTAAGAGATTAGTTAGCAAGTCAGGCTCCATAGGACACCGGAGGTGTTTTCAAACAAACTGTTAAAAAATGCGAGGTGCAGACAGCACCGATGAAGAAGGCCGAGGCAAGAGCATTGGTCACAAAGGAACCGTTGGCTACATGGGGTGCTCTAGCAAATGCTAACCAAGCAGGGATACAGACGAACTCTGACAGTTCAGCAGACGTTCCCTGCAATCTGAATGATCAACAATTTTTGTATTGCCAAAATATGGTATTGCTGGAGACCTCAATCGCTAACGCCGGAGGACTGTTACCACACCAATGTGGAATTTAGGAAGGCTCGGTCAATAAGATGGAAGAATGGGACGAGCCAGTATAGAAAATTGCAAAATTTGTTGAAACGGCGTTACTATCGGCGTCAAAGATGGTAATAAAGTAGTTTGGCACATGTTAGGCGCAAGATTAACTTTCCGTGAGCACTAAGAGTATGTGGAAAAAAGACCTCTGATTTTTGTAATGCTACGACGCAAAGTGGGGCCTTTGCTCATTTTGCGTCGCAAAAATCATAACTTTTGAACCAAGTAAAATATTTTAAAAATTTGAAAAGCATTCGACAGGGAAGTCTTCAAGCTTTAAAATGAGTCTAAATACAGGGTGATGCGATAACGGGGTGCTTCAAAGTTTTAGGTCAAACATGAGAAATGTGAGCTTCGGCAAAAATGACTGGTTTTTCTATGAAAAAAAAAAAATATTTCTTTTGTTTCAATAAATTATTTGTATTATTTTCAGAGAGTATGTTTGAATAAATAAATAAAAAAAAAAATTAAAAACAACATTTTTTTTATTAATTAATTTATTTTTTTATATTTAGTTTTCCTTAAAGTTGTCATCCGTAGAAGGCAGGGCAATATCTAATATGCTTAAAGTTTCTGCACAATAATTATTAATTAATCAGGTAGCTGTTTTCTTCCATTCCAAAAAATATTTGCTTACAAAATGCAGCATTAGGTAGACAAAATAAATAAATAATGCAAATTATAACGACCAATTTATAAAAAAAACCCAAACCCTTTCCAAACCGTTTTGCCGCCGGCAATTCTACCTACTGCATGCAGCGACACACAACTACGACATTTTTTGCGCATTTCGTGCGTTTTTATACCCTGAACCCATTGAAAATGGGAAATCAGGGTATAATGGTTTTGTTAAAAGTATGTAACAGGCAGAAGGAGGCGTGGCAGACCCCATAATGTATATATATTCTTGATCAGGGTGACGAGAAAAGTTGATATAGCCATGTCCGTCTGCCCGTCTGTCCGTCTGTCTGTCTGTCCATATGTTTGAACGCGTCGATTTCCGAAGATACAAAAGCTAGAGAGTTCATTCTTTTTGTGTTAGGTCCGTATATTGAGCGCGCAGTGCGAGTTTGTTTCAGAAATTCGATAACTCGTATATTTGCAAAGTTATCGATAAACGAAATTATCGGAAACCTGTTACAAAATTCTAGCTAATTCATCTTTAGAGTTAGAGTCTCCGAGTCTTCTGCATATACATGTATAGATACTAATTTAATACAATTTCGGTTTTTGTTAGATTTTGGATTTCGGCCCCCACTTCGCCCCACCACCCCCAAATGTGAAAAAAAATGCATATCAAATACTAGAGACATGCAGTTTGGTCTAGCATATAGATATGAATATCATAATCATAATCTGAAGAAATCAATACGATTGTCCATCTAGAAACAGAATTATTAGTCTATAAAGTTTTCTCATCAAAACCCATGTGGCGCAGCAAGCAAGGCAGCGGCGACAAAGCAAGACGCATTGCGGGCGCACACACATACATACATAAATATGTATGTATGTATGTATGTATGTATGTATGTATATGTGTGCAAACGTAGATCAGCGTGTGGCTGCAATAGTACATTGTACATACATACATATTTGTGCATGTAAAGCTAATTGTAAAAGAGTTATGATTTCTAAAAAAAACCTAAAATGTTAAATACAATATGTACATAGATCATATGCTGAACATATCATTCCATTATATATTTTAAAAATTTTAAAACAATTAAAATAACAATGGAATGCAAGCAACGTTGAGCAATGCAAATCAATTTTCGTATGCGTGTGCACATATACACACAAAAAATCTTGGGCCGTTTTCTATGTTGCTATGCGTGCAAATTCTAAGAATCACAATTGTTTTTGAATTGCGTTAGAATTGTCTTTGAATTGTATTTGTATTTTCAGCCACTGCTTTAGTGTTTCTTTCGTATATGGCGAATTTCATTCGTTTTCGCTACTCTGCCGTTCGAGTGAGCCGTGGTGTAGATGGCTAGGTAGATGCACCGAATGTTAGGCTGACGCAGGTTCTAGCCTCGCCTAAGCCCTTCATAATTTCTTATTTTAAATTTTTTTTATATATTTCTTTCTTTTTTATTATTATTTATTCTTTTGTATTTGATACCTTTGAAAGTCAGTTGGTAGTTTAACTAATTGTGAATAAGTGTTTTTCTTTTTACTTTCAAATATTTAATAGCATCATTTCTGAAAGTGTTTTTGTTTCAATTATATTTTATTCCGTTAAGTCAACAGAAAATAATAACCAGCACGTGACATCTGCGGTTCTCCTATATGTATGCCCACATGCACATTCAAAACTAGTGTAGCATGGTCTAAAAATTTAAACTTGCTAGATGGCGCTTTAGCAGTGAACTTATTTACTATGGCTATTACAGCTTCGATTGGCATTGATATATTTCTTTTACAATTATGAAGTGTCTGTGTTAATTAAGGTGATGCGTGTTAATCGAAGAACGTCTATTTGTTGGGTCTATTTTTAATGATATTTAATAATATAACATTTTTCGAATTTCAACTAATATAAGCGCCATCTATTATTATTTTTTTTTTTTGGCAATGCATACACACATATGTATATACAGATGTACATATGTACATATCTTTCTGCATATTCTTTCTGATTTATCCATATGGGTAATTATCCAGAAAACTAAACTTTTTGTCACGTTCGACACTGGTTTTTTGTAATTATCTTGAAAACGGATTAATTTTAATACTAATCAAGAGCAATATATTGAACTATTTGTCAAAATTAAGAAGTTTTTTTTTCCATTTTCAGCACTAAAATTGATGCATTTTTAAGATAATTACAAAAAAACCAAACCACAGTACATATTATTATTTTATTTTATTGAAATTGGGTTCAGGGTATTATCTAGTCGAGCACTCTCGACTAGAGTTTTCTTACTTGTTTTTAATTTCAAATATTTAATAGCATCATTTCTGAAAGTGCTTTTGTTTCAATTATATTTTATTCCGTTAAGTCAACAGGAAATAATGAACAAAAAAAGTCTCCCCAAATAACAAAAGCACGTGACATCTGCAGTTTTCCTATATGTATGCCCACATGTACATTCAAAACTAGTGTAGCATGGTCTAAAAATTTAAACTTGCTAGATGGCGCTTTAGCAGTGAACTTATTTACTATGGATATTACATATGTACATTTTGAACGTTACACGCATACATTCTTATGTATACTTTCTGATTTATCCATATGGGTAATTCTCCAGAAAAGTCAACTTTATGTCACGTTCGACGCTGGTTTTTTGTAATTATCTTGAAAACGGATTAATTTACATATGTACATATGTACATACAAAAGTCTGCATTCTAGCATATTCTAAGAATTGCGATTGACTTGTGAATTTTTCAATCATTAGTTTAGTTTTGTCAGAAGGCACTCTATCGCTGACTTATTCAATCTTCAGATCAGAGTAGTACGCTGGTTGTAAATGCTACGCAAGCTGCGTTTAGGTCCGTGGGCTTGATTCCCACAGAAAACTTTTTTTTATCGAAAAATATAAAAATATTTATTATAAAACGAGTGAGGCTCTTGTCGAGACGGCTCGAATACGAGATACCCTAAACCCTGCAAAAAAAAGTGATACTCTTCTTCTTTACGCACTTATGAACGCGCGCTCTGCTAACTGCGCAGTTGCTGCCATGGCTTGGGGGTGGGTCGGGCTGAGATTTGGACGCTTATAACTCCAATTGTAGATGAACGATCTTCATGAAATTTTCAGAGTAGATTAAGAGTATATAAATGTATCTATTTGCCAAATTGCAAATCTCTAGTATTTAAAATGCTTTTTTTTCAAATTAGGGGCGAATGGAGCGTGGCATCCGAAATCTGCGTATCCATAATATCTATCTAAATATATTAATTCTAAGTCTCTAGCTAAAACGGTAGAAATTATACCCAAAAAACCTAACAAATGTAAACGAATTTTCGATTTTTTATCGATAATTTTGAAATGGGATGAGTTATCGAAAAAACAAAATAAGCTCCTACTGCGTAGCTAACATACGAGTGTTCATGTGATTTCAGCTCTCGCTTTTGTAGTTTCCGAAATCTCGACGTTCATGCGGACGGACGGACGGGTGGACAGACGGACAGGGCTCAATCAACTTATTTTTTATGCTGATCAAGAATATATATACTTTATGGGGTCTGCGACGTCTCCTTCTTCCTGATAAATAAATTTTCACCAGAGAATTTATACATATACATATACAGTCGATTCTCGATAATTCGTAATGGCAAGGGAACCGAAGTTTTTACGAATTACAGAGGTTTTCAATTTACCGGGGTTTTCTTTTAATAAAAATAAATAAAATACACATTTAATTAATTATTATGTATTTAAAAACAAATCGAAAAATTAAGATTTAAAAAAGCTTGTAATTTTGTATTGTTTCATATTCTTCCAAGAAAAGAAACGCTATAAGAACGTTTGCTTGTAAGTCCAATGAGAGAACAACGAAATTTCGCACATGAAGCGAAAAAACGGCTCCATGCATAATAGTCTGCGAGACCTAACGGTAGTTTAATTTCCAACAAAATCAAGAATTACGAATTACAAGAGGTTACGAAACGAAATTACGAATTATAAGAGGTTTCGAAACGAATCATAAGAGGCAAGATTATGGCCGAGTAGGCAGAAAAATTACAAATTTACGAGGGGATCAAAATGTATGGTATTTTTACGAATTAACGAAGTTTTTTCAAGGGAGTTTTTTCAAGCAGTTTCTTACGAAATATTGAAGATTTCGATTTAGCGGGGTACAAATTATCGAGACTCGACTGTATATATATATAGTCACATATCCAACACCTCACACATACACACATATGTACATATATTCAAACCCCAAGTTGGCGACACTTATAATCATCTTTTCATTAAACTGCCAATTCAGCATTTCCCAAGAGCTGCAAATCTTCCGATCAAAGTCCATGTCCAATAAGCTGTGAACTTTCCCATTGAAACCACCAATACATAAGCAAATTGAATTCATATAAATATTACCGTAAGAACCATTGTAAATTAGTCTAAGTTTCAACGCCGATATCATCAGATCGATGTGTGGATTCAAATCGTAAATTTGTTCTCAAATAAAGATAAGTGAAATGTAAAAATAAAAAAATAATAAAAATAAAACCTTTTTTATACTTTGTTCCCGAAGGGGAAAAAGTATATTGGGTTTGTGCAATGTCCGTCTTGCTGTCCGTCCGTCTGACCGTCTCTCCGTATGAACGCAATATTTTTCGGCGCTATTAGAGCTAGAGACTTGAAATTTTAAACATATACTCATATATGTTATGATTCGAAGAAGATCGATCAAAAAGTTTTATGTCTACACCCATTGGGGGCGTGGCAAATCGGACCTGAATATATAGTGATTTTTCAAATTGTGCTATATTTTGAACACTATTGACACTAGAGACTTGAAATTTCGCATGTATACTCTGGTTGACAACCCAAGACTAATAAGCTATGGTGGATATATCTACGACCACAGGGGGCGTGGAAAACCGCAAAAGTTTATATCTCCTACAGTTTCAGAGCTAGAAGCTTGAAAATTGGTGGTTGAGTTACTAATGTTCTCCTCTATCGATGCCCCAAAAATAATTTTTCAGCCTCTTTGGGGGCGTCGCATATCGAAAAATACCCTGTAATTTTCGCATTTTTGGAATGTAAGCAACCAAATTTTGCATTCATGTTAGCCTCGGCCCTTTCTGAGAACTGGCAAAAAATTATGCGTCTACGCCCACTGGGGGCGTGGCAAATCGGCAAAGAAGTTTGTTGTGGCCAACTGCATAATTCATGCATATAAAAGCTTAGTAGCAATTGCTATGATGGCAAAAAGCATTTTAACATAAATATAATAATATTAATGAATTTAAAAAATAAAATTTATAAGTTTTCGATTAATAAATAAAAAGTTTCCAGCGGGATTCGAAGCAAGGTCTTTTGAAAACAACATGTAATCGTTAGCTAAACCTAAATAAATTTACCAGCTGATCAGCAGCTTGTGACAAAACAAAACAATACAATCGCACTTCTTGCAATATGTATACACACTTGGATGTGTATACACAAATACAAACATCTGTGTACATACATACATACATATATGCATGCATAGAAAAACTGTTCGCCAAGCAAGCAGCGTGGCAAATCGGAAAAGTTGTTTTAGTTTTAGCTTAAATGCACAATTCATATGCGTATGTTTATAAATTATTATCAATTAGCAGCAAGCATTTTAAAATAAATATACAAATATAAAAAAAAAAAATTAAAAAATAATAATTTTTGAAAAAAAAAAAAAGTTTTCTGCGGGATTCGAACCCACGCACCCAAGTATAGCTTGCATAGCGCTTACCATCAGCGTCACTGACCTAATATGAGCTGTGTAAACTAAAACCAAATAAGGCATTACTAGAGCATCTCTGACAAAACTAAAGTAACGATCGAAAAATTCCCAATTCAGTCACAATTCTTAGAATATTCTGGCATGCAAACTTTTGTATGTATACATAGAAAATTGGGTGTATACTCGTATAGTGTGTACATGTTTAAATCTGTATGTATGTGTAGGGAAAACGTTTGTTGCTTGCCATGTACGTTTGCTAATTGCCGAAATATTTCGTTAATTAAATGTTTATTAAATAAATAAGATGTACCTATGGGAACAAAGTATATCGCTGTTAATTGCGCCTAACTGCAACGTTCTTACTTGTTTATTTTAAATTCACGGAAAAAAAATCTAAGTATATATACATACATATACATATGTCAGGGCGCTATTATTATCGTTCTCTTGGTCGGCAGACATTGTCAGGGTTAATTGCGTATGGCGAATAAACTTGAGTGCACCGCTCACTTTCACTGTCTAACCATTAATGCCTCCAGCAATACTACATCGCTCACCAGTGTTGCCAACTTGGCCTTTTTCCGGACAGATCTGTCCTTTTTATACCCTGAACCCATTGTAAATGGGAAATCAGGGTATAATGGTTTTGGTAAAAGTATGTAACAGGCAGAAGGAGGCGTGGCAGACCCCATAAAGTATATATATTCTTGATCAGGGTGACGAGAAAAGTTGATATAGCCACGTCCGTCTGTCCGTCTGTCCGAATGTTTGAACGCGTCGATTTCCGATGATACAAAAGCTAGAGAGTTCATTCTTTTTGTGTTAGGTCCGTATATTGCACGCGCAGTACGAGTTTGTTTCAGAAATTCGATAACTTCTATATTTGCAAATTTATCGATAACTGAAATTATCGGGAACCAGTTATAAAATTCTAGCTAATTCATCTTTAGAGTTAGAGTCTCCAAGTCTTCTGCATATATATAGATACCAATTTAATACAATTTCGGTTTTTGTCAGATTTTGGACTCCGTGCAAATTCTAAGAATCACAATTGTTTTTGAATTGCGTTAGAATTGTCTTTGAATTGTATTTGTATTTTCAGCCACTGCTTTAGTGTTTCTTTCGTATACGGCGCATTTCATTCGTTTTCGCTACTCTGCCGTTTAAGTGAGTGGTGTAGATGGCTAAACGGATGCAACGAATGTTAGGGTGTCGCAGGTTCCAGTTTCGCCTAAGCCTTTCATAATTTCTTATTTTTAAATTTTTTTTTTTATTATTTCTTTTTTTTATTATTATTTATGTATTCTTTTGTATTTGATACCTTTGAAAGTCAGTCAGATAGTTTAACTAATTGTGAATAAGTGAGTTTTTTTTTAATTTCAAATATTTAATAGCATAATTTCTGAAAGTGTTTTTGTTTCAATTATATTTTATTCCGTTAAGTCAACAGAAAATAATAAACAGAAAGTTTGCCCAAATAACAAAAGCACGTGACATCTGCGGTAAGAGTTTTCCATATGTATGCACACATGTACATACGTCTATTTGTTGGGTCTATTTTTAATGATATTTAATAATATAAAATTTTTCGAATTTCAACTAATATAAGCGCCATCTATTATTATTATACCCTGAACCCATTGAAAATGGGAAATCAGGGTATAATGGTTTTGTTTAAAGTATGTAACAGGCAGAAGGAGGCGTGGCAGACCCCATAAAGTATATATATTCTTGATCAGGGTGACGAGAAAAGTTGATCTAGCCATGTCCGTCTGTCCGTCCGTCCGTCCGTCCGTCCGTCCGTCCGTCCGTCTGTCCGTATGTTTGAACGCGCCGATTTCCGAAGATACAAAAGCTAGAGAGTTCATTCTTTTTGTGTTAGGTCCGTATATTGAGCGCGCAGTACGAGTTTGTTTCAAAAATTCGATAACTTGTATATTTGCTTAGTTATCGATAACTGAAATTATCGGGAACCAGTTATAAAATTCTAGTTAATTCATCTTTAGAGTTAGAGTCTCCAAGTCTTCTGCATATTTATAGATACTAATTTAATACAATTTCGGTTTTTGTCAGATTTTGGATTCCGGTTCCCAATTCGCCCCACCACCCCCAAATGTGTAAAAAATGCATTTCAAATACTAGAGACATACAGTTTGGTTTGGCATATAGATATGAATATCATAATCTTAATCTGAACATATCAATATGATTGTCCATCTAGAAACAGAATTTTTAGTCTATAAAGTTTTCACATCAAAACCCATGTGGCGCAGCAAGCAAGGCAGCGACACAGCATGACGCATAGCGGGCGCACATACATACATACATACATATGTATGTAAATATGTATGTATATGTGTGCAAGCGTAGATCAGCGTGTGGCTGCAATCGTACATATGTACATATGTACGTACATATGTATGTACATATTTGTGCATGTAAAGCTAATTGTAAAAGAGTTATGATTTCTAAAAAAAACATAAAATGTTAAATAGAATATGTAGATCATATGCTGAACCCTCATTACATTCCATTATATATTTTAAAAATTTTAAAACAATTAAAATAACAATGGAAATGCAAGCAACGTTGAGCAATGCAAATCAATTTTCGTATGCGTGTGCACATATACATACACACAAAAAATCTTGGGCCGTTTTCTATGTTGCTATGCGTGTATATTCTAAGAATCACAATTGTTTTTGAATTGCGTTAGAATTGTCTTTGAATTGTCTTTGAATTGTATTTGTATTTTCAGTCACTGCTTTAGTGTTCTTTCGTATATGGCGTATTTCATTCGTTTTCGCTACTCTGCCGTTTAAGTGAGCCGTGGTGTAGATGGCTAGACAGATGCACCGAATGTTGGGGTGTCGCAGGTTCTAGTCTCGCCTAAGCCTTTCATAATTTCTTATTTTTAATTTTTTTTTTTTTTATTATTTCTTTTTTTTTTGTTATTTATTCCTTTGTATTTGATACCTTTGAAAGTCAGTTGGTAGTTTAACTAATTGTGAATAAGTGCGTTTTTTTTTTTAATTTCAAATATTTAATAGCATCATTTCTGAAAGTGTTTTGTTTCAATTATATTTTATTCCGTTAAGTCAACAGAAAATAATGAACAAAAAAAAAAAAAAGTCTGCCCAAATAACTAAAGCACGTGACATCTGCGGTTTTCCTATATGTATGCACACATGTACATTCAAAACTAGTGTAGCATGGTCTAAAAATTTTAATTGATAGATGGCGCTTTAGCAGTGAACTTATTTACTATGGCTATTACAGCTTCGAGTGGCATTGATATATTTCTTTTACAATTATAAAGTGTCTGTGTTAATTAAGGTGATGCGTGTTAATCGAGGAACGTCTATTTGTTGGGTCTATTTTTAATGATATTTAATAATATAACATTTTTCGAATTTCAACTAATATAAGCGCCATCTATTATTGCATTTTGGCAATGCAATGTATATATAAATGTACATATGTATGTACATTTTGAACGTTACACGCATACATCATTATGTAAACTTTCTGATTTATCCATATGGGTAATTCTCCAGAAAAGTCAACTTTTTGTCACGTTCGACACTGGTTTTTTGTAATTATCTTGAAAACGGATTAATTTTAGTACTAATCAAGAACAATATATTTAACTTTATTTTGTCAAAATAAAGAAGTTTTTTCCATTTTCAGCACTAAAATTGATGCATTTTCAAGATAATTACAAAAAACCCAACCACAGTACAGATTATTATTTTATTTTATTAAAATTGGGTTCAGGGTATTATCTAGTCGAGCACTCTCGACTAGAGTTTTCTTACTTGTTTTATATTATTTTTACCTTTTTTCATCCTTTTTTAATTGTTAAAGGTTGTTTATAAAATTTGTCAAATAAGTCGATATCATCGCTTTAATATTGCTTTATTGCAACATATTATACGATGTATCCCTGTTTCAAACGCTGTAGTCCTGTAGTCGAAAATATATTTATCGATCGATCATTAACGTTTTTTTTTTAATTTAGGGTGTCGCGGTCAAACGACCCATTAAAAAATAAATGGATTAGCCGCGTTCCCAATTATATTGATAAGGCATTTTGCAAATACTGCAAGTGCAGTTTAAATACAAAACTTGTAGAATGGAGAGATAAAGAAAGTATCGTATCTTTCTGGACTGAACCTCAAAACCACACAGATTCAGCAGGAAACAAACATTTTTCGGACCTGGCTGCATTTGTTATCACTTTGCTGTCGTTGCCGTGGTCAAATGCTGTTAAAACCAAATTAAGATACCAACTGCATATTGATACGTTAAATTCTATTTTGGCAATTAGGTTGGTTTTACTAGTTAACAATTACATACAATTAAATATAATATCTTTGGATTAGGTTGGTTTTACTAGTCAACAATTACATACAATTAAATATAATATATTTGGATTAGGTTTGGACTACATCGGAACGGCAAATGTTGCCAAAACCATAAGCTACATGTAAATTGTGTACGGCAAATTGGCGCAAATAATACATACAACAAAGAAAATGTCAATTTTGATGAGGTGCTACACCTTTTAAAGGAAAATTAAAATCAAATTCCATTTTTAAGTGTAGAAAAAATGTTATCGGTTTTTTTGACCTTTTCAAAAATATTTTGTCCCTTTTTTGTCCTCTTTTTTGCGTCAACTGTCCTGCAACACTGTCGCTCACACACATTCTATTGTCATAGGATATATAGCGATCTCTTTCTCTCTCAGTGACTCAAGATTGCACGCACAACAATTATCTCCTGTGTAACTCTTTCCTCAAACCTCCTTCAAACCTTATTTGGTCACGTATGCCACTTAGAACCTTTCGCAACATTTCTGCATATTTGCATCGAACTACGCTGACCATCTGGCGAATAACGGAAAGCGCATTCACCAATTATCAAATATGTTCGACTAGAGTGTCGTTTACTAATTACGCCTCGACATATATCATTAGTGTCTCAAAAATATACCAGAATTCCGTCTCTCCGTATGAATGCAATATTTTAAATCTAGATCTAGAAACTTAAAATTTTGACCACTTACTCATGGATATTCCCGAATTATAAAGTGGAAAAGTCTTCCTGATCCGCCCACTACGGGCGTGACAAATCGAACAAGTAAGAAAACTCTAGTCGAGACTGCTCGACTACGAAATCCTCTGAGCCCTTCTTCGAAAGAATAATACTCCAAGAATGCTTCGTTTCGATTCTCCACGCGTGACAAACTATACATGCAAAAACACGAACACATATAATATAATATCTATATGTCAAACCAACCATATGACTCTAGTATTTGAAATAAATATTTTACGCATTTAAGGGTGTGGGGGTGATTTGGGGAATCCAAAATCTGACAAAAAGCGAACTTGTATTAAATTAGGCAGAAAACTTGGAGACTCTAACTCTAAAGATGAGTGAGATATTATTTTATAACTGGTTGTTAATAATTGTTTTTATCGATAACTTTGGAAATATAAAAGTTATCGAACAGACGGACATGGCTATAACGACTTAGCTCGTCACCCTAATCAAGTATACATACTTTATGGGTTCTGCCACGTCTCCTTCTGCCTGTTACATACTTTTAACAAAACAATTATACCCCATTATACCCTGATTTTCCATTTTCAATAGACTCAGGGTATAAAAAAAAATAGACGCAGACTTAAGGACCACAGTCCTAATAAGAAGGAGGGTGGTCCACAAAGACAACTTAAGATAAATTAACTTAACTCTAAAACTGTCTCCCTCAGGATTTGGGCTGCACTACTCCTTGCTACAATGACGATCGCCAAAAATTACCGACTATTCGAATGGAAACTACATATCCATAACAAGTATAGACGTATGCATCTGGACTGAGTTTAAGTATTTAAAACTTTCACCCACCGAAGAATTAGAAAAACACTTCCCTAGATCACACATAAGACAAACTCTAGAGTCAGACTTAAGAGACATACGGACACTCATAGAAACACTAAATGTTCAGCACCGACCTGTTAAAGGACGTGACCTGGACTGAATTCAGGAGAGTTTTTAGATTTCTGCCTGCCGTCACAATATTTCGGATGCCTAGGGGGCATGTGGCGGCTCCTGCGGTAGTGTCGCTAACGGAGACGGCGCATCGCATGATGCTCAAGAGACCGCGCCGCGTGTGCCACAGGTGTGAGCAGGTTAGGCATTTTGCAAGAAACTGTCGCAACGCACAGGTGTTAGGCCGGCCTTGTGGGAGAAGGAGAAGGAGCACGCGAGAGTGCTGCCACCAAACCGGCGCCCAATCACGAAGCTAGCAGCCATTAAGAGTGAAGGATGGGACGAATGTAGAGACAGTGTTAATTGGGGGTCATACACAGTTGACTGAAGAGACGGTGCGCTGCCACGTGGACAGAGCGTGTCGAAAGAGAGCAGCTAGCCTGATGGTCAGAGTTTGCCCACTCGACAAGCGGCTCAAGGAAGCAACGTGAGATTGAACACTGAGCCGCCGTGCTGGTTCTATTTGTAATTCATAAGTTTAGTTGTGGGAACATTTGTAGTTCGTAAGTTGAAGCTAATTGTAGCTCGTAAGTTTGCTCAATAAGTGGTATGGGTAGGTTATAAGTTGTTAATTGATAATCGCTCGATTAAATGCATTGTTTAGCTTAAATTGCAACCTTCCCCGGCGTGCTGAGAGCAGAGAGCGCACGTTGTTGTAAAGTTGCATTGTCGACGCCGAGGGGAATTGCGCGGCCGAAGCAGACAGATCCAAGCGAACAAGAGCACGATAATTGGTCGCGAGAGCCCGAAGACAGCGGAATAAAACCATGAAAGCAAGGCAGTCAATCGCGGGACTTGGCCACAAGTGCTCAAAGAGATAAATCGAGAAATCAAAGTGTGAAGAAGAGGAATGATAGAAAAATAAAGAACCATTTAAGAGCAAAAAGCGTGAGTCTCTGAGCATGAACCTTATTTAACCCGTAGCGACTAATCAAGCTAACCTGGTAGGGTATTCCCTGCCATAGTATTCGCGTAGCCTAACACTAATTTGCTGTTGGAGCGTGATCTTGGCCCGTTCGCCGGAAGGAGATATCTAGAAAACCACCTGGCCTCAGAGAACATCGGTGACAACGCGTGCGTGCTCCTCGGCCGGCGATTCTACCGCCACTTATCCATCATCAGTTTGAGTATGACAATGTCCTGCTCAAGCATCACCATATAACCCCAACCACAATCACGCTGGCAAAGCGCTCAATAGCACAACAGGGCTTCTTCTACTTTGCAAATGCGTGGGCGTGGTCGGTAAATCTCCCTCGTAATGTAGCCTAGCCTCAGACTAGCATCTTTCCCACCTCCGTGGCCGGTAGAACTTAAAAATATCTGGTAAGTTCCAGCCCTTAGACTTAATCGCACCCCGGCTGAACAGTAACCTTACAGCATACATACAAAAGTCTGCATTCTAGCATATTCTAAAAATTGAGATTGAATTGTGAAGTTTTCAATCGTTATTTTAGTTTTGTGAGAAGGCGCTCTAGCAGTGACTTATTTGGTTTTAGCCACTGAATCTCAGTTTATCAGGAAGCGCGCAACATGCAAATATTAAACACACAAAAAAAAAGCAAAAACAAACACACACCATAAACAGTTACACCGGGCTAGCACCCAAAAACAATAACCATGAGCGAACCACCTGATAGAAACAAAATTTACAAAACAAAAGTAACCGAACCAAAACACATCGTAATAAATAGAATAAATAGACAACGAAACATTCGAAAAAATTTCACCATTTATTATTAAAAAAAAAAACAATAGACTACACATGTGGAGGTGAAGTGGAATCATGCAAAAAAAAAAAACTCGCGCCGGCTTCTTACTAGTTAAAACGAAAAACAACATACAGGCAATCAAATTCAAAACGTAGTTGCAGTTAGGCGCAACTAACTGCGAAATACTCTGTTCCCATAGATGCATCTTATTTATTTAATAATCATTTAATTAATTAAATATTTCGGCAATTAGCAAACGTACATGGCAATCAACAAACATTTTTCCTATACAGATTTACACATGTACACACTATACGAGTATACACACAGTTTTCTATGTATGCATACAAGAGTTTGCATGCTAGAATATTCTAAGAATTGTGACTGAATTGTGAATTTTTCGATCGTTTCTTTAGTTTTGTCAGAAGGCGCTCTAGCAGTGCTCTATTTGGTTTTAGTTAACGACACTCAGATCAAGGCAGTGGCGCTGGAGATAAGCGCTACGCAAACTGCACTTCGGTGCGTGGGATCAAACCCCGCAGAAAACTTTTTCCCAAAAATTATTATTTTTTAATTATACCCTGAACCCATTGAAAATGGGAATTCAGGGTATAATGGTTTTGTGAAAATGTATGTAACAGGCAGAAGGAGACGTCGCAGACCCCATAAAATATATATATTCTTGATCAGCATAAAAAAATAAGTTGATCTAGCCATGTCCGTCTGTCCGTCCGTCTATCCGTCTGTCCGTCCGTCCGTCTGTCCGTCTGTCCGTCTGTATGAACGTCGAGATTTCGGAAACTACAAAAGCTAGAGAGCTGAAATGAATTCACATGAACACTCGTATGTTAGCTACGCAATACGAGTTTATTTTGTTTTTTCGATAACTCATCCCATTTCCAAATTATCGATAAAAAATCGAAAATTCGTTTCAATTTTTTAGGTTTTTAGGGTATAACTTCTACACCGTTTCAGCTAGAGACTTCAACTTTATATATTTAGATAGATATTATGAATACGCAGATTTGATAGTTTTCAGATTTTTGATGCCACGCCCCTCTCGCCCACAATTTGCAAAAAACGCATTTCAAATACTAAAGACTTGCAATTTGGCAAATAGGTAGATATAGATACTCTTAATATGTTCGACTAGAGTGTCGTTTACTAATTACGCCTCGACATATATATATATATATATATATATATATATATATATAGTATCATTAGTGTCTCAAAAATATACCAGAATTCCGTCTCTCCGTATGAATGCAATATTTTAAATCTAGATCTAGAAACTTAAAATTTTGACCACTTACTCATGGATATTCCCGAATTATAAAGTGGAAAAGTCTTCCTGATCCGCCCACTACGGGCGTGACAAATTGAACAAGTAAGAAAACTCTAGTCGAGACTGCTCGACTACGAAATCCTCTGAGCCCTTCTTCGAAAGAATAATACTCCAAGAATGCTTCGTTTCGATTCTCCACGCGTGACAAACTATACATGCAAAAACACGAACACATATAATATAATATCTATATGTCAAACCAACCATATGACTCTAGTATTTGAAATAAATATTTTACGCATTTAAGGGTGTGGGGGTGATTTGGGGAATCCAAAATCTGACAAAAGCGAACTTGTATTAAATTAGGCAGAAAACTTGGAGACTCTAACTCTAAAGATGAGTGAGATATTATTTTATAACTGGTTGTTAATAATTGTTTTTATCGATAACTTTGGAAATATAAAAGTTATCGAACAGACGGACATGGCTATAACGACTTAGCTCGTCACCCTAATCAAGTATACATACTTTATGGGTTCTGCCACGTCTCCTTCTGCCTGTTACATACTTTTAACAAAACAATTATACCCCATTATACCCTGATTTTCCATTTTCAATAGACTCAGGGTATAAAAAAAAATAGACGCAGACTTAAGGACCACAGTCCTAATAAGAAGGAGGGTGGTCCACAAAGACAACTTAAGATAAATTAACTTAACTCTAAAACTGTCTCCCTCAGGATTTGGGCTGCACTACTCCTTGCTACAATGACGATCGCCAAAAATTACCGACTATTCGAATGGAAACTACATATCCATAACAAGTATAGACGTATGCATCTGGACTGAGTTTAAGTATTTAAAACTTTCACCCACCGAAGAATTAGAAAAACACTTCCCTAGATCACACATAAGACAAACTCTAGAGTCAGACTTAAGAGACATACGGACACTCATAGAAACACTAAATGTTCAGCACCGACCTGTTAAAGGACGTGACCTGGACTGAATTCAGGAGAGTTTTTAGATTTCTGCCTGCCGTCACAATATTTCGGATGCCTAGGGGGCATGTGGCGGCTCCTGCGGTAGTGTCGCTAACGGAGACGGCGCATCGCATGATGCTCAAGAGACCGCGCCGCGTGTGCCACAGGTGTGAGCAGGTTAGGCATTTTGCAAGAAACTGTCGCAACGCACAGGTGTTGGGCCGGCCTTGTGGGAGAAGGAGAAGGAGCACGCGAGAGTGCTGCCACCAAACCGGCGCCCAATCACGAAGCTAGCAGCCATTAAGAGTGAAGGATGGGACGAATGTAGAGACAGTGTTAATTGGGGGTCATACACAGTTGACTGAAGAGACGGTGCGCTGCCACGTGGACAGAGCGTGTCGAAAGAGAGCAGCTAGCCTGATGGTCAGAGTTTGCCCACTCGACAAGCGGCTCAAGGAAGCAACGTGAGATTGAACACTGAGCCGCCGTGCTGGTTCTATTTGTAATTCATAAGTTTAGTTGTGGGAACATTTGTAGTTCGTA
This sequence comes from Drosophila borborema, assembly GCA_030914335.1. NCBI lineage: Eukaryota > Metazoa > Arthropoda > Insecta > Diptera > Drosophilidae > Drosophila > Drosophila borborema. The sequence goes on from JAUESP010000304.1 coordinate 9,002,017, forward strand.
AGTTGAAGCTAATTGTAGCTCGTAAGTTTGCTCAATAAGTGGTATGGGTAGGTTATAAGTTGTTAATTGATAATCGCTCGATTAAATGCATTGTTTAGCTTAAATTGCAACCTTCCCCGGCGTGCTGAGAGCAGAGAGCGCACGTTGTTGTAAAGTTGCATTGTCGACGCCGAGGGGAATTGCGCGGCCGAAGCAGACAGATCCAAGCGAACAAGAGCACGATAATTGGTCGCGAGAGCCCGAAGACAGCGGAATAAAACCATGAAAGCAAGGCAGTCAATCGCGGGACTTGGCCACAAGTGCTCAAAGAGATAAATCGAGAAATCAAAGTGTGAAGAAGAGGAATGATAGAAAAATAAAGAACCATTTAAGAGCAAAAAGCGTGAGTCTCTGAGCATGAACCTTATTTAACCCGTAGCGACTAATCAAGCTAACCTGGTAGGGTATTCCCTGCCATAGTATTCGCGTAGCCTAACACTAATTTGCTGTTGGAGCGTGATCTTGGCCCGTTCGCCGGAAGGAGATATCTAGAAAACCACCTGGCCTCAGAGAACATCGGTGACAACGCGTGCGTGCTCCTCGGCCGGCGATTCTACCGCCACTTATCCATCATCAGTTTGAGTATGACAATGTCCTGCTCAAGCATCACCATATAACCCCAACCACAATCACGCTGGCAAAGCGCTCAATAGCACAACAGGGCTTCTTTTGCTTTGCAAATGCGTGGGCGTGGTCGGTAAAGCTCCCTCGTAATGTAGCCTAGCCTCAGACTAGCATCTTTCCCACCTCCGTGGCCGGTAGAACTTAAAAATATCTGGTAAGTTCCAGCCCTTAGACTTAATCGCACCCCGGCTGAACAGTAACCTTACAGCATACATACAAAAGTCTGCATTCTAGCATATTCTAAAAATTGAGATTGAATTGTGAAGTTTTCAATCGTTATTTTAGTTTTGTGAGAAGGCGCTCTAGCAGTGACTTATTTGGTTTTAGCCACTGAATCTCAGTTTATCAGGAAGCGCGCAACATGCAAATATTAAACACACAAAAAAAAAGCAAAAACAAACACACACCATAAACAGTTACACCGGGCTAGCACCCAAAAACAATAACCATGAGCGAACCACCTGATAGAAACAAAATTTACAAAACAAAAGTAACCGAACCAAAACACATCGTAATAAATAGAATAAATAGACAACGAAACATTCGAAAAAATTTCACCATTTATTATTAAAAAAAAAAAACAATAGACTACACATGTGGAGGTGAAGTGGAATCATGCAAAAAAAAAAACTCGCGCCGGCTTCTTACTAGTTAAAACGAAAAACAACATACAGGCAATCAAATTCAAAACGTAGTTGCAGTTAGGCGCAACTAACTGCGAAATACTCTGTTCCCATAGATGCATCTTATTTATTTAATAATCATTTAATTAATTAAATATTTCGGCAATTAGCAAACGTACATGGCAATCAACAAACATTTTTCCTATACAGATTTACACATGTACACACTATACGAGTATACACACAGTTTTCTATGTATGCATACAAGAGTTTGCATGCTAGAATATTCTAAGAATTGTGACTGAATTGTGAATTTTTCGATCGTTTCTTTAGTTTTGTCAGAAGGCGCTCTAGCAGTGCTCTATTTGGTTTTAGTTAACGACACTCAGATCAAGGCAGTGGCGCTGGAGATAAGCGCTACGCAAACTGCACTTCGGTGCGTGGGATCAAACCCCGCAGAAAACTTTTTCCCAAAAATTATTATTTTTTAATTATACCCTGAACCCATTGAAAATGGGAATTCAGGGTATAATGGTTTTGTGAAAATGTATGTAACAGGCAGAAGGAGACGTCGCAGACCCCATAAAATATATATATTCTTGATCAGCATAAAAAAATAAGTTGATCTAGCCATGTCCGTCTGTCCGTCCGTCTATCCGTCTGTCCGTCCGTCCGTCTGTCCGTCTGTCCGTCTGTATGAACGTCGAGATTTCGGAAACTACAAAAGCTAGAGAGCTGAAATGAATTCACATGAACACTCGTATGTTAGCTACGCAATACGAGTTTATTTTGTTTTTTCGATAACTCATCCCATTTCCAAATTATCGATAAAAAATCGAAAATTCGTTTCAATTTTTTAGGTTTTTAGGGTATAACTTCTACACCGTTTCAGCTAGAGACTTCAACTTTATATATTTAGATAGATATTATGAATACGCAGATTTGATAGTTTTCAGATTTTTGATGCCACGCCCCTCTCGCCCACAATTTGCAAAAAACGCATTTCAAATACTAAAGACTTGCAATTTGGCAAATAGGTAGATATAGATACTCTTAATCTACTCTGAAAATTTCATGAAGATCATGCATCTAGAAATGGAGTTATAAGCGTCCAAAGTTCAGCCCAACCCACCCCCAAGCCACGGCAGCAACTGCGCAGTTAGCAGAGCGCGTGCTTATAAGTGCGTAAAGAAGAAGAGTATAATTTTCTTTACAGGGATCAGGGTATCTCGTAGTCGAGCCGTCTCGACTAGAGCCTTCTTACTTGTTTTTTTTTATATTTGTATATTTAATATTTGTATCTTTATTATAAAATGCTTGCTGCCGCTATTTATAAACATACGCATATGAATTGTGCATTTAAGCACTAGAAACTGCTTTTCCGATTTACCACGCTGCCGTTGGCCAGCGATTTTTCTATACACGCATACATGCATATACATATGTATGCATGTATGTGTATACAGATGTTTCTACATGTATACACATCCAAGTGATGTAGCAGTGAACTTTGTATTTAGGGTTAGCTAACGATTATATGTTATTTTCAAAAGACGTGGGTTCAAATCCCGCTGGGAACTTTTTATTTATTAATCGAAAACTTATTAATTTTTTTTTTTAATTCATTAATATTTGTATATTTATGATAAAATGCTATTTATGATATAAATGATATAAACTTTTGCGGTTTGCCACGCCCCCTGTGGTCGTAGATATATCTACCATAGCTTATTGATCTTGGGTTGTCAACCAGAGTATCCATGCAAATTTCAAGTCTGTAGTGTCAATAGTGTTCAAAATATAGCACAATTTGAAAAATCACTATATATTCAGATCCGATTTGCCACGATTTGATCGATCTTCTTAGAATTATAACATTAACTCACATGCAAAATTTTATGAGTATATTTTTAAAATTTCAAGTGTCTAGCTCTAATAGCGCCGAAAAATATTGCGTTCATACGGACGGACGGACCGAAGGACTGACAGCAAGACGGACATTGCACAAACCCAATATACTCTTCTTCCCTTTAGGAACATAGTTTAAACATGGCAAATATAGAAGTGACAGTATCCGAACACAAATCCCTTAACCTATATAAAGGAGTAATATACATCAACGAACTACGCGACATCGACAAAACAGAAATATTAAATGTATTGAAACCACAAAACATTGCCGAAGTGCGAAAAATACTTTAAAACAAGTAAGAAAGCTGTAGTCGAGACTGCTCGACTACGAAATCCCCTGAACCCTTCTTCGAACGAATAAGATTCCAAGAATGCTTCGTTTCGATTCTCCACGCGTAAGAAACTATACATGCAAAAACACGAGCACACACACGCTTGTAAGCATGTATGTGTGTGAGCAATGCAGGCGGCTTGCTGTCTCGCTGCCTTTGTTGCTGCGCCACATGGGTGTTGATGAGAAAACTTTGATAATTAATAATTCTGTTTCTAGGTGGACAATCGTATTGATATCTTCAGATTATGATTATGATATTCATATCTATATGCTAAACCAAACTGCATGTCTCTACTATTTGAAATGCATTTTTTGCACATTTGGGGGTGGTGGGGCGAGGTGGGGACCGGAATCCAAAATCTGACAAAAACCGAAATTGTATTAAATTAGTATCTATATATATGCAGAAGACTTGGAGACTCTAACTCTAAAGATGAATTAGCTGGAATTTTATAACTGGTTCTCGATAAATTCCTTTATCGATAACTTTGCAAATATACAAGTTATCGAATTTCTGAAACAAACTCGTACTGCGCGTGCAATATACGGACCTATCACAAAAAGAATGAACTCTCTAGCTTATGTATCTTCGGAAATCGACGCGTTCAAACAGACGGACGGACGGACGGACAGACGGACAGACGGACATGGCTATATCAACTTTTCTCGTCACCATGATCAAGAATATATATACTTTATGGGGTCTGTCACGCCTCCTTCTGCCTGTTACATACTTTTAAAAAAACCATTATACCCTGATTTCCCATTTTCAATGGGCTCAGGGTATAAAAACAAGATCAAACCCTAGTAGAAACCGAACTCATAACAATCGTCTCGCACACCCTACCAGAGTAAATCAGAATTGGATATGAAAGAGTAAGAGTTCGCCCCTACATCCCAATGCCCCTGAGATGCAAAAAATGCCTTCGTTTTGGACATCAAACATCGATATGCAAAAGCCCCGAAGAAATATGCAAAAACTGCTCCGGAAAAATACACACAGAGGAAAACAAGACCTGCGCACAAGAAAAATTTTGCATAAATTATATTAACAACCCAGAAGTCGACTACAAGCACAGTCCACTGGAACGAAAATGCCCACCATTTCTCCAACAACAGGAACTTGTCGCTATTAAAACAACAGAGAAAGTCGATCACAAAACAACGCTAAACATATACCATACTCGACACACTCAACAACTAAGAAACAGCTATGCCGCAACACTATCAAACACACATCAAGTCAAATCAGTAACACAGCAACAACAAAGGAAACTACAAACACATCAACAGAAACAACAACCACATACTCCCGCGCTCCAACGACTAACAACAAATCGCACCACGCCAAAATTCCCAACAACCTCATCAGACCACACACACAATAACACCAAAAAACAGCCCCGCAAACCGCCACATTGAAGATATAGATCTAGACGTGAACACAAAGGAGCTAACTACGAACAATCTCCAGACTTAAAACTACGAATTTTCCCTAAAGAGAAGAACTACAGCCTAGCAACTAACCTCAAGCCTTTAAAACTCATCTTAAAGAAAGTAAAAACCTTAAATAATAATAAGAACAAAAACAACAGCGAAAGCAATAGTATATGAAACAAGTAAGAAAGCTGTAGTCGAGACTGCTCGACTACGAAATCCCCTGAGCGCTTCTTCGAACGAATAATATTCCAAGAATTATTCGATTCGTTTCTGCACGCATAAGAAACTGTACATGCAAAACCACGAGCTCACATAGACGCTGATCTACGCTTGTAGGCATGTATGTGTGTATGCATGTATGTAAGCATTGCAAGCGTCTTGCTGTCTCGCTGCTTTGCTGCTGCGTTGCATGGGTTTTGATGAAAAAACTTTGATGATTAATAATTCTGTTTCTAGATGGACAATCGTATTGATATCTTCAGATTATGATTATGATATTCATATCCATATGCTAAACCAAACTGCATGTCTCTAGTATTTGAAATGCATTTTTTGCACATTTGGGGGTGGTGGGGCGAAATGGGGACCGGAATCCAAAATCTGACAAAAACCGAAATTGTATTAAATTAGTATCTATATATATGCAGAAGACTTGGAGATTCTAACTCTAAAGATGAATTAGCTAGAATTTTATAACTGGTTCCCGATAAATTCGTTTATCGATAACTTTGCAAATATACAAGTTATCGAGTTTCTGAAACAAACTCGTACTACGCGCGCAATGTACGGACCTAACACGAAAAGAATTAACTCTCTAGCTTTTGTATCTTCGGAAATCGACGCGTTCAAACATACGGACGGACGGACAGACGGACATGGCTATATCAACTTTTCTCGTCACCCTGATCAAGAACATATATACTTTATGGGGTCTGCCACGCCTCCTTCTGCCTGTTACATACACTTAACAAAACCATTATACACTGATTTCCTATTTTCGATGGGCTCAGGGTATAAAAATTGACAGCACATGGCAAACAGAAGACGACCTCAGCGACCACTTCCCGATTCTAATATCCCTCTTCACGTCTACAACAGACACACAACAGCCAAACCTCACTTTATTGCCGACAAAGCAAACTGGGAACAATTCTCAAAATTAACAGAAGAACTCTCCCTACCGATACCAACAAGCACGAACAAAAACAAAGAAGCAGCTACAATAAACAAAAATAATAATTTCCAGCGCGCACAGATCAATCCCCCAAACACACCCTATGACCCGCCCCCAAAACGTCCCTTGGTGGAATGAGCTACAAATAACAAGTAAGAAGGCTCTAGTCGAGACGGCTCGACTACGAGATACCCTGAACCCTGCAAAAAAGTGATACTCTTCTTCTTTACGCACTTATAAGCACGCGCTCTGCTAACTGCGCAGTTGCTGCCGTGGCTTGGGGGTGGGTTGGGCTGAACTTTGGACGCTTATAACTCCATTTCTAGATGGACGATCTTCATGAAATTTTCAGAGTAGATTAAGGATATATGAATCTATCTATGTGCCAAATTGCAAATTGTGGGCGAAACGGGCGTAGCATTCCAAATCTGAAATTACATTATCTGCGTATTCATAATATCTATCTAAATAAACAAATTTGAAGTCTCTAGCTAAGAAAGTGTAGGAGTTATGCCCAAAAAACCTAAAAAGTGTAAACGAATTTTGGATTTTCATCGATAATTTGCAAATATGATGAGCTATCAAAAAAAACTAAATAAACTCGTACTAACATACGAGTGTTCATGTGAAATTTCAGCTCTCTAGCTTTTGTAGTTTCCGAAATCTCGACGTTCATACGGACGGACGGACGGACGGACGGACGGACACAAAACCATTATACCTTGAATTCCCATTTTCGATGGGTTCAGGGTATAAATATATGTTAAACTGGCCAAAAATTGTCGACTAATTTTGTACTCATTTGTATACATGTAAGCTTCATAGTAATTGTACAAATTTTCGAAAAGTAAAAATATTTTTTCTGCGCGATTCTAAGTCGAATACTATAAAATCGCATGTGCGATAAAAATAAAAGAGCCGCGCAATTCTAGAGAAACTTACTCGACAACGCATTATCTAAAACAATATATTCTTATTACTTGAGCGCCATGAAAAAACGAAAGTACCTCGAATTCAATCGTAATTCTTATGAATAGGCTGTATGAATAGAATAAACGCAGAATGTGTGCACACATACATACATCTGTAAGTATGTATAGAAAAAGCACTTGTTGCTTGCCACGTGCGATTGCTAATTGGACAAATATTTTATGAAGATAAGTTTGATACGCATAATAATAAACTTTAATTAAGATATTGAAATCTTGAGTTTTTTAAGTTTTAAGAACTGGATTCAATTGCTTGTGTTTATGTGGCTCGACAACGCCGCATTATACTGCATTTATGTCAAGTGTGATATTATTCAAATTTTTAACACACCTCATTGCGTATGTAATGGTCCCGTTTCGAAATATTCTTAAAGCAAAATGCATTGGTATGATGGGGTCCTTAAAATCGCCATGCATAATGAAATATGTGTCGGGCGTCCAGATACTATCATGGTGATGCAAAGCATTTAAGAAATCATAATGGGACTTATTCCCATATTGTAGACGCGGATCGTTCCATTGCTGATTCAACAGGAACTCCACTTCATATTTCTGCAAAAGAATTCCAGTTGTTATATTTAACATAATATATATAACCCAACTTCTTACCAAGCTGCTCTCATCGGGTGATGCTAAGCTTAGAAGCAGTACATTAACATTAACCGTCAGAGTACCTGTAAGAATAATATAAATTAGTTAAATGTTTATTTTACGTATCTTAAAATAGAATATTTTATTAATTTTTTGAGTTTGTTTTGAAAAGTCCCTAATAAACAAATATGTTTAACCCGAAATAAATCAAAATATTTTGATGTCTATCTAATATGGGTTCAATATAAATAAACTAATTTTTATAGTGCTTCGTGAAAAAATGTTTAGTAAATAAATTTATTTTATTGCACATTTCACCAACCGCGATTATGTGTTCGGCGTTCATTATGATTTGTGGCCATGTCGGGCGATTGCAAACCACAGCAAAAGTCTTCATCTGTAAGATTTAATTTATATGATTTTACATGAGACGATTTTAATAGCATGAGCATATGATATATGGTATTAAAAAATTAGTAAAAAAAAAAAACCTATCACACTTTTCATTAAATATAACCCCTATTATTAATTATTTTCTTAATTTAACAAATTAAAGAAGCAAGAAAGAAAGCTCTAGTAGAGACTATTAGACTACGAAGTTTCCTGAACTATTCGAAAAACTGATTTTATCGACTGTATTTTTCGCGCTGTTAAAGAATATATGTACTTTATGGGGCCTGCAACATATCCTTTTTCATACTTTTAACAAAACCATTATATCCGGATTTCCCGTTTCCACTGGGTTCAGGGTATAACAAAATAAATAAATAAAATAATTATTTTTTTTTTATTATTATTTATTTATTTGCAATCTGTTTTTATAACAATAAGCAAATTGTTTAACATAATATACTAACTAACCGGATGGTTTAAGCTCCAATGAGCTTAATCCATATATTTATATACATATTTACAGTCTATTTGTCTATAGTCTATTTGGGAGATCCAGGACATGGAATACTTTTAGGCGTCGTGGACTGTCATTTGAGTTCTCTAGAAGTCCCAGTGCTAAGGCGTTGTCATGTAACCTTTTTATACCCTGAGCCCATTAAAAATGGGAAATCAGGGTAAAATGGTTTTGTTAAATGTATGTAACAGGCAGAAGGAGGCGTGGCAGACCCCATAAAGTATATATATTCTTGATCAGGGTGACGAGAAAAGTTGATATAGCCATGTCCGTCTGTCCGTCTGTCCGTCCGTCCGTCTGTCTGTATGCTTGAACGCGTCGATTTCCGAAGATACATAAGCTAGAGAGTTCATTCTTTTTGTGTTAAGTCCGTATATTGCACGCGCAGTTCGAGTTTGTTTCAGAAATCCGATAACTTGTATATTTGCAAAGTTATCGATAAACGAATTTATCGGGAACCAGTTATAAAATTCTAGCTAATTCATCTTTAGAGTTAGAGTCTCCAAGTCTTCTGCATATATATAGATACCAATTTAATACAATTTCGGTTTTTGTCAGATTTTGGATTCCGGATTCCCCATTTCGCCCCACCACCCCCAAATGTGAAAAAAATGCATTTCAAATACTAGAGACATGCAGTTTGGTTTAGCATATAGATATGAATATCATAATCATAATCTGAAGATATCAATGCGATTGTCCATCTAGAAACAGAATTATTAATCATCAAAGTTTTCTTATCAAAACCCATGCAACGCAGCAGCAAAGCAGCGAGACAGCAAGACGCTTGCGATGCTTACACACATGCATACACAAATACAGGCGTACAAGCATAGATCAGCGTGTGTGTGTGTTCGTGTTTTTGCATGTATAGTTTCTTACTCGTGGAGAATCGGAACGAAGCATTCTTGGAATATGATTCGTTCGAAGAAGGGCTCAGGGGATTTCGTAGTCGAGCAGTCTCGACTACAGCTTTCTTACTTGTTATATATCTTTTTGTGCCCGCCTTCACTTCGTCTTTGACAAGAGGAAGATTAAGGTCTTTGTGGATATCATAATTGGTCATATACCAACGAGCACCTGAATTCCCATTTTCAATGGATTCAGGGTATAAAAATCACTTTATATTCAGGTCCGATTTGCCACGCCCCAATAGGCGTAGACATATAACTTTTTCATCTAATAATATTAACACACATACACAATTTCAGCGTTGTAGCTTTGAAGGTGCAGAAGATATGTTGTTCCTGATATGGCGAGTATACATTCCCAATTGCAACTGTTATTGTATTACTAGTAAGCTGATCGGGCAAATGTTTACACTTTATAATTCTGAAGTATATATGACTGTGTTCGAAATTTCAAGTATCTAGCTTTAAAAGAAATTAACTCTCGGTTCCAAACATTCTGTATAACGGTAATATGCGGGCTCAAATTATACTTGTAATCATTTCTACGTTTAATGATTGAACTACAAACACAGAGATAAATGAAAATAGAAACCCAAAAATCTTGCAGATAGTAAGATAAGAACTTGTAAGATTATAAGTTTCCAAATTTTTGAAATAGGAACTCACTTCAATAAAACATTATTTTAAATATCTATGCAATATATATATTTCTTTTTTTTTTATATATATATAATGAAAAAATTCTTACCATTGACAGGTGGCAGTAATCGTTTATCATACCGTTTCTTCTCAAGTAATAAATCTAATATCTCTTTATCTGAACTGGACTCGTCAAATCTGCATATAAAGAATTAAATAAAACGTATCACTAAATGCTGCACATATCTTTGCATTGTTAGCATATTTTATCACATACAAAATGTATTTAAAAAGATTATAATTTAAATCTTATAGTTGTAGTAGTAGTAGTAGTAATGGTTACTCAAAATATACAAATTATTATTGATGTAAAGCTGAGATACATGCACTAATTAAAACAACAACAACAAAATTAAGTTTTTTATCTAGTTTATGCATACTCTTATTTGTTTTTGTTTGTCCATGGGAAAAATATTATTTTTCAAGAATAATGCATAATTGTAAAAGGATTATTAGGATACACAATGTACTATAAATGTATGAGGTACATTATTTTGGTAAGCTTTTCGCCTAAAAGTGCCTTTAATGATCGTCTGAACAACATAAAAGTCACAACACGAACAAGCTCTCAGTTGCGTTTTATGTCGTAGACATTTTGTTTTGATTTAAAATTTTTGTTGTTGAAATCAAATAATTAAGAATAAAAATATTCAATGGATATAGGCAAACTATTAAACTATTAATTCACTGACGCATACATATGTGTGTACATATGTTGGGACTTGATAAGCGTACATCAGTCTACGTAAATATTGTGTCTTAGATCGGAAAATGCTCAAGTTTTTAATCATTCTAATGTTTACAGAAATAAAAATAGTCGTTGATACTGTTACTATGTTATTAAGCACCACTTAAATAGTAATAAAAAATAAAAACTTAAAAACACAATTTGCTTGTAGTTGGTAATTTTCTAAGTGCAAAACTTACTTTGACCAATCGATGCTGTGAATGAAAGAATTTGAGAAGAATGTAAATAGCAATTTTGGAGTAAAATAAAAATGTTTGTGGGATTTTGAGATGTTTAATATTCATTGAGTGAAAGTAATAAGTATCAATCCTTTTGATAGGATAATGGGAAAAGCACTTACATAGGATGCTTATCGATGGCAACCGTCTCCGATTGTGTGGCAGCTGCTGTGGATGGGGTAGTTAGATAGCACAGCAGCAATATAACACTGGAAGCAGCATAAAAGCTAAACGATTGGCTATATTGCTTGTAGTGCTGCGCCAGATACTGATATCCAGCTGCTAAGGTGGTGCTCAGACTAGATAGAATTGCGGCTGACATAGTTACAGGTACAACAGCTCTGGCGATATTGCTTATACATAACGTTTGATATGCAAATGATCGCTCCATACCCCTATTGTGTACCATATTATCATGGCGCCGGAGACTTTGCTCGTCTGAAGCATTTGTCATGCTAGCTTGAATATGGCAGGCGGGTATTTCAGCCTGGGACGATTCTCCAAAAATTTCGTTAGATTTGACAGTGCAGCTTCCGCATCCTCCCTTCTGATACCAGCGGCAGCATCGACAGCACCACTGGTCATTTTTTATACTTTTTGGATTCTGGCTGCAGCAATTTATTTGCAAAGAGTTTTGCTGAGTCTGAATATTATAAATTGTAAAAATTGCTTTGCGAGTAGCAAACGCGGTCTTCTTGTCAGGCACTACTTGAAAAAAAGACTGATGTTCCGCTAGAAGCACTTGAACTGATGATTTTGAATGCTTCGCAGATGTTTTTGCTGCTTCAGTTTTATGTATTTGTTGATAGTTATCCTTAATTTCGACGTCTACTTCCAGTTTTGACGCTTTATTATAACAACGGTTTTGTCTATCTTTCGTTGAACTTAGTTCAGACTGTTTTTTTACTGATTCAAAGTCGTAGGCCATGGTACAATGACTGGAAAAAAAGAACCAATTAAATATTTTAATATTTGTCTTTTAATCCTCTGTTCGCAAAGGGAACAAGTAAGAAAGCTGTAGTCGAGACTGCTCGACTACGAAATCCCCTGAACTCTGCAAAAGTAGTGATACTCTTCTTCTTTACGCACTTAGATGCGCGCGCTCTGCTAACTGCGCAGTTGCTGCCGTGGCCTGGAGGTGGGTTGGGCTGAATTTTGGACGCTTATAACTCCATTTATAGCTGGACGATCTTCATGAAATTTTCAGAGTAGATTAAGAGTATCAATATCTATATATGTGCCAAATTGCAAGTCTCTAGTATTTGAAATGCGGCATCAAAAATCTGAAAACTACAAAAATCTACCTAAATATATAAAGTTGAAGTCTCTAGCTAAAACGATGTAGAAGTTATACCCAAAAAACCTAAAAAATGGAAACGAATTTTCGATTTTTATCGATAATTTGGAAATGGGACGAGTTATCGAAAAAAAAACAAAATAAACTCGTATTGCGTAGCTAACATACGAGTGTTCATGTGAAATTTCAGCTCTCTAGCTTTTGTTGGTAAAAGGTTTGGTAAAAAGGTTTATATTATTTTATTTTAACATGTTTTCTACTACCTAATTGGCAGCTTAACAAGTTGAACATAAAGGTACAATTATTTACAGTAGAAAATATTAGATATTTGCACTAGCACTAACCATACAAAACATAGACTGGACAACTAGAACGAGCGACCACTCAACTTCGTATTTTTTCGGTTTGGGCAGTGAAAATATGATCCGACGAATTCATTGCGCTGCAAGCACTAAGCATGGTCATATTTTCGTATGAGCACATTCTATGTGCTATTTATACCCTGAACCCATTGAAAATGGGAATTCTGGGTATAATGGTTCTGTGAAAATGTATGTAACAGGCAGAAGGAGACGTCGCAGACCCCATAAACTATATATATTCTTGATCGACACAAAAAAATAAGTTGATCTAGCCCTGCCCGTCTGTCAGTCCGTCTGTATGAACGTCGAGATTTCGGAAACTACAAAAGCTAGAGAATACTCGTATGTTAGCTGCGCAGTACGAGTTTATTTTGTTTTTTCGATAACTCATCCCATTTCCAAATTATCGATAAAAATCGAAAATTCGTTTACACTTTTTTGGTTTTTTGGGCATAACTTCTACACCTTCTTAGCTAGAGACTACAAATTAATATATTTAGATAGATATTATGGATACACAGATTTTGTAATTTTTAGATTTTTGATGCCACGCCCCTTTCGCCCCCAATTTGAAAAAACACATTTCAAATACTAGAGACTTGCAATTTGGCACATAGATACATTTAGATACTCTTAATCTACTCTGAATTTCATGAAGATCGTCCATCTAGAAATAGAGTTATAAGCGTCCAAAGTTCAGCTGAACCCACCCCCAAGCCACGGCAGCAACTGCGCGGTTAGCAGAGCGCGCGCTTATAAAAGCGTAAAGAAGAAGAGTATCTTGGTGTGGCTATACTTTTTTGGTCCACTGTACATATATATAGATATTAATATAATACAATTTCGATTTTTTAAGATTTTGTGGGTTCCGGTCCCCAATTTACCCCCGCAAGTGTAAAAATTTATTTCAAATATTAGAGACATACATACATACAGTTTGGTTTGTTATATAGAACGAAGAATATTCCAAGAATGCTTCGTTTCGATTCTCCACGCGTAAGAAACTGTACATGCAAAAACACGAGCAAACACACACGCTGATCTATGCTTGTACGCCTGTAAGGCTTGCTGTGTTGCTGCACCACATGGGTTTTGCTGCAAAAACTTTATTGTTTAATAATTCTGTTTCCAGACGGTCAATCGTATTGATCTCTGCAGATTATGAATATGATATTAATATCTACATATGTATATGCTAAACCAAACTGCATTTCTCTAGTATTTGAAATGCATTTTTTGCACATTAGGTGGTGTGGGAGGAATCGGGGACCGGAATCCAAAATCTGACAAAAACCGAAATTGTAAAAAATCAGTATCTATATATATGCAGAAGACTTGGACGCTCTAACTCTAAAAATGAATTAGATTTAATTTTATAACTGGTTCCCGATAAATTCGTTTATCGATAACTTTGGATATATACATACGAGTTATTTCTGAAACAAACTCGTACTGCGCGTGCAATATACGAACCTAACACAAAAAGAATGAACTCTCTAGCTCTTATATCTTTGGAAATCGACGCGTTCATACATACGGACGGTCAGACGGACAGAGTCAACTTTTCTCGTCACCACGCCTCCTTCTCCCTGTTACATACTTGTAACAAAACCATTATACCCTGATTTCCCATTTGCAATAGGAAAAAAGAATGAACTCCCTAGCTTTTGTATCTTCGGAAATCGAGGCGTTCAAACATTCGGACAGATGGACATGGCTATATCAACTTTTCTCATCACCCTGATCAAGAATATAACGTGATCAACAATATAAGATCAGCCAAGTCTGGACAATTTCCGCAGTGTGTTTCCTTTATGCCCAGTTTCTGATATCTTACAGGCAAAATCGAACTTTGATAAATAGCTTTGAATATTGATGAAGAATATATTTAATGAAGAGAGTATATATATATTGGAGTTCTCAAAGTATTAAAATGCATAAAATCAAGACCCAAAATGTGCAGCATATTATGTGCGCGTGTAAGCCCAAACCCCTTAAAGTACTTGTATTTATTGCTGACTGGTCACATCTTGACACGCAATGTGAGCTAAATTAGTGTGACTCATATCGCAGTCCATCCGATTAAGGCTGTTTCAACTGGCGTTTTGGCTGACTAGTTATTTGCTTTTGCGTGTAGGATATTATTTAAGTAATGTGGGTCGCAAGTACAAGCTTATGTGGCTTGTGTGGGAGCCTTGTCTATCCGAAGCTCTTAGGTAGACTCTTGACTTGGATTTGACAGTACCTACCACAATTATTATACCCTGAACCCATTGAAATTGGGAATTCGGGGTACACTGGTTTTGTGCAAATATATGTCACAGGCAGTATATATTCTTGATCAAGGCGAAACAGTTGGTCGATATAGCTCTGTCCGTCTGTCCGACCGTTCATATGAGCGCAGTGATAACGTAAGCTACAATGCCTAAAGAGGTGAAATTAAATGTATGCTCGTGTGTTAGATCACGAGTCTATATTGATCGTTTCAAAAGACCTGGGTTCAAATCCCGCTGTAGACTTTTTGTTTATTAATTGAAAACGTATACATTTTATTTTTTTAATTCATTAATATTTATATATATATGTTAAAATGCTTTCTGCCATCTTAGCAATTACTACTAAGCTATAATAAGCATGAATTATGCAGTTGGCCACAACACATGCAGTTGGTACGCCCGCAGTTGGCGTAGACGCATTATTTTGGGCCAGTTTTTAGAAAGAGCCGAGGCTAACATAACTGCAAAATTTGGTTGCTTACACTCAAATAATTCGAAAATGATAGGGTATTTTTCGATATGCCACGCCCATTAAGAGGCTGAAAAATTATTTTAGGGTCATCGATAAAGGACGCCATAAGTCCCTGAACCATCTCATTTTGAAGCGTCTAGCTCTAAAAGTGTAGGAGATATAAACTTTTGCAGTTTGTTACGCCACCTGGGGGTGTAGCTATATCTTAGCTTATTAATCTTGGGTTGTCAACCCGATTTCCGATTTGCCACGCCCCTAGTGGGCGTAGGCGCATAA
Organism: Drosophila borborema; assembly: GCA_030914335.1. Classification (NCBI taxonomy): domain Eukaryota; kingdom Metazoa; phylum Arthropoda; class Insecta; order Diptera; family Drosophilidae; genus Drosophila; species Drosophila borborema. The sequence goes on from JAUESP010000304.1 coordinate 9,017,908, forward strand.
TTTTTGGCCAGTTCTTAGAAAGAGCCGAGGCTAACATGACTGCAATTTGGTTGCTTACATTCAAAAAATGTGAAAATTACAGTGTATTTTTCGATATGTCACGCCCCCAAAGACGCTGAAAAATCATTTTTGTGTCATCGATAGAGGAGGACATTAGTAGCTAAACCATCCAATTTTCAAGCTTCTAGCTCTAAAACTGTAGAAGATATAAACTTTTGCGGTTTGCCACTCCCCCTGTGGGCGTAGATATATCTACCATAGCTTATTGATCTTGGATTGTCAACCAGAGTATCCATGCCAAATTTCAAGTCTCTAGTGTCAATAGTGTTCAAAATATAGCACAATTTGAAAAATCACTATATATTCAGGTCCGATTTGCCACGCCCCAAGTGGGCGGATCGGGAAAATTTGTACACCGTATAATTCGGGAGCATACATGAGTATGTGTTCCAAATTTCAAATTTTTCTAATAGCGCCGAAAAATATTGCGTTCAGACGGACGGACGAACACCAAGACGGACATTGCGAAAAACCCAGAGTCTAAACACGCAATTCAAATACTAGAGTGCATTTGCAATTTGGCATATAGACGCCTTTAAATTTCAGGAAGATGTGGAAATTGAGTTATAAGCGTCCCAACTACACACCAATCAACTACGCAGTTAGCATAACGCCCTTATGCGTGCGTAAAGAAGAATAATATCACTTATATGCAGGGCTTAGTAGAGCAGTCTTGACAAGAACCATGTTACTTGTTTCATTAGACCCGTGTATTGCTCGCGCAGTACAATTTTGTTTAAAAAAATCGATTCCTATTCTTGTTCGGAAGCTATCGGTTGAAAACGTGTTATTGAGAATTAGTTACAAAATTATATCTCATATATATGTATAATAAAATTTAAAACATAAATTTTTTACAATTTGGTTATCGGTTCCCAATAATTCTCCATCACCCCAAATGTGTTATTTTGTTATTATTGTGTTGTATTATGTGTTTTTTTTTTTTTTGTTATAAACATAGTTTCGTTTAAATGTCATGATCTTTATCTGAAAGTTTGATTACGGAAGTCTATCATCTATAAGAAGATTTATTCATCAAATAAATTCCCATATATGCGTGTGTTCATGTATTGTTTGTTACGCATACTGAAACGAAGCGAAGAATTTGTGGAATATCAGTTCTTCGAAGGGTTCAGGGGATCTTGTAGTCGAGCAGTCTCGACTAGAGTTTTCTTACTATTTTTTTTTTTTTTTTTTTTTTTTATTAATAATTTTTCAATTATTAGTTTACTTTACTTTATATTATTAGTATTAAATTCGTTTAAATTTTAGTATTTTTACTTTTGCCTAGAAACCATTTTGTAGTTTTATACGATGGCTGCGCGATATTTATAATATAATTCTTGTCATATGAATAGATGCAGTGTTAGTTGTCTTTGATGAGTTTTACGCCTGGCCCCCTCTTTTCAGACTACACCTTGACACTAATATTAACAATAAAAAAAAATTGCAGCTAAAAATATAAATAGCGCGACGGCAATGAAAACTGATTTATTAGAGGGTTGTTCATTGACTAGGGTTGACTTAAAAACCAATATTGTTTTATTAATATATTATATTTAGTTGATTTGTAAAGATAAGCTTACTAAATAATTTCTCAAATTTGGTTGGTATAATGTTTTCTGTCACTTTTTTATTAAGGAAATCGATTTTTATATTTTATATGCTATATGCTAATGCATTACTAATACTGTGTTACACTATAGCTTTATTGCTATAATAACATTAATTTATTATAACCTGGTAACATTTGTTTACAAATATTATTTCTATTCTTCATTTCTTGTTCTATGTATACCAAAATACACTTTACATAATTCACTGAATGCATTCATACATAACAACAGAATCAACTAACCCAACTTAAGAGTGAATTTTAGCAACTGAAAATACAAGAAAATTGTAAATTATTCACTTCATTATATTTGTTGTATGAATTTCATTAAATAATCTCTTTACACTTCGTATGGCTTCAATTAAACACTAAACTTATATCAACGATGTACACGTATTTATTAAAATATTATATGGCTACCGTGTTGTATTTTGATGATTTCCTTTGAATTAACTCTCTTTTCAAATATTTCATTTGGAGAACGATAGAAAGAGAGTTCTATGGCGCTTATGGTTTTGAGTCGTGTGTTGGCAGTTGAATGTCAATACCACATATCACTCAAATGGTGTATCCGTTTTGCAATGATGTTGTGTTGCTAACCCGACCCAAACTGAGCGGCCAATTGCCAAAATATTCACTTAATGCAGTCGTCACACGCATTTATTTCTGAATTTAAACACAGCAGAGAGAACTAGACACGACGAACTCTACTGAATTTCTTATTATTCTGACTTCGGCAAATTTTTTTTCCCCTAAAGCTCAGAGCAAGTCCTCTCACGAAGCTTTGAGACGAAAGCTTTCTATTATATGATTTTCATAAAATGCACATTCTCTCTTAGTTGAACAAAAAATGCTGTGTCTCTTTTCAACCGCTCTCTTTCTTAAAACCAGCCTATTTGTGTATGTCGATGTCTTCCCAACACTTAATTGGCGCTCCACAATGAAATATAACAAATGACGTAATTTTAGAATGCTGTTTAATTATTGTAATACAGAACAAAGCACAAATAACCGAGAACAGAAAACTTTCTGTTTTAACAATTGAAACAAGTAACAAAGCTCTAGTCCAGACGGCTCGACTACGAGATACCCTGAACCCTGAAAAAAAACTAATACTCTTCTCCTTTACGAACGTATAGCGCGCGGTTAACAAAGCGCAGTTGCTGCCGTGACTTTGAGGTGGGTTGGGCAGAGTTTTGGACGCTTATAATTCCATTTCTAGATGGATGATCTTCATGAAACTTTCGGAATTTATTAATAGTATCCAAATGTGTCTATTTGCCAAATTCTCTAGTATTTAAAATGCGTTTTTCCAAATTGGCGCGAAAGGAGCGTGGCATCCAAAATCTGAAAGTTACAAATGTGTATCAATAGTATATATCTAAATATACAAATTTGAAGCTTAAACGGTGTAGAAGGTTTGCTTAAAATACGTAAAAAACAAAGTAAGAAAGCTCTAGTCGAGACTGCTGAACTACGAGATCCCCTGAACCCTTCTTCGAACGAATAATATTTCAAGAATGCTTCGTTCCGATTCTGCACGAGTAACAAACTATACATGCAAAAACACGCACACACTCACGCTGATTTATTTATTTATTAAAATATATTGACATAACGAGAGTCGAATAGCCTACAAAAAATACAGAAAATTATTACAATAGTATCACCAACCCGTTGGGGGTATTTTATTTGACCGTCCAAACCTCTATGCCGAAAAAGAGAGCGTTAAATGAAAATTTAAAATATATATTACTTGCAAACCCGTCGAACTCCGTTTCGCCACCAGATGGATTCGTTTTTTTGTTCCCAAAGGGAAAAAGAGTATATTGGGTTTGTGCTATGGCCGTCTTGCTGTCCGTCCGTCTCTCCACCTGTCCGTATGAACGCAATATTCTTCGGCGCTATTAGAGCTAGAAACCGGAAATTTTGAATATATACTCATATATGCTCCCGAATTATAAAGTGTAAAAATTTTCCCAATCCGCCCACTATGCCGTGGCAAATCGGAAAACTCTTGCGCCCATAGGCGTGTAATCATACTAGATGATGAACTAGAGATTTGCAATTTGGAATGTATACTCGCGGTGACAACCCAAGCTCAAAAAGCTATGGCGGATATATCTACACCCATTGGGGGCGTGTCAAATCGGGAAAACCGTATCTTCTACACCGAAGCTAGAACTCTGAAATTTTGCATGTGAGTTAATGTTATGATTCTAAGAAGTTTGACACTAGAGACTTGAAATTTGGCATGTATACTCGGGTTGACAACCCAAGATCAATAAGCCTATAAGATATATCTATGCCGACAGGGGACGTGGCAAACCGCAAAAGTTTATATCTCCTATAGTTTTAGAGCTAGAAGTTTGAAAATTGGATGGTTCAGTTCCTAATGTCCTCCTCAATCGATGACCCAAAAATAATTTTTCTGCCTCTTTGGGGTCGTGCCATATCGAAAAATACCCTGCCATTTTCGCATTTTTTGAGTGTAAGCAACCAAATTTTGCAGTTATGTTAGCCTCGGCAAAGAAACTTGTTGTGGCCAACTGCATAATTCATGCTTATAATAGCTTAGTAGTAATTGCTAAGATGGCAGAAAGCATTGTAACATATATATATTTATATATATATATATATATATATATATATATATATATATATATATATACATATTATATATGTATATATATATATATATATATATATTTATATAATATATATATATATATAAATATTAATGAATTAAAAAAATAAAATGTATAAGTTTTCAATTAATAAACAAAAAGTTTACAGTGGGATTTGAACCCTGGTCTTTTGAAAATAACATGTAATCGTTAGCTAAACCTAAATAAATTCACTGCTACAAACTCACAATTCTTAGAATACTATAGCATTAAGCGTTTGTAAGTAAGCATAGACAATCGATTGTTGCTTGCCATGCACGATTTCTGGTTGCCGAAATATGTTGTTTATTAAATGTTTATTAAATAAATAAACGGGACCTACGAGAACAGAGTCTCTCGCAGTTAGTTGCGCCTAACTGCAACCACTAACCATACAACACATAGACTGGACAACTAGAACAAACTTTTTTCACGAACCAGATTTTGATTTCGCGTCCTAATCATCTTCGTATTTGCTCGGCTCTGTCATTTGCTGCTCGGGCAGCGAAAATATCGTAGTTGATATTCAGTTCGCTGCCAGCGCTCGAACGAAATGATTCTATTCTCATATGAAGCATCACTGTGTGCTATTCTTTCTTTATTCACTCTCTCACTCACGCTCTCTATGCCTCTCATATATATATGTATGCAGGCACAAGCCAGCAGCGCACAAAAATCCGCCAGTTGCGATTCGCAACGATCCCATCTTCCCTTCTGAGTAAGAGTATGCCGAACTCTTAAACGGCTTTGCCATTCTCATGCAACATTTTAGTGTTTTCGTGATAATTTTTGGGAAGGGTATGAAAGCGTGATGTACATAAGCATTACTGTTCAGGCATGACGTTCAGGCTGCAACGTTCTTACTTGTTTTTCTTTAAATATTGGACGTAGGGAGCCACGCATCCAAAATCAGAAACTATAAAATTGAAGTCCTAGCTTACGCGGTGTTGAAGTTTCGCTTAAAAAACGATAAGGAATTGGGATGAATTATCGTAAGATCAATATAGACTCGTGATGCGTATTTAACACACGAGCATACATTTAATTTCACCCCTTTAGGCATTGTAGCTTACGATATCACTGCGCTCATATGAACGGTCGGACAGACGACCAACTTTTTCGCGTTGATCAAGAATATATACTGCCTGTGACACACAAGTTAACGTAAGCAAAGTCGAAAGCAGTTCAATGCCCTGTTGCACACACCCTTCATACAATAAGAAACAAAATAACTGGACTATCAGATACGGCTTTAGAATCCTACAACGTACCTCTCGACTGGAATGCCATTACTAAGTGCTTGACTCTACATTATGCCGATAAGAGAGATATAACAACCCTAGAATATCAAATGACTGGACTGACGCAAGGTAATAAATCTGTTGAAGAATTCCATTCAGTTGTTTATAAACAATTGTCACTTATTCTTAACAAAGTGGGTTGTATGAACGTGACTAAAGAATCCGAGCGATTACTAACCAAAGTATATCGTGATAAGGCACTCAAAACCTTTGTAAGAGGTCTCCAAGGTGATCTGCCTAGACTTCTGGGAATCAAAGAACCCACGGACTTGCCACAAGCCCTTCATTTGTGCCTCAAATTAGAGAATCAAAATTGAATTGTCGCCTCCAAGCCAAACAGAAAGGCCGCCTGCAATCATTCCGAGCTCCTCCAATAACACAAAATAGCAATCCACGTCAATTAATAAAATCTTATAGGCCAAACCCCAGTTTTCCACAAAATAAAATGACACCTAACGGACAGGAATTCCATCAACAGCCAAGCCACAACCACTCTGTAGCACAGTTACCCTGTAGCACCCCCTCGTCCGTCCGGCCCAAAACCTAATCCCCGTCCGGAACCCATGGACGTAGATAAGTCCATACAAACAAAACAAGTTAATTACACTAATCGCCCCAATTTCGACATAGGAAAACGTTCTCCATACAACACAGGACCAGAACTAACAAGTAAGAAAACTCTAGTCAAGAGTGCTCGACTAGATAATACCCTGAACCCAATTTTAATAAAATAAAATAATAATCTGTACTGTGGTTTGGTTTTTTGTAATTATCTTGAAAATGCATCAATTTTAGTGCTGAAAATGGCAAAAAACTTCTTTATTTGGACAAATAGTTAAATATATTGCTCTTGCATTAGTACTAAAATTAATCTGTTTTCAAGATAATTACAAAAAAACAGTGTCGAACGTGACAAAAAGTTGACTTTTCTGGAGAATTACCCATATGGATAAATCAGAAAGTATATGTAGATAAGAATGTATGCGTGTAACGTTCAAAATGTACATATGTACATGTATATATACATTGCATTGCCAAAAAAAATAATAATAGATGGCGCTTATATTAGTTGAAATTCGAAAAATGTTATATTATTAAATATCATTAAAAATAGACCCAACAAATACACGTTCTTCGATTAACACGCATCACCTTAATTAACACAGACATTTCATAATTGTAAAAGAAATATATCAATGCCAATCGAAGCTGTAATAGCCATAGTAAATAAGTTCACTGCTAAAGCGCCATCTAGCAAGTTTAAATTTTTAGACCATGCTAGACTAGTTTTGAATGTATGTACATGTGGGCATACATTTGGGAAAATATAGATGTCACGTGCTTTTGTTATTTGGGCAGACTTTTTGTTCATAATTTTCTGTTGACTTAACGGAAAAAAATATAATTGAAACAAAAACACTTTCAGAAATGATGTTATTAAATATTATTCACTATTAGTTAAACTAGCAACTGACTTTTAAAGGTATCAATTACAAAAGAATAAATAATCAAAAAAAGAAAGAAAGAAATAAGAAAAAAATATTTAAAATAAGAATAAGAAATTATGAAGGGCTTAGGCGAGACTAGAATTTGCGACACCTTAACATTCGTTGCATCTGCCTAGCCATCTACACCACGGCTCACTTAAACGGCAGAGTAGCGAAAACGAATGAAATTCGCCATATACGAAAAAAACACTAAAGCAGTGGCTGAAAATACAAATACAATTCAAAGACAAATACAACGCATTTCAAAAACAATTATGATTCTTAGAATATACACGCATAGCAACATAGAAAACGGCCCAAGATTTTTTGTGTGTATATGTGCACACGCATACGAAAATTGATTTGCATTGCTCAACGTTGCTTGCATTTCCACTGTTATTTTAATTGTTTTAAAATTTTTAAAATATATAATGGAATGTAATGAGAGTTTCAGCATATGATCTACATATTCATTTTAACATTTTACGTTTTTTTAGAAATCATAACTCTTTTACAATTAGGTTTACATGCACAAATATGTACATACATACATATGTCTGTACGATTGCAGCCACACGCTGATCTACGCTTGCACACATATTGCTGCGCCACATGGGTTTTGATGAGAAAACTTTGATGATTAATAAGTCTGTTTCTAGATGGACAATTGTATTGATTTCTTCAGATTATGATTATGATATTCATATCTATATGCTAAACCAAACTGCATGTCTCTAGTATTTAAAATGCATTTTTTTTTTTTTTCACATTTGGGGATGGTGGGGCGAAATGGGGACCGGAATCCAAAATCTGACAAAAAACCGAAATTGTATTAAATTATTATCTATATATTTGCAGAAGACTCGGAGACTCTAACTCTAAAGTTGAATTAGCTAGAATTTTATAACTGGTTCCCGATAATTTCGTTTATCGATAACTTTGCAAATATACAAGCTATCGAATTTCTGAAACAAACTCGTACTGCGCGTGCAATATACGGACCTAACACAAAAAGAATGAACTCTCTAGCTTTTGTATCTTCGGAAATCGACGCGTTCAAACATACGGACAGACGGACGGACGGAACAATACCGTAACGAATACTATGCAGACGTAGAAAATCTAGCAGACAACTCTCCACACGAGTACGAATACTCGGGTGAAGATGAGCCAGTTGGACATTCAGACATACATTGAATGCAAGCTTGGAGGAGGAAAGACCCTAAAAATTTTAATAGACACTGGCTCAAAGAAAAATTATATCAGACCAAATTTAATAAGAAACCCGAAAGAAAATGTAGAACCATTCGATGCAATCTCGGTAGGAGGTAACATTAAAATAACAGAGCACGTAGAAGCAAATCTGTTTGACATCAAAGATGTAAGAATCAAATTCTTTCTACTACCTACGCTAAAATCATTCGACGCTATTCTAGGAAACGACAGTCTTAAGCAGCTAAATGCAGTAATCTTCTCTAACGACAACATTATGACTTTAAAGAATAAATACAATATTCCAATCAAAGAAAAACGAATACAAGCAGTTAATAATTTGAACATTAGAACCGAACATATGGCTAAAGAACAATGCACTAGCTTTACAAAATTAACAGAAAAATTCTCGAACTTATTTTAAAAGCCCAACGACAGACTATCATTTACCACTTGTGTGCAAGCAGAAATAAGAACCACCTCAGACTCTCCAATGTATACGAAATATTACCCTTGCCCCATGTCTTTACAACAAGAAGTAGAAGCACAAGTACAAAAACTACTAGACGACGACATACTTGATGCATCTGGCGAAAAGAAATACAGATTAGTCATTGACTATAGGAAGTTAAATTCCGTAACTATCGCCGATCGATATCCCATACCAGAAATGTTTATTTTTATACCCGGAACCCATTGAAAATGGGAATTCAGGGTATAATGGTTTTGTAAAAATGTATGTAACAGGCAGAAGGAGACGTCGCAGACCCCATAAAGTATATATATTCTTGATCAGCATAAAAAATAAGTTGATCTAGTCCTGTCCGTCTGTCCGTCCGTCCGTCCGTCTGTCCGTTCGTCCGTATGAACGCCAAGATTTCGGAAACCACAAAAGCTAGAGAGCTGAAATTTCACATGAACACTCGTATGTTAGTTACCCAATACGAGTTTATTTTGTTTTTTCGATAACTTGTCCAATTTCCAAATTATCGGTAAAAAATCGAAAATTCGTTTCAATTTTTTAGGTTTTTTTGGTATAACTTCTACACCGTTTTAGCTAGAAACTTCAACTTTATATATTTAGATAGATATTACGGATACGCAGATTTTGTAATTTTAAGATTTTAGATGCCACGCCCCCTTCGCCCCCAATTTGAAAAAAAAAAACTCATTTCAAATACTAGAGACTTGCAATTTTGCACATAGATAGATTTAGATACTCTTAATCTACTCTAAAATTTTCATTCAGCCCAACCCACCCCCAAGCCACGGCAGCAACTGCGCAGTTAGCAGAGCGCGCGCTTATAAGTGCGTAAGGAAGAAGAGTGTCATTTTCTTTACAGGGTTGTGGGTATCTCGTAGTCGAGCCGTCTCGACTAGAGCCTTCTTACTTGTTTTATTTATTTATTTAAAAATATTGACATAACGAGAGTCAAAATAGCCTACAAAAAATACAATTATTACAATAGAATTACCAACCCGATGGGGGTGTTTTATTTGCCAGTCCGGCCAGCTATGCCCCAATTCACAGCCAAATTCCTAAAATTGTTCTGCGATTCTCTAACGATGGAAGATCAATGAGCTGAAGCCTACTATGGTAAGACGGTAATCGTAAATTACTGTCCCAGTTAAGATCCCTTAGGGCAAAAAGAAGAAACTGTTTTTGGACTGATTCAATACGATCTTGATACAGTTTATGTTGCGAACACCAAACAACTGAGCAATACTCTAAGATAAGACGTACAAGCGAAATAAATAATTGTTTGGTAATAAAAGGATGTTTAAATTCCTTAGACCAACGTTTAATAAAGCCAAGCACGCTTTTGGCTTCATTTATGATGGTAGAAATATGAAGATTGAAATTAAGTTTACAGTCAAAGAGAACACCAAGATCTTTGACTGTAAAGATGCGTTGTAAGGAAATGTTACTAATTTTATAGTCAACAATATGAAGAACGGAACGACTGAAAGTCATAGTCATACACTTTGAGCAATTTAGGTTCAACTGGTTCACCACACACCAAGATTGAAATGCATTAAGGTCATCTTGAAGTTTTAGATGTCCATTTGCACTGGAGTGTGGAAGGCAATGTTTTATATCATCCGCATAAATAAATATGGTAGAATAAGAGATGCAACTAGGAAGGTCATTTATAAAAAGCGAAAAGAATAATGGTTCTAAATGGCTACCTTGAGGAACACCAGACGAAACAAAGATAAGTTTAAAAGTAGCTGTTCGCAACAAGACTCTTTGGGTTCTACCGTTCAAATAAGATGAAACCCAGGACACAAGTTTAGGAGAAAATCCTAAACGTTCAAGCTTCAGAATTAATACCTGATGATTAACTGTGTCAAATGCTTTACTGAAATCAGTATAAATAACATCAATTTGCATTTTTTTAGAAAAAACTATCATTGACAAGTGAAGTGAATTCGAGTAAATTCGAGGATGTTGATCGATTCTGAATAAATCCATGTTGGGATGGTTGAATAATCAATTTGCAGAAATGTTGCAAGGATGATGTTATAATTTTTTCAAATAGCTTCGGAATAGCAGATAATTTCGCAATACCTCTGTAATTGGAAATATCAGATCTTCCACCATTTTTATATAGAGGAATGATGAAAGACTCTCTCCATATTGGAAGGAACACAGAAGTTTCCAAAAATAAATTAAACAGTTGTAGCAATGATGATTGAAGAGAAACACTGCACTCTTTAATGATACAACTTGGGATATTGTCAGCACCAGGGGAAAAAGATGACTTCAGAGTCTTAATGGCTGTAGCTAGAGAGTCTGCGGTAACATTAGGAGCATAAATAGAACCATAATCAGGAAGTGAATATGGATACGAATCACTATATAGATCTACAGAAGAGTAAGTAGATTGAAAAAAATCTGCAAAAAGATCAGAGGAATCCTGATCAGTACAAGTTTTTTTTAGCACCAAGGACAAATGAGGACGGCAAACCTGAAGATTTACGCTTCAAGTTTACAAATGAGTAAAATTGTTTAGGATCTCGAGCAAACTGTCGTTTGCAACGTACAAGGTAATTCTCATAGCACCGAGAATTTAAAAGACTAAAGTTTGACTTGGCAATGGAATATTTAGACCAGTCAACACTTGAACCAGACCTTTTAAAATTTTTTAAACATTTAGTTTTAATGTTTTTATACTTTGTTCCCGAAGGGGAAAAAGTATATTGGGTTTGTGCAATGTCCGTCTTGCTGTCCGTCCGTCTGTCCGTCTGTCCGTATGAACGCAATATTTTTCGGCGCTATTAGAGCTAGAGACTTGAAATTTTAAACATATACTTATATATGTCCCCGAATTATAAAGTGTTAACATTTTCCCGATCCGCCCACTAGGGGCGTGGCAAATCGGAAAACTTCCGCCCATAGTCAAGTTATCATACTAGATGATGAGCTAGAGAGTTGCAATTTGAAATGTATACTCGGGGTGACAACCCAAGTTCAAAAAGCTATGGCGGATATATCTACGCCCATTGGGGGCGTGGCAAATCGGGAAATACGTATCTTCTACACCGTTAAAGCTAGAACGCTAAATGTGAGTTAATGTTATGATTCTAAGAAGATCGATCAAAAAGTTTTATGTCTACGCCCATTGGGGTCGTGGCAAATCGGACCTGAATATATATAGATTTTTCAAATTGTGCTTTATTTGAACACTATTGACACTAGAGACTTGAAATTTTGCATGTATACTCGGGTTGACAACCCAAGACTAATAAGCTATGGTGGATATATCTACGCCCACAGGGGGCGTGGCAAACCGCAAAAGTTTATATCTCCTACAGTTTTAGAGCTAGACGCTTGAAAATTGGATGGTTGAGTTACTAATGTTCTCCTCTATCGATGCCCCAAAAATAATTTTCAGCCTCTTTGGGGGCGTGGCATATCGAAAAATACCCTGTAATTTTCGCATTTTTGGAATGTAAGCAAATCGGCAAAGAAGTTTGTTGTGGCCAACTGAATAATTCATGCATATAATAGCTTAGTAGCAATTGCTATGATGGCAGAAAGCATTTTAACATAAATATAATAATATTAATGAATTTAAAAAATAAAATTTATAAGTTTTCGATTAATAAATAAAGAGTTTCCAGCGGGGTTCGAACCTAGGTCTTTTGAAAACAACATGTAATCGTTAGCTAAACCTAAATAAATTCACAGCTGATCAGCTGACCAGCTGATCAGCAGCTTGTGACGTAACAAAACAACACAATCGCACTTCTTGCAATATGTATACACACTTGGATGTGTATACACAAATACAAACATCTGTGTATATACATACATACATATTATGCATGCATAGAAAAACTGCTTGCAAAGCAAGCAGCGTGGCAAATCGGAAAAGTTGTTTTAGTTTTAGCTTAAATGCACAATTCATATGCGTATGTTTATAAATTATTATCAATTGGCAGCAAGCATTTTACAATAAATATACAAATATAAAAAAAACTAAAAAATAATAATTTTTGAAAAAAGAAAAAGCTCTTTGCGGGATTCGAACCCACGCACCCATGTATAGCTTGCATAGCGCTTACCATCAGCGTCACCAACCTAATATGGGCTGCGTTAACTAAAACCAAATAAGATTGCTAGAGCGTCTCTGACAAAACTAAAGTAACGATCGAAAAATTCCCAATTCAGTCACAATTCTTAGAATATTCTGGCATGCAAACTTTTGTATGCATACATAGAAAATTGCGTGTACCCACCTAGCATTTGGAAGACTGTTTTGTAAGAAATGAATTTGGCGAGTCGCTTTTGAGTCCCCGGGATGATCAAAAAATGATTGATCATATGCGCGACTTTTGGAAGAGTCAAAAATGACTCGCCTGTATGATCGAAAAGTGATTTATTTGAAGTACAGCAACAAAATGTAAGGCAATCGCCAATTGAGCATGCGGGGGATTGAAAAGTGATTGTTTTCACTTCTGCTCTGGACTAATATTCCACATTTTCAAGAAGATGCCAGAGCCGGATGTGGCTCAGTGGGTAGGCTTGTGGCCTGGGGACTTGAGAAACAACGGCCCTGGGTTCAAATCCCATTTCGAATTTAGAAAAAAGAAGATGCCAATTTTGGTTTCTTATGAGATTCATTAGTTTCTCTTGTCTCCAAATTCTTAAAGCTTCGGACTAGTGCATTTCTCGATCACTCTTATTCTTACAAATTCAATGTAAAGTTCAACGCAGGAACATTATTGAAATAAATTAAATAAATCAAAATGGGGAGAAAAATAAAATAGTTAATCAAAAGATAATAATGATAGTTCAAGTTATACTTGTTCTTTTTATACCCTGAACCCATTGAAAATGGGAATTCAGGGTATAATGGTTTTGTGAAATGTATGTAACAGGCAGAAGGAGACGTCGCAGACCCTATAAAGTATATTTATTCTTGATCAGCATAAAAAAATAAGTTGATTGAGCCCTGTCCGTCCGTCCGTATGAACGTCGAGATTTCGGAAACTACAAAAGCTAGAGAGCTGAAATTTCACATGAACACTCGTATGTTACCTACGCAAAACGAGTTTATTTTGTTTTTTCGATAACTCGTCCCATTTCCAAATTATCGATAAAAAATCGAAAATTCGTTTCCATTTTTTAGGTTTTTTGGGTATAACTACTACACCGTTTTAGCTAGAGACTTCAACTTTATATATTTAGATAGATATTGTGGATACGCAGATTTTGTAGTTTTTAGATTTTGGATGCCACGCCCCCTTCGCCCACAATTTGGGAAAAACCCATTTCAAATACTAGAGACTTGCATAGATAGATTTTTTTATCCTTAATCTACTCTTAAAATTTCATGAAGATCGTCCATCTAGAAATGGAGTTATAAGCGTCCAAAGTTCAGCCCAACCCACCCCCAAGCCACGGCAGCAACTGCGCAGTTAGCAGAGCGCGCGCTTATAAGAGCGTAAAGAAGAAGAGTATCACTTTTTTTTGCAGGGTTCAGGGTATCTCGTAGTCGAGCCGTCTCGACTAGAGCCTTCTTACTTGTTAATTTTTAGTTTATTTTATTATTTAATAAATTTAATTTAAATAAAATATTACTTGTTTTTGGTAATAATAAAAAAACGAATCAGCAAAGAGTCGCATGTGGTTGAAATTAAGACTCGAAAAAGAGTCGCGTATGATACGAAATATGACTCGAATATGACTCGAATTCGATTATAAAAATGGGTCATAAGCGACGCATCTAGAGGAGTCGCGGCTAGGGTATTTTTTTCTCCCGACGGGGGAGTCATTTATGATCCGAAAATGAGCTCATTTATGCTTATTTTAATCAGAAAGAGGACTCAAATACGACTCGCTTATGATCGCAAATGTTTGCTGGGCCCATGTAGGCATGTATGTGTGTATGCATGTGTGTGAGCATTGCAAGCGTCTTGCTTCTCGCTGCTTTGCTGCTGGGTCGCATGGGTTTTGATGAGCAAAAATTGATGATTAATAATTCTGTTTCTAGATGGACAATCGTATTGATATCTTCAGATTATGTTTATGATATTCATATCTATATGCTAAACTAAACTGCATGTCTCTAGTATTTGAAATGCATTTTTTCACATTTGGGGGTGGTGGGGTGAAATGGGACCGGAATCCAAAATCTGACAAAAACCGAAATTGTATTAAATTAGTATCTATATATATGCAGAAGACTTGGAGACTCTAACTCTAAAGATAAATTAGCTAGAATTTTATAACTGGTTCCAGATAAATTTGTTTATCGATAACTTTGCAAATATACAAGTTATCGGATTTCTGAAACAAACTCGTACTGCGCGTGCAATATACGGACCTAACACAAAAAGAATGAACTCTCTAGCTTTTGTATCTTCGGAAATCGACGCGTTCAAACATACGGACAGACGGACGGACGGACGGACGGACAGACGAACGGACGGACAAACGGACATGGCATGATTTCCCATTTTCAATGGGCTCAGGGTATAAAAAGCGAAAAGAGTAATGGTCCCAAATGGCTATCCTGAGGTACTCAGCAAGACTCTTTGGTGTCAACCATTCAAATAGGATGAAATTCAGGACATAAGTTTAGGCGAAAATACTACACGTTCAAGCCTTAGAATTAGTATCTAGTAATTAACAGTGTCAAATGCTTCACTGAAATCAGTATAAATAATATCAGTTTGCATTTTTTAGAAAAACTGTCATTGACAAGCGAAGTAAATTCAAGTAAATTAGATGATGTTGATAGATTCTGAACAACACCATGTTGCAAGATCGATGTTATAATTTTGTCAAATAACTACGGAATAGCAGATAATTTCGCAACACCTCTGTAATTGGATATATCAGATCTTTCACCTTTATTATATAGAGGAATGATGAAAGACTTTTCATATTGAAGGGAACACAGAAGTTTCCAAAGACAAATTAAACAATTTTAGTAATGGTGATTGAAAAGAAACACTGTACTCTTTAATGACACAACTTTGAATATTGTCAGCACCAGGAGAGAAAATTGACTTCAGCGTCCTAATGACTGCAGTTGGAGAGGCTGTAGTAACCTTAGGAGCATTAATATAACCATATTTATATTGTATGTATGTAAGCATTGCACGCCTCTTGCTGTCTCGCTGCCTCTGTTGCTGGCCCACATGGGTTTTGCTTCTTAATATCTATATGCCAAATCAAACTGTATGTCTCTAGTATATGAAATACATTTTTACACCTATGGAGGTGAATTGAGGACCGGAATCCAAAATCTAACAAAAACGAAATTGTATTAAATTAGTATCTATATATGTGCAGAAGACTTCGAGACTTTTACTCTAAAGATGAACGAGATATAATTTTTAGGGTTGTTGAATACTTTTAAAATATCGTATCGATGATATTTTAAGTTTTGAAAAAATATCAAAATGATATTTGATATTCAACTTTAAAAATATCGATATATCGATATTTTCGATATTTTTAAAACTTTTTCCTACAATAACTTTACAATCCGACCAAAAAACAAAAATAGAAAGAATAATAAGAATAAATATTTTAATATAATAATAATGACCAGTATTAAGTACTCAGAGTTTAATACAAAAAAAAAAAAAAAAAAAAAAACGCGTTCTGATATGTGAGAATCCATCATACGACTTCGTGAGCCGCAAACAACTCATTTTATTGGCGAAGCAAGTCGCTCCAAAGGCACCTAGCTGCCAGGGGCTGATCGTAATTGATCTTCGATGGCCTTATGAGAATTCCAAAAAATTATCGGATTGCTTTCCCAAGAAGTTTGTGGCAAGCTGCGTTACATCTCAAGTTCCCTCTTCCGCAATGTGTACTTTCAATATTGACCTATTGTGGTCGTTTTCAAAGGTATCACCTTGGTCTTCTAAATTCATCATAATGTTGTTTTTTATATGCATTGCCATATTTGATGTGTTACAACTTGTTTTTATTATTTTAGGGCATAAATTGCATTTTGCTGTTCCTTTTTTGAAATCTGAATAATTCGTTTTAACCATTTTTATTCAGAATGTCTCACAATGTGTGACCAACGATATATCAAATATATCGCAAGAATATTCGATATTTGGGCAAAAAAAATATCACGATATAAATATATTTTTTTTGTATAAAAATATCGATATATTGATATTTTGATATATTATCAACAACCCTAATAATTTTATAACTGATTCTTGATAAATGTTTCTATCGCTAGCTCTGGAACAGTACAAGTTATCGAACTTCTGAAGCTCGTACTGCGCGTGCAATATACAAACTGAACACAAAGAATGAAATCTCTAGCTCTTATATCTTTGGAAATCGAAGCGTTCAAAAATACGGATTGACGGACATGGATATATCAACTTTTCTCGTCACCCTGATCAAGAATATATACTTTATTGAATCAGCCACGCCTCCTTCCTGCCTGTTATATAGTTTTAACAAAAAAAATATATATTCTGAACATTTCAAGATGATTGTATAGCCCTAGCCACAATAGCAACTACGCAGTTAGCAAATTGCGCCCTTATACATGCGAAAAGATGATTATTATTAACTTTTTTGCACTTGTCAGGGTATCTCGTAGATGAGCAGTCTCGACTAGAGGCTTCTTACCTGTTTTAGCTTAAGTTTGGCATCATGAATGAGCTCGAACACAATCAATGGTATACAAGACTCTTCACTCAAACAGAACAACAAGTGTTCGTCCACTAACCATACAACACATAGACTGGACAAGTAGAACAAACTTTTTTCACGCACAAAAATATGAGCGAATTGCCGCACAGCTTCGTATTTGTTCGGTTTGGGCAATTCGAGCTCGGGCAGTCAAAATATGAAACGACAAATTCATTGCGCTGCCAACGGTTGTTTATTGATCTCTCAAGCGAAATAAGCCGTTGTGCTTCTCCGCTGATATCTATTTTTAGACATCGACGCGTGCGGTGTCGGAGCAGACTGTGTATAAAACAATAACAAATTACAATTTCGAGAAACAATTTTGTGCGCTTGCCCTCTGTGTACATTCAATTAGACAATTCCTGTTATGGAGAAACATAATGCAGTTAAGAATCTTAGTGGTGCCACACCGGCTGAGCTGAGATCACAGATCATGCATGAGATTGCAGCACTTGAGAGCAATGGTGAGCAATCGAATGATGCTATTAGCACCAACAACAGCAACAGCCAGTCGACGAGCATAGTGAGCAAAACTTCCAGCTTTGTATTGGGCAGTTGCACACTTGTGAACCCCCAACGCAAGCCGCAGCGACGCAAACGCAAAAGCACTGTATCCTCTCCTCATGATAGCCCAACAAGTAGCAATCCCAAAAGAAGTTCTCATTCAACCTCACAGAAGCCCAACTCGGACAACGCGTATCGCAACCGATTTGAGGTCCTGACCAGCGAAAATGAAGATGCGATGTCGACTGAACCGATCAACACTCCAACACTGCAAAGTGTTCTTGAGGAGTGTTCTAAAAATTATCGTAAACAGCAGGAGAAGCTTAACGACGCATCAGCTCAACCCAAATTGACCCCAAAGTCAAATATTCCACCAATCACCATCCCAAGGCTGACAGATCTTCCTATGTTGCAGGATTTACTAAAAAACAACAATCTTTACGGATCCAACAAGGTACAACTACGCACCTCTGCCGGAGGTCTCACTCGTCTCTACGCTCAAGACATTGAGACCTTCAGACGTATTCAAAACCTCTTTGAGACGGTCAAACTTGAGTTTTACACTTACCAACTTAAACAAGACAGGCCTTATAAATTTGTAATTAAAGGTCTGCATCATTCCACACTACACTCTTCAATTAAAAATGAGCAGGGTAGTCTCGGCTTCAACGTCACTAACATCCACTGCCCAGACAACACAAAGAGACCGGAAAATCCCATAGACTTGTTCTTCATAAGTATTGCGCCAGGCTGCAACAAAGCAAGCCTTAAGAACATAAGTCAACTCGATGGCCAACGGATCACTATTGAAGAAGCTCGCAAGAAGCAGCAGTGGACCCAGTGCTCAAGATGCCAAAGTTTCGGGTACACTGCAAGATACTGCAGGCAGACTTTTGTGTGTGTTAAGTGCGCTGAACACCACAAAACCTCCGAATGTCTTCCCCCAGACTCTGCTGCCGCCACCTGCGCAAACTGCGGCCAGGAGCACACAGCTAACTACAGGGGATGGCAAGCGTACGCTGCGTATGCAGCCCGTAACGTGCGCAAAACTCGCAACCAATACCCATTCTCGTCTACAACTCATCTACAAGCCAGGTCCAATGGCCACCCAAGACTTCTGTGCAACCTCCTCACTACAACCCCCGTCCTACTTATGCTCAGATGACTAGGGGTAATCTTCACGGCTCAAACAAATGGCCCTCAGTGGGACACTTCATGGATGCCGGTCACCCCCCCAGACAACAAACCCGCCCCACCTACAGGCCTACATCATCCACCGAACAGCCAAGCCCTGAGTTCCCGACACTCATTGCATCTCTCAATACCTTGAACGAGACAGTAATTAGACTTGTAAAAATGCAAGAAGAAATGTTGCGCATGCAGTCCAAAATACTGGACCTTCTCGTCGCGCGCGCTAATAAGGTCTAGTTCTACAAACATTATGTGTTGGAACGCCAGGGGGGTCTCCAACAAGATGCGTGAGCTAGAACTTTTCGTCCAGCTTCATGATATCTACATCTTACTAATAAGCGAAACGCAAATTCTCAACGACTCTGTACCCAAACTCTTCCGCTACTACTCATAGGAGAGGCGGCTCCGCCATATTCGTCAGGGAAGACATTGAACATTTCGTCACCACCCCTGTTCGCTCTGCTTCTATTCAACTGACTAGGGCAAGAGTAGCCACAGGGCTGGGTTATGTAGAGTTTGGAGCAATCTACTGCCCACCAAACAACCCACTGTCCATGGCGGACATGCTTGATGTTTGGCAATCCCTAGACCAGAAATTCCTAATATGTGGCGATTGGAACGCTCATCACCAATCCTGGGGTTCAGTGAGAAGCACCGCTAGGGGCAGAGACCTCTTCAACCTTACTCTGGCTACATCCACACAGATCATAGCCACTGGCAGTCCCACCCGATTCCCAGACCACAATAGGCAACGGCCTTCCTGTCTGGACTTCGGAATGTATAAGGGCATACCTCAATGGAAGCTGAAAATCGCCTCTCATAACGATCTCGACTCAGATCACTTGCCTTTGGTGATCTCGCTGGATGCCACTGTAAAATTCTACCCCCAGGCCGAAAGACTGATCAACAGGAACGTTGACGTGAACCTATTCAAGTTACTTCTAAACAATAAGATGCATCCCGAACTGGAGTTACATTCGAATCAGGACATTGACGACGCGCTGCACCTGTTTAATGAGAATATTCGCTCCGCTGCCAAAGACGCGCAAAAAGCTCGCCCGAGCCATGTCCCTCGCCAATGCGGCTCATTAATGCTCACTTCGGATCTACGCTATCTACTGCAGCAAAAGCGCCGCTTGAGGAGAATCTACCAGCGTACTCTACACCCGATAGATAAATCCAACTGGAACAGAGTAGCCAACTCACTTAGATCTGAGTTGGCTCGTCAGCGAACGCAGATGTTTGAGGACATGCTGGACAATATGTCGACTGCAAAGGACGCAAAATTTAACCTCTGGAAAGCCACCAGGAATAGCAGACGACAAGTCTTAAGGCAAGCTCCCATCAAAAATGGCCCGGATAGCTGGTGTCGATCAGACGAAGAGCAAGCTGAGGCTTTTGCCGCTCACTTGGAGAGCCGTTTTCTGCCTTTCGCCTTAGCAACGCAAGAAGACATTGCGACAACCGAGCACGTACTGACCACTCCACTACAGCTCGATCTACCAGAGGAGCCATTCACCTTCGACGAGGTGGCATCTGTCATCAAGCAATTGAACCCAAACAAGGCCCCGGGACATGATCAAATCTGCAACCGCACGTTGAGAGCGCTGCCGGATAGTGCTATCCTCGTTATGGTGCTAATTTTTAATGCCATAATGAGGCTTCAGTACTTTCCAGCACTATGGAAGATGGCAGTTGTCGTGATGATTCACAAGCCTGGCAAACCTGAGGAGAGCCCCAGCTCCTACCGACCTATCAGTCTCCTACCTTCTTCATCGAAGATCTGGGAAAGACTGATCATCCGTCGGCTAGTGGCAGTTGCGGAGTCTAGAAGCCTGATTCCGGATCAACAATTTGGTTTTCGCGCTGGGCACGGTACTATTGAACAGCTGCACAGGGTGACAGACCACATACTCAGAGCTTTCGATAAGGGAGAGCACTGCAACGCAATCTTTCTAGACATCGAACAAGCCTTCGATAGAGTATGGCATCCAGGACTGCTGCAGAAAATAAAGGAACAGCTGCTCTCACAATACTTTACTCTGATCCGATCCTACTTGGAGGATCGTTCTTTCAGAGTAAAAGTAAAATCGAGCCAGTCCTCCACGTACTCAATTGCCGCTGGAGTTCCACAGGGCAGTGTCCTGGCACCTTTTTTGTTCTGTCTGTTTATAGGTGATGTCCCTCTCCCTGACGCCTCAGGATATGGCCTATCCTCTAAAGCAACGCTCATTGCAGCCTATGCAGACGATATATGTGTGTTGGCTTCTGCTAAGTGTAGCCACGCAGCGGCAGAAATTCTGCAGGAGTTTATGGATTCATTTGCACAATGGGCTAGCAGATGGAACATTAAAATCAGCGTCACAAAAAGCAAAAACCTTTGCTTTACGCTGAGAAGAGATGAGCCCACTGCCGTTCATATAAACAACACCCCCCTTGAAAAAACCAGGGCTATAAAATACTTGGGGGTTATTGTGGACAAGCGTCTAACCTTCAAGCCCCATATCATGGCAATTGCAGGCACCTGCCGCACCCGTCTTAAGCAAATGTCCTGGATGCTTCACAGTAAAAGCAAGCTACCGTTGAACAAGCGCAAGATACTGTCGCACATCATCACTCCAATCTGGAGGTATGGTGTGCAAGTATGGGGAGTCGCCGCAAAGACCAATAGGCACAATATCCAAGTCATACAAAACAAGGCTCTGCGTGAAATTACTGGCTGCCCCTGGTTCGTCCGCAACTCTGGGCTACATAGAGACCTCAACCTGGACACTGTGAAAGAACAAATCTCCTTCCACTCGAGTCGCTATAATGACTGCCTGAAGGTCCACGCCAACCGGCTCGCAAAAAACCTGCCAACCTCCAGACCCATCAGAAGGCTAAGAAGACGCCATTTCGGAAGCCTTCTTCCCACTGTAACTTGGTTCTACTCTGTATATATGTTTAAATTGTATAAATAATTGTAAGCCTGTGATGTTAATTGTATGATCCAAGGGAGATAATGGAGTAGAAAGATGCTCCGGTGCTATGGAGTAGAAAGATGCTCCGGTGCTTCCTACGAAATAAAATTAAAAAAAAAAAAGCTGCCAACGGTCGACCGGCATGGTCATATTTTCATATGAGCACTTTCTATGCGCTATTTTACTTTACTCTCCCTCTCTCTTTTTTCTCACACTATGCGAGCACAAGCCAGTTGCCCACAAAAATTGTAATTTGTTCGCGAGTGGCGATTCGCGACGATCCCGTCTGCCCTTCTTAGTAAGAGTATGCCGAACTCTTAATCGGCTTTGCCATGCTCATGCAAAATTTTAGTTATTCCGTAAAGATTTTTGGGAAGGGTATGAAAGCGCTGATGTGCATAAGCATTACTTTTTCGCGATGAGCATGCACACCAGTGTTGCCAACTTGGCCTTTTTCCGGACATATCTGTCCTTTTTAAAATTACAACTGCCGCAAAAATTTAGAAACAGCCCCTGTCCTGTTTTTTATATTATTTTGACCTTTTTTCATCCTTTTTTAATTGTTAAAGGTTGTTTATAAAATTTGTCAAATAAGTCGATATCATCGCTTTAATGTTGCTTTATTGCAACATATTTTACGATGTATCCCTGTTTCAAACGCTGTAGTCCTGTATAAATATACTTATCGATCGATCATTAACGTTTTTTTGAATTTTAGGGTGTGGCGGTCAAACGACCCATTAAAAAATTAATGGATTAGCCGCGTTCCCAATTATATTGATAAGGCATTTTGCAAATACTGCAAGTGCAGTTTAAATACAAAACTTTTAGAATGGAGAGATATAGTAAGTATCGTATCTTTCTGGACTGAACCTCAGAACCACACAGACTCAGCAGGAAACAAAAATTTTTCGGACCTGGGTGCATTTGTTATCACTTTGCTGTCGTTGCCGTGGTCAATTGCTGAGGAAAGGGCGTTCAGCCAAGTCAATTTGGTTAAAACCAAATTAAGGAACAAGCTGCATATTGATACGTTAAATTCTATTTTGACAATTAGGTTGGTTTTACTAGTTAACAATTATATACAATTAAATATAATATCTTTGGATTAGGTTTGGACTACATCGGAACGGCAAATGTTGCCAAAACTATAAGCTACTCGTAAATTGTGTACGCCAACAACATACAACAAAGAAAATGTCAATTTTGATGAGGTGCTACACCTTTTAAAGGAAAATTAAAATCAAATTCCATTTCATTCCATTCATATGTATTGACACTGTCAGAATACACCATGTACTCATTATTGCCAAAATGACTGCTGCAAGCCGTAAAGGCTTATTTGACAGCCACCTGCAATTGCTACAGGCAGCAAAAGTTTCGCACACAGTCACATAAATGCTCATACATGTAGCAAGACACAGTAAATGTGTGTGTGCATGCTCATCGCGAAAAAGTAATGCCTTTGCACATCAGCGCTTTCATACCCTTCCCAAAAATCTTTACGGAATCACTAAAATTGTGCATGAGCATACTCTTACTAAGAAGGGCAGACGGGATCGTCGCGAATCGCCACTCGCGAACAAATTACAATTTTTGTGAGCAACTGGCTTGTGCTCGCATAGAGTGAGATAGAGAGAGAAAAAAGAGAGAGGGAGAGTAAAGTAAAATAGCGCATAGAAAGTGCTCATATGAAAATATGACCATGCCGGTCGACCGTTGGCAGCGCAATGAATTTGTCGTTTCATATTTTGACTGCCCGAGCTCGAATTGCCCAAACCGAACAAATACGAAGCTGTGCGGCAATCCGCTCATATTTTTGTGCGTGAAAAAAGTTTGTTCTACTTGTCCAGTAGTGCTGGGAAAAAGATCGATCTAAAAACGATACATCGATGTTTTGATAGGTATCGAAAATATCGATATTGCTAACATCGATACTCGATATATCGCCATCTCTAGACTATTATTTTCCCATCACTTAAATAAACACGCGGTATACAGTGGTAAGGTAATTTGAAAATTAATTTTAACAATATAATTAAATTACTAACATAACCCACTTTTCATTTAGGTTTGACTAGGTTTTGTTGGCAGTGCTGTGGAAATTATCTCATTAAATAATATAATCATTGTTACGTAGATTAGATTAGTTTATATGAAACGTTTTTTTAATTTTAATAAGAAATTCATCTTTTGTTTTTTATATGAAAACTTTGTTTTTTTTTTTTTTAAATTTTGGGGGGGTAAAATATTTTTATTAAAAGATCGATACATCGATCTGAGACCCATACATAATATCGAAATATCGATCTAGGTAAAGATCGATCTTTTCCCAGCACTATTGTCCAGTCTATGTGTTGTATAGTTAGTGGTTCGTCTTAACCATATCCACTAGTGCTGGAGAAACATCGATGTTTGACGACATCGATGTATCGATGTTTTGCAATAAAAAACATCGATGTATCTATGAAACATCGAAAAAAACTTTTTTTATTATAAACGTATTCAATGTTTATATTCTTAACAAAATTAAATGGTATATTTGATTGAAATTCATTCATCATTTCACAAATTTAAAACTTCAAATAAAAAAAAGAAAGAAAAACAAAAATAAATAATAAATAAAAAATGTAGGTATTACTTCATCAGTCTTAACCGTTAATAGCATCGTCCAGCATCGGTGGACGATAAGCTTTTATAAATTTCTCTCATTTTTTTAATTTAATTGCCACTAACATCTCTCAAAAACTTATCCATTGCCTGTCAGCACCAATATCCTACAAAAATAATAAATAAAAAATAAAATAAATAAATAAATAAATGCAAATTTTTTCTTACCAAGCTCACAACACGTTTTCTGCTTAATTTAGTTGATTGTTGTCAGCAACTTGGCAGTGCTGCCAGTTTTTTCTAAGAAAACAATGTGGGAACATATTTAAAAAAAAACTGAAATTTTGGGGAAAAAATCTGGCAAAGAAGGTGAAGTTTTTTGCTTTTTTTTTAAGTTTTTTTTTTACGAAAAGTCCAGTGTTTCGTCCTATTCGTGACAATTATTATCTTTATTGCAGTCTTCTATAGTGCATATAGTCACGACAGCATTCCTTCCTAATGTATATAAGTTGATTCATTATGAGTAGTTGTATATGGTATACTTTGTATTACCAATATCGAAAGCAACATTTTGTTTTCTGAAACTTCACAGAACTCCCAGATCTATTACTAAAATATTTCAAGCACCAAATGGTTATGCGATCAATTGGCAGCTATACTAAATTTGCAATGACTGCAATATACATAATTTCGCAGCCAGCATTTGAATTCTTGGCTGTTACGTTACACATCCTGGCATTTTTGTTTATCTGAACTTTGAATTGGATTTAATTCAACTACAATGAACAACACTTCATTGTACATAAATTCTCTAAAATATGTTAAATTGCTAAGTATAAAAATAAGCGGAAAAAAGTTAAATAATTGTTTAAAAAGCAAGAATTCCCCGATGCCCCCTGTTTTGGATAAATTAGATAAATTTAGTGGATGGAACATTTTTAAGAAACATCGATCATCGAACAAAAAACATCGATGTTTCTAATTTTTTTAAAAACATCGATGTATCAATGTTACATCGATGTTGCGCCCAGCGTTAATATGTACATTTTGAACGTTACACCACTAGCCATACAACACATAGACTGGACAACTGGAACAAGTTAATGTGCACACTTATTTTTTGACATTAGAACCCCATCAACTTCGTATTTGCTCGGGTTTTTACTTTTAGGGTCGGAAGAGAAAAATTGCTGATGCCAAAATCATTCCGCTTCGAGCGCTCGATGGTGACGGTCGATATTCCAAAAATGCCTGACATATGCCGCTCTTTCCCTTGCTCTCTTTCTGCCCCATGCTTTTTACTCTCTGCTCTCTTTTCACAAAAATATATGTATTCTGGCACAAACAGCAAGCAGCTCACAAAAATTGAAATTTCTTCTCGACGCGACCCCATTGGTTCCCTTCTGAGCGAAGAGTATACCGAATTCTTAAACTGCTTTGCCATGCTCATGCAAAATGTTAGCGTTTTCATGATTATTTGTCGAAAGGGCATGAAAGTGTTGATGTGCATAACGAATATTATTTCCCGATGACCATACACACACACATTTACACTTCCTCGCTATATGTGTAGACATTTATGTGCCTGTGTGCCATATTCTTGTTGTCGCCTGTAGAGCACTTTTAGAACCCCAGCAGTTGATGTTCGTTCGGTTAGGTAGCGATCTGAGCTTGCATACACACACACATTTACACTTCCTCGCTATAGGTTTTTTTTTTGTATTCGTTCATTAACAAAATTATATTATATTATTACATTAAGTTATTTAGCTGAGGCGACTAGAGATAGCGACTAGTGATAGCGCAAGATGCTTGCGGGACGGCCGTAAAGCATTGCTTCGTAAGCGTTTTGCACTATCTTAGGCTGGGACACTTCGTCTTCTTATCCGCTCAACTCTGCGTGGCTGCGAAGGTGCTTGTTAGATTCCAAGCTGCCTCCGATTCCAGCATGATGTTGACGATATTGTCCGTTCCAATGGAACGGCCAACTGCCTCTTCTAGGCAACGCCTCTCCTCCTGGAAGCGTCCACACTCAAACAGAACGTGTTTGGCATCTTCTACCAGACCTAGTCCGCACCATGGGCATTCGTCAGTTTCGTCGTGGCCAAAGCGCTTCAGATAGCTCCGAAAGTATCCATGTCCCGTGAGAATCTGCGAAAGATAAAAATTAACCTCACCGTGTTTACGGTTTAGCCAAGGATCAAGCTCCGGGATGAGTGTGTGGGTCCATCGCCCTTTTGTTGAGCGGTTCCACCTTCTTTGCCATCGTGCAGTGCTGTTTGCCCTGATAACGTTGCGTCGTACGTGCTCATGTGTGTTCCGCTCCACGGCTTCGGCAACCAAGTCCTCCAGTGGTACCATTCCGGCAATGACGAGCGCTGCGTCATCGGAAACTGTCCTGAAAGCGCAGCTGACTCTGATTGCGCTCAGTCTGTAGATGGCGCAAATGCCTCGGCTGTAGCTCGGCGTTGCCATCGCACTTGACCATATCGGTGCAGCATAGAGAATGACGGACCTAATGACGCTCATTAGGAGGAGACGTCGTTGTTGCCTTGGTCCCCGCGTGTTGAGCATAATTCTTGAGAGAGCTCTACAAGAATCAGCTGCTTTTTTATGCACATATTCTAAGTGCTCGCGGAAAGTTAATCTCGTGTCTATCATGACGCCAAGATACTTTATCGCCCTCTTAGATGCGATGGTAACGTTGCCGATCCTTATATTGGCAGTTTCCACTCTCTTGCGACTGCTGACTAGGACGACTTCCGTTTTGTGCGCCGCTAGCTCTAGTCCAGCTCCAGACAACCAGCTTCGTATGCGATTGATACTTGCGCTGCACATATCCTCAGTATCTTTAAGCTCCTTTCCTATGGTGACGACTGCTACATCATCAGCAAAGCCAATGGTGTGCGCACCTGCTGGTAGTTCCAAGCGCAGTACGCCGTCGTACATCATATTCCATAGGAGAGGCCCCAGCACTGAACCTTGGGGGACTCCAGCTGACACTATATGAGTTTGGGGACCCTCACTCGTATTGTATATTAGCATTCTTCCTCTGAAGTAGCTCCTCACTATTTCTTTTAGATATTTAGGGATATTATATTGTGACATCGCATCCAGAATCATACCCCAACTAGCTGTGTTGAAGGCATTCTTCACATCAAGAGTCGCAATGATGCAGTATTGCTTCGTACCGTGCTTCCATCTGGTGCCTTGGATGGCGGAAGCTGCCAGGCCGACAAGCGCATCTGCTGTTGAACGGGCCTTCCGAAAACCAAATTGGTTAGGTGAAAGGCCTCCGGCGCTATCAATGGCACTCTCCAGCCTAGAGCAAATCAGTTTCTCAAACACCTTTCCCATGGTGTCTAAGAGACAGATAGGTCTATATGAAGATGGCTCATCCGGTGGTTTGCCAGCCTTAGGTAGCAATACCAAGTTCTGAATTTTCCATATTGCGGGGAACGTTTCATGAATTATACATTCGTTGTATAATTCCGCGAACGCGCTTGGGTGCAAGGCGAGGGCTAGCTTTAGCGCACGATTTGGGATCCCGTCTGGCCCTGGGGCTGAGTTAAGTCTAAGACCTCTGAGAGCTACTAATATCTCCTCGTCCGTAACTAAGTCAATCTGAGTGCTCGTTGAGCCCTGCTCGGCAGACATGGTCTCAGGGGCATGAATGGAGCTTAGTCTTTCTGGAAAGAGTGTTTCCACAATCGATTTAAGCTCCAAACGATCCATAGGCTGCACCTGATTACCTGCGTATAGTCTTTTAACCACTATCTTATATGCCCTGCCCCAAGGGTCATATTCGGCTGAGTCGCACAATTCTAAGAAGCACTCTCTTTTGCTTGCCCGAATGGCCTTCTTCAACTGTCTTCTAGCCGCCTGGTATGCTATTTGCTTTTCTACATATGTGGTCCTACCACGGGCACGTTGGTAGCTTCTTCTCGCCTGGATGCATTTGCGTCGAATGTCACCTATTTGTGCATTCCACCAATACAATACATACTGCAGGCACTCTGAATTTGGGCTACCATTTGGCATGCTCTGGCCTCAGCAGATGTGCCCAGCGACTGAATGGCCACTGAAAAGGCCAAGGGATTGAAAGTATCCAGCTGATACGATTCTCTCCACAAGTTTGGCGCCCTGGCAAGTGGCTCCCCTATTGTGAACAGAAGTGCCGTATGATCGCTGCCCGTATAACTATCGCAATGACTCCATGATGCTTCCCGAAAAAGGGATGAAGTGACAAAAGTAATGTCAATTACTGATCCGTATCCAGCCCTACTGAAGGTGTACTCTTGGCCAGTATTGAGCAGTGCAACATCTAATGTCGCGAAGATCTCCAGAAGGATACGGCCTCTGGTATTAGTTGTGTGGCTACCCCATTCTAACGCCCATGAATTGAAGTCGCCTGCTATAATGGCCTTCCGACCCCTAGCATCCACGGCAAGCTCATCGAGCGTCTCTGTGAAATCGCTGAGCTGCATGCTGGGGGCCAGGTAGCAACTGTATAGCCATAAGTTACCGTATCGGCCGCGTACGAATCCATTGAATGGCTTAACATCTGAAAGCACATTGGTTGAACCGCCACATGCCCATAGCGCTGCTTTGCCAGTACTGTCTGTTGCCCACGTTCTGGGACAGCTGGTCTTACAGTGATGAGGTTCACTGAGAAAGGCTACATCTATAAATTTTTCTCTTACAGTCTGCTCTAGTAGATCTTGCGCAGCTATACAATGATTTAAGTTAAGTTGAAGAAATCTTAACATTTCATTTTACGCGCAGCTTCATGGTAGGATGTGCACTTGAAGCTGCCTGCTGAATGGTCCGTCTGCTTTTCGCCTTTACGGACGCAGAGGCTACATTTGGGCGCCTAGGTGCATGCTCTTGCACTTTGACCCATCTCGCCACACCTGAAACAGGCACCCTTCAGATCACAGTTGCTAGCGCAGTTAGCGGCTATATGACCGTAATCGAGGCACTTGAAGCAGCGTTTAGGCTGGTCCACGGCACGGATACGGCATACTACCCATCCTATCCTAATTTTGGACAACTCGAGCAGAGTTTTGGCTTTCCCAACTGGGAGAGCAACTGTAGCTCTTTGCTGTCCCCCGTAAGCTGACCGAAGCGATTTAATGACCGTAATGGGGAGTGAGCTATCTTTCAACTCCACCCTAATTGCCTCTATTATCTCCTCTTTGCTCGCTAGTTCATCAAGATCACGAATCTCAATTTGTGCCGTTTCGGTAAGTGTTTTAACTACCGCTCTGTCGCCCAATGCCTTGCCTACAGCCTCGTGAAGAGCATCTGCACTATGCTCCGGCTTCCTGCTTAGTTGCAACAGGAGGTCCCCCTTAGCTGTCTTTCTGATCCCTTGAACATCGCCACTCAGATGTTTTAAATTTGGGTCGCTCTTAACTACGCGAAGCATGTCCGCATAGCTGCACCCGCCTACGCCAGAGATCGCAATTGCGTCAGTTCTGGGCCGCTTTTGTATGGGCTTGCGACCCTTGACGACCGTCCAGCTACTCTTGCTAGTCTGTGGATCTGCTTGATTGGCATTCCTAACTGCCGCACCTATTGCTATTGGTTCTACCGTTACGCTTCTGTTGGGCCTCACTTCGGCGGCTACTTCCCTTGGCCGTTTGGGCGTATTCCTAGTCTTTTGAGCACTAATGCTCGCTTTATGGACTTTCTCCACTGCTTTCTTGGGTGGCGTGGTCTGTACCTCGCAGTTTTTATACCCTGAACCCATTGAAAATGGGAATTCAGGGTATAATGGTTTTGTGAAATGTATGTAACAGGCAGAAGGAGACGTCGCAGACCCTATAAAGTATATATATTCTTGATCAGCATAAAAAAATAAGTTGATTGAGCCCTGTCCGTCTGTCCGTCCGTCCGTCCGTCCGTCCGTCCGTCCGTATGAACGTCGAGATTTCAGAAACTACAAAAGCTAGAGCGCTGAAATTTCACATGAACACTCGTATGTTACCTACGCAATACGAGTTTATTTTGTTTTTTCGATAACTCGTCTCATTTCCAAATTATCGATAAAAAATCGAAAATTCGTTTCCATTTTTTAGGTTTTTTGGGTATAACTACTACACCGTTTTAGCTAAAGACTTCAACTTTATATATTTAGATAGATATTATGGATACGCAGATTTTGTAGTTTTCAGATTTTGGATGCCACGCCCCCTTCGCCCACAATTTGTAAAAAACGCATTTCAAATACTAGAGACCTGCAATTTGGCACATAGATAGATTTATATATCCTCAATCTACTCTACAAATTTCATGAAGATCGTCCATCTAGAAATGGAGTTATAAGCGTCCAAAGTTCAGCCCAACCCACCCCCAAGCCACGGCAGCAACTGCGCAGTTAGCAGAGCTCGCGCCTCTAAGTGCGTAAAGAAGAAGAGTATCACTTTTTTTTTTCAGGGTTCAGGGTATCTCGTAGTCGAGCCGTCTCGACTAGAGCCTTCTTACTTGTTAACTGTGCGGTTGCAGAACTTTTCGGCCGCCTTGTGAAGATTGACCGATTTGGTCAACTCCTCTCTCATTAGGGCATTTATATGCCGCTGACCACCAAATAAAGCCGACAAGCCCTCTAAGGTAACTCCTATATGAGCTAACGCTTCCTTCAAGGACTTCGGTGCCTGGCAAACAGCCACTGGGGACTGGCTCGGTGCTACCGGCTGCGGCAACGCCCTCAATTGTTGCTGCGGTGACCGCTGCAGCGAAGAGCGGCGCGCGAAAGCTTGCAGCTCATCCTCCATCATGGCCTCCATACCTGCTCCGACTACCGCGGCGTGTAGCCTGTAGTGGGCAATGGCTACTAAAATTTGAATTTAGTGACCCCACTAATTTAAAACACAGCTTAGCTACGAGACACTAGGAGCCCGGAAGTATGCACTACTTTAGACTGCGTCTAAAAGTATGCAGTACTTTAGCTACTGTAACTTCGCCTCAGAAGTTAGGTTGTTGTCTTTGCTAAGACCAAACTACTCAAAATGGTTAGGTTACTCAAAAAGGTTAGAATGTCCGCTGCGATTTCCAGCACTACTAACAGCTGTGCACCTGATTGTTATTATTTGTGCAAGTGTGACAATTCTGACACACAAGCACAAGTAAAAACGCTTTCCCGCCCTGTGTCGAGGAAAAAAGAGATGGAAGGCCAAAAAGACGCTACTGCCCCCCCTCTCTTGCACCACACTCGGCGAAGCGGATACTTCGCGACGCCGCCACAAAGCGTTCGACACGTTTTAAGTGTTTTTCTCGGAGTCTTTGGAACAGCTGGGTAAGTATAATCCGCAGCATACACGTTGTCTTTAATTATTTCCACTCTTACAGCGAAAACAAAATATAGAATACTGGAGCGCGAAAACACCGACCGTACTCCGCGACAACGCCAACTCTGTGTATCGCTATAGGTGTAAGCATTTATGTGCTTGTGTGCAATATTCTTGCTGCCGCCTGTAGAGCACTTTTAGAACCCCAGCAGCAGTTGATGTTCTTTCGGTTGGGTAGCTGCTGTGAGCTTGCATACGCACACACATTCACATACACATTTACACTTCCTTGCTATATGTGCCTGTGTGCGATACACTTGCTGCATGTAGCTATTCTAATTTCCCAGCGATTGCTGTGGGTAGCTAATGTGAGCCTACACACACATACAGCAAGCATTTAATAATAAATATATAAATAAAAAATATACAAATATAAAAAAAAATTAAAAAATAATAATTTTTGGAAAAACGTTTTCTGCGGGGTTCGAGCCCACGCACCCAAGTGCAGCTTGCATAGCGCTCACCACCAGGGCCACTGTCCCAATCTGAACTTCATTAACTAAAACCAAATAAGGCACTGCTAGAGCGCCTTTTGACAAAACTAAAGTAACGATCGAAAAATTCACAATTCATAAAAATTTTAGCATGCAAACTTTTTATGCATGCATAGAAAATCGTTTGTATACTCGTATAGTGTGTACATACATATATAAATCTGAATGTATGTATAGTAAAACGTTTGTTGCTTGCCATGTACGTTTGCTAATTGCCGAAATATTTCGTTTATTAAATATTTATTAAATAAAACAACGGCACCTACTGGAACAGGGTCTCTCGCAGTTAGTTGCGCCTAACTGCAAAGTTCTTAGTTGTTTTTTATAACAACAACATAAACATATTTTAAAACTATGTAAATACTAATGATAGTTTTAAAGTTTCTCAATGAAGTGAAATCCTAAATACATATATTTGTATATTTTTTGTCTTAAATAAAAAAAATAAAATTAAAAAAAAAAGAAAATAAAATAAAATAATAATAATCATAATAATAATAATAATAATAATAATAATAATCATAATAATAATAAAATAAAGCTTCGTTTAATTTGATAATATCACTGATCATAAAATGGTACAAGTCATTGCGTTTCCTTATTATAAGGATCGTTTTTGTGTGTACATTGCACAAGGATTGAGCTAGGGATTTCAAATACATACATATATTATTTATATGTAGGTAGATATTATGGATACGGAGATATTGTCGATATAGCCATGTCCGTCAGTCTGTTTATCCGTATGTTTGAATGCGTTGAATTACGAAAATATAAGATCTAGAGATTTCGTTCTTTTTGTGTTAGCACTAACCATAGACTGAATAACTAGTAAAAACTTTTTTACTCACCAAAATATGTGCTAACGCAACTTCGTATTTGCTCGGCTTTGGCTCTACTGGCTCGGGCAGTCAAAATATGATACAACGAATTCATTGCAATGCAAGCGCTCTACTATGCATTATTTTTACTTTATTCTCTCTTTTTGCACATGTATGAGCATTTATGTGACTGTGTGAGTTACTATTGCTGCCAGCAGACTGTCAAATTCACTTAACCCATACACGTTTTCATACCCTTCACATTAATAATAGAGATTTAATTACTTGGCAAACCCTTTTAAAAATTCAGTATACGCTTCACTCAGAAGTGAAGAAATGAAGAAGTGTCATCGTCGCGTTTCGTTACCCAACAGTAATTTATCGACTAATTATAATTATAGTCTAATCGAAGATTAATTAATATCACTAACCATACAACACATAGACTGGACAACTGGAACAAGTTAATGTGCACACTTATTTTTTGACATTAGAACCCCATCAACTTCGTATTTGCTCGGGTTTTTACTTTTAGGGTCGGAAGAGAAAAATTGCTGATGCCAAAATCATTCCGCTTCGAGCGCTCGATGGTGACGGTCGATATTCTAAAAATGCCTGACATTCATTGGGCGACAGAGCGGTAGTTAAAACACTTACCGAAACGGCACACATTGAGATTCGTGATCTTGATGAACTAGCGAGCAAAGAGGAGATATTAGAGGCAATTAGGGAGAAGTTGAAAGATAGCTCACTCCCCATTGCGGTTATTAAATCGCTTCGGTTAGCTTATGGTGGACAGCAAAGAGCTACAGTTCAGCAGGCAGCTTCAAGTGCACATCCTACCGTGAAGCTGCGCGTAAAATGAAATGTTAAGATTTCTTCAACTTAACTTAAATCATTGTATAGCTGCGCAAGATCTACTAGAACAGACTGTAAGAGAAAAATTTATAGACGTAGCCTTTCTCAGTGAACCTCATCACTGTAAGACCAGCTGTCCCAGAACGTGGGCAACAGACAGTACTGGCAAAGCAGCGCTATGGGCATGTGGCGGTTCAACGAATGTGCTTTCAGATGTTAAGCCATTCAATGGATTCGTACGCGGCCGATACGGTAACTTATAGCTATACAGTTGCTACCTGGCCCCCAGCATGCAGCTCAGCGATTTCACAGAGACGCTCGATGAGCTTGCCGTGGATGCTAGGGGTCGGAAGGCCATTATAGCAGGCGACTTCAATTCATGGGCGTTAGAATGGGGTAGCCACACAACTAATACCAGATGCCGTATCCTTCTGGAGATTTTCGTGACATTAGATGTTGCACTGCTCAATACTGGCCAAGAGTACACCTTCAGTAGGGCTGGATATGGATCTGTAATTGACATTACTTTTGTCACTTCATCCCTTTTTCGGGAAGCATCATGGAGTCATTGCGATAGTTATACGGGCAGCGATCATACGGCACTTCTGTTCACAATAGGGGAGCCACTTGCCAGGGCGCTAAACTTGTGGAGAGAATCGTATCAGCTGGATACTTTCAATCCCTTGGCCTTTTCAGTGGCCATTCAGTCGCTGGGCACATCTGGCAATGCTGAGGCCAGAGCATGCCAAATGGTAGCCCAAATTCAGAGTGCCTGTAGTAGTAGCATGCTACGCCGTAAGCGGTTCATGTGACAACAAACGCCTATGTATTGGTGGAATGCACAAATAGGTGACATTCGACGCAAATGCATCCAGGCGAGAAGAAGCTACCAACGCGCCCGTGGTAGGACCACATATGTAGAAAAGCAAATAGCATACCAGGCGGCTAGAAGACAGTTGAAGAAGGCCATTCGGGCAAGCAAAAGAGAGTGCTTCTTAGAATTGTGCGACTCAGCCGAATATGACCCTTGGGGCAGGGCATATAAGATAGTGGTTAAAAGACTATACGCAGGTAATCAGGTGCAGCCTATGGATCGTTTGGAGCTTAAATCGATTGTGGAAACACTCTTTCCAGAAAGACTAAGCTCCATTCATGCCCCTGAGACCATGTCTGCCGAGCAGGGCTCAACAAGCACTCAGATTGACTTAGTTACGGACGAGGAGATATTAGTAGCTCTCAGAGGTCTTAGACTTAACTCAGCCCCAGGGCCAGACGGGATCCCAAATCGTGCGCTAAAGCTAGCCCTCGCCTTGAATTATACAACGAATATATAATTCATGAGACGTTCCCCGCAATATGGAAAATTCAGAACTTGGTATTGCTACCTAAGGCTGGCAAACCACCGGATGAGCCATCTTCATGTAGACCAATCTGTCTCTTAGACACCATGGGAAAGGTGTTCGAGAAACTGATTTGCTCTAGGCTGGAGAGTGCCATTGATAGCGCCGGAGGCCTTTCACCTAACCAATTTGGTTTCCGGAAGGCCCGTTCAACAGCAGATGCGCTTGAGAAAGTTTTCGGCCTGGCAGCTTCCGCCATCCAAGGCACCAGATGGAAGCACGGGACGAAGCACTAGTGCATCATTGCGACTCTGGATGTGAAGAATGCCTTCAACACAGCTTTTGGGATATGATACTGGATGCGATGTCACAATATAATATCCCTAAATATCTATAAGAGATAGTGAGGAGCTACTTCAGAGGAAGAACACTAACATACAATACGAGTGAGGGTCCCCAAACTCATATAGTGCCAGCTGGAGTCCCCCAAGGTTCAGTGTTGGGGCCCCTCCTATGGAATATGATGTACGACGGCGTACTGCGCTTGGAACTACCAGCAGGCGTGCACACCATTGGCTTTGCTGATGATGTAGCAGTCGTCACCATAGGAAAGGAGCTTAAAGATACTGAGGATATGTGCAGCGCAAGTATCAATCGCATACGAAGCTGGTTGTCTGGAGCTGGACTAGAGCTAGCGGCGCACAAAACGGAAGTCGTCCTAGTCAGCAGTCGCAAGAGAGTGGAAACTGCCAATATAAGGATCGGCAACGTTACCATCGCATCTAAGAGGGCGATAAAGTATTTTGGCGTCATGATAGACACGAGATTAACTTTCCGCGAGCACTTAGAATATGTGCATAAAAAAGCAGCTGATTCTTGTAGAGCTCTCTCAAGAATTATGCTCAACACGCGGGGACCAAGGCAACAACGACGCCTCCTCCTAACGAGCGTCATTAGGTCCGTAATCCTCTATGCTGCACCAATATGGTCAAGTGCGATGGCAACGCCGAGCTATAGCCGAGGCATTTGTGCCACTTACAGACTGAGCGCAATCAGAGTCAGCTGCGCCTTTAGGACAGTCTCCGATGACGCGGCATTTGTTATTGCCGGTATGGTGCCACTGGAGGAATTGGTCGCCGAAGCCGTGGAGCGGAACACGCACGACATGGATGCTTCCGGAGCTACTTGAAGCGCTTTGGCCACGAGGACACGGACGAATGCTCCTGGTGTGGACGAGGACTGGTGGAAGATGCCAAACACGCCTTATTCGAGTGCGGACGCTTCCAAGAGGAGAGGCGTTGTCTGGAAGAGGCTGTGGGCCGCTCTATTAGAGCGGACAATATAGTGAACGCCATGCTGGAATCGGAGGCACCTTGGAATCTTACAAGCACCTTCGCGGCCACAATTATGACGGAGCTCCGCCGAGTTGAGCGGATAAGAAGTCGAGGTGTCCCAGCCTAAGATAGTGCAAAGCGCTTGCGAAACAATGCTTTACGGCCGTCCCGCAAGCATCTTGCGCTATCTTTAGTCGCCTCATCTAAATTATCTAGTATTATATAGTATAATTTTTTGTTAATAAACGAATACAAAAAAAAAAAAAAAAAAAAAAAAACATTTACACTTCTTTGCTATATATGTAGGCATTTATGTGCCTGTGTGCGACACACTTGCTGCATGTAGCTATTCTAATTTCCCAGCGATTGCTGTGGGTAGCTAATGTGAACCTACACACACATACATATGTATGTGTACGTCTGTGATGTGATAATCACAATCGCCGAGTATCACTTGTATAGGCATTTGAATGAATGCTCTGCCTGGGGCACTTGCATGTTTCGTGCATGGGTCTCGAATATTGGGCGTGTGCCTACCTCAACTTTGAATTAAGTAATCGACATCGACAGACATATGTATGTTTGTGTGTAGACTCACATCAGCTACCACACAGCAATCGCTGGGGAATTAGAATTGCTACATGCAGCAAGTGTATCGCACACAGGCACATAAATGCTTACACATATAGCAATGAAGTGTAAATGTGTATGTGTATGTGTGTGCGTATGCAAGCTCACATCGCTACCCAACCGAACGAACATCAACTGCTGGGGTTCTAATAGTGCTACAGGCAGCAAGAATATTGCACACAAGCTCATAAATGCCTACACATATAGCGAGGAAGTGTAAATGTGTGTGTGTATGGTCATCGGGAAATAATATTCGTTATGCACATCAACACTTTCATACCCTTTCGACAAATAATCATGAAATCGCTAACATTTTGCGTGAGCATGGCAAAGCCGTTTAAGAATTCGGTATACTCTTCGCTCAGAAGGGAACCAATGGGATCGCGTCGAGAAGAAATTTCAATTTTTGTGAGCTGCTTGCTGTTTGTGCCAGAATACATATATTTTTGTGAAAAGAGAGCAGAGAGTAAAAAGCATGGGGCAGAAAGAGAGCAAGGGAAAGAGCGGCATATGTCAGGCATTTTTGGAATATCGACCGTCACCATCGAGCGCTCGAAGCGGAATGATTTTGGCATCAGCAATTTTTCTCTTCCGACCCTAAAAGTAAAAACCCGAGCAAATACGAAGTTGATGGGGTTCTAATGTCAAAAAATAAGTGTGCACATTAACTTGTTCCAGTTGTCTAGTCTATGTGTTGTATGGTTAGTGTTAATATCAATTCATATGGCAAAATTTATCGCATTCTTCCATAGGCCAATTATATATTAATTTTTGTTCGCAACTCGTAGTTAAGTTAATTCGTCAATCAGAATGCTATATTTTGTATCGCAAATATCGAAAGAAAGGTTACGCTAAAAACAGAACTCTCAGATCCATGACTAAAATATTTCACGCAAAAATTTATTACGTGGTCAACGAGCATATACTGGCATATACTATACTGAATTTGCAATGACAGCAATGTATCTATCATTTAAGTCAATGTATCTATCATTTAAGTCTTTCCGCAGCATTTGAATTTCTGTTAATACTGAACTATTTGCTTTTAATTCAACTACAATAAACAACACCTCATTGACATACATTGTATATTCTCTAAAAAATTAAATTTAATTGTCCAGTCAAGAAAACCGGAAAAATGCAATATATTAAAAAAAAAAAACAAGAAGGCTCTAGTCGAAACTGCTCGACTACGAGATACCCTGACCCTGCAAAAAAAGTGATGCTTTTCTTCTTACGCACTTATGAGAGCGCGCTCTTCTAACTGCGCAGTTGCCGCCGTGACTTGGGGGTGGGTTGGGCTGAGCTTTGTACGCTTATAACTCCATTTCTAGATGAACGATCTTCATGAAATGAAGATCGAATATATTAATAGCATTCAAATGTATCGATTTGCCAAATTACAAGTCTCTAGTATTTGAAATGCGTTTTTTTTTTTTGGGCGAAGGGGGCGTGGCATCCAAAATCGGAAAATTACTTAATCTGCGTATCCATAATATCTATCTAAATAAACAAATTTGAAGTCTCTAGCTAAAACGGTAGAAGTAATGCCCAAAAAACCTAAAAAATGTAAACGAATTTAGGATTTTTATCGATAATTTGGAAATGGGATGAGTTATCGAAAAAAAAAACCGTACTGCGTAGCTAACATACGAGTGTTCATGTGAAATTTCAGGTCTCTAGCTTTTGTAGTTTCCGAAATATCGACGTTCATACAGGCGGACAGACAGATGGACGGACAGACAGGGCTATATCAACTTATTTTTTTGATGCTGATCAAGAATATATATACACTTTATGGGGTCGGCGACGTCTACTTCTGCCTGTTACATACATTTTCACAAAACCATTATAGCCTGAATTCTCATTTTCAGTGGGTTTAGGGGTAAGAAAATAATTCAACATTCTATAAAATACAAATGTATCTGCAATTTGAAGTCAATAGTCAATATATTATATTACATCCTATTTTCGATGGGTTTGGATCTAAATTTTAAGCTTTTATTATGATCTTTTTTTGTAGTTAAAATCGTATGTCTATTATAAAGGTACCTGAAATTTGTCGTAATAAATTGACATTATGGACTCTTAACCCTTTAAGACTTAAGGGTGGCTCTAGGCACTTATTATATTTTTAATTTTTATTAAAAAATAATAAAGAGCTTTTATTATCATTTAAAAATATTTTAGTGTTAAGAATAATCGGCAAAACGTTTTTTTTTTTTCATTTCTAAAGATTTCTGAAGTTTTTAACGGTACTTTTTATTAACATATGTTCGAGGCATGTGTTATTTCGCGTGTAAAATCATCTTTGTTTTTCTGCGCTTATAAAAGTAAAAATATTAAATCAATTGAACCCATACCTTTTCTTCGTGAAATGTTAGTTAATTAATGTTAAAATAAAGTCTCAAAAGGGCAAAGTTGTGAGTTGAAGCAGAGAAATAGTGCCTTGAGGCA
Organism: Drosophila borborema; assembly: GCA_030914335.1. Classification (NCBI taxonomy): domain Eukaryota; kingdom Metazoa; phylum Arthropoda; class Insecta; order Diptera; family Drosophilidae; genus Drosophila; species Drosophila borborema. Next base: position 9,057,987 of record JAUESP010000304.1, read on the forward strand.
CTTTTGTTGCTGTTGAAACTACTTCAGAACTACTTGCTTTTTCTTTGGAGATTTATATATGCTTGATGTTTTTAAATAGATTCAAAACTGGCTTTGAGAGTTCGATATAAATGGTCTGATTTGACGGATGAACAACCCCTGGAGTTGTTTGAATCAGTCCCGTCAGATGAGGACATGTCAATTATGTCGAATAACGACGAGGATGACAGCGTGGTAGAAGCACTTATTACTGCTTTAGAGGAAGCTGATACTGTATCCTTTATACGCAGTAATCCAGAAAATATTGAAAGTAGTGTGCAGAAATATGAGCCTACCCAAAAAATGTTAAAAAGGCCTTGATCGCCGTTGCCAATTTTCGAAGATACAACATGCGTATCCTTACCATCTTCTGATGGCTCTAATGGGCTTGGTAAGCAAATAGTAATTCCGATTTATTAAAGAAGTTGTTATCTTTTCTTTTAAAATAGCTATCGAATCAATAAGAAAGGAAACCACTAAAGAAATGTGGCGACAGCAATACATGCAATTACAAATAAGTATCTCAAGGCAACTCTTCCTTTCCATCTCAAATAACTGGACTCAAAACTCCATTACAACTATTTATTTATTTTTTTAACTCGAAAATTATGAATATATTGCCAATAAGTTTAAAATCACCATGGACTGAATGGTTGGGTCTCGACAGTGGAAAAAGATGATGCAAGCATGCAAGACTTCGCAAACCCTGTGAATTTGCAAAAAAGGCAAACTGCATTTATGCTGTTTAGCTAACAACAATTTGTTTGCTGAGTACCATAATAAAAATTTTAATTGTTTAAAGAAATAAAATGGAACAAAAATTAAAAAATATCAATTTATTCAGAAACTACTTTTTACACTTAGAGCCCCAAGAGTGCCTTAAGGCACTTATTCACATTTTCTCACCTTACTGGCAAACGAAAGCTTTTAAAATTTTTTTGAGTTCATATTTGAGTTCAGAAGCCTCATTTCACTTAAGAAAAAATTATTCGAATAAATTTCTTCTATTCATATGGAAAGTAGTCTTAGAGGGCTAAGTAGTTTACTATTACTAATGAATTCGCAAAACACGTGTACGAGGCCGGATTATCAATTAATGTACCCACCCAATACGTATTATTTTTATAAGGAGTTGTTCTTTTCTGCTATATAATATACTTTAATAGTTGTCACTCTTGTTTTGTGAATATTTTAAAGTAATTTAATTTAATTTAACATTACAAAAAAAAAAGTTTAGTTTTACAAAGCATAAACACAGTATATTCTGAGTCTTATAACACTTTTATTACTTTATATCCCATAGATCTCGCAAAATACAGAAATGAGTATGTCGCTATTATATAAATTGATTTTTATTTAACGGTTGGAAATGTATTGCATGAGTTTATTTCAAACAATATACATAAATTTTAAAAATATATTTACGTCTATTTTCTGCTTTATACAAAATATGCGTTTCTTCCATAATTTCCCTATTTCGATGTACATAGCTAAAATTTTCCTATTTACCTGACCAAAAATTTCAGCTGCCTCACTGGAATAGTAACTTGCATAGATTGGTCTATAACTATCAATATACATGATTTTATGACGTTTGTCTTAGATTATTAACTCAGACAAGCATTCGACTCATTATTAGTGTAATTTAATTAAATTACAATTCATTTTTACTTTTATTTTTCTTACTTGAGCTGAAAATGGACGGTTGCGGTTGACTTTAAATTTTTTTTGCAACTAATATGAATTTGATATTTAAAATTGTAAAATATTAATTAATTATTGCTGTTATTATAAAACAAATAATGAAGCTCTTGCCGGAATTATCCGACTTATTAAGATCCTGAATCGTGATTTCCGATAAAATAAATATATTTGAAAAGATACATATTTTTTAGCCAATACTATGAAAGAAAATACAAAGTATTTCGATATGCCACGTCTTCAAGGTGGCGAATATGTAATATTCGATTTAATTCGATTCAATTATATTTATATTCAAATATATTTTTACTCAATATAGAAACACTGTAGTAAAATACACTAAGAAACTTAAAATTAAAATTGTTCGTATCCACTATTGATAAAACTGAATCGATATGGCCTTGCCCATCCGTATGAACGCAGAGATTTTTTAATCTATTATACAAAGCTAGAAAGCTGAAATTTTACTTGAATACTCGTGTGCTACACACGAGTTAATATTAATTTTTGATAACTAATCCCATTTCCTTATTATCGATAGAAATCGAAAATTTGTCCTAATTTTTATTCATTTTTTATGAGTAGATTGTACACCGATTACGCTAGAGACCAAATTCTATATTTGGGTAGATATTATAGATACGGAGATGTTGTAAATTTCCAGAAAATAGATACAACCCATTTAAGGGCGCTTTTGCGTGCGTAAAGAAGAACAGTCTCAGTTTCTTTGCAGAGTTCAGGGGTTCTTGTAGTCGAGCAGTCTCAACTAGACCTTTTACGTCTGTTTTGTTTTTTATTATATTTATTTATTTATTTTGAGAAACATGGCTGTCAAATTTGAAAGTGAAAGTTCGAAAATTAAATTTGGCTTTATAGATTTTCGTTAAATATAGCCTAAACAGTATTTATATATTTATTGTATATCTGACGGAATTTAGGGGCACTCCCCGACTTGTAGAAACTTCTCAAAATATTTTAAATCCTTACAATAAATAATATATACAAAAGAAGTCTTTTAATTTCGAGCTTCTAGCTATACTATGACAATAATACTATCGAAAATACAGGTTCATCCATATTGCCACACCTTCAACGATAAAGTTAATCCAATATATTTAATTGATTTTGGGCTACCAACCCGAGTATATATTATATATATTTTTAAGTTTCAGCCTCTAGCTCTAATGCTGCTGATAATACACCAAAATTGTATGTAACGCGCATATTCACATCCAATTGCAGAATCCCCAAAATACATTGAGATGTAATTTGGCTCCATTCTTACAAAATCTTTAAGGTAACGTACGTCTACCATCGAATTTTTAAATTCCTCGCTTAACACATTGGGACATATAATATTTTGCAGTTTGCTACGCCCCAATGGGTGTAGATATATCTGCCATTTTGGTTTATGCCCTTAAGACATTGAAAATGGGAAATCAGGGTATAATGGTTTTGTTAAATGTATATATGATCAGGGCGACGATCTGAGTCAATATAGTCATGCTCGTCCGTATGGACGAGTCGATTTCATAAATTGTTGTTAGAGCAGTATATTGCACTCGCATCTCAAGTTTGTGTATTTTTCCATATAAAACAATGCCATTAATACCAAGTTCCTACGTCATCCGTTTATACTTTATAATTCATTCATTAAAAATTAAATATCGAAGACGTTTTCTGAAAAGGTTCGGAACACGAACATTTTCAAGCCTCGGCCCTGCCTGCGTGTGTGCGCATAAGGAAGTCGGACGGACGCACAGACGGATAAAAAATTTTGTGAATGAGTCACATTCTGTTATATTATAACAGTATATAGTATTTTTTAATGAATATATGTTTCCAATGTTTTATTCATGCTTACCACATTTAAATCAAAGCTACCTTGGATTTCTCAAACACTTTCCAAAAATGTATTTATTCATTTATATGTATATCTATAATTGTTTAATTAATTTCACCACATTAAACGCGGTTTGAGATATGAAATTTAATTTGGTTTATAATTTTAATGAATTCACTGGGGGAATGGAAGCTCGGAAAATGCTATTTGCGGCATAACAAAAATAATCTTTGGAATATATACTAACGTTGGCAACAGAAAACTTCAATGCCGGATACATCTACAAGCCAAATCGCAGCATAGCAAGTCGCAGAAATTAATTTAGGATACTGTTTGTTAGCTAGCAGTGTTTTTATCCCGTATTGTTTGAACGAGTAATCTGCAGTAAGTAGAGCCCGACTGCATTATATTTGCTTCCAAAAAAATTTAAAAAACGAATCATTTAAAAACAAATTCATTTTATAACTGATTAATTATGGTCGAACCAGTTGGATTTTTATTCCTAGTTTACTCAGTAAGTAAATCTTTACAATTAGTTGCAGTACTAAAAAAATGAAAATATAGTTTAGATCATGATCTTACATATTTACATATACAAATGTATATTCAACTCTTTTTGATTAGAAAAGTATATTAAACTATCTTTGATAAGAAAAGTATACTTATAAAATTATTTGAATGGTATGAAAAAAATAAAATTTTACGTCAACAACATAAACACACATGGGTAAGATGTGCACGATAAAGTCTTAATCGTCCGAAAATATCTATTTCGTCATATTTAGTTTACAATATTGATAAGGTGTATGTATTTTATTATTATTATTATTATATATATAAATTTTTTATTTTTTTTTTTTTCATTACTATGGTACATAAATTTGTTATTATTTTAAGCATATTTTCTTATAAGAGGGGCAATATAAAGCGTTTGCAGTGCATTATATTTTTGTACATTTTATAAAAGTGTTTAAACTTTCTTTTTAAATGTGTATTAATAAATTTGCATAGCTAATACGAAAATTGATAGCATTACTATATTTTATAGTTTAACATTGGGTCTTAAGCTGGGGCTTAGTAATTAGCAGTTGGTAACATTTTCAATCATGTTTTATATTTCTATTTTTTGGTTTCACATAGATTTTCAGTTTAGTTCAGAGCTTGATAAAATAAAATTTTTGTTAACTGATGAGTTACTATAAATTATAAAATTAAAATTGTATTAACATTAACAGCAAAGTAAGTTTTCAATGATTTTTTTTTAATAGTACTTTTCCACTACTGTATATATATATATATATATATATATATATATATATATATATAATATAATATATACACTCTATGTACGATTACTTTAAAATAAATATCATATGAAAGCACAACTAAATCAGAGAAATAATTCTCATGCAATTGCACTACCGGACATCGTTGTGGTCTGTCGATCAGTCTGCATTTTACGGTTGCGGTCATGCTCAGCTGTTTCTGAACTGTAAAAAATTCATGATTCTTGATTGTTAACTCAAAACTTGGAACTTCTTACTTTGATCGAACTGCAATGGGACTGCCTGTTACTTCCACATGATTGGGATTATTGTTATTCGTCGTTGATGCCCGGCGTCCATTCCCAGATTTGTATGAAAGTAGGGAATCATTTTCCAAATCATTTTCAATCTGCAAACAACAATTTATAATGATAACTATTTATTATTCAGGAATAATTAGCTTACCACCTGCCGTTTATGATACAACCGTTCGCTTGACACTGATCCACATGAGGAGCTTTCTGAGACTGCTTGTGTGACTGAAGCTACTGTTGGTGGACTGCTTTGACCCGGGAAATGTTTTGAACACACTTGAGACTGTATGTGTTCACAAATACGTCGAAATCGCCGGATGTTACCTATATGAATATAATAGAAAATAACAGTTCAGTGAAATTTGTGTAAACGTAATTCTTTGATCATGAAACCTCAAAAGTAAAACATTTTTTGCTCCGCCCACTAGTCGCGTTGCAAATCGGAAAATGCATATGCCCGAATGCCAGTAAAAGCAGACTACGGCCTCCCTTTATATGGAAACTACCCAAAATCATCCCTATGCCCCATCAAATCCGCAATTAACACAGGTTTTAGAATCGCTCTCGGAGCATTTAAAACAACTCCCACCCAAAACATCCTCTACGAAGCACACACTGCAACAGTAGAGGACAGAAGAGAATTTCTAACGGTCAACCTAACCAAATCCCTGATCACAGCAAAAAACTCCCCCATCATTAGAATTCTTAAAGCATACTGACCACCAAAACGACCCAAAAACAGCTCTACAATAGACCAGATAATAAAATTCTGCAAAATTCACAGCCCACCCTTCCAGCCTATAATTATTACAGCACAGTTATACGCAACAACCTACAACAAACAAACAAACACAAAACATCTACAACATAAAAGATATACAAAAATACATAAAAAGAAACAAGACATCGATATCGATGTCAATCTATGTGTTCAAAATCAAACATCGATGTTGGGTTGAAACATCGGATTGAAAATTCGATGCATCGATGTTTTAAAACATTCCCGTTTGACAATATGACGAATATTTCATGTTTTTTTAAACTGCTTTCATAGCGTTATTTTCATACAATATATATACCAGCTATAGTAAATTAGATTAATTTTGATTAAAGTATATTTACTTACTTCGGCATTTGAAAGTTTGCTGTTCACTGATCATAAAACGGCAATGTTATGTTGTTATGAATTATGCAATTGATGTTTTGCACAATATCGATGCATCGCTCAGCATCGGTGTCAGCGAAAACATCGAAAAACATCGGTAAAAATAGGTAAAAAAAAACATCGATGCTCGATGCATCGATGATTTTTTACATCACTAGTCGAGACTGCACGACTACGAAATCCCTTGAGCCCTTCTTCGAACGAATAATATTCCAAGAATTATTCGTTTCGTTTCTGCACGCATAAGAAACTGTACATGCAAAACCACGAGCTCACATAGACGCTGATCTATGCTTGTAGACATTAGAGGTGCCAAACTATCGATGGCACTATCGTCACCATCGATGGTAGGGCACTATCGAGCTACTGAACTATCGATGGTTAAGTTGGACGATAGTCGTACGATAGAAAATATGAACGTTTTGTTGTTTTTAAACAAAAATCTTTCGCTATAATAAATAAATCATATTATAGGTGTCAAGTTTTAGATTCTAAGTATTTTAAAAGGCTTTTGTATTTTTAACTTTTCCCTTAAAATGTAATTTTATAAAATGTAAGCAATGTTCCTTGAACTTATAAGCTCAATATTTTGGCAGAAGAGACCCATAGCCTGTACTCTTACTCTTTTTTTCCAAATGTAAATCACTCACACTTGCGAAAATATATAGTTGTTTTAAAGTGTTCCTTATGAATTAAAATAAAATTGAAATTATTTGTTTTTTTCTTACAAATTTCAATGATTTTCAATCACTGTTTTTTTTATTGCGACTATCGACCACCATCGATGTTTGAAAAATCACTATCGTCCACAATCGATATCGCCCACTATCGATAGTTTGGCACCTCTAGTAGACATGTACGTGTGTATGCATGTGTGTAAGCATTGCAAGCGTCTTGCTGTCTCGCTGCTTTACTGCTGGGTCGCATGGGTTTTGATGAGAAAATTTTGATGATTAATAATTCTGTTTCTAGATGGACAATCGTATTGATTTCTTCAGATTATGATTATGATATTCATATCTATATGCTAAACCAAATTGCATGTCTCTAGTATTTGAAAAGCATTTTTTTCACATTTGGGGGTGGTGGGACGAAGTGGGGACCGAAACCGAAAATCTGACTAAAACCGAAATTGTATTAAATTAGTATCTATATATATGCAAAAGACTTATATATGCAAAGACTCTAACTCTAAAGATGAATTAGCTAGAATTTTTTAACTGGTTCCCGATAAATTCGTTTATCGATAACTCTGCAAATATACAAGTTATCGAATTTCTGAAACAAACTCGTACTGCGCGTGCAATATACGGACCTAACACAAAATGAATGAACTCTCTAGCTTTTGTATCTTCGGAAATCGACGCGTTCATACATACGGACGGACGGACAGACGGACATGGCTATATCAACTTTTCTCGTCACCCTGATCTAGAATATATATACTTTATGGGGTCTGCACGCCTCCTTCTGCCTGTTACATACTTTTAACAAAACGATTATACCCTGATTTCCCATTTTTAATGCGCTCAGGGTATAAAAAAAAAAGCTGTAGTCCAGACTGCTCGACTACGAAATCCACTGAGCCCTTTTTCGAACGAATTATATTCCAAGAATCCTTCGTTTCGATTCTACAGGCGTAACAAACAATACATACATGCAAAAACGCGAGCATACACACACGCTGATCTACGCTTGTACACCTGTATATGTGTAAGCATTGCACGCCTCTTGCTGTCTCGCTGCCTCTGTTGCTGGACCGCGTGGGTTTTGCTGCCATAACACATTTGATTAAAATTTCTGTTTTTAGACGTATGTATGTATGTCTGTATGTACATATGTCTGTGTGGGGCCCCCACACCCCCAAATGTGTAAAAAATGTATTTCAAATACTAGGGGACCGGAAACCAAAATCTGACAAAAACCGATATTGTATTAAATTAGTATATACAGTCGAGTCTCGATAATTCGTACCCAGCTAAATCGAAAACCTCAATATTTCGTAAGAAACTGCTGGTCCCCTGAAAAAACTTCGTCAATTGGTAAAAATCCCATACATTTTGGCCCCTCGGTAATTCGTAATTTTCCTGCTTACTCGGCCATGATCTTGTCTTTTATAATTCGTTTCGAAACCTCTTATAATTCGTAATTTCTTTTCGTAACCTCTTATAAATCGTAATTCTTGATTTTGCGGGAAGTTTGTTAGGTCTCGCAGACAATTATGTATGGTGCCTTTTTGTCGCTTCATGTGCGAAATTTCGTTGTTCTCTCATTGGATTTATGCACATTAGTTCGATCATTTTATTTAAAGCGTGAAGACGATTCGTAAAAATGTTGTTTTTATACCCTGAACCCATTGAAAATGGGAAATCAGGGTATAATGGTTTTGTTAAAAGTAAGTAACAGGCAGAAGGAGGCGTGGCAGACCCCATTAAGTATATATATTCTTGATCAGGGTGACGAGAAAAGTTGATATAGCCATGTCCGTCTGTCCGTCTGTCCGTATGTTTGAACGCGTCGATTTCCGAAGATACAAAAGCTAGAGAGTTCATTCTTTTGTGTTAGGTCCGTACATTGCACGCGCAGTACGAGTTTGTTTCAGAAATTCGATAACTTGTATATTTGCAGAGTTATCGATAAACGAATTTATCGGGAACCAGTTATAAAATTCTAGCCAATTCATCTTTAGAGTTAGAGTCTCCAAGTCTTCTGCATATATATAGATACTAATTTAATACAATTTCGGTTTTTGTCAGATTTTGGATTCCGGTCCCCATTGCATTTCAAATACTAAATGGAATATGTAGATCATATGCTGAAATTCTCATTACATTCCATTATATATTTTAAAAATCTTAAAACAATTAAAATAACAATGAAAATGCAAGCAACGTTCAGCAACGCAAAGCAAATTTCATATGCGTGTGCACATATACACACAAAAAATCTTGGGCCGTTTTCTATGTTGCTATGCGTGTATATTCTAAGAATCACAATTGTTTTTGAATTGCGTTAGAATTGTCTTTGAATTGTATTTGTATTTTCAGCCACTGCTTTAGTTTTTTTCGTATATGGCGAATTTGATTCGTTTTCGCTACTATGCCGTTCAAGTGAGCCGTGGTGCAGATGGTTAGGCAGAAGCAACAAATATTGGGGTGCCGCAGGTTCTAGTCTCGCCTAAGCCCTTCATAATTTATTATTTTTAATTTTTTTTTTTATTATTTCTTTCTTTTTTATTATTTATTCTTTTGTATTTGATACCTTTGAAAGTCAGTTGGTAGTTTAACTAATTGTGAATAGGTGCGTTTTTTTTTTAATTTCAAATATTTAATAGCATCATTTCTGAAAGTGTTTTTGTTTCAATTATATTTTATTCCGTTAAGTCAAGAGAAAATAATGCACAGAAAGTTTGCCCAAATAACAAAAGAATGTGACATCTGCGGTAAGAGTTTTCCATATGTATGTATGCACACATATACAGACATTCAAAACTAGCCTGGCATTGTCTAAGAATTGAAACTTGCTAGATGGCGCTTTAGCAGTGAACTTATTTATTATGGCTTTGAGTGGCATTGATATATTTCTTTTACAATTATGAAGTGTCTCTGTAATTAAGCTGATGCTTGTTAATCGAAGAACGTCTATTTGTTGGGTTTATTTTTAATGATATTTAATAATATAACATTTTTCGAACTTCAACTAATATAAGCGCCATCTATTATTATTTTTTTTTTTTGGCAATGCTATGTATATATACATGTACATATGTACATTTTGAACGCTACACGCATACATTCTTATGTATACTTTCTGATTTATCCATATGGGTAATTCTCCAGAAAAGTCAACTTTTTGTCACGTTCGACACTGGTCTTTTGTAAATATGTATCTTGAAAACGGATTAATTTTAGTACTAATCAAGAGCAATATATTTAACTATTTGTCAAAATAAAGAAGCTTTTTGCCATTTTCAGCACTAAAATGGATGCATTTTCAAGATAATTACAAAAAACCAAACCACAGTACAGATTATTATTTTATTTTATTAAAATTGGGTTCAGGGTATTATCTAGTCGAGCACTCTCGACTAGAGTTTTCTTACTTGTTAAATATGTATGTACATACAGTATGTCCATTAATTGTTTGCAAAACGAAAAAATTCATACAAATGCGACTTTGACATCATATTTTACTAGGAAAGACACTTTTATTCATAATTTTTTTTTACATCGTTCTTCTTATACATATGTATTCTTAATGATACTAAATAAAAACAAGTAAGAACGTTGCAGTTAGGCGCAACTAACAGCGATATACTTTGTTCCCATAGGTGCATCTTATTTATTTAATAAACATTTAATTAACGAAATATTTCGGCAATTAGAAAACGTACATGGCAAGCAACAACGTTTTTCCTACACATACCTACAAGTTTACACATGTACACACTATACGAGTATACACGCAATTTTCTATGTATGCATACAAAAGTTTGCATGCCAGAATATTCTAAGAATTGTGACTGAATTGGGAATTTTTCGATCGTTACTTTAGTTTTGTCAGAGACGCTCTAGCAATCTTATTTGGTTTTAGTTAACACAGCCCATATTAGGTCAGTGGCGCTGATGATAAGCGCTATGCAAGCTATACTTGGGTGCGTGGGTTCGAATCCCGCAAAGAACTTTTTCTTTTTTCAAAAATTATTATTTTTTAATTTTTTTTTTATATTTGTATATTTATTATAAAATGCTTGCTGCCAATTGATAATAATTTATAAACATACGCATATGAATTGTGCATTTAAGCTAAAACTAAAACAACTTTTCCGATTTGCCACGATGCTTGCTTGGCAAGCAGTTTTTCTATGCATGCATATATGTATGTATGTATATACACAGATGTTTGTATTTGTGTATACACATCCAAGTGTGTATACATATTGCAAGAAGTGCGATTGTGTTGTTTTGTTACGTCACAAGCTGCTGATCAGCTGGTCAGCTGATCAGCTGTGAATTTATTTAGGTTTAGCTAACGATTACATGTTGTTTTCAAAAGACCTAGGTTCGAATCCCGCTGGAGACTTTTTATTTATTAATCGAGAACTTATAAATTTTATTTTTTAAATTCATTAATATTATTATATTTATGTTAAAATGCATTCTGCCATCATAGCAATTGCTACTAAGCTATTATATGCATGAATTATGCAGTTGGCCACAACAAACTTCTTTGCCGATTTGCCACGCCCCCAGTGGGCGTAGACGCATAAATTTTTGCCAGTTCTTAGAAAGAGCCGAGGCTAACATGCCTGCAAAATTTGGTTGCTTACATTCTAAAAATGCGAAAATTACAGGGTATTTTTCGATATGCCACGCCCCCAAAGAGGCTGAAAAATTATTTTTGGGGCATCGATAGAGGAGAACATTAGTAACTCAACCATCCAATTTTCAAGCGTCTAGCTCTAAAACTGTAGGAGATATAAACTTTTGCGGGTTGCCACGCCCCCAATGGGCGTAGATATATCCACCATAGCTTATTAGTCTTGGGTTGTCAACCCGAGTATACATGCAAAATTTCAAGTCTCTAGTGTCAATAGTGTTCAAAATATAGCACAATTTGAAAAATCTCTATATATTCCGATTTGCCACGCCCCCAATGGGCGTAGACATAAAACTTTTTGATCGATCTTCTTAGAATCATAACATTAACTCACATGCAAAATTTCAGCGTTCTAGCTTTAACGGTGTAGAAGATACGTATTTCCCGATTTGCCACGCCCCCAATGGGCGTAGATATATCCGCCATAGCTTTTTGAACTTGGGTTGTCACCCCGAGTATACATTTCAAATTGCAACTCTCTAGCTCATCATCTAGTATGATAACTTGACTATGGGCGGAAGAGTTTTCCGATTTGCCACGCCCCTAGTGGGCGGATCGGGAAAATTTTAACACTTTATAATTCGGGGACATATATGAGTATATGTTTAAAATTTCAAGTCTCTAGCTCTAATAGCGCCGAAAAATATTGCGTTCATACGGACAGACGGACAGACGGACGGACAGCAAGACGGACATTGCACAAACCCAATATACTTTTTCCCCTTCGGGAACAAAGTATAAAAATAATGAGAATAGCAACAGAAACATAAAAAATAATTCAAAACAAAAAAAAACAGCAAATATTGACTGTCTATTAATTGTTTGCAAAATGCAAACACTAGCTGAAAGAAGACGGGAAAAAAGCTAACGGAACATCAAAATCAAAAACGGCTGGTCGCGTCTTTTTTGCTCGTCTTCCGTGAATTCATTCGCTTAAAAAGTTTCTTGAAATCACTACTACTTCTGATAAAAATAACATTTTTGCAATGCCTGGTAAACGCACTGATGATAATTTGATACAATTAGTGTATTTTAATTATAACAAAGGAAAGACCATCAAAGAGTTAGCTGAAATGTTTGATATTAAGCTAAGAACTGTTTATAATATTATTAGTCGGGCAGAAAAAGAAAATAGATTAGAATTAAACAGCAGACCAGCAAAGCTCTCTCGACGGGATTGTTCAAAGATTCTAAAGACCGTGGAAAACAATCCACAAACAAGCCTCAGAGAATTAGTTAGTGACATTAGAATAAACCTTCAGAAGTCTGTGTGCCCTGAGACTGTGAGAAAAGTACTTAATTTCCACAGATACTCATCTCATATAGCAAGGAAGAAGCCGTTGTTGTCCGCTATAAATATTGAAAAACGCTTGACCTTCGCTAGACTTAATGCTAACAATCCTCTTAGCTATTGGAATGATGTAATTTTTTGCGACGACATGAAGATCATGCTATATTATAATGATGGCCCTGGAAAAGTTTGGCGAAAACCAAAAACAGCACTCCAGGCCAAGAATATAGTGCCTACTGTTAAGTTTGGTAAGCTTTCAGTCATGGTGTGGGGTTGTATTTCTTCCAAAGGTGTAGGGCAGGTGCGAATTTTCAACGATACCATGACAAAAGAGTATTATTTAGACATTTTGAAGAAAGAATTGACAGAAAGTGCGAGAAATTTTGGCTTCCTTGATCCAGAAAACACCAGTAAGCTCAGATACAAGCTGTATCAGGACAATGATCCGAAGCACAAATCGCTGCTGTGTCGCACTTGGCTGCTTTATAATTGCAGCAAAGTGATTGACACCCCACCCCAGAGCCCGGATCTCAATCCGATTGAGAATTTGTGGGCATTACTTAAGAAAAAAGTGGCCAAACAAAGTCCAACTTCAAAAGTTGACTTGATTCGTTGCATAAACGAGGAGTGGCGCAAAATACCCCAATACTACGACATGAATGCCTTAATAATGTCGATGTCGCAACGCCTCAGATGTGTAAGGGAAGCTAATGGAGGGCATACCAAATATTAGGCATTTCGATAATGATCTTCAAATGATACAGGTCTCACAATATTAATGTTTGCATTTTGCAAACAATTAATAGACAGTCAATATTTGCTGTTTTTTTTTGTTTTGAATTATTTTTTATGTTTCTGTTGCTATTCTCATTATTTTTTTTATTTAGTATCATTAAGAATACATATAAGAAGAACGCTGTAAAAAAAAAATTATGAATAAAAGTGTCTTTCCTAGTAAAATATGATGTCAAAGTCGCATTTGTATGAATTTTTTCGTTTTGCAAACAATTAATGGACATACTGTACATAATGTGTATTTTATTTATTTTTAATAAGTTAATATTGTTGAAACGACGTAAAATATAAAAACTTATTCAATTCGTATTTTGATTTTTTCACCCCGCTAAATGGAAACCCCGGTATATCGAAAACCTCTGTAATTCGTAAAAAATTCGGTTCCCTTGCCATTACGAATTATCGAGAATCGACTGTATATATATGCAGAAGAGAGAATCTAGCTCTAAAGATGAGCTAGATCACTAACCATACAACACATAGACTGGACAAGTAGAACAAACTTTTTTCACTCACAAAAATATGAGCGAATTGCCGCACAACTTCGTATTTGTTCGGCTTGGGCAATTCGAGCTCGGGCAGTCAAAATATGAAACGACAAATTCATTGCGCTGCCAGCGGTCGACCGGGATGGTCATATTTTCATATGAGCATTTTCTATGCGCTATTTTACTTTACTCTCTCTCTCACTCTCTCTTTTTTCTCTCTCTATCTCACTCTATGCGAGCACAAGCCAGTTGCCCACAAAAATTGAATTTGTTCGCGAGTGGCAATTCACGACGATCCCGCCTGCCATTCTTAGTAAGAGTATGCCGAACTCTTAAACGGCTTTGCCATGCTCATGCAAAATTTTAGTGATTTCGTAAAGATTTTTGGGAAGGGTATGAAAGCGCTGATGTGCATAAGCATTACTTTTTCGCGATGAGCATGCACACACACATTTACTGTGTCTTGCTACATGTATGAGCATTTATGTGACTGTGTGCGAAATTTTGCTGCCTGTAGCACAAATACGAAGTTGTGCGGCAATTCGCTCATATTTTTGTGCGTGAAAAAAGTTTGTTCTACTTGTCCAGTCTATGTGTAGTATGGTTAGTGGCTAGATATAATTTTATAACTGATTCCCGATAAATTGTTTTATCGATAGCTCTGGAAAATAAAATATATCGAATTTCTGAAACAAACTCGTACTGCGCGTGCAATATACAGACTTAACACAAAAGAATGAAGTCTCTATCTCTTATATCTTCGGATATCGACGCGTTCAAGCATACGGATAGACAGACAGACTTGGCTATATCACTTTTCTCGTCACCCTGATCAAGAATATATGTATATACTTTATGGGGTCTGCCAAGCCTCCTGCCATTACATACTTTTAACAAAACCATTATACCCTGATTTCCAATTTTCAATGGGCTTAGGGTATAAAAACATTCCAATAAAAAATAGAATATAACCTAACAGAAACCTCCACCTGGTATCAAAACATAAATCACAAGAAATACTATAGGTGAAGAGGTGATCAAAGAAAATCCACCTACCCTAACGCGAAGACCAAATCACACACCCCCAGGACATGCGCCCACTGCAACCAACACATCTCAATAGAACCTGTAATTCTTTCAAAACACATAGACAAGCAATTTTCAAAAAACATCATCCGAATAGAAAGACTCACTAACCCCACACCATAAAAATCCTACAATACCTAAAAACCACTAACCTCTACTTTAACATATAAAACAAGTACACAACATACACATACAATACTCAAACCATGTATGTACATATATATATGTAAATATGAAAAATATGAAAATATCCGAAGCCTAAACTAGCACGAGTTGAAGGCCATAGTTGCCTTAGCCTTAAGAACAAAAACACGCTAGCATATAATTTTTTTAACCATAAGCTAACTCTAAATAAATAAAATGACCCCACGGGAATTGAGTATCACGCAGTTGGTTGTACCTAACTGCAAAGGTCTTACTTCTTAACTTTGTAATGCTTATTATGCATGTTCTTCGCGGCAGCTAAGAATCGGTATTAGATTGAGTTCACTTAAGTTAATCTTTCTTTGTAATTATCATTCGCTCTTAATGCATTCATGTACCTAAGTAACACACATACTTACATACATATGTGCATTTGACTTCTTTTCTTAATTGCTTCTACTTAAATTATTTCTATCCCTTAAACTCTGTAGTTCTGTACAAAAATTGTTTTCAAGAGTGCAACACATATCCTGCCGTTTTCTCATATAATTAACTTTACTTAAACAAATAGCACGGACTCGGAATTATATTGATGTATATATATAAAACAAAGACGGGTTTGTTACAGCACTTATAACTTGAGATCTGCTGGACCAATTTTCATGGTTTTGCTTTGTAGGATTTGTCTCCGTCCCAGAATATATCTTAAAAATACTGAAAAATTGACGAATACCGCTATAAAAACCAAACTATATTAAACAGTAAATTCTATGCTTTTTATACCCTGAGCCCATTGAAAATGGGAATTCAGGGTATAATGGTTTTGTGAAAATGTATGTAACAGACAGAAGGAGATGTCGCAGGCAGCATAAAAAACAAGTAAGAAGGCTCTAGTCGAGACGGCTCGACTAGAGATAGCCCGAACCCTGCAATATCAGAATATCTCGAGTCAATTATCTGTCGAAGAACGATAAATCGACCGAGAAGAGCGTTAATACGGAGCAAAGAGAGGCAGCTCGTGATACGACTAGATTAGAAAAAGAGAAATCGTCGAGCTTATCGAGTGTAAGAAGAGATGGTTCAAGCATTGATTTGAATCGAGCAGCGTTTCGATATGATTGCACCATCGACTACGTCTTGCATCGTTTAGTTTGCATTGGTCCAATGGACCAATGTCAGTATTGTGGCGCATTGAAGTTTGCTGGTGAAACGCCCGGTTTGTGCTGCCTTAGTGGTAAATTGGCATTGCCATTAGTGGTCCCACCACCCTGCTTTAAAAGATGAGCTTATCAACAAAGTATTCCCGGATATCATTGCTAACCACAAAAACACTAAATGGTAAAGTGAGCCAGCAATTTTGGCGGCTAAAAGTAAAGATGAACATGACCTCAATTTTATAATTCAAAATCAAATCGTAGGTACTCTGTATTCATTCAAATCTATCGACTGTGTAACAAACGAAGAAGAAGACACTAATTATCCAATTGAATTTTTTAACTCCTTGGATGTGCTTGGTTTACCACCGCACAGTTTATAACTGAAGGTTGGCTCGGTAGTTATCATGCTTAGAAATTTAAACCAACCAAAACTGCAATGGAACGCGTTTGGTGATAAGAAAACTGATGAGCAATGTAATTTTTACGCGTCGATACTCAAAGGAAAATTTAAAGATGAATTTCTTATTCCAAGGATTCCGATGATCCTAACAGATATGCCCTTTGAGTTTAAACCAATTCAATTCCCGATTTGTCTTGCCTTCGCCATGACGATCAACAAATCACAGGGCCAATCCTTGACTATTTGTGGCTTCAATCTAGAAAATGCGTGTTTTTCTCATGGTCAATTGTACGTGGTATGCTCACGTGTCGGCAAACCATCCGAAGAATGTCGTTTAATGCAAAGTGCTTGAATGAAAATCCGATTAATAAATTAATCAGAGTGTATCCCTGAACAACATATTTTTCAATGATTTTTTTCTGACATCTGTTTGGAAAACTTAATTATTTCATTTTTATAAATTTTTATTCTCATTCTGTATGTTTTCATCATCATTCATCACAATAAAATACTTTTATATTTCTATTTATATTAATATTGTTTTGTATTATTGTATTACATTCATCAAAGCCTGAATTTGTTCAGCTAAAATGTAACACGACATTCTTTAACTGTTAGACGATACGAAGTTCGCCGGGTCAGCTAGTTAATAAATAATAAACAAATCGTATTGGCTTTTATTTCTGCTTTCGTAATTGAGTGGAACCGGAGTTGGTGAAAACAGCGCAACACTTTGCAACCATTCAAATAATTGGACGTTTTATATTAGCTCTTTTATCATGCTAAACGTTCATTGCCACAGCTTTTGTAATGAATTTTACTTATTTAAAAAATATACATTTTATAAAAGATTTCTGGATATTTTCAGTTATTTTTATACCCTGAACCCATTGAAAATGGGAATTCAGGGTATAATGGTTTTGTGAAAATGTATGTAACAGGCAGAAGGAGACGTCGCAGACCCCATAAAGTATATATATTCTTGATCAGCATAAAAAAATAAGTTGATCTAGCCCTGTCCGTCTGTCCGTCCGTCCGTCTGTCCGTCTGTCCGTCCGTCTGTCCGTCTGTATGAACGTCGAGATTTCGGAAACTACAAAAGCTAGAGAGCTGAAATGAATTCACATGAACACTCGTATGTTAGCTACGCAATACGAGTTTATTTTGTTTTTTCGATAACTCATCCCATTTCCAAATTATCGATAAAAAATCGAAAATTCGTTTCAATTTTTTAGGTTTTTAGGGTATAACTTCTACACCGTTTCAGCTAGAGACTTCAACTTTATATATTTAGATAGATATTATGAATGCGCAGATTTTGTAGTTTTCAGATTTTTGATGCCACGCCTCCTCGCCCACAATTTGCAAAAAACGCATTTCAAATACTAAAGACTTGCAATTTGGCAAATAGATAGATATAGATACTCTAAATCCACTCTTAAAATTTCATGAAGATCATGCATCTAGAAATGGAGTTATAAGCGTCCAAAGTTCAGCCCAACCCACCCCCAAGCCGCAGCAGCAACTGCGCAGTTAGCAGAGCGCGCGCTTATAAGTGCGTAAAGAAGAAGAGTATCATTTTCTTTACAGGGTTCAGGGTATCTCGTAGTCGAGCCGTCTCGACTAGAGCCTTCTTACTTGTTTTGTATTATATGAACTAAATTTAGTTTAATCTTGAATCATATTATTATAGCTATGTATGTTATCGCCAGTTTGTTTTGCCCAGTAATTATCTTATAATAAATTCAATTTTAATTTATTCTGATGAAAACTTTAACCCAATAACATCACCATCTATCTAGAAGCTATATTCATATATCAGAAACTTCATATGTACATATGTACATACAACGTTCGATATATAACTTTAGTATAACAGCCTGCCGAAAAGGGTGAAAAAACATTTAGGATTTCCATCTGTTAGAGAGTCGAATTGAAAACACTCCACATTTACCGAATTCAAAAATTGAACTCTTCTCTTTGTGAGATCAAAAATTGAACTGTTTATTTCTTACAATCCTAGTGCTTATATACCTTAAAAATACTTCCAGGCACTGGAAGGCTATAATTGATTCGATGCACACAAGTGCACAGATGTTTGTCAAGTGTCCCTTTTCGATTGCTAAGCCGTTCTCACGTATCGCGTTACATTTTTATTACTTGCTGCGTTTGTCGCTGCAGCTAAGGGTTTTTTACTTGGCTTCAGATAACGCGCAGGGTATCGACTATTGCCTATTTTTTAATAGGTTTATATAAGTAGCATGTTCATGCTTGAACATACTGCCATGGGCCTAAAATTTGTGGCTGGGAATTTTTAATTTTTTATTTGGTAACGCGCAGGTTATCCGTAATTTTATATTTATTTGTGTCGCATGTTCATGTTTGAACATACTGCCAGGGGGCCCAAAATTTGTGTGCGCTCAGAACTGCCCTTCTGACGATTGTCCACTCGTCTCTGAAGCGGCTTCTGTGTGGTTGATGAGAGTCCTGTCATCTTCCCGAAGGTTCCTATCATCGTTGTCTTCCTTCATGCGGACCTTCCATTGCTACAAATTCTCATTTCTGAATTTGAGCAATTTTTTTTTTAAGTTGTCCTCTTTGGACTTTAGTTGTCCTATTTAGACTTAAAGTTGCCCGTTCCTTTTATATTTTTGGGAATACGGATTTACTGGCACAATAGCACAAATCTGCTTTGATTTGTGCCACATGTTCACGCTTGAACATACTGCCAGGGGGCCCAGAATTTGTGCGCGCTCTCCTGATGATGGTCCAGTCATCTCTGAAGCGGCTTCTGCGTAGTTGATGAGAGTCGTCGTCTTCCCGAAGGCTCCTGTCATCTTTGCCATCCTTCAACCTATTGGTTTGGGGATGAAGGCCCTTTATTGCTACAAATTCTCTTTTGTGAATTTGAGCAATTTTTGTTCGTTCCCCTTAATTGGGGATACGTTTCCACTGGCGATTCAATTCTCTTCAGGAAGTGATCGTCCGCCCCCCTTCTTTGGAGATGTGGATCTACCAGCTGTTACAAATTCTCTTATGGAATTTGTTTTTCCGTTCCTCTTTTTTGGGGATACGGATTTTACCAGCACTACAAATTCTCTTGTTTGAATTTGAATTTTTATACATATATTATCTGCCTCTTACCTCTGGTGGGGGAGAACAGAAATATATTAAATGTTTTATCTTAAGCTGAGGTTTTTATAAAAACTCACAGCATTAAGACGCTGGTTCCTTCTCTGTGTCTCTTACCACTGGTGGGGGAAAACAACAGAGAAGGCTCGAAGGACCAAAATGTTAGACAGTCGAATTGAAAACACTCCACATTTACCGAATTCAAAAATTGAACTCTTCTCTTTGTGAGATCAGAAATTGAACTGTTTATTTCTTACAATCCTAGTGCTTACATACCTTAAAAATACTTCCAGGCACTGGAAGGCTATAATTGATTCCATGCACACAAGTGCAAAGATGTTTGTCAAGTGTCCCTTTTCGATTGCTAAGCCGTTCTCACGTCTCGCGTTACATTTTTATTACATGCTGCGTTGGTCGCTGCAGCGCAGGTTATCGACTATTGCCTATTTTTATACCCTGAGCCCATTGTAAATGGGAAATCAGGGTATAATGGTTTTGTTAAATGTATGTAACAGGCAGAAGGAGGCGTGGCAGACCCCATAAAGTATATATATTCTTGATCAGGGTGAGGAGAAAAGTTGATATAGCCATGTCCGTCTGTCCGTATGTATGAACGCGTCGATTTCCGAAGATACAAAAGCTAGAGAGTTCATTCTTTTTGTGTTAGGTCCGTATATTGCACGCGAAGTACGAGTTTGTTTCAGAAATTCGATAACTTGTATATTTGCAAAGTTATCGATAAACCAAATTATCGGGAACCAGTTATAAAATTCTAGCTAATTCATCTTAAGAGTTAGTCTGCGAGTCTTTTGCATATATATAGATACTAATTTAATACAACTTCGGTTTTTGTCAGATTTTGGATTCCGGTCCCCACTTCACCCCACCACCCCCAAATGTGAAAAAAATGCATTTCAAATACTAGAGACATGCAGTTTGGTTTAGCATATAGATATGAATATCATAATCATAATCTGAAGAATCAATACGATTGTCCATCTAGAAACAGAATCATCAATCATCAAAGTTTTCTCATCAAAACCCATGTGCCGCGGCAACAAAGGTGTGTGTTCGTGTTTTTGCATGTATAGTTTCTTACGCGTAGAGAATCGAAATGAAACATTCTTGGAATATGATTCGTTCGAAGAAGGACTCAGGGGATTTCGTAGTCGAGCAGGCTCGACTACAGTTTTCTTACTTGTTTAATATGTTTATATAAGTGGCATGTTCAAGCTTGAACACCATCCTTAACCAAATAAAGCTCGTCGACAATATCAATATCATAGTAATAATCCTTTTATCTTTAATCATTATCCCCCATTTAAAACGTGAAATCACGGTATAGTGGTTTAGATAAAGTGAATGTAGCGGACAGAAGGAGGCATGGTGATTTTTCTTAATTAGGACCCTATACATACATATTTCTAGCCGTCCTTCTGTTCATATTAGTGAGCCCGTAAATCTCACAACAAATAAGAACTAGCGTCTTGCAATTTGTTGCTGAGACCGTTTTCGTTTTCCGTTTAAATTTTACTATCTAAACATTTTGAAAATATCAAAATTTTGATACCAGAGAAGAAAACTATTGCAAACTATTATTTAGAATATTACTCACCTGATAAGAGTGTAAATGTTAAAGCGAATAACATATCCGCTATATCACCTTGCTTGCATATGGGACTGATGTCAACCTATCTCAAATAAAATTTAGTAAGCCTTGAGTATGTGGAAATAATCTTTTAATTACCTGAAATTTCACATGCCTTTGAAACATAACAGATCCATTCCCGTTGCGTTTGTACTCCACACGGAATGAAGTGGGTGATACTACACTATGTGATAGCTCTGCCATCTGTAAAATTTAAATATAAATCAGAAAAATATATGAACACGAATTCATTAAATAATGTACTATTTGAAAAGTCTACTCTGCCCGACTAGGAAATACGCTGAATCCCAAACGAACCGCGTATTAATATCTTAATTATTATGATCATGACATTCAAATCTATATGTTAAACCAAACTGTATGTCCATAATATTCATTTTGTACGCATGTCGGGCATGTCCAAAATCTGGCAAATACCGAAATTGTATTAAATTGGTATCTATATATATGCAGAAAACTTGGAGACTCTAACTCTAAAGATGAACGAGAAATAAATTTATATCTGATCCTCGATACATGTTTTTATCGATAACTCTGGAACGATACATGTTATCAAATTTCAGAATCAAACTTGTACTGCGCGTAGAATATACAAACTAGAGGTGCCGAACTATCGATAGTGGGCGCCATCGATTGTGGGCGATAGTGATTTTTCAAACATCGATGGTGGTCGATAGTATCATCGATAGTGGTCGCTATTCGCAATAAAAAAAACAATGATTGAAAATCATTGAAATTTGTAAGAAAAAACAAATAATTTCAATTTTATTTTAATTCATAAGGAACACTTTCAAACAACTATATATTTTCGCAAGTGTGAGTGATTTGCATTTGGAAAAAAAGAGTAAGAGTACAGGCTATGGGTCTCTTCTGCCAAAATATTGAACTTATAAGTTCAAGGAACATTGCTTACATTTTATTAAATTACATTTTAAGGGAAAAGCTAAGAATACAAAAGCCTTTTAAAATACTTAGAAGCTAAAACTTGACACCTATAATATGATTTATTTATTATAGCGAAAGATTTTTGTTTAAAAACAACAAAACGTTCATATTTTCTATCGTCCGACTATCGTCCAACTTAACCATCTATAGTTCAGTAGCTCGATAGTGCCCTACCATCGATGGTGACGATAGTGCCATCGATAGTTTGGCACCTCTAATACGAACCTAACACAAAAATAATGAAGTCTCTAGCTCTTATATTTTTGGAAATCGACACGTTAAATACTTTTAACTAAATCATTATACCCTGATTTCTCATTTTTAATGGGTTCAGGGTATAACAAAATCATTACCTAAATTTCCATTTTCAACGGCATTACGTATTTATTGCCGATATTATAATCACTAAATGTCGGGATGACTAGTTGAGCTTTAATAAAGTTTTTAATCATTTTATTGAAAGGGTCTTACGGATAAAAATGCGTGTATCAAATGTGCCTTAACTGTGGCAATGGGTTTGCCTTTTACCAATATAGTAAATGTTTCATCTTTCTCAGTAGTTATTAAGTTGCCAAACCAAGAACGTTTAGTAAGTTCTGGAGATGATTCCGGCGTTAAGTGCACCTCATCAGCGGAGACTAAAAAACATGATTATTTTATCACACAACCAAAACATAAAGACTCTTGAAATACTCTGCATTTTCCTTCGATGAAACCGCGGACTGCCAAGAAAACTATTTTTGATATTAGTGAGTCTTGTTTTCCAAAGTTGTCCTCCAGGTGTATTGCACGGTATGCCGGGATTGCTATTATTGAGTAACGACGAAGCATTTTGATTCACAACTGCATAACAATAATGACAACAATATACATTCTTTTTAACCAAGAAATTTCGGAGAACATTTTTTTAAATCATACCAATGGAAATTGTCGGACCAGAATTTGCCCGATGATGCACTGTAGGTAAAGCTGCAGCGGAATTCCCGCACGAATCCCCACCAAGACTACCAGCCAATTGCACACATTCACCACGTTCCCTAGAACAACCGCCGCCACTGCCACTGCGTTCCTGAGCCTGACGTGTTGAATCACGGCGCTCCAGGTGTGGCTCTCTAACGACTATTACATCTCCTTCAATGCTTTTCTGTGAATTATGAGACGGCGTTCGGCTAACCGTCGTATGATGACCCGATCCGGAACGTTCTCTATCACCATAAGTTGAATGACGTGAACCTGTGGCAGGTGATGTAGGTCGAGAAATAGCATTAGACTGCTGCTGCGCTAAGCCTATTGGTGAATTGCAACGTGTTGGACTGTGGTATGATGAGCTGCGTACTGATGTAGACACCGTAGTGGGCGATCGTCGTTGATGATTACGTGTACTGCTGTACGATCTAAAGCTGTTGATTTAAAAAGTTTATAAAGGGTCATGAAACAGTTAAAATAAACTCACTTAAAGGCCTGTCGTCGAGGTGTAAGTGGAGAGCCCTCAGAAATTTGTCCATAGCTCGGCGCGTTGGTACCATTAATTCGACATTTATCTAATCTTTTCCGAGGTGGATCTACCGTATCTAGTTCATTGCGTGACTTTTGTGCTATTTCGTCATCATCTTCAAGGGCGGGCCGGCGGCGCTTTCGTTCGAGGAGCAAAAAGTAAATAACCTTTTCTGTATTATGGCTGTAAGTTAAGGTATGTTAAAAGCATTTCATAAGAGATGACTAACTCAGCACCTTGCACTCAACAATTCCTGTAAGAGCTTTTCCTTTTCCTTAAAACAACCCAGCGAGCATATAGCGTTTAAGACATCAGGATCTACAGCGGTAGCTGTGGGTATAACATGTGTTTGCACCACCTCCATCATGGGGAGTTCCAGCTCCAACTCACCCTTACCACCAGCCGTGACCCATGCATGACGATTTATTTCGGCCAACTAGATCAAAATTGTATATACTATTTTATATATTATATATTATATATTATATATTATATATTATATATTATATATTATATATTATATATTATATATTATATATTATATATTATATATTATATATATTTCCTATGTTCACATATACATTATACCCTGAAGTTTTTTTTTTTTTTTTTTTTTTTTTGCATTATTTTAAAATTTTTTTATACAAATAGTCCAGTTTTTCGTCCTATTCGTGACAATTTATTATCTTTATCGTATTCTTTAATAGTGTCAATCATATTTTAATAAATTTCACATGAATACTCGTATGTTAGTTACGCAGTACGAGTTTTTTTTTTTTTTATAACTTATCTAAATTCCAAATTATTGATACAAAAATTGAAAATTTGGGTAATTTAAGTAAAAGGAAATGATTAGTGAATAAGAAATTTAAATTAATAAAACATTTAACATAATACACGTATATTTTTGTTATTTAGTGAAAAATATGACTACATAACGAATGCATATTTTTTACATAAAAGGGCCATTTTACCAATATATCTAGACATGTAACTAGCATGTCCCATTTTTGCCACAGACGCACACATATGTACGATTGAGTAACACTAGGTTATGCAAAGAGGTCTGTTAAGTTAACAGTGAAACGTCACAGGGGGTCTGACGCGCTTAAGTTTGTATGAAAATTAGGCAATTTTGACTCTGTTAACTATCTTAAAACTAGTAGATTTAACTAAGGCGATTTAAGTTGCGAATTTTCAGTTCTATATAGATTCACGAATCTGACAATATAAGGGTTTTTGAAAATGTTGTATTCTAAGCCGTTTTCTAGGCAGTTATTGCTGAAAGTAATTCGATTAACCGCCAATATCTTCGTCTTACATAACTTAAACTTTATTTTAAATGACTTTTTATTACAAAAGTAACTAGTATTAACATATACTAATCGTTTCCCATCAATCCACATCATTATATCTATCATATTCATTCATCATATTAGAAATTTGTTGGCCAAAGATTGGGTGCGGCATTGTTAGCTTCTACCAAGATTACTGATGGCTTGTTCAGCCAGATTATCTATTTCTGTATGTTTGACTACTTATACTCTCAGTCCTTTTTGGGTTTCTTAATTAATACATACATTTTATTTCGGTCTTTGGGCTTTATTTCTTGACATGGAAGCAGGTGTGAGCAGCAGCTTACCTGATATGACTTCGACATGTACTCTATTTGAATATTGCATTATATTGATATTTATGAACAATACTAATGGCGAAAATTAAAAAAATCATGCGTTTTGGTCATTTTTTCGGACATAGTACCCATTTGGGAAGTGCTTTTGCTGCTGCCAGAAGGCCTCACATTATCTAATATGTTTTCGTAATTTAAGTATATAAAAGTAAGGATTGATCATTTTTATGGTTCTTCCTATCCGAATTCGTTGCAAAACAACTTATTTTGGTTGCTTATGAGCATTTGGAGGATCTTTGCCCCAGTGCCCGCCAAGTATCAAATTGAATCACAGAGCACACTTAGGACCCTGTGACGTCACAGGGGGTCTGTTAGTTAACATCAAAAGTAACGGAACT
Organism: Drosophila borborema; assembly: GCA_030914335.1. Classification (NCBI taxonomy): domain Eukaryota; kingdom Metazoa; phylum Arthropoda; class Insecta; order Diptera; family Drosophilidae; genus Drosophila; species Drosophila borborema. The sequence goes on from JAUESP010000304.1 coordinate 9,084,302, forward strand.
GCTCTTTGCGTAACCTACAGAGTGTTTTAACAGTGCCTATTTGGAATATCGACCGTCACCGTCGAGCGCTCAAAGCGGAATGATTTTGCCATCAGCAATTTTTTTCCCCCGACCAGTGTTGCCATTTTAGCATATTTTAAGCTAGATCTAGCTTATTTAAAAATGATACATACCACTAACCATACAACACATAGACTGGACAACTAGAACAAACTATTTTCACGCACCAGCATATGAGCCTAGGCCCTAGGGACTCAACTTCGTATTTTTTCGGTTTGGGCAATTCAGGCTCGGGCAGTCAAAATATGATCCGACGAATTCATTGCGCTGCAAGCGCTCAAGTGGCACGGTCATATTTTTATATGAGCACGCTCTATGTGCTATTTTTCTTTACTCTGCCTCTCTCTTTATTCTCTCTCACTCTCACTCTATGCGAGCAAAAGCCAGCAACAAAAATTTTAATTTGTTCGCGAGTGGCGATTCGCGACGATCCCATCTGCCCTTCTTAGTAAGAGTATGCCGAACTCTTAAACGGCTTTGCCATTCTCATGCAAAATTTTAGTGTTTTCGTAATAATTTTTGGGAAGGGTATGAAAGCGCTGATGTGCATAAGCATTACTTTTTCGCGATGAGCATGCACACACACATTTACTGCGTCTTGCTACATGTATGAGCATTTATGTGACTGTGTGCGAAACTTTTGCTGCCTGTAGCAATTGCAGGGCCCAACACCTGCAGTTTGTTATTCTTGTGGACCTCGGCCTTAGAATTGTGGGAACGATCTTAAATTTGTTCGGCCTTGTAGACTGTCAAATCTACTTGCCCCATGCATATGGCACGTATGTTTATATGCATACATTTGCATTTCTTTTTATACATGTTTAATAAAAATAAAAATAAAAATTACTATAACTAATTTAGTAACATAGCCCCCAAAACATTTTTGAACGGGCTATAAACGATTTAAGTGGATCTGGAAATTAATATGTATTGACAATGTCAGAATACACCATGCACTTATCATTGCCAAAATGACTGCTACAAGTCATAGAGGCTCATTTGACAGTCACTCTACAATTCAAACCATACAAAATAGACAAACTACTGAATAGCGCAGGTAGCAAGAATAACAAACTGCAAATGTTGGGCCCTGCAATTGCTACAGGCAGCAAAAGTTTCGCACACAGTCACATAAATGCTCATACATATAGCAAGACACAGTAAATTTGTGTGTGCATGCTCATCGCGAAAAAGTAATGCTTATGCACATCAGCGCTTTCATACTCTTCCCAAAAATTATTACGAAAACACTAAAATTTTGCATGAGAATGGCAAAGCCGTTTAAGAGTTCGGCATACTCTTACTAAGAAGGGCAGATGGGATCGTCGCGAATCGCCACTCGCGAACAAATTTCAATTTTTGTGGGCTGCTGGCTTTTGCTCGCATAGAGTGAGAGTGAGAGAGAAAAAAGAGAGAGGAAGAGAGAAAAAAGAGAGAGGGAGAGTAAAGAATAGCACATAGAGCGTGCTCATATAAAAATATGACCATGCCGGTTGAGCGCTTGCAGCGCAATGAATTCGTCGGATCATATTTTGACTGCCCGAGCCTGAATTGCCCAAACCGAAAAAATACGAAGTTGAGTCCCTAGGGCCTAGGCTCATATGCTGGTGAGTGAAAAAAGTTTGTTCTATTTGTCCAGTCTATGTGTTGTATGGTTAGTGTACATACTTTAGAAAGTGGTTTAAATGCTTATAGCTAGAAATCTAACTTATTTCAAATTTCATAAAGCTTATTTTGGCTTTAAACTAATTTCTATATAACGATTTTTTTTTAAGATTGTAAAGTATTTTTATGATCATTTTAAGGGGCAAATCAAACCAAAATAGTATTTACCTGTGAATTTTGGTAGCTTGTGCAATTTTCTCCATAAATTTATGGTAATATTATTTGGGTTACTTCAGAAATATAAAGTGCTTTACATATTTGTATGACAAAATTTATTTATAAAAAGAATTTTCGCGAATCGTGGACTAATTTAAAAAATGGAGGTTCTTGCCGTAGAAAACATATCACGTGCAAATAAAAAAACCGACCATATAATTCCTTTTTTGGAATTTCTTAATTATACAAATGTTAAAGAAATTGTTGTTCATTTCGGAAAAATCCATTTAATAAATTGGGAAAAGAAAGAAATTACTTCTCAGTTTTGGGTCGAGGTCCTCAATTATAGGGATGCCGGTTGGTTTTTGAAATGATTAGGTTTTTAGTGTATGACGTATACATGGCAACTGTTGCTTCAATTATAAAGTACCTTTAAGGTACTTATATTTAATAAAAAAAATCTGACATATATAAGGAAACAAATAATGAAATTAATAAAATAATAAGTAAAATAATTTATATTTATTAATTAATATAATTTGTTTTTTTTTTTTTTTTTTTTTTTTTTTTTTTATATAGCTATGTAGCTTATTTTTAAGATTTTTATTTTAAATTTTTAGCTTATATTAGCTTAGATTTCCTTCAATCTAGCTTATGGTGACTCTGAAAATCTGGCAGCACTGCTCCCGATCCTAAAAATAAAAACCCGAGCAAATACGAAGTTGATGAGGAGCTAACGTTAAAAAATAAGTGTGCACATTAATTTGTTCCAGTTGTCCAGTCTATGTGTTCTATGGTTAGTGGTCTTATATAACTTAAACTTTATTTTAAACGACTTTATTTTACAAAAGTAACTAGTATTAACATATGCTAATAGTTTCCTATCAATCCACATCATTATACCTATCATATTCATTCATCATATTTGTGTTTTTTATTTATACATACATTTTATTTCGGTCTTTGAGCTTTCTTTTGACATGGAAGCAGGTGTGAGCAACCTGATATGACTTCAACATGTACTCTATTTGAATATTGAAACATATTGATATTTATAAACAATACTAATGGCGAAAATTAAAATAATCATGCCTTATGATCATTTTTTTCGGACGTAGTACCCATTTAGGAACTGCTGTTGCTGCTGTCAGAAGGACTCACAGTTTCTTCCAACACTTGTCTATTTTGTATGGTTTGAATTGTAGAGTGACTGTCAAATAAGCCTTTACGGCTTGCAGCAGTCATTTTGAAAATAATGAGTACATGGTGTATTCTGACATTGTCAATATAACCCGTTCAAAAATGTTTTGGGGGCTATGTTACTAAATTAGTTATAATAATTTTTATACCCTGAACCCATTGAAAATGGGAATTCAGGGTATAATGGTTTTGTGAAATGTATGTAACAGGCAGAAGGAGACGTCGCAGACCCTATAAAGTATATATATTCTTGATCAGCATAAAAAAATAAGTTGATTGAGCCCTGTCCGTCTGTCCGTCCGTCCGTCCGTCCGTCCGTCCGTCCGTCCGTCCGTCCGTCCGTATGAACGTCGAGATTTCCGAAACTACAAAAGCTAGAAAGCTGAAATTTCACATGAACACTCGTATGTTACTTACGCAATACGAGTTTATTTTGTTTTTTTGATAACTCGTCCCATTTCCAAATTATCGATAAAAAATAGAAAATTCTATTCAATTTTTTAGGTTTTTTGGGTATAACTACTACACCGTTTTAGCTAAAGACTTAAACTTTATATATTTAGATAGATATTATGGATACGCAGATTTTGTAGTTTTCAGATTTTGGATGCCACGCCCCCTTCGCCCACAATTTTGAAAAAACGCATTTCAAATACTAGAGACTTGCAATTTGGCACAAAGAAAGATTCATATATCCTTAATCTACTCTAAAAATTTTATGAAGATCGTCCATCTAGAAATGGAGTTATAAGCGTCCAAAGTTCAGCCCAACCCACCCCCAAGCCACGGCAGCAACTGCGCAGTTAGCAGAGCGCGCGCTTATAAGTGCGTAAAGAAGAAGAGTATCACTTTTTTTGCAGGGTTCAGGGTATCTCGTAGTCGAGCCGTCTCGACTAGAGCCTTCTTACTTGTTATTTATTAAACATGTATAAAAAGAAATGCATATGTATCATTACGAAAACACAAAAATTTTGCATGAGCATGGCAAAGCCATTTAAGAGCTCGGCATACTCTTACTAAGAATGGCAGACGGGATCGTCGCGAATTGCCACTCGCGAACAAATTTTAATTTTTGTGGGCAACTGGCTTGTGCTCGCATAGAGTGAGATAGAGAGAGAAAAAAGAGAAAGGGAGAGTAAAGTAAAATAGCGCATAGAAAATGCTCATATGAAAATATGACCATCCCGGTCGACCGCTGGCAGCGCAATGAATTTGTCGTTTTAAATTTTGACTGCCCGAGCTCGAATTGCCCAAACCGAACAAATACTGTGCTGTGCGGCAATTCGCTCATATTTTTGTGCATGAAAAAAGTTTGTTCTGCTTGTCCAGTCTATGTGTTGTATGGTTAGTGTTTTTGCATAACCTACAGAGTTTTTTAACAGTGGTAAATGATATAAAGTCAGTTGATCCTAAAATTTCGAATCGCAATTGTGCAAATGATCAGCTGCTAGATCGACTCGCTTGTTAGCTAGATTTCTTTTGTCCGATTTTGCGTCGAGGCTAAAATTCTGACTTTTTATTAATTAACAAGCTGTTTGTTGTTTTAGAAAGTTAAATTATTTTCTTTTTTAATCCATTTTATTAGCAGATCATATTTATATTCATGTAAAATTTTCTAAATTTTTTTGAACTCACCGTTAAACGCCTATCTGGATTGACCTCAATCATTCCGCGAAGTAAACTTTGGCAATCTGGTGGAACGAAATGCGGAATATGAAACACGCCCCGTTTTACTTTTTCTAGCAACTGGCGTAAGTTGTCATCATCGAAAGGCAACGCTCCCACCAACAGAGCATACAGAATTACACCACATGACCAAACATCTGCCTTCCGTCCATCATACTTCTCGCCCTTGTGTCAGCAATGGAAAGAGAAATTACAAATGTTTAATTTATATGTACATACATACATATGTATGTATATGATGCACATCACTTCTATAATTTATAAATATATGCAGGATCAGCATAGTCACATACACATATTTTAACACATTGGTTTCAAAGGGAACAATGTATATTGGTTTTGTGTAATATCAATGTTGATGTTCAACCGTTTTTTCTTATGAATGCAATCCATTCCTAAGCTATTTAAGCTAGGGACTTGAAATTTGGAAAATATACTCCGCCCACCATGAGACTGCTCGACTACAATATTCCCTTACCCCTTCAATAAACGATTTTCTTGTTCTTAAAGCACGCATTGCTGCGTAACAGTACTGCCAGTATTTGTTGAGTAAAAAAAGCTGTTTTTAGTGGGAACATACTTTAAAAAAAAAAACTGAAATTTAATTTCCAAGTCTTCTGCATATAGATAGATACTAAATTATTACAATTTCGGTTTTTTTTTCAGATTTTGGATTCCGGTCCCCACTTCGCCCCACCACCCCCAAATTTGGAAAAAATACATTTCAAATACTAGAGACATGCAGTTTGGTTTAGCATATAGATATGAATATCATAATCATATGCTGAAGATATCAATACGATTGTCCATCTAGAAACAGAATTATTAATCCTCAAAGTTTTCTCATCAAAACCCATGCGATGCAGCAGCAAAGCAGCGAGACAGCAAGACGCTTGCAATGCTTACACACATGCATACACACATACAAGCCTACAAGCGTAGATCAAGGTCTATGTGTGCGCGTAATTCTTGGAATATTATTCTTTCAAAGAAAGGCTCAGGGGATTTCGTAGTCGAGCAATCTCGACTACAGTTTTCTCGTTATATTTGAAAAGGAAAAATTTTATTTCATTTCACAACAGCAAAGAATCCATTTCGATTACAAAAATGTAATTTAGTTTAACTTCTCTAATTAAAAAATGAATGAATCCAAAGTGAATACTGAAACGAAGCGTGTCCGCAAATTATTCCTTTCATTGAAGTGCTCTTTGGTAAGCCACATTTTTTGCTTTTTGATCTGACGTTAACACAAACAAAGCGGATGGTTTCCCAACTCGTGAACACGCAACGTATAGCTGCCTTGAGACTTGTTAATTGTCAATGAGAACCCTAGGCGAACCGGAAATTGGAAACGTTTGATGTCAAACGGAAGATCAGTCAGAATCATTGCAATTCAAGGAATACATACATTTTCACCTGCGTACTTTCCGTTAATGGTTGCCTCAATCAAATTCGGCATAAGTCTTTTCACCGCAAGGCGAGTACCGTTGCAAAGTCGCGGTGGATTTAATTCACGCAATATCATATCCAAATTATGTGGTGGAAATCCTGGTAACTCCAGAGAGTTCAAAAACTCCGTTGGATTATTTACTACATCATCGGGATTTATTATGGAATCAACGGATTTGTATGTCACCCAATCTCCATCGATTTTTGATTCAACGGCGAAATTTACTGTGTGTATCATTATTCTTTGCGGCGAAAATTGCTCGTTGACTTAAACATAATTCTGATAATGCTCACTAATGTTTGAGAAAATATTTTCAAAAAGAGCTAATTCAGTCTATAAAACGGCAAAAGTCGTCGGTAAGAGTAATTAATCCAGTTGTCGCATCAATTTTTTAACAGCTAACAATTGTTTGGAAAATTGTGATACACTTTGATCATTTTGAAGTTGATCTCTCATATTAGTGGTTAGCGATAATATTTTTACATTATTCCACAAAAGTGATGCCATAGGCAAGCATTCAATTCATCTGCAGGCGTTCCACGGGGAATTACTGGCAACGTCTGCCTGAAATCGCCTTCCAACAATATCGCCGAAGATCCTTCAATGTGAAGTTAACTGCTTCAAGTGATTTCTTGTGCCATTATGCACTCACCCCAGACAATGAACTTGCATTGCATCAACAATTTTCCCATTTCGTATTGCATGTTGGAGTATCAAATGTGTTTAAATTGAGAGGAAACTTAAGTGCAAAATGTGAAGTACGACCGCCATCTAGAAAAGTCGCCGCCATTCCAGATGATCCTAACACCAAAGCTATGTCACATCTTGATCGAATAGTGGCCACAATCAATGAAATGATAAATTTTTCCCTGTTCCTCCAGGTACGTCCAGGAAGAATAGACCAGCACTATTATTCTCTATCGCTTGCATTAATGTTTCGTATATTTGTTTTTGCTGTTCATTTAGCAACGGCACATTATTTTGAACGATTTAATTCCTGGTTAAATGCATCGATATATTTGTCCTTGTATCTGTAATGGCAAACAATTAAGATAGAATAATTAATTTATTTATTTTAGAAGAGTACGGTTTGTCCTCGGATCGTGTGATGGTGTAGTGTGTGGTGTGTGGTGTATGTGTAGTTTTTCTATGTTGCAATTGATTGTGTTGGCGGGATTGATTGGTGTGAGTGATTGGTTGTGTTGTATCTTTTGTATCTTTTACCTTGCAAGTTGGCATGAAGCCGCCTTCTCGACTGATATTATCTCCAAAAGAAGTCATGCGGAAGCAGTTATTGTATTCAATGATGCGTTGAAGAAAATGGTTGGAATCGGGATCAGTTCCTTCGATCAATGGTTTCAGGGGCTGTAGTGGTGTAAGTAATGACTTTTCCTCTTGCGCAACACAATCCAGCCGTTTCTCTTTAAACTTTAAGGCATTGCAATATCGGATTTCAGTTGTCATTGGTCCCACTAAATTGTCATCATCACAGTAATTCACAGTAGGATCATATTGGAATGCCAAGCGATTGTATGATCTTCCTGTGCTCACGCGTTGTCTCAACCGGTAATTTTCTCTTATTATATTTAGCCTTTCTTCGCTTAAGTTATGTGAAAACACTTGTTGCTGGCATGCATGTCTAGTGCCGATGTTTGCACGTCGTGCTCACGGCATTTTGGACTATGGACAGACTGGTGAATTTAACCTCAAATGCACGATCCACATAATTTACACAGTTCAACTTACCACCTTAAGAACAAATCCCTGCTGGTGAAGTTGAATAAATATTTGCACAATACATATGTTTTTTTATTTTTATTCGTCGTATAAATTTAATTTATAAGAATTTTGTTTTCTTTCTTTTTTATTGTTTTTTTTTTTTTATTATTATTTTTATTCTTAGAAATTTACAAGGATTTTTTTTTATGCTTTAGTTACCTAATACAAAAGCGAACTGAACCAAATTTTTAACAGTCAGGCATTCGGTATTCGTCAATTTTTCAGTATTTTTAAGATATATTCTGCTATTCGGGGCGGAGACAAATCCAACAAGTTATAAGTGTTGTAACAAAACCAACTTTGTTTTATATATAGGTATATAGAGAGATATTGCGGATATATTTGCAACCAATGTAATTTGTGGAAGTTATAACTATAAAATTTCAATAATTACGCTAAAAAGGTCGTAACTGAGCCATCCTACTTTGCCACGCCAGCTGTGGGCGTAGATTTGTTGTGGATTGTCAACCCGACAACGTACATGTATACCAAATTTCAAGTCTCGAGCTCTTGCTCTGCTTGCAACATAACCCACGTGGTAGAGCAAAGGACACAGCGAGACAGCAAGACATCTGCATACAGTCAGCAAAACATTTATTCGTACAGTTGAAATTTGAAAACATTTTGCTTCATAAATAAAAATCAGACTAGATTTCAAAAAAACATTTAATTCAATATGATTCGCCTATTGTTTTTATAACTAATTCTAATAACAAAAACAAAAGAATTAAATTATTAACATAAAAATCTTAGAAACTAATCAAATAATAACAGTTTTTTCGCACACAATTTATTCGTACAGTGCACATTACTCGTATTTTAATAAGGCAAATGACTCATCAAAAATTTTTTTAAATATTTGGTTGGTCCCTCTTTGCAGTTGACCAAATTTGAAGTGTCATTTGCACTAATTTTAGCCCATTCAATGTTTAAAGCCATTTTAAGAGAATCCTTGGATGTGCTTACCCATGTGCTTTGCTGATATTTAACGAATAGCTCGAAAAGGGAATTTGAAAAACGGTAAATGCAAGTGCTTGAAATGCCTAAACTTAAGCTGTACGAATAATTTGTGTGCGTGTTTTCCTGCACTTAAATCACACTTTAGTGATTTATTTATTGTGCTTATAAAATATTGCTAATTTTTTTCAATAATTTTATTTAAAACTAGTTTGTCTAACGGACTGCATTAAAACAACAATTTTTTTTTTTTTTAATATTTCTGTCCTTAAACAGCATTTTAAATAAAAACATATGAGTGTACGAATAAATGTTTTGCTGACTGTATGTATGTACATACATGCGCACAAGCGTAGATCAGCGTGTGGCTCCATGCGTGTTTGTGCATGAACATATATTTTGTTTCGCGTGCAGAAATGAATCGAATAATTCTTGGTATATTATTCCATCGAAGAAAGGTCTAGGGGATTTCGTAGTCGAGCAGTCTCGACTAGAGCTTTCTTACTTGTATAAATTACGCATGAATCTATAAAGTAGAATGTAGCTCTAAAAATGAAAAAAAAAAAAAACCAATAATTAAATGGTTAAAGGTTGTCCCTGTCTAAAAATCAACAAACGTAAGGATTAGGGAGAGAGAGAGACAAAACCATTTCAAATACAAGAGACTTGTAATTTGGAAAATAAAAACATTTGAATGCTATTAATATATTCTGAAAGTTATATGAAGAGTGGCTATCTAGAAATGGAGTTATAAGCGTCCAAAGTATAGCCCAACCCACCCCAAGCCGCGGCAGCAATTGCGCAGTTAGCAGAACGCGCACTTATATGAGCGTAAAGAAGATGACTATTAGTTTTATTTTGCAGAGTGAAGGGTATCTCGTAGTCAAGCAGTTTACTTTTAAGTTGGAGTGATGTGCACATATATGTATATAATTATTAATGGGAAATTAGTATACACGATTAAGTTATAGGATCAGGGCATGTGTATATCGTATAGTATAATGTTTAAGCCCCCATCAGTCAAAGTTATTCGAAAACTCACCCGTATAACTTCTGGACAAGCGTAGTGTGGAGATCCACAAGAGGTTTCCAACATACTACCAGCTGGTTGAAGAGAGGCCATACCAAAATCTGCTATCTTTATATTGTTCTTCTCATCCAACAGCAGATTCTCAGGTTTTAGGTCGCGATGGCTATAAGTTTAAGTATATTAAAATAAAAGTTCTTAATATGTATTAAATTTTTTACCATATAGAATGTGAATGGCAGAAATCCAATGCAGATATAATTTGCCTAAAGAACTTCCGCGCCTCCTTTGGTGTTAGTCGACCCTTTTTAACAAGATAATCGAAAAGCTCACCACCAGAAACATGTTCCAGTATCAGGTATAAATATTTCTTATTCTCATAAACATCACTCAAGCCCAGAACGTGCGGATGGTCGATTAATTTCATAATGGCAATTTCTCGTTCAACCTTGAATATATAAGAAAATGATAATTACACTATTATTTATGATAAAGGGAAATACAACAAGTAAGAAGGCTCTAATCGAGACGGCTGTTAGGCCCTGCAATTGCTACAGGCAACAAAAGTATCGCACACAGTCACATAAATGCTGATACATGTAGCAAGACACAGTAAATGTGTGTGTGCATGCTCATCACGAAAAAGTAATGCTTATGCACATCAGCGCTTTCATACCCTTCCCAAAAATCTTTACGAAATCACTAAAATTTTGCATGAGCATGGCAAAGCCGTTTAAGAGTTCGGCATACTCTTACTAAGAATGGCAGGCGGAATCGTCGCAAATTGCCACTCGCGAACAAATTTCAATTTTTGTGGGCAACTGGCTTGTGCTCGCATAGAGTGAGATAGAGAGAGAAAAAAGAGAGAGTGAGAGTAAAGTAAAATAGCGCATAGAAAATGCTCATATGAAAATATGACCATCCCGGTCGACCGCTGGCAGCGCAATGAATTTGTCGTTTCATATTTTGACTGCCCGAGCTCGAATTGCCCAAGCCGAACATATACGAAGCTGTGCGGCAATTCGCTCATATTTTTGTGCGTGAAAAAAGTTTGTTCTGCTTGTCCAGTCTATGTGTTGTATGGTTAGTGGCGTAACGTATTTTTCAGTTTTTTCAAGTTGCTTGCGATCATTATCGGCTCTTGAGCTATCAGCAAGTGAGACACTGAGCCATATGAGTGAGCTGGCTCACTTCACAAAAAAGAGCTAGTGAACTGGCTCACCTCAATGAGCTAGATATACCCAAGTTTACTCTGTAGTATTTCGACTGTTCAGAATAAGCCGCCCTGGTTTTCTAAGAGTCTTTTAAATTTAAGAAATGTTAAATCAAGGTATTTTAAAAAATTTCAAAGGTCTTGTTCGGCTGTTGACTGGGCGAAATATTCTATAGCCAAGTCAAATTTTAATCTCTTAATTTCTCGTTGTTATGAGAATAATCTTATTCGTATTAAGCTCCAGTTTACTAGGGATACGAAGCAATTTTACACTTTTATAAATTTGAAACGTAAATCTTCTAGGTTGCCAACATCCTTTTTCTTTGGTACGAAAAATCCTGTGAAGATCAGGTCTCTTCTGATCTATATGCAAAATTCTTCCAATCAACTTAATCTTCCGTTGGCTGCTTCAATAACTCATACCCTATTCCTTTTGTGAAACTTTCAATTAATGTTCCAAGGGTGTCTGTAGATTCATTATCTTCAGCTATTAGGATATTAAAATCATCCTTTTCTCCAGGGGCTGATAAGATTCCAAGTTGTGTGATTAAAGAGTGTATTGCTTCTCATTTGTCACCATTACTAAAATTGTTTAATTTATCTTTGGAAACTTCTGTTTTTCCCTCAAGTTGGAAAGGATCTTTTATCATACCCTTACATAAAATAGGCGGAAAATCTGATATTAACAATTATAGAGGCATTGCGAAAGTTTCTGTTATTCCGAAGTTATTTGAAAAAATAATAACATCGTCATTGCAACACCTTTGTAAGTCAATTGTTCATCCATCGCAGCATGGGTTTTTTCCAAATCGATCAACCACTACGAATTTATTAGAATTCACTTCCCTAGTTAATGATAATTCCCATTGAAAATGGGAATTCAGGGTATAATGGTTTTGTGAAAATGTATGTAACAGGCAGAAGGAGACGTCGCAGACCCTATAAAGTATATATATTCTTGATCAGCATAAAAAAATAAGTTGATCTAGCCCTGTCCGTCTATCCGTCCGTCCGTCTGTCTGTCCGTCTGTATGAACGTCGAGATTTCGGAAACTACAAAAGCTAGAGAGCTGAAATTTCACATGAACACTCGTATGTTAGCTACGCAATACGAGTTTATTTTGTTTTTTCGATAACTCGTCCCATTTCCAAATTATCGATAAAAAATCGACAATTCGTTTACATTTTTTAGGTTTTTAGGGTATAACTTCTACACCGTTTCAGCTAGAGACTTCAACTTTATATATTTAGATAGATATTATGGATACGCAAATTTTGTAGTTTTCAGATTTTTGATGCCCACAATTTGCAAAAAACGCATTTCAAATACTAGAGACTTGCAATTTGGCACATAGATAGATATAGATACTCTAAATCTACTCTTAAATTTTCATGTAGATCGTGCATCTAGAAATGGAGTTATAAGCGTCCAAATTTCAGCCCAACCTACCCCCAAGCCACGGCAGCAACTGCGCAGTTAGCAGAGTGCGCGCTCATAAGTGCGTAAAGAAGAAGAAAATCACTTTTTTTGCAGGGTTCAGGGTATCTCGTAGTTGACTAGAGCCTTCTTACTTAAAGTGCCTATAGTGCATTGGAAATAAACAAATTTGAAATCTCTAGGTAAAACTGTGTAGAAGCACTAACCATACAACACATAGACTGGACAACTGGAACAAGTTAATGTGCACACTTATTTTTTGACATTAGAACCCCCTCAACTTCGTATTTGCTCGGGTTTTTACTTTTAGGGTCGGGGGAGAAAAATTGCTGATGGCAAAATCATTCCGCTTCGAGCACTCGACGGTGACGGTCGATATTTCAAAAATGCCTGACATTTGCCGCTCTTTCCCTTGCTCTCTTTCTGCCTTATGCTTTTTACTCTCTGCTTTCTTCTCACAGAAATATATGTATGCTGGCACAAACAGCAAGCAGCTCACAAAAATTGAAATTTCTTCTCGACTCGCGATCCCATTGGTTCCCTTCTGAGCGAAGAGTATACCGAATTCTTAAACTGCTTTGCCATGCTCATGCAAAATGTTAGCGTTCTTATGATTATTTGTGGAAAGGGTATGAAAGTGTTGATGTGCATAACAATATTATTTCCCGATGAACATACACACACACATTTACGCTTCCTCGCTATATGTGTAAGCATTTATGTGCTTGTGTGCGATAGATATTCTTGCTGCCTGTAGCACTATTAGAACCCACAGCAGTTGATGTTCGTTCGGTTGGGTAGCGATGTGAGCTTGCATACACACACACATTTACACTTCCTTGCTATATGTGTAGGCATTTATGTGCCTGTGTGCGATACACTTGCTGCATGTAGCAATTCTAATTTCCCAGCGATTGCTGTGGCTAGCTGATGTGAGCCTACACACACATACATACATGTGTACGTCTGTGATGTGATAATCACAATCGCCGAGTATCACTTGTATAGGCATTTGAATGAATGCTGTGCCTGGGGCATTTGCATGTTTCGTGCATGGGTCTCGAATATTGGGCGTGTGCCGCCTACGTCAACTTTTAAATTAAGTAAACGATTTTGAGTAATTTTAGTAAAAGAAATTCCGTCGGACGGACGGACGGACAGACGGACAGGGCTAGATCAACTTCTTTTTTATGCTAATCAAGATTATATATATATATTTATGGGGTCTGTCAGGCTTCCTTCTGTCTGTTACATACATTTAACAAAATCATTATACCCTGATTTCCCATTTTCAATGGGCTCAGGGTATAAAAAGAACAATATACTCTAATTATTTTCAAAATATTCAATTATTTTCAAAATACCATTATACCATTGGGTGCAAGGTATACTGATTAGATATACATGTTTAATCGACTGCTTCCATCAATGACTTTTCCGTGTTGTTTCCTTACCTTCATAAGCACAGATTCGCTGAGTTTTTCACGATTTATTATTTTAATTGCAACTTTCTTCCCAATCACACAATGAACACCCAATTTGACAAGACCTATTAAAATTAGTGCAAAATAATTATTTTCTATTTGACAAATAGATTTTTTGTACCTACTTACCCGTTTGACCTTTGCCAAGTGTCTTCTCCAAGCGGTATGGACCGACAAACTGACAGTTCTCGGACATCATATTGTTTTCCTTTTGCATTTTGTAGCTGTGTTAATTTCTGATTGTGAACTGCTATCTACTTCTAAAAATGATTGTATGACGGCGTCTGGCCATTCGATCAAAATCCAGCTTCTATTTCCTATCCTGCACTAAAATATCGTTTAGAGCTTTACTATTGTATTATTACCATTACTATTATATTATCACATTTACATATGTATAAATTTTAATTAAATTTTTTGAAGTACATGCCCCACTAGCTGCGTAGTCGGCGCAACGAATTTTTGTATAAATACTTTCCTGTTCTAGATTTACTATCTCCGTAAAACATTCAAAACGTAATAACAGCATTCAGTTAGAGCGAAAAGGAAAGGGTAGCATAGGATAACAGAATTTAAAACTGTTCTCAAGCGCTGGCAAAGGTACTTTATAATTAAAACAGCAGTTGCCATGACGGCCTAATCCAAATCTGCAAAATTAAAAAGAGTATACTAAGTATACACTAAAAACCTAATCATTCCAAAAACCAACCCTATTCGTAATATTGCGTTCAAACCTTTAATATTGAATTGGTTTCGCAATTTAGTTTTGACGATGTTTACTTGGCTGAATACGCGTTCAACAGCAGCATTCGAGCATTCAAGGAAGCGATAGTATGTGTATATTAAATAATGACAACTGCTGTAAGGTTTTATTTCCGCCGGCATCCTTAAAAAATTGAAATGTCTTCTCGACGCGACCTCATTGGTTCCCTTCTGAGCGAAGAGTATACCGAATTTTTAAACTGCTTTGCCATGCTCATGCAAAATGTTAGCGTTTTCATGATTTTTTGTGGAAAGGGTATGAAAGTGTTGATGTGCATAACGAATATTATTTCCCGATGACCATACACACACACATTTTGTTTGTGCCAGCATACATATATTTTTGTGAGAAGAGAGCAGAGAGTAAAAAGCATAGGGCAGAAAGAGAAATAGAGCAAGGGAAAGAGCGAAACATGTCAGGCATTTTTGGAATATCGACCGTCACCGTCGAGCTCTCGAAGCGGAATGATTTTGCCATCAGCAATTTTTCTCTACCGACCCTAAAAGTAAAAACCCGAGCAAATACGAAGTTGACGGGGTTCTAATGTCAAAAAATATGTGTGCACCTTAACTTGTTCCAGTTGTCCAGTCTATGTGTTGTATGGTTAGGGCTATAAGCATTTTAACCACTTTCTAGGGTATTTAATTTTGAAATAAGCTAGATCTAGCTTAAAATATGCTAAAATGGCAACACTGGTACATACACTAAGCATACCCACTAACCATACAACACATAGACTGGACAACTAGAACAAACTATTTTCACGCATCAAAATATGATCAAATTGCCGCTCAACTTCGTATTTGTTCGGTTTGGGCAATTCGAGCTCGGGCGGTCAAAATTTGAAACGACGAATTCAGTGCGCTGTAAGCGCTCAACCGGCATGGTCGCATTTTCATATAAGCACATTCTGTGTGCTATATTTCTTTACTCTCCCTCTCTCTTTTTTCTCTCTCTATCTCACTCTATGCGAGCACAAGCCAGCCAAAAATTGAAATTTTTTCGTGAGTGGAAATTCGCGACGATCCCGTCTGCCATTCTTAGTAAGAGTATGCCGAACTCTTAAACGGCTTTGCCATGCTCATGCTAAATTTTTGTGTTTTCGTAATAATTTTAATAATTTACAGATCGTTGTTTTTGTGGGCTTTGGCCTTAGAATTGTGTGAACTGTATTGGATTTGTTCGATCTTGTAGACTTTCAAATTCTCTTAGCCCATGCATATGAAATATATGTTTATATGCATACATATGCATTTATTCTTATACATATTTAAAAAATAAAAATTTCTGTAATTAATTTAGTAACATAGCCCCAAAACATTTTTGAACATGTTATAAACGATTTAAGTGGATCTGGAAATTCATATGTATTGACAAATGTCAGAATACCCCATGTACTCATTATTGCTAAAATGACTGCAAGCCGTAAAGGCTCATTTGACAATCACTCTACAATTCAAACCATACAAAGTAGACAAGCTACTGAATCGCGCACCTGCTACCTAGCAAGAGTAGTTTCGCACACAGTCACTTAATGCTCATACATGAAGCAAGACACTGTAAATGTGTGTGTGCATTCTTGTCGCGAAAAGGGTTGCTTATAAACATTAGCGCTTTCATACCCTTAAAAAAAGAAAATAATAATAATAATAACACTTAAATTTTGCATTAACATGGCAAAGCCGTTTAAGTGTTCGGCATACTCTTACTCAGAACGGAAGATGGGATCATTGCGAATCGCGACTCGCTGACAACTTTCAATTTTTTTTTGCGCTTCTGGCTTGTGCTTGCATACATACATATGTACATACATATATGAGAGGCATAGAGAGAGTGAGTGAATGAGCGAGTGAATAAAGAAAGAATAGCACACAATGATGCTTCATATGAGAATAGCGAACTGGATATCAACTACGATATTTTCGCTGATCGAGCAGTAAATTACAGAGCAAATACGAAGATGATTCGGACGGGAAATCCAAATCTGGTTGGTGAAAAAAGTTTGTTCTAGTTGTCCAGTCTATGTGTTGTATGGTTAGTGGAGATACCCTGAACTAGGGTTGTTGAAAATATATCAAAATATCGATATATAGATATTTTTGTATAAAAAATATATTTATATCGGAATATTTGTTTGCGTTTGCAATTGTCTCATATAGTGCTGGAGAAACATCGATGTTTGACGACATCGATGTTTCGATGTTTTGCAATAAAAAACATCGATGTATCGGTGAAACATCGAAAAAACTTATTATAAACGTATTCAATGTTAACAAAATTAAATGGTATATTTGATTGAAATTTATTCATCATTTCACAAATTCAAAACTTAAAACTAAAAAAAAAAAGAAAGAAAAACAAAATTAAATAATAAATAAAAAATATATCTTCATCAGTGTTCGGCGCAGCAGCTAATAAATACTCTTAAATAAGTTTCTCTTAAATTAGTCTATTCTCTATATCATTTCATTCGCTGTTAATGCACTCATACACATAAGAAAGCATAACAGACATACATATGTAATTTTCGCCTTCCTTTTACTTGCTTATACTTGTAACTTTTTTTCTTTAAATTCTCTAATTCTGTACGAAAGTTGTCTGCAAGCGCGCAACATCTCTCTTATCTTTTCGCATACAATTAACTTTGCCTAAACAAATATCACGGACTCGGCATTAAATTAATAAATAATAAGCTAAATTAAATCGTATTGGCTTTTTATTTTGTGCCTTCGTAAATGATTGGAGCCAGAGTTGCCGAAAAAGCTTGGCAGCTTCCAACATTTTGGTGACCCCGACGTGATTTATACACTTCGTGATGTTCGTTTAGTGCGCTAAAAGTTATTAATCTATTTCGTCGTCGCTCAACCGTGAAATTTATAAACATTTGTGCAAAATAGTGCATTCAAATTAACAATCAATTTCATCGTAACACAACAGTGTAAAACATTAGCCTTCTCCGTGAAATTTATAAACATTTGTGCAAAATAGTGCATTCAAATTAACAATTAATTTCATCCTAACGCAACAGTGTAAAACATTAGCATTTGTGAACAAATAATTTTGTTCAAAGTGCATAATTCAGTGTATGCAGTTGTGCGAGCATTATCTTTGTCTTTCTCATTCTCTTTTAATCGTTCGCTTCGTTCGTCGCCGTTGGCGCCTTTTGTGCAGCGTCTGCATAGAAGGCCCGCTAATCCGAAAATAGCTGTGTTAGATCACACACATACAAACATACACACACAGTGAGCTTGCATATAAAAGGTGCAGCTAAATTGGAAGTGCATTAGTGAGTCTATTAGCTTGTGCATCAACTTTGCAATTGAACTTGTGAATTGAATTGAATTGAGCATAACTTAAGTGAATTTGTGACGTATCAAAATGAATAACTCAGAATCTAATGCTGATGGAGTGCCTGCATCTCAGGTCACTTATTTAAGGCTTAAAACGAAAGCTCTTTTCGACAGACTTGAAAGGTTATATGCCGAATTAGACGTGGAAAAATTAAGTCATATGGATTCGTGTGAGCTACGTGTGCTGTTGGATTCGATCACCAAGTTAGAGTCAAATTTTGAAGCGGTTCACACTAGCTTAGAGGAATCAGATTTTGAATCCATATCTAGTGATTTACCTGCGAAATTTGAATCAACTCTACTAAAGTTTAAGGCCTTGCTTCAGCGTGAACTGGGAAGTCGGCCGAATCCACAGCTATCTTCAACGCTCAATACAAGTTTTACAAATGCTCATCCAATGGTCGTCATGTCTAATCGATCGCGTTTGCCGCAGCTGGAGCTGCCAAAATTTAATGGAATCTACACTGAGTGGGAAAACTTTTACTCTATGTTCAAAACGATCATAGATACTGATCCTGATCTCAATCCTGTTGAGAAGTTCCAGCATCTTCGATCTTGCTTAAGCGGTTCTGCTTTGGATTCCATCAGCTCTTTGGAAATTAACAAGGCTAACTATATCGTCGCTCTGGATATTCTTCAACGTCGTTTTGATAATAAACGTTTTATCTTACAGGCACACATCAGAGCGATATTTGGGCTTGAGAAGGCTGATACCTCTGTAGGTAGGCTGAGGCAATTAACAGATAAAGTGACATCTCACCTTCGTGCTATGGATTCTTTAGCGTCGAGGGAAGAAGTTGCTGATATTATCATCGTGCAGACAGTGTTGCAGAAATTGGATAAGTCAACTCAGGTCAAATGGGAGGAAAGCTCGTCTGCTAATGAGTTACCATCGTGGGCCAAATTGTCAGCTTTCTTGCAAGGGCGATGTCGAATGCTTGAAAATGTGGATCAAGTTTTGCAAGATGGTCAGGTTGGCAAGTCAGGGAAGATCGTGAGTACACATTTAAGAAAATCATTTGTTGCTTCCAAGATTCCTAGTTGTTGTGTATTCTGCGAAGACACAAGTCACATGATATTTCAATGTAAGCGCTTTGAGAAATTGTCGCCAATGGCAAGACATAAGGAGGCCAAGAGACTCGCGCTTTGTCTTAATTGTTTGAGAAAAGGTCATCAGCTAAAGGATTGTAAATCTAGCTCCTGTCGTACTTGCCAATCGAAGCACCATACTCTATTGCATTACAATCAGTCTTCGATAGCTACATCCAACGCTGTGTTGAAACCTGATCAACAAGCACATACAATACACCCCACTGCCATGGTTGCAATGTCACCTTCTCTGCCTCAAGCCCACATATCGCCTAGTTCGTCTGATGTTGTGTTTCTAGCTACTGCAATAATCCTTGTCAAGAATCGAGCTGGAACATTCGTTCCGTGTCGTGTACTCTTGGATTCAGGATCTCAACTTCACTTCGTCACCAGTCGTTTCGCAAATCAGCTTCAGCTTCGAAAAAGCAAATCGCTCACTGCAGTTTCTGGCATTGGAGATGCTAGCTTCTCAACTGAAGGATACTCAGTCGATCTCGTTTTGAAATCGCGGATTTCAAATTATTCTACTACTATCACTGCAATCGTTGCCCAAATGATTACTGACAATCAGCCTGGGATGTCAATGTCTACTAATAGTTGGAATATACCCTCAAACATACAGCTAGCTGATCCCTTATTCCATAAGTCACAACGGATTGATCTTCTCATCGGAGCTGGTCTTTTCTTCGAGCTGTTGTGTGTTGGTCAAATTCTGTTAGCACCTGGTTTACCAATTTTGCAGAAAACTCAACTCGGCTGGATCGTGTCAGGTGGCGGGCAATCAGCCCCCAAACTCTCATCGTTCATCGCAACCCAAAGAGCTTCGGATGACACTAATCACAGCACTCGGCTTGATGAGTTAGTGCGTCAATTTTGGGAAGTGGAGCACGTCTTCGAGCCTATAGCCAAGGTAACAACCGAGGAGCTCCATTGTCAGCAGCATTTCATCGCAAACTATCGTCGATTGTCATCAGGGGAATATTCAGTTTGCTTGCCAAAAAAGCTAGGCGTCGAATCTTTGGGCGACTCTTATTTGCAGGCCAAGCGTCGACTCGTAAACTTGGAGCGTAAATTCGCTCGAAATGAAATTCTCAAGGAGAAATATTCAGCATTTATAAAGGAATATATTGACCTCAAACATATGTCACTGGTGCCCAGCGCAGATATCAATAAATGCAAATATTTCTTACCCCATCATTGCGTATACAAAGAAGAGAGTTCGACAACAAAGCTGAGAGTTGTCTTTGACGGCTCAGCCATTACCACATCTGGGCTCTCATTAAACGATTTGCTTATGTCAGGACCGACTATTCAAGCTACATTGTTTAACACGCTCGTTCGTTTTCGCACATTTTCCATTGCACTTACAGGAGATATCGGTAAAATGTATAGGTGTGTTAAAGTCTCAGAGCCTGATTCTATGCTTCAGTGCATTTTGTGGCGAGACTCTTCAGACCATGATATTCAAGTTTTCAAATTGAATACCGTCACGTATGGAACCAAACCCGCTTCCTTTTTGGCAATTCGTGCAATGCATCAACTAGCAATGGATGAGTCTTCGTCGTACCCATTAGGATCTAAAACTGTCTTGCGAGATTTCTACGTTGATGATTTGATATCAGGAGGCAATTCAGTTGAAGAAGTTCGAGACATGATGCGACAAACTACAAATCTTCTTGACCGAGGAAATTTTAAATTGAGAAAATGGTGCTCTAACTCAACTGATATACTTCGCGGAGTTCCAGAAACTGAGCAGGAGAGTTTTCTCAAACTCGACGACGGCAGCGATGTGACAAAAACACTTGGACTCATCTGGGAGCCTCGGAAGGACAGCTTCGTGTTCACTTTCGAGCCCAAAATTAATACTGGCACACACACAAAACGCTCGGTTTTATCAACCATTGCGCGATGTTACGATCCGTTAGGTTTGATCGGACCAACTTTAACTAGGGCCAAAATCATCTTGCAACGCCTGTGGAGAGACAAGCTGCAATGGGATGAGAGCTTACCGCAACCATTGGAAACGGCTTGGAGCGAGTTTTGTAAGGACTTTCAGCAAGTGAGCCATGCAGTATTTCCTCGTTATGTACTCCAACTTAAAGCAAGGGTCGAACTGCATGCCTTCTGCGATGCTAGTCTTCAGGCTTATGGCTCTTGTGTTTATGTTCGCTCATCGAAGAATGCTGTTCAAGTTCAGTTGCTCTGTTCCAAAGCCAGGGTCGCCCCACTAAAGACTCTTACTGTGCCTAAACTTGAGTTATGCGCTGCATTTCTGCTTGCGAACTTGGTAAGCGAAATAAACAAAATGAACTTGTTCGAGTGTGAGATGCATTGTTGGTCAGATTCAGCCGTGGTCTTGTCTTGGTTAAAGGAAGAGCCATCCAAATTCAATGTGTTTGTCTCTAACAAGATTTGTGCCATACAGCAGCTCACGATCGGCATGGAGTGGCATTACGTGCCAACCGAGATGAATCCGGCGGATATGTTATCCAAGGGAGCAGCACCGTTGGAACTTTTGCACTCAAAATTATGGATGCATGGACCTTCTTTCTTGCAAAAGGAGAAATGTTATTGGCCAAGGCACTGCTTGTCTGAAGCATGTCTTCCTGAAATGCGCCAAAAGGTTTTATTCTCAGCTGAGCACGTAGATATCTCTTTGTCATTCAAACACATAAATTCATTCGGAATAATGAAGCGCATTTTTGGCTACATTCACAAATTTATCAGAAAAATAAAGTCAGCTGAGTTGTCATCAGACGATCTTCGTCAGGGATCGTTCCTACTATGCCGTCTTCTTCAAAGAACTCAGTTGCAGCCAGAATACTCTGCCCTACAGAATGGAAAGAATATACATTCGTCAAGCTCCACTCTTTCGCTCTCTCCATTTATGGATGATTTTGGTCTACTTAGAGTCGGTGGTCGTTTGCGACACTCTACTCTCGGCTTCGATGCGCGCCACCCAATTATCTTGCCCAAAGAGCATCCCCTAACCTTCGCTATAATCTCGCATTTTCATCAGAAGTATCACCATGCAGGACCGCAGGCTTTGCTTGGAATAATTCGACAGCAATTCTGGCCCATAGGTGGCATGAAAACGGTTGCCCGAGCATTGCGAAAATGTATAATTTGCTGCAGATCTCGGCCTCGTCTCGTTGAGCATATAATGGCGGACTTGCCCAAGGATCGTGCACAGTGCTCACCGGCATTTACAGTCACTGGAGTGGATTATTGTGGTCCTTTTTACTACAAGCCTGATGGACGAAACAAAGCCTCTGTAAAGTGCTACATCTGCGTGTTCGTTTGCTTCGCAACCAAGGCTGTATGGTTGGAACTCGCAAAGGATCTTTCGACAGCTGCTTTTTTGGGCGCCCTCAAGCGTTTCATTGGTACGCGTGGCATTCCAAAATGCATTTGGTCTGACAATGCTACTAACTTTGTGGGTGCACGGAACGAGTTGGCGGATTTGCGGCGCCTATTGTTGAGCCAGGAACATCGCATTGAAGTCCACAACTACTGCATCAACAACAGCTTCGATTGGAAGTTCATACCTCCTCGTTCGCCACACTTCGGCGGCCTATGGGAAGCAGCAGTGAAGACAGCTAAAAAACATTTATATCTCTCTATGAGATCGGCACTTCTTGGCTTCGACGAACTGCGCACTTTGGTATGCCAAATTCAGGCCATAATCAATTCTCGTCCTCTTGTTGCAATTTCAGAAAATCCCGATGATCTTGGAGTTCTCACTCCAGGACATTTCTTGATTGGTCGACCACTCATCAGTTTCCCCGAGCCAGACGTAACTGGGTTGGACCACAATCGCCTTGATCGCTGGCAACGCATGACGTACATACAGCAGTTGTTTTGGAAACGCTGGAGTGATGAATACCTCACCATTCTCCAACAGCGTGGAAAATGGCGCACCCCGCAGTCTTCTATCAAAGTCAACGATGTCGTATGCGTGAAAGACGAAAACTTGCCACCTTTGAAATGGCCATTAGCCCGGGTCGTTGAGATCATTGCTGGAGCTGATGGTGTCGTGAGAGTTGCTGTTCTACGTACGCCCACTGGAACTACACGTCGAGCTGTCAATAAGCTGTGCGTCCTTCCGGTTGATGATCCTGTTGAAAGACTTGGTCTTTCAACGGGGGGGAGGATGTTCGGCGCAGCAGCTAATAAATACTCTTAAATAAGTTTCTCTTAAATTAGTCTATTCTCTATATCATTTCATTCGCTGTTAATGCACTCATACACATAAGAAAGCATAACAGACATACATATGTAATTTTCGCCTTCCTTTTACTTGCTTATACTTGTAACTTTTTTTCTTTAAATTCTCTAATTCTGTACGAAAGTTGTCTGCAAGCGCGCAACATCTCTCTTATCTTTTCGCATACAATTAACTTTGCCTAAACAAATATCACGGACTCGGCATTAAATTAATAAATAATAAGCTAAATTAAATCGTATTGGCTTTTTATTTTGTGCCTTCGTAAATGATTGGAGCCAGAGTTGCCGAAAAAGCTTGGCAGCTTCCAACAATCAGTCTTAACCGTTTCTTTTTTAAAATTCTCTCATTTTTTAAGATCTGCAATAAAATTGTTATTAAATTCATTATTTTAATTTAATCTAAGTATGGATAGCTTCACCTTATTATATTCGAATGGATCTCATTTGAGATCCAATCGTTTTTGTTAATGAAGACTAGCATGTCAACATTTTTTGATTGTAGCGAACATACTTAAAAAACCTGAAATTTTGGGGAAAAAATCTGACAAAAAAGGTGAAGTTTTTTGCCTTTTTTAAGGTTTTTTTTTACGAAAAGACCAGTGTTTCGTCCTATTCGTGATAATTATTATGTTTATTGCATTATTCTATAGTGCCAATCATATTTTAATAATCAAGACAGCATTCCTTCTTAATGTATATAAGTATCGAAAGCAACATTTTGTTTTGTGAAACTTCACAGAACTCCCAGATCTATTACTAAAATATTTCAAGCACCAATTGGTTATGTGATCAACTGGCAGCTATACTAAATTTGCAATGACTGCAATATACGAATATATTCTGGTCTTATCATTTAAGTCTTTTCGCAGCCATCATTTGAATTCTTGGCTGTTACGTTACACATCCTGGCACTACAATGAACAACACTTCATTGTACATACATTCTCTAAAATATGTTAAAGTGCTAAGAAAAATAAGCGGAAAAAATTTAAATATTTTTTTAAAAAGCCAGAATTCCCGCTGCCCGCTGTTATGGATAAATTGGATAAATTTAGTGAATGGAACATTTTTACAAAACATCGATCATCGAACAAAAAACATCGATGTTTCTAATTTTTTAAAAAACATCGATGTATCGATGTTACATCGATGTTGCGCCCAGCACTAGTCTCATAATGGGAAAACGCATTACTCTGATTTTAACAAGTAAGAACGTTACGTTGCAGTAGAGCTGGGAAACCATCGATAGAGCCGTTTATTTGCAAACAAATAAAGCTCTTCCAAAATCACACATTTTCTTGTATATTATCTCCTAAGAAATTAATATTTCTTCATATAACGATCCTAAAACTATACTTATAAAAATAAATCGGAGCTCCATCCTAATTATTTCAACGGTTGCAGTTAGGCGCAACTAACTGCGAGATACTCTCCTCCCAATTTATTGATTTAATAAACGATTTCTGCAATTAACAAACGTACATGGCAGGCAACAACCGTTGTTCCTATACATACATACAGATTTACATATGTATACACTATTCGAGTATACAAACGATTTTCTATGCATGCATACAAAAGTTTGCATGCTATAATATTCTATGAATTGTGACTGAATTTTGAACTTTTCGATCGTTACTTTAGTTTTGTTAAAAGGCGGAACTTAGACCAAGGAAGTGGCGCTGGTGTTAAGTGCAACCACTAACCATACAACACATAGACTGGACAACTAGAACAAACTTTTTTCACGCACAAAAATATGAGCGAAACGCCGCACAACTTCGTATTTGCTCGGTTGCGGCACTTCGCGCTCGGGCAGTCAAAATTTGAAACGACCAATTCAGTGCGCTGTAAGCGCTCAACCGGCATGGTCGCATTTTCATATGAGCACATTCTGTGTGCTATTATTCTTTACTCTCCCTCTCTCTTTTTTCTCTCTCTATCTCACTCTATGCGAGCACAAGCCAGTTGCCCACAAAAATTGAAATTTGTTCGCGAGTGGCAATTCGCGACGATCCCGTCTGCCATTCTTAGTAAGAGTATGCCGAACTCTTAAACGGCTTTGCCATGCCCATGCAAAATTTTAGTGTTTTCGTAAAGATTTTTGGGAAGGGTATGAAAGCGCTGATGTGCATAGGCATTACTTTTTCGCGATGAGCATGCACACACACATTTACTGTGTCTTGCTACATGTATGATCATTTATGTGACTGTGTGCGAAACTTTTGCTGCCTGTAGCAACACTTTTGCTGCAGGGACCAACACTTGCAGTTTGTTCTCTTGCTACCTGCGCCATTCAGTAGTTTGTCTATTTTGTATGGTTTGAATTGTAGAGTGACTGTCAAATGAGCCTTTACGGCTTCAGCAGTCATTTTGGCAATAATGAGTACATGGGGTATTCTGACATTTGTCAATACATAATATGTATTACATATGAATTTCCAGATCCACTTAAATCGTTTATAAGACGTTCAAAAATGTTTTGGGGCTATGTTACTAAATTAATTACAGTAATTTTTATTTATTAAATATGTATAAGAATAAATGCATATGTATGCATATAAACATACATTTCATATGCATGGGCTAAGAGGATTGAAAGTCTACTAGATCGAACAAATCCTAGACAGTTCACACAATTCTAAGGCCAAAGCCCACAAAATCAACGATCTGCAAGTGTTGGTCCCTGCAATTGCTACAGGCAGCAAAAGTTTCGCACACAGTCACATAAATGCTCATACATGTAGCAAGACACAGTAAATGTGTGTGTGCATGCTCATCGCGAAAAAGTAATGCCTATGCACATCAGCGCTTTCATACCCTTCCCAAAAATCTTTACGAAAACACTAAAATTTTGCATGGGCATGGCAAAGCCGTTTAAGAGTTCGGCATACTCTTACTAAGAATGGCAGACGGGATCGTCGCGAATTGCCACTCGCGAACAAATTTCAATTTTTGTGGGCAACTGGCTTGTGCTCGCATAGAGTGAGATAGAGAGAGAAAAAAGAGAGAGGGAGAGTAAAGAATAATAGCACACAGAATGTGCTCATATGAAAATGCGACCATGCCGGTTGAGCGCTTACAGCGCACTGAATTGGTCGTTTCAAATTTTGACTGCCCGAGCGCGAAGTGCCGAAACCGAGCAAATACGAAGTTGTGCGGCGTTTCGCTCATATTTTTGTGCGTGAAAAAAGTTTGTTCTAGTTGTCCAGTCTATGTGTTGTATGGTTAGTGGTGCAACCCAAGCTGCACTTAGGTGCGTGGGTTCAAATACCGCAGAAAATTTTAAAATTGTTTTTTATATTTGTGTATTTTATATTTGTATATTTATTATAAAATGCTTGCTGCCAGCGCCAATTGATAATAAGATATTTATAAGCATACGCATATGAATTGTGCATTTAAGCACTAGAAACTGCTTTTCCAATTTGCCATGCTGCCGTGGCAAGTAATTTTTCTATACATGCATATATGTATGTCAGTGTTGCCAATTTTTGTTGAGCAAAAAAAGCTGTTTTTAGTGGGAACAAACTTTAAAAAAAGCTGAAATTTTGGGAAAAAAATCTGACAAAAAAGCTGAAGTTTTTTTTGCCCTATTTTAAGGTTTTTTTTTTTTACAATAGTTCAGTTTTTCGTCTTATTCGTGACAATTATTATCTTTGTCGTATTCTTCCATAGTGCCAATCATATATTAATAAATTTTACATGAATACTCCTATCTTAGTTACGCAGTACGAGTTTATTTTGTATTTTTTATTTTTTTTTTTGGTTTTATCCCATCTTCTACTCCATTTCAGCTAGAGACTTCAAATTTGTATATTTAGATACATATTATGCATACGCATTGTTACGCCTCATCGTCCCAATTCGAATAAAAACGCATCTAGAAATGGAGTATAAGCGTCCAAAATATAGACCAACCCACCTTGGCCGTAACTGTGCGATTAGCAGAGCACGCTTTTTTTTTTTTTTTTTTTTTTTTTGGCAACTTGTATTCACGACAGTGATCCTTCTTAATGTATATAAGTTGATTCGTCAATCAGAATGGTATATTTTGTTTCGCCAATATCGACAACAAGGTTATACAAAAAGCGTTTCTAATAATGATTGAACATTTTGTTTTCTGAAACTTCACAGAACTCCCAAATCTATTACTAAATTATTTCAAGCACATATTAGTTATGTGATCAACTGGCAGCTATACTATATTTGCAATGACTGCAATATACAAATCTATTCGTGTCTTATCATTTAAGTCTTCGCAGCCAGCATTTGAATTCCTAGCTGTTAAGTTACACATCCTGGTATTTTTGTTTATACTGAACTATTTGTACATAAATTCTCTAAAATATGTTAAATTGCTAAGTATAAAAAAAGCGGAAAAAAAGCAAAATATTTTTTTAAAAAGCCAGAATTCCCGCTTCCCGCTGTTTTGGAATTTTTCCCGCAATTGGGTTTTCAAAAAAGCCAGATTTGACGGGAAAAAAGCTGATTTGGCAACACTGATGTATGTACATATGTGTATACAGATGCTTGTACGTGTGTACACATCCAAGTGCAATTCAAGAATTGAGATTGAATTTTAGGTTTTGTCACAAGCTGCTAAAGCAGTGAACATATTTAGGTTAGCTAACGATTACATGTTATTTTCAAAAGACCTGGGTTCAAATTCTGCTGGATACTTTTTATTTATTGATCGAAAACTTATACATTTTGATTTTCAATTCATTAATATTTTTATATTTATGTTAAAATGCTATCTGCCATCTTAGCAATTACTACTAAGCTGTTTGTATGCATGAATTATGAAGTTGGCCAAAACAAACTTCTTTGCCGATTTGCCACACCTCCAGTGTGCGTAGACGCATAGTTTTTGGCTAGTTCTTAGAAATAGCCGAGGCTAACATAACTGCAAAATTTGGTTACATACACTAGAGAAATTACAGGTTATTTTTCAATATGCCACGTCTCCAAAGAAGCTGAAAAATTATTTTTGTGTCATCGATAGAGGAGGCCATTTGTAACTGAACCATCCATTTGTGAAGCTTCTAGCTCCAAAATTGTAGGAGATATAAACTTTTGCGGTTTGCCACGCCCCATCGGGCGTATATATATCTACCATAGCTTATTGATCTTGGGTTGACAGCCCGAGTATACATGCCAAATTTGAAGTCTCTAGTGTCAATAGTGTTCAAAATATAGTACAATATGAAAAATAACTACATATTCAGGTTCGACGGACATTGTACAAAACCCAATATACTCTTTTTCCCTTTGGGAACAGAGTATAATAATGGAACAGCCAAATATATTTTATGCCTTAAAGTATTAAATCAAGTGGTAACATCAAATATGGAATCGCATATAAAAAAACAAGCATGATGATGCATTTAGATGACGGTGATAGCTTCGAAAACGACAATAGGTAAATTTTGAAAGTACACGGTGTGGAAAAGATGGAGCTTGAAATGTACCGTAGCTTGTCACAAACTTCTTGGGAAAAGCAATCCGATATTGTTTTGGAATTTTCATAAGGCCACTATGACAGTACTAATGAAGATCGCATTACGACTTGCTTCGGCAATAAAATGCATTGTTTGCGACTCACGAAGTCGAATGACGGATTCTCACATATCAGAACGCGTTTTTTTTTTTTTGTTAATCTCAAATATCAAAAATAGTTATTCGTATTGTTGTAGTGGCGGCCCGATGATAAGTACAAAGTCGTGGCTGTATTTCCTCAACTTTATTGAGTGAAAAAAGCTGTGTCTTTTTTCTTCGTAGTTAAATGTATAGTGTCCAGCAAAGCAAATAGGAAGAATAAAAAAATCGTCGATTGCGAACCAGCAGGAGAACTGGAGTCGGAGTTATGTTATTAACAGTGCATAATACTGTCAACAGCATAGCATGTCGCCGTGAGGGAGGAGCAGCTCCTGTTAATTTAATCTGACATTAACATGCTCCCCCCTTGCAAGGATTGCAAAATTAGAGCGGATTAGTGACCACCTCTCTAGGAGCTGAGGCGGCGAACTGCTCTGATGGAGGTGCAGGAGAGTGTGATTATCCTGGCTACATGTTTTGCACCCTGCATCCTTTGCTACGGCAGGATTGCCCAGAGTGCTCGTGAGCCAACCAGTTTTTACAGTACTTGGTTGTAAGTACCGCACGAATCCGTTTCTTCGTCGGATTCCTGGAATCGTCAGCATTTCCGAAGAGCGTGGACTCCTCTGCACAAGCGACACCGGAAGGAATTGGCGCTGGATGGTGTGCTGTCTTAGAATGACGGCAGCTTTACCTGAAAGGTGAAAGGCGTCGGAGAATGAATTGCTTGTGGTGTTGGCGCGTTGAAACCGACGAAAACTTGTGTTGGGAAGGAGGAGACAGTTTCCGGTGGCGTTTGCGTTAGTAGGTCTGAAAGTACCCAACCGAAAACAGTATCTAGACCTAGTAGAGGTTCACCAATTTGAGGATGGCAACCTTCCTGCATAATAAACAATTTCCGAACTCTTGTAAAACTCGGGATCAGCTAGCTGAATATTCGGAAGAATGATCAACAAGTGTTGCGGAATCGGTGACGAAGGGAGGTTGCCGACAAGTTTTGGAACTACGAGAGCAGAAGCTTTAATTCGCAATGTCGGTTTCAACGAAGAACCAATATCACAGCTGCAAAGCTGTTGGGCGTTGGCCGTAATCGCTTGATTCAGGCTGGAAACCTGCGCTTTCGCGGATGTGAAAGTCAACTTGATCTTGCAGAATAGTCGCTCAGAAATGAAAGTTGTTTCGGACCCTAAGTCGACTAAAGCACGGGCGAAATAGATGGCTCCGAAGTGACATATATTGACCACCGCTGTGCCGAAGAGGACTCTTTGCGTATTAGCAGCCAAATACGTTTGGGTGTTCGACATAACTTCACTCGGACTAGGATGGTTCTTTTGCAAGGACATCCCCCACTTCATGCTTTTCGTATCTACTTGCGTGTGGAATGAATTGACTCGGTTTGGAAGGGCAGGGTTTGCTGATCTCGGAATTGAGATTGAAACTGTTGGAGCAGAAAGATCACCTTCCATAGCTTCATGTGCGCGAGCACGTTCGCTGAGGAAGTGACAAACATCCCGCCAGGCTGGAATTTCCGTTTTTCGTTTAATGAGTGCTCCCAGAGAGTTCGAGTGTGTTCCGGCAATTGGGATGTGCACAGGAACACAAGGATACAGTCTCAATACTCTGTAGAGATTTAAGCATGCTCGAGTGCAGTGATACACCTATGGATAGTGCCACGCAACTCTCTGAGAGCCGAGCCTTATTCTTTAGTGACCTTGGATAAATTTAGGAGGAGTTTAAGCTGACTGTTGACTAACAGCCGCTTATTCTCTTCAATAGAGATCTCTTTTCCCTTGGTCGCCATAATGTGACAAACGCAGAAAATTGAAAAAATATGCTTGCAAGTATACGAGAAAATAATTAACAAAAAGAAAAAGCTGAAAAAGTTAACGATAATCGGGAATTCCCTCATTGTACGCAGAATTCAACGTATGTACGCAGGCTTTCGGTAGACCTTTTTTTGATAAGGTTTTTTTTAAATGTTATATTATGCTTTAGTTTTTTGTTTTCATAAATGAAGTGATATTAAATATTAAGTTTAGTAACTAAGGAAACTAATAAAAAAAAAAGAAAAAATTGAATATCTTGTTTATATCGAGCGCTATTAATGGTCAAACTTTAAAAACAAATTTTTTCTTGGGTGTACGCAGAGTTATGTGAGCAAGTGTATGTATAAAAGATATGTGGGTATGGGAATTCTTATGTACATATGTACATATGCATGTACAGTGGTTCACAGCATATTTCAACCAGCACATTAAAAAAAAGTTTGTTGGGCTATAAAATCTAAACTATCTAAACGAAGGTTGTTAGTATGATTTTTTAACTATTACAAAATCAATTCATTTATTTTTAAAATATTTTTTCATTATTTAATAATAATGTTGGTCCCTACAATTGCTACAGGCAGAAAAAGTTTCACACACAGTCACAAAAATGCTCATACATGTAGCAAGACACTGTAAATGTGTGTGTGCATGCTCATCGCGAAAAAGTAATGCCTATGCACATCAGCGCTTTCATACCCTTCCCAAAAATCTTTACGAAATCACTAAAATTTTGCATGAGCATGGCAAAGCCGTTTAAGAGGCATACGGCATACTCTTACTAAGAATGACAGACGTCATCGTCGCGAATTACCACTCGCGAACAAATTTAAATTTTTGTGGGAACTGGCTTGTGCTCGCATAGAGTGAGATAGAGAGGGAAAAAAGAGAGAGGGAGAGTAAAACAAAATAGCGCATAGAAAGTGATCATTTGAAAATATGACCATCCAGGTCGAGCACTGGCAGCAGTGCTGCCACTTTAGCAATTTAGTGGCTAGAAATGGCAACTTTTAAGAAAATTTGCAACCTTTATTTTGTAAATGCTATTAGCCACAAATCTAGCAATTTTAAATTATTTTTCAGCAATTTTAGCAACTTTATTATAAAACTAGCAATTCTTATATTTTTCTTCAGTGATTTTGCATTTTGTATGCCTTTTTATACCCTGAACCCATTGAAAATGGGAATTAAGGGTATAATGGTTTTGTGAAAATGTATGTAACAGGCAGAAGGAGACGTCGCAGACCCCATAAAGTATATATATTCTTGATCAGCATAAAAAAATAAGTTGATCTAGCCCTGTCCGTCTGTCCGTCCGTCCGTCCGTCTGTCCGTCCGTCCGTCTGTCCGTCTGTATGAACGTCGAGATTTCGGAAACTACAAAAGCTAGAGAGCTGAAATTTCACATGAACACTCCTATGTTAGCTACGCAATACGAGTTTATTTTGTTTTTTCGATAACTCATCCCATTTCCAAATTATCGATAAAAAATTCGTTTACATTTTTTAGGTTTTTAGGGTCTAACTTCTACACCGTTTCAGCTAGAGACTTCAACTTTATATATTAAGATAGATATTATGAATACGCAGATTTTATAGTTTTCAGATTTTTTATGCCACGCCCCCCTCGCCCACAATTTGCAAAAAAAGGATTTCAAATACTAAAGACTTGCAATTTGGCAAATAGATAGATATAGATACTCTTAATCTACTCTTAAAATTTCATTAGGATCATGCATCTAGAAATGGAGTTATAAGCGTCCAAAGTTCAGCCCAACCCACCCCCAAGCCACAGCAGCAACTGCGCAGTTAGCAGAGCGCGCGCTTATAAGCGTAAAGAGGAAGAGTATCACTTTTTTTTGCAGGGTTCAGGGTATCTCGTAGTCGAGCCGTCTCGACTAGAGCCTTCTTACTTGTTTACGATTAAGATATCGGAACTTGTATTTAACCCAGTTTTTCGATTATATGAGCTAGTTTATGGTGTTTGAAAACTCTTTAAATGTGATTGGTGAACAAGAACAAGATGCCGAAAGCTTATAAGCAAAGTTTTCGTGATGCCTGTCTGCAAAATGACGAGTTCAAGCAATGCATTCGTAAGGATTGCACTGATCAAACACGAGCTCATTGTGCGTATTGCAAATCAACTATTAACGCTGAGCTTTTTGACATCCGCCACCACGGTGCGGACTAGGTATGGACTCAGTGCTGCCAACATTTTGTTGCATGAAAACGCTAGATCAGCCTTTGAAAAAAGCTAGAAATAGCTAGAAATATTTCTTCATAGCAAAAAAAAAAACGTTAGAATATAATTTTTGGTTGCCGGTTTATTTCAATATATTATAAGATTTCATCAATGACTTCATCTTCATCCTTATGGTTCATGTAGCTTTCATTGGTCCCTATCTTTCTCAAACATGCTGCAGGTAATTTGCAATCGTGGCAGCATTTTTTTTTGAGGCGTAGTCCGTATCTACAAATATGATATTTAATGTAATTGATCATTTTATAAAATATTACACAGCAATCCCAAATGGTCCACATGTTTAATTGAACAATGTATAATAATACAAACACAGTCCCGCTTCTTGCTCGCAAGTTCTCATTGAGATTAAAGAAACAAATGGAATTTTATTAGGCTGTGCAAAAGCTGTGCAAAAGTTGCCCTGTGCTTGTGCGTGCAAATTTGAAAGTTAAGCATTAATGCTAGATTTGCAGTATTTGCAATAACATTTGCTCTCATCAGCAGCATCTACACTCAACCAATCTTTAAATGCAGGATCTTGCATCCATACTGTACGCGGTTTTTGTTTATAAATTTTTGGCATTATTAAAACTTGTGAAATACCCTCTTGGTGGTGGCATAAAACACGATTCGGTAGACTTCACAGACATCGATAAGATTGAATGCTCGTCTGGCTTATCGATGTTTGTTGTCATTCATATGAAAAACTACTATTCGTATGAAAATGTGGCATCATAGGACAGAGAGCACAGAGAAAATACACCAAGTTACTAGATTTTGCAAAAATATGAAGTAAAGCTAAATTTTCTTGAAAAATAGCTATAATTCCCGCTAGCCGCTATTTCACAATTTATCCCGCATTTCCTTGTTGCAACCCACTAGATCTAGTGGGAAAATAGCTAAATTGGCAGCAGTGTATGGACTAGAACGACATGAAAAATGTTGCCAGAACTATGATCTGCCATATAAGTACTTGATTCAAATTACTGGTAGTGAGAAGAACACTACTGAATGTGAGGCTGAGGAGCTGGAAAATATTTTAAGTATTACTTATTTATTATTTAGTTTCACTTTTTAGTTTTTAAATATGTTAAATATAAAAATTTTAATGGGTTAGCAATTTTTTGGCAATTTTTACAACATTTTTAGTTATTTTTAGCCACATTTTTTTCCAAATCTAGCAATTTTTGCTTAGGAGATTCTGGCAGCACTGACTGGCAGCGCAATGAATGCGTCGTATCAAATTTTGATTGCCCGAGCTCAAATTGCCCCAACCGAACAAATACGAAGTTGAGCGGCAATTCGCTCATATTTTGGAGCGTGAAAAAAGTTTGTTCTAGTTGTCCAGTCTATGTGTTGTATGGTTAGTGCCTGAACCGTAAAAAAACATATGAGCGCATGCTCTGCTAACCTCGCATTTGCAGCCGTGGTGGGTTAGGCTGAACTTTGGATGCTTATAACTCCATTTCTAGATGGACGATCTTCATGAAACTTTCGGAATATCCAAATGTATCTATTTGCCAAATTGAAAGTCTCTAGTAATTGAAATGCATTTTTTTTTTTTTTTTCAAATTTGGTGCGAAGGGGCGTGGTATCCAAAATCTGAAAATCAAAAAATCTGCGTATCCATAATATCTATCTAAATATATAAAAATTTGAAGTCTCCAGCGAAAACGCTGTAGAAGTTATCAATAATTTGGAAGTGGGATGAGTTAACGAAGAAGAAAATAAATTTGTACTGCGTAACTAACATACGAGTACCCATGCAATGCATTTCAGACTTCCAGCTTTTATAGTTTCCGAAATCCTGACGTTCATACGGACGGACAGACAGGGCTCAATCAATTTTTTTTTTTTTTTTTTTTTTTTTTTTTTTTTTTTTTTTTGTGAATATACATATGGGTAATTCTCCAGAAAAGTAAACTTTTTCTCACGTTCACAAATGTACTTTGTGGGGTCTGCGACGTCTCCTTCTGCCTGTTGCATACATATGAAGTACTATGAAGTACATATGATCTTGATCAGCAACAAAACTAGATAGCTGAAATTTTACATGAATGCTAGTATATTACATACACATTACGAATTTATTTTATTATACCCGGAACCCATTGAAAATGGGAATTTTGCAATTTTCAGATAGCCGTCCCCTTCGCCCACAAATTTGATAAAAACGTATTTCACATACTAGATACTTGGAATTTGGCAAATAGGAATAGATCCATATAGGAAAGTAATAAAAAAGTACAAAAATCAACATGGAAATATCCTACAGTCAAACAGAAAATCGGCGATACCACTGTGTGCTTTAATATAAGAGATTGCTCAAATCACGCAAACTCAAAAATAAAAGTGGTTAAGAGGAAACAAAGAAATACGTGAATAATAGAAACGGAGAGCGCAAAAGTTTAGCACATAATACGTATGAATGGTGGTTGCGTTACAGAGCGTGTTGGGGTTGTTTTTATCATTTTTAGTACCATTTGTTCGACTGCCCATTCTATCCCTTCAGTCATTGAAGTAAGTAATTGGAGTACAGCGAGATATCCCTTTTATAAAAATTAGTTTTTTCATGAACAATAATGAAGTAACGATTAGAGACGATGTAATGATAAAGGCTAAAAATTCAATATATGAACATGTACATGTAAATAAAACGTTTATAACCAATAACAATACACATCTGTGTATTGGTATTAGCTAAAGCACAAGACTATAATTTTGTGAAATACCCGCACCTCTGTCATTTTGAAAAGTAAAAACGAACTTGACCTACACGAAAAATTATATCAATTTTAGATCAATTATTTCTTAAGCTCTCTTCTTTTCTCTTACACTATATTAAATCGATTTACATATAGTACATATTTCTTAGAAACGGTCCCTACCGTCATAGTAATTCCTGTTTATATACTAATATGAATTTTGCAGTTGGGGGTTACGAAATTTGTTGCCGATTTGTCACGTGTCGAGTGAACGTGAGACACGTAGACGTATAACTTTTGGATAGTTCTTAGAAGGAGTATGGACTCTCCAAACTTTGAAATGTCAGTGCAAACACATAAAAATTCTATTGAATAGGCTAATTATTTTATTTTTTACACATCAACTTTGCTAATTACCACAACTCTTCGGTTTATAAACATTCACCATATCTATTTAGTCTTGGGTCGTTAACCCGTGTGTACGTATACTATATAATCAGATTCGATCTGCGACGTCTTCAGGGCGTGGACATATAATTTTAAATCTTAACACTAACTCACGTGCAACATTTTGTTGTAGTTCTAAAAAAAGAAACTGAAAATTTAGTGAATAACTTATTATTGATTTCCCATAGTGAACTAAAGCAATATCACTACATTTTAACGAAAAGGCACACAGAAGTTGTATAAGAATTGGTCGAATACTTACAGTAAGACTCTACAATATATTTATAAATTATAATATATTTTTTACAAGTAGAAATATTTAAAATTTGTGTTTTAATATGAAGACGTTAAGGCCTACACAATGTTAATAATTTATGGAACGACGCTTCTCGACGAGAAGGAGAAAGAATTGTACAATTTATCCTCAAATTTATCTCATAAAATACTTGAAATAAAGAATCGAAAAATTTAAAATTTGTAATTAATGAAAAAAGACACACTTTATACAAATATGTATATATGTAATTTTGGTTTTGCTTTTATATTTTACACATAGTTTTGTAGTACGGTGAGAAATGTGGAAGACACGTACCAGATGTAATAAAATATTTGATTTTCTGAGCTCCTATGCTTGTGTTAAATCCATAGATATCGATTTCCACGCTTATACGTTTTCATCTACGTATCGCTCACAATTCAGTTAAATCGTAACCAATAAACTCTTTTTATACTAAAATGATGAAAAAGTCTGATTTTTCAAGTCATTCGTAAACATTACATAAACAAACTTAAGTAATTATAATGACTTAGATGCTGGATATGCAATCTATTTTATTATTTTTATTAATATTATTATTTTTGTTTTATTTTTAATGCTCTGCGGCTTAGTAATCGTTTGAAAATCGATATATTATATGTATATATAAATAACACATTTCCTAATACCCAGTGACAATTTATTTTAGCTTTTTTGCTTACAGGTAGTATCGTTCCGGGCCTTTAGTGTCGTGTGGTGGATGTAATATATTGACTTTTGCTGCGAACAAATCACTTTTGGAATTGTGGCTTTGTACCTATACCATATAGTTAATCTATATACAAAAAACTTCGCGCAGATACTGAGCTAAATTATAGCTTTGTGTACATTTTGATTCCAAGTTGGGATGCGGATATCTCTTCAATGATTACACTTACAACTCATTTATGTATTATATAATTTAGTTTTGAGTTACATGTAGCATGCATAAATATTTGTTCATTGGAGATTTAAAAATTGTTCTATCACACACACGCACTCATATGCAGACACATAAAGAACTGTCATTTAGAGAGGGACACTGGTTTCTAGTGTTAATGTATATTTCAGCGCTGTCGTTTTACTTGTTCCTCTTTATCGTTCATTGCTAATGTGAAGTACACAAACGGCTGAGGCAAACTTCGTCGACTAACTAACTGGCCGAACAGTCTGCGCTCATTGTGCAAAAGAGACTTTTAAGTGTATGTAACAGGAAAACCTTGAAATTGTATATCAAAAGTAAAAAAAGAGAAAACTGGCAGTCCTGTATGTACAAGAGAAAATACTTAAGCCGTTCTCTCGTTTTCTTCGCACACATACATCTACATATGTTTGAGCGAATATTTTTCGTAGTGGTTGTAACGGTTATAAACATTTGGGGGTTGTTCACAGGGTGTACATCTATTTTTATCATTCTGTGCCATTTTCTACTACGCAAACGTCAAACCAATAAAAAAAATACAATATGAATATGTTGTCCTTGATGTCCGTCAGGCAAACCATTTCGACACTGTTCACGCAAGAAACTTTAAATTTACAACTTAACCTTATCTAATAAGATGATTAGAATCGCTGATAATCGGAAAATTTCACAAATCTAAGTAGCTGAAGCGCTAGAGCGAGCGAGCGAGAGGGCTCTTAGACAATACCAACAAACCATGCAACACATAGAGTGGACAAATAGAAGCTGCTGGTATATAGCTGGTATATCCCAGACAACTTCGTATTTGCTCGGGACTTAATTTAAGCTTCTGTGGGGTGACACAATCATTATCGATTATTATCGATATTCCAAGAAATGCTGGACATGTTCCACTCCTTTCCCTTACTCTCTATCTCTTACTCTCTCTGCCCTACGCTGTTTGCTCTTTGCAATTGATGTATGCATATGTATGTACATATATAATATGTATGCCGGCATGAGCACAAGCAGAAAGCAGCACACAGAAATTAAAATGTCTGCGCGACACGATCCCATTGATTCCCTTCTGAGTAAAACCACTAACCATACAACACATAGACTGGACAACTAGAACAAACTTTTCACGCACCAAAATATGAGCGAATTGCCGCTCAAATTCGTTTTTGTTCGGTTTGGGCAATTCGAGCTCGGGCACTCAAAATTTGATACGACGCATTCATTGCGCTGCCAGCGCTCGACCTGGATGGTCATATTTTCAAATGATCACTTTATATGCGCTATTTTGTTTTACTCTCCCTCTCTCTTTTTTCCCTCTCTATCTCACTCTATGCGAGCACATGCCAGTTGCCCACAAAAATTGAAATTTGTTCGCGAGTGGCAATTCGCGACGATACTGTCTGCCATTCTTAGTAAGAGTATGCCGTATGCCTCTTAAACGGCTTTGCCATGTTCATGCAAAATTTTAGTGATTTCGTAAAGATTTTTGGGAAGGGTATGAAAGCGCTGATGTGCATAGGCATTACTTTTTCGCGATGAGCATGCACACACACATTTACAGTGTCTTGCTACTTGTATAAGCATTTTTGTGACTGAGTGCGAAACTTTTGCTGCCTGTAGCAATTGTAGGGACCAACATTTCAAGAAGGACGATCTTCATGAAACTTTCATTGTATATTAATAGTGTCTATTTGCCAAATTAAAAGTCTCTAGTATTTGAAATGCATTTTTTTCCAAAATCTGAAAATTACAAAATCTGAGTGTCCATATTATCTAGCTCAAACGGTGTAGAAGTTATGCTAAAAAACTTACAAAAAACGAATTTCCGATTTTTGTCGATAATTTAGAAATGGAATGAGTGCAGCCGATTAAATTACACGCGAATTACATACATATGTACTTCTTTTATAGATTAATACATGTTTACATATTTGAGGCATAGAATACAACTGAACTCTTATTAAATTCTAAGGGGGTTTTTATATAATTCTTTTTGTTTCCTATCATGGTGAAATACTCTTATGCTAGGCAGCGGAGGCTGCGATAATTGTTGATGTTTACAATATTGGAGCGGCGTCTTATTGCTAAAGTGTTTTTATATTATGAAGCTGGGCTGTGACCAAAAAGTGTCAAATAAGCCTTTGATAGGTCGTGGAGGCTGCGATGCTTGTTTATATTATGCAGCTGCGCTGTGACAAACATTATTGTTTACAATATTGGGTATGCTCTTTGAGTTAGCAATAAGTGTTCATTATTCTTATGATACTTATGGCTCATGGGTTTTTTACATTAAAGAAGATTGTAAGCCTTTAGTGTCGACTGTAGTTCTTGGAAATGAAGCTAATGGTATGGTGTCAGCTGACGCTGTGAGAAGCAGTATTGCCAATTTTTGTTGAGCAAAAAAAGCTGTTTTTAGTGGGAACATACTTTAAAAAAAGCTGCAATTTTGGGAAAAAAATCTGACAAAAAGCTGAAGGTTTTTTTGCCCTATTTTAAGGTTTTTTTTTTTACGAATAGTTCAATTATTCGTCTTATTGGTGACAATTATTATCTTTGTCGCATTCTTCCATTGTGCCAATCATATTTTAATAAATTACGCAGTACGAGTTTATTTTGTATTTTTTTTTTTTTTTTTGTTAACTCATCCCATCTCCAAATTATTGATTAAAAAATTGAACATTTGTTTACGTTAATATACTTCATTGTACATAAATTCTCTAAAATATGTTAAATTGCTAAGTATAAAAAAAGCGGAAAAAAGCAACATATTTAAAAAAAAAAGCCAGAATTCCCGCTTTCCGCAGTTTTGGAATTTTTCCCGCAATTAGGTTTTCAAAAAAAGCCAGATTTGACGGGAAAAAAGCTGATTTGGCAACACTGGTGAGAAGTGATGCTGATGGCATAACTCCTCCCCTCTTAGAGTGTGAATTCTCCTGAATTATTATACCCTGAACCCATTGAAAATGGAAATTCAGGGTATAATGGTTTTGTGAAAATGTATGTAACAGGCTAACTACAAAAGCTAGAGAGCTGAAAATTCACATGAACACTCGTATGTTAGCTACGCAATACGAGTTTATTTTGTTTTTTTTTTTTTTTTTTTTTATAACTCGTCTCATTTCGAAATTATCGATAAAATATCGAAAATTCGTTTAAATTTTTTTAGTTTTTTGGGTATATTTTCTACACCGTTTTAGCTAAAGACTTCAACTTTATATATTTAGATAGATATTATGGATACACAGATGTAGTTTTCAGATTTTAGATGCCACGCCCCCTCCGCCACCAATTTGAAAAAAAAAACGCATTTCAAATACTAGGGACTTGCAATTTGGCACATAGATAGATTTAGATACTCTTAATCTACTCTGAAAATTTCATGAAGATTGTCTATCTAGAAATGGAGTTATAAGCGTCCAAAGTCCAGCCAAACCCACCTCCAAGCCACGGCAGCAACGGCGCAGTTAGCAGAGCGCGCGCTTAAATGTGCGAAAGAAGAAGAGTATCACTTTTTTTTGCAGGGTTCAGGGTATCTCGTAGTCGAGCCGTCTCGACTAAAGCCTTCTTACTTGTTTAATATTATTGTGTCATCATCTATCTTTTCAATACTAGTGATAAGTTCCTTTAAAATTGTATTTGGTTTATATTCCAATATTTTATTGTTAACTTCTATAATTAATAAATTTTCTTGATCAATTTGGATATAATCTGTGTTTGGCATTGGCATAAGTAACTTATATAATTTTAAGGAATTTTTATTGCTATTATTATGCAATTATTTTTGTATTTCAAAATACATATACGAATTAATTTTAATTTATAAAAATCAATGTCAAATTTGTTTATTTCTTCTTCTGATAAAATTTCTGGTAAAATTATATTATTCTTTGCAGAGGCAATATTCTCCTGAATATAATTTACTTTGCATTCGATATTTTTTAATTTTTGCATTTGATCATTGTATAAGATTTTCATTATTATTATTTATTTATTTTGGTTATTTATACTTGTCAGTGTTTCATTAATGATTATTCGGTCATGCTCAATCGTTTCTGCTAAACTATGTATTGTGTCGTTAAAATGTGAATTTATGATTATTTGTTGGTTCATGTTGCTTATGATGTTATGGTTATTTTGGTCGGTTATATCAAGGTGTTCTAAGATATCTGTCCTGTCTTCATCGTCCATCAGTCCAAATAGCCATTTGTATGCTGTACCTGCTATATTTATAAGTCCCCTTTTATTTATGCTAAAAGGTGTAATGGATTTAACCTTTGCCTTTATTAATCTAATTTCTCTTTATAAATCCTCTTAATTTTTTTTTATTATTATTCATTAGATTTATTAATTTCCTGATTAAAGGGTATTTAAATGTTACTTGGATGAATGTTTTCTAACTCTGCATATCTAAAATAAGGCTCATCCTTATGTTTGACTCTTTTATAATTTTTAATTGGACCTTTCTGTCTTTGTTCTTTGTATTCTTCCCTTGTATTATTTATTTTGTTTATAGTCATTTTCTTACATTCCTCAATAGTCATTTTCAATTTATTTGCATCTTCTGTATCTTTAGCATGATTAGGTGTACATTTTATTGTTGAATGATAACGTTTATTGTACGCTATTATTGCTAATTGAATTTTAGATTCAATGGATAGTTCATTATTATCTATTCCTGTTATTATTTCAATTAATGTGGAATGTAATCTTTCAATATCAGCATTTCCTGTATGGGAATTGTATAATGTATTTCAATATCTTCCTTGTTTAAAAACTGTATTATATATTCTGATCTAAATTCATTATCCATTATTATTTTCTGTGGTTTATTAAATTTTGCAAAATGTTCTATCATAATTTGCATCTTTGTTCGCCAATTTCTATCCGTAATATTATAAGCCACTGCAAATTTTGTAAGTTTATCTATGATTGTAACAAAAGATTTGTGTTTTATATGAAATATATCTAAGTGTATAATTTGATTTTTACTATTTGTTGTTTCTGTAAGTTGAAATTTTGGTTTAATCGGTTTCCTATCATACTTAATCTCTTTACACTTTCTGCAATTTGCTATTATTAACTGAATATGTTCATTTAATTTTGGAAAATAGATTTTGTCTTTTAGTGAATTGAACGTTTCATTTATACCACTGTGTAATGAATCTTTTGAATGGTAAATTGAAATTTGTTTATGTAATTCTTCCTCCGTTGAAATTTCTTGAGTTCGTTTTGTACATTTGAAAAATTTTATATTTTCACAGTGAGAAAAAATTTGAATTAATATACATTGTATTTTATGATAATCTGGGTCTGGTACTTCTGAAAAAATTCCTACTGTTCCTTTCTCTATATTATTTTGTAATTTTATTTCAATTTCATTTTCTATGTCTGCTGGGTTTACTTCAATTATTTTTCTTCCATTGTGTATATTAATATTATCTGTTGCTGAATAGGTAATTATTATCTGAGTTTTATATTTATTAACAATATCATCTTTTATGAATTAATTGTTCTTCATCTGCTGAGTGCTGTGTATTTGTTAAATTAAAATTTGATTCTTCGTTATTTTCTGCATTAATTAACTGTATGGTTTCCTGTCTGCTCAAAAAATCTGCTACTTTATTGTCTTTACCTTTTCAATATATAATATCATAATCAAACTCCTGTAGTTTTAAAATTGACTAGCTGTCATTTCTTTTCCTTTGAATTTTGAATTTAAGTATTTTATAGGGGTATGATCGGTTATAATTTGAAATTTATTTCCAATCAAATAGTGTTTAAAATAATTTACTGCATGTATAATAGACAAAAATTCTTTATCAATTGTACTATAATTTTTCTCATATTTATTAAGTGCTCTTGAAACATAAGCAATTGGTTGTCCTTGTTGAGATAAAACTGCACCTATGCCATAGCTATGGCGAAATCACTGGCATCTGTAGTAATTGTAAATGGTTTGTCAAATTCTGGATATTTTAATATTGGATGTGAACTTATGAGCGCTTTAATTTTTCCAAATGCTTCTATAAATTGAGGATCATTTGTATTAATTGATACACCTTTTTGTCAATATCTTATCATTGGATAAACTATTTTGGAATAGTCTTTGATAAATTTTCTATAAAATCCTGTCATACCTAAAAATCCTTTTAATTGTTTTTCAGTTTTTGGTAATGGAATTTCTTTTATTGTTTCTATTTTTCTTGGATTTGGTTTGAACCCTTCTTTCGTAAGAATATGTCCCAAATATTCTGTATGTTTCTTCATAAATGAGCATTTATCGGTTGTATTTTCAAATTATGATTTCTAAGTACTTTAAAAATTTTTTCTAAAGCAATCTTGTGTTCTTCGAGTGTTGTTGAAGATATTAGAATATCATCAAGATATACTATACAAATTTTGTTTATATAATCCCTCAAAATATCATTCATTAAACGTTGGAATGTAGCTGGAGCATTTTTTAAACCGAATGGCATTCTAACATTGTTCGAACATGAACATGCGACACAAATAAATATAAAATTACGGATAAACTGCGCGTTACCAAATAAAAAATTAAAAATTCCCAGCCACAAATTTTAGGCCCCTGGCAGTATGTTCAAGCATGAACATGCCACTTATATACAAACATATTAAAAATAGGCAATAGTCGATAACCTGCGCGTTATCTGAAGCCAAACAATAAACATGTCTACCTTAGCTGCAGCGACAAACGCAGCGAGTAATAAAAATGTAACGCGAGACGTGAGAACGGCTTAGCGATCGAAAAGGGACACTTGACAAACATCTGTGCACTTGTGTGCATGGAATTAATGGTAGCCTTCCAGTGCCTGGAAGTATTTTTAAGGTATATAAGCACTAGGTTTTTAAGGAAATAAACAGTTCAATTTTTGTTCTCACAAAGAGAAGAGTTCAATCTTTGAATTCGGTAAATGTGGAGTGTTTCATTTCGACTCTCTAACACTATTCATGAAAAATGCGAACCTTTCAATAAAATAAGACATATCATAGAATATGATACAGTCGATAATTTAATCCAAATACTTAAAGAATTTTTACAGCCAAAAATAACAACAGGAATCCACTGCAGTCTTGAAGATTTATACGAAATACAGAATACAATAAGAAATACCTTCACAAATAAATTTCTCTTTACCAGAAAATTTGTCTTAGATATCGAAAATAAAAACGACCAAGAAATTATTATAGAAGAAACACATGCTCGAGCTCATAGAGGATTCGACGAAAATCTTAAGCAAATTCTTAAGTATTATTATTGGCCAACACTATATAAAACTCTTAAACAATATATA
The DNA here is from genome assembly GCA_030914335.1 of Drosophila borborema. Lineage (NCBI taxonomy): Eukaryota > Metazoa > Arthropoda > Insecta > Diptera > Drosophilidae > Drosophila > Drosophila borborema. The sequence continues at coordinate 9,129,190 of JAUESP010000304.1, forward strand.
CGACATTGCGAAATTTGTAATAAAAATAAATACGATAGAAATCCAAAACAAATACTTATTTCCAAAGCACCCATTCCAAAAACAGAAGGTGAACAATTACATATAGATATTTTTTATGCTCAAAAATTATCATTTATCACTTGCATAGATGCTTATTCAAAATTTCTAGTTATAAAGGAATTCAATAACAAATCGGATATGGCCAATAAAGTATTAGAATTGATCCAAATCTTTCCATTCGCTAAATCAATAATGCTAGACAAAAATCTAGTTTTTCATCAGCACAATTTAAATCGACAATGTCCCGTTCAGGTATAAATATTTATTATACAGACCCCAGACACAGCTTAAACAACGGCCAAGTAGAAAGAGTTCATTCAACACTCATTGAAATTTCTCGATGCATCCAAGAAGAATTTAAATTAATTGATTATTCTGAAGTTATATACCGTGCAGTTAGAGAATATAACAACACAATACAATCAACAACCCAACAAAAACCATATGAGATTTTATTTAACAAAATAAATCACTCTGAATTATCCGCAAAGTTAGAATCAGCTCAATCCAAAATGCTAGACTACCATAACAAAAAACGAATACCAAAGAATTACCAATTAGGCGAAATCATTTATGAAAAGAAACATGGCGAACGAAATAAACTGCAACCCAAATATAAACAAGTAAGAAGGCTCTAGTCGAGACGGCTCGACTACGAGATACCCTGAACCCTGCAAAAAAAGCGATACTCTTCTTCTTTACGCACATATAAGCGCACGCTCTGCTAACTACGCAGTTGCTGCCGTGGCTTGGGGGTGGGTTGGGCTGAACTTTGGACGCTTATAACTCCATTTCTTGTTGGACGATCTTCATGAGAGTAGATTAAGAGTATCTAAATCTATCTATTTGCAAAATTTAGTCTCTAGTATTTGAAATGCGTTTTTTTCAAATTGGGGGCGGAGGGGGCGTGGCATCCAAAATCTGAAAATTACAAAATCTGCGTATCCATAATATCTATCTAAATATATAAAGTTAATGTCTCTAGGTAAAACGGTTTAGTAGTTATACACAAAAAACCTAAAAAATGGAAACGAATTTTCGATTTTTTATCGATAATTTGGAAGTGGGATGAGTTATCGAAAAAACAAAATAAACTCGTATTGCGTAGGTAACATACGAGTGTTCATGTGAAATTTCAGCTCTCTAGCTTTTGTAGTTTCCGAAATCTCGACGTTCATACGGACGGACGGACAGACGGACAGGGCTCAATCAACTTATTTTTTTATGCTGATCAAGAATATATATACTTTATAGGGTCTGCGACGTCTCCTTCTGCCTGTTACATACATTTCACAAAACCATTATACCCTGAATTCCCATTTTCAATGGGTTCAGGGTATAAAAAGAAACATCAAGTTTCTAGAACTCAAACAAAAAGTGCATTAAAAAGTTTCAAATAAAAAAGAAAAAGCTTGTGCTTCAAACCAAAATTTAAATTAAAAATCACAACAACGCTAATAAAAGTCACATGACTTAAACCAATAAACCAAAAAAACTGAATCTAAAAACGACAAAAGTTTGTGCCTGCCTAAAACAAAATGCAGCTTAAGACGAAAAGATCGTGCTGTGTGACCGAACCAAAAGGTCGCAACCCAAAACCAGTGACAAGACAATAAAGAAGGAAGGAAGGAAGGAAGGAAGGAAGGAAGGAAGGAAGGAAGGAAGGAAGGAAGGACGACCCGATCCACCCTAACCCAAAGAAAGAAGTACCACTACGTGAGCGATTGAGAATCGTTATAATCTTTATAATTACTCATTAGGGTACATTTAAAAAATTTTTTGTGTTTAATAATTGTACTAAACCTGGACGAGTTAATTGAAAAATTTTCAAATTTAAAAGCAAATACAAATAATTCAAAAATGGCTAACAATCTTACAGCAGAAATAATAGCTCAATTAATTGCAAATCAAACCAGAGTGCTTCAAGAACAAATTACAGAATTAAAAGCTCAGTTAACATTGTCTTCCAACAACGAACAAGAATTTTAAGCAACAGTCATCAATGATACAATTCGTTGCGACGAATCATTCGATATAGTTAAATCCTTACCTGAGTTTTCAGGAAACCAAAACGCATATGTAAGCTGGCGTGAAGCAGCTTGCGGTGCTATGCGAATGTATAAAGACGGCAGTAGGAAATATGTAGGTGCCTTAACAATACTTAGAAACAAAGTCACAGGTAGGGCAAATGATATCCTAACTAATCACGGTACCGTACTTAACTTTGAGGCAATACTTGCCAGTTTAGATTTTGAATATAGTGACAGGCGTCCGATGCACATTTTAGAACAAGAATTAAGTGTCTTACGACAGGGCAACTTATCGGTTCTCGAATATTATAACCTGGTTAATAAAAAATTAACCCAGCTGATAAATAAAACTATTATGACATATGGCGACAAGGGCAATGTAATTACCGAATTAAATAATAAAAACAGAGAAAACGCTTTGCGAGTTTTCATCACAGGCCTTAACGGATCTTTATCAAATATTTTGTTTTCTCTTAAACCAGAAAACCTTCCCAACGCCTTGGCTAAAGCCCAAGAGCTAGAAGCAAATTATCAAAGAGCTAATTTCGCTTATAATCACTCCGTTAATATACAACAGTTCAATGCAAACAAAAACGAACAACCAAAATATAATAAATCAAATCAATCCAATAAAAAATATGACAATCATCTACGTTTCAATCAGAACTCACAAAATCAAATTCAATCTAACCCCCAACCCCCTCAAGAACCAATGGATGTAGATAGATCCGTTCAAATACAAAACCCATCTTTTCAACAGAATCCAATTTTAGAACAGGCAAACAAAAGAGTATTCTCTTCTCAAACAACTCATCAACCAAAAAAGGTTATGCGTGTAAATAACATTCAGGAGGGCCATTTTTTAGAGGAGCAAGGGGAAAGCCCCCATTCATCTACAGAATAGATAAAAAAAATAAACAAAAACCTAAAGGTATTAATAGACACAGGCGCTACATCTTGTTATATTAAAAAAGGCATATACGATAACCCAGAAGAGTTAGTTATTAAAAAAAGAGTAAAAACTGTCAATGGGTATAGTATCATAGCACATTCTCATAATATAAATATTTTCGGTAAACGTTATAGATTTTATAAAATCGATAATCTAGAAGCAGATTTGTTAGTCGGTTATAATTTACTAAAAGCTATTAATGCAAGAATTGACCTATCAAAAGGTACACTGCATTGCCAAATTGTAAGTCTCTAGTATTTGAAATGCGTTTTTTTCCAAATTGTGGGCGAGGGGGGCGTGGCATCAAAAATCTGAAAACTATAAAATCTGCGTATTCATAATATCTATCTAAATATATAAAGTTGAAGTCTCTAGCTGAAACGGTGTAGAAGTTATACCCTAAAAACCTACAAAATGTAAACGAATTTTCGATTTTTTATCGATAATTTGGAAATGGGATGAGTTATCGAAAAACAAAAAAACAAATAAATAAATGCGTAGCTAACATACGAGTGTTCATGTGAAATTTCAGCTCTCTAGCTTTTGTAGTTTCCGAAATCTCGACGTTCATACAGACGGACGGACGGACAGACGGACGGACGGACGGACGGACGGACGGACGGACGGACAGACGGACAGGGCTAGATCAACTTATTTTTTTATGCTGATCAAGAATATATATACCTTATGGGGTCTGCGACGTCTCCTTCTGCCTGTTACATACATTTTCACAAAACCATTATACCCTGAATTCCCATTTTCAATGGGTTCAGGGTATAAAAATAAAGCGATTAACGAAAATCTCAATAAAAACATTATATGCTTGTTTTTATTGAAAAGAAGAAAGCTAAAAAGAGCAGACAACGAAAATTGTCAGTATCCTCTACAAGCTCTTCAATATGCGAAGTAAATCATTTAAAAGTTAATCATTCCATTGATAAAATGGCCAATCTCACAACCCTTGAAGAACAAATCATTCAAGAAATAAAAATCAAACACTCTCAAATACAATCTCTTCCTTTTAGAACAGATATTAGAGGAGAAATCCGAACGATAAACGATACTCAAATTTACAGTAAACAATATCCTTATCCACATTCAGTTAACAATTTTGTTAATAAGGAAATAAATAGGATGTTAGACGAGAGCATAATAAGGCCAAGCAAAAGTCCTTATAACTCTCCAGTATGGGTTGTAGGAAAAAAGGGCTTTAATGAAGATGGAACACAAAAGCACAGATTAGTTATTGATTACAAAAAACTAAATAATAATACAATTCCAGATAGATATCCGATGCCAGATCCATCGGTAATATTATCTAACCTAGGTCAAGCCAAATTCTTTTCAACTATTGATTTAGAATCTGGCTTTCATCAAATTTTAATGAAAAACACAGATATTGAGAAAACCGCTTTTTCCATCAATAATGGAAAATATGAATTTCTTCGCTTGTCATTTGGACTTGCGAACGCGCCTAGCATATTTCAAAGAGCTATGGACAATATATTACGTGATAAAATCGGTAAAACTTGCCACATCTATATAGATGATATAATAGTTTTCTCAGAAAATATCGAGCAACAATTCAACGACTTACAAGAAATTATCGAAATATTATTTAAAGCAAATATGAACATATCTCTAGAAAAATCCAAATTCTTTAAAAAGGAAATCGAATTCCTGGGATATGTAGCGTCTCATAATATTATTATAACTGATCCCAAAAAAATAGAAGCTATCATAAAATATCCCCCTCCCACTAACTTGAGAGAATTACGAGGTTTTCTAGGCTTAACTAACTACTACAGGAAATTCGTACAAAATTACGCAAATATAGCAAAGCCCCTCACAAAACTATTACAAGGACACAACGGTATGATTTCAAGACACATGTCGAAAAAACAAAAATATCTCTAGACGATGAAGCTCATTCAGCATTCGAAAGTTTAAAATCACACTTAGTTGCAAGGGTTGAACTAACTCAGCCAGACTATTCCAAAAAGTTTGTTCTTACTACAGACGCTTCTGACATCGCTATAGGCGCTGTCCTTTCGCAAGAAAACAAACCAATCACATTCATTTCAAAGACATTAAATAAAACAGAAATAAATTATGCAACAAACGAGAGGGAATTATATGCCATAGTCTGGGCATTAAAAAGTCTTCGTAATTACTTATATGGTATTACAAATTTAGAAATCCAAACAGACCATCAACCACTTTCTTTCGCGGTTTCTGCACGAAACCCTAATTCAAAAATGAAAAGATGGCATGCCTTTATTGAGGAATTTTCCCCTACTATATTTTACAAACCAGGGTCAACGAATGTTGTTGCCGACGCTCTATCCAGAATAATAATAAACAACATTACCACTGAAAGTAATCAAATGTCCGATAGTGAACCCTCCGACAATGAATCCTTATCCGATATCGAAACTATACATTCAGCTGACAGCAGCCATGAGTACATATTTGAAGAAACAAAAAAACACTGAATCAGTTTAAGCAGCAACTACTTATTTCAAAAAATAAATTTACTATTTGTTCAAGCATGAACATGCCACTTATATACAAACATATTAAAAATAGGCAATAGTCGATAACCTGCGCGTTATCTGAAGCCAAACAATAAACATGTCATCCCTTAGCTGCAGCGACAAACGCAGCGAGTAATAAAAATGTATCGCGAGACGTGAGAACGGCTTAGCGATCGAAAAGGGACACTTGACAAACATCTGTGCACTTGTGTGCATGGAATTAATTGTAGCCTTCCAGTGCCTGGAAGTATTTTTAAGGTATATAAGCACTAGGTTTTTAAGGAAATAAACAGTTCAATTTTTGTTCTCACAAAGAGAAGAGTTCAATCTTTGAATTCGGTAAATGTGGAGTGTTTCATTTCGACTCTCTAACATTTTGGTCCTTCGAGCCTTCTCTGTTGTTTTCCCCCACCAGTGGTAAGAGACACAGAGAAGGAACCAGCGTCTTAATGCTGTGAGTTTTTATAAAAACCTCAGCTTAAGATAAAACATGTAATATATTTCTGTTCTCCCCCACCAGAGGTAAGAGGCAGATAATATATACATTTGCTCAAATTCAAACAAGAGAATTTGTAGTGCTGGTTAAATCCGTATTCTCAAAAAAGAGGAACGGAAAAACAAATTCCATAAGAGAATTTGTAAAAGCTGGTAGATCCGCATCTCCAAAGAAGGGGAGCGGACGATCAATTCCTAAAAGAGAATTGTATCGCCAGTGGAAACGTATCCCCAAATAAGGGGAACGAACAAAAATTGCTCAAATTCACAAAAGAGAATTTGTAGCAATAGAGGGTCTTCATCCCCAAACCAATAGGTTGAAGGATGGCAAAGATGACAGGAGCCTTCAAGATGACGACGACTCTCATCAACTACGCAGAAGCCGCTTCAGAGATGACTGGACCATCATTAAGAGAGCGCGCACAAATTCTGGGCCCCCTGGCAGTATGTTCAAGCGTGAACATGTGGCACAAATCAAAAGCAGATTTGTGCTATTGTGCCAGTAAATCCGTATTCCCAAAAATAAAAAGGGAACGGACAACTTTAAGTCCAAAGAGGACAACCTAAAAAAAAAAAATAAATTGCTCAAATTCAGAAATGAGAATTTGTAGCAATAGAGAGTCCGCATGAAGGAAGACAAAGAAGATACGAACCTTCGGGAAGATGACAGGACTCTCATCAACCACACAGAAGCCACTTCAGAGACGAGTGGACAATCATCAGAAGGGCAGTTCTGAGCACACACAAATTTTGGGCCCCCTGGCAGTATGTTCAAACATGAACATGCGACAAAAATTAAAATACTAAAAAATTAAAATTTCCCAGCCACAAATTTTAGGCCCCTGGCAGTATGTTCAAGCATGAACATGCCACTTATATAAACATATTAAAAAATAGGCAATAGTCGATAACCTGCGCGTTATCTGAAGCCAAGTAATAAACATGTCATCTCTTAGCTGCAGCGACCAACGCAGCAAGTAATAAAAATGTAACGCGAGACGTGAGAACGGCTTAGCGATCGAAAAGGGACACTTGACAAACATCTGTGCACTTGTGTGCATGGAATTAATTATAGCCTTCCAGTGCCTGGAAGTATTTTTAAGGTATATAAGCACTAGGATTTTAAGGAATAAACAGTTCAATTTTGGAATCCAAAGGGACCAGAGTTCAATCTGAATTCAAAGAGTTCAGGGTTCCATTTTCGGGCTCAAGAAGACTCAGCCAAATAACATTTTGGTCCTTCGAGCCTTCTCTGTTGTTTTCCCCCACCAGTGGTAAGAGACACAGAGAAGCAGCGTCTTTGTGCTGTGAGGTATTACAAAATCTCAGCATAGGACAAAAAAAAAAAAAAAAAATGTGCTCAACTTTAAAAAAGAAAAGTTGTAGTGCTGATAAATCCGTATTCCCAAAAGAGAGGAACGGAAAAACAAATTCCATAAGAGAATTTGTAAAAGCTGGTAGATCCGCATCTCCAAAGAAGGGGGGCGGACGATCAATTCCTGAAGAGAATTGTATCGCCAGTGGAAACGTATCCCCAAATAAGGGGAACGAACAAAAATTGCTCAAATTCACAAAAGAGAATTTGTAGCAATAGAGGGCCTTCATCCCCAAACCAATAGGTTGAAGGATGGCAAAGATGACAGGAGCCTTCGGGAAGACGACGACTCTCATCAACTACGCAGAAGCCGCTTCAGAGATGACTGGACCATCATCAGGAGAGCGCGCACAAATTCTGGGCCCCCTGGCAGTATGTTCAAGCGTGAACATGTGGCACAAATCAAAAGCAGATTTGTGCTATTGTGCCGGTAAATCCGTATTCCCAAAAATTAAAAGGGAACGGACAACTTTAAGTCCAAAGAGGACAACTTAAAAAAAAAAAATAAATTGCTCAAATTCAGAAATGAGAATTTGTAGCAATGGAGGGTCCGCATGAAGGAAGACAAAGAAGATACGAACCTTCGGGAAGATGACAGGACTCTCATCAACCACACAGAAGCCGCTTCAGAGACGAGTGGACAATCATCAGGAGGGCAGTTCTGAGCACACACACCCTGGCAGTATGTTCAAACATGAACATGCGAAAAAAATTAAAATACTAAAAAATTAAAATTTCCCAGCCACAAATTTTAGACCCCGGGCAGTATGTTCAAGCATGAACACTTATATACAAACATATTAAAAATAGGCAATAGTCGATAACCTGCGCGTTATCTGAAGCCAAACAATAAACATGTCATCCCTTAGCTGCAGCGACAAACGCGGCGAGTAATAAAAATGTAACGCAAGACGTGAGAACGGCTTAGCGATCGAAAAGGGATACTTGACAAACATCTGTGCACTTGTGTGCATGGAATTAATTATAGCCTTCCAGTGCCTGGAAGTATTTTTAAGGTATATAAGCACTAGGATTTAAAGGAATAAACAGTTCAATCTTTGAATTCGGTAAATGTGGAGTGTTTCATTTCGACTCTCTAACAATTACCGTTAATTACTTTGTGCAAAAAATCAATTCCTAAAATTATTCTGCGATTCACTAACGATGGAAGATCAATGAGCTGAAGCCTACTATGGTAAGACGGTAATCGTAAATTACTGTCCCAGTTAGACCCCTTAGGGCAAAAAGAAGAAACTGTTTTTGGACTGATTCGATACGATCTTGATACAGTTTATGTTGCGGAGACCAAACAACAGAGCAATACTCTAAGATAGGACGTACAAAGGAAATAAATAATTGTTTGGTAATAAAAGGATCTTTAAATTCCTTAGACCAACGTTTAATAAAGCCAAGCACGCTTTTGGCTTCATTTATGATGGTAGAAATATGAAGATTGAAATTAAGTTTACAATCAAGGAGAACACCAAGATCTTTGACTGTAAAGATGCGTTGTAAGGAAATGTTACTAATTTTATAGTCAACAATATGAGGAACGGAACGACTGAAAGTCATAGTCATACACTTTGAGCAAGTTAGGTGCAACTGGTTCACCACACACCAAGATTGAAATGCATTAAAGTCATCTTGAAGGTGTAGATACCCATTTGCACTGGAGTATGGAAGGCAAAGTTTTACATCATCCGCATACATAAATATGGTAGAATAAGAGATGCAACTAGGAAGGTCATTTATAAAAAGCGAAAAGAGTAATGGTCCTAAATGGCTACCTTGAGGAACACCAGACGAAACAAAGATAAGTTTCGAAGTGGCTGTTCTCAACAAGACTCTTTGGGTTCTACCGTTCAAATAAGATGAAACCCAGGACAAAAGTTTAGGATAAAATCCTAAACGTTCAAGCTTCAGAATTAATATCTGATGATTAACTGTGTCAAATGCTTTACTGAAATCAGTATAAATAACAACAATATGCATTTTTTTTAGAAAAACTATCATTGACAAGTGAAGTGAATTCGAGTAAATTCGAGGATGTTGATCGATTCTGAATAAAACCATGTTGGGATGGTTGAATACTCGATTTGCAGAAAAGTTGCAAGGTTAATGTTAAAATTTTTAAAAATAGTTTCGGAATAGGAGATAGTTTCGCAATACCTCTGTAATTGGAAATATCATATCTTCCACCTTTTTATACCCTGAACCCATTGAAAATGGGAAATCAGGGTATAATGGTTTTGTTAAAAGTATGTAACAGGCAGAAGGAGGCGTGGCAGACCCCATAAAGTATATATATTCTTGATCAGGGTGACGAGAAAAGTTGATATAGCCATGTCCGTCTGTCCGTCTGTCCGTCTGTCTGTCTGTCCGTATGTTTGAACGCGTCGATTTCCGAAGATACAAAAGCTAGAGAGTTCATTCTTGTTAGGTTCGTATATTGAGCGCGCAGTACGAGTTTGTTTCAGAAATTCGATAACTTGTATATTTGCTAAGTTATCGATAACTGAAATTATCGGGAACCAGTTATAAAATTCTAGCTAATTCATCTTTAGAGTTAGAGTCTCCAAGTCTTCTGCATATATATAGATACCAATTTAATACAATTTCGGTTTTTGTCAGATTTTGGATTCCGGTCCCCAATTCGCCCCCACACCCCCAAATGTGTAAAAAATGCATTTCAAATACTAGAGACATACAGTTTGGTTTGGCATAAAGATATGAATATCATAATCTTAATCTGAACATATCAATACGATTGTCCATCTAGAAACAGAATTATTAGTCTATAAAGTTTTCTCATCAAAACCCATGTGGCGCAGCAAGCAAGGCAGCGACAAAGCAAGACGCATTGCGGGCACACATACATACAAATTAATCAACTTGCCTTTGCAAGTTAATAAAAAAATTATTTTATTATAGTGAACGTAGTGTTCTTTTATTAAACTCCAAATTCGAACTAAAGTACAAAAATGATCTTATGCTGCAAGTCAGCTAATGTTTATGTTTAAGCTTCCCTCATTAAAGCTCAAAGCTCAAAAGCTCGAAAGCTCACAAGAGTGGCTTACGTGATTCTATATCGGTATTGTGAAATTATGAATTGTTTATATTAAAGCTTGGTTGCTAACTCAAAGAGCCCTTGGGAACTGCGTAGAGATTCTTATGTTTATGTTGAAGCCAAAATGCTGACTCTGTGGGAATAGGGAATATTTATGTTTGAGCCGAGTGGCGTGATACTATAGGTTGTTTATGATTGGGGAGACTGAGTTATGCTATTTGAAAGTTGCTTACATTTATCATAAGAGTCGCTTGAGTAGCGGGGTGATAACTCCCCCCTTTCTTAAGAAGAATCGTCCCTGATTCTTAACGATTTCTCATAAGAAATTCAATTTGAGTGTTTATGGCATTTAGCATATCAGGGTTTTGAATTTGAATACTTTGATCATTTAGGGGCTTTGAAAATAAGAATTTAATAGGATTGAGATTGTTCTTTGAACAAAATTTGAGAAGCTTTATCATAATGAATATAAAAATTATTACAAATATAATAAACGTAATTTTTGTATGATTATTTTCTAATTCTATTACAATTTTTGATAAAGTATTTGTATTTTCTAATCGTAACTCAGTGTCATTAGAAGGTTGATAATCAGTAATTAAATAATCTGTAAATTTGTTATGTTTTATATAGTTCAGTAATTTTTCTTTTTGGTTTGTGTAAGTAATGTTATTTATGGTTACAATGGTTTTGAAAGTTATGAGGTAGGTACCTGTAAGCCAGGTATTATTAACGCAATTTTTTCCTGATACTAAAATGGCGCCATCTGTTATTATTTCTATTGGCTTGTTTTTTTCTGATATTTTTGTACAGCTAGTGAATTGTTTATTAACTAAATTTATGAAGCAGTTCTTCTCGTAAACAATTTGAGCAAAAGTATTATAAATTTCTCTTTTAAAATTTTTAATACGATAAAAGGTATTCTTACATTTAGTGATTTTATTGTCTATGAATAATTTTCCATCTGATTGGGAAACTGCTTTAGCATGATATAATTTGCACTTATAATTTATAGTTGGGTATTTTATAAAAACTATAATTAAACCTTGGTATGAGATAATTGAAAAAGAGGATACGTCCAAGAGGTCGATAAGAGTAATATTAAATGTTTCGTGATTAAATATGTTTATCATATCTTGTTTATTTAAAATTTTTGGGTTTATTATGTTGGCTTTTGAAAATGTAATAGTGTCTAGCAGATTTTGTAGGTCAAGTGATAATAGTTTGAGACGGTATTTTTTTAATAGCATTTCTTGATCGAATTTAATGTTTTTTAAAAGATTTGTAATTTTTGTAACTTCTTTGAAAATTGCAGAATTAATTTGATTTTGTATATTATTATTTTCAATGAGTTCATTTATTTTATTTTGAATTGTTAGCATGTCATCATGATCTGGTGTTCCTGTAATCCATTTAAAAATAGTACCTAATTCATTTATACTTCGCTTAGAGACTTTATGAGGTGTAAGTTGAGAAAGAAGGGTTTTAATTAAATTTAGTTCCATTGTTATTTCCCAATCAATAGTGTTGTTTTTATTATCAAAAAATGTTAGCTCTCTTTCAAATATATCATTATAAAAACTTAAATTAGTAACGTGAAACACTTCTCCAAATGTTTCGTATAGTAAAAAATTATCAATATCTTCAAGTAAAACATAATCGTCGTTTGAGTAGTTTATGATATCGAAGCGGCAAAAGGGCAAAAAACTAATAAGCACGTACAAAGTGATCATGCTAAAAAACAAAAACAAAAATTTTTATTAGGATTTTATATTATCTTTATGAATTATACGATCTCTATTATTTATTTTAACTGTATTTCCTAGATCTTCTTTAACTACTTGTTTTTTATATTTGGGTTGCAGTTTATTTCGTTCGCCATGTTTCTTTTCATAAATGATTTCGCCTACTTGGTAATTCTTTGGTATTCGTTTTTTGTTATGGTAGTCTAACATTTTGGATTGAGCTGATTCTAGCTTTGCGGATAATTCAGAGTGATTTATTTTGTTAAATAAAATTTCATATGGTTTTTGTTGGGTTGTTGATTGTATTGTGTTGTTATATTCTCTGACTGCACGGTATATAACTTCAGAATAATCAACTAATTTAAATTCTTCTTGGATGCATCGAGAAATTTCGATTAGTGTTGAATGAACTCTTTCTACTTGGCCGTTGCTTAAGCTGTGTCTGGGATCTGTATAGTAAATATTTATACCTGAACGGGACAGCGTTGATTTAAATTGTGCAGATGAAAAACTAGGTTCATTGTCTAGCATTATTGATTTAGCGAATGGAAAGATTTGGATCAATTCTAATACTTTATTGGCCATATCCGATTTGTTATTGATTTCTTTTATAACCAGAAATTTTGAATAAGCATCTATGCAAGTGATAAATGATAATTTTTGAGCATAAAAAATATCGATATGTAATTGTTCACCTTCTGTTTTTGGAATGGGTGCTTTAGAAATAAGTATTTGTTTTGGATTTCTATCGTATTTATTTTTATTACAAATTTCGCAATGTCGTATATATTGTTTAAGAGTTTTATATAGCGTTGGCCAATAATAATACTTAAGAATTTGCTTAAGATTTTCGTCGAAACCTCTATGAGCTCGAGCATGTGTTTCTTCTATAATAATTTCTTGGTCGTTTTTATTTTCGATATCTAAGACAAATTTTCTGGTAAAGAGAAATTTATTTGTGAAGGTGTTTCTTATTGTATTCTGTATTTCGTATAGATCTTCAAGACTGCAGTGGATTCCTGTCGTTATTTTTGGCTGTAAAAATTCTTTAAGTATTTGGATTAAATTATCTACTGTATCATATTCTATGATATGTCTTATTTTATTGAAGGGTTCGCATTTTTCATGAATAGTAAATTTATTTTTTGAAATAAGTAGTTGCTGCTTAAACTGATTCAGTGGTTTTTTCGTTTCTTCAAATATGTACTCATGGCTGCTGTCGGCTGAATGTACAGTTTCGATATCGGATAAGGATTCATTGTCAGAGGGTGCACTATCGGACATTTGATTACTTTCAGTGGTAATGTTGTTTATTATTATTCTGGATAAAGCGTCGGCAACAACGTTCGTTGACCCTGGTTTGTAAAATATAGTAGGAGAAAATTCCTCAATAAAGGCATGCCATCTTTTCATTTTTGAATTAGGGTTTCGTGCAGAAACCGCGAAAGAAAGTGGTTGATGATCTGTTTGGATTTCTAAATTTGTAATACCATATAAGTAATTACGAAGACTTTTTAATGCCCAGACTATGGCATATAATTCCCTCTCGTTTGTTGCATAATTTCTTTCTGTTTTATTTAATGTCTTTGAAATGAATGTGATTGGTTTGCTTTCTTGCGAAAGGACAGCGCCTATAGCGATGTCAGAAGCGTCTGTAGTAAGAACAAACTTTTTGGAATAGTCTGGCTGAGTTAGTTCAACCCTTGCAACTAAGTGTGATTTTAAACTTTCGAATGCTGAATGAGCTTCATCGTCTAGAGATATTTTTGTTTTTTTCGACATGTGTCTTGAAATCATACCATTGTGTCCTTGTAATAGTTTTGTGAGGGGCTTTGCTATATTTGCGTAATTTTGTACGAATTTCCTGTAGTAGTTAGTTAAACCTAGAAAACCTCGTAATTCTCTCAAGTTAGTGGGAGGTGGATATTTTATGATAGCTTCTATTTTTTTGGGGTCAGTTGTAATAATATTGTGAGACACTACATATCCTAGGAATTCGATTTCCTTTTTAAAGAATTTGGATTTTTCTAGAATAATATTTCGATAATTTCTTGTAAGTCATTGAAGTGTTGCTCGATATTTTCTGAGAAAACTATTATATCATCTATATAGATGTGGCAAGTTTTACCGATTTTATCACGTAATATATTGTCCATAGCTCTTTGAAATATGCTAGGCGCGTTCGCAAGTCCAAATGGCAAGCGAAGAAATTCATATTTTCCATTATTGATGGAAAAAGCGGTTTTCTCAATATCTGTGCTTTTCATTAAAATTTGATGAAAACCAGATTCTAAATCAATAGTTGAAAAGAATTTGGCTTTACCTAGGTTAGATAATATTACCGATGGATCTGGCATCGGATATCTATCTGGAATTGTATTATTATTTAGTTTTTTGTAATCAATAACTAATCTGTGCTTTTGTGTTCCATCTTCATTAAAGCCCTTTTTTCCTACAACCCATACTGGAGAGTTATAAGGACTTTTGCTTGGCCTTATTATGTTCTCGTCTAACATCCTATTTATTTCCTTATTAACAAAATTGTTAACTGAATGTGGATAAGGATATTGTTTACTGTAAATTGGAGTGTCGTTTATCGTTCTGATTTCACCTCTAATATCTGTTCTAAAAGGAAGAGATATTTGTATTTGAGAGTGTTTCATTTTTATTTCTTGAATGATTTGTTCTTCAAGAGTTGTTAGATTGGCCATTTTATCAATGGAATGATTAACTTTTAAATGATTTACTTCGCATATTGAAGTGCTTGTAGAGGATACTGACAATTTTCGTTGTCTGCTCTTTTTAGCTTTCTTCTTTTTTATATGCTTGTTTTTATTGAGATTTTCGTTAATCGCTTTATTTTTTGTATTTGGGTAATCAGAGTCACTTGATGACGCTGATTGTATGTCAGATACATTGAATAATGTATTTGATTGAAAAGTTTCATTTTTTAGATAAGGAGTGACGAAATACTCCTTATCTGGATTTTCATTTATCAAATTAATCGTTTCTGTTTTATTATTATAATGCAGTGTACCTTTTGATAGGTCAATTATTGCATTAATAGCTTTTAGTAGATTATAACCGATTAACAAATCTGCTTCTAGATTATCGATTTCATAAAATCTATAACGTTTTCCGAAAATATTTATATTATGAGAATGTGTTATGATACTGTATCCATTGACAGTTTTTACTCTTTTTTTAATAACTAACTCTTCTGGGTTATTATATATGCCTTTTTTAATATAACAAGCTGTAGCGCCTGTGTCTATTAATACCTTTAAGTTTTTGTTTATTTTTTTATCTATTCTATAGATGAATGGGAGCTCTCCCCTTGCTCCTCTAAAAAATGGTCCTCCTGAATGTTATTAACACGCATAACCTTTTTTGGTTGATGAGTTGTTTGAGAAGAGAATACTCTTTTGTTTGCCTGTTCTAAAATTGGATTCTGTTGGAAAGATGGGTTTTGTATTTGAACGGATCTATCTACATCCATTGGTTCTTGAGGGGGTTGGGGGTTAGATTGAATTTGATTTTGCGAGTTCTGATTGAAACGCAAATGATTGTCATATTTTTTATTAGATTGATTCGATTTATTATACTTTGGTTGTTCTTTTTTATTTTCATTGGACTGTTGTATATTAACAGAATGATTATAAGCGAAATTAGCTCTTTGATAATTTGCTTCTAGCTCTTGGGCTTTGGCCAAGGCGTTGGGAAGGTTTTCTGGTTTAAGAGAAAACAAAATATTTGATAAAGATCCGTTAAGGCCTGTGATGAAAACTCGCAAAGCGTTTTCTCTGTTTTTATTATTTAATTCGGTAATTACATTGGCCTTGTCGCCATATGTCATAATAGTTTTGTTTATCAGCTGGGTTAATTTTTTATTAACCAGGTTATAATATTCGAGAACCGATAAGTTGCCCTGTCGTAAGACACTTAATTCTTGTTCTAAAATGTGCATCGGACGCCTGTCACTATATGCAAAATCTAATCTGGCAAGTATTGCCTCAAAGTTAAGTACGGTACCGTGATTAGTTAGGATATCATTTGCTCTACCTGTGACTTTGTTTCTAAGTATTGTTAAGGCACCTACATATTTTCTACTGCCCTCTTTATACATTC
Organism: Drosophila borborema; assembly: GCA_030914335.1. NCBI lineage: Eukaryota > Metazoa > Arthropoda > Insecta > Diptera > Drosophilidae > Drosophila > Drosophila borborema. The sequence goes on from JAUESP010000304.1 coordinate 9,145,579, forward strand.
GCATAGCACCGCAAGCTGCTTCACGCCAGCTTACATATGCGTTTTGGTTTCCTGAAAACTCAGGTAAGGATTTAATTATATCGAATGATTCGTCGCAACGAATTGTATCATTGATGACTGTTGCTTTAAATTCTTGTTCGTTGTTGGAAGACAATGTTAACTGAGCTTTTAATTCTGTAATTTGTTCTTGAAGCACTCTGGTTTGATTTGCAATCAATTGAGCTATTATTTCTGCTGTTAGATTGTTAGCCATTTTAGAATTATTTGTATTTGCTTTTAAATTTGAAAATTTTTCAATTAACTCGTCCAGGTTTAGTACAATTATTAAACACAAAAAATTTTAAATGTAGCTTAATGAGTAATTATAAAGATTATAAATATTCTCAATCGCTCACGTAGTGGTACTTCTTTCTTTGGGTTAGGGTGGATCGGGTCGTCCTTCCTTCCTTCCTTCCTTCCTTCCTTCTTTGTTGTCTTGTCACTGGTTTTGGGTTGCGACCTTTTGGTTCGGTCACACAGCACGATCTTTTCGTCTTAAGCTGCCTTTTGTTTTAGGCAGGCACAAACTTTTATCGTTTAGATTCAGTTTTTTGTTTTAAGTCATGTGACTTTTATTAGCGTTGTTTAAAATTTGGTTTGAAGCACAAGCTGTTTCTTTTTATTTGAAACTTTTTAATGCACTTTTTGTTTGAGTTCTAGAAACTGGATGTTTCTTTTTGAGTTTAAATTTTTGACACTTTTTATTTCACTTTTAGTTCGGCGGCGTACGATTACATAAAAAGATGTAGTTTCTTTTTATGTGTTTTTTATTCAACGTATGCCCCACGTTGGGCGCCAATTAATCAACTTGCCTTTGCAAGTTAATAAAAAAATTATTTTATTATAGTGAACGTAGTGTTCTTTTATTAAACTCCAAATTCGAACTAAAGTACAAAAATGATCTTATGCTGCAAGTCAGCTAATGTTTATGTTTAAGCTTCCCTCATTAAAGCTCAAAGCTCAAAAGCTCGAAAGCTCACAAGAGTGGCTTACGTGATTCTATATCGGTATTGTGAAATTATGAATTGTTTATATTAAAGCTTGGTTGCTAACTCAAAGAGCCCTTGGGAACTGCGTAGAGATTCTTATGTTTATGTTGAAGCCAAAATGCTGACTCTGTGGGAATAGGGAATATTTATGTTTGAGCCGAGTGGCGTGATACTATAGGTTGTTTATGATTGGGGAGACTGAGTTATGCTATTTGAAAGTTGTTTACATTTATCATAAGAGTCGCTTGAGTAGCGGGGTGATAACTTACATACATACATACATACATATGTATGTTTATGTGTGTAAGCGTAGATCAGCGTGTGGCTGCAATCGTACATACATATGTACATGTATTTGTGCATGTAAAGCTAATTGTAAAAGAGTTATGATTTAAAAAAAAAAACCTAAAATGTCAAATAGAACATGCAGATCATATGCTGAACTCTCATTACATTCCATTATATATTTAAAAATTTTAAAACAATTAAAATAACAATGGAAATGCAAGCAACGTTGAGCAATGAAAATCAATTTTCGTATGCGTGTGCACATATACACACAAAAAATCTCGGGCCGTTTTCTATGTTGCTATGCGTGCAAATTCTAAGAATCACAATTGTTTTTGAATTGCGTTAGAATTGTCTTTGAATTGTATTTGTATTTTCAGCCACTGCTTGAGTGTTTCTTTCGTATATGGCGAATTTCATTCGTTTTCGCTACTCTGCCGATTAGATGAGTCGTGATGTAGGTGGCTAAGCAGATGCAACGAATGCTAGGCTGTCGCAGGTTCTAGCCTCGCCTAAGCCCTTCATAAATTCTTATTTTTAATTTTTTTTTTTTTATATTTCTTTCTTTTTTATTATTATTTATTCTTTTGTATTTGATACCTTTGAAAGTCAGTTGGTAGTTTAACTAATTGTGAATAAATGCGTTTTTTTTTTAATTTCAAATATTTAATAGCATCATTTCTGAAAGTGTTTTTGTTTCAATTATATTTTATTTCGTTAAGTCAACAGAAAATAATAAACAGAAAGTTTGCCCAAATAACAAAAGCACGTGACATCTGCGGTAAGAGTTTTCCTATATGTATGCACACATGTACATACTTTTAAAACTAGCCTAGCATGGTCTAAGAATTTAAACTTGCGAGATGGCGCTTTAGCAGTGAACTTATTTACTATGGCTATTACAGCTTCGAGTGGCATTGATATATTTCTTTTACAATTATGAAGTGTCTGTGTAATTAAGGTGATGCTTGTTAATCGAAGAACGTCTATTTGTTGGGTCTAATGATATATAATAATATAAAATTTTTCGAATTTCATCTAATATAAGCGCCATCTATTATTATTATTATTATTATTTTTTTTTGGCAATGCATACACACATATGTATATATACATGTACATATGTACATATGTACATTTTGGACGTTACACGCGTTCATTCTTATGTATACTTTCTGATTTATCCATATGGGTAATTCTTCAGAAAAGTCAACTTTTTTCACGTTCGACACTTTGGTTTGTTGTAATTATCTTGAAAACGGATTAATTTTAATACTAATCAAGAGCAATATATTGAACTATTTGTCAAAATTAAGAAGTTTTTTTGCCATTTTCAGCACTAAAATTGATGCATTTTCAAGATAATTACAAAAAACCAAACCACAGTACAGATTATTATTTTATTTTATTAAAATTGGGTTCAGGGTATTATCTAGTCGAGCACTCTCGACTAGAGTTTTCTTACTTGTTTATTTATCTGAACTTCTTCAGTATTGAGCTCTTCTGGCTTAAAGTCATCAATTTCACCTACTTCCATTACACAAACATCTTCTGATAATTTGGAAAGGAACGGAATTTCGACTCCATTACAAAGCTTAATCATTTTATTTTTAAAATCAATGTTTCCCAAATTTGCTTGGATGCCATGCCCAATAGAAAGCCATATGATCTTTCCAGGGACATAGCTACCCATCTTATGTACTTTTGTTTTTACTAAATAGCTGTCACTTTTTATACTTTAGTATACTTTATACTAATAGTGTAAATGGTTTTTGAAAATTTCTCAATTATTTTATACTTTGAATCATGTATATTTTTGGTGTTTAATATACTTATAGTAGATCCAGTATCTACTAAGATTAGTAAGGTATCTCCCTCAATAGTTCCTTTAATGAAAACTTTTCTTTTGCCGAGGCTAATGGGTAAAAAACTCTTCCTGCATATTTTCATAATTTTGATCATTATTAATTTCCTCATTTGTATTGTCTACACTCATTGCTTCTGGTTGTGGTTGCTGATTATTTTGATTTTGTCGAGTATTCTGACTTGGTTGTCTCATGTTTTGGCTTTGTTGTTGTCTGTTAAAATTTTGGTTTTGTCTTATGTTTTGTCTTTGTTGTTGTCTGTTAAAGTTTTGGTTTTGTCTTACGTTCAGACTTTGTTTTTGTATGTTTTGTCTATGATAATTAGTATTTGCTTGCTTATTTTCGTTTAAATTTCTGTTGTCCGTGTCTTGTCTTAAGTTTTGGTTATTTTGTTCGTTGAATTGTCTGTTATTGTAATTCGATGAATAATTATTGTCTTTTTTTAATAATAATTTTTGATTTAAATTTCCAAAATTTAGACCAACAAAATTAGAAAGTTAATTTCTTAAATCTGATAAAGTTGTTTTATTCATTAAGGCAATTGCCATCGGACCACATGCTAATTCTTTAACTCTTTGAATTAATAATCCACTTAGAATATCAACAAGTCTACGGATATTTTCAAAGACCGAAAAATCAGTAATTTCTTCAACAAGTGCTCTTATTTTAATATCAAGATCTCTTACGCTTGTTACTCTTAGGTTATTGATCTTCCTAGTTAGTCCCATCTGATTTTTGCACTCCGTCCAATTTGTTGGTGGATTAATACTAAGTATAGTTCTAGCCTGACCTTGAATCTTGGTGTTGAATATGACAGTGAACACCTGGTTGTTGTCCTCGTACTCCTCCATCATCTCGTCCACTGCGGCCACGAATCCGTGTAGTGTTCCCTCCTGTCCATTGAATATCGGCAAGTACCTCCTCTCCTTCTCAATGCAGTTCCTTTGATTTGTGATTGGGTTTCTGACATCAGCTTCTCGTGAAAGTATTACATTTGTGAGCAGTTGGATGCACTGCTGCACTTCACTGATTTGTTGTTGATTTGCCATTTTTGTTTATTTTTTATTTTTCACTGAACAGTTTTTATTAATTGTTTCGTTATCTTGGATATTTATGTCCGCAGTTTGTCTGTACTTCATATTTTTAACACAGTTTTTAATTGTTTCGTTGCTTGGGTTTTTATGTCCGAAGTTTCCACAATTATTTATCTGTATTTAATATTGTAACACTCAATTTTTATTTTGTTCACTTTTACAAGAGTTCACAAAACTTTATTTTTTATGTTACTCCGATTACCGGCTGCGCCAATTATGTACTTCTTTTTTAGATTAATACATGGTCTTTATTTGAAGCATAGAATACAACTGAACTCTTATTCAATTCTAAGGGGGTTTTTATATAATTCTTTTTGTTTCCAATCATGGTGAAATACTCTTATGCTAGGCAGCGGAGGCTGCGATAATTGTTGATGTTTACAATATTGGAGCGGCGTCTTATTGCTAAAGTGTATTTATATTATGTAGCTGGGCTGTGACCAAAAAGTGTCAACTAAGCCTTTGATAGGTCGTGGAGGCTGCGATGCTTGTTTATATTATGCAGCTGCGCTGTGACAAACATTATTGTTTACAATATTGGGTCTGCTCTTGAGTTAGCAATAAGTGTCCATTATACTTATGGCTCATGAGTTTTTTACATTAAAGAAGATTGTAAGCCTTTAGTGTCGACTGTAGTTCTTGGAAATGAAGCTAATGGTATGGTGTCAGCTGACGCTGTGCAAAATCAAGGCACACCCCGCTTGTATACGCGTTGCTGTCTGACTACCTCTCTTGATGTGCCGGGACGGTTTTATTGCGATAACTTATTATACTCTGTTCCCAAAGGGAAAAAGAGTATATTTCGTTTGTGCAATGTCAGTCTTGCTGTCCGTCCGTCTATCCGTATGAACGCAATATTTATCGGCACTATTAGAGCTAGAGACTTGAAATTTTAAACATTTACTCATATATGTTCTCGAATTATAAAGTGTAAAAATTTTCCCGATCCGCTCACTAGGGGCGTGGCAAATCGAAAAACTCTTGCGCCCATAGGCAAGTTATCATACTAAATGATGAGCTAGAGAGTTGCAATTTGGAATGTATACTCGGGGTGGCAACCAAAGTTCAAAAAGCTATGGCGGATATATCTACGTCCATTGGGGGCGTGGCAAACCGCAAAAGTTTATATCTCCTATAGTTTTAGAGCTAGAAGCTTGAAAATTGGATGGTTGAGTTACTAATGTCCTCCTCTATCGATGTCCCAAAAAAAATCAACTTGCCTTTGCAAGTTAATAAAAAAATTATTTTATTATAGTGAACGTAGTGTTCTTTTGTTAAACTCCAAATTCGAACTAAAGTACAAAAATGATCTTATGCTGCAAGTCAGCTAATATTTATGTTAAAACTTCCCTCATTAAAGCTGAAAGCTCAAAAGCTCGAAAGCTCACAAGAGTGGCTTACGTGATTCTATATCGGAATTGTGAAATTATGAATTTTTTATATTAAAGCTTGGTTGCTAACTCAAAGAGCCCTTGGAAACTGCGCAGAGATTCTTATGTTTATGTTGAAGCCAAAACTGCTGACTCTGTGGGAATAGGGAATATTTATGTTTCAGCCGAGTGGGGTGATACTATAGGTTGTTTGTGATTTTGGAGACTGAGTTATGCTATTTGAAAGTTGTTTACATTTATCATAAGAGTCGCTTGAGTAGCGGGGTGATAACTACCCCCTTTCTTAAGAAGAATGGTCCCTGATTCTTAACGATTTCTCATAAGAAATTCAATTTGAGTGTTTATGGCATTTAGCATATCAGGCCTTGAAAATAAGAATTTAATAGGATTGAGATTGTTCTTTGAACAAAATTTGTGAAGCTTTATCATAATGAATATAAAAATTATTACAAATATAATAAACGTAATTTTTGTATGATTATTTTCTAATTCTATTACAATTTTTGATAAAGTATTTGTATTTTCTAATCGTAACTCAGTGTCATTAGAAGGTTGATAATCAGTGATTAAATAATCTGTAAATTTGTTATGTTTTACATAGTTGAGCAATTTTTCTTTTTGGTTTGTGTAAGTAATGTTATTTATGGTTACAATGGTTTTGAAAGTTATGAGGTAGGTACCTGTAAGCCAGGTATTATTAACGCAGTTTTTTCCTGATACTAAAATGGCGCCATCTGTTATTACTTCTATTGGCTTGTTTTTTTCTGATATTTTTGTACAGCTAGTGAATTGTTTATTGACTAAATTTATGAAGCAGTTCTTTTCGTAAACATTTGAGCAAAAGTATTATAAATTTCTCTTTTAAAATTTTTAATACGATAAAAGGTATTCTTACATTTAGTGATTTTATTGTCTTTGAATAAATTTCCATCTGATTGGGAAACTGCTTTAGCATGATATAATTTGCACTTATAATTTATAGTTGGGTATTTTATAAAAACTATAATTAAACCTTGGTATGAGATAATTGAAAAAGAGGATACGTCCAAGAGGTCGATAAGAGTAATATTAAATGTTTCGTGATTAAATATGTTTATCATATCTTGTTTATTTAAAATTTTTGGGTTTATTATGTTGGCTTTTGAAAATGTAATAGTGTCTAGCAGATTTTGTAGGTCATGTGATAATAGTTTGACACGGTATTTTTTTTAATAGCATTTCTTGATCGAATTTAATGTTTTTTAAAAGATTTGTAATTTTAGTAACTTCTTTGAAAATAGCAGAATTAATTTGATTTTGTACATTATTATTTTCAATGAGTTCATTTATTTTATTTTGAATTGTTAGCATGTCATCATGATCTGGTGTTCCTGTAATCCATTTAAAAATAGTACCTAATTCATTTATACTTCGCTTAGAGACTTTATGGGGTGTAAGTTGAGAAAGAAGGGTTTTAATTAAATTTAGTTCCATTGTTATTTCCCAATCAATAGTGTTGTTTTTATTATCAAAAAATGTTAGCTCTCTTTCAAATATATCATTATAAAAGCTTAAATTGGTAACGTGAAACACTTCTCGTAATGTTTCGTATAGTAAAAAATTATCAATATCTTCAAGTAAAACATAATCGTCGTTTGAGTAGTTTATGATATCTAATCGGCAAAAGGGCAATAAAATGATAAGCACGTACAAAGTGATCATGCTAAAAAACAAAAACAAAATTTGTATTAGGATTTTATATTATCTTTATGAATTATACGGTCTCTATTGTTTATTTTAACTGTATTTCCTAGATCTTCTTTAACTACTTGTTTTTATACCCTGAACCCATTGAAAATGGGAATTCAGGGTATAATGGTTTTGTGAAAATGTATGTAACAGGCAGAAGGAGACGTCGCAGACCCTATAAAGTATATATATTCTTGATCAGCATAAAAAAATAAGTTGATCTAGCCCTGTCCGTCCGTCCGTCCGTCCGTCCTTATGAACGTCGAGATTTCGGAAACTACAAAAGCTAGAGAGCTGAAATTTCACATGAACACTCGTATGTTAGCTACGCAATACGAGTTTATTTTGTTTTTTCGATAACTCGTCCCATTTCCAAATTATCGATAAAAAATCGAAAATTCGTTTCCATTTTTATGTTTTTTGGGTATAACTTCTACACCGTTTTAGCTAGAGACTTCAACTTTATATATTTAGATATATATTATGGATACGCAGATTTTGTAGTTTTCAGATTTTGGATGCCACGCCCCCTCCGCCCCCAATTTGAAAAAAACGCATTTCAAATACTAGAGACTAAATTTTGCAAATAGATAGATTTAGATACTCTTAATCTACTCTCATGAAGATCGTCCAACAAGAAATGGAGTTATAAGCGTCCAAAGTTCAGCCCAACCCACCCCCAAGCCACGGCAGCAACTGCGTAGTTAGCAGAGCGTGCGCTTATATGTGCGTAAAGAAGAAGAGTATCGCTTTTTTTGCAGGGTTCAGGGTATCTCGTAGTCGAGCCGTCTCGACTAGAGCCTTCTTACTTGTTTATATTTGGGTTGCAGTTTATTTCGTTCGCCATGTTTCTTTTCATAAATGATTTCGCCTAATTGGTAATTCTTTGGTATTCGTTTTTTGTTATGGTAGTCTAGCATTTTGGATTGAGCTGATTCTAACTTTGCGGATAATTCAGAGTGATTTATTTTGTTAAATAAAATCTCATATGGTTTTTGTTGGGTTGTTGATTGTATTGTGTTGTTATATTCTCTAACTGCACGGTATATAACTTCAGAATAATCAATTAATTTAAATTCTTCTTGGATGCATCGAGAAATTTCAATGAGTGTTGAATGAACTCTTTCTACTTGGCCGTTGTTTAAGCTGTGTCTGGGGTCTGTATAATAAATATTTATACCTGAACGGGACATTGTCGATTTAAATTGTGCTGATGAAAAACTAGATTTTTGTCTAGCATTATTGATTTAGCGAATGGAAAGATTTGGATCAATTCTAATACTTTATTGGCCATATCCGATTTGTTATTGAATTCCTTTATAACTAGAAATTTTGAATAAGCATCTATGCAAGTGATAAATGATAATTTTTGAGCATAAAAAATATCTATATGTAATTGTTCACCTTCTGTTTTTGGAATGGGTGCTTTGGAAATAAGTATTTGTTTTGGATTTCTATCGTATTTATTTTTATTACAAATTTCGCAATGTCGTATATATTGTTTAAGAGTTTTATATAGTGTTGGCCAATAATAATACTTAAGAATTTGCTTAAGATTTTCGTCGAATCCTCTATGAGCTCGAGCATGTGTTTCTTCTATAATAATTTCTTGGTCGTTTTTATTTTCGATATCTAAGACAAATTTTCTGGTAAAGAGAAATTTATTTGTGAAGGTATTTCTTATTGTATTCTGTATTTCGTATAAATCTTCAAGACTGCAGTGGATTCCTGTTGTTATTTTTGGCTGTAAAAATTCTTTAAGTATTTGGATTAAATTATCGACTGTATCATATTCTATGATATGTCTTATTTTATTGAAAGGTTCGCATTTTTCATGAATAGTGTTAGAGAGTCGAAATGAAACACTCCACATTTACCGAATTCAAAGATTGAACTCTTCTCTTTGTGAGAACAAAAATTGAACTGTTTATTTCCTTAAAAACCTAGTGCTTATATACCTTAAAAATACTTCCAGGCACTGGAAGGCTACAATTAATTCCATGCACACAAGTGCACAGATGTTTGTCAAGTGTCCCTTTTCGATCGCTAAGCCGTTCTCACGTCTCGCGATACATTTTTATTACTCGCTGCGTTTGTCGCTGCAGCTAAGGGATGACATGTTTATTGTTTGGCTTCAGATAACGCGCAGGTTATCGACTATTGCCTATTTTTAATATGTTTGTATATAAGTGGCATGTTCATGCTTGAACAAATAGTAAATTTATTTTTTGAAATAAGTAGTTGCTGCTTAAACTGATTCAGTGTTTTTTTTGTTTCTTCAAATATGTACTCATGGCTGCTGTCAGCTGAATGTATAGTTTCGATATCGGATAAGGATTCATTGTCGGAGGGTTCACTATCGGACATTTGATTACTTTCAGTGGTAATGTTGTTTATTATTATTCTGGATAGAGCGTCGGCAACAACATTCGTTGACCCTGGTTTGTAAAATATAGTAGGGGAAAATTCCTCAATAAAGGCATGCCATCTTTTCATTTTTGAATTAGGGTTTCGTGCAGAAACCGCGAAAGAAAGTGGTTGATGGTCTGTTTGGATTTCTAAATTTGTAATACCATATAAGTAATTACGAAGACTTTTTAATGCCCAGACTATGGCATATAATTCCCTCTCGTTTGTTGCATAATTTATTTCTGTTTTATTTAATGTCTTTGAAATGAATGTGATTGGTTTGTTTTCTTGCGAAAGGACAGCGCCTATAGCGATGTCAGAAGCGTCTGTAGTAAGAACAAACTTTTTGGAATAGTCTGGCTGAGTTAGTTCAACCCTTGCAACTAAGTGTGATTTTAAACTTTCGAATGCTGAATGAGCTTCATCGTCTAGAGATATTTTTGTTTTTTCGACATGTGTCTTGAAATCATACCGTTGTGTCCTTGTAAATAGTTTTGTGAGGGGCTTTGCTATATTTGCGTAATTTTGTACGAATTTCCTGTAGTAGTTAGTTAAGCCTAGAAAACCTCGTAATTCTCTCAAGTTAGTGGGAGGGGGGTATTTTATGATAGCTTCTATTTTTTTGGGATCAGTTATAATAATATTATGAGACGCTACATATCCCAGGAATTCGATTTCCTTTTTAAAGAATTTGGATTTTTCTAGAGATATGTTCATATTTGCTTTAAATAATATTTCGATAATTTCTTGTAAGTCGTTGAATTGTTGCTCGATATTTTCTGAGAAAACTATTATATCATCTATATAGATGTGGCAAGTTTTACCGATTTTATCACGTAATATATTGTCCATAGCTCTTTGAAATATGCTAGGCGCGTTCGCAAGTCCAAATGACAAGCGAAGAAATTCATATTTTCCATTATTGATGGAAAAAGCGGTTTTCTCAATATCTGTGTTTTTCATTAAAATTTGATGAAAGCCAGATTCTAAATCAATAGTTGAAAAGAATTTGGCTTGACCTAGGTTAGATAATATTACCGATGGATCTGGCATCGGATATCTATCTGGAATTGTATTATTATTTAGTTTTTTGTAATCAATAACTAATCTGTGCTTTTGTGTTCCATCTTCATTAAAGCCCTTTTTTCCTACAACCCATACTGGAGAGTTATAAGGACTTTTGCTTGGCCTTATTATGCTCTCGTCTAACATCCTATTTATTTCCTTATTAACAAAATTGTTAACTGAATGTGGATAAGGATATTGTTTACTGTAAATTTGAGTATCGTTTATCGTTCGGATTTCTCCTCTAATATCTGTTCTAAAAGGAAGAGATTGTATTTGAGAGTGTTTGATTTTTATTTCTTGAATGATTTGTTCTTCAAGGGTTGTGAGATTGGCCATTTTATCAATGGAATGATTAACTTTTAAATGATTTACTTCGCATATTGAAGAGCTTGTAGAGGATACTGACAATTTTCGTTGTCTGCTCTTTTTAGCTTTCTTCTTTTCAATAAAAACAAGCATATAATGTTTTTATTGAGATTTTCGTTAATCGCTTTATTTTTATACCCTGAACCCATTGAAAATGGGAATTCAGGGTATAATGGTTTTGTGAAAATGTATGTAACAGGCAGAAGGAGACGTCGCAGACCCCATAAGGTATATATATTCTTGATCAGCATAAAAAAATAAGTTGATCTAGCCCTGTCCGTCTGTCCGTCCGTCCGTCCGTCCGTCCGTCCGTCCGTCTGTCCGTCCGTCCGTCTGTATGAACGTCGAGATTTCGGAAACTACAAAAGCTAGAGAGCTGAAATTTCACATGAACACTCGTATGTTAGCTACGCATTTATTTATTTGTTTTTTTGTTTTTCGATAACTCATCCCATTTCCAAATTATCGATAAAAAATCGAAAATTCGTTTACATTTTGTAGGTTTTTAGGGTATAACTTCTACACCGTTTCAGCTAGAGACTTCAACTTTATATATTTAGATAGATATTATGAATACGCAGATTTTATAGTTTTCAGATTTTTGATGCCACGCCCCCCTCGCCCACAATTTGGAAAAAACGCATTTCAAATACTAGAGACTTACAATTTGGCAATGCAGTGTACCTTTTGATAGGTCAATTCTTGCATTAATAGCTTTTAGTAAATTATAACCGACTAACAAATCTGCTTCTAGATTATCGATTTTATAAAATCTATAACGTTTACCGAAAATATTTATATTATGAGAATGTGCTATGATACTATACCCATTGACAGTTTTTACTCTTTTTTTAATAACTAACTCTTCTGGGTTATCGTATATGCCTTTTTTAATATAACAAGATGTAGCGCCTGTGTCTATTAATACCTTTAGGTTTTTGTTTATTTTTTTTATCTATTCTGTAGATGAATGGGGGCTTTCCCCTTGCTCCTCTAAAAAATGGCCCTCCTGAATGTTATTTACACGCATAACCTTTTTTGGTTGATGAGTTGTTTGAGAAGAGAATACTCTTTTGTTTGCCTGTTCTAAAATTGGATTCTGTTGAAAAGATGGGTTTTGTATTTGAACGGATCTATCTACATCCATTGGTTCTTGAGGGGGTTGGGGGTTAGATTGAATTTGATTTTGTGAGTTCTGATTGAAACGTAGATGATTGTCATATTTTTTATTGGATTGATTTGATTTATTATATTTTGGTTGTTCGTTTTTGTTTGCATTGAACTGTTGTATATTAACGGAGTGATTATAAGCGAAATTAGCTCTTTGATAATTTGCTTCTAGCTCTTGGGCTTTAGCCAAGGCGTTGGGAAGGTTTTCTGGTTTAAGAGAAAACAAAATATTTGATAAAGATCCGTTAAGGCCTGTGATGAAAACTCGCAAAGCGTTTTCTCTGTTTTTATTATTTAATTCGGTAATTACATTGCCCTTGTCGCCATATGTCATAATAGTTTTATTTATCAGCTGGGTTAATTTTTTATTAACCAGGTTATAATATTCGAGAACCGATAAGTTGCCCTGTCGTAAGACACTTAATTCTTGTTCTAAAATGTGCATCGGACGCCTGTCACTATATGCAAAATCTAAACTGGCAAGTATTGCCTCAAAGTTAAGTACGGTACCGTGATTAGTTAGGATATCATTTGCCCTACCTGTGACTTTGTTTCTAAGTATTGTTAAGGCACCTACATATTTCCTACTGCCGTCTTTATACATTCGCATAGCACCGCAAGCTGCTTCACGCCAGCTTACATATGCGTTTTGGTTTCCTGAAAACTCAGGTAAGGATTTAACTATATCGAATGATTCGTCGCAACGAATTGTATCATTGATGACTGTTGCTTAAAATTCTTGTTCGTTGTTGGAAGACAATGTTAACTGAGCTTTTAATTCTGTAATTTGTTCTTGAAGCACTCTGGTTTGATTTGCAATTAATTGAGCTATTATTTCTGCTGTAAGATTGTTAGCCATTTTTGAATTATTTGTATTTGCTTTTAAATTTGAAAATTTTTCAATTAACTCGTCCAGGTTTAGTACAATTATTAAACACAAAAAATTTTTTAAATGTACCCTAATGAGTAATTATAAAGATTATAACGATTCTCAATCGCTCACGTAGTGGTACTTCTTTCTTTGGGTTAGGGTGGATCGGGTCGTCCTTCCTTCCTTCCTTCCTTCCTTCCTTCCTTCCTTCCTTCCTTCCTTCCTTCCTTCTTTATTGTCTTGTCACTGGTTTTGGGTTGCGACCTTTTGGTTCGGTCACACAGCACGATCTTTTCGTCTTAAGCTGCATTTTGTTTTAGGCAGGCACAAACTTTTGTCGTTTTTAGATTCAGTTTTTTTGGTTTATTGGTTTAAGTCATGTGACTTTTATTAGCGTTGTTGTGATTTTTAATTTAAATTTTGGTTTGAAGCACAAGCTTTTTCTTTTTTATTTGAAACTTTTTAATGCACTTTTGTTTGAGTTCTAGAAACTTGATGTTTCTTTTTATACCCTGAACCCATTGAAAATGGGAATTCAGGGTATAATGGTTTTGTGAAATGTATGTAACAGGCAGAAGGAGACGTCGCAGACCCTATAAAGTATATATATTCTTGATCAGCATAAAAAAATAAGTTGATTGAGCCCTGTCCGTCTGTCCGTCCGTCCGTATGAACGTCGAGATTTCGGAAACTACAAAAGCTAGAGAGCTGAAATTTCACATGAACACTCGTATGTTACCTACGCAATACGAGTTTATTTTGTTTTTTCGATAACTCATCCCACTTCCAAATTATCGATATAAAATCGAAAATTCGTTTCCATTTTTTAGGTTTTTTGTGTATAACTACTACACCGTTTTACCTAGAGACATTAACTTTATATATTTAGATAGATATTATGGATACGCAGATTTTGTAATTTTCAGATTTTGGATGCCACGCCCCCTTCGCCCACAATTTGGAAAAAACGCATTTCAAATACTAGAGACTTGCACATAGATAGATTTATATATCCTTAATCTACTCTGAAATTTTCATGAAGATCGTCCATCTAGAAATGGAGTTATAAGCGTCCAAAGTTCAGCTCAACCCACCCTCAAGCCACGGCAGCAACTGCGCAGTTAGCAGAGCGCGCGCCTCCAAGTGCGTAAAGAAGAAGAGTATCACTTTTTTTGCAGGGTTCAGGGTATCTCGTAGTCGAGCCGTCTCGACTAGAGCCTTCTTACTTGTTGAGTTTAATTTTTTGACACTTTTTATTTCACTTTTACGATTACATAAAAAGATGTAGTTTCTTTTTATGTGTTTTTTATTCAACGTATGCCCCACGTTGGGCGCCAATTAATCAACTTGAATTTGCAAGCTAATACAAAAATTATTTTATTATAGTGAACGTAGTTTTCTTTTATTAAACTCCAAATTCGAACTAAAGTACAAAAATGATCTTATGCTGCAAGTCAGCTAATGTTTATGTTAAAGCTTCCCTCATTAAAGCTCAAAGCTCAAAAGCTCGAAAGCTCACAAGAGTGGCTTACGTGATTCTGCAGTGGCTCACAGCTTATTTGATACAGTGCAACTTTTCGACTTTACCCTTCCTTAATATCGAAAGGAGAAGGTATATCGAAAAATTTTAAATGCACTTATTTAGCTATATATTTAAATTACTAGTTTTAAGTATTGGTACTTCCAGGAAATTTTGTTTTTGGCGTGGCAGTCAAACTTTACGGGTATATGTCGATTTTAGAGCTCTCAGCTTATTTGATACAGTCTGTTTTATGTAAATAAAATTGCCATATACAAGGCGTTTTTTGCCTTTCGCTCATTTTGCTATGTTTGGTTAATATAGAAGACAATTTTTTTTTGCGATCTGCAATACCTTAACACACTAGGAAAAAAGATATTGTATAATGAGCCCACGAACAACAATTGAGCAGTCTGAACTGGTCATTTGCCCTTTTAAAAAAGGATAGAGTGGCTGCAAAGGTACAGAGCTATTGCAATTAAGTTCCTCCACCGTCTACCATATTATAGACTTTAGAAAGGAGAATTCTTTAAAAAACAAGAGCAGAAAGGCAACAATGAAATTTTCACTGAGTCCGACTACTGCTACAGAGCTCGAACAATTCTAGTTAACTCCAAGTTTTCTTCTTGAAAGTTGGGTGAAGAGGTTGAAAATGAACTGGGCAAGGTTTCGAGAGCATAAGCTATGCGGCGTGTGTTGCTCGACCATGATTTCAAAGCACTAGTAGCTCGAAAGAAGCCGTTTAAAACAAAGAAGAAACTACCTAAGCAGACGAGTCTCTCATAAGGAGCACATTTTGAAGGACTCCTCGTTTTGGAACATTGGGATTTTCTCGGAGGAGTCAAAACTTAATATTTTGAGTTTCGGCAGGATGTTTTATGTGTGGAGAAAGCCAAATACTAAGCTCAACAAAGAAATCCTTAAAGCAACAGTGAAGCATTGCTGTGACCACGGTATGGTTTGGGCTTGTATGTCCGCAGTCGGAGTCGGTACTTTGGTATTCATCGATAAAATATGTAGAAAATTCAGTACCTTCAAATAAAAAAAAAATGTTTGATCCGAAGTTCCAAAAACTGGCTGTAGGTAACGGTCTCCGTTTCTACTAAGACAACGACCCGATCGGCAAATCTAGATTCTTTCAAACATGGCTTATTTGGAACTGTCCCCACGTCATGAATCCCCCGGCACAGTCTTCCGAATTATATGTCATCGAGAATCTGTGGGCACTTTTAGTCAACAGCGTCAAAGAGAACCTTACTGGAGGAATGGCTCAAAATAACGCCAAGCTATACTCAAAACTTAATGGATTCAATCACATATAGGCTGCAAGCTACGATACAAGCTAAGGGAATGCAAACCAACCATTAAATTAAAGGGTAATCTTAAATTTTAATACTTTACTGGCACTGTATCAAATAAGCTGTGAGGGAATTTTGGTATATTATTTTGTTTTTTTATTTTTTTTTCTGTTGAACGACATTATTTTTAAATAAAATCTTTTGTTTTATAAAACAAGGAATTGTCCTCTTCAAAATGACATTTAAAGTATTGCGATATCATTTATAGTTTTTGAATTACAGCAAGAGAAAATTTGAAAATTGAAGTGTATCAAATAAGCTGTGAGCCACTGTATATCGGAATTGCGAAATTATGAATTGTTTATATTAAAGCTTGGTTGCTAACTCAAAGAGCCCTTGGAAACTGCGCAGAGATTCTTATTTTTATGTTGAAGCCAAAACTGCTGACTCTGTGGGAATAGGGAATATTTATGTTTCAGCCGAGTGGGGTGACACTATAGGTTGTTTATGATTGGGGAGACTGAGTTATGATATTTGAAAGTTGTTTACATTTATCATAAGAGTCGCTTGAGTAGCGGGGTGATAACTTGCATACAAAAGTTTGCATGCCAGAATATTCTGGGAATTGTGACTGAGTTGGGAATTTTTCGATCGTTACTTTAGTTTTGTCAGGGACACTCTAGCAATGCCTTATTTGGTTTTAGTTAACACTGCTCATATTGGGTCAGTGGCGCTGATGGTAAGCGCTATACTTGGGTGCGTGGGTTCGAATCCCGCAAAAAACGTTTTTTTTTTTCAAAAATTATTATTTTTTTATTTTTTTTTATATTTGTATATTTATTATAAAATGCTTGCTGCCAATTGATAATAATTTATAAACATACGCATATGAATTGTGCATTTAAGCTAAAACTAAAACAACTTTTCCGATTTGCCACGCTGTGTGGCAAGCAGTTTTTCTATGCATGCATATATGTATGTATGTATGTGTGCACAGATGTTTGTCCATGTATACACATCCAAGTTTGTATACATATTGCAAGAATTGCGATTGTATTGTTTTGTTTTGTCACAAGCTGCTGATCAGCTGATCAGCTAACGATTACATGTTATTTTCAAAAGACCTGGGTCGAATCCCGCTGGAAACTTTTTACTTATTAATCGAAAACTTACAAATTTTATTTTTTGAATTCATTAATATTATAATATTTATGTTGAAATGCTTTTTGCCATCTTACAATTGCTACTAAGCTATTATATGCAGGAATTATGCAGTTGGCCACAACAAACTTTTTGCCGATTTGCCACGCCCCCAGGGGGCGTAGACGCATAATTTTTTGCCAGTTCCTAGAGAAGGCCGACGCTAACATGACTGGAAAATTTGGTTGCTTACATTCCAAAAATGCGAAAATTACAGAATTTTTTTTATATGCCACGCCCCCAAAGAGGCTGAAAAATTATTTTTGGGCCATCGATAGAGGAGAACATTAGTAACTAAACCATCCAATTTTCAAGCTTCTGTTGATATGGCAATTCTAGCTCATATATGGCAACGCTATAGATATACATAGCTGTTAAGTACATACTGATCTATGTTAATAAAGTCAGTCTATCATCACACGCCAACAGGCTATGGGCTCAGGGCTTAAGCTCGCGCACTAAGAAATAGTGCAAAGAATAGAGTGAAAAAGTGACGCTCTGGAAGTTTCTGTGCATAACGAACATTGCAAGCAGAAAAGTGAATACACTGAAAATGAGTTCTATGTACAATATAGAAAAGCTGGATGATACCTACTATGATGTTTGGAGTATCATGGTAGAAAGTGTTTTGGTTCATCAAAATTTGTGGACCGTGGTTTCTAATGAGTTTATGCCAGTTAAGCCAGAAGATGAGACAAGTGAAGCGTTTAAGATATGGAAGCGTGAAAACGACAAAGCTAAGTCAGTGTTAATTTTGTCGATGAGTCCGTCTCAAGTGAACTATGTGAAGAGATGCACTTACGCAAAAGATGTGTGGAACGAACTCGCAAAGTTACATCGCTCGTCTGGACCTGTGCGCAAGGTAACATTGTTTAAACAGTTTTTAAACAAAAGAATGGCAGAAGGAGATAATTTGCAAACGCATATCATGGAGTTTTCAAATATTGTTGAAAATCTATCAGCAATTGGTATAGCGTTACAGGAAGAGCTGATCGTCATCATGCTACTTTCAAGCCTACCGTCATCGTTTGAAAATTTTGTTGTTGCTTTGGAGGCTCGCGATGAGTTGCCGAGCTTTAGCAGCATAAAGTGCAAGCTAACAGAAGAGGTTGAGAGGCGAAAAATCAACGATCAAAGAGAAGCAACGCAATCATTTTCGGCAAAACAGACGGGACAAGAAGGCAAAAGACGAGGAAAAGATGAGACGACAGAGAGGCGCCGTAATTTCAAATGCTATAAGTGTGGCCATCAAGGTCATTATGCAGCAAACTGTACGACGAAAGAAGCAAATAGAAAATTCGACAAAGAACGACGCGGGAAAAGTAACGAAAAAAGCGAAAGCGCAAATGGAAAAAATAGAGATGCGCATTCAAATCAACGATCGTTTGCAGGCATGATGGGAAACTATCGTATGAGTGACGATACTTGGGCTATCGATAGCGGAGCAACATCGCATATGTGTGCACGTCGTGATTTATTCGATCATTTTGAGCAACACAATGAAAGTATCGAATTAGCTGGAAATAATTTTACGACGGCTTGCGGCAAAGGCACAGTAATTATCAACAGCATGTGTGGCTTTGAAATTGCTTTAAAAGACTTATTATTTGTACCAGGGCTGCAATGTAATTTCATATCAGTTGGAAAGGCAGTTGCCAACGGATGTTCAGTTGAATTTAATTCAGGTTTTGGCAAAGTTTTTGATGATAAGAATATACTTATATTAAAAGCCAAAAGAATCAGCGGTCTGTTTCTGTGTGAAACAAAGAATAATGAAAAGTTGTGTTTATCGAAAAGTTATGACCTCAAGAAATGGCATGCACGATACGGCCATTTAAATGTGCAGAGTCTTCGTGAACTGAAAAGTAAAGAATTGGTGCATGGATTGGCAGTAAGCTCTGCCATAGAACACTTTGATTGCATAAGTTGCTTAAAGAATAAATGTCATGCGAGACCATTTGAAGATTCAACAAATAGATCAAAAGAGATTCTGGAGTTGATACACAGTGACGTGTGTGGACCTATAAGCAAAGTATCAAATGGTGGAGCCCGATACTTTCTTACGATGATTGACGATAAAAGCCGTTACATCCATGTTTACTTTATGAAACAGAAGTCAGAGGTGACAAAAATATTTAAAGAACATGTAACGATGTTAGAACGTCAGAAAGGTCTGAAAGTAAAAATCATTAGAACTGATAATGGCACCGAATATGTCAATAAAGATTTTGACGAATATCTCAAGATGACTGGTATCAAAAGACAGCTGACTGCACCGTACACCCCGCAGCAAAATGGTGTTGCTGAGCGCTGTAATCGCACACTGGTTGAGATGGCAAGAGTAATGCTGAATAGTGCAGCATTAAACGAAAGTTTCTGGGCGGAGGCAGTTGCGTGTGCTGCATACCTAAGAAATCGATCGCCAACGAATGCTGTGAATGGCATAACGCCTTTTGAGGCTTTTACTGGGAATAAGCCAGTTGTCAAGCACTTGAGAGTGTTTGGATGCACAGCAGTTGCACTGGAAAAGGGTAAAAAGAAGAAGTTCCAGGAAAAGGGAAAAGAGTATATTATGGTCGGATACTCAGAGTCTTAAAAAGCATATCGACTGTACGACAAGAAGACAGGTGACGTGAAGATCAGCAGGGATGTATATTTCATTGAGGACAGCGTATCTGAGTGTACCGAGAAGCCTAAAAGGCCTAAAATAATCAGAACGGGCTTGAAGGGACGGCCAACTAAGCAGTACAATGTGGCAAATGTAATGTTAAGCAATAACATTGAAGTTCCAGTTACTGTACAGCAAGTACAATCGAGTCCACAAGCAGAGGAATGGAAAGCAGCAATGCAGGAAGAGTACAACGCGCTGATGTGTAATGACACATGGGACCTGGTTGAATTACCACCTGGTCAGAAGCCTATAGGAAGCAAATGGGTGTTTACATTGAAAACAAATCCATCTGGAGAAGTTGAGCGCTACAAAGCGCGCTTGGTTGCTAAAGGATGCAGCCAGAGATATGGTATAGACTTCGAAGAGACGTATTCTCCAGTAGTGCGCAATGCTACAATTCGTATGATCCTGGCTATGGCTGCAGAGTACGAGCTTTATCTACATCAACTGGATGTGTCGACGGCATACCTGAACGGTATTCTAGAAGAAGACATATACATGCGACAGCCAGAACTCTACGATGACCGTTCTGGGCGTGTGTTGAAGCTGAAGAGGTCGCTGTACGGCCTGAAGCAAGCTGGTCGGGTTTGGAACACCAAGCTGGATGGCGTTCTAACCAAGATGGGGTACAGGGCATGCGAGAGCGAGCCATGCCTGTATATCAAGTGCTCAGATGACCAGACGATAAACCTTATTGCAGTATATGTTGATGATATGCTGCTGGCATGTTCAAACATGGGTGAGATGTTAGCTACTAAAAAGGCTATTTCTTCTGAATTTCAGATAGTAGATAAGGGCGTAGTAACAAACTTCTTGGGCCTTGAAATCCAACGGGAAGGAAGGACTGGTGCGATTCGCGTGAACCAAAGGAAGCATATAAGGGGTCTGCTTAATGAGATGGGCATGACCAACTGCCGCACTGCGTCAACTCCCTTGGAAGCTAATTTTCAAGTAAACTGTGAGAAAGAGTCATGTAAGCGTGTTAACATGACAAAATATCAGTCTGTGATTGGCTCGTTGATGTATATTGCGCTATGCACACGACCAGATATTTTGCACTCAGTGTGCAAGCTCTCACAAAGGAATTCGAATCCACATAGCGAACATCTTGAAGCAGCAAAGCATGTCCTGAGGTATCTGCACACAACAGCAGATCTGTCAATAGTCTACGAGAAGACCGGAAAGGAGATTGCTGGCTTTGCAGATGCAGATTGGGCAGGTGACTCAACTGATAGGAAGTCCTTCACTGGATATGCCTTCATATGGGGAGGTTCGGTTTTTTCATGGACATCGAAAAAGCAGAAATCAGTTGCGTTGAGTACTACTGAGGCGGAGTATATGGCGCTCTCTGATGCTGCAAAGGAGGCGATTTATTTAAGAAAGCTAATAAGCGAAATTAGACCATATTTTAAGCCTAATCGTATAACAATTTCTGGAGATAATGTAAGCTCTTTGAATCTTGTGAAGAATCCAGTATATCATGCGCGAAGCAAACACATAGATATTAAGTATCATCATATACGAAATTGTTATGAAAATAAGTTAATCGATTTGACCTATTGTCCATCAAATGAAATGATTGCCGATATTCTAACTAAGAATCTGTCAAAAGAAAAGCATAAGAAATGTACTGCGTTGCTTGGTTTAATGTAAATATGAGCATACGAATTGAGGAAGAGTGTTGATATGGCAATTCTAGCTCATATATGGCAACGCTATAGATATACATAGCTGTTAAGTACATACTGATCTATGTTAATAAAGTCAGTCTATCATCACACGCCAACAGCTTCTAGCTCTAAAACTGTAGGAGATATAAACTTTTGCGGTTGGCCACGCCCCCTGTGGGCGTAGATATATCCACCATAGCTTATTAGTCTTGGGTTGTCAACCCGAGTATACATGCAAAATTTCAAGTCTCTAGTGTCATAAGTGTTCAAAATATAGCACAATTTTAAGAATCACTATATATTCAGGTCCGATTTGCCACGCCCCCAATGTGCGTAGACATAAAACTTTTTGATCGATCTTCTTAGTATCATAACATTAACTCACAGGCAAAATTTCAGCGTTCTAGCTTTAACGGTGTAGAAGATACGTTTTTCCCGATTTGCCACGCCCCCAATGGGCGTAGATATATCCGCCATAGCTTTTTGAACTTTGGTTGCCACCCCGAGTATACATTCCAAAGTGCAACTCTCTAGCTCATCATCTAGTATGATAACTTAACTATGGGAACAAAGTGCAGTTAGTTGCGCCTAACTGCAACGTTCTTACTTGATATACTTTGCTCCCGGAGGGGAAAAAGTATATTGGGTTTGTGCAATGTCCGTCTGTCCGTATGAACGCAATATTTTTCGGCGCTATTAGAGCTAGAGACTTGAAATTTTAAACATATACTCATATATGCTACCGAATTATAAAGTGTAAAAATTTTTCCGATCCGCCCACTAGGGGCGTAGCAAATCAGAAAACTCTTCCGCCCATAGTTAAGTTATCATACTAGATATATATATTTTATAATAAATATACAAATATAAAAAAATTTAAAAATAAAAATTAAAAAAAAAAAAAAAAAGTTTTTTGCGGGATTCGAACCAATTGCTTATGTTTCAAGAGCACTTAATAAACATGAGAAAAATTATAGTACAATTGATAAAGAATTTTTGTCTATTATACATGCAGGAAATTATTTTAAACACTATTTGATTGGAAATAAATTTCAAATTATAACCGATCATACCCCTATAAAATACTTAAATTCAAAATTCAAAGGAAAAGAAATGACAGCTAGACATCAAAGATGGATTTTAAAACCACAGGAGTTTGATTATGATCTTATATATATATAAGCAGACAGGAAACAGCACAGTTAATTAATGCAGAAAATAACGAAGAATCAAATTTTAATTTAACAAATACACAGCACTCAGCAGATGAAGAACAATTAATTCATAAAAGATGATATTGTTAATAAATATAAAACTCAGATAATAATTACCTATTCAGCAACAGATAATATTAATATACACAATGGAAGAAAAATAATTGAAGTAAACCCAGCAGACATAGAAAATGAAATTGAAATAAAATTACAAAATAATATAGAGAAAGGAACAGTAGGAATTTTTTCAGAAGTACCAGACCCAGATTATCATAAAATACAATGTATATTAATTCAAATTTTTTCTCACTGTGAAAATATAAAATTTTTCAAATGACAAAACGAGCTCAAGAAATTTCAACGGAGGAAGAATTACATAAACAAATTTCAATTTACCATTCAAAAGATTCATTACACAGTGGTATAAATGAAACGTTCAATTCACTAAAAGACAAAATCTATTTTCCAAAATTAAGGGAACATATTTAGTTAACAATAGCAAATTGCAGAAAGTGTAAAGAGATTAAGTATGATAGGAAACCGATTAAACCAAAATTTCAACTTACAGAAACACCAAATAGTAAAAATCAAATTATACACTTGGATATATTTCATATAAAACACATATCTTTTGTTACAATCACTTACAAAATTTGCAGTGGCTTATAATATTACGGATAGAAATTGGCGAACAAAGATGCAAATTATGATAGAACATTTTGCAAAATTTAATAAACCACAGAAAATAATAATGGATAATGAATTTAGATCAGAATATATAATATAGTTTTTAAACAAGGAAGATATTGAAATACATTATACATAACTAAATTCCCATACAGGAAATGCTGATATTGAAAGATTACATTCCACATTAATTGAAATAATAACAGGAATAGATAATAATGAACTATCCATTGAATCTAAAATTCAATTAGCAATAATAGCGTACAATAAACGTTATCATTCAACAATAAAATGTACACCTAATCATGCTAAAGATACAGATGATGCAAATAAATTGAAAATGACTATTGAGGAATGTAAGAAAATGACTATAAACAAAATAAATAATACAAGGGAAGAATACAAAGAACAAAGACAGGAAGGTCCAATTAAAAATTATAAAAGAGTCAGACATAAAGATGAGCCTTATTTTAGATATGCAGAGTTAGAAAACATTCATCAAAGTAACATTAAAAGACCGTTAAAGCAGGAAATTAAACAAATCTAATGAATAACAAGTAAGAAGGCTCTAGTCGAGACGGCTCGCTACGAAATACCCTGAACCCTTCAAAAAACGTGATACTCTTCTTCTTTACAAACGTATGAGGCCGCGCTCTGCTAACTGCGCAGTTGCTGCCGTGGCTTGGGGGTGGGTTTGGCTTAACTTTGGACGCTTACAACTCCATTACTAGATGGACGATCTTCATGAAATTTTCGGAGTAGAATAACAGTATCTAAATGTATCTATATGCCAAATTGCAGTCTAATAGTATTTGGAATGCGTTTTTTGCAAATTGTGGGCGAGGGGGGCGTGGCATCCAAAATCTGAAAATTACAAAATTTGCGTATCCATAATATCTATCTACATATATGCATTTGAAGTTTCTAGCTCGAACAGAGTAGAAGTTATGCTCAGAAAACCTAAAAACCTGGAACGAATTTTCGATTTTTTATCGATAATTTGGTAATGGGATGAGTTATCGAAAAAACAAAACATCCTCGTACTGCGTAACTAACATACGAGTATTCATGTTCAGTTTCAGCTCTCTTACTTTTGTAGTTTCCGAAATCTCGACGTTCAAACGGACGGACGGACAGACGGACGGACGGACGGACAGACGGACGGATAGACGGATAGACGGACGAACGGACGGACGGACAGGGCTAGATCAACTTATTTTTTTATACTGATCAAGAATATATACACTTTATGGGGTCTGCCACGCCTCCTTCTGCCTGTTACATACTTTTAACAAAACCATTATACCCTGATTTCCCATTTTCAATGGGCTCAGGGTATAATAATTTAAAAAAATTTTTTTTTAGCAGATATGATAATGATTTTTTTTCTCTTTTCCTATTTCCCCAGATGTTAATCGTGCTAGCCATCATTATAACCAGGCTTAATACAGTACAAGCTAGATTGCAAATGGAACCGATATTAGTAAGTGCAGGATATGCACCCATACAGATTCAGGAAACCGAAATAGTAAACTGAAACAATAATTACTGCACATTATTAATATTGACCCACTTAATAATATTTAAAAACAAATAGAAATAAACATAAGAACAACTGAGATTGCAGATAAAGAGGATTTATTAAGAGAAATTAGATTAATAAAGGCAAAGATTAAATCCATTACACCTTTTAGCATAAATAAAAGGGGACTTATAAATATAGCAGGTACAGCATACAAATGGCTATTTGGACTGATGGACGATGAAGACAGGACAGATATCTTAGAACACCTTGATATAACCGACCAAAATAACCATAACATCATAAACAACATGAACCAACAAATAATCATAAATTCCCATTTTAACGACACAATACATAGTTTAGCAGAAACGATTAAGCATGACCGAATAATCATTAATGAAACACTGACAAGTATAAATAACCAAAATAATAAATAATAATGAAAATCTTATACAATGATCAAATGCAGAAATTAAACAAGTAAGAACGTTGCAGTTAGGCGCAACTAACTGCGAAATACTTTGTTCTCATAGCTGCATCTTACTTATTTAATAAACATTTAATTAACGAAATATTTCGGCAATTAGCAAACGTACATGGCAAGCAACAAACGTTTTTCCTACTATACGAGTATACACACAAATTTCTATGTATGCATACAAAAGTTTGCATGACAGAATATTCTACGAATTGTGACTGAATTGGGAATTTTTCGATCGTTACTTTAGTTTTGTCAGAGACACTCTAGCAATGCCTTATTTGGTTTTAGTTAACACTGCTCATATTGGGTCAGTGACGCTGATGGTAAGCGCTATACTTGGGTGCGTGGGTTCGAACCCCGCAAAAAAGGTTTTTTTTTTTTTTCAAAAATTATTATTTTTTAATTTTTTTTATATTTGTATATTTATTATAAAATGCTTGCTGCCAATTGATAATAATTTATAAACATACGCATATGAATTGTGCATTTAAGCTAAAACTAAAACAACTTTTCCGATTTGCCACGCTGTGTGGCAAGCAGTTTTTCTATGCATGCATATATGTATGTATGTATGTGTGCACAGATGTTTGTCCATGTATACACATCCAAGTTTGTATACATATTGCAAGAATTGCGATTGTATTGTTTTGTTTTGTCACAAGCTGCTGATCAGCTGACTAGCTGATCAGCTGTGAATTTATTTAGGTTTAGCTAACGATTACATGTTATTTTCAAAAGACCTGGGTCGAATCCCGCTGGAAACTTTTTAATTATTAATCGAAAACTTACAAATTTTATTTTTTTTAATTCATTAATATTATAATATTTATGTTGAAATGCTTTCTGCCATCTTACAATTGCTACTAAGCTATTATATGCATGAATTATGCAGTTGGCCACAACAAACTTCCTTGCCGATTTGCCACGCCCCCAGGGGGCGTGGACGCATAATTTTTTGCCAGTTCCTAGAAAGGGCCGACGCTAACATGACTGCTGAATTTGGTTGCTTACATTCCAAAAATGCGAGAATTACAGAATTTTTTTTTATATGCTACGCCCCCAAAGAGGCTGAAAAATTATTTTTGGGGCATCGATAGAGGAGAACATTAGTAACTCAACCATCCAAGCTTCCATCCAAGCATTTCAAGCTTCTAGCTCTAAAACTGTAGGAGATATAAACTTTTGCGGTTGGCCACGCCCCCTGTGGGCGTAGATATATCCACCATAGCTTATTAGTCTTGGGTTGTCAACCCGAGTATACAGGCAAAATTTCAAGTCTCTAGTGTCAAAAGTGTTCAAAATATAGCACAATTTTAAAAATCACTATATATTCAGGTCCGATTTGCCACGCCCCCAATGGGCGTAGACATAAAGCTTTTTAATCGATCTTCTTAGAATCATAACATTAACTCACATGCAAAATTTCAGCGTTCTAGCTTTAACGGTGTAGAAGATACGTTTTTCCCGATTTGCCACGCCCCCAATGGGCGTAGATACCTCATCATCTAGTATGATAACTTGACTATGGGCGGAAGAGTTTTCCGATTTGCTACGCCCATAGTGGGCGAATCGGCAAAATTTTTACACTTTATAATTCGGGGGCATATATGAGTATATGTTTAAAATTTCAAGTCTCTAGCTCTAATAGCGCCGAATGCGTTCATACGGACAGACGGACAGACGGACGGACAGCAAGACGGACATTGCACAAACCCAATATACTTTCTTCCCTTTGGGAACAAAGTATAAAAATATCGAATGCAAAGTAAATTATATTCAGGAGAATATTGCCTCTGCAAAGAATAATATAATTTTACCAGAAATTTTATCAGAAGAAGAAATAAACAAATTTGACATTGATTTTTATAAATTAAAATTAATTTGTATGGGTATTTTGAAATACAAAAATAATTGCATAATAATAGCAATAAAAATTCCTTAAAATTATATAAGTTACTTATGCCAATGCCAAACACAGATTATATCCAAATTGATCAAGAAAATTTATTATTTATAGAAGTTAACAATAAAATATTGGAATATAAACCAAATACAATTTTAAAGGAACTTAAATCAAGTACAGGTTGCACCCTTACCAACACCTGTAAATTTATATTTAATAATATCACTAGTATTGAAAAGATAGATGATGACACAATAATATTAAATAAGTAAGAAGGCTTTAGTCGAGACGGCTCGACTACGAGATACCCTGAACCCTTCAAACAAAAGTGATACTCTTCTTCTTTCGCACATATAAGCGCGCGCTCTGCTAACTGCGCAGTTGTTGCCGTGGCTTGGGGGTGGGTTGGGCTGGACTTTGGACGCTTATAACTCCATTTCTAAATAGACAATCTTTATGAAATTTTCAGAGTAGATTAAGAGTATCTAAATCTATGCCAATTTGCAAGTCCCTAGTATTTGAAATGCGTTTTTTTTTTTCAAATTGGAGGCGGAGGGGGCGTGGCATCCAAAACCCGAAAACTACATCTGCGTATCCATAATATCTATCTAAATATATAAAATTGAGGTCTTTAGCTAAAACGGTGTAGAAAATACACCCAAAAAACTAAAAAAATTTAAACGAATTTTCGATTATCGCAGCCTCCGCTGCCTAGCATAAGAGTATTTCACCATGATTGGAAACAAAAAGAATTATATAAAAACCCCCTTAGAATTGAATAAGAGTTCAGTTGTATTCTATGCTTCAAATAAAGACCATGTATTAATCTAAAAAAGAAGTACATAATTGGCGCAGCCGGTAATCGGAGTAACATAAAAAATAAAGTTTTGTGAAATCTTGTAAAAGTGAACAAAATAAAAATTGAGTGTTACAATATTAAATACAGATAAATAATTGTGGAAACTTCGGACATAAAAACCCAAGCAACGAAACAATTAAAAACTGTGTTAAAAATATGAAGTACAGACAAACTGCGGACATAAATATCCAAGATAACGAAACAATTAATAAAAACTGTTCAGTGAAAAATAAAAAATAAACAAAAATGGCAAATCAACAACAAATCAGTGAAGTGCAGCAGTGCATCCAACTGCTCACAAATGTAATACTTTCACGAGAAGCTGATGTCAGAAACCCAATCACAAATCAAAGGAACTGCATTGAGAAGGAGAGGAGGTACTTGCCGATATTCAATGGACAGGAGGGAACACTACACGGATTCGTGGCCGCAGTGGACGAGATGATGGAGGAGTACGAGGACAACAACCAGGTGTTCACTGTCATATTCAATAGTATTAGTATTAATCCACCAACAAATTGGACGGAGTGCAAAAATCAGATGGGACTAACTAGGAAGATCAATAACCTAAGAGTAACAAGCGTAAGAGATCTTGATATTAAAATAAGAGCACTTGTTGAAGAAATTACTGATTTTTCGGTCTTTGAAAATATCCGTAGACTTGTTGATATTCTAAGTGGATTATTAATTCAAAGAGTTAAAGAATTAGCATGTGGTCCGATGGCAATTGCCTTAATGAATAAAACAACTTTATCAGATTTAAGAAATTAACTTTCTAATTTTGTTGGTCTAAATTTTGGAAATTTAAATAAAAAATTATTATTAAAAAAAGACAATAATTATTCATCGAATTACAATAACAGACAATTCAACGAACAAAATAACCAAAACTTAAGACAAGACACGGACAACAGAAATTTAAACGAAAATAAGCAAGCAAATACTAATTATCATAGACAAAACATACAACAACAAAGTCTGAACGTAAGACAAAACCAAAATTTTAACAGACAACAACAAAGACAAAACATAAGACAAAACCAAAATTTTAACAGACAACAACAAAGCCAAAACATGAGACAACCAAGTCAGAATACTCGACAAAATCAAAATAATCAGCAACCACAACCAGAAGCAATGAGTGTAGACAATATAAATGAGGAAATTAATAATGATCAAAATTATGAAAATATGCAGGAAGAATTTTTTACCCATTAGCCTCGGACAAAAGAAAAGTTTTCATTAAAGGAACTATTGAGGGAGATACCTTACTAATCTTTAGTAGATACTGGATCTACTATAAGTATATTAAACACCAAAAATATACATGAATCAAAGTATAAAATAATTGAGAAATTTTCAAAAACCATTTACACTATTAGTATAAAGTATACTAAAGTATAACAAGTGACAGCTATTTAGTAAAAACAAAAGTACATAAGATGGGTAGCTATGTCCCTGGAAAGATCATATGGCTTTCTATTGGGCATGGCATCCAAGCAAATTTGGGAAACATTGATTTTAAAAATAAAATGATTAAGCTTTGTAATGGAGTCGAAATTCCGTTCCTTTCCAAATTATCAGAAGATGTTTGTGTAATGGAAGTAGGTGAAATTGATGACTTTAAGCCAGAAGAGCTCAATACTGAAGTAGTTCAGATAAATAAACAAGTAAGAAAACTCTAGTCGAGAGTGCTCGACTAGATAATACCCTGAACCCAATTTTAATAAAATAAAATAATAATCTGTACTGTGGTTTGGTTTTTTGTAATTATCTTGAAAATGCATTAATTTTAGTGCTGAAAATGGCAAAAAACTTCTTAATTTTGACAAATAGTTCAATATATTGCTCTTGATTAGTATTAAAATTAATCCGTTTTCAAGATAATTACAACAAACCAAAGTGTCGAACGTGAAAAAAGTCGACTTTTCAGAAGAATTACCCATATGGATAAATCAGAAAGTATACATAAGAATGAACGCGTGTAACGTCCAAAATGTACATATGTACATATGTACATGTATATATACATATGTGTGTATGCATTGCCAAAAAAAAATAATAATAATAATAATAATAGATGGCGCTTATATTAGATGAAATTCGAAAAATTTTATATTATTATATATCATTAGACCCAACAAATAGACGTTCTTCGATTAACAAGCATCACCTTAATTACACAGACACTTCATAATTGTAAAAGAAATATATCAATGCCACTCGAAGCTGTAATAGCCATAGTAAATAAGTTCACTGCTAAAGCGCCATCTCGCAAGTTTAAATTCTTAGACCATGCTAGGCTAGTTTTAAAAGTATGTACATGTGTGCATACATATAGGAAAACTCTTACCGCAGATGTCACGTGCTTTTGTTATTTGGGCAAACTTTCTGTTTATTATTTTCTGTTGACTTAACGAAATAAAATATAATTGAAACAAAAACACTTTCAGAAATGATGCTATTAAATATTTGAAATTAAAAAAAAAAAACGCATTTATTCACAATTAGTTAAACTACCAACTGACTTTCAAAGGTATCAAATACAAAAGAATAAATAATAATAAAAAAAGAAATAATAAAAAAATAAATAAAAAAATAAAAAATTAAAAATAAGAATAAGAAACTATAAAGGGCTCAGGCGAGATTAGAACCTGCGACATCCTAACATTCGCTGCATCTGCCTAGCCATCTACACCATGGCTCACTTAAACGGCAGAGTAGCGAAAACGAATCAAATTCGCCATATACGAAAGAAACACTAAAGCAGAGGCTGAAAATACAAATACAATTCAAAAACAAGTAAGAAAACTCTAGTCGAGAGTGCTCGACTAGATAATACCCTGAACCCAATTTTAATAAAATAAAATAATAATCTGTACTGTGGTTTGGTTTTTTGTAATTATCTTGAAAATGCATCAATTTTAGTGCTGAAAATGGCAAAAAACTTCTTTATTTTGACAATTGCTCTTGATTAGTACTAAAATTAATCCGTTTTCAAGATAATTACAAAAAAACAGAGTCGAACGTGACAAAAAGTTGTCTTTTCTGGAGAATTACCCATATGGATAAATCAGAAAGTATACATAAGAATGTATGCGTGTAACGTTCAAAATGTACCTATGTACATGTATATATACATTGCATTGCCAAAAAAGATAATAATAGATGGCGCTTATATTAGTTGAAATTCGAAAAATGTTATATTATTAAATATCATTAAAAATAGACCCAACAAATGACGTTCCTCGATTAAGAGGCATTACCTTAATTAACACAGACACTTCATAATTGTAAAAGAAATATATCAATGCCACTCGAAGCTGTAAAAGCCATAGTAAATAAGTTCACTGCTAAAGCGCCATCTATCAAGTTAAAATTTTTAGACCATGCTACACTAGTTTTGAATGTACATGTGGGCATACATATAGGAAAACCGCAGATGTCACGTGCTGTTTATTATTTTCTGTTGACTTAACGGAATAAAATATAATTGAAACAAAAACACTTTCAGAAATGATGCTATTAAATATTTGAAATTAAAAAAAAAAAAACACTTATTCACAATTAGTTAAACTACCAACTGACTTTCAAAGGTATCAAATACAAAAGAATAAATAATAATAAAAAAGAAAGAAATATAAAAAAAAAAAAATTAAAAATAAGAAATTATGAAGGGCTTAGGCGGGGCTAGATCCTACGACAGCCTAACATTCGGTGTATCTATCTAGCCATCTACACCACAGATCACTTAGACGGCTGAGTAGCGAAAACGAATCAAATTCGCCATATACGAAAAAAAAAAAACTAAAGCAGTGACTGAAAATACAAATACAATTCAAAGACAATTCTAACGCAATTCAAAAACAATTGTGATTCTTAGAATTTGCACGCATAGCAACATAGAAAACGGCCCAAGATTTTTTGTGTGTATATGTGCACACGTATACGAAAATTGATTTGCATTGCTCAACGTTGCTTGCATTTCCATTGTTATACCCTGAGCCCATTGAAAATGGGAAATCAGGGTATAATGGTTTTGTTAAATGTATGTAACAGGCAGAAGGAGGCGTGGCAGACCCCATAAAGTATATATATTCTTGATCAGGGTGACGAGAAAAGTTGATCTAGCCATGTCCGTCTGTCCGTCCGTCCGTCCGTCCGTCCGTATGTATGAACGCGTCGATTTCCGAAGATACAAAAGCTAGAGAGTTCATTCTTTTTGTGTTAGATTCGTATATTGCACGCGCAGTACGAGTTTGTTTCAGAAATTCGATAACTTGTATATTTGCAAGGTTATCGATAACTGAAATTATCGGGAACCAGTTGTAAAATTCTAGCTAATTCATGTTTAGAGTTAGAGTCTCCAAGTCTTCTGCATATACATAGATACCAATTTAATACAATTTCGGTTTTTGTCAGATTTTGGATTCCGGTCCCCAATTCGCCCCCACACCCCCAAATGTGTAAAAAATGCATTTCAAATACTAGAGACATACAGTTTGGTTTGGCATAAAGATATGAATATCATAATCTTAATCTGAACATATCAATACGATTGTCCATCTAGAAACAGAATTATTAGTCTATAAAGTTTTCTCATCAAAACCCATGTGGCGCAGCAAGCAAGACAGCGACAAAGCAAGACGCATTGCGGGCGCACATACATACATACATACATACATATGTATGTATGTATACATGTATGTATGTGTATACATATATATGTATGTATGTATGTATATGTGTGCAAGCGTAGATCAGCGTGTGGCGGCAATAGAACATACATAAGTATGTACATATGTATGTACATATTTGTGCATGTAAAGCTAATTGTAAAAGAGTTATGATATCTAAAAAAAAAACCTAAAATGTTAAATAGAATATGCAGATCATATGCTGAAACTCTCATTACATTCCATTTATATTTTAAAAATTTTAAAACAATTAAAATAACAATGGAAATGCAAGCAACGTTGAGCAATGCAAATCAATTTTCGTATGCGTGTGCACATATACACACAAAAAATCTTGGGCCGTTTTCTATGTTGCTATGCGTGCAAATTCTAAGAATCACAATTGTTTTTGAATTGCGTTAGAATTGTCTTTGAATTGTATTTGTATTTTCAGTCACTGCTTTAGTTTTTTTTTCGTATATGGCAAATATCGTTCGTTTTCGCTACTATGCTATTTGAGTGAGCCGTGGTGTAGGTGGCAAGACAGATGCACCGAATGTTAGGCTTTCGCAGGTTCTAGCCTTGCCTTAACCCCTTCATATTTTCTTATTTTTAATTTTTTTTTTTTTTTTTTATTTCTTTCTTTTTTATTTATTTTATTTTATTTTATATATATATATATATATATATATATTTTTATTGCAGCTTTTGTCTTAAACTCTACAGCGCATTTATAATTATACCTTAGCTATTGGGGTGGCTAAAAGCCTTTATTGCTATAAGTCTGATTTAATTTAGGTCAGTTCTGAGATCTAAGGGGTGTGATCTTTTCAGCTCCTTTTTATACCCTGAACCCATTGAAAATGGGAAATCAGGGTATAATGGTTTTGTTAAAAGTATGTAACAGGCAGAAGGAGGCGTGGCAGACCCCATAAAGTATATATATTCTTGATCAGGGTGACGAGAAAAGTTGATATAGCCATGTCCGTCTGTCCGTCCGTCCGTCCGTCCGTCCGTCCGTCCGTATGTATGAACGCGTCGATTTCAGAAGATACAAAAGCTAGAGAGTTCATTCTTTTTGTGTTAGGTCCGTATATTGCGCGCGCAGTACGAGTTTGTTTCAGAAATTCGATAACTTGTATATTTGCAAGGTTATCGATAACTGAAATTATCGGGAACCAGTTATAAAATTCTAGCTAATTCATGTTTAGAGTTAGAGTCTCCAAGTCTTCTGCATATACATAGATACCAATTTAATACAATTTCGGTTTTTGTCAGATTTTGGATTCCGGTCCCCAATTCGCCCCCACACCCCCAAATGTGTAAAAAATGCATTTCAAATACTAGAGACATACAGTTTGGTTTGGCATAAAGATATGAATATCATAATCTTAATCTGTACATATCAATACGATTGTCCATCTAGAAACAGAATTATTAGTCTATAAAGTTTTCTCATCAAAACCCATGTGGCGCAGCAAGCAAGGCAGCGACAAAGCAAGACGCATTGCGGGCACACATACATACATATGTACATATGTATGTATGTTTGTGTGTATATGTGTACAATCGCAGATCAGCGTGTGGCTGTACATATGTATGTATGTACATATTTGTGAATGTAAAGCTAATTGTAAAAGAGTTATGATTTCTAAAAAAAAACTAAAATGTCAAATAGAATATGTAGATCATGCTGAAACTCTCATTACATTCCATTATATATTTTAAAAATTTTAAAACAATTAAAATAACAAGTAAGAAAACTCTAGTCGAGAGTGCTCGACTAGATAATACCCTGAACCCAATTTTAATAAAATAAAATAATAATCTGTACTGCGATTTGGTTTTTTGCAATTATCTTGAAAATGCATCAATTTTAGTGCTGAAAATGGCAAAAAAAACTTCTTAATTTTGACAAATAGTTCAATATATTGCTCTTTATTAGTATTGAAATTAATCAGATAATTACAACAAACCAAATTGTCGAACGTGACAAAAAGTTGACTTTTCTGGAGAATTACCCATATGGATAAATCAGAAAGTATATGTAGATAAGAATGTATGCGTGTAACGTTCAAAATGTACATATGGACATGATATACATACATACATATGTGTGTATGCATTGCCAAAAAAAAAAAATAATAGATGGCGCTTATATTAGTTGAAATGCGAAAAATGTTATATTATTAAATATCATTAAAAATAGACCCAACAAATAGACGTTCTTCGATTAACACGCATCACCTTAATTAACTCAGACACTTCATAATTGTAAAAGAAATATATCAATGCCACTCGAAGCTGTAATAGCCATAGTAAATAAGTTCACTGCTAAAGCTCCATCTAGCAAGTTTAAATTTTTAGACCATGCTACACTATTTTTGAATGTACATGTGGGCGTACATATAGGTAAACCGCAGATGTCACGTGCTGTTTATTATTTTCTGTTGACTTAACGGAATAAAATATAATTGAAACAAAAACACTTTCAGAAATGATGCTATTAAATATTTGAAATTAAAAAAAAAAAAAACACTTATTCACAATTAGTTAAACTACCAACTGACTTTCAAAGGTATCAAATACAAAAGAATAAATAATAATAAAAAAGAAAGAAATATAAAAAAAAAAAAAAAATTAAAAATAAGAAATTATGAAGGGCTTAGGCGGGGCTAGATCCTACGACAGCCTAACATTCGGTGTATCTATCTAGCCATCTACACCACAGATCACTTAGACGGCTGAGTAGCGAAAACGAATCAAATTCGCCATATACGAAAAAAAAAAAACTAAAGCAGTGACTGAAAATACAAATACAATTCAAAGACAATTCTAACGCAATTCAAAAACAATTGTGATTCTTAGAATTTGCACGCATAGCAACATAGAAAACGGCCCAAGATTTTTTGTGTGTATATGTGCACACGTATACGAAAATTGATTTGCATTGCTCAACGTTGCTTGCATTTCCATTGTTATACCCTGAGCCCATTGAAAATGGGAAATCAGGGTATAATGGTTTTGTTAAATGTATGTAACAGGCAGAAGGAGGCGTGGCAGACCCCATAAAGTATATATATTCTTGATCAGGGTGACGAGAAAAGTTGATCTAGCCATGTCCGTCTGTCCGTCCGTCCGTCCGTCCGTCCGTCCGTCCGTCCGTCCGTATGTATGAACGCGTCGATTTCCGAAGATACAAAAGCTAGAGAGTTCATTCTTTTTGTGTTAGATTCGTATATTGCACGCGCAGTACGAGTTTGTTTCAGAAATTCGATAACTTGTATATTTGCAAGGATATCGATAACTGAAATTATCGGGAATCAGTTATAAAATTCTAGCTAATTCATCTTTAGAGTTAGAGTTTCCAAGTCTTCTGCATATATATAGATACCAATTTAATACAATTTCGGTTTTTGTATAACATAATCTTAATCTGAACATATCAATACGATTGTCCATCTAGAAACAGAATTATTAGTCTATAAAGTTTTCTCATCAAAACCCATGTGGCGCAGCAAGCAAGACAGCGACAAAGCAAGACGCATTGCGGGCGCACATACATACATACATACATACATATGTATGTATGTATACATGTATGTATGTGTATACATATATATGTATGTATGTATGTATATGTGTGCAAGCGTAGATCAGCGTGTGGCGGCAATAGAACATACATAAGTACATATGTATGTACATATTTGTGCATGTAAAGCTAATTGTAAAAGAGTTATGATTTCTAAAAAAAAAACCTAAAATGTTAAATAGAATATGCAGATCATATGCTGAAACTCTCATTACATTCCATTTATATTTTAAAAATTTTAAAACAATTAAAATAACAATGGAAATGCAAGCAACGTTGAGCAATGCAAATCAATTTTCGTATGCGTGTGCACATATACACACAAAAAATCTTGGGCCGTTTTCTATGTTGCTATGCGTGCAAATTCTAAGAATCACAATTGTTTTTGAATTGCGTTAGAATTGTCTTTGAATTGTATTTGTATTTTCAGTCACTGCTTTAGTTTTTTTTTCGTATATGGCAAATATCGTTCGTTTTCGCTACTATGCTATTTGAGTGAGCCGTGGTGTAGGTGGCAAGACAGATGCACCGAATGTTAGGCTTTCGCAGGTTCTAGCCTTGCCTTAACCCCTTCATATTTTCTTATTTTTAATTTTTTTTTTATTTTTTATTTCTTTCTTTTTTATTTATTTTATTTTATTTATATATATATATATATATATATTTTTTTTTTTATTGCAGCTTTTGTCTTAAACTCTACAGCGCATTTATAATTATACCTTAGCTATTGGGGTGGCTAAAAGCCTTTATTGCTATAAGTCTGATTTAATTTAGGTCAGTTCTGAGATCTAAGGGGTGTGATCTTTTCAGCTCCTTTTTATTATTATTTATTCTTTTGTATTTGATACCTTTGAAAGTCAGTTGGTAGTTTAACTAATTGTGAATAAGTGTTTTTTTTTTTTTTTTCAAATATTTAATAGCATCATTTCTGAAAGTGTTTTTGTTTCAATTATATTTTATTCCGTTAAGTCAACAGAAAATAATAAACAGCACGTGACATCTGCGGTTTACCTATATGTACGCCCACATGTACATTCAAAAATAGTGTAGCATGGTCTAAAAATTTAAACTTGCTAGATGGAGCTTTAGCAGTGAACTTATTTACTATGGCTATTACAGCTTCGAGTGGCATTGACATATTTCTTTTACAATTATGAAGTGTCTGAGTTAATTAAGGTGATGCGTGTTAATCGAAGAACGTCTATTTGTTGGGTCTATTTTTAATGATATTTAATAATATAACATTTTTCGCATTTCAACTAATATAAGCGCCATCTATTATTATTTTTTTTTTGGCAATGCATACACACATATGTATGTATGTATATCATGTCCATATGTACATTTTGAACGTTACACGCATACATTCTTATCTACATATACTTTCTGATTTATCCATATGGGTAATTCTCCAGAAAAGTCAACTTTTTGTCACGTTCGACAATTTGGTTTGTTGTAATTATCTGATTAATTTCAATACTAATAAAGAGCAATATATTGAACTATTTGTCAAAATTAAGAAGTTTTTTTTTGCCATTTTCAGCACTAAAATTGATGCATTTTCAAGATAATTGCAAAAAACCAAATCGCAGTACAGATTATTATTTTATTTTATTAAAATTGGGTTCAGGGTATTATCTAGTCGAGCACTCTCGACTAGAGTTTTCTTACTTGTTATTTTAATTGTTTTAAAATTTTTAAAATATATAATGGAATGTAATGAGAGTTTCAGCATGATCTACATATTCTATTTGACATTTTAGTTTTTTTTTAGAAATCATAACTCTTTTACAATTAGCTTTACATGCCCAAATATGTACATACATACATATGTACAGCCACACGCTGATCTGCGATTGTACACATATACACACAAACATACATACATATGTACATATGTATGTATGTGTGCCCGCAATGCGTCTTGCTTTGTCGCTGCCTTGCTTGCTGCGCCACATGGGTTTTGATGAGAAAACTTTATAGACTAATAATTCTGTTTCTAGATGGACAATCGTATTGATATGTTCAGATTAAGATTATGATATTCATATCTTTATGCCAAACCAAACTGTATGTCTCTAGTATTTGAAATGCATTTTTTACACATTTGGGGGTGTGGGGGCGAATTGGGGACCGGAATCCAAAATCTGACAAAAACCGAAATTGTATTAAATTGGTATCTATATATATGCAGAAGACTTGGAAACTCTAACTCTAAAGATGAATTAGCTAGAATTTTATAACTGATTCCCGATAATTTCAGTTATCGATATCCTTGCAAATATACAAGTTATCGAATTTCTGAAACAAACTCGTACTGCGCGTGCATATACG